>CM048746.1:573779515-575180348 GCA_026315105.1 Locusta migratoria
AGGACAAAACGTACGGAACAAAATTTACTATCACATTTGAATAACCCGATATTCTCATGTTTAAAATCATAATAGTGGTTTTTCATTGCAAAACACATAAGGAAGATAACTGGTACAACTATTACGTCCCTAACAACAGAACAATTATGTAAACATTGGGGCATACCAGCTCAATACAGTGAAACAAAACTCAAATTAACTCAGAAATCGAAACAAATCCACTCGTGTATAGATAAAAACACCAGGAAGTGAAATACACCTGTTAAACGTTCGTACAAACCTGTATAAACTCATTACATGGTACTGCATGCACTACGTGGTTGGCCAAGATATCCTACAAAGAATATGGTTAAAATTTTTAATTTTCCCCCTCGAAAATTACACGAAAATGAAATACATTAAATAACCAAAGTATTGCTGCAAAGTCTGTGAGAATCAGAGCACATTTACAACACCCAACTATTGTTCTTGCCTGGCCCCCGCCGAAAGCTAGGTCCGGAGTTTCACAAAACGAAGTAAGTGAAATAACTAAAATTACCTCACAAAACGTATATAAAATGAAGTACAATTCAAATGTCACTAAATCGATTTTGCAACGATACCCTAATTTCGTGACAAAATAATATAATGAGACCAATTTTTACTCCAAACGTGTGACGTTAATGAACATTACTACTTCCTGAATACTATCAGCTGAACGGACATCTCGAGGTTCCTCTTCCGACTAGACTAAAGATGGAACCTTCGTGACCTGGTGCCCTGTTGGCAATTCAATTCGCGCCGAGAAGACGCGACCTGATTGGCGAAAACAGATGTAGAGAGGCAGGCACCTTCCTTTGACAAGACGCGAGTCCACCTGCCTACTATCGACTAGCAGAATAGCTAGCTAAAAACTTTGCCATACCGAGCGACTACAAGACCTTTGCTGGCGAAAAGCGAATAACTCACAAACTACATCTGCCACTATTATACCGGGTGATCAAAAAGCAGTATACATTTGAAAACTTAATCAATCACGGAATAATGTTGATACAGATGTAAAAACTGACACACATGCTTGGGATGACATGGGGTTTTATTAGAAAACAAAGTTTAAAAGTTAAAAATTTGTCCGACAGATGGCGCTTCATCTGATTAGAAAAGCAATAATTAACATAACAAATTAAGACAAAGCAAAGATGATGTTCTTTACACGAAATGCTCAATATGTTCACCATCATTCCTCAACAATAGCTGCAGTCGAGGAATAATGTTGTGAACAGCACTGTGAAGCATGTCCGGATCTATGGTGAGGCACTGGCGTCGGATGTTGTCTTTCAGCATCCCTAGAGAAGTCGGTCGATCACGATAAACTTGCGACTTCAGGTAACCCCAAAGCCAATAATCGCACGGACTGACGTCTGAGGACCTGGGAGGCGAAGCATGACAAAAGTGGCGGCTGAGCACACGATCATCACCAAACGACGCGCGCAAGACACGTTTCACGCGTCTAGCAATATGGGGTGGAGCACCATCCCGCATAAAAATCGTACGTTCCAGCAGGTGTTTATCAGCCAGACTGGGGATGATGCGATTCTGTATCATATCGGCGTACCTCTCACCCGTCACGGTAGCAATTACAAAACCAGAATCACGCAGTTCCTCGAAGAAAAAAGGCCCGATAACGGTAGACATTTGTTTCTAATAAACCCCCTTGTCAGTCCAAGCATGTGTGTCAATTTTTACCTCTCTATCTACATTATTGCGTTATTTATTAAGTTTTCGAATTTATACTGACTTTTTGATCACCCGGTACTGCCTTACTCGACAGGTAGCTACTAAAGTCTCTAGTATAACCAGCCATGACAAAACTATTTCAAAAGCTTAAATGTTTGTTAAATTTATGGGACTTAACTGCAGAGTCATCAGTCCGTAAACATAAAAACTGCTTATAAACTTCCTTATACTAAAGACAACACAAACATCCATGCCCGAGGGAGAATACAGATCCTCGACGGGGAACGGCCTCGCGCATCGGAGCATAGCGCCTGAATGCGCTCGGCCACTCCGCCGCGGTACAAAATTTTTTCACCAGGTGAGTCGGATGTATGTGATCAGTTCGGATTCAGGATAAATGTGGGAACAAGGGAGGCAACGCTCATCTTACGACTTATCTTAAAATATAGATTAAGGAAAGGTGAACCTATATTTCTAGCTTTTGTAGATTTGGAGAAAGTTTTTGACAATGTTGATTGGAATACAGCCTTTCAAATTCTGAAGTCATTAGGGGTAAAATATAGGGAACGGAAGGTTATTTGCAACTTATACATTAACCAAACAGCTGATAATAAAGGACATGAAAGGGACGCAGAGGTTTGGAAGCGAGTAAGGTTTGTAGCCTTTTTCAAGTGTTGGTCAATTTGTACATAAGCCAAACAGATGTTAATGAAGGGCATGAAACGGACGCAGTGGTTGGGAATGGAGTAAGACAGGGTTGTAGCCTTTGTCCAGCTTTGGTCAATTTGTATATTAAGCAAGCAGTGAAGCAAAGCAAACTGTGAGAAGGAATTAGAGTTCAGGGTGAAAAAATAAAATCATTGCGTTTTGCTGATGGCATTGTAATTCCATCGGAGGCAGCAAAGGACCTGGAAGAACAATTGAACGGAATAGACAGTGTGTTGAAAGGTGCGTATAAAATGAACATGAACAAGAGTACAAGAGGGGTAATGGAATGGAGTCTTTGAAAGATCAGGCGATGCTGAAGGGATACGATTAGATAACGAAACAATAAAGGTGATAGATGAGTTTTGTTATTGGGTAGTAAAATAATATATGACAGTCGCAACACGGAAGATATAAAATGCAAAATGGCAGGGGGAAGAAAAACGTTTTTGAAAAAGAGAAATTTGCTAATATCTAATATTAATTTTAATGTAAGGAAGTCCTTCCTGAAGGCATTTGTGTTGTCTTTTACGGACGTGTAACTTGGACGTAAAATTGTTTAAACCGGAATAGAATAGAGGCTTTTGAAATGTGGTGCTACAGAAGAATGCTGAAGACTAGATAGGTAGATCGCTTAACTAATGAAGAGATACTGAATAGAATTGGGGAGGAAAGAAACTTCTGGCATACTTTGACTAAAAGAAGGGATTGATTGGTAGGACATATTCTTAAACATGAAGTAATCGTGAATTTAGCATTGGAGGGAAGTGTGTGAGATAAAAATAGCAGAGGGAGACTAAAAGACGAATACAGTAAGTACATTCAGATGTGGGTTGCTGCTCTTATGAGGAGATGATAAGATTCGTTCAGGATAGAGTAGGGTGGAGAGCTGCAACAAAAAAGTCTCTGGACTGAAGAGCAGAACAACAACTCCACAGGTGAGAACAGATTCAAATACGCACGCACCTTGTAACCGTAACAGAGGAGTGAGACATGAATAATAAAGGAATAGATAAAAGAAAAACTTGCATCTCCGCTTCTACGTCTTTACCGTTGCTAGTCGCCCCTAAGAACCACATAATAGTGCTCAAATTAAGTCAAGTTAGACCAAAGATAGTAGATATCAGTGATAACATGGTTAGAAATGTGACCATGGAATGAGAAATTGGCAGCTTTGATCGGGTGAAGCAGTGAGCCGGTGCTACAGTATCGCCTCAGGACATCGCACGCCAGCCAGTAAGACGCCAGTGTGTCTCGGACGGATGCACTCTGCGGGACAGCGCTGGCCAGGTCTACGTCGCACGCGCAAACGTCCATCACTTGTCTGCTGGTGGAATCTGCGTCCATCGCTGAAGCCCAAGGTCCGCCATTCCATCTTCACAATTCGAGCCGTGCACACCGATGTTGTGGCGTGATTGGAAGGTGGCCTACAAGTGTGCCTGTCCATAGTCATATTATTAGTACTGGATTGCCATTCTAACCTTTCTTCTCCTTCTGGTCTTCAGTTATTGAGAAGGTTTGATGCAGCTCTCCACAATATCCTATCCTGAGCAAGCCTCTTCAACTCCTCATAAGAACGGCAACCTACATCTGTCTCAATCTGCTTACTGTATCCATCTATTGGTCTTCCTCTCCGGTTTTTATCCCACACACTACCCTCCAACGCTAAATTCACAATTCCTGGATGTCTAGCAATGTCTCCTACCAATCGATCCCTTCTTTCAGTCAAAGTATACCAGAAATTCCTTTTCTCCCCAATTCTGTTCAGTACCTCCTCATTTGTTACGCGATCCACCCACCTAATCTTCAGCATTCTTCTGTAGCACCACATTTTAAAAGCCTCTATCCTCTTCCTGTCTGCATTATTTATCGTCCGTGTTTCGCTCCCATATAAGGGAACATTCCTCACAAATGCCTTCAGAAAGGACTTCCTTAGGCTTAAATCAATATTCGATGTTAACAAATTTCTCTTTTTCGAGAACGCTTTTCTGCCCATTGCCATTCTGCGTTTTATATCCTCTGTACTGCGTCCATTATTTGTTATTTTACAGCCCAAGTAACAAAACTCATACACCTCCTTTATTGATTCGTTAGCTAATCTAATTCCTTCAGCATCACCTGATTTTCTTAGACTGCTCTCCCTAGTTTTGCCCTTGTTAATGATCATCTTATATGCACCTTTCAGCACACTGTCCATTTCGTTCATCTGCTCTTCCAGGTCCTTTGCTGTCTCCGAAAGAATTAATATGTCATCGGCAAAACGCAATGTTTTTAATTCTTCACCCTGAACTTTTAGTCCCTATACAATTTTCTCCTTTTTCCCTTTATAGCTTGCTCAATGTACAAATTGAATAAAATTGAAGAAAGACTACAACCCTATTCCAATCAACATTGTCAAAAGCCTTCTCCAAATCTACAAATGCTAGATACGTAGGTTTTCCTTTTCTTAATCTATCTTCTAGGATCTTCCCCGAGGTCTATAAACGTTTACCTACAAATAAAATTTTCCCGCTTTCGAAAATCTTTACCCGTTATAAAGATACAAAGGATAAAATATCATGTCTGGCTACCAAAAGTGTCAGGTGCGAGAGACACAGAGTTCGGGCCAGTATGAAACTTACCGTTCAATTACAAAAACCACTCGGGAAAAAACATTGTTTTTAACATATTGATTTGTTCGCCCGATAAAAAGTTCATTTAGTTTCCACTGGCATGAAATTACATAATGCAATACAACATATTTAAAGAGCTGACAAGGGTAAAGACACATTTCTTGCCGGCCGCGGTGGCCGAGGGGACTCAGGCGCTCCAGTCGCAGTCTGCACGGCCACTACGGTCGGGGGTTCGAATCCCCCCTCGGGCATTGATATTTGTGCCGTCCTTAGTCTTAGGTAGTTCATAAGTAGTTTGTAAGCTTAGGGACTGATGACCCCGTAGTTAAGTCCCATAAGCTTTTGAATTTTTAAGCATTTGAATTATAATAATAATTATTATTATTTTTTATTTATCTTTTTTTTGGGTTTGCGGCCTTCACATTCGATTGCTTTACCTTGTAAAGAAAGTTTAACGGATTACTTTTCGTACTCATGTGGACGACTGCAAACTTCTCACTATTTATAGTCAATTGCCAATTTTTAAACCAAACTGATATCTTACTTAGATCGTTATGCAATTGCTTTTGATCTTCAGATGACTTTACTAGACTATAAATGACGGCGTCATCTGCAATCAACCTAAGAGTTCTGCACAGATTTTCTCCCAAATCGTTTATGTACATAAAGAACAACAGAGGACTAATAACACATTCCTGTGGAACGCTCGATATCACCTCTGTTTTAGTCGATGCTTCATTACAATAAACTGTGCCCTCTGTGACAGGATATCCCCTATCCAGTAACATATTTTGGGCGATATACCATAACCATGCAATTAAATTCGTTTGTCAGGTACGGTGTTAAAAGCCGTCTGGAAATGAAGAAATACGTAATCAATTTGAGAACCCTTGTCAATAGCACTCATCACTTATTGTGAGTAAATAGCTAGTTGTGTTTCACATGAACGATATTTTCTAAATCTGTGTTGACCTTGGGTCAATAGATCATTCTGTTTGGGATTATTAATAGTATTTGAATACAGGATGTATTCCAAAACCCTGCTACACATTGACGTCAATGAAATAGGCCAGTAATTTAGTAGGTTACTCCTACTGCCTTTCTTGAATATAGGTGCGACTCGTGCAACTTTCATGTCTTTTGGTACAGATCCGTCTTTTAGTGAGCGGTGTTCTATGGCTGTTAAGTAAGGAGCTATCGCTTCAGCATAATCAAATTGAAATCTAATGGGTATATATTCCGGAGCAGGAGACGTGTTTTTGTTAAGTAATTTAAGTTGCCTGACTACTCCGAGGATATTTACTTCAACGTTACTCAGGCCTCTGTTTATAATTCGAAATCTGGAATATTGGTTTCGTCTTCTTTGGGGAAGGAGTATGGAAAAGCTATGTTTAGTAACTCTGCTTTAGTAGTGCTATCATCGGCAGGATCGCCAGTACTATCAAGCAGTTAGGGTATTTTTTATGTTTTGGCACTAGTATATTTAACATATGATCAAAATCTCGTTGGGTTTTCAGTCAAATTTGAGAAAGAGTTTCGTCATGAAAACTATTGTAGGAATCTCGCATTGAAGTCCTCGCTAAATTTCGAGCTTCTGTATAGGATCGCCAAAACTGTTGATTTTGTGGCCGTGTCCTGACCCGTTCTGTGTAAAAAGGGGAATCACCACCTTTTCAGAAATTTATTTGGTATAAAACTGTCATTTCTGTCAACACACTTCTTTGAAATGGAGGCATATCTGGTCTACACTTATGTTTAGTGTTTGGGAAGAGTGGAAACTAAATTTCAAGAAGCAATATATTGTAATTCTATCTGCTGTCCTCAACAAATGTACTTTTCGTCTATTTTTGCTCACTTCCGCCCGAGCGCACTTGGCGGCCGTTAGGAAAAACTTACCATTCTGTTTAGACGCCATCACAAAACTGTTTCACAATTATTACTGTACTTCACGCACCAGTTGTCAATAATAAAATATATATGTTAACACAACATGTTTCGGGACGACATTATCCCATTACCAAGTTCATAAAACTTATCTGATGCTAGGAAAATCTGGTGCTTAGAAAATCAGGCGATGCTGAAGAAATTAGGTTAGGTAACGAAACAATGAAGGTGGTAGATGAGTTTTGTTACTTGGGTAGTAAAAAGAACATATGACGGTCGCAGTACAGAGGACACAAAACGCAGAATGGCAATGAGAAGAAAAGCATTCTTGAAAACGAAAAATTTGCTAACATCGAATATTAATTTAAGTGTAAGGAAGTATTTTCTGAAGGCATTTGTGTGGGGTGTTTCCTTGTACGTGAGTGAAGCATGGACGATAAACAGTGCGGATAGGAAGAGAATAGAGGCTTTTAAAATGTGGTGCTACAGAGGAATGCTGAAGATTAGGTGGATAGATCGCATAACTAATGAAGAGGTACTGAACAGAATTGGTGAGAAAAGGAATTTTTGGCATACCTTGACTAAAAGAATGGATCGCTTGGTAGGACACATTCTTAGACATCGAGGAATCGTAAACTTAGGATTGGAGGGAAGTGTGTGGGGTAAAAATCGCAGAGGGAGACCAAGAGCCGCATATAGTAAGCAGATTCAAATGGATGTAGGTTGCCGTTCTATTGAGGAGATGAAAAGACTTGCTCAGGATAGAGTAGGGTGGAGAGCTGCATCAAACCAGTCTCCGGACTGAAGACCGTAACAACAACAAGAAAAAAGAAATATTACTGTTATTGTATCTGACGATGCTTCCTAGTAGCAGCTACGTTTTATGAACTTGATAATGGGATAATGTCGTCCCGAAACATGTTGTGTTGACAAATATATTTTATTATTGACAACTGGTGCGTGAAGTACAGTAATACTTACCATTCTGTTTTAAGAAAACTAAAATGTGAACAACTTAGAATATGGACGTCGTACATGCTTATCTCTTCTCTCGATAAATGAGAATTTATTTTTTAATATTCTTCATACTGTGTGTACAAATATATCGAATCATTTAAAGAATCAGTTATCTTCAGATCTTTCAATGGATTCGCATTTAGAAGGACAGCAGCATATCCAGGTTTTCTATAAATCGTACCAGTCAGTTTCCGGAATGATTCCTTTTCCCTCAGTACATTAAGAAATTCCACCCGTTCTCTCTCGTCTCTAATACCCACTTTGTTGCTTCCAATCTTCCGTGCTGCCTTTCCTTCTTAACTGGTGTATACAATGCGTTGAATGTTGCTAATGCAGTCATCAATAATAGTAATGGTAATAATAATTACGCTTCTGCTGAGTCAAAGTTGATAATAAAACGATACATAATGGTAGTAATAGTAACTGTATTGCATTTGCTAAGTGAGAGCCGCCTGTTAAATTATCTTTAAAGGTTTGCTGTTGTTATAGGAACTTGTTAAATAATAATGAAAGATGTTAACAAAGTTAATTACCAAATGATCAGCATTGCAATTCCAGATCATTAATAATATGTTTTCTGACTCGGCTTTCGTAACTTTTCAAACAAGTTTCTACGTGTGCTATATAATATGATTGTTTGTTGTGTGTGTAGGGCCTATAGGTCTTAGACTAATTCTGCACTTCAACTACACCTAGTTAATATGACTGTGATGAGGTTGGTTAACCTATAGTTTCAAAAGCAAACAAAAAACTTAAGTACGCAATAAAGCTATTTCAGATCCCGTAACTGTGTTGATGAATTATGCATCTTGACCTCTGGTAATAAATGTTAACAATGACTTGAACAATATGATAAAGATAAGTTCAGAAATGACCCATTGACAAGAATATGGAGGTGCGACAATAATTTCTGATAATAAAAATAACAGTCTAGTTCGCAATGCAATTTATTAACACTGGCGACCGGTTTCGATCTAAGTGCTAGATCATCTTCAGACCTAAAACAGTATACCTCGCCACAGAAGTTCAGGCGGTGAGCGTGCGGCGACTGCCAGTGTTAATAAATTACATTGCGAACTAGACTGTTATTTTTATTATTAAATAATAAGTTCGCTGATCATTCCGAGAAAGGAAACAATGTTTTCCAAACTGATTAATAATTTCTGAAATATTTCTCTCAACTGTTAACAATGTCCTTTTTTATGGCCTACCTGTGTGCAGGGATAAGCGGCCTGTGCTCCTGCTCTCCAATACTTTAAGATAACACTAACAACGGAATTCGCGAAGGTGCCATGCGATTTTTTTTTTTTTTTTTTTTTAAGGTGGGTGACTAAGTCGAGACAAATGTGAAGTAAGTATCTAACTGAAATCTGTTATCACATAAGGCAAACATAAGTTAGACAATATCTTACAATTTCCTCAATTAATTTCTTAGTCTGTTCATTACCTCTTTTCATTAAAACCATAATTGTAAAGCAAAACCATTCTTACTCTCTGGACTATCAAGGGGGATATTCACATTTCGGGATTACACTCTTGATGAATTTAACGACAGACATGGATCACAACTACGCAACACGTACAGTAATGAAATTATAATCCTCCTTACCTCTAATCTTCAAAATGTTCCAAAAACAGATCATTTCAATTATCATTATTATTTACATCGTTACATAGAAAGAAAACGCAGAAGGCAGTGAGCTAAGCTTGTCCAACAAATTTTAACTTCATTCCATTACTTCTTGCATAACACTCTGTCTGTTCATTCGTCTGAGTCCAGGCCACAACTACAACTGTTCAAACGCGGGACAACGAGAACCAAAGACTGCCCTCGCAGAGCCAAAGATATGAGTCAGAGATATTCAATCTAACATGTCTATCTTTCCTCGTCTTCAGCACATCCTGCCCTAGCACGCAGAAAGGGAACCAGCTGAACGATGCTCCTCACGGAGGTATAATGATCCGTCCTGCCTATTAATGGTGGCGATTAACAATTTTACGGAAGGAAGCTACGAGACATTGAGGTCAGAAAATAACGGAAAATTTTAGGAAAATTATTTACGTGCATTTAAATGAAATGGCGAGCTAATTAACGGTGGAGTGTTGTGCAGGCAGTACATTACAAAATGAATCGACGAGCTGTTACCTTTAACAACAGATCCATCGGTGGTTGAAATTTAGCTGTAATTGAAATTTTCATAATTTATTAACCACTTGCGGAAACAGTGAATGGCAGTTCATCAATATCAAATTCCGGATCGTGTAACAGACCGTGAAATGAGAAAAGTTCCATGCCAAATTTGGGACATGATATTATGTAAGTCAAGCGTATCGGAATTCCAAACATTAAAAAATAAATAAATAAACAAATTGCAGGTTCTATTGTCGGTAAATGAAAAAGGTGGCAAGCTACACGAAATATCACAATTCAATATTAATTATAACGGTTCCATCCACAACAAGGCTGAAAACAAAAACCATCATGGCTGGCGGGAGCAAAAGGCAAATTTATTAATAAAATTCATAAATGCAAATTTAAGTGAAAGGTGGGGGTTTATTGATAAAAGATCTGCGCACATTACATATATGTACCTTTTGTGGCAAAATCCGCATCAGAGTGGCCAAATAAAATAAAGAACAGTTGTCGTCTGAAAGATGGTATCCCTACGGAGTACAAGCCAAGAGTAGTTACTGTCTTAAAAAATTGAAAGTGGAGCTCTTAAGCTCTTCTCTGAAATGCATAGGCAAACGTTTTACGTACAGAAGTTTCAAAAAAACTAATTTTTCTTTTGATAACATATGTATTTGTTTGAAATACAGTTGCGTCAGTCATCATTCCATTTTTATGAACAAACATTTTCACATGTGAACATACTCGTCATTTTTTTTTCCTGAAAGTAAATAACAGAAGGGCCGTTCAATAGAGCGGTGACAATGATAGTGGGAAAGAAGAAGAGAGCACAGCACGATGGAGAGAGACAGCGAGAGTAAAAGAGATAAATGGGTTGAGTTAGTAGCAGTGGGACGAACACATATGGAGGCAGTGAGAAGAGGAAGAATGGTTATTGAACACCCTGTATAAGCTTTCTCGGGCCTGGATCGTCCAGAGCAGAGTAATTAAATAATCAAGCTATTTTGTCAACTTTTCACCATTCAATTTAACCATGTGTTATAGTTTCTCGGTAAAAATCTGACCAGTCCATCGAGAAACATATGTTGGGAGAGGGGAGAATTGTGGCTGAATAGACGGACTTTGGGAAAGAGACACACGCAATATGAGAGACTGTCGAAGGGGATGAGACAGGAGTAAGGTGGTTCAACAGAAACAGGTGAAGCGAGTGACAGTGGTAGGTTGACTGAGGACAAAGTGCCACTGGAATTTAGTGTATGAAAACGTCATTTCAGAGATAGACTGGATAAAAGGCTAGAGCCTTTTTTCTGTTAAAAGAATTCAAATATGATGGCATACCAAAACTTTTGGTGAGGAAGGTGGAATGAAGACTGAGGTAGCTGGTTCCCAACTTTTCTGTCAAAAGTCTTTTTAAAGACGAACAGATCTGCATTTTATGTATACCGACACGAGTACCTTATATCTGGTTTTTGGCGGAGCCGGCCGCAGTGAATGAAAACGCTGCTGAGTAACTATCTAAGCAACGTTAAGAAATTCTAAAAGCTAACATAGATAATTAAGCCAGGATTCCTTTACATGAATTATCATAATCCGCCTTAGCTGTCCTTTATGCCTTTATTAGGTCACGACCGCTTTCGCATCGTTAAATGTACATCTTCAGGTATATGTATTAATAAAAGAAAAACTTTTTATATATAGGGTTGATAACAAGTAATATTCAGAAGTGCGATGTTCAGGACTATTGCGCTTCTGAATTTATTAAATACTATTTGTTCACTAGAATACCTTTTGTGGTAACTTTCAAATGTTTGTTAATCTATCGTACTCAACTGCGGGGTTATTAGTACGTAGCTTACAAACTACTTAAAGTAAGGCAAACTAACCTAAGGACAACACAAACACCCATGTCCGAGGGGGGACTCGAACGCCCGACGGCGAACGGCCGCGCGCACCGCAGCACGGCGCCACAATGCGCACGGCTAATCCGCCGCTGCTTGTGATAAGAAATGTCGTCACGCACCTGACCTACTACCATTCTTCCTGCTAAGGAGTATTAATTTACACGCTTGTTCTTCTCTCTCAGGGTTTTTAATGACAATAGTTCTTTTATTCGGAACGCGCACTTAATGATCCCAAAAATCTTATTACTTTTGAGACATCAAATGGCAGTTGCGCAGTCCCTGATTGCACTCACCCATTCATACACTGTAATGCCCATAATTAGTCTCGATGGTTCATTGCTGCCTAAACTATATGTGTGTCTTCAAGAACCAACTGGACGTTTTGGACCACGTGTCAAACAAACAATGTTCTACGCGGACAATCTTGTGGTAGACGCATCGAAGTCTGGAAAAATAGGAAATGGAAACGTTACACTTTTCATGCGTTATGCTTTTCTTCCGTTCTGCGGGAACAAATCTCTTCTCCTTGAAGATTCGAGGTCAGGTCATAAAAGTTCTGATTCATTAAAAGCTGTATTTCGAGCTCACCCTGACAAAGAAGTACAGAAACATCAGATTCCGCCCGACACGACGAACGTAATTCAACCGTCAGACAGAGAATTTGTCCTCCAGTGGAAGGCATTTTACAGAAAACTAACAGAGAAAATTATTGTGTGCAAATCACTGCAGTTTCCTGTCTATCACCGTGACAATATTCTCAAGTTGCTATTAGTCGTACATTATCAGTTTTCCTCGCCACGGTTTCAAAATGTTTATTAAATATGCGTGGCTTGCCTCGAAATATACTGATATTAGGCCTGATGCCTTCCTAACACCGGCCGAGTTTTGTTCCAATGTTTGTGTAGTCTATGGGACTTAACTACGGGGTCATCAGTCCCTAAACTTACAAACTACTTATGAACTACTTACAAACTAGGACGGCACAAATATCCATGCCCGAGGGGGGATTCGAACCCCCGACCGTAGTGGCCGTGCAGACCGTGTCTGGAGCGCCTTAGTCCCCTCGGCCACCGCGGCTGGCCCGAGTTTTGTCTACGGACGTCTAACAACGTCTGTGATTCGCAGAGCTGTCATATATCGTCTTTGCTTGTATGTTCTTGGTGCACAAAAACACCTATGTTTTGAACATTGTATCAATATTTCGAATTTTTGCGGTAGTTACAAGAAATAAAAGTTTGACGTGTTCTACACCGTATATGTATTTGTATGTATTACATAGCTATTTGGAAAGAATGTTGTAGATAACATAGCAGCTACATTTGTCAACGAATTTATCATTATCGTGTTTATTAATTATCGCATGATGGCTTTCACTGGGCGAATCAGCTCTCTCACTGCTGTGGCCGGAGAGCGGCGCGTAGCTAACGCCACCTTGTCCCTAGATGGCGTAGGTATAACGTAGCGAGAGAGGTCAGAGTTGTACAACAGGCAGTTATAAGCGCGGAAACCATGCGACAATATGTCATACTTCATAATAGTCTTTACAGACTTCCGGGTCATGTCAGCAGCTAACAGTCTGCATACAGGCCTCCTTCAATGTTAAATCACAGTGCTGAAAATAGCAACACAGGTTTCGACATGACATGTCTGACCATTCCATTGTAAGATAGGTTGGTGTATAGCAGGTTTTTCAAATTTTGTTAATTATAGTTGTTATGAACCCTATGTACAACTATTTTTTTGTTAATATAGATACTTCAAGATGCATCTTCAAGGGTGCGAAACCGGTCGTCACCTAATAAAGGCATAAAAGATAGCTAAGGCGGATTATGATAATTCATGCAAAGGAATATTGGCTTAATTGTCTGTGTTACCTTCTATAATTTCTTAACAATGTATTTCAGCTGTGGTTACCCAAATTACAAAATAGTTTATCTAAGCAGTGTTCATAACTAACTCATTAGAAGTAAGAGTTTGAATGAGCCGTGGCGACTTTTGCGCCTCGTTTCGTGAGTATTTTATGGCCCTTCTCCCCGTTCCAACTTCTGGCATCCTTGTTTGTTTACGTGGGTTCCTTTTCTAATTCCTCCGATTTAGATTTCCTTACTGTCACGAATTGACATCTTTCTTCCAAGGATCTAATTTTCAGCACGTTCTGTCATTGGCTTGGCGCCATTAAGTCTTATTTTGATTGCTGTTTCGTTGTTTTCACCGGTGTATTTGCAATGTTTAAAACTGAGCGATTTATGATCTCTGCTCTTAGAACGACCTTGTTGTTGTGGTCTTCAGTCAGGAGACAGGTTTGATGCAGCTCCCCACAATACCCTATCCGGAGCAAGCCTCTTGAACTCCACATAAAGACGGCAACCTACATCTGTCTGAATCTGCTTACTGTATCCATCTCTTGGTCTTCCTCTGCGATTTTACCCCACCCACTTCCCTCCAACGCTAAATTCACAATTCCTTGATGTCTAAGAATGTGTCCTACCAATCGATCCCTTCTTTTAGTCAAGGTATGCCAGAAATTCCTTTTCTCCACAATTCTGTTCAGTACTTCCTCATTAGTTACGCTATCCACCCACCTAATCTTCAGCATTCTTCTGTAACACCACATTTCAAAAGCCTCTATCCTCTTCCTGTCCACACTGTTTATCGTCCATGTTTCACTCCCATACAAGACAACACTCCATACAAATGCCTTTACAAAGGACTTCCTTAGGCTTAAATCAATATTCGAAGTTAACAAATTTCTCTTTTTCAAGAACGCTTTTCTAAACATTGCCATTCTGCATTTTATATCCTCTGTAATACGACCATCATTTGTTATTTTACTGCCCAAGTAACAAAACTCATCTACCTCCTTTATTGCTTCGTTACCTAATCTAATTCCTTCAGCATCAAAAAAATGTTCAAATGTTTGTAAAGTCTATGGGACTTAACTACGGGGTCATCAGTCCCTAAACTTACAAACTACTTATGAACTACTTACAAACTAGGACGGCACAAATATCCATGCCCGAGGGGGGATTCGAACCCCCGACCGTAGTGGCCGTGAAGACCGTGACTGGAGCGCCTTAGTCTCCTCGGCCACCGCGGCCGGCCCTTCGGCATCACCTGATTTTTTTAGACTGCACTCCATTACCCTAGTTTTGCTCTTGTTAATGTTCATCTTATATGCACCTTTCAGCACGCTGGCCATACCGTTCAGCTGCTCTTCCAGGCCCTTTGCTGTCTCTGACAAAATTACGATGTCGTCGGCAAAACGCACTGTTTTTAAATCTTCCCCCTGAGCTGCAATACCTTCTCCAAATTTCTCCTTGCTTTCCTATATAGCTTGCTCAATGTACAAATTGAATAACATTTGCATCCCTTTCATACCCTTCAACTCTGATAACCGCTGTCTGGTTTTTGTATAAGTTGTAAATAACCTTACGCTCCCTATATTTCACTCCTGCTTGCTTCAGAAGTTGAAAGAGTTTATTCCAATCAACGACCTTACGTGTTGAATAGTGTCGGTATTCACGCCATTGTGGAGTAATAAGTTGAGTAGGTTTTGCACCTTTGCTCGTGCACTATTTTAAGGTCTAACGTCTTCTTTGTAGTTACATTTCCGCGTCGTTAAGTATCTCTTGGTGCGTCGTATTATCCGTGAGCACCTTGTTGGTTTCATAACTATTCACTAAGTGTAATCAGGGTATCTAATCTGTTTATGTAGCCGCTGACGGTCAGTTACCTGCCCTGGCCGTCTACGTAATTATTGGCAATATTCTTTGCGCCCCTCTTCCCTTACTGCGTCGGAGAGTGGGTGCATTTGGCTACTACTTCATGCAGCTTCTTTCTACGAACCAACACGGGTTCAGGAAACATCGTTCATGTGAAACTCAGCTTGCCCTTTTCTCATATGACATATTGAGAGCCATGGACGAAGGGAAACAGGCGGATTGTGTTTTTCTTGACTTCAGAAAGGCGTTTGACGCGGTGCCACACTGCAGACTGCTAACGAAGATACGAGCTTATGGAATAGGTTTACAGATTTGTGACTGGCTGGAAGACTTCCTAAGTAATAGAACGCAGTACGTTGCTCTCGACGGCGAGTGTTTATCAGAAACCAGAAACCGTCAGGCTTGCCCCAGGGGAGTGTGATAGGACCGCTATTATTTTCTAACTATATAAATGATCTGATGGACAGACTAACTTGTAATTTGCGGCTGTTTTGTGATGATGCTGTGGTGTATGGGAGGGTGTCGTCTTTAACTGACTGCAGTAGCATACAGTATGACTTAGACAAAATTTCTAGTTGGTGCGAAGAATGGCAGCTAGCCTACAGCCGCGGTGGAGTAGCCGAGCGGTCTAAGGCGCCTCGCTGGAGAGCGCGCGGTTGCTCGCCGTCGGAGGTTCGAGTCCTCCCTGGGGCATGGGTGTGTGTGTCATCCGTAGGTTAGTTTACCTTAGTTTAAGTAGTTTGTAAGCTACGGACTGATAACCACGCAGTTTGTCCAGATAGATTTACAAACATTTGACAATTTAAGCTAGCCCTCCATGTAGAAAAATGTAATGCGATGCGCATGAGCAGGAAAAACAATCCCATAAAATTCGAATACAGCATTAGTAGTGTGCTTCTTGATGCAGTCGTGTCGTTCAAATATCTAGGCGTAACACTGCAGAACGATATGAAAAGAACCGAACATGTAAGGACAGTTGTGTAAGGCGGACAGCCGCCTTTGGTTTATTGGGATAATTTTGGGAGGATGTACTTCAACTGCAAAGGAAAACGCGCATAAAACACATGTACAATCACGTCTTAAGTATAGCTCAAGTATTTGGAACCCGCAGCAGATCAATTTAAAGGAAGACATAGAAGCAGTTCAGAGGCGAGCAGTCAGTTCGACCAATGCGCGAGTGTCACAGAAATGCTTCGTCAACTCAATTGGGGATCGCTGGAGGAAAGACGACGTTCTTTTCTTGAATTTCTGTAGAGGCAATTTAGAGGGCCGAAATTTGAAGCTGAGTGTAGTACAATCTTGCTGCCACCTACTTACATTTCGCGTTGTGATCACAATGACAAGATAAGAGATATTAGGACTCATACGGAGGCATATAGGCATTCTTTTTTTCCTCGTTCTATTTTGGAATGGAAAAGGAAAGGAAATGCCTAGTAGTCGTACAATGTACCCTCCGCCACGCACCTTACGGTGGATTGCGGAGTATGTATGTAGATGTAGATGGAGATGTAGATGTAGAATTACAGTGGTGTTTAACGGTTGGCGTCACCGACCTGTTTTAGGCTTTAATCATTGTCAACCAGGTGTGTGCAGGACACCGTCGGATTTGTATGCCAGTTTACGCTGTTTTGGCGTCATATATTTATTTTAAATTTAAATCTTAATTGTCGTAATTGTACAGTTTCATGCCAACTTGGTGCTTTGCGTTTTGTAATTATAAGGCACGAGCTTCCCCCGTTGATTGTTAAATTTTGAATTGGGTTTCACCCTGAGTTCAATATCTTTTGTAAAATCTGCTAAGTGGGCTTCAACCAATGAACAATTTTATTTCACAGTTTATTTAAAAAAAATTACCTGAAGTTGTTGTTTTTGAAATGTTAAAGGTTACGATATGGGGTTCAACCGCTGAGACAAATCTAGGATTCAATTTCACCCGTTGAATGATAATTTTTGAATTGGGTATCTCCCTGAGTTCAATTTCTTCACCTCATGATCAATTTTGTTTCACGGTTCATTTTTAAAAATTTGTCTGAAGTTGTTGTTTGTTTTACAAATCTTCCTAATGGTTAACGTATCGGCTTCACTCGCTGAGTTTGGGCTTCACTCAAAGCTTAGTTTCATTTGGTAATTATTGTTCCAAAAATTGAGAATTTGTCCTTGCCTTTCACATTTGGGCAGATTAATTGGCAATTAGTGCACAGGGCCTCACCCGCTGCTTGTCAAGTTTTAAATTGTAATCTCATTAATCAATATACATAAAAATGAAACGTGGGACGTGTGTCCGTATATTTCACTTGGGAGCCAAAATTATTCACTGCAGGCCAATGGCGGTTATGCATGAGAGTAGCCTTTAGGTTCGCGATGTGCGCTGTGGTGTTTTGGTCGCGGTGTACGGCGGTGGGTGAGTGTGGCGAATAAAATTCCGTAAAATGTGAAAGAATACTACGATCAGTAGATGCTCAAAGATAAAAAGACTTAAAGATAAAACAATGAGAAACACAGGCATACATTAACTCAGCATTAACTACACTGGCAGTACACCAATGATCTCAATATAAGCACTGGAAAGACAACTGTAGTGGTTAGGATCAAAATAATGACAACTGGATTAGAGAGACAAATATACGTAGACATAAGTTAAGGTATGTCTGTGACGGAAAGGTCGTCACTCATAGGTTAGCCGGCCGCGGTGGCCGAGGAGACTGAGGCGCTTCAGTCACGGTCTGCACGGCCACTACGGTCGGGGGTTCGAATCCCCCCCCCCCCTCGGGCATGGATATTTGTGCCGTCCTTAGTATTATCTAGTTCATAAGTAGTTTGTAAGTTTAGGGACTGATGACCCCGTAGTTAAGTCCCATAAGCTTAACAAACATTTGAACATTTTGAACTCATAGGTTACTTTGGTTTAGCGGACAATATCATGTTACTAACAGATTAATACTATTCAGTTAAGGTGAGTAATTAACACCTGTGTTTCTATTCTTTATTTCAGCTTTTCTAGAGCAATAAATAGTACACAATGGATACAAAAGATCTCTCTGTGTTGTTGTAGTACAAAGTCTCATGTTGTAGACCATAGCTATAAGATGGGGGAACATAAAGTAGTTTTAAAGTCGTCAGCTTATATAAAATTCGGACTGAAGACCAGCGATGACTTTTGACACTATAATAGCAAAGAGGTTAAATACAGCGAACCTTATGCACATTCTTCTGTTGTTTTCCTGCAACAAGCGTACGTATAAAGAAAATTAAGTGCATATTGCAGTTTGAAAAGTAAAACTACAAAGAAAGACGCTAAAGCGTAAGAGAGAAATTACGCGTTCTCTAACCCGTTTCTAATGACAGAGAACGGCGCTGAAAACTGAATATATACACGATATAAACTTGAAATTTGTAGACGTTTCTTATCTTATACTGTAGGCATCACCGATTTTTCGGTATTCCCATCGCTAAGGGGTGAAATAGGGGGTGAAGGATTTTTTTTAAAATACGTTGCTATTCACGCAATTTTTAAGCAGGAATAAAAAAATTTCGGATTTAGATTTTTGATTGGAATTTTGAAAACACGTGTTCGGATATTTTTTGGAAATTCAACAATTGTGCGAATGAAAAGGAGGAAAATCGTTCAAGGGTTCTACTAAGACTATTTTGATGCTATAAATGCGAAAAATTTGGAGTTTGATCCATGGTGAGAATTAATATATATATATATATATATATATATATATATATATATATATATATATATATATATATATATGTGTGTGTGTGTGTGTGTGTGTGTGTGTGTGTGTGTGTTTCGGCATGTTTTGAATTCTGCCATCAATGGTTCAATAGGGGGGGTGGGCGGTAAGTTTTATCAAAATCATTTTAGGAAAGCATTTTTAAAACTGAAATTATGAAAATTTATATTTAGAAATAGAAACAACCAATGGAGATGATCCAGTCTACGCGTGCGATGCATCGGGAAATAAGCTAGTTTTTCTTTAAAAAAATTAAATTTTGAAATGTGCTTCATGATTATTTTAATATATGTTCTTCTTTTAAATGTGGTAACTGCTTCTAGTTAGGTCCCCACTAATTTTTCTTCTTGCATTAGAGCAGTTTCGACCATTTCACTGAAGAAGTAACTTAGGTCGCCTGAATGAACTAAGCCGCACCAGAGTGGCCGAGTGCGTTGGGTCGTTGTGCTCTGACGTGCGATGCCGTTCCCCGTCGGGGGTTCGAATCTCCCATCAGGCATGGACAATTTGTGTTGTCTCTAGTATAACTTAGTTCCGAAGTAATTTGTAAGTTTAGGCACTGATGACGACACAGTTAAGTCCCACAAACTTAACAAACATTTGAATTTTTTTTGATGTACTCATTTGACATAATGCCATTACTACGTTTTCAGTCACACCAATTAATTGCACACTGAGTTAGAAGTGGTTACTCTCGCAATCCCGTCATTAAAAAAAAAATAAAAATAAATAAATAAAAAAAAAATAAAAAGCTTCTTTTCATTCTCCACTCCGAGGAGTGGAGCGGGCTGTTTGAGATCCGGCCCATGAAGAGTCGCGGTTCTATTCAGTCAATTATCAGACAAGCTGATAGTGGGGCAAAGGGGGATCCCAATTGGGAATACGTGGGAGGGACTTACCAGTTCCGGCATACGCCTTACAACCAAGGAAAACCTCCCGAAAACCCAAATAAAGTGCCTGCGGGCGTGGCTGATGCTACCGCAAAACAAAGGAAGTTGAAACAACTACCCAATGGCAGAAACGAATCCGTGCGGAGTATAAATGCAGTCTACGAAAGAGAATTTGGGGAAATTTGTGAGAACGCAAATTTTTGCAGAATGCTAGGAGGATGGGTCTTGAGCAACAAACTAAAAGTATTGACCGCTAGGGTGTGTGTGTGTGTTGTGGCGCGGCTGTGTTTTTTCTCGAATAACTCAAAAACTCTAGCAAAACCGTCTCTTAGTGCAAAATTGAGCAGTTAATTTTCTTAATCTTGTCCCAATCATTTATTTGTCTGTGACTAATAGTTTACGTATTTCTGGTGATGGAAACCTCGGATTGTTAAAAACTTTATTTGCTATATTATCGTGTATCTTAAAATAAGATGTGTTAATAATAGCTTGTAACATTGTGTTCCTCGTATAATTGCATCTTCCACCAGAACCAGTGATCTAGCCCGGCGTGGGCCACTCCCGCGTGTTAGAACCACTGCACCCTTAGGCCCTTTCTATACGAGACGTGCAACACGCAAAAGAAAGTCTTTGTCAGCTCCAGCACTCCTTACGATAGACCGTCGAACTACAAAGAAGCGTTCAAACGGTGCGCATTTTTCGAATCGTCAGCTTCACGTGTCTACTTGGTTTGTTGTCAAATAACAGCAAATGAATCGCCGAGTTAATATCACTTTTCGAAACACTAAGATATATTATGATTACTGTGATGATTAAAACATTTATTTGTCTTAGAGACTGCCACGGTGAAACGGTTTTCGTGCAGTACATGGTAACTACGTCGCTCAAATGTGTAAACGCCCTCATTCTAAAATGCGACTACATACTTCCAGCCCCTACGGCTTGAGGCACCTATGTATATGATAAACAACCTCAGTTGTCTGTACATAGACCTTTAACTGTGATAAAGTTTCAAATAACGCTCACCAAAAACAAATATTTCATCTATTAACACGCCGCAATGAATAACGTCTTCCTTTTAATGGTTTCCACCCCAATTCGTGCAACATTTCCGTGACACTTTCCCCCCCGTAACGTGATAAAATAAAACGAGCTGCCCTTCTCTGAACCTTCTCAATGTCTTCCGTCAGTCTCACCTGGTGAGGGTCCCACAAGGGGCACCAGTACTGCAGGAGAGGACGCACAAGTGTGATGTTGGCAGTCTCTTTGGTGGAGCTGGTGCATCTTCGAAGCGTTCTGCCAATGAAACGTAACCTCTGGTTCGCCTTCCCCACAATATTTTCTGTGAGTTCTCTCCAGTTAAAGTTGTTCGTAATTGTAACTCCTAGATATTTGGTAGAATCTACGACCTTAAGGTTTGACTGATTTATCGCGTAATAGAAGTTCAGCGGATTTCTTTTAGTGGTCATGTATATTACTTCACAGTTTTCTTAATTTAGTGTCAATTGCCAATTTTCGCACCCTGTAGAAATTTTCTGTAAATCGCTTTTCAGTTGCTTTTGAACCTCTGTGACTTCACTAACTGATAAACGACATCATCACCCACGAACAGTCTAAGGGAGCTATTCAGATTGTCTCCTAAATCGTTTATAAACACGAGGCCCTACACAATATTAGGCAGTTGTAACAGTTTCTTTGGCTTTTACCTGCAGTAGACCTGTTAACTGTGGTTCACCAAATGTAACACAATGAAAGCGGAATAGGGTTGTGTGTGGTAGAAGTACGAGAGACGGTAGGCCTCTGCTCGTGCTCTTCTTCTTCTTCGTAGGTCCGCCAACACTGGAGAGAACAGGGAAGTCCTTGGTCCATCTATGCCACCTACTGACAGGAAGCCAGTACGCAGTGTTGTATTAATTCATGCCGGACGCTCTCTAAAATAATGGCGACGCAGTTTTCAGTTATCCAAGAAAAAGGACACTGTATGGACTGCAGGAAAGAATTTCTAATAACGAGGACGTATTGCATATCGAAAGAATCTGCGTAAATCTCTGTAAACTGTTCTACAGCGGTACAGGGATATTTCATTCTTGCTCATTTTGTACGGTACCTCTACTGTTCTATCGGGAAATACGATATTGTCGACCACTGGAGCTGTTTAACTGTCAGTTTGCAGCTTCTCTTACGGGAAAAGACGAAGTAACCTCAGTAAACACGTGTTTATAGAGTGTAGTTGTAATAATTTCTTGCTGTTGTCCTAATTCCCTCAGCATAGCCTACTTTAATGAGACACAATTTTGGATGAAACACGGTTGTGTAATATTCTATAATATTGTTTACTTAACAAACCGGTTTTCCGCTCTCCACCAACAGGTGCAGGACTATCAATATGTGGCTTTGAACGTTTAAGGTTCAACAATTTTATGTTGTTTTTCAGGAGTGTGACAGTTCAATTACAAGGACGACATGTTTTATTGAACTATGAGGAATCGTTCCAACATAGACCTATGTTGGAACGAACTATGTGCTCCAGTAAACATAACAAAGTTTAAATATTGTCCTAGGAAGAAATATAAATTGAACCAATAAACTTTGTTGACATGTTTTATAGAAATTTTTTAGCAAATGATTTTAACAGGTCAAATGTTTGAAACATACAACAGTCAGATTAATCAGAATGACTGTACCGATAAAATTGGTCTTAACTGGTTAAATTACAGTTACTGGCTAAAATGTCCGCTATTACGAACAAATTATGAAAATACAATTCATTTAAGCACTTAGGTAAATAGCTGTGGTTTGCAAATACAGAATTTCCTTTCCCAAATTTCGAGCTTCTGTGGTGTTCCTTCAATCTACAGCTTACTGCCCTGCCTGAAAGACCAATCTAGGATTTGCCACAATCGGAAGGTAATGTTTCATGTTCCACTCTTTGCAAAGTCTGGAGTGTTGTCTTTACCATTGGGAAGAAAGTGATGAATGGTACTGAGTACATGAAATTATGTTTCAATTTTTCTTCATTTAGTGTTTTGGAACCATTAACTTTCCTTTACTCTTGGCTTGAAAACATCACATTCTTTTACTTTTCTAATCATAAGATGAATTAAATGATACTTTCACTCTGCAGTGGAGTGTGCGCTGATATGAAACTTTCTGGCAGATTAAAATTGCGTGCCGGAACCGGGACTCGAACCTGGGACCTTTGCCTTTCGCGGGCAAGCGCACTACCGACTGTCTATCCAACACGACTCACGAGGCCGCCTCACAACTTTACTTCTGCCAGTACCTCGCCTCCTACTTTCCAAACTTCACAGAAGCGAACCATGCAAGACTAGCACTACAGGAAGAAAGGATATGGTGGGGACATGGCTTAGCCACAGCCTAAAGTATGTTTATAGAATGAAACTTTCACTCTGCAGCGGAGTGTGCGCTGATATGAAACTTCCTGGAAGATTAAAATTTTAATCTGCCAGGAAGTTTCATAAGATGAATTGATTTGTAGGACTCCCATATTCTTGTTTTGACCCACCATACCTCTACAGTCTGGTTTACTTTCTGGCCAGTAACAGATGTGTCCTGAACGTTGACCCCAGCATACTTAGGAATAACATCTAGTATATGACATTATTTGTCAAATCTAATGTGCTGGCTACACTTCACAATCCGTTAGCGAGTGAGATACCTGTCCTATCCGCTGACATATTTTGAGCCAGTGTTCTTTGCTCCCCACTACCGATAACTGACCTGTAAGTGGGTGTATTTTGGCAGTTTAAAGTCCTTTTTCCTCTGATTAGCATTTCATGGTAACCTCCGACTTTCAACTTTGGAGCCGGCTGCGGTGGCCGAGGGGACTGAGGCGCTCCAGTCACGGTCTGCACGGCCACTACGGTCGGGGGTTCGAATCCCCCCTCGGGCATGGATATTTGTGCCGTCCTTAGTATAAGGTAGTTCATAAGTAGTTTGTAAGTTTAGGGACTGATGACCCCGTAGTTAAGTCCTTTAAGGTTAACAAACATTTGAACATTTTTGAACATCAACTTTGGAAGCTGCGGTGGAGTGTCCGACTGTCCGAAGGCGCCTTGCTGCGGAGCGCGCGGTTGCTCACAGTCGGGGGTTTGAATCTTCCCTCGGGCATGGGTGTGTGTTTTGTCCTTAGCGTAAGTTACTTGAAGTTAGTTTGGTGTGTAAGCCTAGGGCTGATGACGAACGTAGTTACGTCCTTTAGCTTTACAAACATTTGAACATTTTTCAAAATTGCAATGAGTTGCTCCTGTACCTGGCTGCTTGGTCTGCTTAATGTATTGTAGCCGCACTGTCGTCATTCCATCTCAAGAAACGTAAATCTGGCTAACATTCTGTATATTTGCCCTATTCGATTTGACGCATGTTTGTGTTTATCTATTGTTGCTGCTGACCACCTCCAGTGTGTTTTGGTCTTACATTTGTATGTGTGTAATCCTTGGAATAGGTGTTCTCAAAACGTCGTCCAAACTTAAATGCCAACTTATTGTAGTACATATTTAGGTAGCAAAGATTTATAGGTTCTATCATAAAAACTGTGCGCCGATTATGGAATGTGCTAATTCTGTTTGATCAGATTTTACATATATCGCATCCAAGTTGAAATTTTGTTGAATAGTGATGTGCTTGTTTAACGTATAGAAGGTGAAAGATCTTGCCTTGCCGTCTGGTGCCTTATTAATTATTGTTGTTTTTTTCTAAACATTTTCTAATCCTGTTTAAAGTTGGTTTTACAGCATGGAATTCCCTCGCTGAAAGCTTTCTTGTATCAAACGATGTAAAGTCTGTAGTGTAGTCTCCATCCACTGCTTTCTTGCCTTTTTCAAACTAGAAATATCGTAAATTGTGAAGGAATAAAAACTGGCTTCACCCACAGAGATATATATATATATATATATATATATATATATATATATATATATATATATATATATATTTCACACTCTTTTGATTTTCTTTACCTAGTGATTTTAGCGCTCTATTCAATAAAATTTATTTCTATACGCAAACCGCATCGGACCGGCGTTGCCTGGTGAAACGTTGTTGTAATGCTTCGTGTAAGGGGGAGATATGCGTACCATCACTTTTCCGACTTTGATAAAGGTCGGATTGTAGCCTATCGCGAATGCGGTTTATCGTATCGCGACATTGCTATCGTGTTGGTCGCGATCCAATGATTGTTATTAGAATTTGGAATCGGTGGTTTCAGGAGGGTACACGGAACGCCGTGCTTGATCCCAACTGCCTCGTATCACTAGCAGTCAAGATGACAGGCATCTTATCCGCATGGTTGTAACGGATCGTGCAGCCACGTCTCGATCCCTGAGTCAACGGATGGGGACGTTTGCAATACTACAACTATCTGCACGAACAGTTCGACGACGTTTGCAGCAACATGGACTATTAGCTCGGAGACCACGGCTGTGGTTACCCTTGATGCTGCATCAGAGACAGGAGCGACTGCCATGGTGTACACAACGACGAACTTGGGTGCACGAATGGTAAAACGTCATGTTTTCCGATGAATCCAGGTTCCGCTTACAGAATCGTGATGGTCGCATCTGTGTTTGGCGACATCGCGATGAACGCACATTGGAAGCGTGTATTCGTCATCGCCATACGGCTTATCACCCGGCGTGATTGTATAGGGTGCCATTGCTTACACGTCTCGGTCACCTCTTGTTCGCATCGGCGACATTTTGAACAGTGGCCGTTAGATTTCATTTGTGTTACGACCCGTGGCTCTACCCTTCATACGACCACTGCGAAACCCTACATTTCAGCAGAATAATGCATGACCGCATGTTGCAGGTCCTATACGGACCTTTCTGGAAAGGGAAAATGTTCGATTGCTGCCCTGGCCAACACATTCTCCAGATCTCTCACAAATTGAAAACGTCTGGTCAATGGTGGCCGAGTAACTGGCTCGTCAGAACACGCCAGTCACTACTCTTTATGAACTGTGGTATCGTGTTGATGCTGCATGGGCATCTGTACCTGTAATGCCATCCAAGCTCTGTTAGACTCATTGCCCAGGCGTATCAAGGCCGTTATAACGACCAGAAATGGTTGTTCCGGCTACTGATTTCTCAGGGTCTATGCACCCAAATGGCGTGGAAATGTAATCATACGTCAGTTCTAGTATAATAATAATTATTAGTTCTAGTATAATATATTGGGCCAATGAATACCCGTTTATCATATGCATTTCTTCTTGGTGTAGCGATTTTATTGGTCGGTAGTGTAAATATGGGCTTCACTGGCTGAAGTGTGGGATGCTTGGTACTATAATTATTGGCCCTTATTTCGTCAATGGTAGCCTTAACAGCACACTGTATGCCAACTTTCTCAGACGAATTCTTCCTCATCTTCTGTATGAAGTGTCTCTAATAACCAGAATGTTTATGTGGTATCAACAAGATGGGTGTCCAGCACATAATGCCTTGCGGGCACGTCGTGTTCTGAACCGAATGTATCCTGCCAGATGGACTGGTCGAGGAGGAGCAGTTATGTGGCCTTCTAAGTCTCCTGATTTAAATCCTTTGGACTGTTTTCTTTGAGGGTTGCTTTAAAGACGCTGTCTACCGAGATATTGCAACAACTTCAGAGGACATGCAGGAAATAATTCTTTCATTCAACGAGTGCAACAGTGTATCGGTGTCCAGGGTCACCATTTTGAAAACCTTTTAATATTTTACTCCTGGGCAATGGTGCAGGACCGTCAAAGTCAATTTTGTGTTATGTGTTTACTTGTTTTTGTCATCTGACACTTCCGGCAAGTGGACGAGTTTGTGATCGCGGATTCAAAGTCAATGTTGTTTTATATAATTAATAACGTTGTGGTTCAGTGAATGGTACACTATGATACATTTTTGAATATGTCTTTAGGAGAGGAAATGAAGTACCAAATAAAAACTACAGGGTGCCATTTAAAAAAGTCATGGCATGCCGCTGCTCATATCTTTGGAAAAAACAAAGCTACAAAGAAAGCAATCATTCTGATTAATGTCATGGCTTGAAATATTTAGTAATTTGCATCTGGACAAACAGTTATTTAAGGTGCTGAAGATAAATGGGACACCGTGTATTTCTAGTGTCGTCAGAATCACTGTTTAATAACTAAAGTCATCATTTTTATAATATATTGCACATAGGGTTGTTTCTTATGAGTGAGAGACATTTGAAAAATCCAGCTGTTTCGATTCTTTACAAGGCAGCTAACAATATCCTGGAAAATAACTCTATCACTGAGGTCTTTTTGTCTTCTCGCTTAAGAGAACTAGGAAAGGAAAGCTTTGAAGGTATCGTCTGGTTGTAAACTAGAAACACAGCCCAATTACGGCCAAGGAATTTGTCTTTCCTGGAACAAAACTGTGGATGCCACACTGGACGACTAATTATCAGGTACTAATGGACCAGTGTAAAAATGGTTACACGATTCTGCCCACGTGCGAATACCAAAAGTAAGCTGTTAACGTATTTTGCAGGAAACAAACACCCTGTTCACTGTCATCACATATTCAGAAAGGGAGCTGTGTACGGAAGGTTGGCATAACATGTGGAACACCTCGTGGTTGTCTCCAGATTGGAAAATGACCTGTTCGCTCTTACGTAGGCAGACCTACAGAGGAGGGAGCTGCATGAACACAATCCAGTGACCCATCTTCCATCCGGCTTCTACCACCGACGTACGTCACCACACTATTCACCCTCTCAGAACCCTGAAAGACACTATGTATCCCTCAACATGCCTCCACTGCAGCTGTACGTGGCAGACAAATTTCATTTCAAGATGAAAAGTAGTTTCATAACAACGAAACAATTTCTGAATAATGAATGATCATTCCATCACAAGAGAAATGGGAACTACTAGCTTTACAGAAAAGTGATTCTTTCGCAGGAAACTTAATGTAGCTTCCTTTTGTACTGGGAATTATTCATGCTTGAAGTCAGAGTATTCCAGTTATTTCAGATAAAAGGAACAAGCAAAGCTTAAATTTCATCACGTAGAATACTGTACTTCAACTGAATTAATTACACCGTCCTGAATCCAATGGAGATATCATAATTGGTATCAAATACCTACCAATTAAATGATGCAAAACAGAATGAGTGAAGCTGAATACGACTTTCTGATCATCTAGGTAATGAATCAAAATAAGAATAACAGTCACGTTCGCAATTTGTCTTCAAAATTTATTTGATAGGTTGATCGGTTTCGATCCAGTCTGAAACCATCATCAGACCGAGTTGCCGAACGTTCACCGCCTCGGCATCAACGGTAAGACGATTCTCTCTGATTATAGTGTAAGAGTAGATCGAACCCGGTCACACTATCAAATAAATTGTTAAAACATTTTGTGAACGCGACTGTTATTCTCATTTTGAAGCATATACCGGTTCGCTGTTTTCCAAATGGGAAACTAAGTTTTGCAAACTGATTAAGGTAACGAATATATCATGGCAAATGAAAATTTACATCCCACCGAGCGGTCAATATGATTTTTGTTCTTCTTTATTGCAGTCGCCACAATTTATTTTATCCTCCATCATTTTTGTTACTGTAGGGCTTCTTTACTACTCACCCATCGCCTAATCGTTGTGCTGCAGTTTAGATCGATTTGAACACGCTTATACTACTCAAGCTCTGCATTCATCTACAATTTTTACCGTCCAGCTCTCCTGTCCTTTACCATTTTAACAATTATTTCATGGTGTCTCAACAAATCATTTTCACTACTTAAAAAGTGCCATATCGGTTTTTTTTTTTTTTTTTTTTTTTTTTTTTTTTTTTTTTTTTTTTTTTTTTTTTTTACGGATTCGCGTCTTATTTAGACATCTGGGAGAAGGATATTGTTACAGTGGACGAGAAGTGAGTTTGGGACGTCACTGAACGAAATGATAAATGAAAAACCAGCTAATAGAAAGTACTAGAGCTGACTGGATTATGAAATTAAATATACATGTCAGAAAAGTGATCAAAGGACTTGAATGAAATAATTTTAATTCGTACGGAAAAGATAAAGAACTGTGCAATTTGCTAGGAAACGAAGGACATTGAGTCTCATTTTACGTGTTGTTTCAGTTTTACCAAGAACGCTCAATAGATGGTTACATAAAAAGCTGAATAACGTAATCCGTGAACAAAAATATGATAACAGTACAGGATTTGGAACAAGATGTGGTTTTATTTTGCCATAATCTATCTCTGAGCATTAATCAGTGAAAATTTTAGTACGAGAAAATGAGTTTGTGTTATGGGTAGGAGAGTGAAGTGTATGCTATTTGTAAGATACATGGATGTGATGGCAGAAAATGTAAGAGACATTGGTAACAACCGTTACGAAAGCACATGGAGCAATCGGTCATACAAGACAGGAAATACGGAATCAAATCAGAAAATCTGAGAAATATTTAGCATACTCACAGATAACAGAAACAGCACTAATACGTTAATTAAAAACACAAAGGGAAATTCAAATATACTAGGTTTACACAAAGGCTGAAGGCCACACACGTGTATTCTAACTTGAGAAAAACCGAACACACTATCACCACTGGAATGAAAATGCAAATAATAAATTTACAGTGAATTTACTCGAGTTCTGTAAATTAAGAAACGCTTCACCTCGCATAGCGAAAGAATTACTCAAGAGGACTATCACTGAAAAACCAAGACTGTCTGATCACAAAGAAATCAAAGTCCTAACAGCATGCCTTCCCCTCAGTATGATTCGGCCGAGTACTTACTTCCTCAGTCATCGGATCCAGAATGAAGAGTGAAGAATAAAGCTCGTAAAAACCTCCCCCCGCCATACACCAGCTGTAGAGCGCGCTAAAAGCGAAACAGAATGCGTTCAGATACTAGTGTTTACCAACCTTTGCTACAACCCTTGCTACCTGGCCAAGACAATTTCCTCTACAACCGCTCCCAGAGAGATGTTCTGTCACCCCTATCATCCAAGATTAGGTTGGTACGACAATAAGAACATGGCCACCTATCCACTTTGCCAAGTAAGCTTGTCTCTGGTCAGCCAGCAGACAAACGAAGCAATGTAAGCCATGCCATTGCGCGGTACTTAGTCAATATTAAAGGCAACCTTCGACATTCACATAAACACACAAGTTTAATCAGACAGGTGGAAACATATATAAATATGGGGCAAACATAAATACACATGGGGCATTGATCATTAATAAAAATAATAAAATAATTAACACACAGATCGATAACATTAATGGTGCAAAAACACTTTAGGTTAAAGAATAAATCAAAATGGAATATGACCATACAATCATTGGACGTGTTTCACTGTGTTGATTATCTTGTTATATACATGTCAGGCATCTATTTTTCACTTTCACTTAAGGCTATAGTCCAAGGCTTAAATTTGCATTCGATATTAAGAAATTTGCCTTTTCCTGATATTTCCGCTCTGTCTATCTGTTACTCTGTGAGACATGGGTAATACTGCCCTTAATACGATTCTTAAAGTATATGGAAAGGAAATTAACATGAATATGACCAAAAGCGTGGTTATTAGGTGTAGAGGTAGAAAATCTTTTATATTAAAAGAGTGTACGAAAACTAAAGTCAGTCGGGCGGACCAAACTACCCAGCCGATTTCCTTCATTTTTGTTTTCAACGAAAGGGCTTCGTCCACAGATTTGTCATCAAGTATCAGAATTTACGTAACTCTTTCATTCTTTTTTCTATACTCAAACTAGTTTTCCTTCTGTATATTTCTTATGGGGATGTCACCTCTGTAGATCAAAGTCAGTCGGCCAGTCCGTTCCATCGGACCGAATTCCTTCATTTTTGCTTTAAACGAAAGGTATTCATTCGCAGATTTGTCATCAAGTATCAGAATTAACTTAAGTCTCTCCATCCTTTATTTTTATTCAAACGCGGAATCCTTCTGTCCTTGCAATTAATATTTTAATCGGTTTCTTTTACGATATCTTCGGTTCTAATTAAGGTACGAATTTTTCGCTTAATAACGCTCATTGGATCAAGCTCTTTCATTTGATTGATTCTGAAGAAAGCTATACGTGAACATTCAACTTTACATCCACTTTTTCCCAACTTTTTTTATCATTCCACTAAAGGTGCGAAGTATTCTCATGGGTAAACGCGGAAGGACACATGTTTACATGTCTGTAAATCTAAGGGACTGAACTGCTGTGCTTAGCAGCCCCGAGCTTACAAACTACTTAAAGTAACTTATGCTAAGGACAACACACACACACACACACCCATGCCCTAGGGAGGACCTGAACCTCCGACTGCAAGCAACCGCTCGCTTCATAGCAGGACGCCTTAGTGCGCTCGACCACAGGGCAAGTTATTAACTGTAATTATATTGGTAATAGATCACGAACACGGACAATATGTACTGCACAACAGAAATCGCAAGAAGAATTATCATGGCAAAAGAAGATTTAAAGATAAAATAGAAATTACTTTGTAGATTACCGAACAAATTTGACCTAAGTGATATGTCTGGAGCACTGTATGGTGTAGGGATTTGTAGATAGGTAAAGAAGATGAAAAAAGAGTGTAAACACTAGGCACCTAGGTATGGAAGAAAATAAAACAAACGGGAAGACCGGCCAAGGAATGAGGTGGTCTTAAGATGAGATGGAGAAGAATAAACTTTGTTGAAAATCACTAGTAGTATAAAAATGAACTGAATCGGACACTGCTTGATGAGGGACCGTGTACTGAAGTAAGGAAAAGAAGGAATGGTGAAAGGCAAAACAGGAAGAGAACAGAATCGACATCAAATTGTTGGACGACATCAAGGAACAAAATGGACTGGCAGAAGCGCAAAAATTCTAATGATGACAAGACCTGCAATAATACCTGTTGAAAGTAGCCTACTATTAAAATAAGCAAGATCTCTGGCAGTTGAGGCCTGAAAATTTAAGTTAAAACGCTCACTGCTACTCTATATTACTTTATGAGTGGCCACAGTGTATGCACAACGTTTTAAAAAACACAAAATCAATGTTAAAAAATAAATGAATAGATAATTAAACATGGGACAGGGAGCATGAAATCATAAAGCAGAGGTTTAAAAACTTTAAAATCATAACCTACTCAGAAAAATAACAAGCAAATAAATGTGGGGAGACCAAATTAAGCATACCTTGTACAAAAGTGGATTAAATCATATAATTACTGCCCACATTAAAATTGTTTCTGCCCTTTATGAATATGCAGGTAACGTGGGAGGAAATTTTAAAATACACAATGGGAAGCTGAAAGCACATTCATTCATTCAGACATGTGCATAAAGCTAGGTGGTGCATTACTCTCTGGGAACACTTGAAAACAGTGGTGAAACAACGCGTCGGAGGCGTTTTGATGAGATGGCAGGTGTCTTGATGACTAATTTGAAGTACACTCTGCACTAAACGAACTCATATTCAACTCACTATTCTTAAGTACCACGTGATGCGTGGCCATGCTGAATTTGAAAGCATTTACAAAAAGAAATTAATTTAGAATAAGCAATTAAGGAACACACGAGAATTCGTATAGAAGAAAGCTAGTATTAACAAAAGCATGGCTGAAGGCCAAAGTAACAACCGTTATGAAAGCACATGGAGCAATCGGTCATACAAGACAGGAAATACGGAATCAAATCAGAAAATCTGAGAAATATTTAGCATACTCACAGATACAGAAACAACACTAATACGTTAGTTAAAACACAAAGGGAAATTCAAATATACTAGGTTTACACAAAGGCTGAAGGCCACACACGTGTATTCTAACTTGAGAAAAACCGAACACACTATCACCACTGGAATGAAAATGCAAATAATAAATTTACAGTGAATTTACTCGAGTTCTGTAAATTAAGAAACGCTTCACCTCGCATAGCGAAAGAATTACTCAAGAGGACTATCACTGAAAAACCAAGACTGTCTGATCACAAAGAAATCAAAGTCCTAACAACATGCCTTCCCCTCAGTATGATTCGGCCGAGTACTTACTTCCTCAGTCATCGGATCCAGAATGAAGAGTGAAGACTAAAGCTCGTAAAAACCTCCCCCCACCATACACCAGCTGTAGAGCGCGCTAAAAGCGACGCAAAGTGCGTTCAGATACTAGTGTTTACCAACCCTTGCTACCTGGCCAAGACAATTTCCTCTACAACCGCACCCAGAGAGATGTCCTGTCACCTCTTTCATCCAAGATTAGGTTGGTACGACAATAAGAACATGGCCACCTATCCACTTTGCCAAGTAAGCTTGTCTCTGGTCAGCCAGCAGACGCCAGCGCAGATGACAAACGAAGCAATGTAAGCCATGCCATTGCGCGGCACTTAGTCAATATTAAAGGCAACCTTCGACATTCACATAAACACACAAGTTTAATCAGACAGGTGGAAACATATATAAATATGGGGCAAACATACATAAACATGGGGCATTAATTATTAATAAAAATAATAAAATAATTAACACACAGATCGATAACATTAATGGTGCAAAAACACTTAAGGTTAAAGAATAAATTAAAATGGAATATGACCACACAATCATTGGTCGTGTTTCAATGTGTTGATTATCTTGTTATAGACATGTCCGGCATCTATTTTTCACTTTCACTTAAGGCTATAGTCCAAGGCTTAAATTTGCATTCGATATTAAGAAATTTGCCTGTTCCTGATATTTCCGCTCTGTCCACCTAACAGTGTTACTCTGTGAGACATGCTATCAACGTGTATTTTAAGCTACAGGTTTATTTCTGTGACCTTATAGAAAATTAATAAAAATACCACTAAGAACGACGGTCACTGTTACATATGGTACGATTCAATGGTGTACAGGCTACTGTACTGCAGTGAGAACGTGTGATGTTCATTGAAACACGGTTGAAACGGATCATTGGCATTGATATCGAATGAAATTAATTTAGTCTTTTATGCAAAGGGTAACTGATTTTCTAGCAATGTAATATGCATCATTACTGATGGGTGCCGTTAACTTGAATACAAAACGTAATATAGTCTTGTGAAAAGAAAATTCTTGTTGTTAATATGCATCCAGCTCATTACACCAACTGAATATTTTGCTGTAGCTCATTGACCCCTAATTATTCCATTAGTTCTCCTGCTGCAATATACGTAATACTAACACCAATTGGAGGTATAATTAGGATTTGCCTTTTCCTTTCACACGCTGTTAAATTGAATCCTGCTCATAAAATTTACTGAACATTCTGGTGTGGAACGTTGACTAATACCTCGTCAGTTATCGTCACTCCATTATAGGTTTTACGATCTGAATTATTAAATCATAAACACCAAGCAGTTTCATAAGTACAGTAGCTACGGTATAATTTTACGAGCTGTAGCGAGCTGCGAATTCATTTCCTAACGGCTAAAGCCGTAAAGTCAGCCAGGCAGGCAAAAGCTGGCCTGTTAGCAAGGGCTTGCCTTCCACGGCGTCGGATTCGTCAGAATTATGGAACCCTGCGATAAGGGCTCTGGTGAAGTGAGTAACGATTCTGCCGTGGAATTTCATTTCGTAAGGGTTAAGGCATGCTCTAATTAAACCTTTAATGAATACGTCACTGTAAGGTGCTGTAGTGGCGAGGGAATAGTTTTAAATTTTGGAGTGAAGTTTAGGTGGACAACCACAAGATAAAGTAACGAACAATCACAGGAGAAGGAAATGGAAGTAAAGAATCCTTAGGAGCTCTTGTAGTCCTTCGTTACCTTCAGTTACAATTACTAGTACGGATGACATTTTAGCAGTTCTATCTTGCATGTTCCAAACAAATGGTAAATTGTGAAACCTTAACTTTTCCCGGCGTAATGAATGTTCAAAAACTTACGGTTATGATGCCGGGTGACGTCGTCGACAACCGCCGATATTTCGACAGGAGGACACCCTGCCGGCCGCGGTGGCCGAGGGGACTGAGGCGCGCCAATCACGGTCTGCACGGCCACTACGGTCGGGAGTTCGAATCCCCCCCTCCCCACTCGGGCATGGATATTTGTACCGTCCTTAGTATTAGCTAGTTCATAAGTAGTTAGTAAGTTTAGGGACTGATGACCCCGTATTTAAGTCCCATAAGCTATACAAACATTTGAATTTGAGGACACCCTGCCATTCTCAAGGCACAACTGCACTCAAGGAAGCAATGTGCAAGCGTATTTAATACCTCGGATAGCAAAGGGTAAACAAGGAAGATAACACACACAGTCTAAGTCACTGCACAGTCAACACGTCGAAGATGAGCAAACATCTAAAATATCGATAGTGACTGTTAATCAACAGGTGAGGCAGCATTAATTTTGTCCTTCTGTTTTTTGACGAGAGACAGTGCCGGATCCCAAAAGGTGGATGTGCATGCCAGAATCTCCGTGTTGTATTCCATAGGATGACCAGTGCCAAGACAGTGTTCTGCAACAGCGGATTTGTTTGGCTGTTGTAAGCGCGTGTAACGTTTGTGTTTGTTTAAATTCTGCTTGGAATCGTGCACTGTCTCTCGTCAAAAAGAGAGAAACAAAATTAATGCTGCTTCACCTGTTCATTAACAGTCAGTATCGATATTTTTGATGTTTGGTGATCTTTCGTTGTGTTGACTCTGCAATGACTTGTACTGTGTGTGTTATCTTCCTTGTTTACCCTTTGCAAACCGAGGTATTAAATACGCCTGCACAATGCTTCCTTGAGTGCAGTTGTGCCTTGAGAATGGCAGGGTGTCCTCCTGTCGAAATATCGGCGGTTGTCGACGACGTCACCCGGAAGCATACCCGTAAGTTGTTTAAACGGTAACTTCTTTGTTTCATTATTACATATAGCGACCTCTCTCTGATGAAACCACTATTTGACGCTCTGAGTGACTTCGTAGTTCTTTGTTAAAGCTTTTTCTTTAGATAGGCTTACGTGCTTTCTCGTTCTGTGACGTTTGCTGTTGGTATCCTACGGCCTAAGTGAGGAAATTCTTTGCAGACGAGTGTGAGGTAGCTAAATTACGGCTAGAGATGCGAAGTCAACATATCAATTCCCATCGTTGAATCATTTTCGTTTTGAGATTGAAATGGGTAGTTTGCAAACGAACTGTTCCAAAGCAACGGTTCTCAAAAGTTAAAGACCGAGGAAGTACATACAACGAACGGCAGTTCGACGTTCACTTAGGCTTAGGTGCTCCTCGTCGGTCGCTTTCGTCGGTCTCGGTCCGGTGGACCAGAACACTTGCGGCGTTACCAGTTTCAGGAACTGCCGGGCCAGGTCGGGAACGCTAGACGGTAAGAGCGAATTGCAGTTCCACGGACTGCAGCGTGGCCGTTTCCGTTCCAGTTCCAGGCAAACGTTCCCGTTCCGGTTAAAAACTGTACGCGTGTTTTGAAATGTTGAACCTTTCGTTAAATCAGACAATAAATTGTTCATTAACTCAGCTATTTGGTTTAATTATGGCCCTGATCTTAATGTACAAGAAACAGTGCATTAAATTGATTTTGTGCGCAACGGATCTTTTAAGTAAACAACTGTGACATGTAACCTTTTGAAACAGACACTGACTATACTCAAAAATTTTGACTGCGAGAAAGATATAAGAAAAACCACAAATCACTTTCTCAATGCTTGACTGTGAGAATTAATGTCGATCAGTTATTATTGAAATCCAAATCAACTATTATCTTACTATCGCACCAATAATGAAATATGTTCAATAATGTTATTCAAATCAACACTCCACTAAATCAAGTAATTATCAAATGAAGGAAGTGGGTTAATTTTCTAACTACGTAAATGAAATATGAAACAGGGTTAAGTTACTTATTATTGATAAACAGCATTACATTACCTACATAATACAACTTCTGACTTGCTGGCAAAGCAGCCTCTGCTCTACATCGGAGCCATACACACAATCCAACCGCTCTCTAAGCGAGCTGAACCACTAGTGCTACTCTCTCTCTCAGTGCGAGCTACAATGCTATGCAATACATGATCTTTGCCAGAGATGAAACTTTACACATATCGATACATACAGTAGAAGCGATATTATACATTTTCTTGCAAGCAAGTTACTCGATACAAAACAGGAGGCACAATATTAGACATTTTCTTATAAAAATAATTTTTTATGGACACGTTTCATCACCCCCCTCCTACCTATTAAAATTTTGTAGGGTGGGTGATGCCAATGGCATTGCCTAGCCAGCAAAATTACTGAATTTCAAGTCCAAAAATCCATTAATGACATCCAAAATTTAACAAGATCAAAACAACAGATGGAGTACATAGAAAATTTAAAAAAAAAAATGTGACAGTCATAAATACATGCCATTTTACAGAACAGTACCATCAAAAGTCATGCATGGAGAGGTACAGGGTGTGACAGGCATAAGCAAATGTCAAAATTTACAGAACATCAGCAATAAGTGGAATATATGACAATTATACATAATGGTAAACATAAGTATATATATATAGAATTTCAGAAAACATAGTTTGACAAATGATATAGTGGAGAAAATGAGATAGCTAGAAGTAATACACAAATGGAAAAAAAATATACAATAATAAACATGAACATATACAAAGTTTTACAAAAGTTATTTTAACTAATGTCATCATTCTTTAAAGAAAATGTGGTAATTACAAGTAATACACACAGTAGTGTAAGTTCCATGGGTTTACATTTTGTACAAGAGATCAGTATTTTGGGAACATAAAATGAACATTTGTATCTTGTGCACAATGTAGTCTATGTAAATTTTTAGTGCACTTAGTATAAGATAAAGTGTCAGTTTTGTATTCTGTGATGCATTTAAAATGCTATACTTTCATGGATGCTAGAACATACATGTAAAATTTTTGACTACATAGGCCTCTGATCATGTACAAAATAATGTTACTGCTTCAGCACAATAACGTTTGTCAATCGAATAGGCACAATGACATTTCAGACTAAGTATATGTATCTATCAAGAGCACAATTTTATTTTGGTCACTGACTGTGAAAGAACCATGAAATATACCTAAACACTGGTAATGAACCTGTGGACAACGTTTGCAATGGGAGGCACTGAATAGTATATGCACACGAATAGCACATTAGCTCCTAACATTCATTTTAGGTCTGCACACGAACACAAAACACTGTAAGATTACACCACACTGTAGGCGGGCTGGCTGGTTGCATTGAAGTGGAAGTCATGGGGAAAAGGTTCTGATGTATTCCTCCATGCAATTCGACAACCAAGTGTGCTCCAACCAACAGAGCTATTAGCAGACTGCATCAGCATAGCCAAAATTAGAGCAAACTGGTGGTGGGTGGCCAAGGCTGCAATGGACAGTACTGTGTGGCCAAACATCATCCAACAAACATCTTCATTAAAAGGCCCAAAATCAGTGGTGTATAGTAACTCGTCCATTGTTCTGTGTGCATTCTGGAATCTCGTGTGCGAAATCGCCACTTCCCATGCGTGTCCAAAGTACATGAAATAAAGCATTTTACACACAAATTAGTAACATAGTCATGATATTTCAGTTTAGACTGAAAGAAAAGTCATAGATTAGAACATATCTACAGAAATATTTTCCCACAAATTCAAGTGGTACAAATGGGGTCATGGTATTAAACCATATTTTTACATTACAAGTAGTGTCTTGAAGACGGATACATTTGAATACTAATGAGTAATTTAATTCTTATTTTAGAGTATCTACAACATTAGTGTCATTTCATATAAGCACAAGGCTTTACATACTATGTACATATTGCTTTACAAACACATAATCGTATGAAATACATTGAGGGTGCTTGTCATCAATTTGGCATGATATAACTTAAATTGACATTCCAATTACCATTAGTTCATATCTCTTTAAATTAATATATATCACTATGATGGTGATTACATTACCACAAATTATAACACTTAAATTACATAAGTTGCCATGGCCAGGCTTTTGTCTCAACTGAGCTACATATTTCATTGCCTTAAGGTATAACACATCAGGGTAGTTTCGTGAGAATATCAAAAGAGGTTCAAGTCAACAGGTCATGTCTGTGTCTGTCTGGGTCAACAGTAGGGTCAAACAAAACAATTAGTGCAAATTTTGGCACAGTACTAGATGTACATCACAGTAAATCATCCAATAACATAAACACAGACGTAATATTCGTTAGGCATAGCTGCAGATTTTCATCAACAAGATCATCAATAAAATTTGGAAGATAGTAGTAAGCAAAAGCAAAATATTTCTGTGCATTATCTTTCTAGACTTAACTAGGCGCAGTTTATGGCATAGCTGCAAGTTTGCAAGATAGATGGCTGTGTGGAACGTATAAGCATAACCATACATTGTCATTGAGCTTCATTATAAAATTAATTACCATAGTGGTAGGGCTTAGGTATATAATTAGTGAGCATAGCGGTAAGCTTTGATTACAAGAGCAATACGCATAGCTGCAAGCATAATTAGAAATATTCATTACACATAATTACAAATAATTACAGATCATCAGAAGGATATGAATCTCACCAATCACACATGCCATTGAAGGCACAATGCATCAATATACAAAATGGTGCACATAAGCACAAAGAGAAAACACAAAAGGGCAGTGCGAGTAAGCACATAAGAAAAGAACAGAACATAGCATCATTAGCAACATAGCGATTCTCCTCATAATTGCTTCATAATCATTGTATAATCTCGTCATCATTAGCAACATAGCGATTCTCCTCATAATTGCTTCATAATCATTGTATAATCTCGTCATCATTAGCAACATAGCGATTCTCCTCATAATTGCTTCATAATCATTGTATAATCTCGTCCACATAATTACATTTATCAAACATCTTTGACTGTTACCAATACCTTCCTTACCATCATTTATCCATAAACAATAATGCATTTTAAAGACCACCATGACATATTGTGTATTGCCTTACTCATCATCCTCCATAATGTTCTTGGCTTACCAAATGCTCATGTCAACTCAAAATCTTCTTCACTTGCTCAGAACTTCGTAAGTTATGCAATTAGTAACACAGAAGAAAAATCTGATATTTTCTGAAACATAGGAACTTGATTAGATTACACAACCAAAAATTTCCATTAATTTTATTTGTCTTGCACAGCCACAGAGTTCGTTATATGCAAATTGCAAGATAGTCAAAGTTTCGTATGACAATATCCCAGCGTAGCACAGAGCATAAGTATTCAGAGTTAGAGAAAAGTAACAGTGAGAAAAAGAGGTAGATAGAGCGCACTAAGGAAAAGCGGAAGAATAGTGACACTCAGCTCGAGAACGGGGCACCAATCGCCACTTGGTGTGTCCAAAACAGATTAATGGACTCTCTACCCCAGCAAAATTACTGAATTTCAATGCTTTGCTCTTGTCTTTCTGGGGTATGCGATCTGCTTTGGGCCCGATTTGTGTCTTCGTGTCGTGGAAGGCGATCACGAGAATTATCGCTACGCTTCTCAGCGTTATTGTTGTGATTTTCAGTCTCGCGATCACTATCAGTATTGCGTCTATCACGCCAATTAGTATCATTCGAAGTATTGCTGTTATGATAGTAATTATTGTAGCGTCCTACGCGACCAAAACCACCACCTCGGTTGCGGCCACGAAAACTTCCACGGTTAATGTCACGATCATGAAACTCACCGTTCTCATTGTCGCGACTTTGTTTGTAAGATTCATTAGTGAAAGAGTTATTTTTTGGTTTATCGTCGTGCTCTGAATAACGTTTAGTACGCGGCGGGCTTTGTTGCGACCGGCGATCATATCTGTTTGTTTCAAAATATCGACTGCGCGAGGAATTTTCCTCGTCTTCTTCTTCTAAATCTTGTAAGAGATTTCTAAAGGCTTCAATATCATTCTTGCATCGTGCCGCAATGGCAATTTGACGCAAGTGTAGAGGCAATTTGTTCAAACAAATTCTGATTAATTCCGCAGGGCAGTAAGGTGCCGATAAAAATTGATTTTTGTATACTAAGTTTTGGAAATATTCCACAGGGCTCGAGAAATTTGATCGCTCAAAAGTTTTGAAAGTCGCAATACTGTTTTTAACGCGGTCTTGTGCCGCTTCCGACCAGTATGCGGATAGAAATGAGCGTCGGAAGTGATTCTCGCTATAGCACTCTTGTGCAATAGCTCTCATTCTGGTGGCTGGCTCGCCTTCCAGATAACCACATATAAATTCTAATCTGTGCTCAAGTGGCCAATTCGGGGGAAGACAATAATCGAATTGCTGCAACCACTCTTTAGGGTGCAAGTCATTCGGAGAGTTTTTAAATGTCTTGAATTTACGTACAGTCAGGAAATGCTTGTAGTCAAACGCTTCCTTTCGCCCGTGCGGCGTAAGTGAGCGTAAACTACGCACTGCGTCTTCATTGTTGTTACTATGAGGTACACTTCGTTCACGTACCAAGCGACCTACTTGGCTCGAATCATCATTGTCATTTTCGTTCAAATTTTCTTCCACATCTTCGTATGGATTTCCACAAGTGTGGTCAAATTTCCTCTCTATTCGCGCCACGCGATCATCTAATTTTCTGACCTCAGCCTTGTATTGCTGATTAATGGTCATTTGATCTTGTTTGAAACGGTCAAGGGCGAGATATTCATTAGTTTCATTAAACGGGGTAGGATGCGTTACATCCGAACTTTTGTCAGTGTTATCACTAATTTGGGTAATCTTAACAGTAATATCTTCAAACTGTTTATTTATTTTATTGATCTGTTCCGTCGTGACTGACTGGAAGTTCTGCAACTTTTCAACAACTAGATTACTCTGTTGCTTCAATTGAGCGAGTTCAGTAGTTTCCATATTTTCGACTCGTGACGCAAGGCTTTCCATATTTTCCACTCGTGACGCTAGGCTTTCCACTACCGGGTTAATCTCGTCGCGAATATCTTGTCTTATTTGCTGAGATTCACGTTTGAAAGTATTGAGCAGTTGTTCCCTGAACCGATTGTTGTCCTCGTTTATCTTATTAAAACTACTTTGAATACTCACAAACCTCGAATCGCACGTTTGTTCAATTTTCTCAAGTTTTTCATTTAATTTCTGAGATTGTTCCTCAAGTTTTTCATTTAATTTCTGAAATTGTAATTGACTATTCTCAAGTTTTTCATTTAATTTCTGAGATTGTAATTGACTATTCTCAAGTTTTTCATTTAATTTCTGAGATTGTTCCTCAAGTTTTTCATTTAATTTCTGAGATTCCTGAGATAGTAATTGACTATTCTCATTTAATTTAGAGAGCTGTGACAATAAAATTTGCATGAAATCATTTGGTAATACGTTTTCCATAGCCGTCGCACAAGTATTTTTTGTAGCAGAGCTAGGCGGAACCGATGCATTATTTTCCGCAACCACATTACAAGAATCGGAATTCTGTATTGTCAAATCCTGTACTTTGTCATTATCCATATTGTCTGTTCCCGAACTAATCTGTTCCGCGTTTTCAGACACGGTATTTACTGTCGTATTTGTATCAGTGCAGTGAGAAGACTCTTGTAAAAATTCAGTTTCTCTCCTTGCTTCATTCAAGGTCTCATTTTCGGAAGCAGTTTTAGCATCAGCGCGGACTCTCCTATTCTTCGACATAGTTAACAGAATTTTGCAGTAAAGTGACCAATAATATTTATTTTCACCTACTGCTAATTTTTTTGAAAATTACACACAGTAATTATGAGAGAACAATAGGTTGAATCGGGCTAGTGCAACATACAATCACAATCGAGATTACGCAAACCGTTAATTATCACACGAGTTCCGCGGTACTAGAACTTTCATCACAACAAACATCAGGCAATATAAAAGAGAGGCTTGTTCAGTAGTAATGCAATTATTTGTATATTCAATTCATCTACTATAAACAATACTACACAATCTCAAGAATGGTAAGTAACAGACTACAGAAACAATTACTATGCTACTGTTGCTACAACAGAGGATGGTGCTACAAAAATTAAATTAAGAGCCAAAAGGTAAGTTGGTTAGTGGAAAAGACAAACTAACTGAAATAAGACTACGTATCTAACTACGTCACGATCCTGTTTGTGAACTATCCTGGCAGAAAGGTCGCCAGATAAAAACTGTACGCGTGTTTTGAAATGTTGAACCTTTCGTTAAATCAGACAATAAATTGTTCATTAACTCAGCTATTTGGTTTAATTATGGCCCTGATCTTAATGTACAAGAAACAGTGCATTAAATTGATTTTGTGCGCAACGGATCTTTTAAGTAAACAACTGTGACATGTAACCTTTTGAAACAGACACTGACTATACTCAAAAATTTTGACTGCGAGAAAGATATAAGAAAAACCACAAATCACTTTCTCAATGCTTGACTGTGAGAATTAATGTCGATCAGTTATTATTGAAATCCAAATCAACTATTATCTTACTATCGCACCAATAATGAAATATGTTCAATAATGTTATTCAAATCAACACTCCACTAAATCAAGTAATTATCAAATGAAGGAAGTGGGTTAATTTTCTAACTACGTAAATGAAATATGAAACAGGGTTAAGTTACTTATTATTGATAAACAGCATTACATTACCTACATAATACAACTTCTGACTTGCTGGCAAAGCAGCCTCTGCTCTACATCGGAGCCATACACACAATCCAACCGCTCTCTAAGCGAGCTGAACCACTAGTGCTACTCTCTCTCTCAGTGCGAGCTACAATGCTATGCAATACATGATCTTTGCCAGAGATGAAACTTTACACATATCGATACATACAGTAGAAGCGATATTATACATTTTCTTGCAAGCAAGTTACTCGATACAAAACAGGAGGCACAATATTAGACATTTTCTTATAAAAATAATTTTTTATGGACACGTTTCACGGTCACTCTCATTCCGTTCCAGCTCACTGCTCGGTATCGAGCTTTCGTCTTTTTAGTTTACTGCAATAACCCATAACCCTTTGTTATTGTGTTTCAGACTCTTTTTGAACCTTGAAATACTGGTTCTTCGCGTTATCTGATCAGCATCCAGCACCACTAACTTATGTTTCACAGTTATTTTATAATTTTGTAACTTAACACGGATAAAAATTGCATTCTTTGTAATACATTCGTTTTGCAGGCATCATAAAAGCAAATCTAGGTATTTCTTCGTACTTTTTATGAATGCGCAGAAAACATGGTTCTCATATCAAAACTATTTAAATGTTTTTAAGGCTACATGTAAGGGACCAAACTGCAGGTCATGTTTCCCTAGACTTACAAACTACTTAAACTATGTTTTGTTAGGGAGGACTCGAATCTCGAACGGAGAACAGGCGCACACTCCGCAGCAAGGCGCCTTTTTAACAGTGATCATATCTGTGCACTAGCATTACCGTAAGCCATATATGTAAACATGTCATGTTCTGTGGTGCGTCAAATCAGCCGATGAAACAAAGGCCGCCATCTTGAATTTAGTGTGTCTCACAGATCAACATTGATCGATACAAATACACATATCTCTCTTCTGTATTAAAGTATAAAGAAGAACTTTTTGTGAAGTAAGTTTGGTGTATAAGCAATAGATGTAATCCTAATCGGAGTGTAAACAGTACAAGAAAGAAAACTTCGTTATATTTAGGGAATAAAATTAACCTTGTAACCTAATGGATTCAACAACTTTGTTACTAAAAATGTTTGCAAAGCTTATGGGACTTAACTGCGGATCTCAGTCCCTAAACTTACATACTACCTATAAACTACTTTATACTAAAGACACAACAAACATCCATGCCCGAGGCGGGATTAGAAACCCCGACGGGGAATGGCCTCGCGCATCGTAGCATAGCGCCTCAATGCGCTCGGCCGTGCCGCCGCGGCACTTTGTTATTTCAGGACATCAATGTAAACCTGAAATCAATATTACCGTTTGATGATGGGCTGAGTCCCGATACCAGTAACGGTGAAATAAATTTATTTATAAAAATCTTGTGGCTGGTTGCAGTATTTATTTACTACAGCATTATTATGTTTTCTTTTCTTTCTTGTTTAGTTATTAAATTTTAGATTTCATCTGCTTCATTTAATATTCAGTTTCTTACGTAACTTTTAATCATTTTCCTAAAATGTACAACATGATTATTCAAATACATAATTTTTTCCGTTTCATCCCTGACCGAAACGAGACTCTTAGGTGGCTTCAAATTTTAAGATACCTTGTGCTATCTGCTTGTTAAGATTTTTGCGTGATAATGGAAAAAAATGTGTATCACATCGGCTGAGAAGGAGAGATGGATTTCGACTTCTAAAGACCTTTTTATCTCAGAAATCATTGTTCAGCTATTCTAAACGAACAGTTGTCTGTTATTGGATACTCAAGAAATGGTTTCAAAAAAAGATATCACCTTTGGCTCTGCTATAGCCTTCAACGTTGGTTTGGCATATTTTTAGAACATGCCTAATTTTTTTCTTTTCTGGGCCGCATTCCGCTAGCCTTCGTCTAGCGCATATGGCTGAGCCGGGAGGCTCTAGTACGTCCGCCCATCGCTTGAGGGTGACATTCGCTTCGTGACTCGTTCATCTTCTTCTCATCACACCGAAACGCTACTAGGGGAGTGGGCCTCGTCTGCGGAGCGCCAGTCACGGTCTGCATGGTCGCTACGGTCAGGGGTTCGAATCCGTCTCGGGCATGGATTTTTGTGTCGTCTTTAGTATAAGGTATTTCATAAGTAGTTAGTAAGTTTAGGGACTGATGATTCCGCAGTTATGTCCCTTAAGCTCTGCTCACATTTGAAAATTTTGTGGGACACGTCGAGGCTGTCACCATCCACATATCAATCTCGCGTGGAAGAAAATGTAATTCCTCCAGTTCCGATAAACTATGAGAGGTTTACTAAACTGCTGCTGCGAACATGTGAATCTCTTCTGCAGGAATATAACATCACTGGAAATTCTCAGACTGCAGACTCACTGATTTTTTCAGGAAGCCAAAACAGTCTTGGTCCAACCCGCCACTGCCCGCACTGAAACTAAGTTTATTGTGCGGTATCGCTCCCTGTATATCTAGTAAAGCCAACCAATGCCCTTGAACAGTGCAAGGAGTCCCTTTACCAGTTCTTTATTAGACACAATTTCTTCGGGTCTGGTTGTCCCAAATGTTCTGTGCCTTTTACTCTCCAATGCAATGCATTCGAAGATTAGATGTGATGCAGTTTCATCACCGTCATCACAGATCCTACATTTAGGGTCCTCTTCTGTTATTCCCATTGTATGTAGGTGTTTTTTGAAACTCCCATGGCCTGTCAGCAAACCAACCATGAGTCTAATCTCTCTCCTGTTCTGACCCAGGATTGCAGAGCTTCTTTTAAAACATGGCTTCGGCATCATTACCTTGCCATGTTTTTGTTGATGGACTTCGGTCCAATATTCTATGTGCTGTCTTCTGAGCCAGTTACGTAGCTCCAATTTGATCATTACCTTGGTGTTTGTCAGGACAGGTTCCGGTCCAATAAATGGAGTCTCTTCCCCATCCTGTCTAATCTTTCGGCATGTTCGTTGCCACTGATCCCCGAGTGGCCATGGACCCATTATAGGTTTACTCTATTGCTTTCCCCTAGCTCCACCAGAACCCTGTGACATTCTGAAACTATTTTAGACCTTGTTGCAGGACCTGCCAGTGATCTCAGGGCTGCCTGGCTGAGTAGATGTAGATGCTACTGTCTTTGTAGCACCTCTTCTCCTCCACACACACACTGATGGCAGTGATTTCGGCCCGGTATACTGAGGCCAGTTTCCCTAGAGAGATGACGACCTCCAGTCTTGGCTGCACCCCGTATACACTGGCCCCTCAGTGACGAAGCTTCTTGACGAAGAAAAAAGGAAACGACGGCATGAGCTAGTTGAGCAGCTTGATTTCACCCATTCCAGCCGTAATAGTTGGGACCTACTCAGAAAATTAGGGAGTGCTGCACATCCTAGCTCCAAACAGAGTGCTGTTAACCCTAACAAAATAAACTCAGTTGTACTTGAAAACTGCAAGATCCGCGTCTCTACACAACGGAAAAAGGACATAAAAAAAGTCATGGGTGAAGCACTGAAGAACTGCACAGAACAGTTAGACATTGTGAGCACTATCTCTGAAGGAGGGCTGATAACTGCAATAAATGACATCAAATCAAGGAAAGCGGCCGGACCTGAAGGAATTATACCGGAGTTTCCAGAGAACCTAGGGCCAAGAGCACGCTCATGGCTCTGCAAATATTTCTACGCCATTCTTGAGACTGGAAACATCCCAAAAAAATGGAATGAGTAGAAAATAGTAGCTATCTTAAAGCCTTAAAAGGAAGAGAGAGATCCCAAGAGCTACAGACCTGTCTCCCTGTTGCGTGTGTTGTACAAACTTTTCGAAAAAATTCTCCTAAAGATAGTGACACACCTAATTGATGCAGCAATACCTGTGGAGCAAGCTGGTTTCAGGTCGAAGCGGAGCTACTGCGATCAAGACCTGGCACTAACCACGCATATTGAACGTGGTTTTCAGAACAAGAAAAAGACCGGTGTAGTATTGATAGATCTCTCGGCTGCTACGACACAGTATGGCTTAAAGGATTATTGTATAACCTTATTACAGTAGCCAAATGTAAGAAGTCATTAAGGCTCTTATATAATATGCTAGACACAAAAAGGTACAGAGTACATCTTCATGGAAAAAGAAACAAAGCCCGAATCCTCAATACTGGGCTCCCACAAGGATCTGTGCTAGCGCCTTTACAGTTTGATTTGTACATCTCAGATAACCCTGAACTCAAATCACGGAAGTTCAAATATGCCGATGATCTATATATTGCTTTGCAGGGTGAGTCATACGAATAATTTGCGTCAGGCGTAAATTATGATTTGGTGCAGCTTCATAACTACTACAGGACCTGCCATCTGAACCTTAATGCATCAAAAATAGTAAGCTCAGTGATTCACCTGATCAACAAACTAGCAGAAAGGAAACTGTGCTTAAATATAGCAGACCAGAATATATGAAAGAGCACCAAAGTACCTGGGTGTTAAACTGGATCGCAGCCTAACGAAGAACACCTGCACGATGTCAGCCAAAAACTCAAAGACAGAGTCAATATCATCCAGAAATAGCACCTGGGTAGGTAATGCTATGACACTTTGCACTTACTCCATTGCTGTAGTCTACAGTGTTGCAGAATGCTGCGCGCATGTATAGACTAACAGTACACATGTCAACAAAGTAGACGTTCGCCTAAATGACACTTTGCGAAGAATAACTGGATCTCTGTGCTGGCAAATATAGAACCTCCGTCACTCCGCAGACAACATACAATCCAAAGAGAAATGCAAAAAATGACTGCTGAGACCACACTTCCAATACTCGCTAATCTAAATGACCCGACACAATTAAAGCCAAGAAATCAGTTCTGGAACCACTCCTCAAACAATCGGAACACGGCAGCAGAATGGAAACACCTATGGCAAGAAGCAAATCAAATGTTCAAATGTTTGTAGCACTTACGGGACTTAACTACGGGGTCATCAGTCCCTAAGTTTACAAACTACTTATGAACTACCTAAGACTAAGGACAGACAGCGCTGGTGTGACGTCATCCCTGGTCCCTCTGGCTGCTCACAGGGAAGGAGAGTTGACCTGTGACGTCACGCGCTCTGTACTGCTGCCGCGGAGAAACAGAGTGCAGCAAAGCTGTCAAGTACAATTAAGTAGACGTTTTCCGACATATTCCGTTTCGGTTTTCTTTGGTTAGTTTTTCAATGTTAGTGTCTCGATCTGTTTTGAGTAACATTCTTATAAAATTTTGCCAAGCCTTCGTTTTGTTTATATTTGTCATTCAATAAATCGTCACACAGTAAATTTAACAGTTCCATTTGAAACCTCGAAGGAACATTGTCAACATATGCTGAAAACGGTCTTGCAACTAGATGATACATAGTGGACAATATTTCCACATTTTCAAACCTGGACTCAAACTGGTGACGAAGAGCTTCCAGAATTTCCAAAAACGTTCAAATGTTTGTATGGTATATGGGACTTAACTAAATCAAATGTTCAAATGTTTGTGAAGCTTATGGGACCTAACTACGCGTCATCAGGCCCTAAACTTACAAACTACTTATGAACTACTTACGAATTAGGACGGCACAAATATCCATGCCCGAGGGGGGATTCGAACCCCCGACCGCAGTGGTCGTGCAGACCGTGACTGGAGCTCCTCAGTCCCCTCGGCCACCGCGGCCGGCGTGGCAGAGAAGCTAATGTTAACAATGGACATCTCATTAAGAACCCTGCTGTTCGTGTTCCTGGCTTCAACCTCCCTTGAAGAACCTCGGCGGCACTAAAGAGAATGAGAACTGGTGTTGGACGGTGCAACAAACTGATGGCCAAGTGGGGCTACGTGGACGATCCTCACTGTGTCTGTGGCAAAATACAGACGATGCAGCACATAAATGAGTGTGAAACTCATGATTTTCGAGGCGGTTCACTGGAAGATCCGCATAGAATCGCAGACACTGCTATTTTTTTCGCTTTGTACAGTAAGTGTTCCCGTTTAATTGTTAATTATTATACAGGTTACTACACCACTGGCCATTAAAATTGCTACACCAAGAATAAATGCAGATGATAAACGGGTATTCATTGGACAAATATATTATACTAGAACTGACACGTGATTACATTTTCAAGCAATTTGGGTGCATAGATCCTGAAAAATAAGTACCCAGAAAAACCACTTCTGGCCGTGATAACGGCCTTGATACGCCTGGGCATTGAGTCAAATAGAACATGCTTGGCGTGTACAGGTACAGATGCGCATACAGCTACAACACGATACAACAGTTTTTCAAGAAGAGTGACTGGCGTATTGTGATGATGATCGATCACCATTGACCAGACGTTTTCAATTGGTGAGAGATCTAGAGAATGTACTGGCCAGGACAACAGTTGAACATTTCCCGTATCCAGAAAGGCCAGTTCACGACGTGCAACATGCGGTCGTGCATTATCCTGTTGAAATGTAGGGTTCCGCACGGATCGAATGAAGCGTAGAGCCACGGGTCTTAACACGTCTGAAATTTAACGGCCACTGTTCAAAGTGCCGTTGATGCGAACAAGAGGTGACCGAGACCTGTAAGCAATGGCACCCCATACCATTACGCCGCGTGATACGCCAGTATGGCGATGAGCAATAAACGCTTCCAATGTGCGTTCACAGCGATGTCGCCAAACACGGATGCGACCATCATGGTGCTGTAAACACAATCTGGATTGATCCGAAAAAATTACGTTTTGTCATTGGTGCACCCAGGTTCGTCGTTGCGTACACCATTGCAGGCGCTCCTGTCAGTGATGCAGCGTCAATGGTAACCGCAGCCATGGTCTCCGAGCTGATAGTCCATGCTGCTGCAAACGTCGTCGAACTGTTCGTGCAGATTGTTGTTGTCTTGCAAACGTCCCCATTTGTTGACTCAGGGATCGAGACGTGTCTGCATGATCCTTTACAGCCATTCGGATAAGATGGCTGTCATCTCGATGAGGCCGTTGGGATCCAGCACGGCGTTCCGTATTGCCCTCCTGATGCCACCGATTCCATATTCTGCTAACAGTAATTGTATCGCGACCAACGCGAGCAGCAATGTCGCGATACAATAAATCGCAATCGCGATAGGCTACAATCCGACCTTTATCAAAGTCGGAAACGTGATGTTACGCAGGGATGGCAACAACGTTTGACCAGGCAACGCCAGTGAACTGCTGTTTGTGTATGAGAAATCGATTGGAAACTTTCCTCGTGTCAGCACGTTGTAGGTGTCACCGCCGGCGCCACAGTCTTCCGTAAACAATTTCTCACACACCAGCTGCACTGCAAAAATCCTTCGCCATGCCAATAATGCGCCTTCTTTCAAAGTCATTGACCTGACAGTAGGGTTGGCGCATTCGTCAACGAAGTATACTGTGCGACTGTTCAGGTGACACTGCTCCTTTATCTTCGGTTTTCAGCAACAAAGACAGTGGGGGCACATTTTAATGGTAGGTGGTGTTACGCTGCAATTTTCATGTGGCTTTGAACCAGTGGGGTTACTTGGTTGAAATGCTCGTCATTTCTGTATTGGTGAAAGGTCTTGTCAATATTAACTTCCTACCTCTGTTCTACAATGGTGTTTTCGTTTATTAATATATGAATTTGAGAATATACAGCCAATGTCCGTGTGAGTAGAGGGTAGTGAAAAAAACTGAAATGTATGAGCTACATCCTTATATTCTAATGTAAATAATCTTCCTGATGAATAGTTACAAGAAAATTGTGTGGGATATTTTAGCAAGACGGATTAAACTTGTAACTATTTTAGATCCGTACTTAATATTGCCGCGAGATCCCACGTTAAGCGTTGCCGGCGTGGCGCAATGGCTAGCATCACCAATTGCGGGTCTGTAAATTGCCGGTTCAATCACGTCCACCGGCGAAAAATTTCGTTCTATGTAATTATCGTAATAATGTTCTACGTGTTTCCTATGTTCACTTGTAATTTCTGCAGGCTCCTTATTTAACTATTCTTCTAATTTCTGGTACATTCTGTTTGTGTATAAATAGCAGGGCATTCTGCCCGAGAGGCAGTCAGTCCTGCTAAACCTTCTTTCAGTGTAAGTGTTGTGTGCGGCTGACAACCCTGCCTTCGAAATCTACATCTACATAGATACTGTGCAAATCACATTCAAGTACCTGGCAGAGGGTTCATTAACCACTTTCATAACTTTTCTCTACCGTTCCATTCTCTAATAGCGCGCGGGAAGAAAGAACACCTAAATCGTTCCATTTTCGATCTGATTTCTCTTATTTTATTGGGATGGTCATGTCTCCCTAACTAGGTGGGTGCTAGCTACATATTTTCACATTCAGAACTAAAAGTCGGTGATTGAAACTTCGCAAACAGATCACGCCGCAATGAATAACGTTTTTCTTTTAATGATTTCCACGCACAAGTGTGATGTAGGCAGTCTCTTTGGTGCAGCTGGTGCATCTTCGAAGCGTTCTGCCGATGCAACGTAACCTTTGGTTCGCCTTCCCCACAATATTTTCTATGTGTTCTCTCCAGTCAAAGCTGTTCGTAATTATAACTACTAGGTATTTGGTAGAATCTACGACCTTAAGGTTTGACTGATTTATCGCGTAATTAAAGTTCAGCGGATTTCTTTTAGTGGTCATGTGTATTACTTCACAGTTTTCTTTATTTAGTGTCAATTGCCAATTTTCGCACCATGCAGAAATTTTGTCTAAATCGCTTTGCAGTTGCTTTTGATCCTCAACTTACTTTACTAACCGATAAACGACAGCATCATCCGCGAACAGTCTAAGGGAGCTATTCAGATTGTCTCCTAAACCGTTTATAAACACGAGGAAGAGTAGGGGACCTATAACGCTTCCCTGTGGAACGCCAGATATCACTTCTGTTTTACTCGATGACTTACCGTCAATTACAACGACCTGTGTTCTTTCTTATAGGAAATCGTGAATCCAATCGCACAATTGGGGAGATATTCCATAAGCACGCAATTTCATAAGAAGCCGCTTGTGGGTTACAGTGTCAAAAGCCTTCCTGAAATCCAGAAATATGGAATCGATTTGAGATCCCTTGTCGATGGCACTTAACACTTCATGTGAATAAATGACAAGCTGTGTTTCGCAAGAGTGATACTTTCTGAATCCGTGTTGACTACTGGTTAATAGGTCGTTCTCTTCGATGTAGTTCATAATACTCGAACAAAGTATATGTTCCAAAATCCTACTGCAAATCGACGTCAATGAGATTGGCCTGTAATTTTGGGGATCACTCCTATTGCCTTTCTTGAATATTGGAGTAACTTGGGCAACTTTCCAGTCTTTGGGTACGGATCTTTCGCTGCTTCCATTTCAACGAGACAGTATTACTTATCATTCTAATTTCCACAGGTTGATTGACAAATAAAATACAGTATGTTGTTTCGAACAACAAGTCGTAGTTTTAGTAATTCTTGTTCTCCTGGTCTTCAGTCCGATGACTCTTTATCTGAGAATACGAACGACAACCTACATTCTTTTGAATCTGCTTACTATATTCGTCCGTCGGTCTACCTCTAAGATTTTTTGCCCACACACTTCCTTATAATGCAAATTTAACAGTTCCTTGATGTCTGAGAATATGGCACACTAACCTATCCCTTCTGTTAGTCTGGATATGCCAGAAACTCTTTTTCTTCCTAATTCCGTTGAGCACCTCCTCATATAATCATCATCATTCGTCTGTAGCACAACATTTCGAAAGCTACTTTCATCTTTTTGGCTGAAATCCTTATCGTCCACATTTCACTCCCACACATTGCTACACTCCAGACAAATGCTTTCAGGAAGGACTTCCTAACATTTAAATTAATGTTGGATGTTAAAAAATTTCGATTTTTTAGAAACGCTTTTCTTCGCTTAGCCTCTCTGCGTTTTATATCTTCTTTACTTTGGTAGAAAGATATTGCTATCTAAATCACAAAACTCATCTACCACTTTTATCGTCTCACTAGCTTATATGCCCGTGCTTCGCAACGGTAGTTGAAGGAGGGCCTGTGAGCATCATGGCTTTTTAGGTTCCGGACCTCAGTCAGTAAAAATAGAATCCATAGAATCCTTGTTGGATCGCTCTGTCAAACTCCGTTGTCCTAGTCAAGATGTCAAATGTAAGTCAAATCCATTGTTAGAAACGATGAATCTTCATAAAGTCTTTGGTGCAAAAGCTAAAACGTGCCAAAATAAGCAAAGAAATGTCGTTAAGTATTTAATACACAAGGAGAAATCAGTATCACTATGTTCAATGTTTGTTGGTATTCGTAGACGTAGATTGCCTAATTCTGTCACAGACGTTCGCTTCCTTGTTGTACTAAGACATACTTATTATGCAGCAGCGGTGTTTATTAGTTCTTTGCTGCACTACAGCGCCTTTATCGCTTGTTTGGTGCACTACGCAATCCGTACTTAAAGCATTACCTATATCTTAAACCATTTCCCTGATTCCACTTATATGAAACGAAGTTGCTCCATGCAAATCCGTGAAGTAGTTTAGGAGATCGGGAATTTGTAATAGATGAACAGACAGTTACTGAAAACGCCTAAGATTGCGATGTATCTTTTTTCCGTGATCTGATTTTGATGAAATCATGCCTATATGATGCCCCAATCTTAGCTCAAATTTCATATGAAAACCGCATGAAAATGTGTCAGTATCTTTTTAATACGTTTACAAAATGTGTTAGAAATAGGCATATTTTCATGAATATGATGTAGCTTACATCATACATCAGTTATATTCGCCATTTAAAACATTTATTTCATGATCATTCATATCTCTGGTCAATGGGCTGAGGCATGGAAAGCTGAAATATAGTAATTATTTCCCTAATGAAGTAGAAATATCACTAAAAACAATTATTTTTCTTACGGTTGGCTCTATTTCCGTTAGACGCTCTTTTATCGCTCCAAGCGTGAGACTTTAACTTCCACAGCAGTTGTACATATATATGTTAGACTGTGATATCAGTATGTAAATATATGGATTAAACACAGCAAGGATTGTATCAGTTTTACATTCGTTGCATTGAATCATATTTCATAGAACAAAGCAACCAAGAAAACGATTTTCAGAAATATGGTAAATTTCAAAAGTCAAAGAGTAAGTAGTATTTTCAAAGGGTAATAATCCGATCGCTGCGCTGAACTTCAAACGAATTCCCGCATCGCTATCTATTAGTTCTTTGCTGCATTACGCCGTTCTTCCCAAGCATGAAAATGCACCTTAAACTTCAAATTACGATATATTTTACTGTCCTGATCTGATTTTGTTGAAATGAAGCCAATATGTTGCCCCAGTATATTCGCTATTTGTCTGTGATACCTCATGAATGTTCATTTAGTACTTTTGAAGATTACTCTATACAAATAGACACATGTGATTGCTTTCAGAGAAATGTTTAAATTGTGATAGACATGACGGTTGTCGATGACTAACGTTAAATTGTGACGTTCATCTTTCCGTAAACCGATTGTTATGACACTAAGTCTATATGTTGTCCCAAGGTACGCTGAAATTACCTGTGAAAACCCCATGAGAATTCGTGAAGTAGTTTTGGAGAAGTGGTTTCTAATAGATGAACAGACAGACACGGCGGTCTGTGAAAACACTTCGTGATTCTCATTTGATGAAATCATGCCTAGATCCTGAATCAATCTCCGTTCATGTTTTCTGTGCAAACCTCATGACAATTCCTCCAGTAGTTTTGAAGACTGAAGCAAACAGCGACAGGCCTACATTTGAGATTTATTATCAGTATATATATGTTGTACCATTATAAAATTTTGCAGGAATATATATATTGATTTTTATAAGTGCTATATGTCGGTAAAATTTGTTGCTAATATGGTTAGTAGTAAAGAAGTAACAGATTAAAACGTGACGCTTGATGGAGCGGTTTTTCATGAACGTTACTCTTTACGTCCTCATATGTCATGAACAACGTGTCAAAATGTGATACAATTTCTAAATTATATTCATCTGTATATGTGTATACTATCTGTAAAATTTCCTGCGACTTCAGTTTGTAGTGTAGAAATTATAAATTGTAACGTTATTCTGAATGCCGTAATTTTGCTCCAAAAACAGCGGAAAAGTAGTAAGCGAGAAACTTCTTTTTCCTTTCATTATTTTGATGTGGTTGTCTGCGAGAAAAAGTTTAATAAAGGTTTGAAATTATGTTTAAAGTTTGTTGCAAGTTGCCAAGTACTGTCATTCTCATACAGTGTATTTATAAAGTCTCGTCACATTATGTAGCAGTTTTTTGCGATTCCTATTGTTCGTGACGTTATATCTTCTGAACCATGTGTCGTACGTGGTTCTTACTCCTACAACAGTTGTTACCTCGCGTTAGAAATATGTGTACCAAATTTGGTTGAAATCGGTCCAGTGGTTTAGGAGAAAATGTGCAGCATTGTCGTTTCACGCAACAGATTTCCGCGCATCTCATTGTTTATGACGTCACATCTCCTTACGTATGAGTCGTAGGTGATTCTTAACCCGACAACGATGTTGCCTGATATTAAGGAACATGTGTACCAAGTTTGGTTGAAATCGGTCCCGTAGTTTAGGAGGAGATGTGGAACATATATACATACATACATACACACACACATACAGCCTATAAGATGTAAGATTATCTAATCTACTTCCTTCAGCATCACCTGATTTTCTGACACTACATTCCATTACCGTTGTTTTACTCTTGTTACTGTTCGTCCTATGTCTTTCTTTCAATACACTGTCCATTCCATTAAACCGCATGATGTTCCTGACAGAATTACTATGTCATCAGGAAACTGCAAGGTTTTTATCCCTCTCCCTGGATTTTAATTCCCTCTCCAAATTTCTCCTTGCACTCCGTCACAGCTTGCTCAATTTACAGATTGAACATCATTGGGAAAAGGCTACAGCTCTGTCTTACTGCCTTCCTAACGACTGCGACCCTTTCATGCCTTTCGACTCTAAAAATTGCTGTGTGGTTTTGAATATAACTCTTCCCTCCCGATATTTGAAAGAGTGTATTCCAGTTTTAGTTGTATACTATAGTGTAGCCGGCCGCGGTGGCCGATGGGACTGCGGCGCGCCAGTCACGGTCAGCACGGCCACTACAGTCGGGGGTTCGAATCCTCCCTCGGACATGGATATTTGTGCCGTCCTTAGTGTTAGCTAGTTCATAAGTAGTTTGTAAGTTTAGGGACTGATGACCCCGTAGTGAAGTCCCATAAGCTATACAAACATTTGAACATTTTGAACTATAGTGTATTCCAGTTTACGTTATGCTGTCGATAAATTACAATCTTACAATTTGGGTAGCATAGGCACTGGACTCGTTGCTCGATGTAGAGGCGCTCAAATCCCTGCCAGCTGATTCGTATTTTCCAATTAGTAGGCTGCGCTGTGTCGAGGGATCGTAGCTAGAGGGGCGGTAAAGGAAAGCCTCCTGCAACTTTCCCCATCCTTGACGTAATAAGAGGACGTGCTTTGTCTGTGATGAACACTTCGCCGGCGAAACGTAATCCCAGTTGTCACACATTTCTCGCACGTGGAGCATATGTTTCTCTTATATTGCAGGGAGCAGTCCGTGCGCCATGTGTGTTGCTTACCTGAGGATACAAGGTGCGGGGGCAGCTATTCATTTGCTGCAACTCACGTGCAGGGCGGCGCTAGGAGCTGCATGCGCTGCAGTAAGAGAATTCACCAGCGCGAGGCACTGGGCTTTACGTGTCAGCCGTAAGTTCAGTTGGCTGACGCACTAAGCCCCTAAGAATTACGGGACTCCTGGTCCTTCAAAGTTCCCAGGAGCTCGAAATTCGGCGCCTAATGGAAGATATCTCCAAGAGGACATTGGTCGGGAACACTTAATCACAGATAGTACGGAGGACCTATACATCAAGTGAAACAGTTAAGTTGTATTTATTACTACGATATCAACATCTTTGCAGGATATTATACGCACAACCACGCAGAAATTTCATGTCATTCCTTATCCTTTTTACACGACATCACTGCGCGGGAGTAGCCAAGTGGTCTGGAGCGCCACGTTGCGCATCGCGTGGCCTCTCGCGAATCCTTTCTCGGGCATGGATGTGTGTGTTATCCTTAGGTTACTTTAACTTAGTTTAGGTAGTTTGTAAGTCTAGGGACTAATGACCAACGTAGTTTGGCCCCATAAGAATTAAAAACATTTGAACACTTTTTTACACGACAACGGCCACCCACAAACAGTCAATATCGTCAAACAATTCCTGGCAAAAACGGGGTAGTGCAACCTGAACATTCGCCACACTTGACTCAACTTGCTTTGTTGACTACGTACCTGACATCCAACAAAACAGTACGAGTCTTTTGAACACCATCTCATAGCAGACTTCGTGCAAAGTTTTCAGGACATGTATGCAAAGCTCAGCTGTGCTTAGTTATGGGAGGTGACTATTTCGAATGACAGTAACTGTAGTTAATAGTTCATCTACGTTAAAGTTGCCAGGCACGTAAATGTGATTTGCAGAGTATCCCATGTAGATGTAGAAACACTATTCTTTGTACTTTGTTGGCAGAGACTGAATATAAAAGAACACAATATGATAATCCGAATATACCGGTATTCCGAACACTGATGTTCTACCTACAGTTCGGATATTCGACGCTGTACTAATAACTAGCTCACGAAAAGCAAATATGTCAGATGTTTGTAAGCCTTTTGGACTAAACTGTTATGATTCTCATTCCCTAGACTTAAATACTCTTGAAACTAACTGACATTAAAGAGAACACATACACACATACCCGAAGGAGGACTCGAACCTTGGGTGTCAGTGTCGTGACGATTTGCAACACGCCGCCTTTCCTCGCTGCCACACGAAAAGCACAGTCACATAGTACTCTGATATAGCTAATGTCAGACACGGGGCATAGACGACACAGGTGTGCACCCTACACTTCCTCTGTGCCAACTACATTTGATTATCAGAGACGTGGTTTTGGAAGATACGACGTCGTTGTGTGTTGACGCTGGTAGGACGGTGGGTGTTGGATGATGCCTGACGGACGGGAATTAGATTTCGGCTGTGGCGGAGGAACACGGCTTCACTCGTTCAGGCGTGTCCGTTCGGTGGTATACTGTGAATTGCTTAATGAGGAAACATAGTTTTAAGTGGAAATCTTAACATACCACACATAGACTGGGAAACGTACAAGACGGGTGGCAGGAACAGAGAATCAAGCAATATTTAAGTGCTATATCCTACAATTACGTGGAGCAGTTAAATAGAGAGCCGACGTATGGAGATAATGTGTAGACCTGGTAATGACAAATACAGCCGAACTTTTCAATTCAGGTAGTTTAGATCACGAAATCGGCGATCGTAAGTTCATTACGTCATGAATGAGTACATATATACATAGAGATATCTAGAAGGGTAGGAAGATCTTCCCGTCTATCAAAAGCGAAAAGGGACAGATATCAAGAAGTTCAAGTGCGCCGTAAATTAAACATTAGATGAGTATGTGCCGAGTACAATTATGAGACATGGGAAAAATCCACTGTGGTTCAACAACCGACTTAGGTAACTCCACTGTAAGAATGAACATAGCAAAAGTCTTGCAGACAAGCAAAAATTAAATGATACCAAAATTAGTGGGATAGCTGTCGTGCGAGAGGTTTTCAACAACTTTGAGAGTAATATTTTTTGTACCGAACTGACAGAAAATTCTAAGAATTTTGGTGTAACATCGAATCCGTAAACGGATCGAAACCACGTATTGAGACACTTTGTTATCATATTGGCGTTGAAAATGAAGATGGCACACAAAAGGCCGAAATACTAATTGTGCAAAGCTATTTCACAGAGGAAGATTACACTGTAGTCCCATCTTCAAACCATCACACGAACGACAAAATAACAGATATCGAAATAAATGTCAGAGGGAAAGAAAGGCAATTCAAATTGTTCCACACGGGAAGGAAACGTTGGATCTGATGTAATAACAACTCGATTTTACACGGACTATACGAAGGAACTTGCCACACTTTTAGCAACAGTAGAGGGTAATTCCAGGACGGCCATACGGGAGGGATGGCCAACGCCTGTCATTCATCCACAATCCGCTATAGACAGCGTAGCCTACATGAGAGAGAAGCACGAATGCTTTGCTGGAGATGGAGAGATCCATAAGCGAATGCCAATATCGATTACTTAAAATTTCCGTTACGGATTAAATTATCGTGGCTTGGCAGTTGGAATTATAGATTTCATGTCGTGCACGTATGCCTTATGATTGTAAATTGCTGTTCATTGTGACCAAGTGAGTTTGATAATAAATAAATAAATAAATAAAACTCTGGCAATGCCTAAACAGAAGTGTACATTTTCAGATTTTATTTCCTGTAAACGCCGTGCCTTCAAAAAAAAAAAAAAAAAAAAAAAAAAAAAAAAAAAAAAAAAAAAAAAGGAGAAATTAATTCGTTGCAGAATGTGAAAGAAGTGAAACTGCAACTCAGGTCTCATTGGAAAATAAGATATGAAGCAGCTGGACAGATTGTTTTACTGCCGTGGTTTAGAAAAGTGCCATGTACTTCAGTGTGAATTTCGGAGTATTTATGTTGATGTAGATGTAAACCTATGGAACCAAACTGCTATGGTCATCAGTCCCGAGACTTTCCAACTACTTAAAGTAACTTATACTAAGAACAACACGCATACCCAGGCCCGAGAAAGGACTCGAACGACCGAAGTTTTATGTCATGGTTTCTTAGTTATTAAATTTATATTCATTCATACGGAAGGTTAAAGTACAATTTCCAGGTCGGTGGATGCTGTTTGTGTTTTAGTAGTAGGTAGTGGTGCGATGAATCAAGGATGGTGAGTCTTCTTTACGTGTTGGCCCACTTTAGGTTACGGTAGCAACACGAAAAGTGGGTCCTTGCGATCGCGTTTTGACAGCTCGAAATTTAAATGAAAATAACGGCTTAACCGCACATCTCACACAAAATTTGAATAAATGGTTTTGTAGAGGAGAAAATTCTCTGCAGCTTTTCTCTCTTGTGTTTTTTCATATCTTGCATCGTTTCAGAGATATTTGCAAAAATAACGGTGATTTAACGCTGTCTGTCTGTCGGTCCGTAACGTATTCCCACTTTTTAGGTCCAACCGTTCAACCGATTGACACCAAATTATATAGACATAATTCCTGGCTGCCAGAAACCAGAACCTTCATTTTTCAAATTTTTCGGATAAAAAGTACGTTAGTTACACTAAAAAAGCCGTTTGTAATTTAATTGTAATGGCAAACAAACCGTTCATCTCACACGAAAATTGAGTAACCTATTTTGTAGAGGGGAAAATTCTCTACAACCATCCTCTATTATGGCTTTTTTGTAACTTGCACCGTTCCAGAGATATTTGCAAAAATAACTGCGATCTGACACCGTCTCTTAAATTTACATAAACCAGGCGTTAGGAAATGGCACGTGACATTCCTCGCCCAAAACTCTCTAGCCCACGCCATCTTGCTTCATGTATTTTATGATTTTCTTATTATAACTTATGTGGCGGACTGAAGAATTAACAAAAGCACGTCGGTCATAGTAAAATAAATTATAATTTAGTGTCTAAACTTGTCATTGTACCTGTTAGCAACTGCTAGCAATAGTAAGAGATTTAATGGACAATTCAAGAGATGTTCACTGTGGTGTAGTGGATATTGTGTTTCGTGGTGATGCATGTGGTCGGTAGTACGAATCCCACCACAACGCTATTTTTTTTTTTTTTTCGCTTTGGCTCCTAAAAGTGTTTCAGGCACTCTTGTTAAAGAAATAGAGTTATCCTCTGGAATGTTTAGAGTTGAGGCGATGTAAGAGTGCCCCCTCTAAAATGTGCGTTTGTTCTACTTCGTGAACATGCCGTGAAATACGTAACAACGAATTGAACACTGGTCTTCTGATGCATTTGCACAACAACGTGTAGATACTGGTAGTTTCATATGTAAATGAAGTCCTTGATATCTGTGGCAACTGTCGTTTCTCAACGGAAGGAAAATGTGTACATGCAACAAATTACTCGACATTTTCCTAAGCAATTATGCACTATTAATGGAATATTTTGAAAGTTATTAATTAGAATCAATGCATCCTCTGAAATGTTTTTCTGTGGCATGGTTACTATGAGCGCTTTTAACGTAGATTGTATTTCCTTTTCTGTACTTCAGATATGACTGTTCATGTTACTTTGTTCTGCACTAAAATAAAGAGCAAATATTCTGTTTCAAATCGTGAATACGTTTTCTTTTACAACTAAAATAACAACAGAATAAGTACGGTAATATCGAATTCCACAAAGGTCTAGTACTTAATCTATATACAAAGTTACTATTGTTATTACGTCATTTACAACAGTCATTGGAAAAGTATCTCCCCAGTTTGTGACACGTGTTAAAGAAATCTATGTTTGCAATTAGTTGGTATATATCTCACGATATATTCACAAAATAGAATAAATGCACTTTTCGGAGAAAGCGCTATTACCTTTGAACAACTCGGAATCTTGCAGGATATATTTGTGTTCAATTAACAAGGGTCTGCGAAAACCGATTAGGAAACAAGATGGAAAAAAAGTTAGTGGCGATTTTTCATTCTATTTTATTTCATTTTTGTTCTTCAGGTAGATCGATGATTTGCGGTCGTTTTTTCATGTTCGTTCTGGGTTGTTAGTTGAGAATTTTGAAAAAAAAAAAAAAGTTCAAATGTTCGTTTAGTTTATGGGACTTAACTGCGGGGTCATCAGTCCCTAAACTTACAAACAAGCTGATACTAAAGGCAACGCAAAAATTCATGCCCGAGGGGGGATTCGAACTCCCGACGGGGAACGGCCTCGCGCAACGTATTATAGCGCCTCAATCCGCTCGGCCGCTCCGCCGCGGCGAGAATTTTGCTGAGTTCCTTTATTACAGATGCTGTTGACCCTCATTCTTTTTCTCACTTTTCATTGGTTCTTCAGTTTCATCGGGCCTTTGTGGACGTTGGTTTCTCTTCTTTAACTTTCATCGTTTCATCGTTGAATCAGTTTTTTCGTGACAGAAGGCGTCGAGCACTTTGACCGAGCACGCTGATGTATACGCTGGCAACCCTCTGATCGAGCGCTCTGAGTTACCGCGTCCAGCAAGTTTCGAAGCACCATAAAAGCTGTTCATTCATCACAAACTAATTCGCTGCCCATTACGCTAAGCCGAACAGCTGCGAGAGTAATCCGTAATTCTCATACCATCGATGGCAGGTGTTATCTGCTAACACGGTATTTTTAGACATTCGACTGTAATTCATTGTCGTAACAACGAAGTTATTATATTAGTGTCAGTGCACCATTGCTTTGAAATGACAAAGCTTGAGTAATAATAAGAAAATAATCAAATACAGAAAGTATGATGGTGTATACAAAAGAGTGTTGGACAAGGTTTCGGGCGAGGGATGCCACGTGAATGATTTTCGAACGCCAAATGTTAAACACCTCCATATAACCAGTCAGACATCACTACGGTTGTTATTATTTTTTGTATATTTTACTGTTTTAATTTTGATCAGCCATCCAATTTTATCTGTCATCCAGTTCACTTACCAGTTTTTTATTTGGAACACTGAAATAAGCAGTATAATCTCAATGAGACCAGATGATGACACTCTATGTTCTATTTGAATAAATAAAATGGAAATTGCAATCTTGGTATTTATCTTATTTATACAATAAGATGCTTCCCCAAGATGATTAAATTAAGTGATAATGAAAATGTAGGAGAGATATTAAAATAATAGTTTGAAAAGGTAAAAGTTCAAAAAAGAGAATATTTGTCAAAGCTAAACTGAAATATCAAATACTGTTGCCTGTTTGTTACAATACGGTCAGAAAGAATGTTACGTGGTGGGCCCATAGATGTTATTACAGAAGTAGACTCGTAATCGTATCGTTCATCAATTTTTATTATTTGTATTCGAAATGTTTGCAAAAACTCATAAAACTGTGGGAAAATCTCAAGTGGGCCGTAAAACAACCGAGTGAGATTTTTGTATTGTAAACAGTTCAGTGTTCCAGAAATAATTATTTTTACGTGTAATAATGGAAAACTGCAAAGAAATCATGAATTGGAAAAGTATATCGAGAACCAGTCATTACATGAAGGTAACAGTTTGTTCGGTATACAAATAGATCGCAAAGAAGCCATCTTTCCAATACGTTTTGTTGTCAACATTACAACACAACGGCACTGCCGGCGTGAGCGAAATGTAACCCCAAATTGTTTACAAAACGAATAAAACATAATGTCGCACTCATATTGGGTGTCTGAACGCGCCACTATGGATGTTTTCTGCACTATTTATTAAATTTGATGATATGTTCTGTACGTCCTCTTTTTTTCTTGTTTTGTCCACCTTTTTGAAGCTGTTCGTCCTTTATTTTTACACAATTACATCTGGTCACCCTAGCTGTACATCGCTGCCAATGAGTTGGTAATGAGTACGTAACATCACAGATTGTTTCTCATTATTAATTTACATGATTTTAATTTTCAGTATGGTATTTCTGGAAATTACGTAATAAGTGATAACCTTTCGATTTAAACATAACTTAGGTTGTGAGTAGCAACGGTACTTTACATATGAGTTGCCTAGGTCTAACTGCATAGCGGTAGTTAAATATTGTTTGAGTATGTGCACACAATGATTTATAGCGCCTTAAGGCCATCTCCTCCGGCCGATCGGAAGAGACAGCTACACGACCAATAAGATTGCTCCTTAATATGAGTAAATTACGCGATTTTATTTTTTATCGAATAGACTTCTCCGCATCCAATGCACTCTTTCTCGTCGTCATGAAGACCCGACTTTTTAATAATTTCTTTTGATGTTATGTGGTAGCCTTAATTTTTCTACGTTTCTTTGTATGATTTTCGGGTCTAACTGGCAAAGGTGAAATATTCAAAATTTTGGCCGGAGTGACTTGATTTGTTTCATTTGAAATCACGGGACTTGTAGATGGTCATAGTACAGTTCACGATCATCTTTCAGTGGAGATTAAATTTTATTTGTTTTTCTGCTTCGCTAATTGTACTTAATTTGTAATAATTGCATGTAACCACAATTTTTTGTACCTGCTTCGTACAGACCAGATGATGACACCATAGACTACCGAAACCGATCGTCTGTTATAAATAAAATAAAAATTGCGATCTTGGCACCTGTCCTTCCATTTTTACCCATAAAACCTGTGACTGGAATGCGTGTATCAGGTGTAAGTGTTGGTTACACGAATCCAACACAGCGTATGTGCCTGTCTGCTATCGATGTGGCAGTGCCATTTTAAAAAGTGAATCTAAGTGTATACAGTAAAATTCCCTGTTTATAAATGAAACGTAGCCCCAAAGCAAACTAAATGATTTATTTATATTTTCTATATAAAACTAGTATGATTCCACTATTAATATAACTGTAGAAACAAATACGAATTGCACAGTATTATTTACAAAAGAGGTTCAGTTTAAGGTACAATTTACTTCATTAATACCTTTATAAAATGTTTTTGCATCCAGAAATTCAATAAAACATATTTAATATGTTACAGATGGTTTTAATAACGTTCGATTTGATTTTAAAGCGTTTAGTCCGATGATCATCTTTGCCTTACACATCTGGTCATCCAACCCTGATACTCGCTTGACTTGTAATAACTGCATGTGACCAATTGCATGTAACATCTCTGGAAAGGTCGCAGTCTGTGGTGGACGCGAGTAGTCTCCATACGGGCCGCTAGAGGGCGTCCGCGAGTGTGGGCGCTTACGTGTGCGTCAGAGGCGACAGTATCTCTCTCATTCGCCATATGGATGTGCTAGGAGCTTGTTCTATTGTATTTCATGTTAATCGTAGCCACGAATACGTTGCTCATGTGCAACTGTTGCAACATACCTGTTTTTAGTGTACTTATATAGAGCGCGTCTCGCGAATTGATGGTTACTTGTACTTGTTATTAATGTAATACATTTTGTTTCAGACAGTAACCTACTATAATTGATACTCCACTACTCCAATGCGTGTTAAGCTGTCCCGAATTCATGGCACCGAGCCCGTAGATAGTTTAAACTGTGTGAAATATGGGCTTAGAGGCGTGGGAATTTAAAGGAATGGTGTTGTAGCCTTCCGCACGTGATGAAAAGGTAATTATGAGATTTTTCGGGAAAAGAGTGGGTGTTATACTGGCCATCCAACCATGACACTGGACTGAGGTGGCCAAGTGATACATTGTATTCAAATGCTTTCAGATAGTTTAAAATGTAGTATATACTTGTAAACATAGTCAACTTTTGATATTTATGAACTGAAAATGCAATTCATAAAATGTTTTTCGTTTTTATTACGTACGTCATACTGGCTTTTTTTTAAAAAAAATGGGCATCTATCCCGGGTTTATCCTATCGAAGGTCTCTAGAAGAGCGATTTATACCTACAGATTGGGAAGAAATAGGAGATCATTTCCTTCTATAAGAAGGATCGTCCATCAGATGCGCAAAACTATTGGTCTAGATGTAAGAATGTAGACTTTCGCGGTCATTGTTGTTAAAATTTAAATTATTCTTAGCTATTTGCCACGTCATGATGATATATTTCACAACGAAACGTTGAAGAAATGTGTAATCATGACGCGGCACATAACTCAGAAAAATTTCAATATTATAGGTCTATATATTTGACGTTGGTCAGTTGCAGAATTTTGGAACACATTTTAAGTTCAAGGATTACGAAATTTCTGGTGACCAGATATCGTATTTGTAGGACTCAACATTGTTTTCGAAAACAACGACATGTGACGTCACGATGCTTTTTGTGGATTATGCTGTAGTTTATGGAAGGGTCGCAACACTGAAAAAGAGCAACGAAATGCGAATGATCTGCAGGATGTCGACGCATGGTGCAAGAAATCGCAATTGAGCCTCAACATCAATAAGAGTGTAAATTACTGCGTTTACAAAGGAAGAAAGATATCATATAACTACTCAATAAAATATTTAGGACGAATGTAAGGGGCGATATGAAAAGGAACGAAATGGAACGACCACATTAAATTACTAGTGGGTAAGGCAGATGCCAGACAGATCTATTGGAGGAATCCTCAGGACCTGTAGTCCATTAAAGAAGAATTTAGTTTGCTATATTCTTGTTCTACTGTGCGTATGTATTGCTGATTACTGTGGTGTTCGTACCAGCTAGACTTGATAGAAGAGATAGAGAAGATCCAACGGAGAGCAGCACGCGTCCCCACGGGCTCACTTCGTAATCGGGAAAGCGTCACAGACATGAATAAAAAAAAAAAAAAAAAAAATAAAATAAAATAAAAATAAAAATAAAAACTCCCGTGGAAGGCGCTCCAAGAGAGGCGTTCTGCAGCACGTTATTAACTTCTTTCTACGGTCAGAGAGCATTCGTTTCATGAAAAGGCAACCAATATATTGCTTCCTCCTACGTATATCTCGCGAAACGACCACAAAGAAAAAATTAGAAAAATTATGGCCCTCACGGAGGCATACAGGCAATAGTTTTCCCGCAAACCATACGCAACTGGAATAGCAAAAGGAAGTGACAATTGTACGCAAAGTAAGGCGACCATTTAGGTATATTTTCTCTGGTTGGTTTCTTGGTCATAGCTCTTGAAAAACCTGAACCTGCCACTTAAAAGTCTCAGTCATTTCGAATTACTGCGACTCAATTCTCAGAGACTGTTTTGTGAGTATCGTCTTGTTTAATCTCTTTCCAGTCTATTTTTTTTTTTTTTTTATTTATTTTTTTTTTTTTTTTGCTGATCAATCGATGTCATTGTTTTCTGTAATTTATTCTAGCTTCTATTTTAATCATCTTTATCTTTTTTATTCACTAAATTCTTCTGATTTCCGTTTAGTCTAACAACGGTTCTAAGCAATTTCATAGTCTTCCATATATCTCTTGAATCTCAGTCCTAGTTTTCACCACAACGTCTCTTCAGTCCAATTCTCGCTCTTTGTGTTTTGTGTCACATTCCAAATTTCTTCGAGTATTCCCATTCTAATTGTAAAAAATTTCCTACATTATATTTATTCTCAATTTCTCTCACACTTATCTGATAGAGGCATCTGATTCATGGATGTTGTAAGACCTCGACCATAATGCATTGGGTTTGATTACGTGCATCCCCACTCTATGTGTTGTCACTCAGCCATTGGTGAGGAATAGTGCTGTACGTTCCAGATTATAGTCCCTCGATGCAATTCCACAGAGTGTTGTATAAAACATCAAAATTCTGTGTTTGTTATTGGTAATTATACAGGTATTGAAACTGAGATAGAAATCAGTTTAGTACACTTCCAAAATAGGAATCGAATAATAATTTCTGTTACGAAACTCTGTGGAAAGTGATCTTGTATCAGACCACCTGAATTACCTTATCCTGCAATGACTTTTTAGCATGGATAAAGTTTCTTAATTGTTGGATGGCTAAAATATGTAGAGCTTTTGTTGAATTTCCACCTCATGCACTGCTAAAATTACAGTAAGTGTTGTTTAAAAAGATCTTTGGAGCAAATTGTGAAACGTGTCTACTCTTTGGCTCCTTTTGTAATATCAGTGTCAGTAACATTTATTTGTTCAGTATTGCATTATCATCATGATCATCATCAGCATTAGAGACTGATTACGCATTTACCGTTCTTTATGGGGCATAGTCCCCCCAATAAAATTCGGCCATGATTCTCTGTTCAGTGCTAAAATTGATGGGTCGTCTGATGTTAAGTCTGTCACTTCAAAAATCATTCTTCACCGAATCTAAGTACGTTCTCATTGGTCAACCTCGACTCCTCTTACCTCTCGCTGCCGAGCCCAGGGGTCTCTTAGGTAACTTTGTTTCCCCCATGCGTCTATCATGACCCCCACCACCTCAACCTGTTTCCTATAACTGCTTCATCTATGATGTTCGTTCTCAGATTTTTCTTTGATTTCCTAATTAAGGACAACCTCTTGTCATTGTTCGCATCTACTAGTACCTACAATCATTCTTGTTACTTTCAATCTGTAACCTCAACCTTATGAATAAAGTAACCTGTATCCACCCAGCTTTCCCTCCTATACACGAAGTTGGAAAGATAGAGCGGTGCACTGCTTACACTGACTTCCTTCTTGTAGAAGCGAGTAGATCTTAGCTCACAACTCACTGCATTAGCTTTGCTACATCTAGTTCTTTCACTATTTTGCCATCCTATGAGAAAATACATCCTAGGTAATTGAAACTGTCTACCCGTCAGTGGCGCAGCCACGGAGGTCGGTGGAGTGGGGGGAGTGGGGATAGGGGATTAGGGTTGAAGTCGCCCCTCCGGCAGCTCACAGAGATTTTTTAATGTTTTCATTTTTTATTTTGTTAACCCTCGCATGGTATCAGCTCTAGAAAAACGTATTGTATGCCTGGGGTCTTTTTTACCCCAAAGTGATACAGGCGACTTTATGGAGATAAAATTTGAAATTTGTCCATAAAAAGTAAATATAAATTATTGAGAAACATATGCACAAAGTTGATACTACAACTTCAAAATTTCTTTATATAATTGAGTTACATATAAGTAGTAATTATTTACTACATTTATTTCAAATATGGAAACAGGATTTGTTTAGTTTGTTAGGTTCCAAAAATTATTTAACACTAACACAGACTGTGTACTAATACTGTAATTTATTAGTATTATGTGTAATATCATTTACATGGAATTTTATTAGAAAAACACTCCTACTTGCTCTCGGTGTCAACTCACTTCAATCCAGAGTACAAGAGTTTGGTACATAATTTTATTATATTTTGCATGATTATTAGTATGCATTACTATTACACTCTGCACGTGATTTGTGATAAAAAGTCTGAAACAGTCTGCCCTTGTCTGTAATTGTGGTCTAAGGTGACACGGAATATGCGCAGTTTCAAGTAGGCCTATTACATTCCTCGAAACCTACTTGCGCACATCAGATCTTACTGTGTATATGTTATCTGCCAACTTGTCGAAACCACAGTAGATACACTAGTTAACTGAATGCCATTATCTTCTTCACAGTCACACACATCCATTTCACCTCCGAGCTGTACATCTTCCTCTATCATATCCCCACCATAATCACTATCATCCCTGTTTCCAAAAATTGATTTTTTATCATTGTCAGTCTTCTGTAAATCTGCAAAGCCTATTTGAGACTGTAGCCCCTTGCAAAACGTATATCACCATCTATTACGAATAAACTATAACACCACGTCTTCTTTGCACAGAGCTCAATTCCAAACTCTGAATTCGTCGCAACAGTGCACGATATTGTATTTTCTATTCATTGTTTAGAACTATGTGTAAATGAATGACTTTTATAAGGTACATTGTTGCCAAGATTTATTTTCGTAACAAAACTTATAGATGACACTGAAAATGATGTATACCTGGGGTATTTTCTGACCCCACTGCAGAAATTTCAAATTGTAGTACTGCAAAATGAGATATAACCATAAATATTTATCCAGTTGTAATAAAAAGTCCGAGGATAGCATATGTGAAGGATGAGTTGTCTACACCCACATTAAAACTGTTTATTTATAGTTAAATGAGCCTGCGCCATTGCTACCCGTTCTAACATTGTTTCTCATATTTGGCACTCAATCTGTTTCCCACATACATTACTTTTGTTTTGGAAAAGCTGATCTACACCACTAATCGAGCTCTGAAATATTATATTACAATCTTTCAATCGAATCGGCCATCGCATCTAAATCTGCATATACCAGACTGCTTATTTTGTTTTCATCTGTTTTAATCCCTCCCTGCCAGCCTACTGCCTTCAACAAATGGTACATGAATAATATGAACAACTTTGTGACACGTTACCCCTGAAACTACCCTCAACTATAAACATAATTAGCTGTTTGACTTTCTTTGAGAACTTTAATTGTCTGCAGAAGTTTGCCACTTATTCCAGAAACGTGTAGAACTGTCATCAGCTTCCTCCTAGGACCACGGTCTTAAGTCATTTCTAGACCTATAAAACATACGTACAATTCCCTGCTCAATTCATAGCACTTCTCCATTATCTGCCGTAAGCTAAAAATCTGGTCTTACCAGCCTCTAAGAGGCTAAACCCCACACTGATTTGCATCCAACTTGTCTTCAAATAATACTCGCACTCTCCTTCCAACAATACCTGTTGATATTTTCCCCACAGCGCTAATCAAAGAGATACCTCAATAGTTGTTACAATCTTTTCTGTTTCCATGTTTGAAAACTGGTCTGATTACCGCTTTCGTCCAGTCAGACAGAACCTGTCTTGATTCCCACACCTTTTAGTTACCCCGTGTAACCATTTGAGACCTGTTAGAGATTAGTCTTTGCTTGATTTTCATCTCTGTATATGTATATGCATATCTTTGACTATCGTAAATAAAATTGTGGATATTACACAAATGTATCCTGTCTGTTTAGTGTGTGAAAGGCACAAAATGGTGCCGAAACCCGGGACTCTGTGATGCGGCGAAAGCTGTGAGAAGGTGAAAAGAAGCGAGCTGCAACAAGAAATACGACGTCCGCTTGCTGCACGCCCTCTAATCAAGGTGAGAGGGGAGACAGCTTACGGCAGTGCAGCCTAAGGTCACATACTCTATCTCCAGCAGCTTGTGTAGCACGATTTTTCTCGCAGGCACGCAGAGAATATTTCTGTTGATATTGTGCGTTTCACACCTTTTGGTTAGTATCAGACTGTGGTATACTGTCATGCTTATGTTTGTGTTGTTATGTTTATGTAATGCTGAGTACGTATTCGTGGGCAAGTCAATTATTATCCGCAAAGTAGTTATAAAATTTTATTGTTATAAAATACTAAACATAAGAAAGTCAGTTTTCGACATAATCTCCTTGCTTTTCAATGCACTTCGTCCATAGCTCTACAAGCTTCCTTGTTGTTTGTTGTTATGGTCTTCAGTCCGGAGACTGGTTTGATGCAGCTCTCCACCCTACTCTATCCTGAGCAAGCCTTTTCATCTCCTCGTAAGAACAGCAACCCACATCCACTTGAATCTGCTTACTATACGCGTCTCTTGGTCTCCCTCTGCGATTTTTACCCCACACACTTCCCTCCAATGCTAAATTTACGATTCCCCTATGTCTAAGAATGTGTCCTACCAAGCGATCCCTTCTTTTAGTCAGGGTATGCCAAAAATTCCTTCGCTCACCAATTCTGTTCAGTACCTCTTCATTAGTTATGTGATCTACCCACCTAATCTTCAGCATTCTTCTGTAGCACCACATTTCAAAAGCCTCTATTCTCTTCCTGTCAGCACTGCTTATCGTCCATGTTTCACTCCCATACAGGGCAACACTGCACACAAATGCCTTCAGAAAAGACTTCCTTACCCTTAATTAATATTCGATGTTAGCAAATTTCTCTTTTTCAAAAATGCTTTTCTTCCCATTGCCATTCTGCATTTTATATCCTCTGTACTGCGACCATCGCATGTTATTTTACTACCCAAGTAACGAAACTCATCTACCACCTTCATTGTTTCGTTACCTAATCTAATTCCTTCAGCATCGCCTGATTTTCTAAGACCGCATTCCATTATTTTTGTTTTGCTCTTGTTAATGTTCATTTTATATGCTCTCTTCAACACGCTTTCCATTCCATTCAACTGCTCTTCCAGGTCCTTCGTTGTCTCTGACAGAATTACAATGTCATCAGCAAAACGCAATGTTTTTATTTCTTCCCCCTGAACTTTAATCCCTATTCCAAATTTTTCCTTGCTTTCCTTCACCGCCTGCTCGATGTACAAATTGAATAACATTGGAGAAAGGCTACAACCCTGTCTTACTCCCTTCCCAACTGATGCTTCCCTTTCATGCCCTTCGAGTCTAATAACTGCGGTCTGGCTTTTGTACAAGTTGTAAATAACTCTCCTTTCCCTGTATTTTACCCCTGCTGATTTCAGAATTTGGAAGAGTGTATTCGAGTCAACATTGTCAAATGCTTTCTCCAAATCTACAAAAGCTAAAAATGTTAGTTTGCCTTTCCTTAATCTGTCTTCTAAGATTAGACGTAAAGTGAGTATTGCCTCCCGGGTTCCTACGTTCCTCCTGAATCCAAATTGATCTTCCCCGAGGTCAGCTTCTACCAGCTTTTCCATTCTCCTGTAGACAATTCGTGTTAAAATTTTGCAACCATGACTTATCAAACTGATGGTTCTGTAATTTTCACACCTGTCTGCGCCTGATTTCTTTGGAATGGGGATTATTACATTTTTCTTAAAGTCTGAGGGCATTTCGCCTGTCTCATACATCCTACACACCAGTTCAAATAGTCTTGTCATGGCTGGCTCTCCCAGAGACTTAATCGCTCTGAGGGTATTTCATCTACTCCTGGGTCCTTGTTCCGACCTAGGTCTTTCAAGGCTCTGTCAAATTCATCTCTCAGTATAGTATCTCCTATTTCATCTTGATCGACTTCCTCTTCCCTTCCTACAACATCGTCCCTAAGTTCATTTCCTTTGTAGAGCTGCTCTATGTACTCTTTCCACATTTCAGCTTTCGCTTCTATGCTGAGAACTGGTTTCCCATCTGAGTTCTTCATATACGTAGAGTTGCTTTTCTTGTCCCCAAATGTCTCTTTTATTTTCCTGTAGGCAGTATCTACTTTTCCCCTTGCTATACATTCTTCTACAGATTTACATTTGGCTTCTAGCCACTCCTGCTTAGCTATTTTGCACTTCCTGTCAATCTCATTTTTTAGACGTCTGTACTCCATTTTGCCTGTTTTATTTACTGCATTTTTATATTTTCTCCTTTAATCAATTAAATTTAGTATTTCCTGTGATATACAAGGATTTTTTGTAGGTCTTGCCTTTCTACCTATTTTGTCCTCCGCTGCCTTCACTATTTCATCTCTCAATGCTACCCATTCCTGTTCTACTGTTTTATTTCCCCCTGTTTCTGCCAATTGTTGCCTAAATCTCCCTCTGAAATTCTCCAGAACATCAGTTTCCTTCAATCTATCTAAGTCCCATCTCCTTATTTTCCTACCTTTCTGCAGTTTTTTCAGCTTCAGCCTACAGTTCATGACTAACAAGTTATGGTCAGAGTCTATATCTGCCCCTGGGTATGTCCTGCAGTTTGTAACCTGGTTCCGGTACCTATGTCTTACTATTATAAAATCTATCTGATATCTTCCGGTGTCTCCTGGTCTCTTCCATGTATACAACCTTCTTTTGTGATTCTTAAACCACGTGTTTGTTACGATTAAATCATGTTCCGTGCAAAATTCTACCAGGCGACTTCCTCTTTCATTCCACCTGCCCAGTCCATATTCACCTATTATTTTTCCTTCTCTTCCTTTTCCAACTACCGAATTCCAGTCTCCCATCACAATTAAGTTTTCCTCTCCCTTAACTGTCTGAATAATTTCCTTTAGCTCCTCATATATTTCTTCGATCTCCTCATCATCGGCAGAGCTAGTTGGCATATAAACCTGTACTACTGTTGTCGGTGTTGGCTTCGTATCTATCTTGACAATGATAATGCGATCACTGTGCTGCTCATAGTAGTTTACCCGCATTCCTATTTTCTTATTCATTATCAGTCCTACTCCTGTGATACCCCCAACTGATTTTGTATTTATAATCCTGTACTCGCCTGACCAGAAATCCTGTTCATCCTGCCACCGAACTTCACTAATCCCCACTATATCTAACTTCAACCTATCCATTTCCCTTTTTAAATTTTCTAATTTTCCTACCCGATTAAGGGATCTAACATTCCACGCTCCGATCCGTAGAATGCCAGTATTGTCTTTCCTGATGACAACATCCTCCTGAGTAGTCCCCGCCCGGAGATCCGAATGGGGGACTATTTTACCTCCGGATTATTTTACCCGAGAGGATGCCATCATCATATGTTCATACAGTAGAGCTGCATGTCCTCGGGAAAGATAACGGCTGTAGTTTCCCCTTGCTTTCAGCCGTTCGCAGTAGCAGTGTGGCAAAGCCACATTAGCTGATGTTACAAGGCCAGCTTAGTCAATCATCCAGACTGTTGCCCCTGTAACTACTGAAAAGGCTGCTGCCCCTCTTCAGGAACCACACGTTTGTCTGGCCTCTCCACAGATACCCCTCCGCTGTGGTTGCACCTATGTGCATCGTTGAGGCACGCAAGCCACCCCACCTCGGCAATGTCTGTGGTTCATGGGGGTGGACAAGCTTCCTTATGCCCTCATAAAAGGTTTTCGGTTGAGCTGCGAGCCAGGAATGCACCGCTTCCTTCACTGCTTCGTCAGAGTCAAATCGACGGCCGCTTAATGCCTGTTTGAGTGGGTCAAACAAGTGATAGTCAGAAGGGGCAAGATCGGGACTATATGGAGGATGATCCAGTACTTCGAATTTGAGTTTCTGGAGCGTTTCAGCAGTGTCGACAGCAGTATGCGGACGGGCATTGTCGTGCAACAACACAACACCTTTTGACAGCAATCCTTGGCGTTTGCTTCGAATTGCAGGCTTTATCCTGTCAGTAAGCATCTCACTGTAACGTACACTGTTTATTGTTGTGCCCCTTTCACCATAATGTTCCAGTACAGGACCTCGTGCATCCCAAAAAACCATAAGCATCAGTTTTCCTGCGGACGGTTGGATCTTGAACTTTTTCTTTCACGGCGAATTTGGATGTTTCCATTCCGTACTCTGCCGTTTACTCTCCGGCTCGTAATGATGGTTCCATGTTTAGTCACCAGTAATGATTCTGTCTAAGAAGTCCCCTTCGATACCATAGCGATCCAAATGTTTTATGCAACTGTGTGAGTTTTGGAACCCATCTTGCACAAACATTACGAAACCCAAGTCTGTTGTGAATAATTTCGTAGGCATAACCATGGTTAATTTGAAGACGATGAGCCACTTCATCAATAGTTAATCGTCTGTCTAAGAATCATTTCACGCGATCCGTCAATGGTTTCTTCATTTGTGGCGGTAAACGGTCGTCCGGCTCCTTCATCGTGCTTAACACTCGTGCGACCATTTCTGAATTTTTCAATCCACTCGTACACACTTCGTTGTGGCAATACACTGCTCCCGTACTACACTGAAAGCCTCCTTGAATTTCGGCCCCTGATACACCTTCCGCCCACAAAAAACGTATCGCTGGACGTCGCTCTTCTTTGGTGGAAATAGACAGCGGAGCAGCCATGATTAACAGCACGGCAGCGACAACGAAACTAACGTAGCAGCTTGAAAATTGCTAAAACATAACAACAAATAAACAAAGCATGCGTCACCAACGTAAAACGACAGTACTACCAACATAAACAAAAATATAAGTAAATTGCGGATAGTAATTGACTTACCCTCGTATTGTGCAAGCCAAGAGAATCATGCAAACCTGATTACATTATATACCTTGCTTCATTCAGTGAAGGCGTAGCCGAAAGGCTTGTACTTCTGTTTTCCAAATCGGGCAATAAGCTGCCCATACAACCAACTGCTCTGGCTCCATGCAACGTACACACTATCGTTCTGAGGGTAGTTACCAAGGTTTACACTCGAAGTTGTACGGTCGGAATCGATTTACACCGAATGTTGATGTTGATTACATCAGTACTGGCACGTGACATATTAAGTGTGGAGAACGTATGTAATTAGCGTATTCCAATTACTAACTGATAGAGGACTTCAAGGCGAACACTTCGATCATTACTGAAGTAAGTGAGGTAACTTCCTTGTTATAGGTAGATTTGTAGGAATGAAATGTATTTTACATTACGATACATTAGTAAATATTCGTATTTACTCATCTCGCGAGTGAAGTCATTCTTTGTTATCGGTGGATTTCTAGTAATAAAAATTTATTTGTACGTTATTATTCATTAGTAAATATCCACATTTACTCGTTTCGCGAGTAAAGCAGTTTTTTATTGGTAGATTTCCACTAATAAAATGTATTTGTACGTTATTATCCATTAATAAATATCCACATTTACTCATTTCGTGAGTGAAGTGACCCTTTTTTATTAACGGTAGATTTCTAGTAAGAAAAGGTATTTGTACGTTATGATACACTAATAGAACATTCGATATATATCGATTCCGGGTGTACAATTTCGATTGTAAGCTTTCTGGGAAATTAACGTTCTAAGTTGTAAATACTGAGACGCAGGCTGCACCTTCTATTGTTTGTTGTTGTTGAGTGCTATAACCCTTGGTCGCTGTCCATTTAGCGCTTATCTTTGACATGTTTAATGAGATATCTTGCTTGAACGCCATGTGGGAATCACATATTACTGAATAAACTGTACAGTGTATAGTTATTATTCTTTGAGCAAGTGAAAGACAGTACATTTATTCTTTGTCTTTATATATGTTTTTTCTGAGGTTTAGTTTTTTGTTTGATTATTGTTTCAGTTGTTGAGAGAGCAACATTTTTAATATATGAATAAAGGTGTTAAATGATGAATTCTGAATTTATAAATACCCTTACGGGTACTTGTTATGATAAGAATAGTTCCTATAAAGTGGTGACCCCGCAAAAGACAGACAATAGGGAGATACCAAATCAGACAACATCGTCGTCACATAGCGCGACGAAGACGCAGACAAGAAGACAATTAGAAGAGATCCGCGACGAGCTGCAAAAACATATTGAAGTCTTACAAGCAAAAGTAGTGCAACAAGAGAACGCAGAAATGAGTCCGATAACCAATAGATGTGCAACGGTAAACGGACCGCACTTGAAAGTACGCACACCACAGTTTATGCCAGACAAACCAGAACTTTGGTTTGCTATGCTCGAGCTGGCTTTCGAACAGAATGGAATCGCAGAAGAACGTACGAAATTTGTAATAGCAGTGAATGCGTTGGATTCCAGAGCAGCTGTTATAGGTGGAGATGTCATCCTTGCACCACCTTTGGAACGCCCATATACAAAATTAAAATCACTGCTGATCGATAGAATGTCCAAGCCACAAAGTCAACGAATACAACGAGTACTCAAGAGCGAAAATATGGGCGATAGGACACCTTCCGAATATTGGCGTCATCTACGCGGCATCGTATCTGAAGCAGACGTATCGGACGTTATGTTACAGCACATATGGATTACGCAATTGCCCGGAACGGTTAAAGCGGCGGTAGCAGCATGTGAAAAAGAAGCTACTCGTTCCCTAATAAAAGTAGCCGACAAAGTTCATGCAACATTGGACAATAATAGTGCGTCAATGTTGGCAATGGTCACAGATAAGTCAGAACAACAAATGAACGTCGAACAACAAGAAATGGCATCGATACAGACTAGCAGGAAAGTAGACACCGCTAAGCAGTTATACAAACTCACGCAAAAGCTAAACGATCTGCAAAGCCAAGTGTCACAGTTATTGCAGGTAAAAAAGATTTACAAAGACTGTAGTTCAGCTAAGGTTCAAGGAAACAAACAAGATAGCGGACAGAAGGACGTATGTTGGTTTCATCGACGGTTTGGCAGCAGGGCGACGACGTGCACGAAACCTTGTGCATTTGAAGGTGAGAACAACGGGGGACTCAGCATGGTGAGTAACTTGTCAACTTCTCTTATTATATCACAAAGATTGTACGTTGCAGACGTGAGAACAGGACGATGTTATCTAATTGACTCCGGTTCTGATATAAGCGCACTACCAAGTGGTTCTTTTCAAGGTGCATCATCGTATATAAATGACAAAGTTTCAATTGCTACAAAATCATTGCTTCTTGCAGCAGCTAATAAAATCTCCAATAGCGACTTTTGGAAAGTGTGAGTTAGAAGTAGATTTAGGTTTTCAACGTAGTTTTAGGTGGAACTTTGTACTAGCTGAAGTATCAGAAGCTATACTAGGTGCGGATTTCCTAAGTAAAAATAATATTGAAGTGCATATCAGTGCAGCACAGATTAAGAAAGATGGTAAAGTGGTCACGGGTATACGTGGAAGATGGACATGTCACGCTACTGATTGTTTTCATGTAAAAACGAGATTGATAACGCAGGGACGCCAATGCCGAAGTTATTGCACAACACAGTACATCGCATTAAGACGACTCCTGGCCAACCAGTTTCACAACGGCCACGAAGACTGTCTGCAGACCGTTTCGTAGCAGCTAAGACGGAATTTGAAAGTTTGTTACAATCAGGTGTATTACGCAGATCGGACAGCCCTTGGTCGTCACCTATACATCTCGTACGAAAAAAAGACGGCTCTTGGAGGCCCTGTGGCGATTACCGGTTACTTAATGCCCTTACAATCCCCGATCGTTATCCAATACCCAATTTAAGGGATTTTACTAATGTTTTAGCACGTGCAAGAATATTTAGCGTGATCGATTGTAAAAAGGCGTATCATCAAATTCCAGTAGCAGAAGAAGATATACCCAAAACGGCAGTCATCACACCTTTTGGGCTTTTTGAGTATGTCAGAATGCCTTTTGGATTGAAAAATGCAGCACAAACCTGGCAACGATTTGTGGATGAAGTACTCAGGGGACTGCAATGTTGTTTTGCATATTTAGATGATATTTTGGTATTTTCTGCGTCTAAAGCATTGCACGAAGAGCACCTTAAGGGCATTTTCGAACGGCTAAATAAATATAGCATCATAATCAATGAGGCAAAGTGCAGGTCCGCCAAGAGAGGGTCACATTCTTAGGCCACACAGTATCAGCAAACGGAATACAACCTCCGGAAGAGAAGATAGCAACCATAGATAAAATGCCTCGTCTCACAGATTACCAACAACTTAGAAGATTTTTAGGAGCGATTAATTTCTATCGTCAGCACTTACCAGGAGCAGCTGAAGTGCAGGCACCCTTTACAAAAGCATTAGCAGGGATGAACACAAGTGGGCGACGATCGTTAGCGTGGACACCAGAAATGCAGCAAGCATTTGAGTTGGTTAAAAAGAACTTAAAACAAGCAGTTTTGTTGTCTTACCCATTACCGAAAGCAATGTTAGCTATAGTAGTTGATGCCAGTCAGCAATCAATAGGAGCAGCTCTTCATCAGAGTGTACAAGGTTGCTGGCAACCTTTAAAGTTTTTTTTTTTTTTTTTTTTTTTTTTTTTTTTTTTTTTTTTTTTCACGCAAACTCACGCCAACACAAATGAAATGGAGTGCATATGATAGGGAACTCCTTGCAATCTATGAAGCAGTGAGATATTTTCGCTCATATGTAGAAACAAGACCATGTACGATTTACACCGATCACAAACCTATTACGTTTGCATTCAACAAGCTCAAGGATAATTGTTCTCCACGACAGTTCCGACAGTTAGAGTTCATCGGTCAATTCACTACAGACTTGCGTTACATAAAAGGGGCAGACATCATCGTTGCTGATTTCTGGTCAATAATTGGAGCCATTTCTCAAACAATAGATTATGAAAAATTAGCAGCAGCTCAAACCACAGATAACCAATTAAGAGATTATCGGCTAAATACCACCACAGGATTGCGACTGCGTCAAGTCCAACCAGCGGGAGAAAAAGTCAACATCTGGTGTGATGTATCACAAGGCAAGCCTAGACCTTTTATTCCCGAAGAATTGCGAAAAGAAGTCTTTGATAGCATCCATGGAATAGCTCACCCAAGCGCTAACACTACAGTGAAACTGATAACGGACCGTTTTGTGTGGCCAAACGTTACAAAGGACTGTCGTACCTGGGCAAGAGCATGTATTGCATGTCAAAGAAGCAAAATTGGGCGACATGTCCACAAACCAGTGGGAGAATTTCCGCCAACTACCGCACGTTTCGCACATGTCCACATTGACATTGTGGGACCTCTAACATCTTCGGAAGGATACCGTTTTTTGCTGACGGCAGTGGATCGTTTTACAAGATGGGCAGAGGCAGAACCGTTGGCTGACATTTCGGCAGAGACAGTGGCACGGAAGTTTTTATCTATGTGAGTTGAACGTTTCGGCTGTCCTGTGTATGTGACTACAGATCAAGGACGTCAGTTTGAGTACATTATTTTTAGAACTAGCCAATCTATGTGGTTTTCGCCATCACCATACGACTGCATACCATCCAGCTAGTAATGGCATGGTCGAGAGATGGCATAGGGCACTCAAAGTTGCCTTGATGTGTCATACTGAGAACTGGATTTCAGCATTGCCACTAGTTTTACTAGGTCTTAGGACTGCTTACAAACGAGAGTTGGAAGCTTCTACTGCAGAGCTAGTTTACGGGGAAACTTTACGTCTGCCTGCAGAATTTTTCGTTGCACCACCAGCGGCAACAACAGAGGACATCCCTTACGTCCTGCGGCTGATACGAGAACATATAACCAAGCTCCGCCCTGTGCAAGGCACTCGTCACGGCGTAGAAAAGACATTTGTGCACAAAGGACTTAGTTCTTGTTCTCATGTGTGGTTACGAACAGATGCTGTAAGACCGCCGTTACACCCTCCATACTCCGGGCCACATAAGGTGCTATCAGGAAGTGAACATACCATGAATATTTTATTTTATGATAAGCCGCAAACAGTTTCCCTGGACAGAGTTAAGCCAGCACACATGCTTTGGTCCGAAGAGGATACAGGGGAAGCACGAACAGAAGAGAGACGTTATATACAGCTGAATCAACAAGATACACATGTCGATCAAGAAGATTACACGCCACCATCGACAGAGCAAACGCCTACTGAAGAAACGCCAAATATTCCTATTGGTACCTCAAGAGCAGGACGGCGCATTAAATACAAATTTCCATACATTCCTGGTGCTCCGCTTTACCGCAGGGGGGCTATGTGGGAATCACATATTACTGAATAAACTGTACAGTGTATAGTTATTATTCTTTGAGCAAGTGAAAGACAGTACAGTTATTCTTTTTCTTTATATATGTTTTTTTCTGAGGTTTAGTTTTTTGTTTGATTATTGTTTCAGTTGTTGAGCGAGCAACATTTTTAATATATGAATAAAGGTGTTAAATGATGAATTCTGAATTTATAAATACCCTTACGGGTACTTGTTATGATAAGAATTGTTCCTATAGCCACTTCGGAGTACATTGTCGAAACGGAGAACTGAACGAAAGTTAGTAACTCCGATTCAGTAGAGCACTAGATGGAGATACAGATAAAGATACCGATTATTAGTACTTTCGCACACGACTGCAAGAGACATTAGATCGTTTACGAGTGCTAGATGACACAATTCAAGATTTACTTTCCGACACAGACTACGATGCCCATGTCAGTAAATGCGAGGATTGTATCCACACCGCTAGGAAAGCTATTTTGAAGTCAACGAGGAAGGCGAAAGATTGTTTTAGTTCAGTTGATTCAAATTCGACACCTATGACAGCGTCAGCCACAGATAGCAGATCCTGTACCTGTGAGGCATACTGTCAAACATCCCACAATCAGATTAGAATCATTTTCAGGAGAAGTAGAAAAGTGGACTCGATTTTGGAAGCAGTTCCAGTCGTCTATAGACAGCAATTCTTCAATTTCTATTATAGACAAACATGTCTTCCTCAGAGGATACTTGGAAGATGAACCAACGAATTTTGGTAGAAGACATCAAATTACGTAGATTCTTATGAAGAAACGAAACGAATTTTGGTTTCTCGTAATGGAGACAAAAACCGTGTAATATATGTTCATCTCGACTACCTTGAAACTATGAAACCAATATCACATGCGTCTACGGATATTTTGATCGCTACTTGCATTGAATGTAACAAACGCACACAAACTTACGAGTCTTATGGGAAAATATTGACCACTACGGGCGCATGTTGGCTCCCAAAATATTGCTTGCGTTCCCAGAAGATATAGTTCGACGCTGGATTACTTACGCTAGAAGAGAAAATATAACTGAAAATCACATTACGAGGTTAATAGTGTTTTTGAACGAGGAAGTGATAGGCGTTATGATTACCCATAAAATAAGAGGTTTTAGCATTGCAGATACATTCTCGTCTACAAGTGCGAACCTACGAGTGAACAGTAAGGGGGAGAAACCAGGTGGAAAGACGAAAAGGGAACAATCGAAATATTGCATATTTTGAGACGCACGTTGTTATTGGGCACAAGATTTGGAACATATCCTGTATTGAAATATTATGAATTCTCTCGAACAAAACGATCTATTGACCCAAGGTCAACACGGATTTAGAAAATATCGTTCATGCGAAACACAACTAGCTCTTTATTCACACGAAGTGATAGGCGCTATCGACAAGGGTTCGCAAATCGATTCCGTATTTCTTGATTTCCAGAAAGCTTTTGACACCGTGCCTCAGAAACGGCTTTTAATCAAATTGCGTGGTTTTTGGTATATCGCCCCAAATTTGCGATTGGATAGCGGATTTCTTGTCAGAGAGGACACAGTTCGTAGTAATCGATGGTAAGGCATCGACTAAAACAGAGGTGATATCGGGCGATCCACAAGGTAATGTTATTGGTCCTCTGCTGTTCCTTATTTACATAAACGATTTAGGGGAAAAACTAAGTAGCTCTCTTAGGTTGTTTACAGATGACGCCGTCATTTACCGTCTAGTAAAATCATCTGATGATCAATACCAACTGCAGAACGATCTGAATAAGGTATCAGTATGGTGTAAAAATTGGCAATTGAGAAGTGTGAAGACGTCCACATGAGTACGAAAAGAAATCCGTTAAACTTTGTTTACAAGATAAATCAATCAAATATGAAGGCCGTAAACTCCACAAAATACCTAGGAATTACTATTACTTCAGACTTAAATTGGAAAGAACACGTAGATAATAACGTGGGAAAGGCGAACAAGAGACAGCGTTTTATTGGCAGAACCCTTAAAACATGCAACAGAACTACAAAAGAAACTGCATACACTACGCTTGTCCGTCCATTTTTGGAGTATTGCAGCCCAGTGTGGGATCCTTATCAAGTGGGTTTGACGGAGGACGTCGAAAGAATCAAAAGAAGGGCAGCTCGTTTCGTATTTTCACGATACAGGGGATATAGCGTTACGGAAATGGTACAGGATGGGAATCATTGCAACAACGGCGCTTATCGCTGTGGCGTGGGCTACTTGCGAAACTCCAATTCGCCAACATTCTCCTCCGAATGCGAAAATATATTGTTGACTCCCACTTACATAGGTAGAAATGTTCAAATGTTTGTAGAGCTTATGGGACTTAACTAAGGTGTCATCAGTCCGTAAACTTACAAGATACTTATGAACTAGCTACTACTAAGGACGGCACAAATATCCATTCCCGAGGGGGGATTCTAACCCCCGACGGTAGTGGCCGTGCAGACTGGGACTGACGCGCCACAGTACGCTCGGCCACTGCGGCCGGCGGGGTAGAAATGATCATCAGACTAAAATACGAGAAATCAGAGCTTGAACAGAGAGATTCAGGTGTTCTTTCTTCCCGCGCGCTATTCGAGAATGGAATGGGAGATAAATAGTATAATTATGGTTCGATGAACCCTCTGGCAGGCATTTAAATGTGATTTTCAGAGTATCCGATGTAGATGTAGATTGTACGAATATATGGAACATCTAGGATAGGATCGATGTTTTTTGTGTATAAAAAGGGGCACAACATCAAAGAATAGAACATGAAAAGTGATGTAGCTCGTTCTAAAGGTAAGAAATAGCATCACGTAGCTATCTGCAATGATGTATAGCGCGTTTCCGAAGGGAGATTTGATATTCAGTCTCCTCTCACCACTTATCTTCTGACTGTGTCTGTTAGGATCACAGGTCGACAGGGATGAAGAAGCGTACGCGTTGTTCACTCGACGCCGGAAGCCAATGTAGTTTCATTAGTACGGAATTGGTCAACATTTTACAGTTAGGAGTCATCAGCCATCAACCATTAGTTGTTACAGGATTCCATTCACATTTTACGTCAACAAATCGCAGATTCGTTCACAGGAGTTTGGACAAATAACACCATGACTTTCTCAGCTTTTGAAGGTAGGAATACGACTCATGACTTCCAAAGGGTCCATGAGGTATTACCGCCCAAAAGCTGCAACTTGCTGATCCAAAGGACGACGAACAGCAGTATCCTCATGAATTTCTGATAGTTGCAGATCAATATTGGAAAATAGTGCAGAATGACACACCAGTTGATGATTCTACAGTTCTTCGAGATTTGGGTGGATTTTGAGTGGCTGTAGGTCTGGTATTAGTGTCAGGCATGCCATTTTACTGACCTGTACCTCAACGAAGAGTCTGCATCATTAGACAACGCCATCCGTCTTTTCTGGGACTATCGTTCTCACCGGAATATACTGCAGTTTTGCAAGAATTTCATGATACGTTTCAAATAGAAAACGGACGAAGGATAGTTACATTATTTAGAAAGAAGGATATGATCATTTCTTCGAATCGCTCTAACGCAGAAAAATTCCCTCCATCTGCCTAAGCCATTCACAGAATTCACTAGCAGTTTTCCAATAATAAATTTTGATGCGTCACATTTATTTACAACTAGATGAAAACCCGACATCGCCCGGCTACTTATTTTTCCATACTTAGGATAGTCCACATCTCTACTTCCCGTTTCTCTCTTCGTCCACATTCATTTTCGCTCTTTCTCCGTGCATTTCATCCTCTCCACTTTCACTTTCTCTCTCTCTGTCCTTCTCTTTCCTCATTATCCATTCCTCTGCTCCCTTCTTACTATCTCTCTCTCTCTCTCTCTCTCTCTCTCTCTCTCTCTCTCTCTTTCTCTCCTCTATCAGTTCATTTTCTTCTACCGTTCTCTCTGCCCACTTACACCTTCTCCTTCATCTAACAATCTCTCTATCTTCTCCTTGCCCTCCTCATTCCATTCCTCCTCCATCTGTAAAAAGTTACATAACTATGTTACCTTCTGTGGTGATCAGTGAAGTGGTGCCCAAGTTTATTGAAAGGTGCATATGAAATAATAACGAGACGGTCATGTACGTACCCTTGAGAAAAGGTTCATCAATATCTGCATTAAAAGGTAAAGTCCAGGACCTTTATGCATTGAATAGGAAAAAATTAGGGGAGAGATGAAGCCTCTTGCAATAGTCTCAGTTTGATGGCCTAGTTAACATACTAAAAGTCCCTGAAGCTCCGGGCTGTGGAATCACGGTCCAAACGGCATTACTTTAAATTCATAGAGACCGTCAGGTGTAATAAAAGCCGTCTTCTCCCTGTCAGCTTCGTCAACCTCGATTTGCCAGTAACCTGTCTGCATGTCCATAGTTGAGAAGTATGTAGCTCCTTTCAAGCAGTCTAAGGTGTCGTCAATACGCGGCAATGGGTAGACATCTTTCTTTGTGATTCTGTTCAGCCGCCGATAGTCGACACAGAATCGCCACGTGCCATCCTTCTTCTTTACGAGGACCACCGGAGACGACCAAGGACTCTCCGAAGGTTGAAAATTGTCATCTCGCAACATCTTCTCCACTTCCTCCCGAATTATTCGTCTTTCGGTTGGCGACACTCTATACGAACGCTGGCTAATTGGCGGATGATTCCCAGTATTGATACTGTGCTTTATCGTGGGCCGTTTCGTCTGACTTTTCCCCTGCTGAGGTGTGAATGCACCCGAAAATTGGCATAGTATACCTAACACCTGCTGGCGTTGTTCCTTGGTCAGTCCAGGCCCTAGTGGCAGTTCCACGTTTGTTTCCTCCAGCGTGTTGTCTGTACTAACAGCAGGGCATGGGTCTTCAGTGATGACGTTGAGCTCACCGTCCTGGATTGGTTCAGCTGTCCCGATACACATTCCCTTGGGGATAAGTTGTGACTGCTCGTGACAATTTGTGATCCAAATCTCTCCTTGACCACCGGTAATGCTTATTACAGCCGCTGGTATGTAAACTTCTTTTGTGAGCCTGAGAAACTTTTTACTATCAACTAGAACTTCACAGTTTAACCAGTCATCTATGTTTGTGACTGCAACTCTTCTCATTGTCAACGGCGGTATCGTCACATTGTCAACGGCGAATAACTTCCCAGAAAATTCTGTATTACGTGCATCCGGCGGAGCAACTTCTTCAACTTGCAGCTCAGATCTTCCACAGTCAATGATAGCTTGGGATGCCTGAAGGAAGTCCCATCCGAGGATGACATTGTGACTACATTCTGTTAACACGACAAATTCAAACGGCAGCGTCTGGTTGTTGATGGTTATTCTTGCGACACAACTTCCTGCTGGATGGACATACTTTCCATGCGCGACCTTCAGCACAGTTGCTCCCGTATCACAGAACATTGTCTTCCTTAGTGTGCGGCGGTAATTATCCGATAATACAGAAAAAGAGGCTCCTGAATCAACAAGTGCCCGGACAGGTTGACCGTCGATTATGACGTCGATTAGATTTCCCGACATCTTGGCGACTGTCGTCCATGGAGGATTTTCATCTGCGGCGGCCTCACCTCCGTAGATGGTCGCTTCGCTTAGTTTTCCTGGGCGCGGCGGCTAGGGGAGCGGCTGGTACCTCTGTACGGCGACGGTGAACAGCTGCGGCGCGTCGGGGAGCGACCTCGTCTAGGGTACGGCGATGGGCTTCTTCCTACAGGTCGACTGAACTCATCAGCAGGTGACTGCCTTGGATAGAACTGCTCCGACGGCTGACGTCTTGCGGCAATATAATCATAGAATACTCGTCTCCTCTCTCTGCAGTAGCGTATGACATGTCCAGGGCGTCCACAGTGGAAACACAGTGGTGTGTTGTCTTCTGTCCTCCAGACGTCTGTTCTTCTGCGGGGCGTCATAGTTACCGGGGGAGTTGGCTGTGGTCGCGTCGGCCGGTTCATGGGCTGCCGTTTGGCGGCTGCAGCGTAAGTCATAGCAGGGCGACGCCGTTCTTCACGTCTGGTGCGACTGACGGGGCAGACAGGAGCTAATGTTTGAAATACCTCCTCCTCAGCGGCGTCGGCTACCTCGTGACTTACAGGGATCACATCCATGGCCATAATCTGATGCTCGCTCGGTCTAATAGTCCCGGCTGCTATGCACTGTTGTAATTCTTCTCTCAAGGTTTGTCGTATGAGAGAAGCGAAGTCCTGCTGGTCTTCCACAACGGCCATAGGGACTACCTTTGGGAGTCTGTCGTACTTCTTGCGTCCAACCCTCCTTTGTTGCATCTCTTCAATACGCTGGCACCACTTGATGAACTCTTCTGTCGTAGCGACGTCTTTTATCAGAAGAGCGTGGTACATATCTTCTGCAATTCCCTTCATCAGGTGCGTGAATTTGTTCGCTTCAGTCATGTCCGGCTTGACTATATTACACAGGGCCAAAACACTCTGTATGTACGATTGTGTCGGCTCACCAAGTCGTTGGGCCCGGTTCTTCAGTTGCTCTTCCGCCGAGCAGATTTGTCGCTGGCGGTCTCCAAACGCCTTCTTAAGTTCCTCCTGGAACGTCTCCCAGTCATTCAACTTGTCTTCGTTGTTTTCGAACCATTGCTGGGCTCTTCCATCCAGGTAGAAATAAACGTTGGCCAAGCACATCGTATGATCCCACCTGTTGTACTTGGCGACTCGGTCGAACCCTTTTAGCCATTTGTTGGGGTCCTGTCCAGCATCTCCAGGGAACACCGATGGGTGTCTGATGTGCAGCTGGCTTGTTGCTGGTTTCGTCTCCATCGTTCTTCTGATAATACGGACTTTTGGAAGGATGTACACGGTGTATCCCTTGTATTCCGGTTCCAGTCCGTCTAAGCGACGGCTTTTACGTTGCCTAATCGGAGCCACGGTTATGCAGCTGGTGCACAGTGTACCCGGCGCCTCCACCAAACAATGTCACGTTGCAATGGAAGCAGGCTTGGCTTCGAAGGCAACTAAACACAGCACTTATACTGAGAGCACGTTTATTACGAACTCAACATACACGCAGCACTGACTGCCTCTCAGGCAGAGTGCTCTGCTATTTATACACAGACAGAATTTACCACAAATTAGAAGAACAGTTAACATAAGAAACAAGTAGAATTTACAAGTGAACATAAGAAAGATGTAGAACCTTCTAGAATTGTAAATTACAAAGAAATAAATTTTTGCCGGTGGGCGGGATTGAACCGGCGACCTTCTGCTCCACAGTCCGTGACGCTATCCCCTGCGCCACGCCGGCAGGTAGTGTTCGTGGTCTCTCGCGGCAATATATATATAACATTCCTTCTGAGTTATATTAATCGAAATGGAGAAAATATCATTTTTCAAAGATTTTTTGGAGTTTCTCGATGAATAACTGCGTCATTATGGAACAAATTGAAAATTTCTTAACATTAATCTTGTAACGCATTTTTAGAGATTTCAAATAATATCAATAACTTTTTTCTACCATTAATAACAAGGGTGTTATCTGAATTTGTGTACCGAAAGGTGTAAGTGTGCCGGCCGCAGTGGCCGAGGGGACTGAGGCGCTCCAGTCACGGTCTGCACGGCCACTACGGTCGGGGGTTCAAATCCCCCCTCGGGCATGGATATTTGTGCCGTCCTTAGTATAAGGTAGTACATAAGTAGTTGGTAAGTTTAGGGACTGATGACCCCGTAGTTAAGTCCCATAAGCTTAACAAACATTTGAACATTTGGTGTAAGTGTTCACTAGTCAAACTCATGTTCTGCAACACAGTTTTTCAACACTTTCTCAGGAACAGCTTACGCTTTACTGGAATAGTGACATAATGTGAGTGTGTAGCAATTGGAGTGCCAAATTGTGTGTGCAGTACTATGAAAAAATAGCATAATAATGCTCCTTGTCCGTCCTGATCCCACACGTGATTGGGGATTGCATGTAGAAATGGTGAAAAATGTGAGAGCATTCAAAACGTGTTTATTTTCAGGCCCAGCAGTGAAGGAGCAAAGAGTTGCAGCCAACTTCATGGGGATGGGTCTCTAAAAATATTTCTTTTCAGCCAGTTTTTACTCCAGAACCTCCTGCACCCGACTTCATCTTAAAGTTAATATCTTGCAAGTGTGAATCTGGATGTGAACGAAATTGTCGTTTTCGCAGTGTTGGTTTACATGTTCTGTTTTGTGTGGCTATTGCAACAGTAGTGGGAGCAGCAACTCAAATATTCTCGATTTTGATGAGGATGATGGTCCACCTTCTGTGCAGGAGTGTGGTGAGAATGAAGATTCAGAATTTTTAAGAAGTGATTCATATTTTTAACAGCAAAGAAGACATTCAGCTACATATATTCTAACAATTTTATTCGTGTGTAATACTCCGTATTGTCGTTCAGTGTGCAATCTGTTCATTTTTTTGCACATATGTGTTAATTATTGCCGATCAGAGAGGACCCTTATTATTTGATTCAATGACAAAATAATATTGTTAGTAATGGCTCCTTTTTGACAAAATAATTTACGTCTCACCTTTAACCAGGCAGTAAAAATGGTAAATATAAATACATATATGTATTTGTAAGTGCATGAATCCATATCGATCATGTAAATTTGTAATACAAATCAGTACTTTGTATATTTACATGTATATTATTTCTTTTTGGTAAAAATAAACTCTGAGAATTGTGCAATATTTATAGAAACAGTCGTTTCACTATCATTTGATAATATTCACATGTACTTTTAAGTCTTGAACAAGGTTTTAAGAAATATCTCCTTACAATTCTAACATGCGGTCTGACTAGTGAATAATCACACCTTACAGTAAATAATTGCAGATAACTCCCTTATTATTAATGATAGAAGAAACATACTACAATTGTTTTAAATCTCTAAGAATGTGTTACATAATTAATTTAAAAGAATCATCATCGCGTAGCATATTTACGCAGTTATTAATAGAGAAGCTTCAAAAAAGGGTTGAAAAAATTATACTTTTTTCGTTTTTGTTAGTACAGCTGAGAAGAGATGTTATATCTACATATGATATTGCTATAGAAACGTTTCTCAAGCTTTCCTCTGTAATTTGGCGCAAAATTGACCTTTTTATGTCAATCCTGTGACAATTTATAGCCGTTCTAAGATTACAGTTTCTTACTCCTCCATATTGATGACGTCATAACCGCGTTTCCACAGCCCGGAGCTTCGGGGACTTTTAGTATGTTAACTAGGCCGTCAAACTGCGACTATTGCTACATATATCATGTCTCCCCTAATTTTATCCATTTCAGGCCCATTTCTTGCATAATGGTCCTAGACTAGCATACTTTTCGAGGTTAGTAGGTAAAGTAACCTCTGCGATATACGATACAAAATTTTACGTAGACAGTGACATTCCTCTTGTTTTGACAAAGTGCGAAGTTTCATCACACTCGGATGAATGGTAAGGCATTGCATGAAATACGAACAAACAGACAAACAAACTTTCATTTTTATCTATATCTCAAAATGGATGTATGTGCAAGTTCGGTTTATGGTCTCAGAAATAATAGGAAACAAGATTTACACACGAAATACCTTTGCTGGCCTTCAAAGTGTACGACATTGGCCACAATACACTTCTGACATCGGTTGACCATCTGTTGAGAACTGTCAGTAAACTCTCCATGTAGAATCGCTCGAAGCACTGAGGGCATGCGTTGTTGGATCTCCTCAACCGCTCGAACACACAGTATTTACGCAATGCATCAGCAGCATACCCTTACACTAAGATCCCATGGATCTCCGGCGCCATTTTGCCTAATTTAAAACAAAACCCGATGTTAACGTGTTGCTACATTGCTTAATTTTCCGCTCCATGTTCTAATGACACGAGTTCGCACACTGACCCTGTTGCCTGGGTCTCAGTGTGTACCATCGCTACACTGCAGTGCTTTTTACGATAGGGGTCGCTTTTTGACATGTCCCTCAATGTGTGTGCATGGGCACCTCAAACAGCGCGGACTTTTAAAATATGAGATCATTCACCGAACTTTTCAGACGCAACTTTTATGTTTGTACAGGGTGTCTCACGAAAGACGCTTGCCAGGCGTCCGCGGATCGTGCGCTACGGCTCCCGGCCGCCAGCCATGGCAGCGCCCGATTCTCGGACTCTATTGCTCCGCGGGCGCATACAACGAGTTAAAGTCTAAAAAAAACATTGCCAACTGAGTAACCAAAGCTTACCGTTATTTACAGTAGATGTTCAAAATGATGTCCCTCTATGGGAAGAATGGTCTAACATCTCTTGAACACATTTGCGACGAGTGTCTGCTGTCGAAATCAGGGAAATTACTGGTAGAATGCTTTTTTCCAATTCTTCGAGAGTATGGGGATTTCTTGTATACACCCCAAAGATAAAATGACAGGAATTTAGATCTGAAGAGCGAGGAGGTCAGTCAACTATCCTATCATCAAAAACACTTCGTATTGCTGCCATAGAAGCATTGGCAATGTGTGGTCTTGCATTGTCCTGCATGAAATAACCGTACAGCTTTTCGTTGGGTGAAAGATCTTGAAACAATGGATGCATGATATTGTTCACATACCTGTCAGAATTTACTGTTTCGTGACAAAAGATTCGACTAGTCATTTTCTAGATTTCGGTAATCGAAATTCGTCGAGTGTTCGCAAATGTGTTCAAGAGATATCAGGCTGCTCTTTCCATAGAGGGACATCATTCTGAACATCTTCTGTAAATAAAGGTAAGCTTGATTACTCAGATGACAATATTTTTTAGACTTTACCTCAGTGTATGCGCCCGTGACTGCCGTGGCCAGCAGATGCGGTGGCGGTGGCCGAGAGCCGTACCGTGCGATCCGCGGACGTCTGGCAGGCGTATTTCGTGAGACACCCTGTATGTTCCCTATACACTCCAAGACTGCTGGAGTAATTTTGATTAAAGGTTCAGGAAATCTTCAGATTAGTCCAGCAGGTGATCCTGTGAAGTTTGGTAGCTATCGAATGAACATATTTATTAAACGAATGTACATATTTATTAACATACGTCTAGTACTTCGATGACATCATATAGCGGAGAAAGGGCCAACCGCCGATCTTATGTATAGCTCGTGCAAGAAGTCGTGGCCCCTGCCTTCTCAACTTGGTCGCTGGCGAGTCCACTCGTTTAATTTTGGAGGAGCGGTCGCCTCAGTTGCGTGTTGCCTAGTGGTCGTGGGACGCAGTTGACTGCCGGCTTACAGAAGAAGTGTACGGCCCAACAGGCAACAGGCAACTGAGCCGGCCGACCTTCGCAAACAAGAAATAGAATCCCTCCGCTCCGACCAAAACTCAACACGGTGTCTTTGCGCACGGGCCACGACATCTTGCGAGCTGTAACTATGGTGCTGCTGCTTCCGTGACTGTTAGTGATGTTAGTGTCGTTAGTGTTGACTTTTTTTCCACTTGAGGCACTACTTTCGTTCCAACTTCCAGACGTTTATATACAGGGTGTTTCACGAAGTGTGTTTGCCACTGTAACTTATAAAATAATAGGTGACAGGAAATTTTAATGTGGTAGGTGAACACAAGAAATGTTACACTTTCTGCGGAGCTATAAACGTAGTTTATTGTATCATTTTCCAAAGAGTTACAGCACAAAGATATAATTTTTTAAATGGAACAATAGCTTTTTCTATCGTGCATTCGGATCGTTGAAACCAGCTGCGTCCAAATCAATTTAAACTACATTCCTATCACTGTTAGTTTGGGAGCTACAACCCATCAAAGTTTCAGGGGCAGATACCACACGGTGTACATAATACATGGCTGTGTGATGGGTGATGGATGTTATGGCGGTGGGAAGTTGATTTACATGAGATGTTCAAATGTGTGTCCGTGTTCCTCAATGCGTAATGCAATGCGCCGTCGAACGGATCTGCGGATGAGACGTAACATCGCCGGTGTGACGGAGCGACATGCGTCCTCTATGCGCCGTTTTAGATCATCTGGGAATTTAGGCTAAGTGGAATAAACACGATCCTTTAGATATCCCCACAAAAAGAAATCTATTGGTGTTAAATCGGGCGACCTTGCGGGTCGTGTTTATGTCACTGAGCCCACATCCCCAGATGACCTAAAACGGCGCATCGAGGACGCATGTCGCTCCGTCACACCGGCGATGTTACGTCTCGTCCGCAGATCCTTTCGACAGCGCATTGCATTATGCATTGAGGAACACGGACACACATTTGAACTTCTCATGTAAATCAACTTCCCACCGCCATAACATCCATCACCCACCACACAGCCATGTGTTATGTACTGTGTGTGGTACCTGCCCCTGAAACTTTGAAGGGTTGTAGCTCCCAAACTAACAGTGATAGGAATGTAGTTTTAATTAATTTGGACGCATCTGGTTTCATCGATCCCAATGCACGATAGAAAAAACTATTGTTCCATTTAAAAAATTATATCTTTGTGCTGTAACTCTTTGGAAAATGATACAATAAACCATGTTCATAGCTCCGCAGAAAGTGTAACATTTCTTGTGTTCACCTACCACATTAAAATTTCCCGTTACCTATTATTTCATAAGTTACAGAGGCATACACACTTAGTGATACACCCTGAATATGTTACACGTGGTGCGTAAATATAGATTAAACAAGCTGAGGATTGAGTAAGCATAGTATGCATTCTGTTTAATCATGTTATGCAGATCATAGAAACCAAGACAACAGATACACCCATATAGATGGAGAATGTAACCTCCTCAGTATCAGTATACTAGAAAATTTTTCATCCATTTTCAGTTCTGTAAAAGGTGATTTCCTGATGAACACGCCTAAAAAAATGTAATTGTTTTTAAAAATTATTTGATACAATTTCGAAAAGGCAATGAGTGTTACGTGGGTGTAACAAGGGTCCAGGCAAAACTCCATAGTATTGTGTACGACACGTGGGGTAGTGAAGAGAATAAGTCGCAGCACAGTGAAGTGGGGCAGGTCACTACTATTATATAAATGAATTTCTGAAAGAGACTACAGTATTTTCCCTTCTAATTCCTTGTACAGACTAGTTTGTTTACATGCACTAGTGGATATGTTTATCAAATAAGCTGTACACTCTCCTGGAAATATTTTGTTATCGCCATGTTCAGATATTTAAATTTGTTACCTTGTAAACCCTAAGTTACCAATTCATTGTGATTTCTCAATTTCCCCCGCCGTATGGCGTATTCAAGAAACTTACGGGTATGGAGCCAGATATCAAACTTGACGTCGGCCAGTATTTCGGCAGGAGCACACCCTGCGATTCACAAGGCAATACTTCAGCGAGGAATCAATATGCTTCGACGTTTAAAATTAGAAAGACAACACAAACCAAGCGAACAAGCACAGAATACCATCACACGATCAAAAACTAAAACCAACAGCAACATTAATAGAAAAATCAGACGGGCAGGTGACGTGGCATTAATTTTGTCCCCATGTTTCTGGGTATTGCTGTTGGTTTTCATCTTTCATCGTGTGATGGTGTTGTTTGCTTGCTCGTTGCGTGTTGTCTTTGAGTAATTGAGAACCGAGGTTTTAAGCGTCACTGAACAATGCTTCCTTGCTGCAGTATCGTGAGATTTCAGTACTGCCACATTGCTTTCCAACAGAAAAAGGACAACGTAACCGTGTTAATTTCATTACATTATTCGTAGGTTATCGATTTAATAACTTGTGGCGAAAGAGAAATATTCTGTTACTTGGATGAGTGAGGCCTGCAGTAGGGGAGAGAAACAAGCATTCAGAGGTAACGGCGACCGTTGGCGAACAAGAGGGTGGCTCTGTTATTCGGAGGGTCTGCGGTTCCCGGAAGACGCCTTATGACCGAAGGTCACAGCAGGTAGGACTGAGGCATCAGCCTTCCAAATATTTTTGCACATGTTACCACCATCTGACTAGCGCCAGCGACGCTGGCATCGTGTGACTGAGAGCGTCTGGAGCAATACATTATGCCTCCACGCACGGTGTACAGTGATTTGCGAGGGGAGAGCTGAGACGTCTGGTGACGAGTTGTCGAACGCCAGGGTGGCACCCGCTAGGGCATTGTACATCTCTGGCGCCAAGCTGGCAGGCGTCGAAATTAAAGCAATGGAGTTTGGCCATTCGCTGGGAACGACTTGCTGGCCGTGTTTTCGAAGGTGCCTGAAGGCCATCCGCCGCTATCCTGAGAACGCTGGACGTAAAGGCGAGGTCTGACCTATGGGAACGCAGAAGAGCTGGCCATTGGCTGCTGTTTTTTAGTAAGGGGGTTCGGCTGTCAGACTCCCGAATGCAAGCCGTGATTGGCCGTACTTTGGCGCCTCTCTGTGGATTGGCGTTTCAACAGACATAGGCGGAGCCTGGAGGCTTTGGAGAGAGATTTTAGAAGTAGAGTGAAAGATTGGTGTTTGAGCAGCCGAGAAGGGCAGACGCTTCTCGTCTGCTCTCAGTCTCTCAGTTTTATACTTGTCGCCGCGGTGGAGTAGCCGAGCGGTGTAAAGTGTCTCGCTGTGGAGCGCGCGGTTGCTCGCCGTGGAGGTTCGAGTCCTCTCTGGGGCATGGGTGTGTGTGATATCTTTAGGTTAGTTTACGTAGGTTTAATTAGTTTGTAAGCTACGGACAGATGACCACGCAGTTTGGTCCGATAGATTTACAAACATTTGAACGTTTGATTTTTTATAATTGTCTTCGAGCAGCGGTACTTGGAGTTTGTGGTATATTTTTAGATTTGCCTAAAACTTTTACTAATAGCGCTGAGTATTGGCAAGCTGAGAGCAAGGTCAGCCTGCCTGATATTAGACGCACCGACGCGCTAATTGCTATTGCCACAGTTATGGTGTCATCTCTGCCTACAGTACATTTGTGTTTCACACGTAAACTGTCTGTAGTGGTACGACATAGCCGAACGAGTGAGATCGTAGGCACTAAGATCCGCCGGGGTCGAAGTTGGCTGATATTAGTGAAATAATGCTTCTGGATTACGAAGCTGAATTATCTCCGGGGCCGCGACTTGCAGCTATCGACGCACACAGCCGCCGCCCAGCCGTCGTGTTGCTTACATAGCCAGCCAGCACAGTTTTGGTACAGTATCGCGTGCATTTGCTAGTATTTCAAGGGGTATTCACGTTTTCGGATTGTTGAAAACGTTAGGTACATTCACAGAAATCTGGTATCGGAATATTCCTCTCGATTACGCCACGGTTTCCAGTTAAATGTAGATTTTCACAAGTGTTTAGAATCAAATACAATTACCTTCGACTTACCAGTCACTTGCTGTAGGAGTGTATATTGTTTTGTAAAATAGGTTTGTTAAATTTTGGATGGGTTTCATTACTTGGAAATTAGATGGTGGGTCAGCCGCGCCTAACCTTTAATATCAAGTGAACAGAGCATTTGCATACTCCATTGGCCTACCGTCCTTCCTCTCTCCTTCCTTACTTTTATTTTTCAACAAACCCACCATAAACCTGTACCTTTCAGTATTACCTTGACAATAGCAGAGTGTGTCCCTGCCGAAATATCGAACGATGTCGAGTTTCATACCTGTTTGCATACCCGTAAGGCAGTGCTTTCCAAACTTACCCTCATGGCGACACCCTTTTATAGCTTACAGTCTTAGATGATGCTAGCGGTGGGGGGCGGGGCGGGGGGGGGGGGACAGGACAGGACGGATATAAAGTATCGCTTAAATGTAGTTTTTAAACGAAACTGAAAACCTCGTATGCATTAACATGTTTAATGTTGATCTTTACTGCAGCAATTACGTATACTCATCGCAAGAAAAGGAAATAGGAACTATGGAGATGTACAACAGAGTAACACCGAAGACAACAATGCCTAACTCACCACGTTAATACTTGTTTCTTCTACATGCGACCCAACTTCCGAAACACGAAAACTGAATTTCGGAAACCGTTTCTCGCTGTCGTCTGCACATGTCAGGGCCAGAAACGGTTTCGCTGTATCGATTGAAAACGGCAAGTGGAAATTAGCTGCTCGGATTTTGAATTTTGACAGCACAGTGACTACAATGAAACTTTCACTCTGCAGCGGAGTGTGCGCTGATATGCAACTTTCTGGCAGATTAAAATTGTGTGCCGGAACCGGGACCTTTGCCTTTCGCGGGCAAGCGCACTACCGACTGTGCTATCCTGACACGACTCACGATGCCGCCTTACAATTTTACATCCGCCAGTACCTCGCCTCCTACTTTCCAAACTGCACAGAAGCTCTCCTGCGAACCATGCAAGACTAGCACTCCTAGACGAAACGATATGGTGGAGACATGGCTTAGCCACAGCCGAAGTTTCATATCAGCGCACACTCCGCTGCAGAGTGAAAGTTTCATTCTGGAAACATCCCTTAGGCTGTGGCTAAGCCATGTCTCCACCATATCCTTTCTTGCAGGAGTGCTAGTCTTGCATGCTTCTGTGAAGTTTGGAAAGTAGGAGGTGAGGTACTGGCGGAAGTAAAGTTGTGAGGCGGCATCGTGAGTCGTGTCGGGATAGCACAGTCGGTAGTGCGCTTTCCCGCGAAAGGCAAAGGTCCCAGGTTCGAGTCCCGGTTCCGGCACACAATTTTAATCTGCCAGGAAGTTTCAGCACAGTGACAGTTCTCTTTCAGTTCAATATTGTCTGTTACATACAAGAAACTAAGAGAAAGAAATATTAACGCATACCAGGGTTCGAACCAACGATCACTGCATTAAAGATACTACTCTCCGTTAATCACCTGGCCGTTCTCCATACTAAACATAGCTACTGAATAGCTTCAGTCAGTGGACAATTCTGACTGCTTTTGCAATCTGCTTTTACAGCCACTATGTCATTGATTGACATTTAATTGTAAGAAACGATACCGAGGGTGATGTGGTTTTGATAAATCCATTAAAAACGCTCAGGTGCAGCTTTTAGAGAAGGAAAGCAGACTACAGTGAAGATTCGAGAGGAAGTAGCTGCCAGTTCCAGCAAATTGCGCATGGGAAGAGCTGTTATCGAGTATCAGCAGAAGCTCTACGCATGCGCAGTTTGCTGGAATCTGGCCACTGGCAGCTGCTTGAACGAACCCTGAGTGTCTACTGCTGCTGAAGTAGAGCTGCCGCCTAGCGGCTGAACACGCGATTAATGTGCACCGATCATTCCTTTAACATGTTCGCTGCCGCGATGATGCTAGGTACCACTTCACGCTCTGGCGCGTGATTGTATTTTGACAGCATCTTTTCATAGTTTTGAGCCACTGAATGTTTTGGTTTTAGTTTTCAGTTTTTTTGATATGGTTTTTTATTTGCATTTGTATTTTTGTGAAAACAACAAATGAACAATATAAACAGTACATACAAGGTATTTCATAAAACATATGCTCATTTCTATATCATCAGCAATATAAGTATGAATAATATCAAAACAAAGAAGTATTTTTTCATAAACTGGTAACTAATCGAAATAAAATTAAAATAATCAAAAGCTTGCTTGCTTGTTTATATAAGAATCCGATAAATCTATCATGACATCATGAGAAGCATGTGTGGCTCGTGAAGCATGTGTGGCTCGTAGCCGGTAATGCAAACGTGGAAATCTGGAACCACGTACGTGTGCATATCACTTATATTCTTCCCAGGGTGCCTACCAGAGTATACAGCTTTATTAGACGATGCCAGTTTACAACAACCCATAACAGGATCCTAGGTCGCAGCACGCGCCACAGCGTGAGCGGCACGTGACTCAAGTAACGCTTGCACACGCCAGAGCGTGAACGGCAGCGAACGTGTTAATACGTGGCCGCGGTGGTGTAGTTGCTCGCCTTGGAGGTTCGAGTCCTCCCTGGGGCATGGGTGTGTGTGTTTGTCCTTAGGTTAGTTTACATAGGTTTAAGTATTTTTTAAGCTACGGACTGATGACCACGCAGTTTGGTCCGATAGATTTACAAATAACATTTAATACGTGATCTGTGGTGCACTGAAGGAAGAGAAGGATGATTGGCTGCAGACGAGTCTTCAGGGTAGTATGAAGAGAAGGCTGTTTTGTGTTATTTTATGATAAGATTATTTTTTTTTTTTTTTAGAGTCTAAATTTGTTAGTCTCGCGACACCCTTGATACTACTGCGCGACACGCCAGGAAAGCTCTGCCGTAGGGTTTTTGAATACCAATTCGTTTTCTGGCATTTTTGTGTGGTTAACTGCGGCACGATGACTGGAAATGTCGTGGCGCGCAACGGCAACAGACAAAAGTGCGCCAGTACACGCGCCACGGCGCAACAGTGTCACCGAGCGCACCCTGCTTAAACCCCGCGCCTCGCCTCAACTCGACTCAGCTACGTCACGAGGCACGCAGGCCAGCCGTGGCCGAGAGATGTCGCTGGGCCGTTCCCGCCGGGCGCCGGCGCATCAGCGACACCACGGACTACTTGACGTGGGGGTAGTAGACACGAAAGCGGCCTATCACAGAACGCCGCGGACCGCCGAGCAGCTTCGAGTGTCTCCTTCCGCGCTGCATTAAATACCGGCCCTACAGCCACGTCAATTTCCGACATATACCCGTCCTACCAGCTCTGATCCCCCACCCATAGATAAAGTGCCCCCTCTCCCTCCTCCCCTTCAACTCCCCCGCTTGGCTACCCCCTCCCTGCCCTGGAGTCCCTACGGCTCCTCCATGCCGCCCCCTTTCCCCGCCGTTTTTCCTCTCCCTCACGCTTCCCTCCCTCCCCCCTTCTCGGGGTCCTGGACCGACAGTTTTAACAGTGCTACGTCAAGTGTGGTGGGCCGTGCTCCAGTGAAGTCTGTGTTTTTTAACTGCGTCCACCGCAACCAGTGTCGCACCGTGTATTTTAATTAGCGTCTCCGTGTACTCGCCGTCCTGTGTTCTTGTCGTCCTACAATGTTTTTTATGTCACCGTGGCTCATCATTTTTAACTAACTATATGTGATTTTAATCATCTGTCTATTGTCATGTACTCCAAACTGTCGCCTTGTCTATGTCACTTTATCTCTGCTGTTTTATCTCCTGTTATGTATTTTAATTCTCCACTCATATATGTATTTTACTCTCGGCTGAAGAGCAGCCCATAGTGCTGCTGGTATAAAATTCAATAAAGGGGAAAAAAACCACGCCAAGGCAGTCCTGGACCACGCCGCCGTCGAGGAACGGAGTCGCCGCTGGAAGCCGCTGGAGTCTCTCGGCCGTCCTCTCGCCAGGCCGCGCTGCCCAACTCCCGGTCGCCGCCCGGCCACCTCTTCTCTCCACGGAAGGCTACACCAGGAACGCAGGAACCAAAGGATCGTAATAATTTCTACCACTCATTACTCTGCTTTAGGAGCAGCTGCATTGCTTGTGAATTTTGGTTGTCACGTATATTGCAATATTTTCAAGAGAGTTATACTGAAGAAACTGTTACGAGAAGAGTTTAAACAAAAACTTCTAAGGAAAATTGTTATTTTATAATGATAAGAAGAATTATTGTTTTTATTGTTGCGTGGCTTAGCTCCACTCTTTCAGTCAATAAATTGTGTCCTGATAGAACAGTCACGACTTAGTTTGCAAGACACTTCAGGAAACGTTGCCACAAACATAAACGTTTTTCAGTACTAGCGGCTGAGTTACTTCTTTACTAGGAAACTCACGCAGGACTAGAGTCGGTGAAAGCCGGTCGCGCTCGCCCGCGGTACTGCGACACGCGCGTGGATTTATTCAGAACAGTCGAAAACCAATCTGCGCGGCAGCGGCTGTGTTGATTTCGCCGTTGACAGCGCGGCACACAGGCCGGCGCGCGGTAAACAAGTCTCTGTTTACGCTGGCGTTAAATAATTAAGCGCCGCCGGCTTTATTTTGGTAATTCGCCTGCGGTCGGCGCCCGAGCGCTGTAGCCGCCCCGCGCGCGGTCGCTCGCCAGTACAAACGCCCCGCGCGAGCGCAACTGGAGCGCGAAGCCAAAATAAATGCGCCGCGCGCGCGGACGCGAAATCTGCGGAACAAATAAATACGTGCGGAACACTGCGTAGCGTTTAAGCGAAGTGTTGACAAAGACCTCACCGGTATAGCGCCACACGATCGCCTGTTGTGACTATAGCTCAGAATTTGTGTATCTGTATGACAGTAAATGTTCAAATGTTTGTAGAACTTATGAGACTTAACTACGGGGTCATCAGTCCGTAAGCTTACAAACTACTTATGAAATAGCTAAGACTAAGGACGGCACAAATATCCATGCCCGAGAGGGGATTCGAACCCCTGATCATAGTGGCCGTGCAGACCGTGACTGAAGCGCCTCAGTCCCCTCGGCCACCGTGGCCAGCTGCATGACAGTACATATAAATAATTATCAGTGGCGACGGGTGGTACCGCAAGCTAGGTGTTGCACTAAGTTTGACTTTTACATACTTATATGACACGCTTAGAAACGATAAAATTCTTTATCAGAACTCGACGCATTATACGCGCCACGATGGAGTGGCCGAGCGTTCTAAGGCGCCTTGCTGCGGAGCGCGCTGTTGCTCTCCGTCGGAGGTTGGAGTCCTCCATCGAGCATAAGAGTTTGTGTTGTCCTAAGCATTAGTTACGTTAAGTTAGTTTGAGTAGTCTTTAAGCGTAGTTAAGTCCCTTAGATTTACCAACGTTTCATGACACGTATAAAGATCATGAAAAGCCTAAATCAAAAAATTCAATTTTTGGAAAATCCATTGTACGATCCTGTGCAAAGTTAGGGAGATATCGGGGACAGAACTTTATCAATAATCATTAAGTAATCAGCAAGTGTAAAAAAAATGTTCAAATGTTTGTAAAGCTTATGGGACTTAACTACAGGGTCATCAGTCCCTAAACTTACAAACTACTTATGAACTACTTACGAACTAGGACGACACAAATATCCATGCCCGAGGGGGGACTCGAACCCCCGACCGTAGTGGCCGTGCAGACCGTGACTGAAGCGCCTCAGTCCCCTCGGCCACCGTGGCCAGCTGCATGACAGTACATATAAATAATTATCAGTGGCGACGGGTGGTACCGCAAGCTAGGTGTTGCACTAAGTTTGACTTTTACATACTTATATGACACGCTTAGAAACGATAAAATTCTTTATCAGAACTCGACGCATTATACGCGCCACGATGGAGTGGCCGAGCGTTCTAAGGCGCCTTGCTGCGGAGCGCGCTGTTGCTCTCCGTCGGAGGTTGGAGTCCTCCATCGAGCATAAGAGTTTGTGTTGTCCTAAGCATTAGTTACGTTAAGTTAGTTTGAGTAGTCTTTAAGCGTAGTTAAGTCCCTTAGATTTACCAACGTTTCATGACACGTATAAAGATCATGAAAAGCCTAAATCAAAAAATTCAATTTTTGGAAAATCCATTGTACGATCCTGTGCAAAGTTAGGGAGATATCGGGGACAGAACTTTATCAATAATCATTAAGTAATCAGCAAGTGTAAAAAAATGTTCAAATGTTTGTAAAGCTTATGGGACTTAACTACAGGGTCATCAGTCCCTAAACTTACAAACTACTTATGAACTACTTACGAACTAGGACGACACAAATATCCATGCCCGAGGGGGGACTCGAACCCCCGACCGTAGTGGCCGTGCAGACCGTGACTGAAGCGCCTCAGTCCCCTCGGTCACCGCGGCCGGCAGCAAGAGTCCTACTAAACATTAAATTTATTCGTCTTTTAAAATACTGGAAATATAAACACAGATCATACATTACCACTTATATGTACACTTATTCTCACCCTATACAGGGTGTTTCACTAACTGTGTTTCCCTGTGTAACTTATAAAATAATAGGTGACGGGAATTATTAATGCGGTAGGTCAACACAAGAAATGTTACACTTTCTGCGGAGCTATGAACATTGTTTATTGTATCATTTTCCACAGAGTTACAGCACAAAGATATAATTTTTAAGTGGAACAATAGTTGTTTCTATCGTCCATTGAAATCCAGCTGCGTCCAAATCAATATAAACTACATTCCTATCACTGTTAGTTTGGGAGCTACAACCCTTCAAAGTTTCAGGGGCAGATACCACACGCTGTACATAATACATGGCTTTGTGGTGGGTGTTATGGCGGTGGGAAGTTGATTTACATGAGATGTTCAAATGTGTGTCCATGTTCCTCAATGCATAATGCAATGCGCCGTCGAAAGGTTCTGCGGACGAGATGTAACATCGCCGGTGTGACGGAGCGACATGCGTCCTCGATGTGCCGTTTTAGATCATCTGGGGATGTGTGCTCAGTGACATAAACACGATCCTTTAGATATCCCCACAAAAAGAAATGAATGAGGACCATGGCGCCCCAATCACCTTCCTGCAAACCTGTTGTTTAGTTCTTCCACAACAGCACGCGCAGAATGGGCTGGGTGACCATCGTGCTGCATCCACATATGGACTCTCGTGTGTAGACACACATGTTCAAGGAGACCACCCAAACTGTCGGCTATAAAAGCGCGATATGACTCACCAGTCAGTGTACCTGGGAAGTAGTGTGGACCGATGATTTCATCCCCGAGGATTCCACGCCACACGTTAATAGACCACCTACGTTGACGGTCGTCAGGTCGTACCCACGGAGGATTGTCTGCGGCCCAGTAGTGCATGTTATGGCGATTCACTGCACCATAATTTGTGAACGTGGACTCATAAGAGAACATAACACTTTGTAAAGACTCCAGCGTGAAATTAAGCATGGCCCACTCACAGAATGTCACTCTTGCGGAAGTCGTTCCCATGCAGCTCCTGGCTCAGTGACAGGCAGTACGGGTGAAACCTGTGGCCGTGTACTATACGCCACAAAGATGTGAGACTGACACCAGCGACTGCAGCAACGGCTCATAAGCTGACATGAGGATCGTGGTGTAGTGCAGCTAAAACAAACACCTCCATCTCCTCACTTCTTGCAGGTCTTCGTCTGTCACTGCGGCGCATTACCAAGCTGCTTGTTTCCCGAAGTCGTCGTTAGGCACGTAAGAACGTAATGGCTGTCGGGGTCTTCGCGTAGGATATCTCACGGCATACGCCGTGCTACTTCAGTGGCATCGTGTCGGCACTCGCCAAGCATCAGCAACATGTCAACGTCCTTGATGTTCGTGTATGCCATCGTCATCCAATGTCAGTAACTGTTGTATATTGAGCCCCGGTTGTTTGTGTGGCTCCAACTGTCGAGTATACGGCCGTGTGCGGCGACAGTCGGCAGTCTAACAGCGCATCGAGGAAGCTTCTCGCTCCGTGACACCGGCGACGTTACAACTCGGCCGCACCAAAATTAGGAAGCGCATTGCATTATGCGCAGCGTTTTTGGTATCTGCCCCTGAAACTTTTAAGGGTTGTAGCTCCCAAACTAGCAGTGATAGGAATGTAGTTTAAACTGATTTCGACGCAGTGGGTTTCAACGAATCCAATGCACGATAGAAAAAAAAACTATTGTTCCATTTAAAAATTATATCTTTGGGCTATAACTCTTTGGAATATGATACAATAAACTATGTTCATAGCTCCGCAGAAAGTGTAACATTTCTTGTGTTGTCCTACCGCATTAAAATTTCCAGAGAACTATTATTTTGTAAGTTACAGAGGCAAACACAGTGAAACACCCTGTATGTGCTGAAAATTTGGCATTCTTTCCTTTTTTCATGAAAATTAATCGTCACTCGCTGATTAAAGTCTGCGATATTCATAGCAAGATCTCTTTCAGTGGAAAGTATCGGCAACGCTGCCAATCTTTCGTGGAGCATAGAGTGGCGTAAGAATATATATATCTTTTTCAAAGTTCACCTTTCTGCTTCGACTGACATCGTGGGAAGTAAGAAAATGAGCTCTATCTGTTTAGAGCACTCAGCCAATATCTTCCCAACTTTGTGGTTTGTTATGTACCATGCTAGGCTAACAGCATCAAAATAATGATCTAAATTGGTGGTTATTTTTGGCTTGAAACGAAATTACTGCGACTGTTGTTGAAATGTCAGCATTGGGTGACGCAGTTACGTACTGTAGAAGGGAGAATGCTAAAGAAACATAGGGCCGCGGCGAATTAACCGTGCGCACTGGGGCGCCGTGCTGCGGTGCGCGCGGTCGTTCGCCGTCGGGAGTTCGAGTCCCCCCCCCCCATAAGCATGGATGTTTGTGTTGTCCTTAAGTTAGTTTACCTTAGTTTAAGTAGTTTGTAGGCTACGGACTAATGACCAAGCATTTGAGTCCGATAGATTTACAAACATTTTAAGCATGGGGAGCAGTGTTCTTTATAGAGCAGTGCCACCTACCGGAGCGCTGGGAACTGCATCTGGCCAGAGGGTTTTGAGGCAGTCTGCTACACCCTCTGACGTCACGGGGGAGCTTGTTCCGCAGTTTTCATTTTATTTTATTTATTTGGCCTTCTGAGTTTTAACGCAATTTGGCGATCTACAACAAACAGTGGTAATGTACTTACAATTAAGTAAACCAAAACAGAAATACAATTTGACAAAATGGGAGTGTGAAAACTGTAAGCGAACATTGGTGTTCGTCAATGCAGGTGAGACTATTACATATCGAAGTAGTTGAAGCTGCATTACATTACAATTCAAATCATTTCTGAAACATATTCCCAACTTCACAAGCAAAACCTCAATGTATTACCAACACAGTTAATACTTATAGATTCTGTCCAATGGTTTTAATAAACTTAATTATGGCTTTATACAGACGAATGTCCGCACGGGCGGCATCGTGAGTCGTGTCGGGATAGCACAGTCGGTAGTGCGCTTTCCCGCGAAAGGCAAAGGTCCCAGGTTCGAGTCCCGGTTCCGGCACACAATTTTAATCTGCCAGGAAGTTTCATATCAGCGCACACTCCGCTGCAGAGTGAAAGTTTCATTCTGGAAACATCCCTTAGGCTATGGCTAAGCCATGTCTCCACCATATCCAGGAGTGCTAGTCTTGCATGGTTCGCAGGGCAGCTTATGTGAAGTTTGGAAAGTAGGAGGCGAGGTACTGGCGGAAGTAAAGTTGTGAGGCGGCATCGTGAGTCGTGTCGGGATAGCACAATCGGTAGTGCCCTTGCCCGCGAAAGGCAAAGGTCCCAGGTTCGAGTCCCGGTTTCGGCACACAATTTTAATCTGCCAGGAAGCTTCATAAGAGAGCAAGGTTGTAGAGAATTTTCTCCTCTACAAATTCGGTTATTAAATTTTCGTGTCAGATGCATGGTTAAGCCGTTATTTTTATTTAAATTTCGAGCTGTCAAAAAACGATCGCAAAGGTCCACTTTTAGTGTTACTACCGTAACCTAAAGTGGGCCAAAATTCAAATGTTTGTAAATCTTTCGGACTCAACTGCTGGGTTAGTAGTCCGTAGCTTACAAACTACTTAAACTAAGTTAAACTAAGCTGAGGACAACCCAAACAGCCATGCCCGGGGGGGGGGGGGGGGGGACTCGAAACCCCGACGACGAACGGCCGCCCCAGTACGCACGGCTAATCCGCCACGGCCCGCTAATTGTACTTAATATAAGGCGTTTTTACGTATCTAATTTCTGCATCTATGAATACTATCCAGCCCGACTACGCTTCTCTGCTACCAAGTCCGGCATAAAATTGACAGTAGAGTAAAAGAATTAGTAGAAACAGAATAACCTAGAATATATATGTGTTTCCTCAATTTCTCCAAGCGAATTAACTACTTCGAAACACCCTATGTGTATGCAGTCAGGTAACAAAACCGATGACGGCCGATATTTCGGCAGGAGACCACCCTGCCATTTTCAAGGCGAAACTTCTGTGAGGAATCAATATGCTACCAACTTTAAAACCTCGGTTTTCTTTGAGTAAACAGGAAAGACAAGGCACACTGAACAAGCAAGCACACAGCGCCGACACGACCAAAAATGAAACCGGGCAGGATATCGATAATAAACATCAGTTCTAGATGGATGAGAACGGATTAGTTTTGTCTCTCTGTTTTTTGTCAAGTGAGAGAGAGCAGGATCCCAAGAAGAATTTAAGCAGAACCCTCCATCCCTATTCATAAGGTTGTCACCTTGCTTCCTTGATAACACAGTCCCAGTAACTGGAAGTACATGCCAGAATTTCCGTTTTGTTGTAGTCCATAGGGTGACCTGTGTCAAGACAGTTTTTGGCCACAGCAGATTTGTTTGGCTGTTGTAAACGTGTGCAATACAACGGTGCGCATTAGTCTTAATAGTTTGACCAACATATGACATGCCCCAGGTACATGGAATACGGTAGACACCCGCCTTGCGCAAACCTAGATCATCCTTAACGGATCCCAACAGTGCCTTAATGTTAGATATTGGACGAAACACACATATTGCATTGTTTTACCTAAAATGAGGCCAGTCTCTTTGGAAGTGCTGCCAACGTATGCCACAAAGGCCACTAACGTAGGGGCCAACTCTCTGATCTCATCACTAGCCCGTTGCACATGTAGTCGATAGCTCAACGCTCTTTTAATCTGCCCTTCACCGTAGTCATTCTGTCGGAAAGTTACCTCCAGATGGGACAGCTCAGTGGGCAAACTTTCCGGGTCAGAAATGACGTGAGCCCTATGCACTAAGGTTCGAAGACCCCCTTCACACTGAGCTGGGTGGTAACAACTATCAGCTTGCAAATACAAATCACTATGCATTGGCTTCCTATAAACAGCATGTCCCAACTTACCATCTGCCCTTCTCCTGACCAATTCCCACTTCCATGGTGAAACTGATGTTGGGGTGAATTGAATTTAGATGTTCAAAAAATAAATAAATAAATAAAAAATCAAGTTCTCACTACCATGAGGCCATGCAACAAAAGTGTCGTCTATATATCTAAAAAAAAAAAAAAAAAAAAAAAAAAAAAAAAAAAAAAAAAAAAAAAAAAAAAAAAAGGAAAAGCAGGTTTCAACGCCGCTGACTCCAGTGCACGATCTTCAGAGTCAACCATGAAGAAATTAGCAATGATAGGGAACAAAGGGCTTCCCATCGCAACTCCATCTGTCTGTTCATAGTACTCGTCATTGAGTAAAATGTAGGTAAAAGTAAAAAATGTCGAAATAAATTCGTAAAATCTGTACCAAATGTTGTCTCAATTAGTTGCAACGAATCAGACAGAGGAACACGAGTGAAAAGACAAACCACATCAAAACTAACTGAAATATTCGATTCAGCCAAGTGCAATCCCTCCAATCGACGTAGGAAATCCACCGAGTTCTTAATGTGGTGTTTACAACGGCCTACCAGAGGGCTCCGCAAACCAGCAAGATGTTTTGACACACGATATGTGGGAGCACCAATGCTTGACACAGTAGTCATAAGAAAGGAATCATTCCGGAAATGACTGGTACGATTTAGAGAAAATCTGCATGTGCTGCTGTCGAGTCCGTTGTAGATCTGTAGATAACTTATTCTTTAAATGCTTCGATATATTTGTTCGCAGGGTGTGAAGAATATGAAGAACAAATTCTCATTTATCGAGAGAAGAGTTAAGCATGTACGACGTCCATACTCTAATTTGTTCACAGAATAGTTTTCTTAAAACTGAATGGTGTTTCCTATCGGCCACCTGCGCTTGGGCAGAAGTGAGGTTTCAGAGGGCAGGTTTGTTGGGATGCAGAGGGAGGAATGTTGCCGGAGGTGGGGATGTCCGCTACCTGCTTCCTGTCTTTCTCCCGTCGGCGCCACCCTTCTGTCCCACTCACACCCCTGCTCACGTCAACAGGTCGTACAAAGGTTTCTCATCTGTATATAATTGTGCCTTCGGTCTCATTAAGGCCCAATCGGCACAAACGAGCCCAGTAAACACTAAAACTGAATGGTGTTTCCTATCGGCCACCTGCGCTTGGGCAGAAGTGAGGTTTCAGAGGGCAGGTTTGTTGGGATGCAGAGGGAGGAATGTTGCCGGAGGTGGGGATGTCCGCTACCTGCTTCCTGTCTTTCTCCCGTCGGCGCCACCCTTCTGTCCCACTCACACCCCTGCTCACGTCAACAGGTCGTACAAAGGTTTCTCATCTTTATATAATTGTGCCTTCGGTCTCATTAAGGCCCAATCGGCACAAACGAGCCCAGTAAACACTAAATACTCGCCGGCCGCTGTGGCCGAGGGGACTGAGGCGCTCCAGTCACGGTCAGCACGGCCACTACGGTCGGGGGTTCAAATCCCCCCTCGGGCATGGATATTTGTGCCGTCCTTAGTGTTGGCTAGTTTATAAGTAGTTTGTAAGTTCAGGGACTGATGACGCCGTAGTTGAGTCCCATAAGGTCTACAAACATTTGATTTGAATAAATACTCGGCGGAATTTATCAAAAAATTAGATTTTCAAAATTTTCTTATAATTTCCTTAAAACCAATTTAAAGTGCATATAGATGGCAAAAAATAGCCTCAGAATAAAGTTAGAATTAAGTCTACTAAAAACTTTAAATTGCTAAAAACCAAAGTGTGAATTCAAGGTTTCTCTATATTCTAGTTTATGACTCCAAAAATTTTCAAAATCTGCCCAAATTGGGAAAAAATTATCTTTTTATATACATGGATTGATGCTCTACAACATTAGCGTAATGGTGTATTGATAACATTTGATGCTGGGGCATTACAGCACATTTAAAATTGGAAAAACCCAGTTTTTTGAAAAGTTGAAAAAAATTGCTGTTTTGAAACGCCAAAAAATGTAACTATTTGATAGATTTTCAATTTCTTTCTTTTAATCGACGCAGAATTTTGTAGTCTTTATTTCAGTGCCGATCAGGTTTTTCCTAAATTTCGTCCATTTTCGAGTTATAAGACAGAAACCGGAAAATGTCCAAAATTTTCGAGGATGTTCTGTTCAAATGTTCAAATGTTTGTTAAGCTTATGGGACTTAACTACGGGGTCATCAGTCCCTAAACTTACAAACTACTTATGAACTACTTACGAACTAGGACGGCACAAATATTCATGCCCGAGGGGGGATGCGAACCCCCGACCGTAGTGGCCGTGCTGACCGTGACTGGAGCGCCTCAGTCACCTCGGCCACCGCGGCCGGCGAGGATGTTCTGCCACAAAAAGTTGTCCCTCACACTTCCGAGGTCGAAAATTTAGATACCAAACGATAATAGGAAAAACATCTTTCGTTCCAATTAATGTTAGCTAAGGAACTTTTGGATCCTCTATATCTGGGCTATTAGGAGTGCTTTGGTGTTTGCAGTTATTACAAACGTATACAACACATATACCCCCTCTTCCAATCTTTTCCTAGTAAGCCGACTAATCAAGTAAGTCTTCTGAGCCTCACAATGTAAATCCGCTGCTCTCTCAGTTTTGGTTCACACGTCACGCAGCTAGGAGGTGCTCAGTTTCAGGGAAGAGTTTCCGCTATAATCCCTTATATGTTATTTGTTCAACGTGATCTGCAAGACATGCAGCAACTTCTCTGGCCAGCACCATTTCTGGTCTTGTCTGCAACAGAGCTGCGTAGCATTTGATATTACGACGCTGATTCGAAAACTAACAAATCTTGCTAAACTACGTGAAAAGGCCCAACAGGCGTGGAATAATGTATTCCCAGGACAGTATTCGCCTTCTGTGTCGTCTAATGGATATCAGATTTAGTTCTTGTAATGCCCTCCGTGCAGGCTACCCACGTGATAATATGGGCGATTCAGCATGAACTGACGCCTGCTATCTCAGACCGCTTCAGCTATTGATTGCAAGTGTAATAATTTCACGTACTCCATCTGCAGTGTCAATAGATTTCGAGTGAAATACTATCCTGGACATTAAAATTGCTACACCACGAAGATGACGTGCTACATACGCGAAATTTAACCGACAGGAAGAAGATGCTTTGGTAAGTAAATGATAAGCTTTTCAGAGTATTCGCACAAAGTTGGCGCCGATGGCGACACCTACTAAGTGCTGACATGAGGAAAGTTTCCAATCAATTTCTCATACACAAACAGCAGTTGATCGGCGTTACCTGATGAAACATTGTTGTGATGCCTCGTATAAGGAGGAGAAATGCGTACCATCACGTTTCCGACTTTGATATAGGTCGGATTGTAGCCTATCGCGATTGCGGTTTATCGTATCGCGACATTGCTGCACATGTTGGTCGCGATCCAGTGGCTGTTAGCAGAATATGGAATCGGTGGCTTCAGGAGGGCAATACAGAACGCCGTGCTGGATCCCAACGGCCTCGTATCACTAGCAGTCGAGATGACAGGCATCTCATCCGCATGGCTGTAACGGATCGTGCAGCCACGTCTAGATCCCTAAGTCAACAGATGGGGACGTTTGCAAGAAAATAACCATGTGCACGAACAGTTCGACGACGTTTGCAGCAGCATGGACTATCAGCTCGGAGACCATGGCTGCGTTTACCCTTGACGCTGCATCACAGACGGGAGCGCCAGCGATTGTGTACGCAACGTTGAACCTGCGTGCACGAACGGCAAAACGTCATTTTTTCGGATGAATCCAGGTCCTGTTTACAGCATCATGATGGTCGCATCCGTGTTTGGCGACATCGCGGTAAACCCACATTGGAAGTGAGTATTCGTCATAGCCATACTGGCGTATCACCCGGCGTGATGGTATGGGTTGTATTTGTTTACACGTTTAGGTCACCTCTTGTTCGCATCGACAGCACTTTGAACAGTGTTACGACCAGTGGCCCTATCCTTCATTCGATCCCTGCGAAATCCTGCATTTCAGCAGGATAATGCACGACCACATGTTGCAGGTGCTGTACGGGTCTTTCTGGATGCGGAAAAATGTTCGACTGCTGCCATGGTCAGCGTATTCTCCAGATGTCTCAGCAACTGAAAACGTGTGGTCAATGGTGGCCGAGCAACTGGCTCGTCAAAATACGCTAGTTACTACTCTTGATGAACTGTGGTATCGTGTTGAAGCTGCATGGGCATCTGTACCTACACAACTCTGTTTGAGTCAATGCCCAGGGGTATCAAGGCCGTTATTACGGCGAGAGGTGGTTGTTCTGGGTACTGATTTGTCGGGATCTATGCACCCAAATTGCTTGAAAATGTAATCACATGTCCATGTATAATATATTTGTCATATGAATACCCGATAACATCTGCATTTTTTCTTGGTGCTGCCCTATTAATGGCCAGTAGTGTAGAAAACCCTAAGCGAGTGTAGCCTACTAATTTTTATTTCCGGGCGGTGTATATTCAAAAGCTTCGCTGAAGAGCGGAATATGGCTGACCCATATAAAGTGAAGAAACATTGCCTCCCATACAGGCCAGGGGCCATCGGTACCGACCGGCCACCGCGTCAACCTCCAACCGAAAGCGTCTGCAGCGCGCAGCACTTCCGGCCGTTGCGTCGGTTTTTCGAATCAGAGGCGCTATTTTTCAATCCAGTAGCTCCTCAGTTGGCCTCACAAGGCCTGAGTGCACCCGGCTTGCCAACAGCGCTCGGCAGACCCTGACAGTTTCACATCCAAGTGCTAGCCAAGCCCGACAGTGCTTCGCGATATATTATTATTATTTATTTGCGTACATTCCCCTTAAGGAGAGCGCTAAAACACAAAAATCTAGCTTTTATTCCCGTCTTTCTTCTTCTTTTTTTCTTCCCAAGAACCTTTCATTCTTTCACTTTGTGCCTTCTTTTGTTCGTCTGTTTTTGTGTTGTGACTTAAAGTCAACTTTTTGGTTTCTGATTTTTTCCCTAGAGGTTTTGCGGTCTTGTATGTCTTCTATAGAGATGTTTAATGTTTTCAGGTCTTCTATGGTTTCTTTGTACCAAGATGTGCCCAGTTTCGACGTAGAAATAATGTTGAATATTCTTTTAGTTAGTCTGGTGTCCTTCATTCTGGCGATATGCATGAAAAATTTTGCTCTGCGTTTCCTGATATGTGTCGTGATTGTTTCAGAGTGTCTGTATAGTTCTTCCGTGGGTCTTTTTTGCCAGATATTTTCTCTAAAAACTGCACCGTGGATTTTTCTCAGAATTTTCCTTTCTTGTTTTCCAATCTCCTTGATTTTTGCCATTCCTTTGGTGCTCGTAGTTTCTGCTGCGTAGAGAGCTTCTGGTAAGACTACTGTGTTGTAGTGTCGTAGTCTTGCGGCCGTGGAAATACATTTTCTATTGTAGTGGGACCAGGTGAGTTTATAGGTTCTCTGTAATTTTGAGACTCTTTCTTCGTTTGCTTTTGTGTTTAGCCCAGATTTTTTGCATGATTTCGCCTAAATATTTAAACTCACTGACTTGTAGAATTTTTTCCGTACTTTGCTTTTAGTGGGAGTTTATCTGATGATTTTGTATCAAAAAATTGCGTTTTTTCATAAGAAATTTGTAGACCGTTTTCATGGCTATCTCGTGGAGTTTTTCTAGTGCATGTTGTGCTTCCGTTCTGGTATTCGAGAGTGTGGCGATGTCGTCTGCAAAATCAAGGCATTTTATGTGGGTTATCTTTTCCTTATTTCTACCTAGTTGATTTCGTTTGACTTCTCCTATGTACGAATAATTTTCTCTAAGACTGCATTGAATAGGATGGGTGAGAGACTATCGCCTTGCCGGACGCCGGTTTTGATTTCGAAGGGCTCTGATAATTCTCCCATAAGTTTTACTTTGGATTTGGTGTTGGTTAGGGTCTCTTGAATTAGATTCCGAGTTTTAAGGTCAACCTTCATCTCCCTTAGGGTCTGGAAGAGTGTGTCTCGGTCAGTGGAGTCATAGGCTTTTTTGAAGTCCACAAATGTTACTATAGTATTCCTGCAGTGTCTTACGTATAGGATTGTGTGGAGATTCCAAATCTGTTCGCTGCAAAAATGGTTTTTCTGAAGCCCGCTTGATATTCGCCAATTTGAGGGTCAATCTGTGGTTCCAGCCGGTTTAATAGGGCTTTGGAGAGAATTTTGTAGGTGACTGGGAGCAGGGAGATTCTTCTGTAGTTGTTTGGATCAGTTTTGTCTCCTTTTTTGTGAAGTGGGTGAATGAGAGACGACTTCCATTCTTCCGGGATTTTTTCTGTGAGCCAACAGTTTTCAATAATTTTGTTGATTTTGGGTGTGATTTGTGCATGATCCAATTTCCAAATTTCTGCGATCAGACCGACTTCACCGGGTGCTCTGTTGTTTTTCAGTGCTTTCGTTATTTCAATGATTTCATGTAGGGTCGTTGGTTGTGAGTCTGGATTGGACTCAGGAGTTTCAAAGTGCAATTTTTCTGAGGGACTTTTGCAATTGAGTAATTTGTTAAAGTATTGAGCGAGAATTTCACAGTTCTTCTTCGTATTAGTTTCCAAGGATCCATCAGGTTTTTTAAAACAGAGATTAGGTGGTTGGTATCCGGTCATGTTTTCCCTGAAGGTTCTGTAGAAATTTCTTGTGTTGTTTCTGGTGAAATCTTCTTGGATCTCTCCGAGACGGCTGTTTTCGTAGATACGTTTCTCCTTGCGAACAGTTTTTGAATAAAGTTTTCTCACTGATTTAAAAATGTCCCAATTTTCAGGTGATTTGTGACTGTTAAAGTTCTTCCAGGCCAAGGTCCTCTGTGTTTCCATTTTCGTGCAGGTTGGCCTAGTTTTATTAGGTCTTTCATTTTGTGTGAAAGTTCCGTCCAGTTGGTTTCCGCTATCTTGGAGATTTCTTGTGTTATTTTTTTTTTTTAATTTTCAGATATTCTGGGTCTGTTCTGAAGACTGTTGTAGTTTTATGAAGCTTTCTGTCTGGAATAAATCGTGTTTTGATTTGAAGCAGATGATGATCCGAGTCAAAAATACCTTTTCTTGTTTTCACATTTAGGATTTCCTGTGAATTTCTCTTAGATGTAGCGACATGATCTATCTGAAATTCTCCCAGGGAATTGTTGGGTGATTTCCATGTTGTCAATTTCCGGCGGGGTTTCTCAGATTGGGAGGACATGATCTTAAGGTTGAAATTTTCACAGAGATTTATCAGCCTTTCGCCGTTTTTGTTTGTGCGTCGGTGGGCGGTATGTTGTCCTGTGGTGTTACTGTATTTCTTTTCCTTGCCCAACTGGGCGTTCTAATCACCTAGAAGAAATTTCACATGTTTTACAGGAATTTTATTCATGGTCTCTTCAAGGTCTTCCCAGAATTTTTTTTTACCATTTGTGGGTTTTTCCTATTCTGATCCATTGTAGGTACATGTACATTGGTTATTGTGTACATTTTGTTTCCTGCCTTTATTGTGAGGGTGGACATTTTCTCGTTCTTCGAGATTTACTATAGAATCTTTGATGGATTTGTGTACGACGAATCCTGTACCAAAGATATATCGGTTTGAATTGGGAATTTTAGTGGCGGGTTTTCATCTGAAAATTGTATAGTTTTCCGAGTCGAAGTGAATTTCGTCTCTGAATCGTGTTTCCTGTATAGCACAAATTTGTATGTCAAATTTATCAAGGGTGTCCGTGCGGTTTTTGAGTTTACCAACTTTTTTGCAGTGTGTTTGTGTTAAGTGTGCAGATGTATACTTTTCTCTTCATTTTCAAGGTTTTTGAGAAGCTCCGATTCTTCTCTGCATGACAGGCCTGATCCCCCGGAATCCGATGATCAGTACATTTCTCAGTTTCTTAACCGAGGCCCGGGGTAGCGGATTCTTTTCCTTATGTGCTGCCATGATTTTTGGTTTGAAATGGGTTTTGTGGTGAGCTCCGAAGAGAACACAGGCTTACGACTGGAGTTTAAAAGTCCAGAAGAAACAAGCAGCCGCGCCTACTCAGCGAACAGACGCTGACCAGAGTACCGGCGAATCTCACACAGACGTGTCTGGATTTTTGTGCTAGTTTTTGTCCGCCCTGAGTGTTTCATTTCCCCAGTACCACCCATATCTGGAAAGCTTTCGCCTATCCGCAACCTGGGGATGCGCCCGATGGGGGATCTAGTAACCCCGCACGGAATATATATATATATATATATGGTAGAAAATATTCACCTATGCAGGGGAAAAATATTGAAAAAAATATATAACTTATTTGACAATGTTAAAGGCATTATTTACCTTTTGCCATTGTCAACATCATGCATTTAGACATAAGTCACTCTCCAGAAAAATATTGGTATCCAACATGTTTTCTATTCCGATTAGATGTCTGTAACATGATCTTTTTTTTACTTGGCAGAAGTCGTATCAGTTTGTAATTACATTAATGCTCAACAGTGAGTAAAATCCGCTGGAACGCTCTTTGTTGTATTTCGCCTCAATTCATGACTGCTCTACATTATATGGAGAAAACGATCAACTAAATGCTTAGAACAGACGCCAATGTGTACGATATGCATGGCGTTGCCATTTGTCAACAAGAAGTATGTGTGAAAAAATAACAAAAATTTGCGTTGCCAAACGGCAACATTATGCAGTGTAGGGTTAACTTCGGTGATGTAACGGAAACCGGAGTATCCACTGCGACACGGCCGTTGGCCATAAAACGTGAGGGCGATGAAATACCAACCAAGAAAAAATAACTAGCATCGGTAAAGGGAGTATTGGACAGATGAGCCTTCGTTCTCACCATAGCGAAAGCCGCGTTCTAAAGCATATAGAGAGAAAGTCCTCGAAGCGAGGCTATTCAAATTGCCCCGTCCCTATAGAAGCTCTGTGAAAAGGCAGAGTTCAAACGCCTGTGGCCGCAGGGTGACTTTGAATGGACTCTTTGTCATCAAACGTATATTCTCGAAAAAAAAAATGTGGGGTTGAGAGAAGTGAAACGAACGGTATGTCGCACGATATTCCCTTTGTGGTTTCGTTACGCTGTCAGCCAGAAACTTTCCCCCTGTTGATTCCTAAACAAGTTTCCTGCGATACGTGAATTGCGTACGTAGTAGAACGTCAGGACGAGCCGTTTTGTGTCCGTCGATACTGGGTAGTTTTACTCCTGCTGTAAAAATTCGCAAAGGGCATGGCTTTGAACGGCCCTTGTGACTAACCCAACCCTCCAGTTCGTAAAGTGATTTTTCATGTCAAAGTGGATGCGTTCCCTCTTCCCGCCCTGAAGGCGACCAGGTTCGGCGATTTCTTAGTTTTTGGACATTAGCAGGCACTGGAATGCTGAAATTTTCTGTATACGGTACATCCAAGACTGTGTCACGCTAGTTAGCCTATTAAAATGGGGCTTTCTCTAGACTTCCGGCGAACTTCGGGTGATACATATCAGCAGCTTCGGTGCATAAGTTGATGTAGCCGAGGTCAAATGTACTAAATATTACTTCTTCACTAATTAATGATTAATTACGCGCTACTCGAACTGATTTTGATCTTCCGAAATGAATTACTACAACTCTTTGCATACAAATGGTTACATACTGAGACCGCCTTTAATTTAGTGTCTCAAAAGCAGCTCAGTGTCTGCTCTGTAAAACCATCATGGCACTGGACTACACTACTCTTTTTCGTCAAGAAAATCAGCTCGCTGCCGGCTCGGGTAATACATTCGCGCGCTAAAGCGACAAATACATTCAGCTGCGCAGTGTGTGTGCGGGTGTTAGCTGTTGTTCAAATGTTTGTTAAGCTTATGGGACTTAACTACGGGGTTATCAGTCCCTAAACTTACAAACTACTTATCAACTACTTTATCCTAAGGACGGCACAAATATCCATGCCCGAGGGAAGATTCGAACCCCCGACCGTAGTGGCCGTGCAGACCGTGACTGAAGCGCCTCAGTCCCCTCAGCCACCGCGGCCGGCTGTTAGCTGTTGCTGAGAATCGTGAGGTCACATATATTGCGTTTTACGCTGTGTTATCTTCTGAGTTGGCATAGTTCTGGTAAGTTACCAAAGGTTATGCAGTGTATAGTAAACTAATATGTTGTTTTGATCCTTGTCTTGAAGAAACTTTATGTACTGGACTACTACTTTCACTACGTAAACTTGTGTTGTATAAAAAATTTTACGCACTCGAGTACTTTTCTCACTTTATAAATTAGGTTTACATATCTATTGGTATTAGGTTTGCATGCGTATTTGTAAAGTAATTATAGAAAATAAAATTGCTTCAAACTCAGTTTGGTTCTTTGAGCTACAAAGGATTAATGGTTGCCCTCATGTTGCAATTTCGGCGAAGTTTGTTTTGACTGTTATGAACTTTAGGACAGCCTGCAACTACATATTCAGGGTGAGTCACCCCTCAGATGTAATACTCTTTTTATTCCGTGAACTGTTACATATGTCGAAACGCGGTTTTCGACACTAGCTAGAGCGTAAAGGGGCACATACATTTTTGTTTAGTGACAGGCCTTAGCTCCACTGTCAAATGATATTGAACCAAGTACAGAGACGCTTACTTTTTAAAACTGCATTCTGTAGTTATTTAAAAGACAATAACAGTAATATAGTTTCCTAATGTTGATTTAGAAACCGGTCGTTAAAAAAAATCTAGAAATGTCCTGGAATTTGACGGCACAGTAGCCAGAAACGGCGTTAGCAGTGCAGATTCCTTGAAGCAGAGATCTCGTGCTACGTAGCGTCAGAATGTCGGCACATTTGACTGTCGAACTGTCTGCACTACAGGCCGCTCTTTTCCGCTTCAACATCCACTGGCATGGACAGGAGTGAGAAGTGAGATATACTACTTTTATATGGTGACTTTACAAGAAATTCCGTGCCATCAATACAGCGGTATAGGACTATCTATCCCTGTTTTGTTCTTCCCGTCCTAGCTTTCAGGACTCTCTAGGGACTCGTGGACAGCTAAACAGCTACACTGATTACTAATACAAGATTTATTTACTATTATTCACAATACTCAACTTTTATACCTAGGTCTGTCTCTTCTCGCGGCGGCGTCTTCTTCCTCGATGCGCTGCGTTCTAGTGACTGCCTTTTTTCGGAGCCGAATTCACATGGGCTGTTCCAGACGCATGTCGGCGTAGATATAGGAGCTTGTAGTGGGCGCGCTTTCCAGTTTCTCCCTCCAGGAGGCGCGGTGGCGGCATGTGATTGGCTGCTGGTCATCCGCTGCCTTCTCCACGATCGTTCTCGTGCGACGGGCAACAACAGTCCGGACTGCGGTAGGTATGAAGACGCTTGAGCTTACAGGTTTCTTGAACGTAAAATCGAGAACATAAATAAATGCTACGATGCTAATGAACCCGCACAGTGGTTCAAGACATACTGCCAAGGAATGTAGAATCAGCCAGACGAGTGTCGTTTGCGTCTTGCATCGACACGAATTCCACCCCTACCATGTGTCCCTCCATCAGGCGCCCGGCGAATGGGCAGCCGCAAATCCACATTGGCTTCGTCAGATGCATCATCAAGGGCTGTAGAGCGTAAACGTATGGAGCGAGAGCATAGGAAATTGTATTATGTTATTTTACAAAATGTTCAAATGTTTGTTAAGCTTATGGGACTTAACTACGGGGTCATCAGTCCATAAACTTACAAACTACTTATGAACTACCTAATACTAAAGACGACACAAATATCCAAGCCCGAGGGGGGATTCGAACCCCCGACCGTAGTGACCGTGCAGACCGTGACTGGAGCGCCTCAGTCCCCTCGGCCACCGCGGCCGGCGTCACAACTTCATAATACACAGTACTAACTCCAGACTATCCTTGAGCTAACTGGTTAAATGTCTGGGCAATAATATCTTTGTTGCTGGTAGAACTTCCGGGTTATACGGCCGTGGTCCATAAAATTTTTCAGTTTCACCTAACGTTTCGTCCAGAGCTGCGCCGGACATCCTCAGAGGTCTTCTTACTTGCGTTGAGTTTTGACGACAGTCGGCAAGACTCAACGCAAGTAAGAAGACCTCTGTTGCTGGTAGAACTTCCGGGTTATAAGGCCATGGTCCATAAAACTTTTCAGTTTCACCTAACGTTTCGTCCAGAGCTGCACCGGACATCCTCAGAGGTCATCTTACTTGCGTTGAGTTTTGCCGACAGTCGGCCGGATGTCCGGCGCAGCTCTGGACGAAACTTTAGGTGAAACTGAAAAGTTTTATGGACCACGGCCTTATAACCCGGAAGTTCTACCAGCAACTATGAGATCCGGTCGTGAAAGCCTTCATTGCATAATAATATCTTTGGTCACAGATGACAGCATTTATGCAAATGGATAATGTTTGAAGTTGAGAACTGCTGTCTGTTAGTGAACAACTTTGTGCCGTCCAATAAACATGTGGTTCAGCTTGAGAGATTTATTTTTGACGAAGGAAATATGCTGCTATTATAATTTTAATACGTAAAATACGTTTTATGAACTTGATAATGGGATAATGTCGCCCAGAACACGCTGTGATGACTTATACATTTTTTGTTGACAACTGGTTCGTGATTTGCATTAATAAAATAACGATAGTTCTTGCCGACGCTATCTCCAGCATTATCCTGAAAGAATAACTTTGTAGTAATTGGCTGTTGTTGCCGACCGTGGTGGCCGAGGGGACCAAGGCGCTCCAGTCACGGTCTGCACAGCCACTACGGTCGGGGGTGTGAATCCCCCTCGGGCATGGATATTTGTGCCGTCCTAGTTCATAAGTAGTTTGTAAGTTTAGGGACTGATGACCCCGTAGTTAAGTCCCATAGACAATACAAACATTTGAAACATTTGGCTGTTGTTATCAGAGAAACGAGTAATTTCATAATTTTTAATTACTTCATTTTGAATAGCTGAGAATTCCTACTTAACGAATGATATGAAAACTATATTTTTTGTTTCGGACTGTGCATAAAAGAAGAATAGTAATTAGTCGTAGTGAAAGACGCACATGTAGACAGATATAATTTTGTGTAGAGGAAGTTATAGGAACACGGACACTGATAATGATAATACAACGGTATTCTTGAACAACATATTTAAATGTACACAGAAAGTGATTCCAAATAACTTTGACTTTTATATCTCCAGGTTGTGGCAGTAGAAGGAGGTGGACTGTGACGAGCAAGGATGTACACATGGGTCTGCTAGTAAAAGTTTTGATTAGTCCAAATATATTGTTATTACAGATGAAATAAATACTTAACTTTCGATGAGGTTGCGTTGGCACATTCTTTCCTAACTATTAAAGAGTTCTGCAGTGAAATAGTATAATGTTCTGGCTCTCGTATATGGTGCTCTTCTGTTGAACTATGAAGTCTCTTCGTACTGACTGGAACTCCCGCGCTACCTGTCGTTTGTGTGGTGCGCCGGCACATCTAGTCGAGCCCCTCCATCCTATAGGCCAGCGCACAAAGCAGGCAAAGACGTACCGAGACTGAGGGCGCCCCTGGTGGACGAAGTACTGTGGAGCGACTTATCGCCTCTTCTTGTAGTTGCTCGGTGACTTCTGCAGACCGCCGGAGTTGTGGCGAATAGCGACGCCACACCGTTAAGACCTACAGTTGCGTTTTAATGTATTTACAGTGCAACTTTTGTAACATAAAACACGTCGCATGTGAAGTTTCTGGACGTGATACGGCATTTGCAGAATTCAAGTAGGAACTAAGAGTCTGCATGCTAGTATATTCCTCCGACATATACATATTTTTAACAGCATTTCTCGGTAAACACGATTGGTCGAAATTCGACTACGGTCAATAATATATGGCTGGACTAATTTTGACGAAGTCTTCATATTGGCCCAGTGGGTGATCCTGTGATGTTTGGCAGCGATCACAACAAGATATCAATTAAAATGCATGTAAAAGCATATGATCTCACTCCTTTCCCACGCCTACTCAAATTTCTGCAGCACATCCGCATCCTCTACATCTTCTAAAAGATAGAGTCCCAACACTGTCTTGGGTCCCACCTCCTATTTAATCCCTGGCATATGCCACACGGTTACCAAGTTATCTCTCCCTCTCTCCGCTTCCACACTCTCCACATCCTTTCCAGGGTAATTTCCTTCAGCTTCCCCTCCCAGATGATGCCCTCGGTCCCAGCATCTATCCTTCGTATCAACCTTAATCTTTCCCCATATATGAGTGCTCCGTCTCCCTACTCCTCCCTTCCTGTCTTACATGCTCCAATTTCTTTCTCCCATAGCCGCCCGCAGTGGCCGGGCGGTCTGCAGCGTGCCAGTCACGGTCTGCAAGGCCGCTGCGGTCGCAGGTTCGAATCCCCCTTCGGGCATGGATGTTTGTGCCGTCTTTAGTATAAGCTAGTTCATAAGGTGTTAATAAGTTTATGGACTGATGACCCCGTAGTTAAGTCCCATAAGCTCTACAAATATTTGAACTTTTTTTTTCTCCCATATCCAGCGTTATCTCTCATATCCATCGGCCATAAAAAGATAATTAGAAGGGCACTACCATACCACACCATTGCATTCTAGGATTCTGTTAGACAGCATAACTATTTCACCGTTTTCGAATATGCGGGGTTACTGAAATATTAAATGAACCATAAGCATTAAGTAAATACGCTAACACAATCCTGAGAGAACAGCATTTAATATTAATCATACAAGAAGGCCAATGAAACGTAGATAATTCGAAAGGTGATTTGTCATAAATGTTGCGAATATAAAAATTATGTGTGCGCGTAGCCGTTAAGAGTGGTAAAAAGAAAAAGAAATTTTCGAATGATACTCCACATTCTTCGTAAGTTTTGTCACTATATTACAACCAGTTACACGTGGTATACTGGTACAGGTAAATTTAGCTCAGTCAATTAGCGCTTGGAGTTACAATTTTAAGGACCCAGGTTCAATTCCTAGTGTTCCATTATTCTAAAATTCTCATAATGTTCAATTATTCTGTTTTAAATTATTTTTTAAATAAAATTAAACAATTTAGTTTATGAGCGCAAGATTTTAATAAGTCTCAAGGAAAATCAATTGAAACAGTTGGGATTGTATTAAGAAAACCAGTTTCCTCACAGGGTCAGCTATACTGAGTAGCAAGTAGAATTCGATCCTTTGATGGTTTGAAATTTTGTATTTGTTAACATAGGGAACAAGGACATTTAGGGAATTATGAAAGGATTTTTACAAGAAATATTGTTTTTATTAAAGTTTTGTAATGCTAAATTGTGAAATAAAGGAATTAATTCCCTCAATTGTGTCATTCTCTCATGTTTCCTATTTGCCCTTTCATATGTTCTCATAGAATTCACATAAAACCTATAAATTTGCATTGCTCAATAAATTCCAATTACATTTTTCTATTTTCAAGATTTTGCAAAAGGAAAAAAGATTAAAATAAATTAAAATAAAAACCTGGTTGTATTTCGTCCACAGGCAATACTAGTAATTATAAAGAGAACCTGAAAAGTAATATCTGTTCAAGTAGTAGTGCATTAGTGGTCCTTTTGTTAATATTTTCATTATGCAGTTTCAAACTCCACTGGTCAAGATCTGTTTCAATATTGTGCCAATCTAAATCAACAAACATCTTCCCATGCCTGTACTTTGTATGCCGTAGTAACTTAACCACTTTTTCCGTTTCTATTGTCTCTTTTTATCGCACGAAAAGAATTTATAGAAGTAAATCTTTTTCGTGTTAGGGGAAGTTGCAATATATTTCTTTTCCTGTTTACTTCCTTCGATCTTTACAATATGAAAGGTACCATAGCAAATATTATGTATCGATTAAAAGCTGTGGTCGAGGCACAATAATCGCGTCCATTGGCGATTTTAGCGGTGTTGCTAACCATCTTCCGTCTTGACTCAGATGAATATTGAAGCAGCTTTGGCGGATATAGGTTTGGCGTTATAATATAGAACGGAGTCCCGAACAGAGTTTAATTGCTAAACTAACGTCAGATTTGATCTGCAGTCAGCTATGGTTATAGAATCATTCCATAAACATTTAAATAAACGTTAAATTGTGATATTATTATGTAGATATGGATTAAACATGCTGAGGATTGTATAAGCATGATAAGCATAGTGGTAAATCATGTTACGAAGGACATAGTAACGATTAAAATACTGGGTGATGAAAAAGTCAGTATAAATTTGAAAACTTATTAATCACGGAATAATGTAGATAGAGAGGTAAAAATTGACACACATGCTTGGAATGACATAAAGTTTCATTGAAAAAGAAAAAACAAAGGAAGAAAGATCTCTTGCGTGTGTAGTTTGGTGAAAATCGTGTGCTCAGCCGCCACTTCCGTCATGCTTGGCCTCCCAGGTCCCCAGACCTCAGTCCGTGCGATTATTGTCCTTGGGGTTACCTGAAGTCACAAGTGTATCGTGATCGACCGACATCTTTAGGGATGGTGAGAGACAACATCCGACGCCAATGCCTCACCATAACTCCGGACATGCTTTACAATGCTGTTCACAACATTATTCCTCGACTACAGCTATTGTTGCGGGATGATGGTGAACATATTGAGCGTTTCGTGTAAAGAACATCATCTTTGCTTTGTCTTAATTTGTTACACTAATTATTTCCTTTCTGATCAGATGAAGCACCATCTGTCGGACCTTTTTTCCTTTTTTTTTTTTTTTTTCCCTAATAAAACCCCATGTCAGTCCCAGCATGACTGTCAATTTTTACCTTTCTATCTACATTATTCCGTGATTTATTAAGTTTTCAAATTTATACCGACGTTTTGATCACCTGGTACAAACATATATAGAGTTTTATATTGAATATAACTTCCGGCCGTGCGAAGCCTTTCGAGTCCGTAGTAGTTACTATAAAATGTCAATGTAACTCCGAAAGCAGTACCTTAAATGAAAATACCACCAGACAAAGCGAAACTACTAATAGAAGTATCTTTAAAACGTAAACCAGAAACATTCGTATCTACGGAACAGATGTCTTGCCAGTATCGATACTGATAAGAGAAAACAATTGTCGAGATTCCAGATTCCCGGCGTGGATTAACTATACAAATAATGTAATTAATTAATTTTGTTCGTTAGCCGTGGTGCGCTAGTCATAGTAACTTGCATTATTGTCTCGTAGTACTGGTTCTACGTTTCTGAATACCAGTAGAGATTTTTATTTTAACATGTTGGTACCGAGCGTTTCAACAAATGACAGCCTGCGGCATGTAGAAGCTGGAATACGGACAGATGTTTCAGGGTGGTTGTTTCCTACATAATCCGTATACAGTGGGGCAGAGTGCAGCCACTGCTGGATTTTCGAGTTTACTGCGCTAGAACAAAAGCTAAAAGGCCAGTGTGTGTTAGGGTGTGATGTAGTTGCTGTGAGCCAGCTGGCGCCAGCAGTAAAACCTGGCGCCAGTCACAGCGCCTGGAGCTGCGCGCCGTGGCGAGGCAGCGCTTTGCAAGGCAAATGTCGCCGGCTGCGGCTGCTGGCAGTCTGCGCAGCTAAAAGCTGCCGCCGCTGAGGCTGACCTTTGCACGGGGCGTGCTAATGGATGCAAGGCCTAGCGCCCACTCCTGACACCCGGGGTCAGCCCCCATCCGACCCCCCGTCAACGTAAGAGCACAGACAAATATATACAGACGGGAAAACTCCGTAAGGGCTCGGTCCTACGCTCAGGGGTGCGGGGCGGGGAGTGCTGAACCAGTTCCGTAAGATGTCCCATGATGGCGCTCGGGCAGAAGCAGCTCTTTAAACTGGCCAGAGCAGGCGGCAGGTAGCGGCTGCCCCCACCACCACCTCCCCTCAAACGCCAGCAAGTAGGACACATCCTGGCCTCGTAGCAAGCGGCACGAGCTCTCCCCTCAGCCTCCCCTCCACGTCACCCTCTGACGTGCGAGAGGCACCCTCAGTAGTGCCTCTAGTGTGGTCTACCGGCACTATGCCAGGGAACCGCCTGACACCTGCTAGCATCTTACGGAACTACAAGGGGAGCGTAGGACAGTGGTTTAGAGGGGGCTGCTTCTCTGTATATGTTACTCTGTGGTATGAGGTACGTCCAGAAAGTAAGTTCCGTTTGGCTGTATAAAACAAACGTGTACAGACATAGAAAAAATATTCATTCTACAAAAATCTACAACTGTTTAACTACTTTTCTACATAGCTGTCTTCTTCTTAGAATGTTGCGTCCTGTGTATTCAGCCATGTGGTAGCATGTTCTTTCAGCTCGTCATCATCGTTGAAATGTTGATCACCAAGGACAGATTTTTTAGGTGTAAGAAGAGGTGAAAGTGGCTAGGAGCGAGGCCAAGGCTGTACGGATGATAATCAAACACGTCCCAGTGAAATTCCCGGAGGAGTTGTTTGGTCACATTCGCCACATGAGGTCGGGCACCATCGTGGAAACGAACACCACCTTTTGATGGAAATCCTCTTCTTACACCTAAAATTTGTCCTGTCAACACTTCAACGATGATGAGCTGAAAGAATATGCTACCACATGGCTGAATACACAGGAGTCAACATTCTATGAAGAAGGCATACAGAAAATTTGGCCACGTTATGACAAGTGCCTTCAAAATTTTGGCAGCTATGTAGAAAAGTAGTTAAACACTTGTAGATTTTTGGACAATTAATATTTTTTCTGTATCTGTACACGTTTGTTTTATATAACCAAACGGAACTTACTTTCTGGACGTATCTCGTATTTTCGCAAATGAGCATCAACAAAAATTGAGACTTCGGCGATACGTACCAATATTGCTTCAGTGTATATCACAGTGAAATAGGAATGCTGCAATTTATTTACCCTAAATATTTTCTTAATATTTGTGGTTAATTCCATCTTATGCAACACACTTTTTTTGTATTAATGCCCAAACTAGCTTCGGCACTTATTGTGCCATCTTCCGTGGGTTTCTGGTGTTTATCTATATCTATAAATGGGAATGACTGTTTATATATATATATTATATATAAAAGGGTGGAGTATATTGAGATGGAAAGTTATCGGTGTATATAAAATTCTACGTGTGTGTGTGTGTGTGTTAATATTTCGCTCTGCAGTAAAAACTACAGAATTCAAACGAATGGTCTGTGTGTAATTATTGTCACAAGTCCCCCGTTGTACACCATAGCAGTACCATGCCGATAGCTATAAGGGGGTGGAAGATATGGTGGTTGAAAGTCGTCAATTTATAAAAAAAAATTCGGACTGAAGGATGACGTTTGCGATTCTATAGCAAGGAGGTTACGTACAGCGAAACGATATGCCACAGACCATATCTTTGGTCTATGCTTGCTACAATGTCTTCGGTTCTTTCTCTGCAAAGAAAAGCATATGAATAAGGAAATATAAGAATAAATAAATAAAGCAGTAAGAAAGTAATTTGTTTTAATACATCTCTTTAAAAAATCGATTTGACGTTTCGCGCATTACATCAAGTGGTCGATCTGTGATATTATTACAATCATTATTGTTGAATTTCGTGATTGAATTCTTCGAAATATATTAATTTTTACGTGTGATTTGATCTACCAACAAGCGAGCGAAGCCGCGGGTGAAAGCTAGTTTTCTATAATAATACGTTACATATTTTGGTTATATAGCCGTTTGCACAAGTTGTTTGGTTTGACAGTTTTGTTAGATGTTTTAGGCCTAATTTATTAAAGGTACTTACATTTTGTCATTCGCAGGATTTGCATGTGCATTAATTATGGAATGACATGTTTTCACAGCCTGTCATCTGCAAACAACAAGACGTTTTTATTTACGAAAACTGACTGATTCACTGTAGGCCTACGTTAGCCTGGAAATTATGTTGAAAATTATTTCTACGTGGCTGTTTTGACATACTTACATTTGTGCTGTGGTGTTGCTGCTTGCTTGTTTGTGACGTGTTCTCATGTTTTATGACCTTCAGTGCCACAGTGGCACGCTGTGTAAGACATTCCGGGGGCCTTATCGCGAGGCCTCCCCGGTTCGTCTTGTGAACAGGTTCAAGGCGCTATCTGTTCAGGACAACGTTCCTCAGTCGGATGGTGTGTCTCATCCTGAGGTCACCACTCAGACTGCAAGATCGGGGCTTTCACAAAGGGTGGGTGTGCTTGTAGTTGGGAGCTCCAACGTTAGGCGGGTGATGGAGGGGGGAGATAGGCCAACGTGCACTCTGTGTGCACACCGGGTGGAATCATTCCAGATGTGGAACGGCACTTTCCGAATGTCATGAAGAGCACAGGGTGCAGCCAGCTGCAGGTGGCGCCTCACGTTTTCAGCGTCTATCTGAAGTCGTAAAGACTGCCAGTCTTACTTGAAAGATGAAAGCAGAGCTTGCATAGTTACCCTCGATTTGCAAAAATTCTTTTTATTTGGTCTTCTTTATTTAAATGATTTGACAGCTAATAACGCTGACAGTTATGGGCATTACTAATAAAAGTAAATGGTTCATGCTCTGGCCGCATTCTCTGACGGCTGACTGCCGGGATTCTTATATATCAAAACTCTCAAACCAAAAATTTGTTATAGACTAAATTGCGCAACGGATAACGATACCCCGGGTATTTAATCAATTGTCACAACCTTCGACACTGAGTTGGGGTAAACTATGGCAACTGCCCAGAATTTAGCTTTTACCCGCATCTTAATCGATCATTGGATGTTAGTTACTGTATTTAATTTCTGTTATTAAGATTGCAGCTTCTTTGTTAGATTTAAATGGGTGGAGGAAAATCTTTTCATAGTAAAGTCCAACTAACTCCGGAGAAGATTTTTATTTTTCTGATACTATTCAAATAAAGGCATAACTTTAGAAAAATTAAATGTGCAAAGAAACAAAAATGGAACGTGAACACTCGTTGCCGAGCAGACAAACATTTTGATCCACAGGCTCTAAGATTAATTAACAAATAGACTTACTGGTCTCCAAAACATATAAATTTTCTACATGTTTCACGCCACACTGCATGGAAAACGAGAGATAAAAAGGATTTAATGGACTCGTAAGGATATCCCTCTTCACAGACGCACTCGCTCAATAACCACATTCACACTGCATGCCTTATCCACTCCATTTTTTAGCTAGCAAAGAAAATTTAAAAAAAAAATGGATCAGCAAAGAGGGTGGCCGTTATTAACTGCTGATTTTAATGCAAGACGTGAGACACGCAACGGTATCTACCGCTCAAATCTTACAGAATCCCAACACATGGCTCCGCGATTTCCAGAAAATTAAGTACCCCCACCCCCAGAAAAGAAAAATATTATTAGAAATTTCATCTGTCCCTACAATTCCACTGTCCGATAAGACGCCACTGTACCCCACTCTGCTCATTTGCCAAAAGCACCGCCACGTGGGCTCCGCAGCTCATTCTGATTTAGGTCTGATTACAGAAAACTCAAAAATCAATGAAATACCGGACAACCAGCGGTAGAAAATGAGATCTTGCTTGTTCCCGTGGCTGCTATCGACCACGGAAGGTGCATTATTACTTTGAAATTGACAGACTATGGGCCTATTGTGCAATGGCGCGAAAATTTCACAATGAAAACTCCGTAAATTCTCACACTATTTTCTCTGAACAAACTTTAAAATGAGGGTTTTCCAAAAGCTTTACTAAATCAAACAAGCAAATGTAGCGAAATCTCAAAGCGTGAGGTATCAAGCGGATACTAAGTCCCGACTGTTAACGTTAGTATCAAACTATTTTAGTTAATCTAATTGACAAAAAAAAAAAAAAAATCGCTAAACTTTCTGCCATATTAACACAAATCTGCTTCAACTATTGCGTGGTGAGTCAGGTTCAGTATAACAAGACACATTTTTACCTACTTGCTTACCACATTAACAGCAGTCGAGCACAGGACGTCCATCCTCTCGGGCCTCCAAGCTAACAGTGCCAAACATGGCGTCTCCTGAGCCCAACGAACGCTGTTTTTTTTCAAACGCGAGGAGGATACCTGCCATTGGCTAGTCCCTGCCTCCCCCTCAAGACAAGCGACACCCGAGAATGCCACTGCCAACCTCCCTCTTTGCCTCACCTGAGCCAAAGATTTCGCAACTACGGCACCACGTCGAAACTATCTTTGGTTAGTAATTACGGAAAATAATCTACTCAGAAAACATTCACACACGCACATTTTCATGGTGGGGGACCAGAGGAAAAAGGAAGTTTGACAAATTATAAATAAAACAAATAACGTATTACCAGATCTAACTGGCCAGATAGGTTAATCAGCGTTACAGTTCGTAATTATTCTCCATAAAATTGTCATTATCATTTGATTTACTATGGAGCTAGCCCATAGGGCTTAAATGGAGCATACTGCAGTACCGCTTCAAGCTCACCATCTGCAGCATAGTTGACAGGACCGACTGTGGACCTCAGGTACAGAGCGGAGTGGAGGGTCGGAATCAGAGGCTCAGACGGTTCTGCAACCGTGTAGCTGCAGATTCCTTGACTTGCGCCATGGGCTGGTGGGGTTCCGGGTTCAGCTGAATAGGTCAGGAGTCCACTACACGTATGATGCGGCTACACGTATAGTGGGTTCTGGGTAGCATGGACTGGGCGAATTTTTTTTAGGTTAGAGGGCCTCGGAAACACACAGAAAGGTTCTAAGAGGGTATAGTTCAAAGATAGGACGAACACAGATCTAAAAACCATTGGCCTAACTGTTGTAAATTGTCGTAGCTGTGTTGAGAAAGTATCAGAGCTCCAGGTGCTAATAGAAAGTAACGAACTCAAATCATTATAGGTACAGTAAGCTGGCTAATGCCGGAGATAAGTTCAGCTCAAATTTTTACTAAGGCTGTTGAGAAAGTATAGATTGAATAAAACAGGTAGTGGCGTATTTATTGTCACAAGCGGTTTATCTTGTAGATAGTCTCTGTGAGCTGGGATGGGTAGAGGTTATACCTGACAACAAGATTAATTTAGTAATTGGCTCTTTTTACCGACCCCCAATTCAGATGATTCGATTGCAGAAATGTTCAATGAAAGCTTGGACCAAATTTCAGAAACGTTCCCCAACCATACAATTTTAATTCGTGGCGACTTTAATTTACCGTCGATATGTTGGCAAAATTACGTTTTTAAAACCGGAGGCAAGCATAATACATCGTCAGAAATCGTACTGAACGTATTCTCCAAAAATTATCTCGAGCAATTAGTTCATTAACCCACTAGAAAAGTAAATGCTTGTTAAAGTGTACTTGACCTCGTAGCACTAATAATCAAGAGCTAATAAAGAGGATCAAAACAGATACAGGGATTAGTGAATACAGAGCTGTTGTAGCGAAAATGAACATCGGATTTTCCAAATCTACCAAAAAGAAACCAAAAATATATCTATTCAAAAAAGCAGGTAAAAATTCGATTAACGCCTTCCTGAATGAGAATCTCAAGTCTTTCGAAACTAAAAATGCTAATGTTTATCAGATGTAAAGCTGTTGACTAATTTATACCAAACAAATTAACAAAACTGGGGTCTGACCCGCCTTTGTACACAAAACAAGTTATATCACTCTTGCAAAAGCAAATATAAAAACATGCCAGTTTTAAACGGACACAAAATTCTCAAGACTGGCAGTCTTTTACAGCAACTCCAAATTTAGCTCGTACTTCACTGCGAAAAGCTTATAACAAATTCCACAACGAAACCCTTTTACATAAATTGGTAGAGAATCCTAAGTAATTCTTGTCGTATGTAAAGCATACCAGAAGTAAAACTCACGCGATAGTAACGGTGATGCTACTGATGACAGTTCTGCTAAAGCAAAATTGCTTACAGTTGCTTAACACAGCCTTCCACAATTCCTTCACGAAAGAAGACGAAACAAATACTCCATAATTCGTGTCAAGAACAGCTGCCAGCATGCGCAATTTAGAAGTCGACATCTCTGGTATATTAAAGCAACTTAAATCACTTAACAAAAGAGAGTCTCCCGGTCCCGGTTGTATACCAATTAGTTTTCTTTCAGAGTATGCTGATGCAATAACCCCATGCGTAGTTATCATATATAACCTCTCGCTCAGAGAACGTTCCGCACCCAAAGACTGGAAAGGAGCACAGGTTATGCCAATATTCGAAAAAGGCAACTTGCAGGCCTATACCACTGACGCCAGTTTGCAGCAAGATTTTAGAACATACATTTTCCTCAAATGTTATGAACTACCACGAAGAGAACGAAATGTTGACTCATAGACAACACGGATTCAGAAAGTATCATTCTTGTGAAACACAGCTTAGCGCCTCAATGCGCTCGGCCACTCCGCCGCGGCGGGTCGGCAGGAAGCTGGGTCTTACTCCGCGATATCAAATATACTCTCTATAAAGAAGACTGCAAAGATACAGTTATGTCAGGAAAATAAAAGGTGTGATTATTATGTTCCATTCATATGTATTTTTAATGTCCCCTAATCTTTTCTTTGGGCTACGGAAAATATTTCTAAATAAGTCAGTCCTCTTGATATCAGATGCCGGCCGCGGTGGCCGAGGGGACTGAGGCGCTCCAGTCACGGTCTGCATGGCCATTACGGTCGGGGGTTCGAATCCCCCCTCGGGCATGGATATTTGTGCCGTCCTTAGGATTAACTAGTTCATAAGTAGTTTGTAAGTTTAGGGACTGATAACCCCGTAGTTAAGTCCATTAAGCTACACAAACATTTGAACATTTTTTGATATCAGATCGCTATAATATTCTTTCCTGGGAGAAAATATTCTGTAAAAAGGATTTTCAGGGATTCTTCACGAGGTCATATCTGTTATTTACTCAGTTTGCTTAAAACACAACAGGTTTTCAGAATTTTATTTCATAAATACAAAAAATGTTCAAATGTTTGTATAGTCTATGGGACTTAACTACGGGGTCATCAGTCCCTAAACTTACAAACTACTTATGAACTACTTACGAACTAGGACCGCACAAATATCCATGCCCGAGGGGCGATTCGAACCCCCGACCGAAGTGGCCGTGCAGAACGTGACTGGAGCGCCTTAGTCCCCTCGGCCACTGCGGCTGGCTCATAAATACAGATTGTAAAAGTTTACACGACACATTTGATGTCAATTTAAAATGCATTATATTTTGCAAGACAGTCTAGTTCGGAATAAAAGCATTCCGAAACAAGTGAAGTAAATTTCTTTACATGTTTTGCACAAATTAGTGAACAACATACGCAAATCCTTGAAACCGTTCCTAAACACAGCAATTCGTGACAGAATTTCGTGACCCAGAGACCTTCGGAATAATAATTGCAATTGTTTTCAAAATCGCTATTGTGTGGTATGGTTCAAAGGGGAGTGAGAGACTGCAGGTATGAGGCAATAACGGTCAAGTGTCTCGGCGGCCGCAACAAATTGTAGATATAAAGCAAAAGGAGATTACAAATAATTATTGTTGTTTAATACTTATAGATCAAATGTTCTTAAACTTTATATCAATAGCGCATGTTTATTTGTTTCGTTGCTTTCTATTTCACATGATACGTAGGACATTAGAGACGAATGAATCCTGAACATAGTGACTGTCGTATATATGGTCACTGTGATACATAGAAATTTCGGTCGGTCCTGTAAATGTCGTCGGATAGCCGAATTTTACAAGGCGACCGATCACGAAAAGCAGGAAATCTTAGTCCGAGTCACAGCTACGCACAAATTTTTGTCTGTCCACTGGCTAGTACATCTATACCTAATACAGGAGCTGGAAATTCGATATTGCGAGCAAACTTTCGATTTAAATTATTTTGACCACTGTAATCCGTCAACATCGAGGAATAGGTAGTAGTAAAGTTGTGACTCTCCTTCCCGTGTTCTCAGCACATGCGCGAGATCGTCCGTTGACCTCGTCCCTAGGCGCTCTACTTTGACACGTAAAGTAATCTTCGCAACATCACTATCGGTAAAGGAACCACTAAGTCATTTTTTATTTTTTGGTGGATCTTGAAATAAAGATTCGCTCTAATTCCGTAGACAAGTATATTTCGTCACATCTACTTTGCCTCTTTGCCTGGTTGCAGCCAAATCTGTTTCCTCAGTGAAAAATCTTCAAAACGACTAGCTCTACAAACTAACACACGGTTGCCGACGAAAGATCTACTGTCAACCCTGAAGAAAGAACTATGTGGCCAACGGTGTGTTGTAGAAGTTAATTTAGTTGATTTGAAAACGGGCTAAATGTCAAACTGGTGAGCCTACAAAAATGAGTGAGCACTAAATCGCAGTCATCGCATTGGTATATCCATTTCAGTACGTTTTAATTTTTATTAATTTTTGTAAGGGCCAGAATTTACGTATTTTTTCAAAATTTTAAAGAAATCTGTTATATCTTTGTAAAGTCAGAATAGTTAAAGTCATAGACTAACCGGGTCAAAACATTGCAATCACAGTTATAATTTGTCGTAATCATAGTATAAATAGTAACTGCAGTAGCATTGCTCTCTGTCAGTCATTGTTTTACGGTGTGTAAAGAACCTCCGTAAGCGTCTCGCGTAACTGTCTTGCAAAACAGTCTGGAACCATGCACGGAAATATTTCGGAACTTTTTAATTCTCGTTTAAATTATTCCCACAGAAATTAAAGACTTGGATAGTTAACAATGAATGATCGAAATGTTACGCGATTGCGTAGTTACATTATCTATGGACTTTAATTCGGGATTAGGCTACGGAACATAGAAAAATTCTGCCTCCCGTCGAGATATTTAATATTCAAGGGGACTTAAAAAGAAAAAAAGCTGACAACTAATTTCATTGAGAAAGAATAGTGTTTTAAGGAACTTTAATTTGGCTTTGAGAGAATATTCTGAACTTTGATTGTACAGAGGATAATGAACTATAAATGTAAGGAAATATATTTTGAGAATTGTGTCTCAAATAACGTGTGACTTCGTTCAGTGTATTGTAACTGTGAGCTTTTAAAGTGAAAATGTAACAGGAATTGTGTTTTAAAAAAGTTTCCCGAAAACCATCTTACGTAGTTAGTACCCTTTCATGAAATTGATGATATTTGAAAGTTACTTTTAAATAACACCCTTGACTGTGTTTGAGATAGGAATATAGAGGATAAATTTATCGAAAACATTATTCAGTAAAAATAAATAAATAAATAAATAAAATAAAATAAAAAAATAAAAAAATCAAGGTTAAGGTCAATTAGCAAAGAATATTTTCATGATAGAATTAGTAATTAACTTCTTATTGTGACGTACTTCTATAACATGAACTATCGGGACAAATAAGATAAAAGTTAAAAAAAAGACTGAAATTTAACTAAAAGCCCTGAGAGACAGAATTCTTATGCTCAAACATTCTAAAGGTTATCTAAAGACTTCATTAGGTTTAAATTAATGAAAAAAATAAATAAAACTTATGGTTCAGTTTGTACTTAAGTTAAAAACAAAAGGCCGTAATTGAATATACTAAGAATTGACAGGCTTACCAACCTAAATTCCTGATGTACGACGGAAGTAAAATTTTGATACATACATCGACGACGACGAAAGCCTTGCACATCATATAACTATCGCATACGATAAAATAAAAAAAAAATAATAAAAAAAGAAGTACGCACAGTACGTCACAGTGTCTACACGCAGACTTGACGCACCTCATGAAGATACTGGAGTCCTGCAGACAGGAACCTGTTATACGCTTAATACACGTGAAAATTTTACCAGACTTTGATCAGAATACCACAACTTGTTGCTGTGAAAGCCCTACTGGCTCATAAATTTTATGATGCAATGTATTTACTTCTTAGTGCAAGACTTTTTATCAATTGAAACTATCTCACGTGTATTAAGTTTTTGTTTACTGTTCCAGACACCTCAGACAAATGTCGTAAAAATAATGTTCAAATAAGATTTGTTCAGCATAACGTAAAAAATAGAAGAAACTAAAAAAATATTGATCATCTTGTGATGGTGCAGCTCTTGTATCTTCCGTGCTTGCAGTATTAGAATTGTGATTGAATCCGCCTTATGAAAGACACTTTTTTGTTTTAATACCCAAACTAGTTTCGGCACTTATTGTGGTTATCCACATGATTTCATTTTTAGTTTTACGTATCCATGTGGATAATCAAAACCATACAAAAATCGTGCATCACATCAAACACGCCACACAAACAGATGCAAGACATTCAGCCACCACAACAAGAAAAATGGCGATATAAACAGTGGGCACGCCGGACAACCGTTCGGTTCCCACGACCGGCCAATGACAACGACGCCCATCGACTGCAGCGTACGGTCACTACGGTCGGGGGTTCGAATCCCCCCTCGGACATGGATGTTTGTGCCGCCCTTAGTCTTAGATACTTCATAAGTAGTTTGTAAGCTTAAGGACTGATGACCCCGTAGTTAAGTCCCATAAGTTCTACAAACATTAGAACATTTGAACATTTGACTGCAGCGTGAAGTTGTGCCACCTTGGTTAACACAGCTTGAACATGGGAGTGGTCACCAGCTGAGACTGCATCCGCACACAGCAGTCACAGTCCCTATTCATCAGTAAAACACCTAGAAAAACTAACGGCTAGAAAGATGCGGTGCAGACTCGACAGAGCCGCGGTGGAGTAGCCGAGCGGTCTAAAGCACCTCGCTGCGGAGCGCGCGGTTGCTCGCCGTGAAGGTTCGATTCCTCCGCGGGGCATGGGTGTGTGTGTTTGTCCTTAGGTTAGTTTACATAGGTTTAAGTAGTTTGTAAGCTACGGACTGATGACCACGAAGTTTGGTCCGATAGATTTACAAACATTTGAACATTTTTGAGACTCGACAGAGAGTAACTTAAGGTAAAAAAAAAAGACGGCTAGAGATGGTACTGATCCAACAAAAACAAAACAGACGACTGTCGGGATTCAGAAGGCGGAAAAATACACTAAAGAGATGCTTAACGCGACAAGGCGGAAGAGTACACTAACTAGATTCTTAATGCAAAACTGAATCTAATATACAAACGAGCACAAGATAAATTTAATAAACTAAAGCAATAACGTCAATGAACACTCAAAATATGTCGCTTCTACTAAAAAGCCGGTTACACTAACACGTATTGGTGTGCTCTCTACTGTGCTGCCCCCTCGGCAGCGGCTACGCAGTGTATTTGTTCAACGCCACTTCGGTCTGGTGGTCATTAGAGACGGAACGCAAACTTCGATTTTTTTAAGATACTAAAGAAAATAGTCAGCAGCCAATGGAAGCAATCATCCTGGCTTTTTCCTGGATCAATTTTTTTGTGTTCCAGCCTCGTCGCCTCTTTTGTGTCTCGTTACCCCCGGTTGTCGTAGGTGTCGGTGGCCGACTTGAAAGAGACCGACACAGGAATGCGTGTGCAGGTACGACGGTGAGCAGCCAGTTGGACAGCAGAAACTAGAAACACTAGAGTAAATTAGAACGAGATCTATATTTCTTAGAGACTTAGTATTACTTAACTTTTACATAGCTCAGTACTGCAGAATGCGGATACATAGTTGAGCTAGAGGCCTGCCTAGTGCCTATCCGATACCCAAGTCTTCACTGGTGCCTATCTGATTCCCAAGTGCTAACTGGTTTCTATCTCAGTTCCAAGTGAACGATGCAGCAGTCGTGGCCACGAGCGGAGTTGCAGCAGAGGGCGCTCGTGGCTGACGTCGCAAGAACGCCGCGCCGTGCGAGCATGGCGGCGCGCGGCGTAAGTAAGTGGCGCGCACTTCATACTTGTGCGACACCACAAATTTAAGCGAATCACGAAAAACCTCAATCTAGACGCTTAGAGGCCGATTTGAGCTGCCGTGCTTCAGAATGGCATTCCAATGTGTTACGAGTTCACCACATCGGTCGGAACTTGTTTTACTAGAAACAAGCGCCGTCCGAGGGGACTGAGGCACTCCAGTCACGGTCTGCACGGTCACTACTGTCGGGGGTTCGAATCCCCCCTCGGGCATGGATATTTGTGCCGTCCTTAGGATTAGCTAGTTCATAAGTAGTTTGTAAGTTTAGGGACTAATGACCCAGTAGTTAAATCCCATAAGCTATACAAAGATTTGATTTTTTTTTTTTTTTTTTTTTTTTTTTTTTAGTAACAAGCAGTTTATGTGTTAGAGTACAAATCAAATGTTCAAATGTTTGTGTAGCTTCAGGGACTTAACTACGCGTTCATCAGTCCCTAAACTTACAAACTACTTATGAACTAATAGTTGTTGTATCTTTTGGGTTATGTGGTCGTGGTCCACGAAACATATCCGTTCCTGACGTTTCGTCCAGAGCTGCGCCGGCCATCTTCAGAGGTACTGGTAGCGGTGAGTCTTGCCGACTGACGAGTCGGGCGTCGGAGAGCGGTATAAATACTGTCCAAAAGGGGGCGTGGTCAAGTGTTCACGTGCGCAGCAGAGATAAGCCTTGTCGAAGATAAAACATAACTTTCGATAGTCGATGGTCAAAGATAAAAGCGTAACTACCTACTCTGAAGAGCCACAGTCCATATGTCATTAAGTTTCATTGTTTCTTCCTTTCTATTAAAATTAACCCTATGTTTGTATATTTCTATTGCTTCTCCCCAAAGAAACTGCTAATGCAATCCGAATCGAAACCACTAGAGTTCTGTGCCACAGTAAACCCTTGAACAGTAATTTAACGAAAGGGGAGAGAAAGGCTCTAAAAGATTTAAATACAGATGAAGAGATAGTAGTTCTTCCCGCTGACAAGGGCAACGCTACTGTTGTTTTAAATAAGGAGGATTATCGTAGCAAAATTTTGATCCATTTAACGTCAGGACACTATAAAAAACTGAAGAAAGACCCTACAGCCAGCGTACTGAAGAAAACAAACGCACTGATAAAGTCATCCACTTCGATTCAGAAAGAGGATAAGAAAGCCCTATTGAAATCTGAAGCAATGTGTCCAAGACTTTATGGGCTACCCAAGCTACATAAAACTGATTTTCCTCTGAGACTGATCGCCAGTGCTATCAATTCACCAACATACGAAGTAGCAAGATATCTGGCAACTCGTCTACAACCATACATTGGTAAGACTGACTCTTATATAAGAGACTCACGTCATTTTATTGAGAAAATTGAAGGACTAATCCTGGCTCCTGGAGACATTCTTGTAAGTTTTGATATAGTGTCGTTGTTCACTATAATTCCTATCAACGAAGTTATGGTTTATATAACGGATCTTTTCCCAGGAGATTTGACCGCTCTCTTTCGACACTGCCTTACTTCGAGTCAGTTTCAATGGAATGATGAGTTTTATGAGCAAATTGACGGTGTTGCAATGGGTAACCCGTTAGGTCCTACAATCGCTAATTTTTACATGGAAAAATTCGAAGAGTCAGCTCTGGAAAAAGCAAATAAGAAACCGAATCGTTGATTTCGATATGTGGATGACACATTTGTTGTTTGGTCACACGGTAAAAAAGCATTGGAAGACTTCTTTAATTATCTGAATAGTGTAAATCCAAAGATCCAATTCACTATGGAGATGGAAAATGACAATGAAATATCTTTCTTGGATGTTTCAGTTATGCGACAGGCAGATGGAAGTTTGAAGCATAAGGTTTTCCGAAAAGTCACGCATACGGACAGATACTTGCACAAAGATTCCAACCATCATCCTCAGCAAAAAAGAGGGGTCATTAAAAGTCTTATTGACAGAGCTAATCGAATTTGTACGCCAGAACACCTAGATGCCGAGTTACATCATCTGATGCAGGCTTTTGAGAAAAATGGATATACACGGAAAGAAGTAAATAGGGTTCTGCGACCAAGGAGAGGTAAACAAAAGGACAGCAACAAAACACAACGATGGAAGAACACCGTTTCTCTCCCCTTCATTAAAACAGTTACGGATCGGATAGGAAAGATTTTACGTAAACACGATATCAGACCGGTTTTTAAACCAACAAAAAAGATAAGTCAGGCACTCCGATGTGTTAAGGACAAACGCCCTCCTCTATCATCTAGTGGAGTGTACAAAATTCCGTGTTCTTGCGGAAAAGTGTATATTGGTACTACAAAAAGGAGTGTGAATACAAGACTGAAAGAACACAAAAGTCTTTGCCGACTAGGTAGAATTGAGAAATCAGCTGTAGCGGAACATGTATTCCAATCAGGAAATCATGAAGTAAAGTTTTCCGAAACAGAAATTTTATCTACAGCGACGAACTATTATCCACGACTGCACAGAGAAGCAATAGAAATATACAAACATAGGGATAATTTTAATAGAAAGGAAGAAACAATGAAACTTAATGACATATGGACTGTGGCTCTTCAGAGTAGGTAGTTACGCTTTTATCTTTGACCATCGACTATCGAAAGTTATGTTTTATCTTCGACAAGGCTTATCTCTGCTGCGCACGTGAACACTTGACCACGCCCCCTTTTGGACAGTATTTATACCGCTCTCCGACGCCCGACTCGTCAGTCGGCAAGACTCACCGCTACCAGTACCTCTGAAGATGTCCGGCGCAGCTCTGGACGAAACGTCAGGAACGGATATGTTTCGTGGACCACGACCACATAACCCGAAAGATACAACAACTATTACTTCAGCCGATCGTGAAAGCCTTCACTGCTTTTTTATGAACTTCTTAACACTAAGGACGGCACAAATATCCATGCCTGAGGGGGGATTTGAACCCCCGACCGTAGTGGCCGTGCAGACTGTGACTGGAACGCCTCAGTCCCCTCGGCCACCGCGGCCGGCTTTGTGTGTTAGAGTAGTTCAATGAACTGTTGACACATGGACTTGTATATATGCTTACTTTCTAGGAGTGATACTAATGGTGGTTTTGAACAAAAATTTTATAATAAGCATCTGGCCTTTTCTTAACGTTTTTGGGTAAACCAATGAAAACATCTAGGAACGGGTAAAGTGCAGATTCCAGTACATTTTAATTTTGCGTTTCCTCACAGAAGATTCTCAAACATCAGCTTCATTGCTATTATCAAAACTGGACAAATGAGTCTTCAGAGAGTTCCCATGATCATTATTTGAATTCAGCACTAAATTCTCAGTCTTGCAACCGATTATATTCTTTAGAGCCGGCGGCCACTCTTCAGATCAATTTCTTCCACATACAGAATAACTGGTCCGTTACTGAACACGTTATGACGTTGAACAGTACAAGTTACTTTGCAGCTGCAAAACATTGAAGATGGGCAGTTTCCCTGAAACAGTTTATTTCAGAAATATAAGCCAAGACTGACACTGTAGTATTTGATTCAAAGCATTTTATGTTGCTGGTTGGTGCTTAGTTATGCATTCATTTACTTGAGCACAAGCAGGTAAAATACGAGTGAGAAGTTCCTCTCTTGTGTCCACTCGGCGCTAGTACACTTCGCTCTTTAGCCACCCACACAAACAGAAATCCAGTGGGGTGAGATTGAGTGACCTCAGTGGCCAAACAGTGACTCGGCGGGGCCGATAAAATGACCAGAACACATTGTGTTGAGATACTGTGTCACTGGTCATACGGAATGTGGAGGATCCTACAAGCTTCCTAGGGTTTTATTTGCGGACGGAGAAGTTAGTACTGCTTCCTCCCGCAACTCCCCTAAAACCTCCACATCCTTGCGGATGCTGTTGCGTAGCAGTGTACGTTTGTACCACCCTGCAGTACGCACGAGGTGCCGTAGTTGCTGTCCAAGACTTTATGGAAATCATAGAGTTCTGACTAACCTGTTGTCTTCTATAGTTGTGTCCCCAGCGCAGAAGACAGCACACAGGTCGTTGATTCTTCTACAGCATACAAGTGTGGCTAAAATACGTTCTGTATGATGGAAGCATAATAAGCAACTCGCGAGATCTTTAATTGTCAGGGATGCCATTTATTAAATAAATAATAAAAAAATGAGGAACTATTGTTAATATTATACGGCCTATGCTGCCCATAGTTCATGTTGAGACCTCGACTGTCATCACTATTACAAGAATCTTAACTCATGACCGGAGCGGTCCGGCGCGTATGGTGGTCAGCTCGAGACTGAAACTGCGGCGCGTTGCGAGAGGGCACCTGACGCTTTATTTCGCGCCAAAACAGTGCCGTCGCGCGCCTTCTGCAAAATCACCCTTCTCTTGTTACAATAAGAGAAAGCACCTTAAACTTTTTAAACTGTCAAAACCTAGCCTGTCCTTGAGAGATATTTATTACAAATTCTCAGTTCTGAATAATTAATATTTAGTATATAATAAACAAAACTAATTTCAAAAGAAATCACGTGACGTGAAATGCAGCAGCCAATGCGAAGAGAGTACCAGTAACATAGGCGGGCTTACCCACGGGAACCAGCACCTACTGTGCCATATGCTACTGCTCCCCACCCCACATTTCAACATATGCTGCACTTCTGTCTTTCTTCCGCGTTTAAGACACGTATGACGTTAGCAAAGAAACGGCCAGCGGCCAGAAATATGAAGTGGCCACAGGCCAGGAATATCACAATCCCCATCATTCTGAATACGTCGTTGAAATCTGCGCGTGTTATTGATTCTGTTACGGGTAAACATTTACTCATCTGTAAATTGTATACGAGGAATTAATCATTGATTAGTGGTAATGAGCTGTAATATTTCGGCTAGGGTCGCTTTCGTTCAGAGCCTTTGCCGATGGAAGCATTCGCGCACACCCGCCAGTGACCATCCGGGCTGGAGAACGAGAAGCAGCCAGCAAAAGGCACCCTCGGCTTTCACCTTCGCCACCGGCCGCCACGCCGCACACTCTCCTGCTCCATGGTGGCAGCCAAGCGAATTTCCGTGGCTTCCTCGCAAGAATGAACACGGCGAAACAAGCCTGACTTTGAGGAGCGTGAAGATAAATTGCGGCAGCGGACGCAGGGAAGAGAGGCCCTTACAACTAAATGGACACAATAGCGTGTGTTTCAGAGAAAGCCCTTGTCTACAGTTACCAGAGGTTCCTGAAAAGCGACAGAATCGCAGATAAATGGTGGATCACTGCAGACGGGAAGCAGGCAACCAAACCCCTGCAGTGCACACATATGTGGGAGTGAGAAAGACTGGCCTGCAGTATAGATAAAGTGGTTCCACATAAACAATATTGCTGGCCAGGGAGAAAGACCCTAATAAATGGCATACCAGACAAGCATTACACAAACAGCTTTCACAAAGAACAGTTTTTTCGAACCAAGAAGGAATGCAGAAGATAAAGACAACTCGCTTGAAATGTGTGAAAGACGCCAGTTCGCAAGACTCATCTCAGCCCACAGAAAATATCCACAGAAAAAAATAGGACTGAGAGGCGTGGTCGTGAAACCGGCGATCAGCTGTTGGATGACATTGCAAAACCAACCCACCAATCACAGTGCCAAAGAGATGCAAAATTCGAGCAGAAGCTGTAGCATGAGGCGTGAGGAACTTGGGGAGAAACCACTGAAGAAGACATTTGGACAGTCGCCGGAAAATCCAAAAGTCAAATGTTTGTAAATCTATTGGACCAAACTGCCTGGCCATCAGCCCGTAGCTTACAAACTACTTAAACCTAGGTAAACTAACCTAAGGACAACACACACACCCATGCCCCAGGGAGGACTCGAACCTCCACGGCGAGTAACCGCGCGCTCTACAGCGAGACGCTTTAGGCCGCTCGGCTACTCTAACGCGGCGCCGGAAAAGCGAAGAGACATGCAGGCATCTCCCGTCTGGGCAGACGCAGGACTTTGACGCCTTCGCTTGGGGGGTCGCACCGCGCCACGCAGCCGCAGAGCGCAGAGCAGAGCAGGGCAGACGTGAACTATGCCGTCTCGACCCTCTACGACGCCGACGCCGACACGCCGTCACACCGCACCACGCCGATCCAACACCTGATGCCTATTGTGAAGTCAATGTTGGTGAGATAGGAAATTACCTTTCCTTCCCTGTTCATATCTGAATCGTGTTCATGCCCAGTCAAATCGGCCCTGAGAACTTATTGTTTTGCATGTCTTGTTATAAATGAAACTAAATTACATATGGTAACCCGCTGCACAATCTGCTAGTTTTCAAATCAATCCCTTGAATCAAATGTCCCTACCAATCTAGTTCCATAATTAATCATTATATTTTCATTTAATTTTACTGCAGTGTGAGAGTTACACAGGGAGAGGTTTCATTTACCACTTAGCCATTGACAGAATTCTTGTTGGCCAGCAGCCACTCCTTCAGGCAAATGTTGTACACTCTACTGATGAAATTGATACGAATCTCGCTCGTGGTCTGTGCGTATTAGTCGTGTCCTCGTGTTTGGGGAATATATAGTTGGGCAGCATTTCTTTTAGAGATAGTAGATGAGCTGCATTCCACTACTGTTCCCAACTTCATTAAGAGCAACCACGCACTGGCCGCGTTCCACGTTGGTTGGGGGGGTAAGCGGCTGGCAACTGCTGTAGTCGCTTGTGGAGGACAACGCACTGGTCGCAGCTTCGCCGCGCGGGCGAGCGGGCGACGCTGTCGCCGGCAGAAAAATCGGCAGCCGCGTGGTTACGCGGTGGCGCGGTCGCTGACAGCTGGCGTGGGGCACAGGTGGCAGGGGGTGGGGGTATTCGACATCAGCACACTTGCACCGGACACAACACGTTGCCTCGTTTCACCTGTGACCTCTGCTACGATTACGCTGTGATGGATTTTGATACGGAGAAACGTATTTTCGAAGTGGAAAATCGTCCAGCCGTCTGGAATATGAAGGGGGACGAATATCGTGACAGAAATTTAAAGTTTAAAATGTGGGAAGAGATAATAGCAAAATTTGGAGGAAAAGCGTTGTCACAACAGGAAAAGAAAAAGCTCGTTAAGTTTCAAAATGTTCAAATGTTTGTATAGCTTTTGGGACTTAACTACGGCGTCATCAGTCCCAAAACTTACAAACTACTTATGAACTAGCTAACACTAAGGACGGCACAAATATCCATGATCGAGGGGGGATTCGAACCCCCGACCGTAGCGGCCGTGCAGACCGTGACTGACGCGCCACAGTCCCCTCGGCCACCGCGGCCGGCTCGTTAAGTTTATTAGATTTCATTTATGACAATATCATTACATATTTGAATGTGTTTGTAAATGTAAAACCACTAGAATGGCAAGATCGCTTCGCTTTACATCTGATGTTCCAGTTTCAAAGTAATCTGTTAGTACATCTCTGTTGTTAATAACTGATCGGTTACTTCTCTGAACTGGTCCTTTTTCAATACCTTGCAAGCCTTCCTGTGGCGTGTTTAAAGTACGCTCGAAATTAACACCGTGTCTTTCACGTGTGAAGTTATGAAGTATACAACAACATTTTACAATTTGTTTTGCCAAATTTATTTTAACATTTAGAGGTCGATATAATATCCTCAGTTTATTAGGCAAAATGCCAAAAGTGTATTCAATGTACTTATGTGCTCTGCTGAGCCGATAATTAAATTTTCTTTTGTATTTACTTAAATTGTTTCTTGCATAGGGTCGCAAAACACGTTCAGGTAGGATGAATGTCTCGTCGCCAACAATAAAATAGGGAACTTTGCCTTGAATTCCTTCTATTTTCTCATGGTTAGGTGTTAGTAAATTTCCATTCGTCAGTTGTTTGTACAAGAACGAAGCTTTGAAAACAGACGACTCACTACGTTTCCCAAATGCCCCAACATCCACATAGATGAATTTATAATTGCTGTCACAAAATGCCATTAGAACTATTGAAGAAAAATGTTCATAATTGTAATAAAGCATTGCATATTTCAGCATGCAAATGTATATATTTGGTATCATATTTCTGTAGTAGATCTTATTACCTTAGCAACCGTATGACCTTTCAGACGCTGGTTACCACACTGGTCTTAAATTCGGTAGAAAGCGGTTGAAATCTGTCTCTGCCCATCCAAATTTAGGTTTTGCAAGATTTTCGTAAGTTGCCCCAGGCAAATGTTGGTGTGTTACCTATCGTACGACATTTCTGATTTCCTAATCCATTTATAATAGAAGAGTATACGAACGTTATCTCTGCATCTGCCTCTAATTACCACCCAAATCTTTCCGATAGATTTACAAACATTTGAACATTGCCAAATCTTTCTTTCTCCTAGACAGTTAATTTAACGGTCAAGACCTGTCCGTAAATAACACAGAAAAATTCTGTAATACATACTTCAAGATTACTTAGCTTTAACAGTTCAGATCTGAACGTAATATTTAAATAATATAGTAAGTAATTAAGGTCATTAGCTTAAGAGTTAGGAGGAAGGACAAATTTTTATATTTTTCACACATTTCTGTTGACAAAAGGATTATGGTTTCAGTTTTACAATGGAGCATAATTGATCAATATTCATGTGGAGTATTTGCCACAACTCACTTTTGTAACAGTCATTACTTTGGCCTTCAGCCATGCTCTGTATTGAAACCAGCTTTCTTCTGTTGAATTCTCGCATGTGCTTTACTTGTTTGTTTTAAATTAATTTATTTTTGTAAATTATATGTAATTTACCGTGTTCATACACCACTTGCTTCTTAGGATAGTATGCCACTGCCTCTCCGCACATGAGTTCGTTCCTGCATAGTATACTTTTAAATGGTACTTGAAGACATCCGCAATCTTGTCAAATAGCCGCCGACGCTTTGTTTTGCAACTACCGTGAATTGTTCCCGATTAAGTGTCGCAGGTATTGTGCGTGTGACTGAGTTAATGAGTGTGCTTTCTTTATACCCTGTGTATTTGCAAATATCCTCCCATGTTCCCTCCATATTCAGAACAGGCAGAAACCACTTTATTACAAGCAGTAACTTGATAATTTAATTTACTGTTGTGTAAGGTGTGTGCTTCTTTGTTATTATTTGGTCTCCCCACATTTTTGCTTATTTACTTTCTGAATAGATAATGATCCAAAGTATCATACTTCTACTTTATAATTTCATGCTCCCCGCCCCATGTTTATTTATCTATTCCTCCTTATATATAATTGTTGTGTTTGTTAAAGCGTTGGCTGCTCCGTTAAGGGGCAAGCAATTAGATAAAATTCCATTGCTCAAGAACTGTGGCCACTCGCAAAGTAATTTGGAGCAGCAGTGAGCGTTTTAACTTGCATTTTCTTATCTCTACCGCCAGAGATCTATCAATAAAACATTTAACAAGCTATTTTTTACTTAGAAGCACCATTAGCAATTTTATGACTTCATAGTTCCGGAGTAAAACTTCCGCCTGTGAACTGAACATTCGAAGTTGGCTTGGACTGAGTACAAGTGAGTGATTCTTTGAGCAATCACGGCAAGCTAAAATGACCCCTACAGGAAGGGCTGAATATCGACATTAGTTTCGCCTCTGTGGTCACTATAAAAGGCCCAGACCCGGAGGCCTCGACGACTCGGCGCGTCCGGCGCCAAAGGTCACAGGCCAGGCGAAAACACATAACTCTTTCCTTATGTGTGCGCAGTTTTCTCTTTCTTTACAATAAGTATCTACTCGATAATCCCTCAAGCGATATGGAGTGACAGGCTAACTTTTTTTCAGAGAATAGTTTGTTTGTAAATATTGTTAACGTTGTCTTACTACTGGCAGATATCCTAAAGCAAGTAACTGCCCAAGCAACACATGTTGTGTTAACAGGTGCGACTGGTGGAGTTTCGGAGGTTCAAAATTACGCTGAGTCCTGACATAATGATACAACATGATTCTAGCTGAATACAAGCTCTGCCATAATATTTAATAACATCCCAGTGGCCGTTCTCATGGCAGGGCCGATAGAGGCAATATCACCTCGATCGCACAGGTTATCTATACCTATAATAATCGATATTTTTTATATGTATGTCCCCTATCGACCTCTTCAGCTGATCCTGTGAACTGTGGCAGCGTCAAATCAAGATATTTAATGATTTGAACACTACAAAACGAAATATGTAACTTACAATCACATCAGCAAAACTAGTGGAAAAGGACCCATCGTTGTGGCACGAACAGTCACAGAAACTAACACTCCAAGTGGCAACATGGCAGTAACTCGAGAATGGCATGATGCCCACGTACTACTTGCTTTTTCTAATACTTTATTAATGAATTTTCCTATACAATCAGCAAATTCAATTGAAGCTACCTAAATAGTCAATTAAAATCAGTGGTCAATTATCAGACTGAATTTCTCATCTCACTGGAACCATCCGGAAAGGCCTCCTGGCGTATTACCGTTGAAGGTTGGATCATCGTTGATGCACATTCGGAAATTAACCAAAGCTGTTCAATGGAATCATACTGACCAGCAAAAAATTTAGACCAAATTTAATCAAGGCAACAATCATCGGTGGCAAACATCGTCAGGTGCGAGACCATAATGGTGGTCCACGGCGGTAGCGTCCTATTTAAATCGGTCTAACAAGAAGACCACATGAGTATCCGATTTTGGAATTTATTCTATACGTACGGTACGTATAGTTCAAAACGTAAGTAACAATCAGCCAAAGCTATTCGACGCAAGTCTAAAATATTCTCCAGAGAATCGAATCTGAAGCTTTGCTAATACATGTAAGTATGCCTACCCATAATAATAATAATTTCGTGTGGCACATTGGCCTGGTGTAAGTCTTTCAATTGGACGCCACTTAGGCGACTTGCCTCTCCCAGGCCTGCTCTTAATTAAACCAGTTGCAACATCTCTCGGTGTTGCTCAGATGTCAGCGTTGTTGACTCACAACCATAGAGTCTGTGGTTCGAATCTTGCTGTGGCAGATATTTTTCTCGTTGTTTTCGAATTCATCTATATAAAACATTTTGGCATTTTTAATCTCACGTATTGTGTAAGTTTTTGTTTACTTGCATGTTGGCGACGTGAACACCTTATCGTCAACTGAAACGATGTTCGAGTAGCTTAGCTGCTTGGAAATCCATTAGTAGCTATGGAGATGTCTCCGAAAACAACGTCGTAGCTTTTAACGAACTGAATATTCAAAGGGAACCGTCATCGATTAATAGTGAAACCAATACGGTAAAAAATGTAACTTATGTTTTTTTTATTGGAACGATGATGATTAACAATCTTTCATAAAATATAGAAAATAACTAATAAACAAACATGCGTGCATCTTTCGTAAAAATTACTATTGGATATTAAAGTTGTGTAAGTATTCGAATATAATAAGAACGTCTGACTTGGCGGGATTCGAACCATCAGTCTTATGGTAGTAAGACAAGAAATCTGCCACTTGTACACCAACAGATGCTGCAACAGATTCAATTACCAATTACTTACGTGTAATTGCAAAATTTGAAAGCCGACTTTCTCGAGAATTTTTGAGAATTGTGTCGCATGACTTTGGCAGATTGTTATTCGAGTTCTGGACATCACGTACCGTAAGTTTCAAAAAATTCTAGTGCCCGATACCAGTGTGGTCTCGTTGTAAGACGGATCTGAGCAGGCGTGAACGCGCCGAATGGATACCAAAGACGCAGATGTTAGGAGACACAGGCACGCTACCTGTCGGAAAAGCGCTCTTCAATCGTTCAGGCGCGCTTCCATTAGCAGCGAAAACTATGTTGTCACTGCAGTGGTGCCTGTGTCTGTATTCACGAGATTTGTTGAGCAGCGAGTTCCCATCGTTTCTTTAATGATACTGTCCCAGTATGTAGGTATCCATGAGAGAATGCTGGCGTTCTGATAATGCAAACTGTGCCCCATACTGACATAATAATCTGCCACTACTCTTTCTTCCGGCTGCTCCAGACGCGTGCATCGCCAATGTTCCGCGCATCTGTCCTCCACGGTGCAAAAGTTTGTACGATGAAAGCAGACTTGGCGTGCACGCAAGTGATGGCCGTTTGCGCAGAGCTGGCGAGCACTGTCTCGTAGAGTGCAAGACAGCTGGCCCCATCCGAGGCTTTATGGTAGGCAGTGCGTTGGACTACAGTTATTATTCAGCTCTGGTGCTTCTGAAGGGCCGCGAGCAACTGGCCATGCAGTTTAAAGCGCCTTGCTGCGGATTGCATGGGCAGTCTGCCGGAGGTTCAAGTCCTCCTTCGGAAATATGTTTTTAGCATCAGTTAGATTAAGTAGTTTGCAAGGATAGGGACGGGTGCCATCAGTAGTTTGTATATTTACAATTACGAACAATTTGAACATTGTGAATCAAAAATATTATCGGAGTAAAAATGCCCGGTGAGCCCCTGGCCCATAATAAGGCTATGCCAGAGATTCCAGAAGCAAAGTATTTAATTTTCTTTCTTAAATGTATATAAGGTCCGCGCAATCATACTTTGAGTACAAGTATTTCAGGTATGGTTTTACTATGATCAATAATAAATTTCGTTTTGTAATACGTTGCTACGTGTTGTCGTGTGCGAGTATGATACCATCAAAGCTAATACATAATTTCTTTATATTTCAGGGATGCTCATAAACTTTGGATTTCTACGAAAGTATACTTAAAACCCTTAGCCAGGAGTAAACTAGTATAATCCAATACTTATTTGGTACTGTTATTACTTGACTAAAAATGATAACGCATTGAAAATTGGTTAAGAGCTGCGAACTACTGTGATCCAATACTAAAAAGGTATTATTATGTACTGATTGAAAATAATATTAAGTTAGTGATTATTTGTTTTCCTGACATAAAATTATATGAACATGTGAGAGACTCATACAGGAAGATTGCTATCATTAAAAATAATTGTAGCACAAATGCTGTTAAGTCGTTGTGTTAACAAGTGTTGGAGGTGCAATAATGGTTTTATGTTTCGCGTTTCGGTCGGCCCATCATCAGAAATCAAAAGTGCAGTAGGTACATCTTATATTATTGACAAAAAATGATAAATGTTTCAACAGCTTATGGGACTTAACTACGGGGTCAGCAGTCCTTAAACTTAGAAACTACTTACGAACTACCTTATACTAAGGAAGGCACAAATGTCGATGCCAGAGGGGGGATTCTAACCCCCGTCCGTAGTGGCCGTGCAGACCGTGACTGGAGCGCCACAGTTCCCTCTGTCACCTCGGCCGGCTACTTTTGACACTTTTGATGTCTAATTAAAGGCCAGGCTTAACATGTCATAGCAAAGCCTATTTTCTATCTACGGATGACTTGTTAATTTAGCGATTTTCACGAAAGCTTGTCACTTCCGTGTAGCATTTCTGCCACGAAGGTGATCGTCACGAAACGTAGATTTGCTGTTGTGTCGAAGAGTGCGCGCTCCCGCTAGAGAGCGCTTGCGGGGCAGTGCAGCGACGCGGGTGCAACGGCCACCAACAGAGGCTGGAGGGAGCCACTGCCGCCGCACCACTTTATGCTTCCGCGCTCGGCAGCCAATCGAGACGAGGACAATCGGATTCCGCGCATCCAACGATTGATGTGAGATCCCTCCGCCGCCCGTAATATAGGCGGGCGCAAATCCGACGCCAGCAGTCTAAGGAGTCTACAGTCTGAACTCGGAGTCTCAGCGTGCCCGTCCCAGACAGTCTTCGAACGTCCTCGATAGTTAGTCCGTGTCCGTTAACCACGTCTGTATAGGACAGTCAGTATTAAAAAGTGAAGTCGGTATGTGGCCGTCAAAAACAGTATTCCTGTCGGGACATCGTTACGCATGTCATAGTAACCTGTAGACAAGCTAGAGATATATTGGCGTAGGTTTGTGGACTATGGAAAGGTGACTGTATTGAATTTACAGAAGACTGCTTCGAGGCATTGGACATTGATTGCTCAGAAACTACAAGCAAAGGAAGTTAAATTGTATTTATCTTTGTTATTGTCGTGGTCATACATAATAAATGTGTTTAAGAGTGATGCTATTAATTTCTGTTACGTGAATCGTGCCCTTGATTTGACCTGGCCGACCATCGTCCACCTTGTGTACATAACAACTGTCCTACATGCTTCTACTACATCCTTCTACCAACGCGACCTCCCGACCAAGGGTTTGCGAACCCCCACGGGATCGCGACCCACAGGATGAAAACAGATATACACCAACAGCCGTAAATTGTGATGGCTACTCCATTTGTATAACCTTCAGACGACACCAATGACGTCCATCCAGTAGCATTTGCTATCGTATTTTCCGTAATACGGCCATTCTGAGAGCACTTGCATGGTTGATGCGGTCGTGACGTGAGCTGGCGTGGGCCGTGGCTGGCCCCTGCAGCTCCCCACATGGACACCTCGCTCCTGCTGAGGGTCGGTCCCTGGCTTCTGACTCCTTTGGTGCGGCGCGATCGGCGGCCGCTAAGTGCCGGCGGTCCAGGACAAAGGCCGCCCAGTCTGATGAAGGCCGCAGGGCCGGCGGTAACCTCGTTACGCCGCGTCGCGCCGAGTTGCGCTAACGGAGGCGACGGCACTCCGGAGTCTGCGGCGCAGTTACCGGACTCCGGGCGCGGTCAAGCTGACCGGCGTCGGCCGCCGCAGAATGAAGCCGAGTAAGGCGATTTGTCGCTGGCTGCGACGTCCAACAGCCAGGGACCGGAAGCTGAGCCGTCTTAGCGTAGAGAGGGGTAGGGGAGACCGGCAAGGAATGGACTATCGGGGCAGAGCAGTCTCGGTGGTCTCTCATCATCTACAGACATGGGGCGCACACAGACCAATACCTATTACGATTCAGTGTGGCTTCAGCTCTTCTTCCACCCCAGTTACGTTGTATACCTACAAAAGTGAATGAAGTCTCTGCCGTACTATAGCGTACCAGCACCATAGCTTACTTGCCCCTCAATGTTTAGTTCGCGTAAAGCAGCATGTTCTTAGCTAAGTTTGTGTACACTGCAGTTAAAAATTGTTTGCAGTTCTTAATATTTGAATTCGACAACGTATTAGTTACATGCGGAGTCACACTCATAAATTTTGCGCAAGAATGACGAAGGAAATGGACAGTGACTTTACATAGGAACCATTCCGTCATTTCCCTACAGTGATTTAGATAAATAACGGAAAACGAAAAGGTGGATTTGAACCACTGTCAACCCGAATGCTGCTGTGGAATGGCCGAGCGCTTTGTGTCATCTTGCTGCAGAATGGCCGAGCGCCCTACGGCGTCTTCTACACCTACATCTACATGGGATACTCTGCAAATCACATTTAAGTGCCTCGCAGAGGGTTCATCGAACCACAACGTCTGGTACAGACGTCGAGATACTGGGACTGCGTCGTTAGAGAGGCCATTGAAAATCGCACGAGTGACGACCTCATAAACCGTGACTGTGGTTATAATCTTAGCAAAGCTTGGGAACCAGCGATTGGGTTAATTAAGAGTAAGTCTAGCAAACGTAACGAAGTGACGACAACGGCGGACAGAGCCCTCACATCGACGTCTTCTCAGACGCCGTAGCATTCGGTTCCACTGCGCGGCCGCGGCGCGGGGCGCGGACCGCGGAGGGGTCGCTCCGCGGGCCGAGGGTATTTAAATGGCCCGCTAACGGGCTAGAACCCAGTTCCCTTCGAGCAGCCGTAGCGTGCGGATCTCCGTGCCGGCGCGTTTCCAGGAGCTTAGTCCGTCAGTTCACCTGATGATGGCGACATGTATCATCACCGAAATATTGTGCCCGGTGGAAACTATAGACCGGCAGTACACCCGTGGATATTTTGATTATGAAATACGCCGGGAGAAACTGAAGAATCTCACAATAATACTATTTATCTCCCATTCCATTCTCGAATAGCGCGCTGGATCAAACAACACCTAAATCCCTCCGTTGGAGCTCTAATTTCTCGTATTTTATTCTGACGATCATTTCTAGTGAGAGTCAATAATATATTTTCGCATTCGGAGGAGAATGTTGGCGATTGGAGTTTTGTAAGTAGCCCACACCGCAGCGATAAGCACCGTTGTTGTAATGATGCCCATCCCAGATCCTGCATCATTTCCGCAACGCTGTCTCCCCTGTATCGTGACAATACAAAACGAGCTGCCCTTCTTTGGACTCTTTCCTCCGTCAAACCTACCTGATAAGGATCCCACACTGGGCAGCAATACTCCAAAAGTGGACGAACAAGCGTAGTGTATGCAGTTTCTTTTGTAGTTCTGTTGCATCTTTTAAGGGTTCTGCCAATAAAACGGAGTCTCCGGTTCGCCTTTCCCACGACATTATCTACGTGTTCTTTCCAGTTTAAGTCTGAAGTATTAGTAATTCCTAGGTATTTTGTGTAGTTTACGGCCTTTTGATTGATTTACCTCGTAAACAAAATTTCCGTTGCTCTCCGTCGGAGGGTCGAGTCCTCTCTTCTGTGGTGTGTGTGTTTTATTCTTAGATTAGATTAAGTTTGTTTTAGTAGTTTCCAAGCTTAGAGACTCATTTCCACGGAATCTTCGTCCCACAGATTTACAAGCATTTCAACATTTGAACATCCCGGGTGCGAATCCCGTGTGTTACAGCTGGGCCACGTCAATTCGTTGATACACGTAGGACGCCACAAGACGCGTGCTGCCAGGGGAAGTCGTGGTTCCACTCAGACTGTACGACACGCAGCTCCACCCACCGACGTGCATGGCGAGGTCCACCTTCGACACCTAGACATCACCCAGCGCGTTACAGAGTGGCCCACAAGCATGCTCAATGGACTCATCAGAATTGGCGTCAGACTGTACGACACGCAGCTTCACCCACCGACGTGCATGGCGAGGTCCACCTTCGACACCTAGACATCACCCAGCGCGTTACAGAGTGGCCCACAAGCATGCTCAATGGACTCGTCAGAATTGGCGTCAAGAGTTATTTTCAGAAGAGACTCGCATCTGCGTTCAACCAGACATTCGTCGGTGATATTTTTAAAGGCAGCCTGGTCCAGCGAGACGCGCTGTCCGGGGAGTGACGTTTTGAGGTGGCATTGTCTGGGTCCACCGTACATGGCCGGTGGTCGAAGAGACAATCAAACGGCTATATGGTATAGGGACGGCATCCTCCGACGTATGGTGCAGCCGTATGGCTTTCGTCTTAGTGGACGAAAGTTTCCCCTGCTCATTGTGCACTTCTTGTGACTGCTTTCGTTCATGACAACGACATCCCAAGATTAGAATGCCCAGCATGTTATCCAGACATGAACCCTACCGAATGTGTAGGGGAATTGTAAAGGTGGTGTTTCTGGATGAAAAGGCCGGCCTTCCAATGTAAGAGATCTACTCCGAATCGCCGTTGAGGAGTAGGGCAAACTGGGCCTACAGTCTCTTGATGATCTGGTGGACAGTATGCCACACTGCAATCTGGAACACAAATTCGTAACGTTTAGGTTGTAATCGTACACCTTGTGTTTTCATAAACAATAAAGAGAAGTCAGTTGTTGTTTTTGTAGATCTCTATTACATTATTATTTAAATGCTCACCAACGCCTAGGAAAGCGGTGAAACAACTCTTTGTTTGATGTAGATTAAGTTTGAGCGGTAGTTGGAAACCGTTCGTCTTCCAAAGCTCGAACATTAAACACTTCCCCCTCCAAACGAGTAGTTCGGTTTCTGGCGGAAGTTTTGTGGTGCTTGTTCTGTAATCGTTACCTCCTGGACTCAGTCTTACTCAGATTGCATCCAGAACACTCACTTGAAGCACATTACCACTACGAAATCTAACGTCTGGAACCTACACACAAATATATGTGTTACATAATTGACGAATAAAACTAATATTGCGAGTACTGTACCTTCCTATTTGCATATTAAGTTCTTTCAGTGTCCCACTAAAAGTGTAACAGTTTTCAAGTAAATCCGTCGTTGCCAATTCGTAGCCTCCCCTTGTTCATTTATAGTTATTTTTGAAGTAAACAGCCTACTTATAAAAACAGTCAACACAAAGAAACATGAGTTCTGTAACACCACTTTTAAACTTTTACACATGTTTCATCGCTTATGTTACGAGGGGTATTTAAATGAAAAGTTACGAAACGACACTGTGGGTATAATTGATGTCTTCATTCAAAATTAATCCCAAAGGCCTCGTAACGCGAAACTGCTTTCTGTGGTGTAATTTTGCACAAATTTCCAACGGATTTAGTTGCGCTAGCTATCTGACACTGTACCCATGGCTCCTGCACAGAAAAACTTAACAGCAAGTCGCGTAGAAGATGTCCTTCGCCGGATTAAGATATGTTTCTACAACATTAATTAACCCAATGCAACCTGTAAGTAAAACATATATCTAAACATTGCTAGTCTGGACAAACAGGGTACAAATGTGGCCTCACTACCTACTGAAAGTAAACATGATTTCTGTGTATTTAATTTATTTAACCAAAAAACACATATTAAATGAATTTAATTTTCAAAGGAATCCAGATTTGTTAGGATAGAAGCAAGTTGTTCACTGGAGGAATAGAAGTTTTAATTGAACTTTAAGCTAAAGAAAACTGCACTCGGGAAAAATGGCTGAAACACCGCGAATAACTTGAGTTTAAATTAAGAAAGACAACTGCAGATACGCTCGAGGCTGTCGCACTAAGTGCGTGATCTAAGCAGAAGCAATGCACACAGTACCGTTTGATGAACTGGCTGGAAAGTGGTGCGCCAATCGCTGGAAATACACCTAACTTACCTGACCGGATCAAATTCTGTCGATCGAGATATTTCCTATATCTCAATGATGTTGAGAACAGCTAACACTTCCTAGTCTCGCTACTGGCGTGGTACGCTGATTGCATAAATCAACCGACCGAGATGCCACTGCAATTCGCCCACATGCGTTAACTATCTCATTCTGTATTCGCGTCAGACAAAAAGTGACTGACCAACACAGCGAATATCTCACAATCTGATTACTCTTAATAAGAGGTAATTTCAGATTTGCTTCCCACAGAGCTGCTCTTTTCAGTAAAGCACTAAAAAAGAGTCTTCTCTCTCTCTCTCTCTCTCTCTCACTTCGTCCACACTCTAATATGCGCAAATTGCGCCCACAGAGTGCTCGATCGCCTTCGACACAACCTGTCGCCCCCAGACCAAGGGCTGCAGTCCTTCGCTGCTGCCGCCGCTCACCGTAACACAGCTTCCCCGCACTCTCGCTACGTCAGCGAACTTTCGCCTACTGGAGACGCGCTATTGTCTGGCCTTATGCGCGTTCACGAACCGACCAATAATGCACACGCTAACACTGCGTTGCGGCTCGCCCACGCTTCGAAGATCACCTGCAACTACGCAGACACTCACGCTCGTGCATGGCGAAGTATTGCACCATAATTTGTAACCATCTGAAAATGTTGCCAAGTACTGTCTGTAATGGTATTTTAATTGATAAACTGGAATGAAAAATATTCCCTCAGTGTATATGTCTGAACTGTTACTTGCTTCAGCCTCGAGAAAAGCTAATCATCGCACTCGTTATCCCATGCCGTACTTCGAATAATAACTTCTTTCCAAGCAATAAAGTAATTAACATGTGAGATATCACTAGTAAGCAACAAATATGTTGGAAAATGTGTCTGAATGACTTGACCCCTTACAGCCTGAGCACAACTATCGCGCTGTTTAACGATCCGGAGGATTTCCTGTTCCCACAATTCCTGTGGCTGTAACAGTCCTTGAAGCGTTTACCTTTGAGATGTTTTTTCTCTCTTTTTTAAATTATTTTATTTTATTGGCGGACCAAACAGATGGCAGTCACAGGGCGTCATGTCAGGGCTGTAGGGCGGATGCTGAAGCAGCTCCCACATGAACTTGGGCAGTAGGGCTTACACTGTGACCCTGATGACGTGTGGACACGAGGTACGATGGAGCAGAATCACTATCTTTGCGAGCAGCCCAGGTCGTTGGTTCTTGATTGACTTGTTTAGGCTAAGGATGTCTCACGTTAAACATCAAGATTGATGGTTTTTCCGTGATCGAGGACTTTGATGAGAATCGAACGTCGAAAACGACGGTGACCATCACCTTGCCTGCTGAGGGCATAGCCTTCAATTCTTTTAGGGGGAAGTGACGACATCTGATTCGCTGCCCTGGGCGTCACACTACATTTTCTCAAAGAGGCATATTAAAGTTTCAACCGGTTTGGTTGCGAAGATGTTTCGTAAATTTTCATCTAACTCACCTTGTACACACGACTGAGTACACTCACTTGCGATAACAAATCGCGCAACAACTAAAGGGGGATAATGTTGACTGCTACGTTTCAATCACCGTCTCAAGTGGTAGCAGAAATTTTGCATACAATAAGGATTTGGTTATTTGGGGGAGCAGTCAAGATGGAACATTTTCACTACCTGTTCGCACAACGAAAAACGTAAGCACGCAGCACTCACACCACGGGAAAGCGTTAATCCATATGTATATCTTTAAAAATGGATGTCTGTACATAATGTGTGTGTGTGTGGGGGGGGGGGGGGGTGTTGTCTTTAGCACCAGTTAGTTTAACCCTCGAGCAGGAGCGCTGGGTATAAAGTACCCCACTTTTTGTTTTCTAGGTGTGCTAGCACCGTCTGACAAAACACTACTTTCCCGCGCTAGATATTCTCTCATTGTTGTGTTGTGTATTGAATGAAGCGAACGACGTTCTGTGTCGTTTGATATACAACCAGTTATTCTTTGTCGTTGTGAAGAAGTCGCTGCAGGGGTATATTGAAACCCACACACCTGGTCACGTAAGTGTTTTGAATTTACTCTATTACCGTTTTCCGCAAGTGTTATTCGATACACTTAGCGAACCCATTAGAATGTTATGATCACAGTGTAGCCATAGATTTGGTTTACCCACTTAGGACCATGACTCCTGGAGATGTGATCAAAATTTTGGATGAATTATCCAGTGAAGAAGCCATAGACAGTGGGGAATCTGACGAAAAGAGACATGTTGTCGAGGATAATCTGCATGACAGTGATTCCGAACAAGACTGTGTTAGCGATGTAAGCGATTTAGGAACAGATCTAGAAAGATGTGATTATTTTGTCGGTAGGGATGGCGTTTGTAAGTGGAGGAAAAGCTCTATTAAAGAAAAAGCAAGGTTGCCTGTAAAAACATTGTGCACGTGCAGCCTGGTCTGAAACGTGCTGCCAGTGATGTCAGTAATGAAATTTCAGCTTTCAATAAAATAATAGATAATGACATGGTGGACGACATTGTTGCACATACTAACAAGTACATTCGAAAACAATGTGACGTTGTACAATAGTCGCGTGACAGGGATGTCAAAGATACATCGAGATCTGAAATAATGGCCTTACTTGGTTGTTTGTATCTCATAGATACGAAGAAAGGTATCTATACCAACTATGGAATTCAGATGGCAAAGGTATAGAAATTTTGAGAGCATGTATGAGTCACTGGCGTTTTCTGTTTCTGCTTCGAGCACTATGCTTTGATAACAAAGACTCAAGAACAGAAAGAAGAAAAACTGATAAATTAGCTGCTGTGCGCCCATTTATTTAAAAAAAAAAAAAAAAAAAAAAAAAAAAAAAAAAAAAAAAAAAAAAAAAATTAAAAAAAAAAACTTGTAGTCAACTGTAGAGATATGTATAGCCTAGGTAGTTTCGTGACAATTGATGAAAAATTAGAGCCTTTCCGTGGAATATGTAGTTTCATACACTATATACCAAACAAGCCAGCAAAGTATGGGCCAAAAATTTTTGCCCTGTGCGATGCTCAGACTTATTACACAAGCAATTTTGAAATTTATTGAGGCAATCAGGAGGATGGGCCTTACCTGGTGAATAATAAACCAAGTGACATTGTGAAAAGTCTGATTTGTGATATTGAATGTTCAAACAGAAATATCACATTTGATAACTGCTACACTAGTTATCCTCTAGCAATGGATCCCCTTGAGAAGAATCTCACCTGCATAAATACTTTGAAAAAAAAAAAAAAAGACTAAAGGAGGGGATGACACTGTGGGTTAGTTATGTAATGCATACGGTGTTGCTCGTCATACACGTCTGTGGCCAGTGGCTGTGTTCTATGCACTGCTGAATACAGCAGGCATCAACGCTCAAGTGCTATATTTTTCAAATGAAGGTAATCTGAAACAACATAGACGTATATTTCTGAAAAATTTGGCTCTTTCAATGATGAGGCCTCGGCTTTCAGAAAGAGCTAAAATAAAGTCACTCCCATCTGAAATCAAGGTCTCTCTCTCCAAGTACCACAACTCGTGTGAAATAAAAGACAAATCTCCAAATAAATCTCAGAGCAAGAAACGTGGCCGATGTTTCTTGTGCGGCCGAGCCAAAGGTGTTGCCACTACTATAAGTTGTTCTTTAGGCAACAGGTTTGCCTGCAAGCAACATGTATAAGTTACCTACAACTGTGAAGCTTGTGGTAATGACAGTGAAACAACATAGAGGTGTTGAATTGAGACGTATTCTGAATTTCAGTGTTTTGTTGACATGTTATGTCGCAGATATGAGTAGTACTTCCTGAGAATGCTGGCAGATAACGAATTTTATTTCAATAAATATAATACATTAACATGGGTGTATATTCATTTCATACAATTATATAATCCATAGCTAATATTTCACACAATTATATCATAAGTGATAGCAATTAAAAGATACGAAAATTCAATCGTAATAGCACGAAATTATAATTATGGACGCCAGAGGTAACCTATCGTAAGTAACATTTCGCTGACTTTACAGGAGAGCAAAAAGAAGCTGCAGCGACTCGGATTTTGCTACCCGTAGAATAAGTCAAACACCCAATCATGAAGAGCTCTAATTTTTATATCTTTTCTAGTTAGTCTCTACATGTACTTCGTGTTTAGAAATATTTTATGAAATGTTACAGGAGAAACAGCACTTACGATATTTTACCTCACATAAATATATTTGTGAAGCCGTCTTTATTTACCCATACGATATTGTCAAGGTGCTTATTACATTACGTTTGCTGTTCATTTGCATGCCTCTTTATGTTTATAAACGTTCCTTTTTGTGTTTGTAAATATTTATCTTTATTATACAGGATTATTCTACGTAATACGAATAGGAATATGAGAATTATTGGTACTGAAAATAAGAAATAAAGGCATTTATACTTAATGAATACCAGTAGATTTATTAAGAGTTACAATTTTATCCTTTCACAAAGCCAGTCACAGATACTAGTCACTTAGCAAAGTTTAAGTAAATTGAACAAATAAATTCCAACCATAGTAGCTTACTCAAGAAAGTAACAAAGGTTAGACCACATTAAAACTGAGACAATGACAAACATTTCTGTCAAAATTCGGCATATATTCATTAACAAATTGAGGATAAAATTCGAAATGTAGAAAAAGAATTACCTTGAACAATTAATTGATAACGTCATGTTCATATCCTTCTGAGTCCTTTTCAGTTTGTGTTGACATAATCTGTGATATATTTTGGTAGAAATAGTGAAAAGATTCAGGCACCCACCTAAGCAGCTTTTGTAAATCTTTATACTTCTCTGTAGCAATAGGTCTGAGAGTGTTTCGTATAGCAGGAAGCTCTTATGGTCATACTACTCCTCTTGTTCGCCGTTGCACATCGGTCTCCTGAAATTCACCATCAAATGCTGTTTTATAGAACACAAAACCTGAATTCTCTGCTCGTACTTGTAGATGCACAACTTGGCTAACCCAAAATTTTCCAAACGGTAAACGTTTGGTTGTCCGTTTAACTAAAATTAATGATGATCCTTTGAATATATTTTCAAAGTCTTTGAAACCTGCCATTTGCATGTTGTGTACTTCAATGAGTTCTTTGAATCTGGCGAACAAACTGTTGCCAAGTTCAAGGAGTAGCAATTATGTCATTAGGGCTCAGTTTGCGTTTGGCACGTTCAATAACAGCATGTACACCATCTACCTCCATATGAGTGTGTCCCTTCAATAAGAATTTATGGTTTATCACTTTAAGATTAGGAAGACACCTAAGAATCCAAAAATATGACATAATAATGGGGAAGTTACGATCCATATCTTAAGTTCCTCAGTTTGGGTTTTTGGCAGGTTAGCTAGGGCCAACTTTAGCAAACAAGATGACACTTCTTTAGGTCCACGACCTGCAACTTTTTCATCCCACATGCAGCAATAGGATTTCTACTCTGAAGCATCAAGGATTGTCAGATTATACGTCCAGAGCTTTCTTAGATAAAACGCACTGGAATTAGTAAGGTGAGGTGTCGGCAAACATTTCTGAAGATTGAACATGACAACCTTTGCTTTTGATACAGGTTGTTTTGATCGATTTTTGTCGAAAGTCTTGTTTTTATATCTTATATCTTCTTCTGACAAGTGGGCATCGTAATCTGATTTAATTTGGACTGCTTCTTCAGCTATTATATCATTTTTGAGTTTCGCCTGAAACTCATCACAGTCATCACACGTATCAGTCGCAGGTTCCTTGAATTCTAAATTAATCTCAATGTTAAATATGTCACGACAAAGCCACTGCTTTGCAATTAACTCTTGCTTCATTTTGTTTTCCTTGCAGTGCTCTACATACAAAGAATACATTTTTGATATACTGAAATGGCTGCCAAGATACAATCTACCTGTTTTCTCTCTGCTGTAGTGACTCTCGATTGTGGGGAACATCCTGATGTGGTTTCTGATACCGTCCCTTATTTCTTCATCCAACTTGTTTGGTGGAACTTTCTTTCCTCTCTTGTCTGGTTCAATAAGTCCACCATTAATTTTTTTGGACAAAGTTGTCTTGAAATACATTTCGGAAATACTAAAAGTATTTAAGAAAAATGTTTTGCAAACTTGTAGTCTCTGGCCACGAACTTCAAAGAAGTAATGCAGTGTCACATTACGCCTAAACCCCCTCTCTTGAACTACTCTTCTACTGACATTTTTTGCAATTACGTGTGAGGCAACATATAATCTCTTAAAAACATTATTATTCCCTTCTCTTTCGACGACATTACTACCGTCGACTGGTGGCAAAGCATCCAGATCATTTGTCTCCTAAATCGCGGAATGTACATTTAGATGTTTGTTGCATCCCAGTATGATGAATAATATCGTAAAATGTATATTACCTATGCATAATGATTTAATGTTGTAAGCAGATGATGCACTGAAACTGTAGAATAGAATATTAGTTCTTGAAGTACTAGAAATACTTGTACTGCTTACCTGTACTAACTTCAGCGCTAATTCCACGATCCTTTTACTTCTTCCACTAATAGAATCTATTTTAATTTTCGATTCCGTCATAAAATGCTACTCCAAACATCACAAACTACAGCACACAGCTATTCGCACGTGATTTACTATGTGTATAGCAATACGGCAGTAACGTAACACTTAGAGGTAAACCATCGTAAAAGCCAATACGATAAAGAGCGTGGCGGTCTACATTCAGGTCAATTGTCGTATGGTCATTTACCATTGTTTACCACTGGTTTCAGACTGCAAATACGATAGTATCGCATTGCTAAATTTCTTTTATGTAAAATATATGCATACAGTATTCTACCCCTAAGAAGGTACGACTTAAAATAGCCAAATACGATAAAAACCTCAAAATCGTCATTTTTGCACTTACGATAGGTTACCTCTGACGTCCAGAATTGAGGTATGTAGTACCCCGCGCTCCCGCTCGAAGGTTAAGCAGTTTGTGAGACTAGGGACCGATGACATTAGCTGCTTGATCGCTTAACATGCAGTTGATGTGGTCTTCCGTCCGGGAAATAGTTTGTTGCAGCTCTCTAACCTACTCTATCCTGAGCAAGCCTCTTCATCTCCTCGTAAGAATGGCACCCTACATCCATTTCAATATGCTTTCTATAATCGTATCTTGGTCTCCCTCTGCGATTTTTCCCCACACATACTTCCTTCCAATGCTAAATTTATGTTTCTTTGGTGTCTAAGAATGTGACGTACCAGTCGATTCTTTCTTTTAGTCATTGTTTTCCTAAAATTCGTTTTCTCCCCAATTCTGTTTAGTACTTCTTTATTAGTTGCACGATCTACCCACCTAATTTTCAGTATTCTACCGTAGCACCACATTTCAATATCCTCAATCCTCTTCCTATCTGAACTATTTATCGTCGAAGTTTCACTCCCGTACAAGGCAACACTCTACTCAAATACCTTAAGAAAACCTTCCTTACACTTAAATTGATATTCGATGTTAGCAAATTTCTCTTTTTAAAAACGCTTCTCTTCCCATTGCCATTCTGCATTTCATATCCTCTGAACTGCGAACGTCATATGTTATTTTTCAGCCTAAGCAACGAAACTCATCTGCTACCTTTATTGTTTCGTTATCTAACCCAATTCCTTCAGCATCGCCTGATTTTCTTAGAATGCATTCTATTGCCCTTGTTTTGTTCTTGTTAACGTTCACCTTATGCGCTCCACTCTGTTCATTCCGTTAAATTGCTCTTTCAGAAATTTTGCTGTCTCTGCCATCAATAAACCGCAACGTTTTTTTGTTTCTTCACTCTTAACTCTTTTCACGCCTTTCAACTCTAATAACAGCTGTTAATGTACAAGACGTATAAAACCTTCCTTTCCCTATATATTACCGATTTCAGAATTTGAAAGAATGTATTTCATTCATCACTGTCATAAGCCTTATCCAAATCTACAAAAGCTAGAAATGAAGTGTTTGCTTTTCCATAATCTATCTTCTAAGACAAGTGAGTATTGCTTCTCGTGTTCCTAGATTTCTCCTGGATCGAAACTGATCTTACCTGAGGTCAGCATCATCTATCAGCCATTTGGGTTAAAAAATGTGCAACAATGACTTATTAAACTGATAGTTCTGTAATTTCGTTAGCGTCTGGTTTCTTTGTAATGAAGATTATTGCATTTTTCTTAAAGTCTGAGGGTATTTCGCCTCTTTCTTATATCTTACCAGGTGAAATAATTTAGTTAGTAGTCCCAATAGTTCTAAGAGAATGTCATCTACTCCAGGTGCTTTTTTTCGACTTAGGTCTTTCAGTGCTCTGTGAAATTCATCTCTCAGTATAGTATCTCCCAGTTCATCTTCATCTACTTCTACTTCCCTTTCTACAATATTGTCTGTAAGTTCATTTCCTTTGTAGAGCCCCTCTATATACTCTTTCCACGTTTCAGCTTTCCCTTCTTTACTCAGAACTGGTTTTCCATCTGAGTTCTTGATATTCATACAGCTATTTTTCTTATCTCTAAATGTGTCTTATTTTACTATAGGTGATATCTCTTTTACCCGTAGTTATAAATTCTTCTGTAAATTTACATTTGGCTTCTGGCCGTAACAAACATTTGAAAACGTTTGAAAACTTTTTCCGGCTAAACACCGCTTTCAGGCGGTAAAAGGGGATGAAAGCGTATCGCTAATCACTTTTTAATGCCGTGCATGAAAAATACGGCGATCGCATAACGTTATGTTTCCTGCATGGTGGCGGATGTTCTCGGAAGTCTAAAACATGAGAAGGGTTGAATCAAGGCTTTCACAGCCAATATAGCTCATATTAACTTTTTTTCTATCAACATTTTCATGGGTACTCTGCGAGTCACACTGAGGTGCATGGCAGAGTTTTCCTCGAATCACTTTCATCATATTTTTCTGTAGTTCCATTCTCTAATAGCTCGCGGGATAAATGAACACCTAAATCTTTCTGTTTTCCATCGGATTTCTCTTATTATGGTGACAATATATGTTCGCATTCAGAAGAGAAAGTTGGTGAAAGAAATTTCGCAAATAGATCTCGTCGCAAGGAATAACGCCTTTCTTTTGATTATCTCCACCCCAAACCCCTGTATCATTTCCGTGACACTCTCTTCCCCATATCACGATAATACAAAATGAGCTGCCCTTCTCTGAATTTTCTCTAAATCGTCCGTCAGTCCAACGTGGTGTGCATCCCACAATGCGCAGCAATATTACAAAATAGAACGCACAAGTTTAGTGTAGGCAGTTTCTTTAGTAGAACTTTTGCATGTTCTAAGTGTTCTGAGAATGTAATACAGTCTTTGGTTCGCCTTCCCTACAATATTTTCTGTGTGTTCTTTGTAATTCAAGTTGTTCGTAATTGTTACTCCTAAGTATTTAGAATAAATGACGGCCTGTAGGTTTGACTGATTTATCGTGTAACTGATGTCTAACGGATTTCTTTTAGTGGCCATATGGATGACCTCACCCTTATCATTATTAAGGGTCAACTGCCAATTTTTGCACCATGCAGATATTTTATCTAAATCATTTTTCAATTAGTTTTGGTCTTCTGGTGACTAGTATCCGATAAATGACAGCATCATCCGCGAACAGTCTAAGCGGCTGTGTCCTAAATCGTTTATAAAAATAAGGAACAGTGGTGGCCCTATGACACTTCCCTGTGGAACGTCAGCTATCACTTCTGTTCTACTTGATGAGTTACTGTCAATTACAATGGTGTGGTCCATGGCATTATTCAATTCGTGACGTTTCATATTCCAACATTGAAGTCATCTTCGGTTGTTTTGAGGACATAAAAGGCTGTTATACTCTGAATTCAGCTCAGTTAGCGTGACTGTTTCTTGCTTTTCTTTTTATTCTTGAGTTGCCGTCTCTTGATGGATTGCATTTTCCTTTATCTTCCAAGAACTTCTTCGTTCTTCACTGAACTTCCCCCCCCCCCCCCCTGCTCTTCACACGATTTCTACAGTAACTTCTACTCTGCTCCGCTCTACTTGTAGCTTTTTGTACTGTCGTCAACCTGCAATATCCTGGTTTTCTCCTGTATTCCTTTCATTATGATTCGAAATTCCCGAGCGCAACAACCCACTTGGTTCTTGTCTTGATTGCTAACTAACGATCAGAAAGAGCAGTGCATGAATGTGTACACGGATCTGAGTAATATTGTGGAATCATTATAACTGATCCAAATTGGGTTTCCGGAATTGAAAGTGAGTGTAAGAGAGTGTTTCGAAAATTATGCATGAATTGCTGTTGAAATCATTAAGAGAAAAGCGCTATTCGTTGAGGCGAATACTATTTACAAAGTTTCTCTTAGGAACTTTTTCCTCCGAATGCAAACATATTTTGGTTACATAATAAAACAATAGTAATCTGATCGGAACGGAAAGACTTAAGTGTTCTTTTCCTCCCGCGCGTTATTAGAGAATGCGGCAGCAGAGAAATGTTATAAAAGCGGTTAAATTCATGCTCTGTGGGGCACTTAAATGGCACAATGTGTAGATGTAGAGACGAAGCTGCGAACGTCGCCGAGAACTTGTAGGAATACGTTAGTCTCAAATACAGCGAAACAAACACTTAGGCCGAATTACATTTGAGTGTAATACTGCTAAATAATATACTTGGTAGCTACACAAATAAAATAAATAGGCACTGTACAGGTTGCCGCGGTTTCGAATGTGCCTACCGTCCAATCTGTGGTGTATGGGAGGTGTATGGGAGGGTGTCGTCTGTAAATGACTGTAATAGCATACAGGATGACTTAGACAAAATTTCTAGATGATGCGAAGAATGGCAGCTAGCTCTCAATGTAGAAAAATGTAAGGTGATGCACATGAGTAGGAAAAAACAATCACATAATGTTCAAATACAGCATTAGTAGTGAGTTTCTTGATGTTGTCGCGTCGTGCAAATATCTAGGCGTAACATTGCAGAGCGATATGACATGGAACGAGCATGTAAGGACAGTTGTGAGTAAGGCGGACAGCCGACTTCGGTTTATTGGGAGAATTTTGGGAAGATGTACTTCACCTGTAAAGGAGACCGCGTATAAAACGCTTGTACGACCACGTCTTGAGTATTGCTCAAGTGTTTGGGACCCGCAGCAGATCAGTTTAAAGGAAGACATAGAGGCGGTTCAGAGGCGAGCAGCAAGATTTGTTACCGGTAGGTTCGACCAATGCGCGAGTGTTACGGAAATGCTGCGGTAACTCAATTGGGCATCGCTGGACGAAAGACGACGTTCTTTTCGTGAATTTCTGTTAAGTAAATTTAGAGGGCCGGAATTTGAAGTTGAGTGTAGTACGATCTTGCTGCCGCCTACTTACATTTCGCGTAAATATCACAAAGACAAGATAAGAGAAATTAGGGCTCTTACGGAGGTATATAGGCATTCTTTTTTTCCTCGTTCACTTTGGGAATGGAATAGGAAAGGAAATGCCTAGTAGTGGTACAGTGTACCCTCCGCCACGCACCTTACGGTGAATTGCGGAGTATGTATGTAGATGTAGATGTAGTGTACCACTGTGTTATTCGGTTTGAGGAAACGAAACTAAGAACATGACTGTCAACACCGCCTTCGAAGGAGCTTGAATCTACTCGCACAACTCATCGATTTGCCAAATTAAACAATATCAAGTCGGTTACGCAGAAACGTATAAAGTTACTTAAAAGTAAATTCTCACAACAACCTGCTCCGCAATACGCATTCAAGCGATTCAGTGTTTACGACAACCCTATATAAGTTTCTTTTGTCTCTTGGTAGTTTGAGGATGACATAGTCGTCATTATATCACGTTTCTTAACAGTGTGGCAATTTGAAAAAAAAAAAAAAAAAAGAAAAAAAAGGAAGCTTAGGGTTCAACGTCCCAGCGACAACGTGATCATTGGAAACGGAGCTCTCGCTCGGATTTTTGAGTATGGATGGGAAAGTAATTATGCCGTGGCCTTTCAAAGGAACCATCCAGGCATTTGCCTGGAGTGATATAGGGGGGAGGGGTGGGCAAGTTTGAAGCCCTTACTCTTACGGGAATTAGTTCATAACTACGAGTTTAAGTACTGTGGGCAGGGCGAAGCTCGGAATTTGTATCTGACGGGAGGCGTGCCTAGGTAGTCCTTGCAGGTGCGGTGATCACTGTGTCCCCAGTGGTGTAGGGGTCAGCGCAACTGCCTATAAAGCAGGAGACCCGGGTTCGAATCCCGGCTGGGTACACATTTTCAGCTTTGCACAATCGCAGTTGATGTCATATATTCTATGAATAATGATGTAGGGATGGCCGGAAGTGGATTGGAACTACCGTCCTTCCGAATGCAAGTCCAGTGTGTTACCGCTGCGCTGTCTCGCTAGCTGGTAAGTTTATCCGGAAATCTGACCTCGAACTGAAGACACTGGGAAATTATTGTCTACAGAAATTACTTATTTGCCAACCTTTATCATTGCAAACGAGATACATCGATGTTCAATTAGTTCCCAGTTTCATCTATCTCGTAATCATTTTGCTGGATACATTATCTCTTGCAGAACCTTCACTGTCCCGACTTTGACCCGCCGCTAAGAGTTCTCCTTTTCTCAAGTTAGGCTGCACGTAGTTGTGGAGTTCTGCGGTGGAGTGAGGCTGCGGCAACATTTGGGTCAGGCGGTGGGGCGAGGTCCCCTGACCTAATTACTCGTCTGTTAATGGGCCGTTGCCGTAATGGAGCGACGGCAGCTTGCCGCGAGGGGGCTGTTCTGGGCGCAGAGGGGTAGCCGCAAGTGGGGACGGGGTTGTGTTCCGGCGGAGGGTGTCAGCACACACAGCCAGCGAGGCAGCCACCGGGGGCTGAAGCGTGTCAGCAGCTGGCTGAGCACGTGCCACTACTTCTGTACCGTCCATTATTTTCAAGGAAATTAAGTGTTCAAATGTTTGAAATTCTGTGGCATCAAACTACGTTGGTCATCAGTCCCTAGTCTTACAAACGGGTTTTTCGACAATGCGGTATTCAAAATAGGCTCCCATTTGTTAGAGAATCGAACGCCCCTGGTTTTTATTTTGATTGATGATATCCGTGGGGAGCCGGCCGCGGTGGCCGAGGTGACTGAGGCGCTCCAGTCACGGTCAGCACGGCCACTACGGTTGGGGGCTCGAATCCTCCCTTGGGCATGGATATTTGTGCCGTCCTAGTTCCTAAGTAGTTTGTAAGTTTAGGGACTGATGACCCCGTAGTTACGTCCCATAAGCTTAACAAACATTTGAACACAGCTTACAGCGTCATTCTGCGGCCCTTTGATAGAGAACGTTTGTCGCCGTATGGTCCTGTGTGATGTCAACATTTGAAGCAAATAGTGGCCAGTCACGGAGACGCACTCAGCCAAATGGCCCCGAAAGAGGTCAAATTAAGGAATTCCAATTTGCATATCGGAGAGCTGTCACTCAATTTTGTTGTCAGTTGTACAACGATGCTGGCTGCAATGCTCACGTTGACAATCCCACACCTATATACGAGATTCGGTATGTCCAGACGTTCACTATGATCGCCGAATCGCTACGAAGTCAGATCGTCAAGCTGCCATGGACAGCCAAGCTGCCCGTCAAGCTGCCAGTCAAGCTGCCAGTACTGTTCACCCGAAATGTTCCCAAGCGGTTACTGACACTGACACTGGGACTATAGCTGGCACACTTATAAACCCGTTTCCACTCACGCCACAGCATCGACGAGCTCGTCTCAACTGGTGCCATCAGAGGATGATTTAGATTGGCGGAGCGTGGTCTTCTGACGGATTTTGCATTGTCATAGTCGTCTGCGTGTATGACAGATGTAAAGCGTTATCTGTAGAAGCATTCGTCCAATGTATGCTAGCCCCATCCCAAGCCTAATGCGGTGAGCTACCACTCTCGTTCGCGTTTGTGGAGGAAACTATGATTAGTGCACAGCGCAGCAGAATGTTGTAAGACACGTTGTTCTGAGATTCTTGTGACAGGAAGGTGATGTCCCTACAGATAATGCTCGCCGTCACACTGCGTGCAAAACTCAATGATCTCTGGAAAAGTTTTAGCTACCTACATGGCTATGACGATCTTGGGTCCTATCTCTGATCGAGCATATGATACGACGAAATCTGACACCTGCGATTCGTCGACCCACAACTGTTGCAGACCTATACGAATAGCTAAAGCAGGCGTGTCCCATTACAGTGTCTGGCACCTGTATGATCGGACAGATGCCAGAATAAGCAACTTAATTGCCTGCTGTGGATACTATGAGTAGATCCTTTAGATACTTTCTGGTCCACTTGAAGTCCACTGGTGTAATATTACAGCTGAGGTTATCATTACAGGAATGCTGAATCTTCAAAGTTAATGATGTCCAAGTGACAAGGGGAGGCACCCTTCTGGGCATCAGATTACATAAAATCCAATCATAGTACTCTGACAAGGTTATGTTCCCATATTTCGTCTTTATCATCACGCCACCCCTATTCTCTCTCTCTCTCTCTCTCTCTCTCTCTCTCTCTATCTATCTATCTCCCACCCCCCCTCCCCATCCGTTCTCCAGCACCACTGAGGCCTTTATAGGTCAATAGCATCTAAGTTCGCGTAGCAAACCACCAAAAATTCTTTTATTGCTGGATACACATAAACTCAGCCCCGAAAATCACACGTCACAGAATTTGAGGCTGGGGAAATAACTACAATCTGTTGCAAATAATGTAAGAGGTGCTATCCAATGTTGCAGCGAGTGTATATAGAATTATGTTTAAATAAATAAATAAAAGCCAAATTGTAAGTAATTAAATACTAATACACAGCTGCTGACAAGTGACTTACTTTAAACTACATAGCAATAAACCTAAAAAAGGGCCGTAACAGCCTTTGTAGTCTATCTTCCCATTTGTTCAACTATAATGGAAGCTGACGGCACCAAGAACCTACCTTGCGAATACTGTCCACAGATGCCAGCTGTGGCAAAACAGCTACATCAAATACTGTAACGATGTTGTAAATTTAATGGCAATAAACTGTCTAAAGTAAGTTGTCGGGAGCAATTTCCAAGCTAAATAACAGCTGAACTATCTACATTCTCGACGAAAAGTAATTTGTTGTAATTAAAAACTTAACCTGAAAGTATAATTTTGTCTTCATGGAAGGGCAGCACTAAATTGTATGATATTAATGTGGCAGAATATAGAAACATACTGCAATACCAAAATTCTAAAGATGTACTCTGATGCATTTTCCATGCTGAATAATAGCAGAAACGCAGTAAATTAGGTTTAAAGTAAACCGTGGTCATGAATATCGTGTCCTTTTTCCAGCTTAATCAATCCTTTGATAAGTGGAAATATGCCCTGTCAAGTTTAATTACACTGCCACTAACAAATAGCAGTACTCATCACTATGTAAAACGCTAAATTATAGAGCTCCATCAACCCAAATACCATAGTGCTATAGAATGAATGCAGAAAAACCGATATTTAAGTAAAATAACGTACTTTTATGTTACAAAAATGGAAACTCTACAAATTGTAACATTACATCAATTAGCACAAAATAATCTTAATATTATTGCCAGCATCGCTATACTAAGTACCCCCTAGCTATATCAGCACCTGGCAGACATAATACAAGTTGAAAGTTTTACAAAAGTTGAGGTATATCTTATTTTCATACCAGTATGGCCTCGACATTTTACAGGATGAAACATGCTAATAATCACGATTTTTTCATTACATATCGTAAAACAATGCTAAAGTAAGATATCTCAAGGCTTCACTGAGCTAATAATGTTTGAAATCAGAGTCGACAGTAACGATAACCGGACCTTCACATAAGGGAAATTGCTTATAACGGTTATCACAATGTTACCGTAAATATAATACATAAAACCTGTATATACTCTGTTGCCTAACTAATTTTAGATGTACAGTCCTAACAAGAGAGGAAACTGCTGTGTTCAGTGGTGAATAAAAGACATTTCGATGTGTATGTTGCTTAATTTTAACAGCGCTGAAACAAAAAAACAAAAAAAAAAAAAAAACAACCACTACCTTGGTACAATATTTCACACATAGCGGATGACTATTTGCACATGTAATAACAGCTCTTTATCTCAAATAAGTAAATGTTTTCGTGAAACAGATGTAATTAGAACTGAAATTATTGTAAATAGTACTAAATAAACAATATTTTCGAATACTGTAACCACATTTTAAATTAACATTACAGCTACTGAAACCGCAGATGCTCCAAGCAAGCAGGACCTCATTCCTAAGTAGGTGGAAGTTGTTATTGATTTACTAAGGAAAGTTACTCAATGAACATTGTGTGACCGACAATCAGCTGAGAGCGTAGAAATTAACTCTAGCACCATTAAAGGGGGGCGGGGGAGGGGTTTGCAAAAATTGTCCGAATTATTTTCTTTTATTTCTTTAATGTATGTGTATATGTTCGAGTGGAGAAGCAGGAATTTAAGTGGTCGTAGAAAAATATCTAGAGTATAAGCTGCCATGGTTATATTTTTGCGATTTATTAACATCTGCCCATTGTATTTAATTGAAGTTTTTGACCACCCTCTTTAGACATCGGTGAGACAAATTTTCTCATTAAAATATTTCTCAATGGGACAGAAATAATTACTGTTTCCTACTGTTGGTACCGCTGTATTATGTTCCCATTGTTATTTTGAAATAAATCTTTTTTGTTGGAGCTGTTGTACACTACTCGCAGTTCTTAATAAAATGTCCCGTCGGTATCAGAGGTTCCTCGCAGACTAAGAGGTGTGAGGTATAATAAATAATGAAAGTAATCGAGAAGAAGGTAATACAATCGCGACAGACGATAGTGACACAGAAATTGAATATGGTGTTAATCCCCTGATCAACAGGGCACAACTTTTTCCAGCACCATTGATAGAGCAAATAGCGGTAGGAAATATGTTACTGCGCCTCCTAGACATGTATGCATCTCACAACAAAATATAATGAATTTTCGTAAAGGTTTGACACATGAACGTTTGACCTGCACTTGATAACTACTGAAATAATCAAGATAATATTCTACTATTCAAACAAAATATGAAATGTACGCCTTCATTGTTAGTCTGATACTCATGGGCTCAAATTTGACACTACTCTACCTCTTGAGGACTTATGGGGAAAGAATAACTACATCGCTACAATGACTCATATTCGGTGTGCAAAAGTGCTGTCCTTGATTAGATTTGATGATAAAAGAAATAAGAATGGAAAGACGAAAGCAGGATAAGTTTTATACCTTTCGTAAATTGTTCACCAAAATTGACGAATGTTTGTGAAATTCTAGATACCAAGTACAGATCTAATGAAATGCTCTCCCTGTTTTGATGATGCTGTCCCTTAAAAGGTCTTTATCAAATACAAGCCCGGAAAGTATGGCATATTGATTAGGATGTTGTCAGTTGCACACTTCCGGTATTTCTACAATTCGAGGTCTATGCAGGGAAGTATGAATAACTTAGCGATGAACGGAATGCAGAGGTAGTTGTTCCACGCCTAGTGAGTCCGCTGGCAGGAAGTAGTATATGAACAGATCGTTATTATACACCCAAAGACCTAGGCAACTAGACAATATCAACTTTGGTGGAGAACATTGTAAAGTAACAGAAAACACGTACTATAACAGCTAAAGATCAAAGATGCAGCGTCGAGAACTTTATTCTCCTAGGTCTCATTCATAGGTCCGAAAACAGGCAACGCACCAATTACCTTGGTTTTATAGATATCCAAACTTAAGCCTACTAAGAATCTCCTACTTCTTTCGAAAAATGACAATGATAGCAAGGTGGGTGAGTCGACAGGGGAAAAACTAAAAAGATAGATATCAGTCCCTACTACAATGAAACCAAAAGGCCAAGGAAGAGTGGCCGAGCGCTCTAAGGCGCCTCGCTACGGAGCGCGCGGTTGATCACGGCCTGATGTTTGAGTCCTTCCTGAGACTTCCTGTCTGTGTTGTCCTTAAGTTAGTTGAAGTTAGTTAAAGTAGTTTGTAAGTCTAGGAACAGACGACCATAGCAGTTTGCTGCAGTAGGTTTAGAAACATTTGAACATACCCTTCAAACCAAAGGGACATCAAATGACACGACATTATTCCGTTAGATACTGCTTGTCTGCATGTTGGAACAATTTTCATGACAAACAACACAAACTGGGATAAGAAAAAGCATAATGTAAGAAGGCTGTATCTCATAAAATTATATAAACAGTTCGTTAGTCCAGTTGTGGAAGAGAGAACAAAGCAATCATGGGTTTACTAAAGCATATCATCTCTGGAATGGAAATTGTTCTGGGGAAAATGTTGCCCAGCATTACTGCAACTGTTGAATGTGTTGAATTCTATTCAAGAGGAAGGTGTCACATCTGTTTGAAGACTAAAATCTGTAAAAAAGGAAAATAGCTAGATGACAGTGTCTATAGTTTGTTGTAGGTATGTGTGATTCCTTCATTCTACAAAAACAATCACGTGCAAAAATTGTGAAATAGAAATTGAAAGTGAGTTGGAAGGAAACCTCAGTTGTAATTTTTCTTATTTATGGTTTGCTATTATAAGTCATTTACGTTTTTTTAACCTAACTATTAGTTTCAAGAAAGAATTATAACAATACTTCTCGTACTCATTACTTTATTTATTGCATTTATTATAAAGTTCTTGATAACTGTGGAAAGTGAGTGGCAGCTTGGTAAACAAATTCGTAGTTTATTAAATGATAAACAAACTCTCTCTCACACACAGATATATATATATATATATATATATATATATATATATATATATATATATATATATATAAATTACTTCGTCTCAAGAAATATCAGAGATATCAAAGTGAAGGAGAAGCATTGAATTAAAATTTGTGCCTGCCTCAGCAGGAGGTTCCGGGTTCGAATCCTGTTCCTGGCACAAATTTTAATTCAATGCATCACCTTCAGTTTGATATCTCTAAAATATGATGTTAAAAATTGAGAACAATGTGAAGGCAATATTTGCAGCTCCATAGATATCCATGTGACATTTCAAAGCGTAGTGGCACTAGGGTTAAACAGAGACATCATAAAATACCTAAGATACTGATATTAATCGATATATCGAAATTACACGGGTTGTAAGAAAAAAATGAAGCGCCCATAAACGTTAAATGGAAATTTACTGCTGCAATTTCGTTGCTTAATAACAGCTTTTATTCTACAAAGTAGTTTGGAAATAGATTGTCGACATTAAAAAGTATCCTGTCAAGCTTAATGATACCTCCACCAACAGATGGCACCACTGGCTTAGCATGTCTGAAAACAATTGTATTTTGTTGACTATGTACACCGCAAGGTTTACTCAGTTATTTACTATGTTTGTGATGCTTGTTACATGTCACTACAGGATTTACAGCAAGGTTGCTGAATCAATTGCATCAGTGTAACTCCAAAAAGTCGTATCTAGTACTATCTTTGTACTTCACTTTTACACATACATATTTTTCGTGATTGTTTTTAAGACCCAGTAATACGCTTAAATTAAGACGTTCCTTCAACCCAAGTCCATTGCAAAATGTATGCATAAAAACGATATGTATGTGAAAAAAAAAAACAAGATTCTTTAAAAACGTAAACTGTACAAATTATGTTTTTACATCAAATATCAGAAAGTAATCGTAAAATCAATGCCTAACATCGACAAAGTAAGCATCTCCTAGCTATTTAAAGACCTGGCAGAGCAAATAATTGTTGAAATTTTTGCAAAGTGAGGTAAAATCATCCTATTCATGCCAGTATGGTCTAGCCTTTTACAGGATAAAATAAACACTAATAAATCTGAAACCTCCTGGCAGATTAAAATTGGGTGCCGGAACCGAGACTCGAACCTGGGACCTTTGCCTTTCGCGGGCAAGCGCACTACCGACTGTGCTAACCCGACACGACTCACGATGCCGCCTCAAAACTTTACTTCTGCCAGTACCTCACCTCCTACTTTCCAAACTTCACAGAAGCTCTCCTGCGAAGCATGCAAGACTAGCACTCCTGGAAGAAAGGATATGGTTGAGACATGGCTTAGCCACAGCCTAAGGGATGTATCCAGAATGAAACTTTCACTCTTCAGCGGAGTGTGCGCTGATATGAAACTTCCTGGCAGATTAAAATTGTGTGCCGGAACCGGGACATGAACCTGGGACTAATAATTCTGATTTTGTACGACATAGCTACCTCCAGACTTTTAAGAGGTAATAACATTTTAAATAATAGTAAACAGGTGTGATAAACTACTATCCACAGGTGGAGAATATAAGTTATTATTTACAGCGAATATGACAATTGATCATAAATGTAATATCCGTATACAGAGTATCCCATAGCGACTCTACTCATGAAAGTCCTAACAACGGAAGGAATAGCTGTAATCATTAGTGAATAACAAATCTTCTGTTGAGGATGTTGCCTAATTTTAAGAGAACTGTAACTACAGAAAAATACGCGCTATCTGGGCACAAATAATGTAATAAATTTAGTATTTTACATACCATTGACTTAGTGACTTAAAAGTGACTATTTCGAACATTAGTGTCACATGCAAAAGGAAATCGACTATTTCTATTTTTATGTGTAATATAGTGTTTGAACGCCAAAGGACCTTAAATTAACCCGGCGTGAATGAGGTGAGAAATTGTTACAACAGCTATGAGGTGCGTCTGTGATACCCGAAACTCTAATGACGAATTTTTGATACTATAATCGTGTATTAGGTATTTTTTTCTACTTGGGATATTAATAGTGGAGTCTATTAAAGAAGATGCGTAAGTAAACTACCGTGTTTGCGATGTAAATTTTATTTATTTATTTATTTATTTTCTGTTTTTTTTTTATTTGGGGGGGGGGGGGGGGCGGTGGTAAATAATGAAGTGCCTCCATTTTCTCAGAAAAAGTACAAGTTTCCGAAGTTTAACACTTTTTCATACAGAATCCTAACAAAATTACAGTTTCTTAGATTAATTAATATAATGGTATTATCTTCTAATTATAAAACAGAAAATAAAATAAAAGGTCTTATGAGATCAATTAGCTCAGCAGCAACATTACACCTAGAAGTCGGCACTTTCTCCTCACACAAAGATCGCAAGCTCCATACACATTGGCTTCTCACACTTCGAACAACAATGTTTGTTTTTCTGTCTTTTTTTTTTTTTTTTTTTTTTTTTTTTTTTTTTTTTTTTTTTTTTTTTCAGTACAGTCACCACACCTGACATATCTACCAGTCATTTTTTTTGGAACTGGAGAGGAAGTTTCTCCCAGATGATCGGTAATCCTCTTTCGAATATCCCCTGGAAGATGTACGTTTCCTTGTCTAGTGCGAATACTGTCATTTATCAGATTCAAACCTAAATTACGAATGAAACCTCGGCGCTTAGTGCGTGTTTCGTCACCTTTGTTATTTTCTCTGTAGACTGTGATGGCATTTATGGCAGCCATATTGAGTATACCATAAAAAAATTGTCATAGGCCAACTTTTGCTGTTGTGAGAAACATCATAAGTGGCACTCGGTTCATCTGCAACATCCATACCGACTTTAGTTGCAGTGTAATAAGTAATCATTTCCGGTTTTCTTTTATCACCTGCCGATTGGTCTATGTCTTTATCATGGTGGAAAATTAACATAACCAGCACAATTTTTTTTTGGGGGGGGGGGGCGGGGGTGTACGTAGGACACCAGTGTAACGTCATACTGCTACCCAAATCTAGAACTATATACTTTTGTTCCTTTTCTGAAAATCTCAGGTACAGTGGTCTTGTTTTTACGGACTGTGTCGACAGAAGTCAATGAATGATCTTTCAAAAGGTGGATCATAAGGGGGTAACTGGTACACCAATTATCGAACGTCAAATTCCTATTGGTTTTCGTTTTTGGGCCCACTAAACGTTTTACAATATCATATGCTTTATTACTAAGCTGGTAAGGTCCTGGTGGTTGTTTTCCCACGTATACTTCAAGTTTGAGGATATAGAATGTCTTCACATCTACAAGTGCATATATTTTTATGCCGTATTTGGATGGTTTGTTTGGCATGCATACACGGAAAGAACATCTCCCTTGGAAAGATAACAGCATCTCATCAATAGTAAGGTTCTCTGAAGGTGTATAGTGGTTTTAAATGTTTTGAACAAAATTATCAAAAATATCTCTTAGAGTAGCCAGATTGTCAGTCTTTTTCCTTTCGTCCCAGGTGTTATTATCATCGAATCTCAAACTATTTTAGAGAAAGTAAACCCTCTGCAGTGACATTGCTGTCCGAAAAATTGCAACTCCAATACCATCTGTACGCCACAAATCGTTCAAATTTTGTCTCTTTGAGCGGTTTAGGCCCACAAATGTCTTCAAATCCTCCAAAGTTTGCAAAAATTCTTCTATGGCTGGGTATACATAAACTCAGCTCCCTTCCCCGGGGCAGGCCGGGCTGGCACGTGTGCAAACGTGGCTAGGGTATGTCATACCCGACCTCGTAGTCGGTGTCACATTTTTGAGCTGTCAGCAATTTTACGAGATATATAGTTATTTATAGTATTCTTTGGTTCATTTTTAGATATTATGTTTCTCGAGATGTCTTACGAAGGACATGAACGTCGGCTACAAGAACTACTAGAAGTTTTAGAAAACTGTTCAAGTGGTAGTTCCTGTGACTCCGAGAGTGAAGAAGAAATTGACAACGTTTCTCAAAGAAGTGAAGAAAGTGATTCGGAGCAGGAGTGCATTTTGGATCATTCGGAAGAGCCAACATCTACAGACCTCTAAAACTCTTATGGTTGTGCTCAAACGAGTGGGGACAGTAGCGAGGCAAAAATTGAGTAAAATAACGACCAGATTTCTTAGATGTGGGTTCTGAAAATTTAGATGAGCAAATCATTTATATTTGTGGCAGTGGGACAGGAGGAGGGGGCAGGGAAAAGGAGATGGCATGATAATGAAGATGGAATATGGGTAATATGACGTTGTCAGAGTACTCTTATTGTATCTAGTGCGATTGTGTAACCTGTTACCAAAAAGTGAGACCTCCCCTCCCCTCCCATCCCAACCCCTTGACAAGTGAAAACTGGTGACCTTGATAAACCAGTATCTGAATGCTCTGTCAGTTGTAATATTACACCGGTGACCTTGAAGTAAGCCAGAAAGTACATAGATTATCTTCTATTAAGCGTTAACTACAGCAGTTAAACAACTGCAGCTTTTGGATCTGCCAAATGAATCATATGAGTAGAAGTAGAACAAACATGAGTTCTGAAAAGGTATGAACTTACTGCCGTCTGTCCTTTCAATTGCAATGAGGTATAATCTTCTAAATGCAGATGAGCATATTGAGCCGCGGTGGAGCAGCCGAGTGGTCTAAAGGCACCTCGCTGCGGATCGCGCGGTTGCTCGCCGTCGAAGTTCGAATCCTCCCTGGGGCATGGGTGTGTGTGTTTGTCCTTAGGTTAGTTTAACATAGTTTAAGTAGTTTGTAAGCTACGGACTGATGACCACGCAGTTTGGTCCGATACATTTACAAACATTTGAACATTTGAGCATATTGAAACTTGTGAAGACCCAGCTTTGAAATACAGTGAGAAATAATAGATGGTTGAACTTCTCGACTTTCGCCACAGAAGATGCAACTATGAAATCCATCGGTCTCTGCAATAAGTGCAGCGACTTCGCCTGACCTGCACCGACTCCACACTTCTCTCCAATCGAGCACGTGTGGAGTATGATAGGACGACAACTGACACGTCGACTCGTCAACTAAGTGCTGCTTTATATAATGCTCTTAGGATTATAATACATATTATCCTATTCGATTATTGTACTGAAGATAGTTGTTGTGTCGTTGTTACGGTCTTCAGTCTGCAGACTGATTTGATGCATCTTTCCGACCTATATTGAGCAAGCCTCTTCATCTCCTCATAATAAAGGCAAGCGATATGCATTCGAAAATTAGTAATGTTATTTAATCAATGAGGAGGAATAATATAAATCTTACTGTATTACGTAAACAGACCAAACAGGAGTGGAGTAACGTATCCCAAGACAATATTCGCCTTTGGTATGATCGAATGGATACCAGAATCTGCGCCCGCATTGCCGCCCTGGCGGCTACACCACGTACTGATGTGTGTTTCAACTTGGATCGATACCTGGTGCCTCAGTACCGCTTCAGGTATTCATCTGTAAATGCAATCATGCCATCATGCACTAATTTATGTCTTCGGAAGTGAAACGAGACATGATGGGTGCACTAAATCTGAAATTCTTGGCATTCTCCGCAAAATAATTAGAACAAGCTATTTCTTTTGTATACCAGGATGTTCCAAAAACCCCAAAAGGTATATCATAAAGGAAAAACCGATACTGATATTGCCGCGAGAGACCACGAACACCGAACGCCGGCGTGGCGCAGGGGATACCGTCATGGACTGCGGTGCTGAAGGTCGCCGGTTCAATCCTGCCCAGCGGCAAAAGTTTATTTCTTTGTAATTAATAATTCCAGAAGGTTCAACATCTTTGTAAATTCTACTTGTTTCTTATGTTAACTGTTCTTCTAATTTCTGGTAAATTCTGTGTATAAGTAGCAGAGGACTCTGCCTGAGAGGCAGTCAGTGCTGCGTGTATGTTGAGTTCATAATAAACGTGCTTTGAGTATAACTGCTGTGTTTAGTTGCCTTAGAAGTCAAGCCTGCTTCCATTGCAACAACGCGACGATATTATAAATACGAAACGTGCCCTATCTGTGCATTGCAAAAAAAAAAAAAAAAAAAAAATAAATAAATAAATAAATAAATTAATTAATTAATTAAAAAAAAATTCTAAAGCAGCCTCAAGGAGCACAATTGACGTTACTGACATTACCTAGTGTCTCCTGCTTAACATTGACTTCCGTTCAGCTATTTTTAAGTGTACAATGATCCAGCATGACTAATCTTTCAACAGACCCCACCGAATAACATCATCATTAAGCAACTCTATCACTTAGTCCACATATGCTCAAACAAATATTTTTTCGACAAAATGTGTTGGGGCCAAGCTACTGTGGTCATCGGTCAATGGTCTGTGGAGTTCTTACATTTCGTCCTTTTTCGTGTTATCGTACGCGCTGGTCTGGCGTGAAGTTCGTGACGAATGTGAATGCTTCATACGTAGAACTTTAGATTTAGAGGAATGTTAAGACATTTTACACTGAACATATACCGCAGAAGCATTGCAGACGGTTTTGTAGACACCAATATTTGTGTCGTACATCTCATGCTTCGCCATAAGGAAACTGTCGTCACCTTCTAGCAGAGTAATGAATGCGTAATACTTCTGTGTTCTATTTTCATATCAGCAAGACATATGATACTTTTGGAACCGTCATGATGCTTGAAGATAGCCTTAAAATCATCACCAACTTGCATAGGATCCAGAAACCATACAGGAAATACATTTTTCTTAGTATCAAATCAGTATGAGCTTGGTCGCATGTGATTTGCAAGTATTAATGAGCCAGTCATGATCTCCAAAGACTCCAGATCGAGCGTGGAGTTATTAAACCTAATAGTTACACTACCTTTCACTGGACACGTGCCGCGCGGGGGTAGCCGAGCGGTCTGGAGCACCACGCTTCGATCGCGAGGCCTCCCCGCGTCGGAGGTTCGAATCCTCCCTGGGGCATGGATGAGTGTGTTGTTCTTTAAGTAGTTAGTTCAAGTAGTTTGTAAGTCTAGAGACATATGACCAAATTAGTTTGGTCCCATAGAATTACAAACATTTGAACATTCTGAACGGAATACGTTTGGGACTAGTACTGCGACAGAGCTGTTTCGCTACTTTGCCTTCTGCTCATTTTAACCTAATTCATTGCGTTGAGTAAGGGCTATAGTTCAAGTATTGACCGTTTGTCACTTGGTGTCTATCGTACAGAATTTTCAAAACATTATAAACCTTTTGTTACGTTGGATATATTTTCTTATTCCATTCAAAAAATATAGTAATTTAAGTGGGTGATTATTGTACTTCTTCTCAAATAGTGACAATTGAGGTTATTTATTATGGTCACAAATCAGTGATTTGAGTTTCAACATTCCACTGTGTACAGTTTAAAAGTAGAGTTTTTGAACTGTGCTTCTGTGCTGATGTATATTCTGGCGCGGATTTAAAGCTTATATTGTTTTGACAGCAAGGAGGATTCGTAAAGTCTCAGTAAATGTGACTTCTAAAGTAATAAACGTTTGTACCTATGAGAGCTTCATCGCCTTGCAAACTGTAAAACAAATTTCTTCTTATACGAACTGCTTTCCATATTTTCTGAGGTAGTGTTATGGACTGAAACAGAAAAAATGCCCACGAACATGGCTAAATGACTTATGAGTAGACTGCGGACTTTTAAGTCTTAACCTATTCTTTTCCTGAATCCCTAGTTGCAAGAAAACTTGTACTTAGGCGTGTCATCACCAATTAAAATCAAAAACATCTATTTTTATGGTAACTAAAATAGCCCACCAACTAAGACCTCAGCTCTTCTGGGATCTGTCAAAGATGATTTGTTATTGCGAAAAGCGGGAGTTTATGAAATCCCTTTTGAGTGTGGAAAACGTTATATAGGTCAAACCACGCGCACTGTGCAGGAACGATCCGTTGAGCACCAACGGTATACACGCCTTCTTCAGTCCAACAAGTCTGCAGTAGCCGAACATTGTATTTCTACTGGCCATTCCATGAATTACAAAGGAGTAAAGATTTTAACTACAGCTTCCACTTTCTGGGACTCTGTTGTAAAAGAAGCTGTACATATACAACTGGCGGACCACCTGCTAAATCGTGACGACGGATTTCATCTTGACAATGCATGGAAGCCACTTATATCACGCCTTCGTTCTGAAAGAATGTCTGCGTCTTCTATTCCGATTGATGTTACCACTTTTAATGATTAATTATTCATTTGTAAGCACTGTGGATTCGTACAGCTCTGTTTATGTTTGCACTCACTTCTCACAGGTTATCTTTGAAGTATATATTTATCTATGACTAGCGCAGCAGTTACGAATGTGATATCTTCGAGCATCCGCAGTCTAATCCTCAGTAGCTTTGCATCACGTGATTTACCGTATAAATAGGCACGCACAAACGCTGAGAACTCAGTCTTGGACTCGCCTTGAAGATGGCTGTAAGGTTTGCAGCCGAAATATCGGACGAAGAATTGTCGCTGTCCCGGGTACACTCCCGAAAGATGATGGAATAAAATAGCCTATTTTGACGTTAATGTCTATTATTGCCTAATTCACTTTTAAAGTCCTAAAAGGTACCTATTTCTTCTATTTCCAAAGGACTTACTACGAAGAATGAAAGGTAGGAACACTGAAGACGATATCTGAAAAGTATCGCCATCGGCCTGTAGTGGCATACTTAACACCGAGTAACAGCTTTGTAGCTTCAACTTGGATCCACTGCAAAGAAGCCGTGAAAATATTGCGGGCTCTTGCGTATGTATTTCTGTACGTGAATCTACTGGCACATTACGAAGGTAATTGTTAGCAACCAATTGTTGATTTGCTCAAAATCTCCCAAAGACTAAACAATAGTTAATCGCATGCTTTGTCATCACTGACGTATATGAATATAAAGTGCTTCTGGCTTCGACAAAAGCCGCTCCACATATTCTTGCAGCGTTTATTGCTGCAAGTATTGTACCCTTTGATACTGCATGTAACGCCTGTAGCACTTACTATGACAGTGTAGCAGAGCCCGTAAGGCTAGTTTCCTAATGTGAGTAAATAAATGCACACTGTAAGAAAGTATGTGATAAGTCATTGTTAAGGGTTCCACTGAATTCAGCATTATTGTCCAAGATGTGTCGAAATTTAAGTGGGCCTCAGTCACATTTATTCATGAAGAAACGTCAATTCTCGTAATGTAAATGAATACGAATGAACGAGTCCAATGGATTTTCTCTGGAAAACCTAAAAGTGTGTGGATGAGTGTGCCTGAGTGACTGTGTGGATGAGTGTTCTCTTTCTGAGGAAGGTCGCGGTCGAAAATTTAGAATTGTGTGTGTGTTTGTGTGTCTTTTATTTGTGTCTGTCGGCGGCTCAACGTTCGTCTTTACACTGAGTTGTTCCCTATCTACATTATTATTATTATTAACAAACCTAAAAGTTACTATGAAAAGAACTATGCTCCGAATATTTGAAACCACTGGCTTATTCATCACGTGTTAAATACTATAATTCATGTATTTCAACACAAGACTTATGATTCACATTGTGATTTTCAAACCAAATTTTCAAATGATTCAAAACTTAAGGCACCAAACTGCTGATGACATTCTTCCCTAGACTTAAAATTACTTAAAGTAATTTAAACTCATTTAACAATACACACAGCCATAACAGATGGAGGAATCGAACCTCCGACGGGAGCGGCCGCGCAAACCGTGACACGGTGCTTTAGACCACTCGGACATTCTCACGCGGCCATTATATGTTGATTTTGATCAAACGATGTCAGTTTGATGATTAATGTTGTGTGATGTTTGCTGTGTTGATCAAATGTGAACGTTTTTCCTCTCATAAGGCAACATTACGACTGTTACATAACGTTTATTTCTTTCGATAAATATTTTCCTAATGTAGATGTTATTTGGCCTAAATCAGGTAATGAAAGGGCCTATTTCAGGCGCCTAAAATTCTGTTTTCAAGACCTGAAATTCCACGGTCTACTTATAAGCTATGTCTAATTTCGCTACTGAGCGAGAGCTCATAGCTCTTCAGGTAGGTACTTTAGAGATCACGGTAACTAAGGTGAGACTTGATTCTTTCTAGAGCTATGTGAACTATGTATTTAATTACGATACAACATGTAAACGTCATATGCAATAGCTGCACAAGAAGATGTCTAACTTTCTGTGGAAGCGGTAACACCGCTGCCAGCGGTGGGATATTCCCCCAGAGGCGCCGGAGCAGTGAGGCTGTAATCCGGTGAGGCGCAACTACCCAGACTTTGACGCCCGGGGCTCTCCACGAAAGCCGATAGGCACTTGCCGCCGCCGCCGGCACGTCGATGGACCGATAAGAGCCGCCAAATGAAGGCCTCTGCAGAGCCGCCAAGAACCCCAGGCTTTTACCATAATTCGCAGTTCTCCAGCCAACCGAGTACATGCTGTTCAATCACATAGATATAGGCGTTGAAACAATTACTAAACTGTAATACCGCACACGCTTTATAACGTCATAAGTGAAAGGTACTCATGCGTATAAAACACACGGATGCATCTAGGAAACGGGATCAACACTAAAACGGTGCGTAAGGTGGGAGCACATAATATTATTAGCATACTAAGGTTTGGGATTATTTTTGCCGCTGTTTCTTCTAAACAACCCATTTTTCATTCATATTTTGTGTCCCAACTTCGTCGCCGCTTTTGTGTCCCAGCCTCGTCGTAGGTGTCGGTGGCCGAGTGGAATGAGACTGACACAGGAACAAAAATAGCACGCTGGTGCAGGTACAGAGGGGAGCAGCCAGAAACTATAAACACTAGAGTAAATTAGAAAGAGATATATATTGCACAGAATGTAACAATACTTAACTTTTACATAGTACTGCAGAATGTTGATACATAGTTGTTAGAGGCCTGCCTAGTGCATGTACGATAGCAAAGTCTTCACTGGTGCCTATCTGATTACGAAGGTCCTAACTGGTTGCTATCTCAGTCCCAAGTGGCAAGTGACGAAGTCGTTCAGTGGTGGCCACGAGCGGAGTTGTCGCAGAGGGCGCTCGTGGCTGTCGTCGTGAGAACGCCGCGCCGTGCGTGCATGGCGGCGCGCGGCGAAAGTAAGTGGCGCGCACTTTGTACTTGTGCGATACCACAATAATATATATATATATATATATATATATATATATATATATATATATATATATATATATATATATGTATGTATGGTGTTTCACTAAGTGTGTTTGCCTCTGTAACTTATAAAATAATAGGTGACGGGAAATTTTAATGTGGTAGGTCAACACAAGAAATGTTACACTTTCTGCGGAGCTATGAACATAGTTTATTGTATCATTTTCCAAAGAGTTACACCATAAAGATATAATTTTTAAATGGAACAATATTTTTTTTCTATCGTGTATTTGATTCGTTGAAACCAGCTGCGTCCAAATCAATTTAAACTACATTCCTATCACTGTTAGTTTGGGAGCTACAACCATTCAAAGTTCCGGGGGCGGAGGCTGCGATAGCGTAGTTGACTGGCCGAGTGGCTATCCCCTGGGGCACTGCCCACTGTCTCATGACCACCAGCCAGTGAGCTACGCTGTCGTAGCCTCCGCCCCCTAAACTTTGAAGGGTTGTAGCTTCCAAACTAACAGTGATAGGAATATAGTTTAAATTGATTTGGATGTAGCTGGTTTCAACGAATCCAATGCACGATAGAAAAAACTATTGTTCCATTTACAAAATTATATCTTTGTGCTGTAACTCTTTGGTAAATGATACGATAAACTATGTTCACAGCTCCGCAGAAAGTGTAACATTTCTTGTGTTGACCTACCGCGTTAAAACTTCCCGTCACCTATTATTTTATAAGTTACAGAGGAAACACACTGAGTGAAACACCCTGTATATAAAGATCACTCCTCGCTAAATGTAGTTGTAAGCTACAAGGCAGGACAAATGAAATTGTTAATACAGAAGTGGAAGGGCTGGGAGATACCAAACGTCTATGTCGTTTCGAAGTTTACAAAATTCCATTTTATTTCTAAAAGGGGTTTTCCATCTGATAAAAACTCCTTGAATTACAATAACCTGATTAACAAACATTACTAGATTAATAGGAGCAATAGTTTAAAGACATTAGATTAACTGAGTCACTGACCCTGTTAAGGAACTTCAAACTAAATATATAATAGTGAAAGGACTCCGTCCATGCAGAGAATCTACATCTAAATGGGATACTCTGCATCACATTTAAGTGCCTGGCAGACGGTTCATCGAGCCAGCTTTATAATATTTATCTGCAATTCCATTCTCGAATAGCGTGCGGGAATAAAGAACACCTGAATCTCTCCGTTCGAGTTCTGATTTATCGTATTTTATTCTGATGGACATTTCTACCTATGTAAGTGGGAGTCAACACTATATTTTAGCATTCAGAGGACAATATTGGCGATTGGAGTTTCGCTAGTAGCCTACGCCCCAGCGATAAACGTTGTAATGATTCCCATCCCAGATTCTGTATCATTTCCGTGACGCTGTCTCCTCTGTATCGAGACAAAAAACCAGCTGCCCTTCTTTGCACTCTGTCGATGTCCTCCGTCAAACCTACCTGATAAGGATCCCACACTGGGCAGCAATACTCCAAAAATGGACGGACAAGCGTAGTGTATGCAGTCTCTTTAGTAGTTCTGTTGCATCTTTTAAGGGTTCTGCCAATAAAACGCAGTCTCTGGTTCGTCTTTCCCACGACATTATCCACGTGTTCTTTCCAGTTTAAGTCTGAACTAATTGTAATTCCTTGGAATTTAGTGGTGTTTACGATCTTCACATTTGATTCATTTATCTTGTAAACAAAGTTTAACGGATTTCATTTCGTACTTATTTGGACGACTTCACACTTCACACTTTTACACCATTGTGATATCTTATTTAGATCGTTCTGTAATACAAAAGCTATGAACCCTTTGATAATCTGTTCCTCTTTTTCAACACATGTACACTTAATAATAACCCCGAATGAATAGCTAATGTTGTATATAGATTTAACAGGAAAATATATGTTGCCTAGAGATTGACTATTTCATAAGCAGTTTACAGCGATCACACATACTCTTTCCAACGAGCAGGTAGCACGCTATCATATTACAAAAAAGTTTCTCTCGTACAAACAAATTCTTAACAACCACCCAGATTAAAATTCCTATGCATGAGATAAATTTAACAGGAAGTTATATTTTGCCTTGAGATACATCAACAGTTTACATTAATCACGTATTCTATCCAATAAGCAGTCCGCAAGCTATCATCATGTTGTTGGTTTCTTCTGTGCAGTGCACAACCACCTCTTGCTGCCAAGGCTATTGTATGGGCATACGGGCATTCACCTTATTAAAAGCAAGGAGGAAAAAAGACCAAACTGACAGACTGAAGTTCAATAAAATAAAGTTACAAAATTTATCTCAAAAAGTCAGTCTCATTTGCAAAATTATTTCTTTATTTTACCCACGAGTTTCGCCCTTTGGAGGCATCATCAGATTATGTAAATATATGGTGAGCTATTTGTCATCTTCATAAAATAAACCATTTAGGAAGAAAACCTATCGTCATTGTTAGTTGAACTTTAAAAAAAAATTAGTGATAAATAGCGCACCATATATTTACATAATCGGATGATGCCCCAAAAGGGCGAAAAGCATCAGTGAAATAAAGAAAAAAATTGCAACTGAGACTGACTTTTGAGATAAATTCATAACCAGTTGCTGCTCCAGGCACCAGTATGAATTGGAACTATTTTTACTTAGATACAAAATTTTTCAGTCAGTTACAAACATTTAAACATCACCAGATGTGAAATGAGGTACCTGATGAGGTATGCTTCCTTCTTTCAGTTTTATTAGACGGTGCTAGTGAGGAAGCTGTAGGAATATAAAGGCCACGGGTGGTGTTGCGGTTGTTGATTTATTGAAGCGTTTAGAAATAATCATCATCAAAATCTAAGCCAGTATCATACTAATCGTATATCGTCCTGACCGTGCTGAACCATATTCAATTACTATTAAGTATTTAGTTTAATTGAGTAATTTATGGTGTAAGCATAGTTTAACGGATTTCTTTTACTGGTAGTATGAATGACCTCACAGTTCTCATTGTTAAGGGTGAGTTGCCAAATTTTGTACCAAGCTCATATCTAAATCATTTTACAGTTGCTTTTGACCTTCTGGCGACTTTTGTAAAGCATAAATGACAGCATCATCCGCGTACAGTCTAAGAGAGCTACTCAGATTGTCTCCTAAATCGTTTACAAAAATAAGGAACAGTAGGAGCCATATAACACTTTCCTGGGGAACGCCAGATGTCACTTATACTGGATGATTTTCCGTCACTTATATTCCATAAGCACACTATTTGATTATAAAACGCTTGTGAGGCACAGTGTCAAAAGGCTTCCAGAAATTTAGAAATATGGAATCGATCTGACATCCCTTGTCGATAGCACTCATTACATTATGTGTGTAAAGAGCTAGCTGTTTTTCAAATAATCTATAGTTTCTAACTCCATGTTTACTATGGATCAATAGGTCTGTCATTTTTTGGATCACTTCAATTGCCTTTCTTGAATATTGGAGTGGCCTGTACAACTTTCTACCCCGTATCTTTCACTAAGCAAGCGGTTGCATATGATAGGTATGGGGAGACGGAAAAACATACTCTGAAAGCAACCTAAGTGATACAAAGTTGGGATGGAGCACTGCGTTTCACAGTTGGGCCCCTCAGTCACCCATGGCACCTTTAACTGCGCAGCGATACGCTCACTGCCTCCTCAGACACGTTATCTTGCCCTCCGGATGTAATGTTGCCCTACGTGGCACCCTCCAATAGACTTACATAAGTATACACGGCTGCACTTTCTTCTTCATTACTTGCAATCCATACCTTGCCCATCAATATCACTGATATTTCTTCAACTAGAACTCTGGTATCCCGGAACAACATGTTTCAGAGCTCGCCAGACCACATGGACTATGACAGCAGCCGTTAGGCGGCGCGCACAACCTACTACCGCTGCCATCGCCACTAGAGCGCTGCACGCCGTGGCGCGCCTACCGCGCCGCACTATATAGGGCCGGAGCCACAGCTCGCTCCTCCATCGAATCCCCCCGACTGTAGCTATTGCTGGGCTGATCTTGGCTACTTCAGTTGGTTCCCTGTTCCCGCCACTTCCTTCCGCTCCTGCTTTGCGCCGCCGCCGCCGCCGCCGCCACCCAGGCCCCGCACCTGGTCCGCCGCCGCCGCCGCCACCGCCGCCGCAGCCGCCGCCGCCCAGGCCCCGCACCTGGTCCGCCGCCACCGCCGCCGCCGCCGCCACCCAGGCCCCGCACCTGGTACGCCGCCGCCGCCGCCACCCAGGCCCCGCACCTGGGCCGCCGCCGCTGCCGCCCAGGCCCCGCGCCTGGTCCGCCGCTGCCGCCGCCGCTGCCGCCGCCGCCGCCCATGCCCCACGCCTGGTCCACCGCCGCCGCCGCCACCCAGGCCGCGCACCTGGTCCGCCGCCGCCGCCGCCGCCCAGGCCCCGCACATGGTCCGCCGCCGCCGCCGCCACCGCCGCCGCCCATGCCCCGCGCCTGGTCCGCCGCCGCCGCCGCCGCCCATGCCCCGCGCCTGGTCCGCTGCCGCTGCCGCCCAGGCCCCGCACCTGGTCCGCCGCCACCGCCGCCGCCGCCGGCGCCCAGGCCCCGCACATGGTCCGCCGCCGCCGTCCATGCACTGCGCCTGGTCCGCCGCCGCCCATGTCCCGCGCCTGGTCCGCCGCCGCCCATGTCCCGCGCCTGGTCCGCCGCCGCCGCCGCCCAGGCCCAGGCCCAGGCCCGGGCCGAGGCCCAGGCCCAGCCCCTGGCCCAGCCGCCGCCGCCGTAGCAGCACCAACGTCCACGCTGCCGCCACCGCCGCCGCCGCTGCCCATGCCCCGCGCCTGGTCCGCCGCCGCCGCCGCCCATGCCCCGCGCCTGGTCCGCCGTCGCTGCCGCCGCCGCCGCCGCCCAGCCCAGCCCCTGGCCCAGCCGCCGCCGCCGCCGCCGCCGTAGCAGCACCAACGTCCACACTGCCGCCATCGCCGCCGCCGCCGCTGTCGTCATCGCTGCCGCCCTGCCGGTCTCCGCTCGTCGCCCTGGACTGCGCCCCTGCTGAAAGAGCTGTCCATGGCGACCTCATCGTCCACCCCATCAACTTCTTCTTCTTCCCTCTCCGCTGTTCCCACAATAACCCTGCCCCCTGTCCATACCGCACCCATCATTCTTACTACCACCCCCACCCTCGCCTCCACAACCATCACCTGGAGCCCCTCCAGCCTTCCCCAAACTACCCTCCCGCTCCATGTCATCCTCTCCACTTCACCACCCCATGAGGTCCCCCTCCCCCTCCGATCTACCTCCCCCTCGCCACCCCGTACACTGCACCGGCCAACCCCGCCCGTGTGACGCACCGCCGAGCCACGGTGGCAGATACGCCACTGTCGCCCCCGCCCCCTTCTCACCTTCTACCCCACCATCCGCCTCCCATCGAAATCCCACTCGATCCTGTTTCCCTCCCAGCCCCTCCTACCTATGCCTTCGTCACCGCCTCTGCTTCAGCATCTCTCCCTGCCTCTACTGGCGCCATCCCCAAGCGCACCCAGAAACGGGGAAGTGCGGACCCTTCCCCCGCCTCCACCAAATCCAAAAAAGCTCCCCCCCCTCCCCCGCCCCCTCCTCCTCCCCGTCTTACTGACCCTATGGACACCGCCCCCATTCTCCCACGCCCCCAACCCGACCTGTTCACATATGTACTGTCCCATCCTGATCCCCGATTCCTTGAACATAAAAACCTCTCCCTCCAAATTCGGAAGTATTTCCGCTCCGCCCCCATCTCCCAAATTATCCTCCGCCGAGACTCTGTCCTCCTGAAGTCCCCCAGCCTCACCCTCCACACAGACATCCTCGCTCGCATTCCCCAAGGTCCTTTTCGGCCCTCATGCCACCCTCACCCCCTACTATACAGCCTCCTCTGCCCGCCAACAACCTCTCCCCCGCCGCCCTCCGACCCTCACCGCCGTGATCACAAGGCTTAGTCCTTTGATTACGGAGGAAGAGGTGTTGGAGCAACTCAACTCTCACCCCGACATCTCCATCCGTTCCGCCAAGCGGATCAACAATGACTCTGGCCCCACCCGTTTGATGCGGATATTTACTGAATCCGCATCTTCCCTTGACCACCTCTTCCTTGAGGGTGCGCTGATATACGATCACCGCCACACAGTAGAACCCTCCCGATCCCCCCCGCAAGCCTACCGCTGCGCCAGGTGCCTCGTTTATAATGATCACCTGACGCAGAACTGCAAATACCCTCCCACCTGTCCCCACAGCAAAGACTCCCACCTCCATAAACACTGTCCCAACCTCACCTCTCCTCCCACCTGCGGCCCCCACCCTACCTACTCCTACAAGTGCAAATCCGTCCCTCCACCTGCTCCCTCCAAACCCAAACTCACCGTCCCCATCCGCCCCATAGATCCTCCCATGCACCCCAATCAATCCTTGGTCCCTCCCCCCACCGCCGAAGACGTTATCCGGTTCGTCACCACCGTCCTCGCCAACATCCACCCCTTCCAACGTCCCCACACCCTCCAACAGATTGCACTGGCCGCCAGGTCCGTGTTCAATCTGGACACCTTTGCCACCTTCTCCCGTGCCCACTGCCACTTCGCCTTTTCCCACCTCGAGACCCAAGTTTAAGTCCCTCCGGTCCCCCTCCTTTCCCCACCCCTCCTCTACCCTCCCCGACCCTCCCTCTACCCCATCATGGCAGGCCCATCCTATACCCTCCTCTACTATCACAACATCCGCTCCCTCCCAGCCAATAAGAACCTCTTCCTCCACACTCTCTCCCAACACCGCGTGGATGCCTTCCTACTCAACGAGACCTTCCTGCAACCCCGCCGTCCTGTCAACACCAATCCTTACCTTCTCCACCGCACCGACGGACCCCCACCCCTGCCCCGAGGCGGAGTGGCGATCGGCCATATCCGTCACCACCCCGTCCGGCTACACCCTCTCCTCAATGACCCCACTGAACACTTGATCCTCAGCATCTTTCTTCCCTCCCTCACTGTCAATCTCGCCACCATTTACATTCGCTCCACCTCTCCTCTCCCGTACGATTTCCTCTCCCATGTCGACCGCACCTTTCCGACCTATGTCATTGCCGCTGACCTCAAACTTCATTCCCATCACCCCGCTGAACTCCGGCGGTGGCGTCAGTTCGTCACCACCTCGCTCCGGGGCGACATCCTTCCCCTTCCCCGCACAACCCGCCCCGAAAGCAACACCAAGCCCGATGCAGTACTGGTGTCTCCCAACCTCCTGGGGCGCATCACGGCGGACGTCCTAGACCTAATAGGCAGTGACCACGCCCCTGTCCTACTTACCTTTGACCACCGCCCCCACCCTGCCTGCGCTCCTCGTCCCACGCCCCCTCCCAAACTCGTCCACGATTATTCCCGTGCCGACTGGGATGCCTACCGTCGCTCCATCGACACCTCGGTCGAAAGCCACCCACTACCCCTCCATACTCCCGCCGATATTGACCATGCCTCCTCCTTTCTCCAGCAGACCGTTGCTGACGCGGTCCATGCCCACATCCCTACCCAGGCGATCTATCCTCACCGCCCTACCCTTCCTCCACAGCCCGTCCTTCTCCTCCGCGAATCCAGCCGTTTGTACCGCTCCTTTCTCCGGACCCATGACCGGGATACTCTCCAACGCCACCGGCAACTCCAAAGACACATCAGAAACCTTTTATCCGCGAAGAAACGCCGGGACTGGCGTCAGACATGCACCCGCCTTAACTCGCTCCTCCCGGTCTACTCCGCCAAGTACTGGCGTGCCTTCCGCCGCCTTACTGGCAGTCACTCCTCCCCCCACTACCCACTTCTCCATGATGATCGTCCTTTCCCTGACAACGCCAGTAAGGCAGAACATTTTGCCTCCTACCTTTCCGATGTGTTTTCCATTCCTGATGATCCCCTTTTTGACTACTCTCTCTTCCCCGGACGTCCACGAGCGCACCGACACCTCCTCTCCTCCGCTCGCCCCTGGCTTCCAGTACTTGGACCGCTTTCCTCCCTCAGAATTGAACACTCCCATTACTGCCCATGACATAATAGACACTCTTCGCACAAAACGAAACACCGCCCCTGGTCACGACCGGCTAACCTACCACCACCTTCGCGCATGCCCCCCCTCATTTCATGAAGTCCTTGCCAAACTCTACAACGTCATGCTTTATACTGGCTTCTACCCCGACCTGTGGAAAACCTCCCGTATTCTCATGTTCCTCAAACCCGACAAACCCCCATCCCAGACCTCATCCTACCGTCCCATCAGTCTTATCTCCATGTTCAGCAAGGTCCTGGAAACCATCCTTTCTCGTCGAATCCACCAGCACCTCCACTGCCACCAGTTTCTCCCCCCCTCCCAATGTGGCTTCCGACCCTCCTTCTCCGCCGACGACCAGCTCCTTCGCCTGACTCATCTCCTCTCCGTCCAACTCAACTCCCGTCGCTCCGCAATTTTTGTATCCCTTGATATCCAAAAAGCCTACGACCGAGTATGGCATTCCGGTCTCCTCTTCAAGATCCAGCTCTACGCCCTTCCCATTAATTACGTCCGCCTCATCGCTTCCTTCCTTACCCGCCGCCCCTCCTACGTCACTGTCTGCTACTCCGACTCCCGTATTTTCTACCCCTCCGCCGGGGTGCCCCAAGGCACAGTCCTCTCTCCCCTCCTCTATCTCCTCTACTCTGCCGACATGCCTCAACCCAAACCTCCCGTCTATCTCCTCCAATATGCTGACGACACCGCCTTCCTGGCCCTCACCCCTCCCTTGCCCGTTCCCAGGTTTTGCTCCAGTCCCACCTCACCGAGTTCCCCTCCTGGTGTAACCGGTGGCTCCTCTCCGTCAATCCCGACAAATCCCAGGCAATAGTCATAGGTCGTACCACCCGCTCCTTCCGCCTCCACGATTTCTATCTTACCCTTCACAACCGACCCATCCGTCACATCCCCACCCTCAAGTACCTTGGCCTTACCCTTGACCGCCAACTGTCCTGGACTCCATACCTCAAATCCCTCCGTGAGAAAGCTCTGTCCCACCTAAACCTCCTCAAACTCCTCACTGGCCGGACGTGGGGCCTTCACCCTTCCACTGTCCTTCACACCTACAAATCAATCATGCGCCCTGTCCTTTGTTCCTTCCACCCCGCCTGGATATCAGCCCCTCCTACTTTCTACAAATCCCTCCAGATCCTAGAACGCCACGCCCTCCGCCTCGCATACCGTATCAGACTCCCTTCCCCCACGCGGATCCTCTATGACCTCATCCCCTTCCCTCCTCTCCTACAACACCTTGAACATCTCTGGCTCCTTTACACATCCCGAAAAATAGAGTCCCAAAACCCTCTGGTCTACCCTATTCTTACAAATCCCGGGCCTCTGCCACGCCTCCGCCAAACCGTCCCTCCCGGCCTTCACCTCCATACGCTCCGTATCCTTTCCCAAGGCAATTTCCGCACCCTTCCTCTACCGGATACCGAACTTCGTCCCGATATCTACCCCTCCTACCAACTCTGATCCCTTCCCCGTAGCGTCAGCGCCTCTCCCCTCTCCCCCGTCCCTTTTCCTACCCGCCCGCTTGGCTACCCCTCTCCCATGCCCAGAGTCTCGTCACTCCTTCCCTCCTTACGCTCTCTTCCCTCCCCTTCTCCCCCTCCCCCGCACTTCCCCCGTCCCTGCCCCACCTCCCCCCCCTCCATCCCCTCCCCACCCCCTGCGGGGGCGTCTCGACTTTTTATCTACGTGTTCAGTGCAAGTGTCTCCAGTGTTGTGTGTTTTACTCAGTGCCTCCATAATCGCCGTCCCCATGTTTTATTCAGTACGCCGTCTGATGTCTTCATGTGTGAACCTAGTGTCTCTACAATGTACTTTTAACTCGCCACCGTGGCCACCTGTTTTTACTAACTATGTGTGTTTTTTATTACTCCTCGTCTGTTCATCGTTCCCTGATATATGTTTCTCCCGTTTTATCCATGTACGTTTTAGTCTGTCGAAAACGCAGCGTGTAAATTGTTTTAACTTTCCCCAATTTTGTTCCTCTTTTTATATTTTATCTCTTATTTGTCAAATTTTTGTATGTCACATGGCTGAAGAGCAGCCACCGCAGCTGCTGCCAGCCTGTCAGCTGTTTCTACAGCTGGCTTTAAAACAACAATAAAGGAAAAAAAAAAGCTCGCTCCTCAGTCTTGTGTTGACTGCGCTCCGTTTACTTTCGCTATTCATTGGTTATCCGGCTTCGTACTCTGCTCTGTCACGGTTCCGATTTGGCTTTCGTTTGGATCTTTGTTTTTTCGATTAGTTGTTGTTATTGTCGTCTCTGTGGTTTCGTGGAGTGTTTCTCGTTAGCGACGACGCTTGATCGGTCGGTCGTCGCTAGTCGCTCCCGACCCAGTCTTCGGTCACAATAAGAACGATTAGAGGAGCGACTGGACGGTTCGACAAACTGTGGCACGATATCAAGAAAAAGGATATCCAAGAACCATACTATCCCTTGCATAAGGTCTAGAAGGGAGACAACGCTGGATTTCCTCAGTTTGTAATGAGTTTCTCTTGAATCAATTATCCAATATTTCCGAAACTTTAATCCGTTGAAACATCCCAGCACATTATAACTGTGTGCCAGACCGGGATTCCGAACCAGGAACTTTCCCTCTTCGTGTCCGAACTCTCTACAGGTGGAGCTACCTGTGCACGCCTCACAAGACACCCTCACACCATTACATCCGTCAGTACCTCGTCTACAGCGTTCAAAACTTCACAGACCTTCTCCTGCGACCCTTGCAGGCCCAGCACTCCTGGAAAAAGGAGACATGGCTTAACCACAGCTAAAAAAAAAAAATGTTTGTTAAGCTTATGGGACTTAACTACGGGGTCATCAGTCCCTAAACTTACAAACTACTTATGAACTACTTACGAACTAGGACGGCACAAATATCCATGCCCGAGGGGGGATTCGAACCCCCGACCGTAGCAGCCGTGCTGACCGTGACTGGAGCGCCTCAGTCACCTCGGCCACCGCGGCCGGCTTAACCACAGCGTACGGGATGTTTTCGTAATAAATTGTTTTACTGTATAGGTATATTACCTGGACCGATTTCCGCAGCATTGGGTTTTTTATTTATTTAATTTTGCAAACGGTGCATTACAACATATGCTGCTACTTAAACTTTCACTGGAACTTAACAATTTAATCCTTATGAATGCTTTACGCCAATGTTTGGTTCCTTCCATCTGAGACTTGGACGGTGTCCTGAGGAGTGACCTTGTTTCCTTACATACATATGTGGACAGAAGTATTCACACACAGTGTTGAAGTAGAAGATCCTGCCTTTATAATCAAGGTGATGAACTGTCGATTTTGTTATGGCGATTATTCACGCCAAGTGCTCCAATTGTTTGCGTATACACAAATTTGTTTAAATCCAAAGCAGTGGTTAAAGGCCAGAGACCGATACGCTGATTGGTGTTGTAGTTGACGCAGACAAGTATTTACACACCGGCGGTACAATGCATACACATCGCTACAGTTCAAAGCTGATTGTCGCTGAGTGAAGGCAGCAGCAAGGTCAGTGTGCCGAACACGTAAATACGCCAGTGGCAACATGGGCTGAAAAGGGAAGGAAATAACTCCAGAAGTGAGGAAGGTAATGGTAACGTTGCATGAAGAGGAAAAATGATATGTCAAAATAGCAACGATAGTTAAGAGGAGCCGTTATACAGTTTCCAGTATTGTTAACAGGTAAAAAAATCGCACTGGGGTTTTTTACGGCCCACTTTAGATTTGTAGATTATAAGTTTATGCAAACATTTTGGACCGAAATAATAATCTAAATAATAAAAAATTAATTAATAAGAGTGTCTGAAACCCGTGAACGAAAAAAAAAAATCAGGTACTGATCTTCAGCGCCACAGACCAACACATTGCCCACTACGCTACAGCTAACATGCAGGAACTACGTTTTTTAATCTCATACTATTGATGGCCGTTCTTAACTGATGCTAATATGGGATTTGTAGACACTAGATTACCATTTATCGTACGACGAACGAGGTGTTTTTATTTCTTCAGTGCGCCAGTGCTTTGAAATGACAACGTGTATATTACAATAAAAAAAGTCATCAAATACGCAACGCAAGATGGCGTATGCCAGAGAGTTATGGACGAGGAATGTCACGTGACGTCTGCGAACGGCTGGTTTTCGTTAATGTAATGGAGGGTATCAAAACTCCGTTATTTTTGCAAATATCTCTTAAACGATACGACAAATGAAAAAAAAACATAAGGGAACAAAGTTGTAAAGAATTGTCTCCTCTACAAATTCGTTTATTTAATTTCCGCGTCAGATGAACGGTTTATTTGCAATTGAAATTACATTACAAACGGCTTTTGTGGTATTACTAACGTATTTCTTGTCCGAAATATTTCAAAAAACAATTATGTTTGCAAAATTTCGTGCCGATCGGTTGAACGGTTCTACCTAAAAAGTAGGAACACGTTACAGCCAGACAGACATCGGCAAATTGCCGTTATTTTTGTAAATGTCTATGCAAGCTATGGAAAAAAACATAATAGAGCAAAGTTGTACAGAATTTTCCCCTCTACCAATTAGGTTCTCTACCAATTAGGTTATTCAATTTTCGTGTCAGATGAACGGTTCGTTTGCAATTACAATTATATTACAAACGGCTTTTTTGGTATTACCAACGTATATTTTGTCCGAAAAATTTGGAAATAGGCGTTTCTGGTCTCTGGCGGCCTACAATTATGTCTGTAAAATTTGGTGCTGATCGGTTGAACGGTCTTAAAAACAGGGAACACGTTACGGACAGACAGACAGACATAATCCCAAAATCACCGTTATTTTTGCAAATATCTCTGAAACGACAGGAGATATGAAATAAACATAAGAGAGCAACGTTGTAGATACTGTTCTCCTCTACAAATTCGGTTATTCAATTTTCGTGTTAGATGCATGGTTAAGCCGTTATTTTCATTTAAATGTCGAGCTGTCAAAAGACGATCGCAAAGGCCCACTTTTGGTGTTACTACCGTAACCTGTGCCAAAAAAAGGGTCATCATGTTGGAAGGCCACTCACGTTCCAGAAAGAAAGTTGACACTTTGTAAGGGTTATTAAAAAACACCCGAAATAAGTTCAACGAGCCTTAAGGGAAACAAGTTCACCCAAAGACAGTCAAAGGGATGTTTCATCGAGCCGGCTGCAAAGCTCGAGTTCTCAGAAATAAGCGCTATATAAGGAAGGCAAATAGGAAGAAAAGGTTGCAATTTGTAATTCGGAATTACTTTCTTTGATAAGACATCTTCAACATTTTCCATCACGATGGACGTATTTTAGTGTGGAGAAGACGAAATACCATGTTGGAACCTGCTTTCATGGCCTATACTGTAAAATATGGTGGTGTCGGTATCGTAGTCTGGGGGTGCATTGCTGTGTCGTGTGTGGGGAGCCTGGTATTTATTGATGGAACTGTGGATTAGTATGTGTATCTGGATATGTTAAAGAGAAATTTGAATGTCAGTGCTGGAAAACTAGGTTTGAATACTGACTACCATTTCCAACAGGACAATGGTCCAAAAAATACAGCATGAAATGTACATTTGTAGATTCTGTATAATACCCCCCACATCCAACAAACACCACTTCATTCCCCAGAAATGAACCATATTCAACATTTGTGGGATGACAGAGAGAAGAATTATAAAACAACATATTTCCAGTAAAACACAACCGAAGGAAGTGATTGTTGAAGAATGGGGGAAGATCGACGCAGCAGTAGCAAGAAAGCTGGTACAATCAATGCATGACGGGCTGAAGGCTGTTATTAAGAAGCAAGAGAATGAATACGGGCTTTTAGATGTACAGAACAGAATCAAACAGTGCAACATAAGTGACTATTAATTATCACAGTACAGTTAAGACTATTTTTCGGAACAGTAGGGGAGAACGGGGCTCGTTTTCCACCATTTTACATATTTATTTTGTACTTTTTATTTTTATCGGTTTTGAGGCAAAACAGCGGATCAATATATTTTCTATTCCTTTATCTACATTCTTGTACAAATATTTTTGAAAATGGTAAATATCCTTCCAGGCAGCAAATGATTTTGTCTGACCATGTTGCGTTGGAAAAATTGCCCCGTATGGGGGGCAAGTTTTCCATCTTACTTAAAATGTACAGGAGCAAATTTTCCAATAACACTTTAAATGGTAAAACACAGATAATTATCTTGATTTCACTGAATATGTATTTTTATTATGAATTTACAATACATTACAAAAGAAGGATAGCAAACGTAACCACAGTCGATAAAAACAAATGCTACTTAAAGGTTTTGCAAAGTATGTCCCTTAAATATTTTTTTTCAAATACAGACATTTTTAACAATACTCATACTATTTGTATGAATCACAATGTAATCAAACAAAAAATACAACATTCCCTTTCGTACCGTCTCCATGCGTCTACTTTTTTTTGCATTTCGTGCAGTTCACCCACTTTTCATTTGCTTAAGACTTGACGTAAGACTGAAAGCAATAATGAATAGGTGCCCCGAAGGCTCTCGGAAAACGTGCCCCGTCGCCATATTCAGAACTATAACACTACGGTCATGAGTAACCGTGTAAGCGATTTACAAAACAAATGCACAGTTGCGTGAAGATAGAAACGTACTTTTAGTGCATACAATGTCAAAATAATAGGTTTAACGCTAGTATGTCTGTTTTAAGTTTCAATAAAAACGTGAAAGTTAACTCACCTTTGAAAAAATGAAGAAAACAGCCCTGACGTTGTGACTGCTGGTATAATACCGAAACTTCCGTAAATGAAGCATGCTTTGTTGGTACTTCTTAAAATATCGCCCGTGGTACCATCTAGCGGTTTGTTTCGAAATTAAAGCGAGTTGGAAAACTTGCCCCTATGGAAAATGTGCCCCGGTCTCCCCTATTAATGATTATTTAAGTTTCAGTGTGGTTAAACGGATTTGGTCGATTGTGTTCCTAAATGCTGTAAGTAATCTAAACATTAAATGCATGAATGATATGTCCTGATGTGTGAATCCTTCTGTCCACCCGTGTGTTTAACATTTTATATCAGCCAGTCAGAAATAGGACGTACTATCTCTCCATTGTCGTCGGGTGTTTTGACGGATTTCAGAGATTCCGCTACGTTGCCTCGCTGCGTGCAGTGTTTCCTTCCTCTCCCCCAGAGGCGAGCTTTCAGGGCTGTCACCACTGCACCCCGTGCTCCACCCTCCTCCCGCCCCTCCTATTCCCCCCATCCTCACACCTCCGCTACGCCAAACGTGCACTGCTCGCGCATTCAATAGGACCGGCTTTCGACTGGCGTTTCTCGCCTGCTGTTTCCTGAACCTCGCAGGCTTACCGGTCGGAGAGGGAAAAGAATTTTCTCGACACACACGCAGGGCGGCGCGAGTCAAAGCTCCAGAGCCCCGTGAAATCCGAATTCACTCCTCCACACATGGAAAAGTACACAACTGCTGCCGCTGCTGCTGCAGGAGGTCACACGATCGGATGCCGGACGAGGGCGGAATAGCGTTTGCAAGGCGACCGTCCGCAGTTCAGAGAACGCTGCTGTGGAAATCTCAACCCGATAAACCAGAGCACAGGGGTCAGTGCTGGCAAAGGTTTATCCAGTGTTCCAGTCGAGATACTGCGCTCAACGTGTTTAGTGAAACATGACAGACAGTTGAGCCACAGGACAGATGACCTGCATTATATCTTCAATGATTTCCTTTTCCATTTTAGTGGTATTACTTTAACTATATATATAAATTCAATTTGTGTGCGTTGATCTGTCTAAATCTCAGTAGAGGGGTAGTTATAAATAAAAGGTAAACCAAAAAGCAATTTATTTGATTTCAGTACCGGTTTCAGCAGATCTAGCTGACATCCTCATTTATGCTCTCTAAAATGAGGACAAAACACAATGTACATTATAAAAACTGCCAAGAATTATACAGAAGGAAAAGCTTCTGCAATATAAATATTACCGCATCTTGAAAATACGCAGAAGACTTGATAAACCTATGTGTAAACGTCGTTATTGAAATGGGAATGTGCTCAAGATATAAAATTTGTGCGTTAATATGAAACTTCCTGGCAGATTAAAATTGTGTGTTGGAACCAGTATTCGAACACGGACCTTCGCCTTTCGCCGGCAAGTGCTCTGTCGACTAAGCTACCGCGGCACGCTTCACGGTCCGTCCTCACAACTGTACTTCTGCCAGTACCTCGCCTCCCACTTTCCAAACTTCACAGAAGTTCTCCTGCGAACCTTTCACGGATAGTACTCCAGGAAGAAGTAGGAGGCGAGGTATTAGCAAAAGTAAAGTTGTGAAGCGTGCCAGGATAGCTCAGTCACTCGAGCGCTTGCCCGCGAAAGGGAAAGGTTCCAGTTTCGAATCCTGGTTCTGGCAAACAATTTTAATCTGCCAGGAAGTTTTAATATTTGGGAAGCCATATGAATACTGTTTCTAATATAACACAAAAAGCGCATATTTTACGACGCGATTGCATCCGTTTGTTTTGACCCAAGACGTCATCAACATGTCGGAAAACCCGTATTTCAGTCATAGCCAACTATAAATAATAACTTTTACAATTGATCAGTGTTTTATGTAAATTATGGGCCTCATTTAAATATTACTGCTAATTTGCAAGAAGCGTTGTATATAGCAGTTGCGGCCTACTACGGTACATTTCGAACACGCAAGCAACGCAGTGACATCGTTGCTTGCTCATTCGCAACACCTTATGCTCTACTCTTAGTTTCCTGCTTTCTTATATCTTTCAAAATTATGACATATTCCTAAAATGAATTTGTCAGTCAGAATAGACATGTACCGTCTAGCTTTCAAAAGTGCGTTACCTGCTATACAACACGCCGATACGAAGTGTCAAAGGCAACGGATGGAATCGCGTTCTATAAGAGACCCTCGACAAGAGGCGAATGTATCCTTGCCAGCGTCAAGGACTTAAAAGAGAACTAGCTCCGTGACATATACTGTATCGGTTGTGTCTCCTTTATTGCAGCGTGCAGCGTGGGAGGAGGTGGGCTGTGACGAGCAAGGATGTGGACCTGGGTCTGTAACTAAAACACTTGATTAGTATCCATATATTTTTATAACAGATGAAAGGAATGTTTAACTTTTAATGTGCTTGTGGTGGTACAAATTCGTCCTAATATACAGTTCTGCAGTGTTTCACTACCGTTCCTGGCAATACAGTTCCCACTTGTGATACGTGGACTGCTGGCTCTCCTCTGTTGAACTTCTGGATTGAAAACTGACTACCTGTGTGGAACTGTCAGTGTGTTGCTCTGGTGAGCCGGCGTATGTAGGCGAGCCCCCTCTTCATATTGACCGGCACGCAAAGTAAGCTAAGACGTACCGAGACTGCAGGCGCCCCCGGCGGCCGAAGTACCACAGAGAGACTTCACGTTCTTCTTAAAGGGGCATGGCGACTGCGTAGACCGCTGGCGTTGACGCGAGTAGCGACGCAACAACAGTAGTTTTAAAAAGCTCTAAACCAAAAAGTCTTGTCACATTCACTTGTTCTTACGAGTTAAACCTAATCCCACAGTAAGTGAGCTTGAGATTGTAATAGCAAGTGCCACTGAGAAGAGAGGCTTGCGTACTGAACTTTAATGGAAAGTGGTGTCATACAGCATGGCAGGAAGATTATTAGTAAAAGCTAGTAGGCAAACTAATCAGACACTGCAGTATCACAGCTCGATACTGCCGGTGAGTCGATAGCCAGGAAAGGTAACATCGATGGCGTGCGTCTGGAGCGCCACCGAGCGTCCAGCTATGGGACGCCACAAGCCAGGACCGGTCTCAGTATTCAGCCGGAATTCGAGGGCCTCAGTCAGCAACTAGCTCTTCAGGTTAGTAAGTGACAGTTAGCCGACATCAAATCGCCAAACTATTATTCTAGTTAGGCCTAGCCTACACAGACGAAACCTGTGAAAGACTTTTGCTCGCTGCCCATGAAAGATACGTATGTTTTAACATCAATGCTGTATATAGTGTGTTACTAATAAATTAGTCATGTTGCAGACTTCGGCTACTTCAATTTACGCCTTTCTACTCCATGCTATGTAGCGTACCAAACGTTGTTCCTTGTGCTTCGGTGCATAACACAACAGACACGATCCTCAAGATTGGAGTGGTAGAGTTGGGAAGAAACCACGAACACTAGCGTCATTTTGATAACCATACATTTTATTTTTGTAACACGATATTCGTTATTATTAACCCAACAAATATCCAAATTTAGATCAGTTTACCTGTTACTTTAATTAATCAAGACTAACAATAATGAAGGACTCAGAACGGGGACAACATGCCTGCAATACGGACGCAATGAGCAACTGGGCCGTCCAGGTACTTACATAACGCGACACGCACTCTAGCACTGGTAAGCAATGTGGTAACACTCACTAGACACGAGATAGAATGTAGCAGTTAAATTACAGCAGGGAAATCTAATACGCAGAATCAATCATGAATCAACAGAACGGTTAATATCTCCAGCAAGTTACAATAAATATATTCAATAAGAGCCACAGCTATGTCTCCCCTAATCGACATTCAACATTACTTAACTCGTATGGTACAATTCCTAACTAGATTTGGAATAATATTAATAAATATTTCCAGCAAGTACAATATATTCATCCAGAATTACAAGTTGGCTTGCCCTTAATCTGCTTTCCGCATAACCACTAACTAATCAATTTCAATTTACCAAGTCAGTTTCAAATGACAGATTATTAAATATCACCAATACATTCAGAATATAATAGTCTACCGCAAAACAACATTAAGCATAAGCGTTGAGTTACGTAGCAAAGATACCCACTCAGAAACGTGAAATACCAATGCTTAGGCACTTAACGCCTCACATTACACACCCAGACAAACGGGTTCTCCTCAAACACCAGAGTCTTAAAATAATCAGCAACAATAAAACAAATCAGTAGTCCGCTGCAATAGAAACAGGGAGAGGGATGTTTCGATTGAAAGCTTCTTCCTGAAATGTTTAAATGTTTGTTAAGCTTAAAGGACGTAACTGCGGGGCCATATCCTACGGTTTTGATTACTTTGTGACAATAAAATTGGGTACGTAATGTAATCTTACATCAAATGCGCTACTTGTGTAAACAGGAGATGCCGCCAAGGTCGTATATGTTCATTAACATGCAACGACTATAATAAAAAATATTCATATCTCAGTTATAATTAGTATATAAATGTTTGTTGCCCAAGAAATTATTCTCTTTGTTCTTCTTGTCTGTCTCATTGTCGATGTAGTAGGATGTATGAGAGAATCTGTAATTTTACATCAGGCGTCATTATATTGTGTATATATATATATAATATAGCTTAGTAACATCCGTCAAAGAGACTGCTACGTTCAAATTGTCAGTGAGCTGTGAAGTTTTGAGGAACAACTGATGAACAAGTGTACTAACAAAAATTCTAAACCCCCTGAACGACGGGTGTTAGTAGCGAGCGTTAAAACCAGATGTTAGTAACGCGGGGTTAATGGAATCACTTATAAAAAAAAGGTGTGTAATAATGAAAAATGTGACTAATATACAGAATATAGGTATTAAAAAAACAATACATGTGTCAACTTTAACTAGTGAGACTCTTAGAAACAGAGTTAGCAGCTGTCGCAGCCATCGACCTTGATTGCAGCAAGCTGCCGCCATTACGAAAAATTGCAGATTGTAACGTTTTATTACTCCTTATTTCAGACTAGATGGGAAGTATGAAATAATCATCTCATTTAATAATTTTCTCAATAGGCAGTTTTTAGAAACCAATTATAGTGAATCAGTTTCCATGTCAGGATGCATTTATTATTTTTCATTGTGGTGTGTAGATATCAAACCGTGGACAGTGAAATAATATTTTTAAAATCTTCACTAAACAAAACTACCATAGATTAGTTGCAGGTGTTTGGTTCCACGTAGCATGTCAAGTAACTACTATTAAATTAAAATTGAAATATATTTTACCATTAGTTATGTGGAACTGCGTTGTAAAAATAGTCGTAGAAATCAGAGACTTTTATGTAAATTTAACCCATGCTAAGCTAGCCGAGAATCAAAAAATAATCAAATAATAAAATACATAATAACCTATTAAAACAAAATAATAACCATTATTATCTACTAACGAGTATTTTTAAAACAGGAAAATAATGCGTCCACGCCTCTGGGTAGCTACCGTATCAAAGGCCATGGGACAGAAGAAACCGCTGGACACAAAGGCCCAAACAACAATACAAAGCGCTGTGGCGGAATACCCGTGCGCACTGAAGCGCCATGCTGCAGTGCGCGCGGCCGTTCACTGTGGAGGTTGGAGTCCTTCCTCGGGCATGGGTCCTGATGTGCTCCTTAGATTAGTATAACTTAGTTTAAGTGGTTTGTAAGCCTAGGGACTAATAACCAAACAGTTAAGTCCAATATATTTACAAACATTTGAGCAACAATACACAGAGAGCGATAAACACTGCAATTATCTCTACAAATAGCATGACGGCATATTTCGGTGCCGAATCCGAGAAAGGAAATCACTGTCTAACATACTTAGTGTGGTGTCGCACAAGTACAAAGTGCGCGCCACCTACTTTCGCCGCGCGCCGCCATGCACGCACGGCGCGGCGTTCTCACGACGACAGCCACGAGCGCCCTCTGCTGCAACCCCGCTCGTGGCCACCACGGAAAGACACCGGTCACTTCGGACTGAGATAGCAACCAGTTAGGACCTTCGTAATCAGATAGGCACCAGTGAAGACTTTGCTATCGTACAGGCACTAGGCAGGCCTCTAACAACTATGTATCAACATTCTGCAGTACTATGTAAAAGTTAAGTATTGTTACATTCTGTGCAATATATATCTCTTTCTAATTTACTCTAGTGTTTGTAGTTTCTGGCTGCTCCCCTCCGTACCTGCACCAGCGTGCTATTTTTGATCCTGTGTCGGTCTCGTTCCACTCGGCCACCGACACCTACGACGAGGCTGGGACACAAAAGCGGCGACGAAGTTGGGACACAAAACTTAGAGAAGTACTTGCAACATCGGAGAATTACGATGCCAGAAGAAGAGCACCACAGCCTGAAGACTCGACACACCTTACGTGACAACGCAAAGCATAATTTTTAACACCAGTAGTTGTGCCGTTTGAGACACCGCGCCAAGAAAGTACTCCCAGGCCAATTTAATGAAGTGCTCGCACCTCTAGCAGGCGTTAAAGCAGAACATGCTGGCATCGTCAACCCAGTGGACCGGCTTCCGATCCAGAATTCCAATCAAGACCATACGGTGCCGTTTAAGACCTTCCACAGCTCGCGACTCTTGCAAGCGCCTCGCGCGTAACACCCATCATAAGTCAAATGTTCCCCTCCTTTAAGGGCTCTATAGCTGGCGTCATGTAAGAAGGAGCTTCCGCGCATAGAGGCGGAGCGATAGGGGAAGCATGGAGGGGAGGAGCTACGGCCGAGCGCCATCAGTTGCGCCTGCAGGAGAAAATTTGCGCAACTCACGACGAGCCAAGCGCCTACATAATGAACGTTAGTGGCTCCAGAATGAATCTTTCACTCTGCAGCGGAGTGTGTGCTGATATGAAACTTCCTGGCAAATTAAAACTGTGTGCCGGAACCGGGACTCGAACCTGTGACATTTGCCTTTCGCGGGCAAGCGCACTACCGACTGTGCTATCCCGACACGACTCACAATGCCGCCTCACAACTTCACTTCCGCCAGTACCTCGCCTCCTACTTTCCAAACTTCACAGAAGGTCTCCTGCGTACCATGCAAGACTAGCACTCCTGGAAGAAAGGATATGGTGGAGACATGGCTTAGCCACAGCCTAAGGGATGTTTCCTGAATGAACCTTTCACTATGCAGCGGAGTGAGGCGGTACCGTGAGTCGTGTCGGGATAGCACAGTCGGTAGTGCGCTTGCCCGCGAAAGGCAAAGGTCCCAGGTTCGAGTCCCGGTTCAGGCACACAGTCTTAATCTGCCAGGAAGTTTCAACGTTAGTGACTGTCACTGCGGTAATGGAGGGGGTTGCGCAGAACGGCTGAAAACTGGGCCGCCTTCGTAGGTGACACCGAGTATAGTACATCACAGCTCGTAGTGTCTGCACGCAACCAAGCCTTGTAAAAGATTCCGGCTCCCCATCGATAGAATGCAACGTCATCGATGGTGCAGACGGGAACTACGAGGTGGAGTTGGAAAATGAGTTTCCACTGACGACTGTTTCAAAATGTTCAAATGTTTGTGAAGCTTATGGGATTTAACTGAGGGGTCATCAGTCCCTAAACGTACAAACTACTTATGAACTACCTTATACTAAAGACAGTCAAACCTCCATGCCCGGGAGGGGATTTGAACTCCCGACGGGGAACGACCTCGCGCATTGGGGCACATGTAATGAGAGATTAAAGAAAAGACACGTCCTTATCTTTCTACATAATTCCCAAGTACACTGTCAAAACGCTTTATAAGCTTCAAAAAGCCGTGCAGGAAAAAAAAATCTGGGTTGTTTACGGAAGAAGTGTTGAACGGCTATGCAGTGGAAACATCCGTCATCACCTGCCCAAAACAGTTTTGTTACTGCATTTCATTTTATTTATTTATTTATTTACTTTTTTTTGAGGATGCTGCGCGGTATTGTGTCACTCTGGAGAAATTGAAGAAATTGAAAGACGTGATTCCGAAAAATCAGCCTGGCCTTCTCAGATCTAGCGTTCTGCTGTTGGATGACAATGCGAGACCATACTCGGCGACGGCAACGTAAAACCATAATACAATTCTTGGTTGGGAGCGCTCTGATTTTTTTCTGGACGGCTTTTTGAAGCTTATAAAGCTTTTTGCAACTTTCCCCCGTGTATATCGAAATTGCAAGACAAAGCCTGGTCGCCAAATAAATGACTAACAACGAAAGATAGCAGGGAAGCAGCACGGCTCAGTGAGCCACTAATAACGCTACATGACCATCAGAAGGGCGTTATAAAATGGATAGCTGCTCACATCAACAGTCTATGGTAAGTTTGAACTACATATCAGAAACAAACATTGCCACCATCCAGAAATGTTGAAAAGAAACTTTTGTGTCCCAGCCTCGTCGCCACTTTTGTGTCTCGTTTCCGTCGTAGGTGTCGGTGGCCGAGTGGAATGAGACCGACTTAGGAATAAAGATAGCACGCTGGTGCAGGTACGGAGGGGAGCAGCCAGAAACTAGAAACACTAGAGTAAATTAGAACTATCATAATTGTAAATATAATTTCAAGTCATCCTTGTTATGCAACAAACTTGCGATATCGTTCTCGTTATTAAAACGCCAACAGTAGTCCGAAAATTATTTTGTTTTTGCGTATAACTTGGTCATCGTGATGGGGACATCATGAATAATTCTAAGCAGTCTATGTAATTTATTTGCCTCTATAGTCCAATTTCTACGTAATGTAGAAGTGGTCCACTTGCTGTTATCGAGAATCGGTTGGCCTGTTGCCCTTGTGTCTAAACGCAGCGGAGTGTATTTCTCTGAGGGACGCTTTCTAGACCACACCTGTTGCTGCCCTCCTCAGCAGCTGGGAAAACAACGCTCTGGTATTCTGCAGCAGTCGCCCTCCTACCATGACGGACCATTTTACTTTACTGATTCTCGGTCAAGATGAAAGAAAATTACTTTACAAAACCTGATTAGTGCTTCACATTGATGGTGAGATAACCAGTCTGTTGATACAGAGAATTGACCTGTTTCTTGATTATTAAAACTTTCAATAGTTAAAATGTGCGATTTCAGCACGAAGTCTTTATTTCTATGCCCATTAAACCATAGCGAAATCATGTTTTAAAGCTGAACTAGGCATTTTATTATAGTGTAGTTCATCAACTTGCCTATACGGTGTTTCCTGGGACACGTTGGTGCCCATTCGGACCGTTAGTGTATTCCAAAGGGACTTTTAGCTCTTTCACGGCAGTTTATAATTGGTATGGGGCACCTTTTCGAGTATCATGGAAGTGCAACGTATGGAGTCGTTGTTTAGAAACCTAAGAAGGGTCCAGCAATCGCCCGTGACTTGAAAGATTCCATCGCTACCTCGTGTATGTTTCCACCAGCCTAGCTGGCAGTACGCAGGAGACACCAGGAGGCGAGCAGGTTCATTGTTCCACGCCCAAAATTTCCATGGATGAGCTGACCCTGCTTTGCATTGCACTCGTGATCAAGTGAGTAGGATTTTCTCTTATCGGTAATCTAGTAACAGCTCCCACAGACCTCCAGAATTTTTATCGCAATGAATTTCTACATATGGCGCAATGCGCATTGGTTAGAATTTTCTGAGTCATTTCGGATAGTTGGTTTTCCCATAAATAAAGTCAGACTTGCCTATTACGACGTCCATTGATGAAGTCATCATAACAAAGTGGACAAATGAGAGTTTCACATGCAAAATTTGTTCCCGTATGCAACGCAGTCGTAATTGCGCCCGCGTTTCACACTGCGTAACCTCGACAATTATTCTCCCCCAAAATTGCACATAGTAAAATGATCACTGCTGAAATAGAAAAGAAATGCAATACACCACACACACACACACACACACACACACACACACACACACACACACACACACACATTCAAAGGATGGGAGGGCATCTAGAGAAAGAAGCAAAATTTAAAAATAAAACCAGGACATGCTAGAAGGACGAATCCTAGAAGCGGTAAACCAAGTGACAGTAGCCTGTTTTTAAAATTAGCAGGATCTCGGGCAATGGACATCCGCAAATGAAAGTTAAAACGCTCCCTGATGCTCTAAATTACTTTATGAGTAGCACAGTACATTCGCAATGGATATATCCTTAAGGAAGCAGCCAACGTTTTAACAAACACAAAAATCAACATTAAAAATAAATGAATAGACAATTAAACAAGGGATGGGGGCATGAAATCATAAAGCAGAGGTTTGATACTTTACAATCGTAATCTATGCAAATAAATGTGGGGAGACCAAATTAAGCACACACATTGTACAAAAGTGAATTAAACCATGTAGTTAATGCCTGTATTAAAATGGTTGCTGTCCTTTATGAATATGGAGGTAACGTGGGAGGAAATTTGCAAACACACAATGGATAGCTGAAATCACATTCATTCATTCACAGACACGCACATAATGCTTAGCGGTACATAAAAAAACCTGGGACACTTGAAGGCAGCAGCGAAACGAAGCATCAGTGGTGTCTTGATGAGATGGCAGGTGCCTTGATCACAAATTTTTAAATGTACTGTGCGCTAAACGAACTCTTGTTTGGGGAGGCTGTGGCTTAGTATTTTTAAGTACCACGTGGTGTGCGACCACGCCGAAATTCATAGCATTTACAAACAGTAATTAAGTTAGAATAGGCGAGCAAAGCACATGTAAGAATTCATGTAGAAGAAAGCTATTATTAACAAAAGCATGTCTGAAGGCCAAAGTAATGACAGTTAAGAAAGCATGTGGTGCAATCTGTCATACAATACATGAAAGACGGAATTAAACAAGAAAATCTAAGAAATATTTAGCATAGTCAAGGATACAGACAAGACATGAAAACGTTAGTTAAAAACAGCGAGGAAATTTAAACACACTAGATTTAAACATAGGCTGAAGGCCACACATGTGTATTCTAACTGGAGCAAAACCAGACACACAATCATCACTGGAATGAAAATGCAAATAATAAATTTACACTGAATTTACTCGAGTTCTGTAAATTAAGAAATAGTTCGCCTCGCATAGCGAAAGACTATCATTGAATAACCAAGACGGTCTGATCACAACAACATGCCTTTCCCTCAGCATGATTCAGTGTTGTACTTACTTCCATAGTCGTTGGAGCCAGAATAAAGAGTGAAGACTGCTGGAGCTGTAGGGCCTCGAATATACCTCCCACTGCCAAATACCAGATGTAGAGCGCGCTAAAAGCGATGCAGAATGCGTTCAGGGACTAGTGTTTACCCTCCCTTGCTACCTGTCCAATTCCCTCTAGAACCGCTACCAGAGAGGTCTCCTGTCACCTCTTTCATCCGAGATTAGGTTGGTACAACACTAAGAACACGGCCACCTCGTCACCTTGCAAAGTAAGCCTGTCTCTGGCCAGCCGGTAGACACTAGTGCAAACTACAAACGAAGCCATGCGTTCTTAACTACAGCAAAACCAGGCCTAGAGTTTGACGCGGCGATTGTAACCCATTGCACAGCAGTCAGTCAATATGAAACGCACACATTCACAGGAACTCACAAGTTCAGTCACATGGATGAAAACTTATATAAATATGGGGCAAACATACATGAACATAGGGCATTGATCATTAATAAAAATAATAAAATAATTAACATACAGATAGATAACATTAATCGAGCAGGTTAAAGAATAAATAAAAATGGAATACAACCACACATTCAGTGGACGTGTTTCAACTTTCTAAAATCAAAATAAAACTAAAAATGATCAAGGAACATACTTTACTGTTCATAATATCAAGTCGAATATTGAGTTAAATGGTTAATATTGAAGACTATGACAATGAGGCAGGTTAAATTTATTAGGATCTATAGTGTCTTAATACAAACCAGTCAACTTTAATGACTGTCAAGCTCCAAAGATCAGCACAGTTTTAACACTGATAAAACAGGCCACGGATTTCATTTTTCACCCGTGTCTGATGAGCCCAACATTAGCAGTTTTGGCACTGAATCCCTTGTTCTCCAGATTATTTGGAAAAGGCACAGTGACTCTTCCTCATCGTCATCATCATCATCATCATCATCACCACCACCATATTTCCTTGTATTTATTTATACGTTTTATGCCTCCTGCTATTGATTTACTTAATTTTATTCTATTGTTGCTGGTACTTTCCTTTCGAAACAGGGCTTTTATGGCCGGTGATTTGATTTTTCTTCACTATTTATATGCAGTGGCATGAGTTGAAATTCAGCACTTAGCACAGTACCTCCAGTAAGATTTTCCTGGATGTTTCCTGTGTTTGAATTATCTATGCTGACTGACATGAGGGCTGTCATCCAGTAAGAGTTTCTTGGAATCCCAAAGTCTTCGCTTAGATCATTCCTTTTCTTTTACTTCTAAAACTGCATTTTCAGATATCATTCCCCTTTCATTCTTTCATATTTTCGGATCATTTTATAATACGACAAATAAAACAAAAATTTAAACCATAGCTGTTTAGATTAAAACAAAATTTACTGGTTGGCGTTTTTTCCAACGCTTTTTATCTCGTGAATATGACGATCTTTTGACCTCTGAAACGTAAAAGAATATAACTGCGACAGTTATGTTAATAATCTAGTAAACTCAAAGGATTATAAACATTATTATCGTTAAAAGTAACAGACCTTTCGTCCAGTTTAAAAAAGTACAGCTCCTATAGCACGTGACAGGTCGTCTCGGTTGGCCATCGTGCCCCTTCCTCTCTGGGCCAAACTGCCCCATCGCCATCTTTTCAATAAATTTTGTGCTTTAGAAAACTGACTGAATCAATTAAGACTGCATGCCACACAGAAATAATCCTTAAACTACGAACTTTAATTATACTACTCACCTCGTTACGCCTAAAGCAAGCAAAATTTAAGTAACACACATTAACCAACGAATAGAATTTTACTGTAACACGCACAAAAACAATAAAGGACTACAGGTTGTCCGAAACGTCGCCGCCTGCGATAGTGGGCCTGAATAAGGAGAGGGCACTGCTACCTACTTTCTGATTGAGTCCTAGGACGATATAGTATCTATTGTATGAAGTAATTCGACTGGGTCATCTTGCCACTATGGACAACGTGCCCCGGTCTTTTCTATTACGCCTTGCATTGTCTTAAGTCTTCAGGCTGTGGTGCTTCTCTTATGGCATCGTAATGCTCCGGGGGTGCAAGTGCTTCTCTCATTGCGTTACGCAGTGGTTTCCTTTCAAGAATTCGGTACAAAATTATGACGTGATGCTATTCGTAGAGGAAAATGCAGTGTCTATCGCTGTCAGTGTATTATTGTTGGGCCCTTTGAGCATCTAAGTCTATAACATAGATTTGTTGAGTACTGTACGGTTTAGTTCATTGCTGCAATTCACACTGGCTCCATTAGAGGCCTGATAATCTGTCGTACGACATGCTGCAACTCTCGTTCAACTTCGGTGGTTGTGAAGGGAATGCTGACGAGCAGTCGATACATGCTGAATGTCTCAAGACCCATTATTTTGCCAATCTTTCAACGTGACGGTGATGTGTTGTTCCAGTTGGACAATGCTCGCCCACACACACACAATGTTATTTACAAGATCTGGAGCATTTACTCTTGCCAGCAATATCTTCGAGGTTTCCAAATGTTCAAATGTTTGTACAGCTTATGGGACTTAACTACGGGGTCATCAGTCCCTAAACCTACAAACTGCTTATGAACTAGCTTATACTAAACACGGCACAAACATTTATGCCCTATGGGGGGATTCGAACCCCCGACCACAGCGGCCGTGCAGACCATGACTAACACGCCGCAGACCACTTGGCCAGTGCGGCCGGCTCCAGGTTTCCCTCCAGTCTAGCACGCGTGGGGCTCGATGGGACAATAATCGACACGAGTGATTCGTCACCCCACGCCTCTTGCGGAATTACTGGAACAGTTTGAGCAGACGTGGAATAATGTCTCCCAAGACAGTATTCCCCATCTTTTTGATCGAATGGATTCTGGATTATCACCCGCGTTCCCTCCCGTGGAGGTTACACTACGTACTAATGTGGGCGTTTCTGCGTCATTTACTATACATCTGGTGTTGTAATCTTTGAAGAATATTGCAATTCTAATTCTAAAGAAAGCAAGTGCAGACAAACGTGAAAATTACAGAACTATCAGTTTAATAGCGAAATATTAACGCAAATGATTTGCAAACAAATAGAAAAACTTGTGGAATCCGATCTCGGGGAAAATCATTTTGGATTTAGGAGAAATGTAGGAACACGGGAGGCAATACTCACATTATGACTTAGAAGATAGGCTAACGAAAGGCAAACCTACGTTTTTAATGTTAGTAGATTTGGACAATGTCGACTGAAATACAGTCTTTCAAATTCTGCAAATAGCAGGGATGAAGTACAGGGAAAGGAGGGTTATTTACAACTTGTATAAAAACAAGACCGTAGTTTTTGGAGTCGAAGGGCATGAAAGAGAGGCATTTGTTGGGAAGAGAGTAAGACAGGGTTGTAGCCTTTCCCTAAGGTTGTTCAATCTGTACATTGAGCAGGCAGTGAAGGAATTGAAAGAGAAATTTGGAGAGGGAATTAAAGTTGAGGGACAGGGAATAAAAATTTTGCGCTTTGCCAATAACATAGTAATTTTGTCAGAGACAGCAAAAGCAGAGCCGCGGCGGATTGGCCGCGCGTACTGGATCGCCGTGTTGCGGTGCGCGCGGCCGTCCGCTGTCGGGGGTTCGAATCCCCCCCTCGGGCATGGATGTTTGTGTCGTCTTTAGTGTAAGATAGTTCATAAGTAGTTTGTAAGTTTAGGGACTGATGAACCCGCAGTTAAGTCCCTTAAGCTTAACAAACGTATGAACATCAGACTGCAAAGGATCTGGAAGAGCAGTTGAATGGGATGGACAGTGTTTTGAAAGGAAGATATAAGATGAACATAAACAAGATTAAAGGGAGGGTAATGGAATGGAATGTCAGAAAATTAGGCGATGTTGAAGGAATTAGATTAAGTAATGAGACAATAAAATTGTGGATGAATTTTGTTATTTGGGTAGCAAAATAACTTCTGAAGGCGGAAGTAGAGAAGATATAAAATGCAGAATGGCTATGGGAAGAAAAGCGTTTCTAAAGAAGCTAACATTGTTAACATGCAATATTAATTTATGTGTTAGGAAGTCCTTTCTGAAAGCATTTGTCTGGAGTGTAGTATTGTATGGGAGTGAAACGTGGACGATAAGGAAATCAGACAAAAAGATTATAGAAGCTTTTGAAATGTGGTGCAATAGACGAATGATAAAAACTAGGCTGGTAGATCACGTAAGTAATAAGGAGATGCTTAACGGAATTCCGGAGAAAAGAGTTTCTGGCATATCCTGACCAAGAGAAGGGATAGATAGGTAGGACACATCCTGAGACGTCAAGGAATTGTCAACTTAGCTTTAGAAGGAAGTGTTTGGAGATGAAATCTTAGAGGGAGACCGAGGGACGAATCAGATTCAAAAGGATGTAGGTTGCCGAACGTATTCTCAGATGCAGAGACAGAGTAGCGTGGAGAGCTGCATCAAACCAGTCTGCGGACTAAAGACCAAAAGAACAACAATCTTTGACGCATTTTACACCACGCATTACTGTGTACGAACTATTACTAACATATCCAAATTGTTTTTCACGACGGAAGAAGAGCCATATTTCTTTCCATTCTCGAGGAAAGCATGAGATAATGTTTGAAGCTGGGCAGTCGGCAGCGACGCGCCACACGCGTGGCTGTTGCCACCTGCAGTGTCGAGTGCGAAGCTGCCTCGTATTTATGTTCTACGTATGCTGCCGATACAGACCGAATCTGCAAATGAACAACTTACAGAAATAGGACACCAGATTCATCATCTGAAGATGCTGCTTGTGTGCTTCATGAAACTTCGTGAAAGGTTTAAAAGAAGTATATAAGCTAAAATGTCTTTTACACCTGAAAGAGCAGCTGAGCCAAGTCGGAAAGGATACGTCAGGATTCTTTTCATCATCAGGGGCCTCCTCCAATTTCTTGAAAGACGCGGTGCAGCCCTACATGAACGACACCGCCCACTGCTACTCCATCACTAATGTCTGAGCTACAAATCCAGTGACGTTGCTTGTGAGAACTCATTAAGATGAATTGTACACCACTTTGCGAAATTGATCAGTTGTGAAAATACTAACCTATCTTCATTAATTATTAACAAATATTATATATGCTGAAGGTAATTATCAGTAGAAATGATAACAAACACACAGCAGGAACACGGTGTAATGAAATATTGAAGGGCAACAACAGCCGCTGCCAAAGAGAAAGACGAGATAAACAGACGTTAATGTCATGGCACTCGAGACCATGGAAAGTTGTGAATAAAGAACTAAGGAAAGAGAGAAGCGAATCCAATTAAACACGGAAACTATGATCTGAATTAATTGCTAACGTCGATGTATCTTTCAACCTAACATGTCAAAAGCATACCCGATATAAATGAAGAGGAAAGAAAGTGTTTCTGGTCACATACGAGCACGCCATTCCTGATTAAATATGCTAGGTGTACAAAGGTACTACAATTGTGGAATTTACAGTAACATTTTTAATTATAGAAGAACACAGAACAAAATCTGATTTTAATTGCTCACCTAAATAATAACCGCTATCTTTCTTTCATACATATGGCCTCTCACAAGCTACTTTGCATCCAAAGTCTGCATCTATTAGCGTATGAATCTTTTTAAACTCTCCTCTGTTTAGTCAAAAGCTTTCCTGAATTGTTGATCAGGAACTCCCACAACTTAGCCACGTTTTATTAACTTTAGCTTGTTCAATAGAGATCTTTCATTGCTCTTACATGTAAAATACAAGAAGAAAAACGGAGGCAAGTCGAAAATTATCTACACTTTTGCAATAACGTTTGTTACCACTTGGTTCATAAAACCATCCATTTTTGTTGGACACGCGACCTTACGTTGGCATGTATGAAAAAATTGTTGAAATGTCTTGGTCGCAGTTAGCTTTATTTCATGACGCGTTTCGAGACATCATCATCAGAAAAAGATTTTAAAAAACGATGGGAATTACACCATCTTGGTATAGATTCATGAATACAAATTTAAAATACCATCATGGATGTCTGGTGAAGGTGTTCAACCAGTTGAGCATGTAAGTCTGGTTGAACACCTTCACCAGACATCCATGATGGTATTTTAAATTTGTATTCATGAATCTATACCAAGATGGTGTAATTCCCATCGTTTTTTAAAATCTTTTTCTGATGATGATGTCTCGAAACGCGTCATGAAATAAAGCTAACTGCGACCAAGACATTTCAACAATTTTTTCATACATGCCAACGTTTGTTACATTTCGCACGTTGTCTTTGGCTCTCGCACATGTCATTTTTATACCGTTGTGGTAATGCTGTGACAGTCTGTTTTTATTTCCGCCATTGTCCTTCCTTCTGTTGCAGATGTACCGTGGTAGCTCCGTTGGAGGTGTGCCAGAATGAAGAAAAACGAGCGGTGATCCGATTCCTCTGGTCAGAGGGTGTCCTCCACTAGCCGGAGTGATGACGGCAGGGCAGTCCGCATGGATAGTTGCGTCAAACCTCCGGTAGGCGTTACGCGGCGTTCACTCCACAACCTTCCGTTTACTGAGCGTCCGCACGCTGGTGCTAATAGTCGACTTACATGGAATCTAGTATTCCACCTTCGTCAAATATGGAGTGTGTTTCGCCAGGTTTTATGTGAATGCTATGAGAACTGATGAGAGAATATATTAATACTGCCTTCATAAATTGAATTGTTTAATATATTTAAAATTAATTAATACTCCATTCAGAAACTGGATTGTTTAATTATATTTAAAAACTATATTTAAAAGTTAAGAATTGTACATTACCAGGAATTTTTTAAAAATGGGAGACAGTGGGAATCCAACCCGTGACCTTAAGATTGGTACTCTAAGCAGTAACTGACTGACCTAATTTTATCTGTGTGAGACGGGGGCTGTAATTAGTCTATTTTTTATTCTAACCTTGTGTTACTGTATATTTCTCTTTGCGCTAATTATTGAAATATGTAAGATTTTTCTCTGTAGATCTTTCTTTATTTTGATTTCTGTGCCTTTGGCGACACATCAGGCGTGATAGGCTCCTGGGATTGTAGTACATTCTACGTTTATATGAAACTTTCGGGATTTTAATGTTTATTGGCTCAGCTTGGCTGCTAAAAAGTGGTTTTCCGTGTTGGGTTCGATCAGGCCGGGCAGAGCAGAGAAGCTCTTGGAGGTCTACCCCTCCCACCAACTTTAGCTCGCCTTCGGAGAAGGAACAGAAGGGCTGGTTTGACCTGCTCGGCGCCACGCTACGCCCAGGGTGGCGGAGTATACCTGGCAGAATTTTTTAGAGTGTGTGGGTTGCTTTATACAATGATGGACCGCGGTTTACGGTGGTCAATAGCGGGGACTGCCCTTTTAGTCATTTGCCGGATACAAACAATAGCAGAGTGCTCTGGGCCCCAGGCTGTTTATGGGGACGATTTGCCCTTAGGCGTTATCTAAAAAACTTCCTTGAGGGCAGCAGAGTGTGAACATAGTGAAGCGTCTTGCAAACTAAGTCGTGACTGTTCTATCAAGACACAATTTATTGACTGAAATAGTAGAGCGAAGCCACGCAACAACCAAAACAATAATTCTTGTTATAATTATAAAATAACAATTTTCCTTAGAAGTTTCTGTTTAAATTCTTCTCTTAACAGTTTCTTCAGTATAACTCTCTCGAAAATATTGCAATATACTTGAGAACCAAAATTCACAAGCAATGCAGCTGCTCCTCAAGCAGAGTAATGAGTGGTAACAATTATTACGATCCTGTGGTTCCTGCGTTCCTGGTGTAGCCTTCCCTGGAGAGCAGAGATGGCCGGGCGGAGACCGGGAGTTGGGCAGCGCGGCGTGGCGAGACGACGGCCGAGAGACTCCAACAGCTTCCAGCGGCGACGGCGGCGTGGTCCAGGACGCCTTGACGTGGCTGTAGGGCCGGTATTTAACGCGGCGCGGAAGGAGACACTCGAGGCTGCTCGGCGTACCGCGGCGTGCTGTGATAGGCCAATTCGTGTCTACTTCCCCCACGTCAAGTAGTCCGTGGTGTCGCTGATACTGCGCCGGAGCCCGGCGGGAGCGGCCCAGCGACATCTCTCGGCCACGGCTGGCCTGCGTGCCTCATGACGTAGCTGAGTCGAGTTGAGGCGAGGCGCGGGGTTTAAGCAGGTTACGCTCGGTGACACTGTTGCGCCGTGGCGCGTGTACTGGCGTACTTTTGTCTGTTGCCGCTGCGCGCCACGGCAGTTACTGTGACGAATGGTTAGGTTGAGAGGAAAGCTTTCTGCCCGTCTGGCACCCCAGGGGTTTGGGGCTCCAGCGGCTGTATATATAGCACAACGTTAACATTTTTAGGCTCGCCCCCTCCCTTGCCCGTTCCCAGGTTTTGCTTCAGTCCCACCTCACCGAGTTCGCCTCCTGGTGTAACCGGTGGCTCCTCTCCGTCAATCCCGACAAATCCCAGGCAATAGTCATAGGTCGTACCACCCGCTCCATCCGCCTCCACGATTTCTATCTTACGCTTCACAACCGACCCATCCGTCACACCCCCCCCCCCTCAAGTACCTTGGCCTTACCCTTGACCGCCAACTGTCCTGGACTCCATACCTCAAATCTGTCCGTGAGAAAGCTCTGTCCCGCCTAAACCTCCTCAAACTCCTCACTGGCCGGACCTGGGGCCTTCACCCTTCCACTGTCCTCCACACCTACAAATCAATCATGCGCCCTGTCCTTTGTTCCTTCCACCCCGCCTGGATATCAGCCCCTCCTACTTTCTACAAATCCCTCCAGATCCTAGAACGCCACGCCCTCCGCCTCGCATACCGTATCAGACTCCCTTCCCCCACGCGGATCCTCTATGACCTCATCCCCTTCCCTCCTCTCCTACAACACCTTGAACATCTCCGGCTCCTTTACACATCCCGAAAAATAGAGTCCCAAAACCCTCTGGTCTACCCTATTCTTACAAATCCCGGGCCTCTGCCACGCCTCCGCCAAACCGTCCCTCCCGGCCTTCACCCCATACGCTCCGTATCCTCTCCCAAGGTAATTTCCGCATACTTCCTCTACCGGATACCGAACTTCGTCCCGATATCTACACCTCCTACCAACTCTGATCCCTTCCCCGTAGCGTCAGCGCCTCTCCCCTCTCCCCTCTCCCCCTTTTCCTTCCCGCCCGCTTGGCTACCCCTCTCCCATGCCCAGAGTCTCGTCACTCCTTCCCTCCTTACGCTCTCTTCCCTCCCCTTCTCCCCCTCCCCCGCACTTCCCCCGTCCCTGCCCCACCTCCCCCCCTCCATCCTCTCCCCACCCCATCTACGTGTTCAGTGCAAGTGTCTCCAGTGTCGTGTGTTTTACTCAGTGCCTCCATAATCGCCGTCCCCATGTTTTATTCAGTACGCCGTCTGATGTCTTCATGTGTGAACCTAGTGTCTCTACAATGTACTTTTAACTCGCCACCGTGGCCACCTGTTTTTACTAACTATGTGTGTTTTTTATTACTCCTCGTCTGTTCATCGTTCCCTGATATATGTTTATCCCGTTTTATCCATGTACGTTTTAGTCTGTCGAAAACTCAGCGTGTAAATTGTTTTAACTTTCCGCAATTTTGTTCATCTTTTTATATTTTATCTCCTCTTTATCAACATTTTTGTATGTCACATGGCTGAAGAGCAGCCACCACAGCTGCTGCCAGCCTGCCAGCTGTTTCTACAGCTGGCTTTAAAACAACAATAAAGGGAAAATAAAACATTTTTAGGTCGTGTGACCGTAGCTAGGAGAAAGCTGAAATTCCTTGCAGGGCACTCACCCTGGGAAGGGTGAAATCCGCGGGAAGCTTTGGTGGCGTGGGCGGAGCCTCTCGGCAGCCGCAGAGAACGAGTCTTGATTCGGCAGATTATTTTGGTGTCACAGTTAAGCAATTTGTCAACGGCGCTACTCCATCCGATTGGTCTGACTATTAGCCGTTAACAGAGATTGGTGCATCTATTGCGCGTGGATGTGGCCGCCCCTCACTTGCCGTGAGCTGAGGCAGAGCGCAAGGAGGCACAAAGTCTCCGTTTTGAGCATCCGAAGTGTACGGACCTCGGGAGACTCCTGTTTGTGTCCGAAGTGTACGGACCTCGGGAGACTCGCAATACTACGTTTAGATTCGCGGGGAGGATATTGTCTTAAACGGCCCTCTGGTTAGACTTGTGTTCGATTCCGAAGATTCGGACCTTGTAGAACTTGTGTTTACTTCACGGGCATTACGTTGTCCGGTGGTTATACTGTGAGCGGCCACAGTTTAGTTTTCGTTTTTCTAGAAGTCTCTATTTGAGCATTCACACCTTTGCGAATCGGGCTTTGTTTTTACAGATATTATTACACAAGTGACTGATCAATTTGTGCCAAGTGGCCTTTGTGTCACCTATGCAAAATATTGATTAGTCTACTAGCGTGACAGAATCGCACAGCAACTGCTTAGCGACGCTGACGCCAGTGACGCTGTGTTAAGTTACATGTCGACCCTGCTTAACCGGTCGCAGCAATTACGGTCGGATAAAAATTTCAGCTCATCCGCTCCCACCGCCTGCTGCCTGCGAGCCTGAGACGCTGCCGTCAATTATCATCTGTGTGGGTAAGGTGACACACTTGCTGGGGGGTTATAGGAATCAGACTTGTTGGATTCTGTCACTTATTTTATTCTTTTGAGATCTGCCTATTTACTCTGGGGAGCGTAGGGTTAACGTTAATTTCAACCCCCTGTGTAGCCAATCTAATAGCATTCTGTTTTGCAAAACCTCCGACCTTTGACTCAGCCAGTCATTTTTGTGTCTCAATATTTTAACATTTATAAAAAAATTGTTTGAATACCGTTATCTCTTTTACGTGATAGGAAATGTCATCTAGTTTTTTTATGTTTAATTATAATAAATTGATTTTGAGCAGATCGTCTTTCATTTAAGATCATTCCTTTTTTACTATTTTGGAGAGGAAACAGAATAGTTAAATTCCACAGTTTACCTATAATTTTAAGTACTTTTTTTTTGTTGGTACAACTGATACATTGCAATAGAGTAAGGAATATTTATTACACGTTTGAAAATATGATCGCATCATAGCTGATCAGTAACATTTTAATTTTTCATATTTTTGGAGAAATAGAGATAATTAATTGTTGTCCTAAATATATATAAATTCATAACAAACGACATAGTTCACACTTGGCGACTCCTGCCATGGAATTAACGACATTATTCACATCTGTACCAACAATGGGTATTAATATAGTGGCAAAACGTATGTATAATTTGGAGTATTCAAATGTGCAAATGTTTATAAAGCGTATGGGACTTAACTATGGGGTCATCAGTCCCTAAACTTACAAACTACTTATGAACTAGCTAATCCTAAAGACGGCACAAATATCCATGCCCGAGGGGGGATACGAACCCCCGACCGTAGTGGCCGTGCTGACCGTGACTGAAGCGCCTCAGTCCCCTCGGCCACCGCGGCCGGTATTTGGAGTATAATCCTAAAATTTCATTTTACCATTCTTATTGCCTACGTACACATAATTTTTGTATTCGCGACATCTATGTCAAACACCTGACTAATTATGTACGTTTCATTCACCTTCTTGTATGACTAATATTAAAAATCTGTATCCTCTGTTCTTCATTCTTCTCTTCAAGGAAAGTGTTAGTGATTTTCACATTTAATTTCATTTCGTCTGTATCACTGATAACATGGCAGAAGACATATGCCAACTGATGGATTTGTAAAAGACGTAGTGATACCAATTATCCCTGAATTCGTGATTGTAGAGACAGTATAGTAAAAGAAATTTGGACTCTTTTACAGACATTATTTCTAAGTCTGAAAAGTGTTATATACCTGAACGACATAAAAGTGTCAGGACGAGAGATATTGCAACAATTTTATGTACAATGGGTACATGAAATATTCGGTGGCCGAGGGGACTGAGGCGCTCCAGTCACGGTCTGCACGGCCACTACGGTCGGGGGTTCGAATCCCCCCTCGGGCATGGATATTTGTGTCGTCGTTAGTAGTAGCTAGTTGATAAGTAGTTTGTAAGTTTAGGGACTGATGACCCCGTAGTTAAGTCCCATAAGCTATACAAACATTTGAAACATGCAGCAAGTGCTGTGAGAACGCTACGCGGTGCGCTGCTCCCTCTGCCTGTGCTCAAATGAGTGTGCGTTGGCCTACCAGAGGCCCTGCGCCTCTCCCCTGCCTCTTTTGAACCAAATGTGCGCCGAACCTTAATGGTCTTGATATCTAACAGCCAGTTCAGTTCAAAAAATGTTCATATAGCTTATGGGACTACGGGGTCATCAGTCCCAAAGCTTACAAACTACTTATGAACTAGCTAAGACTAAGGACGGCACAAATATCCATGCCCAAGGGGGGATTCGAACCCCCGACAGTAGTGGCCGTGCAGACCGTGACTGAAGCGCCTCAGTCCCCTCGGCCACCGCGGCCAGCGCCAGTTCGGTTCCTCAGACAAACGATTCAAAAAAAAAAAAAAAAAAAAAAAAAAAAAAAAAAAACAGTTTACCGATATCCTGCTTCCCTCGCCAGCTCTCGTGGTATACAGTTAATATGACCTAATACGGCGATATGGTGCTGTAGTAGCACAATGGACTTGCATACAGCATACAAAAGGAATGCGGTTGAAACCCAGATCAAGAGGATTTACTTTTTCCCAGATTTCCCTAAATTACTCCACGAATGTCCGGAATGGTTCCTTTTAAAGGGCGTGGCTGATTTCCTTCCCCAACCGTGCAAAATCTATCCGGGAGTGTGTTCTGTCATTAATGACCTCACTGTTGACAGGACATTAAAAACTAGTCTTCCTTCCTTCCTTTTTTTCTTGTAAATATGACTTGCGAACATTCTCGCCAACTTACTTATTCTTTCCCACATATAATTCCTCACGTTCATCTGGGTGGAAACTCGCCGGTTACAATATTCATAGTGCAAAGAGACATTTCCGACCTGTACAAGTATCAATAGGATTCGCCATTGTGTGAGACCACGTAGTCAATTTAAATTTATAAAATTTGCAAATGTTTTGGCCACTATTGCAGGTTGTTTGCCTGTCAGACCCTGAGAATGACAACTCGCAATTGGGGGCGAAACGTCTTGCAGTTTATGAATTGGCACCATGTGAATGCCACCATGTGAATTTTATTCACAATATTCTTCCATCAGTAGTGCCTCATATTGTTCTTATTTTAGTGCAATGTGTGAATACAAATTCAAATTTCAGTAGGTTTTCTCTACTCGCTGTAGATTAAAGCATGTTACCATCTAGACACCTACCACTCCTGCAAGCAAGGTGAAGAATCCAACGGACTAAGCCGGAAAAGGGCAGAATATCAGCAACCGAGTGAATTACCCTCAGTATTAGAAAAGTGAACTGGTGTTGTAGAATAGTCCTGAATAAACGACTGCCAAAGAGTTGCAGATGGTCGGCCGCACTGGCCGAGAGGTCTGCGGCGCGCCAGTCCTAGTCTGCACGACCGCTACGAAATGTTCAAATGTTTGTAGAGTCTTTGGGACTTAACTACGGGGTCATCAGTCCCTAAACTTACAAACTACTTACGAACTACTTACAACTAAGGACGGCACAAATATCCATGACCGAGGGAGGATTCTAACCCCCAACCGTAGTGGCCGTGCAGACCGTGACTGGATCGCCTCAGTCCCCTCGGCCATCGCGGCCGGTGCGACCGCTACGGTCGGGGGTTCGAATCCCACCTCGGGAATGGATATTTGTGTCACCTTTAGTAGAAGGTAGGTCGTAAGTAGTTTGTAAATTCAGGTACTGATGACCCCGCAGTTCAGTCCCTTAAGCTTGAGAAACATTTGAACATTTGAAAGTTGCAGATGGTAAAAATGTTCGTTGAAAAATTCTTGATCTTGAAAAAAAAAGTCATTCTCTCTGATACCGTGAGATCTCCAATCAAACTGAGATCTCATCGCCACTAATGAGTGCTGCTATCAGTCACATTGACTATTCGTTGGCGTGAAGTGGTGAACTCCAGGTGGAACATGGAGATACTTATCTGAAAATTGAAAATATCAAAGTCTTCTTTTGTTTGCGTCTCCTCTTTTAGGTCTCGGTGCCACTGACGTTTTCTGACGTTGAATGAGGGAAGCTGGTAGAGTAGAACAGCTGGAGGATCAAAGAGACAGACTGTCAAAGAGACTCGATGCGAGTGTCCCTGGGCGGGCGCTGGTTGGGAAAATCGGCTTGTGTAGGGTGGTGGCCCCCTCTTCCCTGGGGACTGTCCTGGAGCGCCTGCGCCGCGGTCTATCGGGTTTCGCTTTTCGCTAACGACGCCCGGCGGGCCCACCGGCTGCCACGTGTGGCAGACACTCCACTGGCCGAACGCCCACAACACGAGGCTCCCTTATCGTCTGCGTCCCGGCAAAACCTTGACTGGATTTAAGCTGCTCCACCATCACATTATCAGCATCGTTAACTGCAGCCTTACACTGAGGGGACACAATTACGGGACGCCGATAAGCACAGCCTGCTGGAGTATCGCGAGGTACAAAAGAGCTGGGCATTAGCGCAGCTGCCGTTTATATTGCGGTAAATCATATAAATAGGTACAGAATATGGTACATCAATTGCGATTGGTACACATTTTCAGCTTTGCCCAATCGCAGTTGATGTCATATATTCTGTGAATATTAAATAATAACTGCAGCATCAGAAGTGACGTCTGTTCTTTCGGAACAGACGCCACGTGTATATATATAATATGCCGGTGACGAGCAATGATCCTATCGTTAGTGGGGAGGGGTGGGCAAGTTTGAAGCCCTTACTCTTTCGGGAATTAGTTTCTTAACTACGAGTTTGAGTACTGTGGGCAGAGCGAAGCTGGGAATTTGTATCTGGCGGGAGGCGTGCTTAGGTAGGTAGTCCTTGCAGGTGCGGTGATCACTGTGTCCCCAGTGGTGTAGGGGTCAGCGCAACTGCCTAGAAAGCAGGATACCCGGGTTCGGATCTTTCGGAATAGACGCGTAAAGTATATATATAGGTTCCAGATGCCACTGTGGTCGCAAGACGGGATTTAACAGGCTGTGAACGCGGAATCTTTACTGCAGCTAGACACATCAGACGCTTCATTTCGATAATTGACTACGAATTCGATGATCCAAGAACGACAGTGTCAAGAGTGGCCGAGAATACACGCTCCGCGTGCCGACGGCATAACAGCGGGTATCGAATGCAGCTGCTCTCCTGGGCTCGTGCCTGAAGGCCCTATAGGATGTAGGGGAAAGCGGGGCAAGTTGACGGTATTGTTTTAATCTTTCTCTAAAGGAATTATTTTCTTTAATAAGGAACTCATTGTTCGATGGGGCGATCTATAATTGTTTAATAATGATTTTGCAGCCAAGATCGCATTTTTCATTTATTATGTTACCGGTTTCGGCGTGCTCGACGCCATCTTCAGACCTGTTGTATTTTACATAACTTCACAACATTTTTTTTATATACTAAAAGAGTACATCCAGGTACATATAGAACTTGGACTTTGAAGTACCTCACTTCAGAACCATTACAAGATGGATGTATATATTTTATTTGCGACTAGAAATTTTATGTTTAGTGACGCCTCAACCTGGATGTACTCTTTTAGTATACAAAAAATGTTGTGAAGTTATGTAAAATACGACAAGTCTGAAGATGGCGTCGAGCACGCCGAAACCGGTAACATAATAAATGAAAAATGCAATCTTGGTTGCAAAATCATTATTAATAAATTATTTTCTCGTGGCAAACATTATTAGACTAGTCTATTATTGCAATGTTCGGAATCTTACATCTTATAAAATTGGCTGTATGTGTGTATGTATGTATGTATGTATGTACGTATGTTCCACATCTCCTCCTAAACTACTGGACCGATTTCAGCCAAACTTGGTACACATGTTCCTTAAGATCAGGCAACAATCGCTGTCGGGGTAAGAATCACCTACGGCACATACATAAGGAGATATGACGTCATAAACAATGAGATGCGCGAAAAAACGCTGGGTCAAACGACAATGCTGCACATTTGCTCCTAAATTACTGGGCCGATTTCAACCAAATTTGGTACACATATTTGTCATATGAGGTAACAATTGCTGTAGGAGTACGAATCACATACGACATATGGTTCAGGAGATATAACATCATAAACAATAAGAATAGCAAGAAACTGCCACATTATGCGACGAGACTTTATGTATACACTATATGAGCTTAGCGACTTTCAACAAACTTTAAACCTAATTAGAAACCTTTATTAAACTTTTTCTCGCTGACGACCATAGCAAAGTGATGACAGGAAAAGAGTTTCTCGCTTACTACTTTTCCACCGTTAATGGACTAAAACTACGGCATTCGGTACGACGTTACAATTTATAATTTGTACACTAAAAATTTTAGCCGCAGAACATTTTACAGACAGTATACACACATATAGATGAATGTACCATCGGGATTGTATGACAGTACGACACGTAGTTCATGAGATATGAGGACGTAAAGAGTAACGTACATGGAAAACCGCCTCATCAAGCGTCACGTTTTAATCTGTTACTTCTTTACTACTAACCGTATTCGAAACAGATTTTAGCTACATACAACACTTATACATATCAATATAGTCCTCTAAAATTATACAATTGTACAACATATCTATACTAATAATAAATCTGTAAGTATAGGCCAGTCGTTGTTCGATTCAATCTTCAAAACTACAGGACAAATTATCATGCGGTTTTCACAGAAAACATTAGCGAAAATTGGTTCAGGATCTAGGCATGACTTTATGAAAATAGAATCATGAAGTGTTTTCATAGACCGTCATGTCTGTCTGTTCATCTATTAGAAACCATTTCTTCAAAAGTACTTCGCAAATTCGCATGGGGTTTTCCCAAGTAACTGCACCGTACCTTGGCACAAGATATAGACTTAGTTTCATAAAAATCGGATCACGGAAAGAAAACCACAACTTAACGTTCCTCATCGTCAACCATCGTGGCTATCTTTCTCTTTCATCTCCAAAACTAATAGGGGTTTTTCACAGGAAAGGTGAGGGTATCTTGGGGTTACAGAAACGCTTCATTTCACAAAATCGGAGCAGAAAAAGTAAGATATCACAATTTAAACATTTCTCTAAAAGCAATCGCATGTGTTTAATTGTATAGAGTAATCTCCAAAGGTACTAAATGAACATTCATGGGGGTATCACAGATAAATAGAAAATATCCTGGGGCAACATATAGGCTTCATTTTATCAAAATCAGATCAGGAAAGTAAAAGATATCGTAATTTGAAGTTTTATGTCTATTTCATGCTTGGAAAGAACAGCGTAATGCAGCAAAGAACTAATAGATAGCGCTGCGAGTGTTCGTGTGAAGTTCGGGGCAGCGATCGGATAGTTACCCTTTGAAAATACTATTTACGCTTTGACTTTTCAACTTTACCATATTTCTAAGAATCGTTTTCTTGGATGCTATGTTCTACGAAATATGATTCAACGCAATGGATATAAAAATTTTGCAATCCTCTCCGTGTTTAATCCATATATTTACATACTCATATCACAGTCTAACGTATATCTACAACTGCGTGGAAGTTGAAGTCTCACGCTTGGAACGACAATAGCGAATCTAACGGAAAGAGAGCCAACCGTAAGAACAATAATTGTCTTCAATGATATTTCTACTTCATTAAGGAGATACTTATTACTTATTATATTTCAGCTTTCCATACTTCAGCCCATTGTCCAGAGAGATGAATGATCATGAAATAAATGTTTTAAATGGCGAACATAACTGATGGATGATGTAAGCTACATCATATTTATGAAGATATGCCTATTTCTAACACGTTCCCAAACGTATTAAAAATACCAGCTGACATTTTCATGCGGTTTTTACAGGAAATTTTAGCTAAGATTGGGGCAACATATAGCTATGATTTCATCGAAATGAGATCACGGATAAAAGATACATCACAATCTCAAGTGTTTTCAGCTACTGTCTGTTCATCTATTAGAAATACCTAATCTCCTAAACTACTTCACGGACTTGCATATGGATTGCGTAGTACAGCAAACAAGCGATAGAGGCGCTGTAGTGCACCAAAGAACTAATAAACACCCCTGCTGCATAATGAGTATGGGGTAGTACAACAAGGAAGCGAACGTCTGTGACAGAATTAAGCAATCTTATGTCTATGAATGGCAACAAACATTGAACATAGTGTTACTGATTTCGCTTTATGTATTAAATACTTAACAAAATTACTTTGCTTATTTTGCCATGATTCACCTTTTGTATCAAAAACTTTCAGAAGATACATCGTTTCGGACAATGACTTTTACTTACATTTGACATCTTGCCTAGGAAGGAAGAGTTTATTGACAAGCGATCCAACAAGTATTCTACTTTTACTGACTGAGGTCTTAAACCCTAAAAAGTCATGATACACACAGGCTCTCCGTTGCGAAGCACGGGCATATAAGCTAGTTATGTATAATTTTGTTTTCAATGTTATCGGAGAATTTTTGTTCGTTTTAGAAAGCATTGCAAAACTGTCAATTTGCCCCATACTGAGGCAAAATTACTTTGACCGCAATGCAAGATAATAGAAATGCAATACATTTTTATTGTTATAAATATTAATAGATTTCAGGGTTGGGGAGTGTCGCGTTACTTGTAACACCGTTACTAGAAACAGTTACTTTCCAAAGGTAACGCACGGTAACGGCATTATTATTTGCCTAAAGTAACTTTAACTGTAACTACGTGACTTTTGTCGGTTAAAAATTTACGGAAGTATCGCTACTTTACGTCACTAGCAGCATAACATATCTTTTGAAAGAATGTCAAGACTGCAGACTACCAGGCTTTGATGTTAATGAAGAGAAAAAAGAAACAATATTTATTTCTAAATTACATATTTTCAACATCGTATGTGTAGTATCTTTATAACATTTAATAGTACCCATTCATTCATAACGATTTTGTTTTGTAATTATATTTGGTGAAGTTGCAAAAAGGATAACTGTCTTCCAAATTCAGCTGTCGCAGCCTGTTAGTCAAATTCAAATGTTTGTAAACCTATGGGACCAAACCTGCTACTGTCATCAGTCCCTAGAAATACAAACTACTTTAACTTACACCAATGACAACAGACACACACATGCCAGAGGCAGGACTTGAACCCTGGCGGGAGCGACCGCCCAGTTTGTAGCAAGATGCCTTAGAACACGCGGCCACTACCGCGTGGCAGCGTGTCATTCCCGTCACATCTTCTCCGGTGTGTATTTCGTCCTCCTCCAATAACTATGTCGTCTTCATCTGCTTATATCGTCGGGTAACCTACTATTAATTCAGCGCCTCGTATCACTAATTCTTCATCTTCACCTGTCATAGCATAGTTATCGATGCGAATACACAGTTTTAAATGTTTGCTTATTACTGCCATTTCAACGTAACTGAGGCTGAGAATATAAAGTAGACAACAAATTTGGCATTTTTCATGGAGAAACATAACTTTCATGAGATGGAACGTTTGAAAAACTATATTTGGTGAAAATGAACAAACTTTTGAGATGCAATGAGTGGACAATTTAATTAATAATGCATTAATTAAGTATTATTATTAAGTACGTATATACATTAATGTACTTAATTATTGATTGACATTAAAGCTTGTTTCCTTTCTGGCGAGTAAGATCTATTACAAAGTATTATTTTTAAAAGTGAGTGTAAAGTTACTTGTAATGATACAGTTACTTTTGATGCATAGTAAGTAGAACCGTAAGTAAGTTACCTTTCAGGCAAGTAGCTTGAACTGTAACTAAGTTACTTTTAAAAAATATGTTTTCCAACCTTGATACATTGTTATACATACATTAATTGAAGTGAAATTCAAATTTCTCTCCTTCACAGTGGGAGCTGTCTTTGTGTCACCATTTAAAGTACATGGAACACGGTACCCAGTCTTCTGGAGAGGGTCTTAATAGAGCTAATCGCACCCAGCTCATTGAATTAAACTTTCTTCGGGAGCATAGATTAATTTTGTCACAACTATGAGTTTCTTATTTAAATCAAAAGAGGAAAACGTTAGTGTTTGTTAGTAAAATTCATATTTCTTACATCCTCAGCCAGTCGTATTTATTGCTTTAGAAGTTCTTGTTCTAAACTCTGCGCTTGAAATATTTACACATTGTGAGTTCTAATTTTTTTCATGTTTGGTTCTTCCTTTGACATAGGTTTAAAGTCAATTATACTTCTGTATAATTTTGGTTTAATAGCATTAGTAGTAGGGTAATTCTGCTCTCACCCCACAGAGATTAACCCGTCTTTAGTTTGTCATCGACGCTACTGGTCGCCATCTTGCATGACGTCATCCAATATGGCGTCCCCTGCGGAATTTGAATTTTGAAATTACTTCGGATGCTATTGGCCTGTTCCAGAAACTTTTTTTGGCGAGAAGACGGATTGTGGTTAATAGAACGATCCTGGCGGTCGCTCCATGAACTAATCTCTTGAAACTTGACATTGAACGCTTAGCAGTAAAAGAAAAAAAAAAATCTGTGCAACACTTATTTCAAGAGAAAAAGAGGGTAGTTTACGAATTTGTAAAATGAGGTTCGACTATTATTTCGAATGTATAAGAAATTTTATTTTCTCTAAAGGGCGGTTAACTCATTGGTGGGGTTCTGTAAAACATTTCTTTTTAAGGGGAAGAACTCGTCCATAGCCTTTCTCATCCCTCTGCAACCAAGATTAAATGTAGCGATTGTTGACGTTTGTCTATATGCAGATCATTGTTTGCGTATTCATGTATTATACATGTTTGAATAAATAGCTTGGACATCATTAGCTGTAGGAGCTATCGAAAAAAATTAAGGTTACGTCATTAAAAAATATTGTTGGTATTCTGATTCTTACAGTTTAGGTCTCAATCGCTACGACGAAATAGATGAACAAGGTTACTTGCCTGTATACAATATGAAGAAGTAAAGCCTCGACTGTTGTTAAAAATAGACAGATTCATATATATATATATATATATATATATATATATATATATATATATATATAGGTTATTTCCTTATATAAAATAAATGATTTCGCTCTCTACAATGATTATTTGCTCATTATATTTGCATGAATAACAAAAAGCTTGATATACTGATTGTCTCTGTCATGGTTAAATATTCGCACTTGTGATTATTTGGGCTCCTAGCCGATTTTCGTGAAAGGCAGTTGGCCATACTACATCTGAATCTACATGGGATACTCTACAAATCACATTTAAGTGCATGGCAGAGGATTAATCGAACCACCATTATACTATTTATCTCCCATTCCATTCTTGAATAGCGCGCGGGAAGAAAGAACACCCGAGTCTCTCCGTTCGAGCTCTGATTTACCGTATTTTATTCTGATGGTCATTTATACCTATGTAAGTGGGAGTCAACAATATATTTTCGCATTCGGAGGAGAATGTTGGTGATTGGAGTTTCGAAAGTAGCCCACGCCGCAGCGATAAGCGCCGTTGTTGTAACGATTCCCATCCCAGATCCTGGATCATTTCCGTAACGCTCTCGCCCCTGAATCGTGACAATACGAACGAGCTGCCCTTCTCTGGCCTCTTTCGATGTTATCCGTCAAATCCACCTGATAAGGATCCCACACTGGGCAGCAATACTCCAAAAATGTACGGAAAAGCGTAGTGTATGAAGTTTCTTTTGTAGCTCTGTTGCATCTTTTAAGGGTTCTGCCAATGAAACACAGTCTCTGGTTCGCCATCCCACAACATTATCTATGTGTTCTTTCCAGTTTAAGTATGATGTAATAGTAATTCCTAGGTATTTTGTGGAATTTACTATTTACCCTACTATTGTGGAATTTACTTTTGATTGATGTATCTTGTAAACAAAGTTTAACGGATTTCTTTTCGTACTGATGTGGACGACTTCACACTTCTCATTATTTAGAGTCAATTGCCAATTTCTACACCACAGTGATATCTTATTTAGATCGTTCTGCAGTTGGTTTTGATCTTCAGATGATTTCACTGGACGGTAAATGACGGCGTCGTCTGCAAACAACCTAATAGAGCTACTTAGATTTTCCCCTAAATCGTTTATGTAAATAAGGAACAACAGAGGACAAATAACGCTACACTGTGGAACGCCGATATCACCTCTGTTTTAGTCGATGCCTTACCGTTGATTATTACGAACTGTGTCCTTTCTGACAGGAAATCCCCTGTCCAATCGCAAATTTGGAGCGATATACACTAACCACGCAATTTGATTAAAAGCCGGTTGTGAGGTACGGTGTCAAAAGCCTTCTGGAAATTAAGAAATACGGAACCGATTTGCGAACTCTTGTCGATAGCACTCATCACTTCGTGTGAATAAAGAGCTAGTTGTGTTTCGCTTGAACGATATTTTCTAAATCCGTGTTGACCTTGGGTCAATAGATCATTCTGTTCGAGATAATTCATAATATTTGAATACAGGATATGTTCCAAAACTCTGCTGGAGATTGACGCCAATGAAATAGGCCTGTAGTTTAGTGGGTTTCTCCTACTGTCTTTCTTGAATATAGGTGTGACCTGTGCAACTTTCCAATCTTTTGGTACAGATCCTTCTTTGAGAGAGCTTTTGTATATGGCTGTTAAGTAAGGAACTATCGCTTCAGCATAATCAGACAGAAATCTAATGGGTATACAGTCCGAACCAGAAGACTTGTTCTTGTGAAGTGATTTTATTTGCTGCACTACTCCGATGATATCTACTTCTACGTTACTTATGACGGCCTCTGTTCGTAATTCGAAATCTGGAATATTGGTTACGTCTTCTGTGGTGAATGAGTTTCTAAAAGCTATGTTTAGTAACTTTAGTAGTGCTATCATCGGCAGGATCGCCACTACTATCACGTAGTGAGGTTATTGTTTGTGTTTTGCCCCTAGTATATTTAACATATGACCAAAATCTCTTTGGGTTTTCAGTCAAATTTCGAGAAAGAGTTTCGTTGTGATTGTAGGCATCTCGCATTGCGATCTTCGCTAAATTTCAAGCTTCTGTGTAGGATCTCCAATCCTGGGGATTTTGTGTTCGTTTAAATTTAGCATGGCTTTTCGTTTGCTGACCTGTTTTGTGTACCAAGGGGGATCACCTCCTTCTTTTATTAATTTATTTGGTATAAAATTGTCAATTGCTGTCGATACCACTTCTTTGAATTTGAGCCACATCTGGTCTACACCTATGTTTAGTGTTGGAAACGAGTGGAAGCTGTCTTTCAAGAAGCAATGTATTTTATTTCTATCTGCTTTCCTGAACAAATATACTATTCATTTATTTTTGGTGACTTGGGGACTTTCGATATTCAATCTCGCTACGACAGCTCTGTGTTCACTAATACCTGTATCCGTGTTGATGTTCGTTATGAGCTCAGGATTGTTTAATGGCCGGCCGCGGTGGCCGAGGGGACTGAGGCGCTTCACTCACAGTCTGCACGGCCACTACGATCGGGGGTTCGAATCCCCCCTCGGGCATGGAATTTGTGCCGTCCTTAGTTGTAGGTAGTTCATAAGCAGTTTGTAAGTTTAGGGACTGATGACCCCGTAGTTAAGTCCCTTAAGCTTAACAAACATTTATTTTGATTGTTTGTTGCTAAGAGATGAAGTGTGTTTTCACATCCATTTACAATTCTCGTTGTCTCATGTTCTAATTGTTCGAAGTAATTCTCAGAGAATGCGTTGAGTACAATTTCGCACGACGTTTTATTCGTACCTCCTGATTTGTAAGTATAATTTCGCCGACAGATTGAGGGTAAATTAAAATCACAGCCTGTTATTATCGTGTGAGACGGGTACGTTTTTGTAATTAGACTCAGGTTTTCTTTGAACCTCTCTGCTATTGTATCGTCAGAGTCGGGAGGCCGGTAAAAGGAACCGATTATTAACTTAATACGAATTTCAGGTACAACCTCTACCCATAATAGCGCGCAGGAACTTCAACTTCGCTACACGAAATTCTACTTTTGTCGGCGATAAACACCTCCGCCAATTTTGTTTAATCTATCCCTTCTGAACAGGGTTATGTCTTTTGCAAATACTTCTGCCGAACTTATTTCCGGCTTGAGCCAACTTTCACTGCCTACAATGATGTGTGTTTCGGTGATTCTATTAATGCTTGGAGTTCTGGTACTTTCCCAACACAGCTACGACAATTTACAACTGTTATACCGATAGTTCCTAGATGTACATTTCTCCTGTGATCTACCAGCATCCTTTGAGATTGCCCATTTTGTTTTTCCCCAAAGCCCTTTATCCTAAAAAAACCGCCCAGTCCTCCGCTACCCGTGTAGCCGCTTCCTGCGTATAGTGGACTCCCCACTTATTCAGCGGACCCTGGAAACCCACCACCCGATGACGCAAGTCAAGGAATCTGCAGCCTACACGGTCGCAGAACCGTCGGAGCCTCTGATTCAGACCCTCCACTCGGCTCTGTACCAGAAGTCCACAGTCGGTCCTGTCAACTATGCTCCAGATGGTGAGCTCTGCTTTCATCTTGCAAGCAAGACTGGCAGTCTTTACCACTTCAGATAGCAGCTGAAAACCTGAGACAATCTCTCCAGATCCATAGCGACATACATCATTGGTACCGATGTGAGCCACTACCTCATTCTTCATTATTAGAGGGGCACTCTGTCAGCAGAATAGTAAATGGCCTATCAGACCACGATGCCCAACTTTTAATTCTAAAAAGTATTTGTTCTCAAACAAATGTTAAACATAAATATCAACTACTCAGAAAAGTTAATCCAGTTGAAATTGAGACCTTTTTAAGCCTAATTAAGGAACAAGAATGGCAGGATGTTTATAGTGCTGATAATGCAGATGATAAATATAATGCTTTTCTGAACACATTTATTATGCTGTTTGAAAGTTGCTTTCCGCTAGAACGCTCAAAACAGGGTACTTTCAGTAACAGACAGCCAGGGTGGCTGACAAAGGGGATAAGAGTATCATGTAGAACTAAGCGGGAGTTGTATCAAAATGTTAGAAGCAGTCAGAATGAAGATGCAGTAGCTCATTACAAACAGTACTGTAAGGTTCTGAAAAATGTCATTAAGAATGCAAAAAGTATGTGGTACGCAAAAAGAATAGCAAACTCTCGGGATAAAATTAAAACTATCTGGTCAGTCGTGAAGGAAGTGTCTGGTCAGGAGCAGCAGGTAGAAGATATAACGTCAGTGCGTAGTAGGAATGTTTCTGTTACTGACAAGTTAGATATATGTGCAATATTCAATAATCACTTTCTGAATGTAGTAGAGGAACTAAACAAAACTCTAGTTTCTACAGGTAATCATATAACGTTTTTAGAAAATGCGTTTCTGAGGCTGTTACCTGAAATGATCCTTCATGATACTTCCATAGGTGAGATTGAGTCAATAATTAAATCACTAAAGACTAAGGACTCTTGTGGATATGATGGGGTATCTAGCAGAATTCTAAAGTACTGTTCTCCATATGTTAGCCCAGTACTAAGCCATATTTGTAATTTTTCCTTTCAGAATGGTCAGTTTCCTAACAGATTAAAGTACTCAGTAGTGAAACCGCTTTATAAAAAAGGAGAAAGGGATAATGTAGACAACTATAGACCTATTTCTATGCCATCGGTTTTTTCCAAAGTTATTGAAAAGGCTGTATATTCAAGATTAATTGATCATTTCAGTTCACATAATTTCCTGTCAAACGTACAGTTTGGTTTTAGAAGTGGTTTAACGACTGAAAACGCTATATTTTCGTTTCTCTGTGAGGCACTTGATGGGTTAAATAAGAGACTACGGACATTAGGCGTCTTCTTTGATTTAACAAAAGCGTTTGATTGTGTTGATCACAAAATATTGTTGCAGAAGTTGGAACATTATGGAATACGGGGAGTAGCCCACAACTGGTTCACCTCTTACTTTAATAATAGACAACAGAAGGTAATTCTCCGCAGTGTAGAAAATGGCTATGACGTGCAATCCCAATGGGGCACAATTAAGTATGGGGTGCCCCAGGGGTCTGTTTTGGGACCATTGCTGTTTCTTATTTATATAAATGATATGCCTTCGAGTATAACAGGTGATTGTAAAATATTTTTATTTGCTGATGATACCAGTTTGGTAGTGAAGGATGTTGCTCGTAATATTGACACAGTATCAAATAATGCAGTTCAAGAGATAAGTTCATGGCTAATAGAAAACAAGTTGATGTTAAATCACAGTAAAACTCAGTTTTTACAATTTCTAACACATAATTTGACGAAATCTGACATTATGATTACACATAATGGGCATGTGATAAGTGAGACTGAACAGTTCAAATTTCTAGGTGTTCATATAGACAGTAAGCTGTCATGGAAAGCCCATGTTCAGGATCTTGTTCCAAAACTAAATTCTGCTATATTTACCATTAGAACAATATCTGAGATAAGTGATTTTTCAACACGAAAAGTAGTCTATTTTGCTTACTTTCACTCACTTATGACGTACGGCATTGTTTTTTGGGGTAAGTCGCCTGATGCAAAAAGGATATTTCTGGCTCAAAAACGGGCGGTTCGAGCAATATCTGGTGTAAGTTCGCGAACGTCATGTCGACCCCTTTTCAGTAGTCTGGGAATTTTGACTCTGGCGTCACAATACGTTTTTTCTTTAATGTCGTTTGTTGTTAATAATATCAGCTTATTCCCACGAGTTAGTAGCTTTCACTCGGTGAATACTAGACAGATGTCTAATGTACATTTGCACCACACCACCTTAACACTTGTGCAGAAAGGGGTGCAGTATTCTGCGGCATCCATTTTCAATAAGCTGCCACAAGAACTTAAGAATCTTAGCACTAATCCACATGCTTTCAAATCTAAACTGAAGAGTTACCTCGTGGCTCACTCCTTTTATTCTGTCGAGGAACTCCTAGAAAAGTTAAACAATTAAGCTAATTCATTTTTTCTTTATTGATTCTTTTCACTTTGTCTTAAGATTGTCGTGTGCAAAGGACTACTTAAATTTTTTCTATTACCATTCTTGTGTAACAATGTATGTACTTGTTCCATGACCATGGAGTCTTACTCCTCAAGTGGGTCCTATGGAACAGAAAAAAATAAATACCTGAGGTTGGCTGAACTCCGTACCCTTCATGGCATCCGGAAGGACTCGTTCCACATCTGGTATGACTCCACCCGGCATGCACACGGAGTGCACGTTGGGCTTCTTCCCCTCCTTGGCAGCCATATCTCTGGCTCAATCATCTGCCTAAAGTTGGAGCTCCAAACTACAAGCAAACCCACCCTGTGTGACAGCCCGGGGTGGTGCTGACCTGAGGATGAGAGACACCCTCCGACTCAGGAACGTTGTCCTGAACACACATTGCTTGCTATTTCTGGCTGTAGGCAAACAGAGGGTGGACGCTTTCACCTTCCAGGCAGGGAGGGTGCGCAATGCGTATGCCCTAGCCTGGACAACTAGCCAGACGTTTTCGGCTGGAAAATATTTACCCCCCAGTAGAACGAGGGCGGTGGATTTTGACGATTGTACTTGCAGTCCTTTACAGTTCATTGTACTGGTAAAATAAATTGGTTCTATGTAAAATTATCGTTTAAGTAAGTTACGAAAATCCGTGCGTCCGCCTTGACTGTGAAACGAAATGTTGCCTCAGAAAACATATATCCTTGGCGTCGTATGTAGTTGTTTATAAAAAATTGTTGTTAAACATTATTTCCGAGAGAAATATTCATCCAGAAAAAAAATGTTTTTGCGAATAAAATATTGATTTATTTTCTCCAATGTTGGTGGAATCCAAACTGTATGAAATAAAAAACGTTGATTTCATATATCTGTTATGTAAATTAATCAGAGGCAGACCTGTCGGCGGGGTAGGCAGCTTCAACTGACGCGCGATGTGTGGCAAGCGGCATTTTAATTGCCCATCTTTCATGGCATGCTGGCTATTAAAGTGCGCGCTCACCGTGTAGGATTCCATAATCAGACTATGATGATTTTACACGCAATTACCTCATTTTCTGGGGGTGCACAGCACTGGACATGTAGGAGGCGTCACCAGGCAGACGGCGCTGGAGGTGGACATGAAAGAAAAAATGTTCAAATGTTTGTTAATCTATCAGACCAAACTGCGTGGTCATCCGTCCGTAGCTTACAAACTACTTAAATCTAGGTAAAGTAATCTAAGGACAAACACACACACCCAGGCCCCAGGGAGGACTCGAACCTCCGACGGCAAGCAACCGCTCTCCGCAGCGAGGAGGCGGACATCGGCCAAGTACGTGTGGAGGTGTGGGGTGGGGGTCCTTTACTGACATCTAGTAGTAGAAATTATAATTTTATTCCGCCAAAAAAGTTTTCTGGAAAGATCCAATAGCATTCAAAGAAATTTCAGAATTCAAATATTCCGGGGGGCGCAATCTTGGATGACGTGATGCAAGAGGCGACCAGTGGAGTCAATGAGAAACAAAAGACAGGGGAATCTCAGTGGGGGTGATTAGTGGCATTACCCTACTACTAGCATGAACACTTCTTGCAGGGCCTTCTTCATTCCGATTTTCTGAGAATTAGGTATTACATTCTTCACTCGGATTTTCATGTTCAGTAGGACCGTCTGTAGCAACAGCATGTTCTCTGATGCACATGCGAACACAGACACACACACACACACACACACACACACACACACACACACGCACGCACGCACGCACGCACGCACGCACACACACACACACACACACACACACACACACTCACACACTCACATGAATATATGTGCATATGATACATACATTCAGTTTTGCAGAAGGAGACATAGTGTTGCTTCAGGGATATTGTAATCGTTTGCTGCGCCCAAACAGGACTTTTCTCCCTTCTTTGACGTATATTACTGCAGCAACCAAACCATTTGGCTCCCACTCTGTTTCATAACTTCTCAATCTCAATCATCGTGTCTCATAAATTAGTGAAGTAGTGCACTTTCAATTTGTTGAGAGATAGTAACTGAGACATGAAAGTCAAGATTATTACACGAAACACGAAAATAGGCAGTCGTAAACTGAAAAATACACAGCAAAAATCATCTGGCACAAGATGACGAGATCGAGAACTTGCACCAGCCAACTTGCCACAAACGACAATCTTAGAAACTTTCCATTTTTGCGAGAGTTTAAAAAGAATTATACACAAATACAGTCTTTATAAAAGCACATTGTTTAGTTACCGATGTATGACAAAGTGTAATTTATATCTTACCTGTTATTCTGCGAAGTCTTTAATTCAGAGATTTAAAAAATTACAGCACGCCACAGAGAATTCTCGATCAGAGTATAGCAAGGAAAGATACGACACGCCAGTGCATTTCCTAATCGCGTGGAGCGCTAGTAGTAAGCATACAGTGCTGCTTCCTAGACATGGGAATTTGAACTAAATCATTATTCATCTTGCCCCGCTCGTCGACTCTCCCCAGTCTCCCCTGTCATGTTCCACTGGAAAACCGTGGCCAGTTCAGATGAGTCTCAGTTATCACCCAGTAAGAGCTGATGGGAAGGATCGAGCAGAGTCTAACAAAAAAAGTCGCGAAACTGAGTTTCTGGAACTTTGCAACTGCATCGCCGGTAGGACATTAAGACATAACCCAAAACCATTGTGTATTGTATGTGTATTTGGAGTGGAGTGGCACATTCAAAATACCATCGTATTTAGGAATATCTGTGGCGCGTTAAAGTTGCAGCAGCTATCAAAAATATACTCTGGAAATCTCTCATTTGCTGGTAAGTGATAGAAAAAATGTTACGAAGAACAAGTGTTCGTTTACGGTCGGTACACTTTCAGGCATGGAACAAAACCTTTAACAAGTCATTCTCTTCGAAAGATGGGCTCTTAAAGCTCTTGCTTAACCACCACTTCATAATATTACTGCTGTATAAAAGTAATGTCTGAATATCTTCGATTGGAGTTAATCAGTTATTTCAATAGATCTCTGTTAGTTTGGAACTACATTTTCAAAAAAATTATAGTACTACATACTAACGTATTTTGTCAGTTACCTACTAGTCTGAAAAAGTGAATGCGTAGCTACAAATAAATAATGTCTTTTTATAAACTGTTCGTATTACCAAGTCACATTCTTGAAGATATTCAGTTTCATACCTGCTAAGTAGCTAAAATATTTTACGTCAAGTTCACAAAACGCACAGAACCAAGGGCAAAGAGGAAGGAGCATCTCTGTTGTTGCGTCGCTATTCGCCACAGTACTTCGGCCGCTGGGGGCGCCTGCAGTCTCGTTACCTCTTTGCCTGCCTGCTCGGCTAGATATGCCTGCGCACCACAGCTACGACAGTCAGCACGGGAGATTATGGAACTTCTAGGCACTACGAGGCAGCCCCAGGAAATCTACAGTTCAAGAATTTCAACATAGAAGAGCCAAGCTAAACAATGTTCAAATGTTTGTTAAGCTTATGCGACTTAACTACGGGGTCATCAGTCCCTAAACTTACAAACTACTTATGAACTACTTACGAACTAGGACGGCACAAATATCCATGCCCGAGGGGGGATTCGAACCCCCGACCGTAGTGGCCATGCTGACCGTGACTGGAGCGCCTCAGTCACCTCAAAGAGCCAAGCTTCCATCTATGCAAACACCAGAACAGTTATTCATTTCGTAGCAGAACTATGTAATAGTTTGAAGCATGAAGTTTGTACCAACGCAACCACACTCAATTTAAGTACTGATTTCTTCTCTCAATAAATCTTTTGAGGACTGATCACTTCTATTAGTTGCAGACCTTGTCCACACCCTTGGTAGTCTGGCTCACCTCCTTTCGAAACTACAGCATCCCGAGGTCACAAAAGTCTCCAAGATGTCTATGTTCTATAGACGTTAGAATATTCGAAATTGGCTAAAACAAAACTCATTAACTTGAAAGTGAAAATGGAACAGGTGAATATTATCATATCCAATTCCTTTCGTACTTGAGCACATCAGACTGCAATTCATTTCTGCTCTTAAAACGTTTTTAGACCATACCATTACGACTCAGCTATTGTGTGGTGTATGAATTACAGTGCACTGATATTTTGGTACTATAGACTGTCATTAACACAAGTAGTAATGCTACTTGTAATATATTTGTACAACAAATTTCACAACAACGTTTGATGCTTTTTATCATGCCGTTCTTCTGCTGCTCCCTAGCATCGTTCCAGCTGCACATTTCTCCCTAGAGAGTTTTGCTAATTGTGATAGAGTGTGGTTCGACTATGGCGCATGAAGCCATGAGACGTATTTTTTAACGAGGTACACGGCAATAGCGTCGTACTTCATCACATGCAGTTGACTGCCTCCTGTGCGCCAACTGAAGCAGTCAGTCACTGCAAATGATTATGTACGGCTATTTGGAAGTCAGTTTCATTTTTTGTGAGTCAACGGAGTCCCAACAGTTTACTTGTATTCTTCCACACACTTGTACAAAGTGTGTGACGAACAAAAAAAAGAAATAACGGCTTTATTGAGCCCAAAACTATATTAAAGTTACGTCTGAAAACAATTCGTTGAACAGTTTTGCAGATTAGTGCGTTCAAGGTGGGGTCACAAAAAATGTTCAAATGTTTGTAGAACTTATGGGACTGAACTACGGGGTCATCAGTCCCTAAGCTTACAAACTACTCATGAACTAGCTAAGACTAAGGACGGCACAAATATACATTCCCGAGGGGGGATTCGAACCCCCGACCGTAGTGGCCGTGCAGACCGTGACTGGAGCGCCTCAATCCCCTCGGCCACCGCGGCCGGCGTGGGGTCACAATAAAAAAAAAAAAATCTCATTGTAGTGTTTTATTATCCACTTTAGATTTGTCTGTAGTTTTATAATTTTTGCAAGCGCTTAGAACAAAAGTAATAAAAATATAAATAATTCAAAATGATGGACGAACGATTACGTCTCTACTATTGTGATAATATCTATGCACCCAACACGTAATATTCTTCTGACCGTATTTTAACAAACAGCCAAAATTGTTTCATATTTGAGTTTAGCTTTATAAACATACTCTTTTTTAACATTATCTCTTTAAACAATTATTTCAATATCTGTCCCATATTTTCATTACCTTTTTTCGTTAAAATATTATCACCTGTTTTGCTTTGGTAATTCGTTCTAAGTTTATTTTCTTTGCATGTGCTGGTTAGGAATGACTGTAGCCTGCAAGGAACGTAGCATACATTTGGCGTTCGGAAATAAGTAATGTGACATCCCTAGCCCGTAACCTTGCCAGAATGTCCCTTTTGCATACGCCATATTGCTTTCTTTATTTCATGATTTTCTTATTATAACTCAAGCGTTATGATATCTTAGCAATGGCGCAGTGAAAATTACCAAAAACACGTCATTCTTGGGACAATGAATCATAATCAAATGTCTAAAAATGCCATCTTAGCAGGTCACACCTGCCATCGATGGTACGATAATTAGGGATTACTCCCTCAGCTGTTCGGCGTAGCGTAGTGGGCGGCGAATTAGTTTGTGATGCACGAACGTGTTAAACGGCGGTTCGAAACTTGCCGACGTTGTAGCTCAGTTGGCTCGACACCCTTTGAGAAGAAGAAACTGAGTCAACGACGAAACGATCAAAATAAAAAACAACGTCCACAAAATACCGATTAAATCGAAGAACCAATGAAAAGAGAGGAAAAGAAAGACGGGTCAACGAACAACCCAGAACGAACATGAACAAACGACCGAAAAGCGTTGATTTACCTGAAGAACAAAAAAATATTAATAAATAGTAACATGAAAAACCGTCACTGTAATTTTTCCATTGCTGTTTTGTTTTCATCCTGATTCCTAAAAGGTTTTTGTACACACTTGTTAACTGAACACAACTATGTTCTGCAAAATTCCGAGTTGTTAAATGGTAACAGTGCATTTGTTGTTTTTTGTGAACGTACCATGAAATACATACCAGCGAATTGCAAACACAGACTTATTTTTCATGTGTACACAAACGGTGGAGATACTGTTATAACGATTGTTGTAAATGACGTAATGATAGTACTAAATTTGTATATAGATTAAGTATTACTGTTATGTGGAATTCAGAGTTACCGCACTTATTCCTTTTGTTATTTTTGCAGTAAAAGAAAACGTAGTCACGGTTTGATACAGAATAGTTTCCCTTTATTTTAGCGTAGGTCAAAGTAACATGAAAAAAGTCATATCTCAAACATAAAAAAGGTAATGCAATCCATCGCAACCATACCAAAGACAAACATTTTAATAGACACATTGATTCTAATTAATGACTTTCAAAAAATTCCATAAGTAGTGAATAATTGCTTAGAAAAAAAATCAAGGTAATTTGTTGTGATGTATGCACTTCCCTTGCGTTTTATCAAGGAACGACAATTGCCACAGAAATCTAGGACTTCATTTACATATGGAACTACCAGTATCAGCACGTTGTTTAAGAAATTCATTATTACAGTATCGTCCCACTTTATGTGCAAATGTTTCAGAAGACCATTGTTCAGTTCGTTGTTACGTATTTCACACGTTCACGAAATATAACAAACGCACATTTTAGGGGTAGCACTCTTACATATGCACGATTATAAACATTGCAGAACATAGCGCTGTTTAAGGAACAAGGTTGTCCCAAACTCTTATAGGACCCATTTCTCGTTTTATTGATAGTATCTGTTAACCGGTAATACGGAATTTTAAACACTAGATTACAATTTATCGTACTAAGTTTGGCCTTTTGTTTCTGTTAATCTCGAGTGCGACATTGCTTTGAAATGACAACGCGTAATTTATAAGGAGAAAATCGTAAAATACGTAAAGCAAGATGGCGTATGCGAGAGAGTTCTTGGCGAGGAATGTCAAGTCACATCTCCGAACGCCTAGTTTACGTAAAATCAAGTGACTTTTTCAAATCGCCGATGTTTTTGCAAATATCTCTGTAACGCTGCGAGTAAGAGAGCAAAGTTGTAGAGAAGTTTCTCCTCGATAAATTCGGTTATTCAATTTTCGTGTCAGATTAACGGTTAAGCAGTTATTCTAATTTAAATTTCGATCAGTTCGATTTTGATGATACGTTTCCTCTAAAAAAAAAAAAAAAAAAAAAAAAAAAAAAAAAAAAAAAAAAAAAAAAAAAAAAGTTAAGATTCCAATGAAACCTTCGTTAAGTAGATTTGGAGCTGTGTTGGAACAGGTTAACCACATTCGCCTCACTTTAAGCATGTTATTAAAGTATAGAAGGCAGATGACTTCACGCGGCAGTCTTCATGTGACATCGAAACCCCGAAATACAACAAAAGCTGTTGAGTTGTAGAGCTACAAAACTTGTGGTAACCGTGCGGCACGAGTAATTAAAATGTCTACACCAGTCGACGAATCGTATTGCGCTGTGAAAAATTGTTTAAGAAACGAAGAGCTCTTCTGGGCTCTACCAAATATTAGGTTTCACTACGCAACGAAGTGATCCCCTTCAATTACTAGGTAGCCTTGCCGCGGCCCACTAGGCTTCAGTGTAGTGCGTGCTGCTCTCGCCGCACCGCATCACAGCGATTTCCCCGAGGAGCCCCGCTGTCGCAAATCTCTGTAATGGAGTCGATCTGTGGGAGAGGCGGAAATAGGACTCCACATGTACCTGCTCGTGGCGCAACTTCACTAGCACAGACGTCTGAAAGGAAGTACACTCATCTCAGAAGATACATCACACGAATATCAGTCACAGGAGATTTATGTTCAGTACAATGTTCTCCAGAAATGAAGAGCACTTCGACCATATCGGCGCGGTAGCGTAGATATCGCGAGGCAGCAGCATATCTCCACGCAGTGCCTGTGGATCTCACTGTAGTTATAAAGCAACGGTAAAGGATCAGTGGCGCTCGAACCGTACAGTGGTATCAGCGAGTTTTAAAGAGGGCGGACTATTGGAATGAGATGTGGAATACATCGAACATTTTCAGGAGAGACAGTGTGCCGCAGTTTACTACTACACGGGATACTTTCGACAAGCCCGTTTCTCCGCAGTGGTGTATAGAACTACAAGACTGGGGATAGGATAGGCATTAATTACTGTAAGTTATTTTATAATTGGGGCATCCGCAGCTGAGTAAATACATTTTCTTTTATGAATTTATCAATTGTTTTAAAAAATTGATTGTATGACTTTATATAATAAAAGAAACTATTTTGGAAATTGAAATAGAAATGTCCTCTTATGAAACAATCAATAAATTCTGGAGCCGCTTCAGCTGTTTTTATTGAGATCCTTTTATGTACAGGTCCACAACCGGTTTCGCGTCAGTCGAGACGCATCTTCAGGTGTTACTGTGTTAAATAACAAAACAATAATTAAAATTACAGGACCAATAACTTAATAAACGCGATACATGAATTGAACAAGGTATTACTTACAACTTTTTATTCTCTCGTCATAATTCGCTACTGAGTCCCAACATTCTAGTTGGTTTCATCCGTCAATTGGTTAAAATTCAATAGGGTCAAATACATGGGTCCAAGTCCAAAATCAAATGGTTTTCTTTCAAGATAAAAAACATGGGACATGTTAAAATGTGGGACATGTAGTCGCGTGATTTTGACTACCGTATTTTCGATAAAACCTGAAGCTAAAAAGAAAGAGACACGTGACAATTTTGTGTCTATAGTCATAAAATAAATCATAGGGGAAGAGTAGTTGATGGGGGGGGAGGGTTGCACCTATGTCAGTTGACAAAATAAAGTAATCGTTAGGAATGGGGAGCATTAAAACTTGTTAAAATGACTTACCCGTAGATTGGCAATGGAGTGAAGGTGGCCATTGTAAAAATAAACTGAAGGTCTGTAATTAGAAACATCAAGTTGTAGCAGACCTATGGAGGCGTAGAGGAGTGCACTGCGAAGTGGCGAAGTAAACTGAACGCGGGCAGTGGTGCGGCGTGATGGAGGAAAACAAACTTGCGCATGCGCGCTGTAGTATGGTACCTGGACTGTCAGTCAGAGAAAACAACTGAAGGTTGGGACTCGTATTACAAAATTGAAACACATGAACTGGCGTGTAATTTAATTGTTAGGAACATGTAGGTTGGGGTGATATTTCTGGCGGTAATAATCTTTGTAGAAAAATTCTCGAAAGACCCTGAATGTCATTCGGTAAAATTTGTAAATATAAAATTGAAGATGTTCATTCTGGTATGGAGCTGAGTGAAGGGACATTCAATTTAGATTCAGATAATCAAAATTAGCCAGAATGGAACGGTGTTTTAACTCGGTTTGGTTATTCAGTGTTTGAGCAGCTGACTGTTTTAAAGATCTTATGATCTTTGATTTTGGACTTGGACCCATGTATTTGGCCCTATTGAATTTTAACCAATTGACGGATGAAACCAACTAGAATGTTGGGTCTCAGTAGCGAATTATGACAAGAGAATAAAAAGTTGTAAGTAATACCTTGTTCAATTCATGTATCGCGTTTATTAAGTTATTGGTCCTGTAATTTTAATTATTGTTTTGTTATTTAACACAGTAACACCTGAAGATGCGTCTCTACTGACGCGAAACCGGTTGTGGACCTGTACATAAAAGGATCTCAATAAAAACAGCTGAAGCGGCTCCAGAATTTATTGATTGTTTCATAAGAGGACATTTCTATTTCAATTTCCTAAATAGTTTCTTTTATTATATAAAGTCATACAATCAATTTTTTTAAAAAAAATTGATATATTCATAAAAGAAAATGTATTTACTCAGCTGCGGATGCCCCAATTATAAAATAACTTGTACTAACATGCCTAGCGCGGCAAAAGGGGCTTATTTTAAATTGTTAAATTACAGCAAATCTTTGGTTAAGGTCAGCATGAATATTGATTTCAACAAAGAGTGCCTTAAACACAGGATTATTCCTAACTATGTAAAACATTTACTTAATAAGAATGTGGCCCTGCAGACGACCTCCGCACGTAGAATTATGTTTTTTTTCTATCCGGAATGAAATCCGAAGTTTATATGCAAAAAAAGGTCAGAATTAATAGAAATATATACACCGCCCATTTAAATTTAGCCGGAATAGTCAATCAGATATTTGATAGAATTAGGGAACATATTAATGAATGCATCACGCAACTAAGAGGTAAACTATGGCAAATCCATTCTAAGAAGTTCCAAAAACTAAAAGTCGATTCGGCGGTTTTTCGTTCACCTTCTGTAAGAGAGTGTGATTTCAAATTTGCTCCACGCATCTGTAATCTAGCAAACATCAACTTTAACCACAGTGACACACAGCTTCTCAACAAGGGGTTAACCCATAATACTAACCACTATCCGGCACAGCGCCAAATAGATTCACTAGTTTCACACTCTGTTTCTGCCCTCGAGGGAGTCAATTTGTCCACCGCCCAAAGAAATGAGGTGGCTATTGGGATGAATAAAACTATGCAAAGTACTATCAGTCAACAGCAATCCGAAATTCGACCGAGTCACAAAACATCTGACGAGAATATAATCCTAAAGGGTATCAATCAAAAACTCGAGGATAATAAATGAATAATAGTACGAGCAGATAAAGGGAAAACGACGGTTGTTATTACTGAGGAACAGTACGTTACAAAAGTGCAAGACTTTTTTATAGAAAATAATATTGAGAAATGTAAATTTGACCCTACATCCAAATTTTTGGCTAATCTGAAACAACAACTAAAGACGGCAAAAACATTTTCCCTAATACGTTCCAAAAGAAGACTCTAATTCCCATGAATCCGTCAGCACCAAAATTAAGAGCAGTCATAAAGGTCCACAAAGAAGGCTTCCCGGCGCGTCCTATTGTGAACGCAAAAACCGGCGTTGCATACGAGTCTGAAAAACTTTTGTCTCGGTATTTAGACAAACATTACAAACACATTTGCCAATATAACATCCGTAACAGGGACCATTTAATTTCAAATCTATCACAGTTAAGTATTCCATCTGGTACGAATATGGTCTCTCTAGATGTTAAAAATATGTATTCAAATATTCCAACCAACCAGGTTAAAGAAATCATATCTCGTAATTTACGTACACACAGTAGGCGCCCAATCGAAGAAATTGAAGAAGTACTTCAGCTTTTAGACCTAATTCTAAAATATAACTATTTCAAGTTCGGGGATCAAACCTATCTTCAAACTCAGGGCCTTGCTATGGGTTCGCCACTAGCATACTGTCTTGCTAATATCTACATGACGAACTTTGAATACAATCACGTACAACAGTCTTCCCAACACGCGAACAAAATCATAGCATGGTACCGATACGTCGACGATGTGTTTCTGCTGTATAACGGTTCGAATATAGAATGTGACTTGTTAGTCACCGAGCTGAACGCTCAACAAGAACATGTACAATTCACAATTGAACATAACAAAGAAGGCAAACTTCCGTATCTGGACTTACTCATCACTTTAAAAGAATCTAAATTCAATTACGATATTTTCCGCAAACCTTCCACCACAGATACACTGATACACCAAACTTCCAACCACCCGGAAAAATACAAGAAGGCAGCATTTAGATCATTTTTGTATCGACTTCATAACGTGCCTCTTTCAGAGGAAGCCTTTAAACGGGAATACCAAACCATCCAGTATTTAGCATATTCAAAAGGCTATAGTACAGATTACGTAGATAACATTAATAAGGAGATAATGAAAAAGTTACGGATAACCCCACCTATTACTCCTAGGCAAGAAGAGAGGACACACATAACTTTATTACCAGCAGATCAGGGCAAAAAACTAAGTGCTGCTCAAACACTGAATAACCAAACCGAGTTAAAACACCGTTCCATTCTGGCTAATTTTGATTATCTGAATCTAAATTGAATGTCCCTTCACTCAGCTCCATACCAGAATGAACATCTTCAATTTTATATTTACAAATTTTACCGAATGACATTCAGGGTCTTTCGAGAATTTTTCTACAAAGATTATTACCGCCAGAAATATCACCCCAACCTACATGTTCCTAACAATTAAATTACACGCCAGTTCATGTGTTTCAATTTTGTAATACGAGCCCCAACCTTCAGTTGTTTTCTCTGACTGACAGTCCAGGTACCATACTACAGCGCGCATGCGCAAGTTTGTTTTCCTCCATCACGCCGCACCACTGCCCGCGTTCAGTTTACTTCGCCACTTCGCAGTGCACTCCTCTACGCCTCCATAGGTCTGCTACAACTTGATGTTTCTAATTACAGACCTTCAGTTTATTTTTACAATGGCCACCTTCACTCCATTGCCAATCTACGGGTAAGTCATTTTAACAAGTTTTAATGCTCCCCATTCCTAACGATTACTTTATTTTGTCAACTGACATAGGTGCAACCCTCCCCCCCCCCCCCATCAACTACTCTTCCCCTATGATTTATTTTATGACTATAGACACAAAATTGTCACGTGTCTCTTTCGTTTTAGCTTCAGGTTTTATCGAAAATACGGTAGTCAAAATCACGCGACTACATGTCCCACATTTTAACATGTCCCATGTTTTTTATCTTGAAAGATAACCATTTGATTTTGGACTTGGACCCATGTATTTGACCCTATTGAATTTTAACCAATTGACGGATGAAACCAACTAGAATGTTGGGACTCAGTAGCGAATTATGACGAGAGAATAAAAAGTTGTAAGTAATACCTTGTTCAATTCATGTATCGCGTTTATTAAGTTATTGGTCCTGTAATTTTAATTATTGTTTTGTTATTTAACACAGTAACACCTGAAGATGCGTCTCTACTGACGCGAAACCGGTTGTGGACCTGTACATAAAAGGATCTCAATAAAAACAGCTGAAGCGGCTCCAGAATTTATTGATTGTTTCATAAGAGGACATTTCTATTTCAATTTCCAAAATAGTTTCTTTTATTATATAAAGTCATACAATCAATTTTTTAAAACAATTGATAAATTCATAAAAGAAAATTAATTACTGTCTTCACAGTTGCCGTTTTCGCACAAAGTATACAGCCCCAAATAAAGGCCTCATTGTGGAGGGTGCTAGGAATCAACAACAAATCAGAGTTAAATCCAAATAATAAATGTATTTACCAACAGCTGTAAAGTTGATCGTTTCATAGAACTACCGGTTTCGATATTATAATAATACCATCTTCTTGTTGTGTCGTAACAGATATCCAAGAAAACTCTTGAAATGGCCTTTTATACCGGTTTACTTAATATCTTACAGATCCAGATTAAAAGTGTTTTAATATACAGCAGCTGACTTACTTTGACAGCTGCTGTCACAGGTGTGTATTAAAACACTTTTATTCAGGATCTGTAGGCTATTAAATAAACCGGTATAAAAGGCCATTTAAAGAGTTTTCTTGTATATCTGTTATGACATAACCTGAAGATTGTATTATTATAACATCGAAACATGCAGTTCAATAAAACAACAAACTTTACGTCTGTTGGTAAATGCATTTATTATTTTGACTTAAAAAGTGAGAAGCCGCAGTCCTGATCCCAGAAGAAGATGGAACGACATCGACGAATCAGTGTTGGTGCGTGTCCAGCAGAAAGTGGCTACTTTGATCAACGTAAGTGACATTCTGAGACCAGTAACCATATCCTCTCTCCAAGACACCCTACTTGCCCCCTTGTAGCAAGACAGTGCTGAACCTCATGAAGTTAGACGAATACGTGCCTTATTGGTGTTCCAGTGTTTCGCCCTGGCTCATCAGATGGGTAAGGACAGGAGCAGCTCTGTTAGCCTATGACAACCACCGCAGATGAACTTTGAAAACAGGTCAATGTATCATGGACCTTTGTATCACAGGATTCCTTTCGCACCTTACACTTATATAATGGGATCCTGCGTCTTGTAGGCAAAAGACACACGCTGCAAATGAGGTGACTGAGATGATCATAATCTATTCATAACATAGTAATGCAGCGTCCGGTGAATATGAACTTCCTATTTCCAGTGTTTCAAGGTGTTCTGTATTTTTCCTGCACACATACATCGATGAGATCATATCTCATCGAATGGGAAATGTCGGTTTTTAATTGTCCTGGGGCCAAAACGGCATAACAAACATTAGTCGAAATGTGTGAATCGTTTCGTCTATAGTGTACTAGTTATGTGTTTAACATCCGCTCCACAAGAGTAATATGTAACTTGGTATATTACTACATGAGATACTTCATTTTTTATAACTTTATAGTTTCTGACATAAAACAGTTGTTGGTGGAAAGAAATGTATAAAAATGCGATATTGTAAAGTTGACAAATTACTGTCAATATGCTACCAGCACCACCTAGTGACCACTTTAGATAATAACTTCACTACCAGTCCAAATTTAGTCTTGCATGATATGTCAACACTGAATATGATGAGAGAAGTATAGAATTTCTACTTATAGAGAGAGGTAAGTATCACAAACAATGAAACACTAAAGCCCTTGAGGAACCGACTGACTGCATTGTAACCTCCCTGAGAAGAAGAAATATCGTTTTGAGTGCCGCCGGGTGTCTTCTGTGTGGGAGCTCGCACGTGGACTGCTGCCCTCGTGAACGGTACCACCCCCAAGACTGTGACGGTGCAGTGGATCACCATCAAAATGTACAAATGTTTGTATAGTCTATGGGACTTAACTACGGGGTCATCAGTTCCTAAACTTACAAACTACTTATGAACTACTTACGAACTAGGACGGCACAAATATCCACGCCCGAGGGGGGATTCGAACCCCCGACCGTAGTGGCCGTGCAGACCGTGACTAGAGCGCCTTAGTCCCCTCGGCCACCGCGGCCGGCGGATCACCATCCCTGCCATGAAACGCACTCCACGTACAATTCCACCATTTGGTTATTGGGGCATACTTCCTACGCCTTTCTTCATCTTCAGCTGTATGTGAAGTTCAGGCTATTCCAACGGAGATTTCCACCACAAAAATGTGCTCAGGATATACTCACGACCATCCACGAACGATTTAAGAGATACCTACAAGTATGTTTTGCTAGCAGTGACAAATTATATAAGGTAAAATATTTCTTTATCTTTTTGTGTCAGTTTTCAAACTTTTAATTATTGATTATAAAATATTAATTTTTTCATGTAAAATGAATAAAAGAACTGATATTACATCTATTATTATATAGGTCTTATTTGAAAACATTGATCTGAAGATGATGTGACAACCTCGAAACCAGTCGTGTTGTGATTAAAGTTATTGGTGATCTACGGCATGTATTCGCTCATGGAAAACAGTGTTGTGCGATATCTCGCTAAAATTCAGAGGTGCCGTTGAACCATGGAGGTTCGCGTTTTCGTCGCAAGGCAAGGCAAGGCAAGGTAACCCGTATATCTGACTGACAAAATATTGAATACTGATTAACTACAAAACTTAGCTTTTCCAACCAAACAATGTGGTGACTCCAACCACCGAGGTAAGCCTAATAACATTAATTAATAAACGCCCGGGGAAGGGGGAAAATATAGTGCCCTGTTGAAAGTACTCCCGAAGGGTACAACGAAACTGATTAACATAAGTAATGAAAGGCGGAGGCAATCTGACTTCGGCGCAGAAAAAAAGGAAATTTGACTGTCCTTGTAAATTCTTACTACAAAATTGGAAACATCAAACAGCAAGCAGCTCGCAGAATGCAGGATCATGACTTTTTCTTTGAAAATAGCAGTAAAATGTGCAAAAATTGTTGATCGGTAATAATGAAGTCAAAGAATAATAAAAAAGGGAAACAAAAAAGTGGAAACTAACAACGAAAAATGAAAACCCAGAAATTAAATTTGAAATCAGAAATCGTATATTATAAAAGAAATATAAGGCAAGAAACCATTACAGGACGAAAAAGAATCAAGCATTACAATAATGGCGTTCTGCAACACATACCTCAACGATTATCAATAAAGCGTTTAACTAATGATATTTCCAAGATTGGATTTCTTTAAAGTATAATTAGTCTTCAAATACAAGTTTACCTATTTCATAAATTCCAACTTCGGCACACATGCCACACTACAGCTTGTCTCTCAATTACAACTCAGTACATAACGACGGCCTTCATCAACCGCTTCTCCTTACTGCTGCTCAATAACTCTGGCGCGCTACTACGCTCTCGCACAAATAATCAGAAATATTATAAATTAATAGAAAAATTTGATAATATTCATCTCGGGTATGCAGCGGGATACCGTCGTCAACTAGACACGATATTTCGGGAGACCAACTGGCTGCCACCTTCAGGTGAGAGCGCTAATACACTAACTCGCCCTCAGTTTCCGGCGAGTTAGTGTATTAGCGCTCTCGCCTTAAGACGGCAGCCAGTTGGTCTGCCGAAATATCGTGTTCAGTTGACGACGGTATCCGCCTGCATACCCGAGATGAATATTATCAGTTCATACGCCGGGAAAGTCTACGCAACCACTATAGAAAAATTTACTTACTAAGTACCTCGTAAGCACTATTGTGGCTTACAGAGAACGTATACATACTGAAGTATTACAGACAATGAATTATATAGGGACCATAGAGACCTTACAAGAGTGTAGCTGCTACTTCGATAGATCGTTTTCCGTGTGGTTTATCTTTGATGTTTGCTTCGAGTAGAGGACTGAGCTCTAGCGTGGTAGTTGGTATACGCTTGTTAGGCAATGAGCGTCTGAATGAATGGAACTGTTGTTGTTCGTAGCAGTACTTGTTATGACGCAGTTAGTGCTTGGCTCTGATTGCTTATATTGTTACGTGTGCAATGTGAGATTCTTCCAGCCATAGAGTTCAGGACATAATTAGTATTATATTTTGTCTAACAGCTCTAACAGGCTGTATTTTAAATGAACAATTGAAAGATAACAGTAATGTGTATCCTATGTCTAGCCTTAGTACATCAACTCTATAATGACGTCGTGTTCAGGATATAATCAGAACTGGAAAGATGTTCTAGTTCTCATGGCAGGAATGTTGTATTTTCCATATACATTAATAATGACAGTATGTTTAAAAACTATTTTCCTCTAAAAATAGCTCAAATTACCAGATGTCTATAATAAAAACATGGATTACACAAGGAGTAACGTTTTCTTGTAAGACAAAAAGGAAAATGTATGTATGAGCGAAGAGTAGTTCCAGTGATGATGACTTAGCTAAATATAAGAAATACTGTAAAATATTTAAAAAAGTTATTCAGACATCTAAGCAAATGTACTATGATCACAAGATAGCAAAATCAGACAACAAAATAAAAGCAATATGGGATATAGTGTAAGAGGAGACCGGTAAAAACAGAAAGGAACAGGAGCAGATATCATTAAGAGTAGATAATACATTTGTAACTGATGGGAATAGTGTGGCAAATCTATTTAACAAGTACTTTATATCTGTCACTGATAGTATGGGATTGTCAGAGTCAGTAAATACTGCCCTTGAATATTGGAAAATAGCATTTATAGATGACTTCAGGAACATGAATATGTCACTCACTTCACAACAAGAAATAACTTCCATAATACAATCCTTAAAAAAAAAAAGAAAAAAAAAAGCATTCTAGTGGTCACCATAAAATATCGACAAGGATAATTAAAGCGTGTTCTTGTAAATTTAGCACAATTTTAAGTTATTTATGTAACCAGTCTATCATAACTGGAACATTTCCTGATTGGTTAAAATATGCAGATATTAAACCTTTGTTCAAGAAGAGAGATAAAGAGATACCATAAAACTACAGACCGATTTCAATTTTTCCAGCATGCTAAAAAATTCTAGAAAAGGAAATGTACAAGCAACTTCTCAACCACCTAACCTCAAATGACATATCGTCTAGAACATAGTTTGGATTTCTGAAAGCTTCCAATATTGAGAAGGCTATTTACACCTACAGTGAGAATGTACTTAATTCGTTAGATAATAAATTACAAGCAGCAGGTATTTTCTGCGATATATTGTATGAATCATAACATCGTTTTAAGTGAATTAAAATTCTATGATGTCACAGGAATTGCTGCAAAATGGTTCAAGTCGTACCTTACTAACAGGAAACGAAAGGTGTTGGTGCAAGGGAGTAGTGAATTAAGCCAACAGTCGCCATCAGATTGGGAAGAAATTACGTGTAGTGTCCCACAAGGATCCATCTAAGGGCCTTTGCTTTTTCTTGTGTACATTAATAACCTCTCATCAATTACACTGCCAGAAGTAGAGTTCGTTTTGTATGCACATGATACAAGTATTGCAATGAATAGCACGTCGGGCATAGTTCTGAAAAGGTCTGCTAATGATATTTTCATTAACATTAAGAAATGTTTCAAAGCCAACTAATGACATTAAACTTTGAAAAGACTCATTACATGCAGTTCAGAACATATAAGAGAATCCTATCCAGTATATGCATATTGTATGAAGAAGAGCAGATAGAAGATTTTAACAGTATAAAATTCATTGCATTACAGCTTGATAATAAATTCAGTTGCGAGGAGCACATCACAGAGCTGCAGAAACGACTTAACAAATCTGTATTTGCAATACGAGTGGTATCAGACATAGGAGACAAAACATAAAATAAAATAAACTTGCATACTTTGCTTATTTTCATTCCATAATATCAAATGATATAATATTTTGCGTAACTCTTCAAGTTAAGCAAAAGTTTTCAGAGTCCAACAGCGGGTATTATGTGTTATTTGTGGTTTAAATTCACGGACATCCCGCAGAAGCCTCTTCAAAGAAGTGGGTATATTAACTAATGCCTCTCAATATATTTATTCTTACTGAAATTTGACATAAATAATCTAGCCCTTTTCTCAACAAACAGGTCAGTTCATACCTATAATACTAGGAACAAAAATGATCTACACAAGGACGTAAAAGCACTTACTTTAGTTCAAGAAGGGGTCCACTACTCAGAAACACCTATTTTCAATAATTTACCAACAACCATAAAAATTTAGCTACAAATAAAGATAAGTTTAAGAGGAGCCTAAAGGACTGTCTAGTGGCTAACTCCTTCTACTCCACTAACGAATTCTTAAATAGAACCAAATTATGCATTTCTCTGTATTCATACTATTAGTATTATTATATTATCAGCTTGTAAAAATGTATGTACCTGTATTACTGTTGTTATATTAATAACTTGTTAAAAAAAAGAAAAAGACTCGCTCTACATCAGTGAGGATCTTCTCAAGACGGATCTATGGAAGGAACGAACTAATCAAATCTAATTAGTCTTACGTTTTGTCCAACAGATCTAGTAGGCTATGGTTTGAATGAATATGTGAACAGGCAGCACAGTGGCTGATGTGAAGTTTATAGAAAATACAGACATACAGTTCATGTGACTGCAGTATAGACTAATTAATAAATAGATTAAATAATAGTCTCACCATCAGTACCAGGAGTATAATAAAATATGCATATATACACCACTTAAGGCTATCCTAAATACAGCAACATAATATACTGACAGTTAATATACAAAAACCCAAAATCCTCTGACATAGATACAACGTCAAAGTAGTCAGTAAAAGTCTAAGAGATATTCCTAAAACTTACAAATATAAAATAAATTTTATGTTGACAAAGGTAACCATAAAAGACATCTGGGAAACTTATTCAGTCTTCATAGAATTACATATCTTGAATCTTTACGCTGCAGGCATTAGCCCAATGTAGTGGTTTAGTATCATAAACTATGGGGCAGCATCCTATAGTCTCTTCATACAAATTTACTGAATACAATAATGAAACAATACGTAAGTAATGTAGCGTGCCTTAGACCACGTGGCCACTGTAGTGTGACCGCTATATCTAAAGTAGTTTATAATGCCGGATTTGATATTATCTGTTACAACGGTATAAAATTTGAACTTCCCATCTGTTCCCGTGCTATGAGTTGCGACCACTGCGTTGAGGGGATTTTGTCCACTTGCGCCCTTCTCCTTCACTGCGTATCCATTTGCTACTCCTCCGCTTTCGTCCTTTATGATAGTACAGTTTACAATGCCTACACGGTCCACGCATTTAGCCTACCGGAGCAGTCATCCTCAGCATGACTAGGAACTACACCTGGTGAATCTGTTTTATTGACACTACTATACCCAGGGCTACAACAACCTTTGTCATCCTCAGTGGCAGTTTGCAGGACTTCAGGATCTGAATCACACCCAACTAAATCACTGAAGGCATTCAGAAATGAAACACATATGTTGCGCTGGTAGTGGCCAGACTGTGATCAATGTTTGGCACAAGGATGGGACCTCTCCTGGGAGCTGTCCCACTCTATGTCTGGAACACTAGGTAAAGCAGTCAACAATCCAAAGATTGGTTTGAACACTGCAGTGCTTTACTAGGCATGGTCCTGTTTGCTGGTGATGTGCCTTCCTCCGACCTTCGAACTGACTTACCCAGCCAGTTATAGAGGACCAACTGACAACATGGGTTCCGTACCATGGTGCTACTCAATAATTTTCATATGTGCAACTAAGTTGACCTCAGTAAAGAACTAGGCACATGAGAGGTATTTAGTGATGAATCTACAATAATAACCTCACTCGTGTAGAGCTCTAAAACTGTTTATAAGAATATGAACAACAAAACGAAATTCAGTTCTCCTCTGACGGTATGCTAGGTTTACACAGAAACAAAAGCACAAACTTAACAAAACCTGTGGTGTAGCACAAGTATGAAGTGCGGGCCACGTACTTTCACCGCGCGCCGCCATGCACGCACGGCGTGGCGTTCTTACGACGTCAGCCACGAGGGCCCTCTGCTGCAACTCCGCTCGTGGCCACGACTGCTGCATCGGTCACTTGGGACCGAGATAGGAACCAGTTAACACTTGGGAATCAGATAGGCACCAGTTAAGACTTGGCTATCGAATAGGCACTAGGAATCATCAGTAGGCAGGCCTCTATCTAATCTATGTATCAGCATTCTGCAGTCAAGAACTATGTACAAGTTAAGTATTACTAAGTCTCTATGAAATATATATTTCGTTCTAATTTACTCTAGAGTTTCTAGTTTCTGCTGTCCCATTGGCTGGTCACCTCCGTACATTCACACGCGTGCATCCTTTATTCCTGTGTCGCTCTCTTTCTACTCAGCAACCGACACCTACGACGGAAACGAGACACAAAAAAAAAAAAAAAAAAAAAAAAAACCCTTACAGGTTTTCAGTTCTAATGAGTTACAACTCCCGTTACTTTAGTCCGGACGTCAGGGTGGCGACCGACAGTTCTCCTGTCCCCATTCGGCGGCAGTGCTGCGGAAACCGATGGTGTCCAGGGCGGCGCGGCTTGGCGTCTGAGCAGCGGCGGCGGCGACGTCGCAGGGCGGCGGCGTTCAGGTCCGATGGCGGGAGTCCGACTGCTGACGGGAGGCAGTGCTCGTTCTTAAATATATACGCGGAAGGCTATTATCGTGCACGGTGGACGCGAGTAGGTTCCGTTTTACTGCGCCACCTAGGCGTGCTGCTAGCGCCGCCTGCGCACTTGAACAGGACTCTGGATTGCTCGCCTAGGTGCCCGGCAATCCGAGACGTCTTTGTGTTGCGCGGGTTGACGCTGACATAGGCGGACAGGACATCCCTGCCCCCTCCGCAACTTACGATAGGTCGGCGCTGAGAGAGCTCATGTCGACATCGGTAAGCAGGGCTGGCTCCGTGGTCGCTGGCATCCATGGAGATGGGTGTCTGGAGTGTGGGTTGATCCGCTGGCGGGAGTGGTAGTGGCATGTTGACGGGACGCTGAACCTCTCTGGGGGGACGGCGGCCCATCGTCTGCCCCTGAAACAGGCAACGTCTGGGAGCTGTCTGCATGCGAAGTGGTTGAGACCCGTGTTCGCAATTGGGTTACATGCTTGCAGCAAATGTCGCCCGAGACGAGGGTGACTTAAACCATGACTTTGCCAAGCAGTTTGGTGATCGTCGCAGGGAGCCACTGCCACTGTCCTCTGGAAAAAAACGCAGGTCCAGACGGGATCCTGCAGAGCATATCGGTGCCTGACTGGAAAGTGTGAATGGGGCTAAGAAGTATGTTGATGGATCATAGAGAGTATGGATCTGTGAGCCCGTGAGTGCAATTTCTCCACTGTCAAGGCACCATTCTAAGGAGTGGAACAATAGGATGCCAGGAAAATGGTGACGGCATCCTCTAGAGGATGATGCTGGGCGAGTTTGGCTAATTGCTGTTTAAAAGTACGAACAAAACGTTTCACGAGGCCATTAGAGGCAGGATAGAAGGGGGCCATATGGAGGAGCGGCATGCCATTTCTGTCACAAAAGGAGCGGAACTCAGTGGAGGTGAATTGGGGCCCATTGTCTGTGACAATACTCTCCTGAAAGCCCTCTATTTAAAATATAGTGGCCAAGGCTTGGATGGTGTGACGGGAAGAGGTGCCAGCCATGCGGGAGACATATGGGAAACCTGTACTGGCGTCGATTGTGATGAGCCGTTCATGTCCTAGGAAGGGACCGGCAAAATCCAGATGCCGACGGGACCATGGTGTTTCCGTCTGTGGCCAGGGGAAGAAACGGCGAGGTGGGGCCGTCTGCTCGCTTCTGCAGGTGACACACGCCGCGAACATGTGGGTGATGGCTCCATCAAGACCTCGCCAGTAGATGTGCTGCTGAGCCAGGTGTTTGGTGAGGACCACGCCCCAGTGGGCTTCGTGGAGCAAGTCCAATACTCTCTTCTGCAGTGATGCAGGAATCCCAACCTGCATACGTTGGTTTTCACCTTGGAGCAAGAGAACACGCAGTTTCGACAGCTCATGGCTCGCTGGTGCCAGTATGCTCGTACTTCAGGATTGGTGATCTAGCGGCGGTCGAGAGGCCAACCCTGTTGGACCAAGCGTCGGAGTTCTTTAACAACTGGGTCGTCTGCAGAGTGACGCGCCACCAGTGAGGCACCCAACGGCAACTGCGCAACGGCGTCTTCCGCTGCCGTGTCTAAGTGAAAATACACCTCAGCGTCCTTGTCGTAATCTGGGTCCTGACCCACTGGCAAGCGATACAATATGTCAGCATGGTGAATGGTGGAGCGATATTCCATGTCATATGAATAGGAAGACAAGAAAAGAGCCTAGCGCTGTAGGCGACGGGCTGTTTTAGTGGGGACTGCAGCAGATGCTCTAAAAAGGGGAATCAGCGGCCTGTGGTCGGTAACCTCCCATAGAGTTAAAATGTTCAAATGTTTGTTAAGCTTATGGAACTTAACTACGGGGTCATCAGTCCCTAAACTTACAAACTATTTATCAACTACCTTATTCTAAGGACGGCACAAATATCCATGCCCGAGGGGGAATTCGAACCCCCGACCGTAGTGGCCGTGCAGACCGTGACTGAAGCGCCTCAGTCCCCGCGGCCACCGTGGCCGGCCCATAGAGTTAGTCATGGAATTCTTGTATCCCAAATATGATGGCCAGTTCCTCTTTTTCCACCTGGGTATAATTGCGTTGTGCCGATGACAAGGTCTTAGAGACAAAAGCAAGAGGGCTTTCTTTTCCATTGACCATGTGTGACAAATCTACCCCTATGCCATAGAAGTATCGACTGCTAGAATAAGGGGATGAGAAGGGGCACAGAAGGGCCCATTTGAGGGCCTCAAAAGCCTGGGCACATGCTGGGGACCAATCCCACTTGACCTTTTTTTTCCGGAGGTGGTCGTGGAGGGGTTCGCCGATGACCGCTGCACTGGGAATAAATTTCCAATAATATTTTAGTTGTTTAAGGCTGATTTGAGCTGGATCTCATTCTGAGGGGGAGGGGCAGAAGTTGGTTCGCCTGCATATATTCTGGGTGGGGCAAATACTGGCTGCACTAAGGATATGCCCCAAGTATTTCACTTGTCCCACGACAAAACTGCACTTGTCCGTGTTGCACAGGCGGTTAGGTCTGAAGGCGGGAGAACAGTGCCGTGTGATTGGCGGCCAGATCCACCGCATCAGTGCCAGCAACATTGATACCATGTAGGTATTTTGCACCATGGATACGTCTTTAATAATCGTCTCCAGATAATGCTGAAATATGGCCAGGGCACTGGAATTCCGAAAGGGAGGCGGTTATATTAATATAGAACAAAAGGTGTATATATGACTAGTTTTTGTAGGGAATTGGCATCGACGGGAAGCTGGAGGTAAGCACCCCCTGCCAAACATGCCAGAATGTCCTGAACTTTGGGAATAGTATAAGAATAGGATACGATTCCACTACCGATTGGCCACAGACTCGCATACCACCATTCGGTTTCTCGATCAGAGCTATAGGCATGGCCCACAGACTGTTAGAGACTGGGATATGAACGCTCTTGTCTTGTAAACGCTAGAGTTCGAGTCACAGCTTGTCCCGAAGAGTAAAACGGACATTTCGTGCCTTGAAAAATTTGGGGACCGCTGAAGGAAGCAGTGTGATGTGTGCTTCTAAATTGGTTACTCCTGTGTCGGGCGGAGAAAACACTGAGCTAAAACGGTTGGACACGCCAAGAGAATGGACGGTGGGGGTTGAGTCATCGATTTCCAAACTCAAGGCTCCAAAAAGGTCCATACCAAATAGATTAACTGCCTCCGGCGTGTTAACCACCAAGATACGTGCCTGAATCGAGCCGCTGCCGTACTGGACCGGCGCTGTGAACTGAACCTCCAAAAGTACCACATCATTGCTGTAGGAACACATCTGGAAATCAACCGGCCTGAGGGGGGGGGGAGAGTGCCGTCTTCATGGTACAAACGCCAATCAATGATGGTAGCCGATGACCCGGTATCTATATGCAGTCGGGGGGCACCCCTGCAATGGAGTCTATGAGAGAAGGGCACTTGGTGTTTGGGGGAAAAACTGCCCTCGCGTAAGCAACTTCTGTAAACTTATCATCGCCATGCGCGATGTCACTCTCTAGGTGCTGCACCTGAGCAGAATCTACCGCCATTTCGGATGCCTGACAGACGTCGGCCTTGTGACCAGTTTTACCGCAGGATACACTCCTGCCAGGGGTGTGACACAGAACACTGGCTACAGGAGGGATCTGCTGATACCGGCGCTTGGGGGGCTGGGCCCAATATGTCATATGCAAGTCCAATCGTGCGGGGGGTGGGGTCCGGCGCATAGGCTATGCTGCAAAAACCTGAGACTGATCGTGCAGTGCTGACGCGGAGCGTTCTGATTGTTCAAAAGCGCGAATGATCGGCAAACACGCGTATAAGGAAGGGTCCTTCAATTTTAGCAGGTCTGCAAGGAAGAGCATCAATTGGAGAATGAACCAGGATCATGTCCCGCACTAAACTAGCAGTATAGGAACGTTGGCAAGTCGGGTTTAGGCCCAAAAACGACAGTCCCTGAAGAGGTCTTGTAAACTGACTGTCCACCACCTATAAGATTGCCCAACGAATTTCTGGCAGTTGAAAACCTTATGGCGGGCACCCGCGACGTGAATCTGAGAGTCAAAATATTAAAGGCAGGACCTCACCTGATAATATGGGAGGGCATGGGGTTCCGTCTCCGGATTGAGGTGTTGCATCAGCTGGTAGCTCTCTGGACCGACGTACGCGACCAAGAATGCGCGCTGCTGCTTGCTACTTGCGATGCCTTGGACCAAAAAGTGTTGCTCCAGTCGCGCGATGTAGTTGACCCATGGATCCTACTTGCAGTTGAACGGAGGGAACTCCGTGGCTGCAGGAGGGCAGGTCATGACTTTTGTATCCCATAGGATGCACACGCGTGAATCCTACTTCCTGTGTCGGTCTCTCTCTACTCGGCCACCGACACCCAGGACAACCGGCAGAAGCGAGACACAAAAGTGGCGACGAGGATGGGATACAAAACTGACCATGGTGTCGATGCGGAGGATCAGGCTGGAGACGTCCGTTGGCGGCACGTCCAGAGCGGTCACCCTCTCAGTCAAGACCACGAAGGCCTGCTGCATATGTTGCAGGGTGCACATTATCTGTGAAATCACAAGAACTTGCTCAGTCATCTTGTACTCAGTAACACTGAGGGGAAGAAAATCTACATACGGCGGTTGTCGCGCAAGATACTCTTACGAAAAACGAAAATCCTCCTCGCCACTGATGAATCTATAATCTATCGTGCATGGACGACGGGAGAAGGTTCCGGTTTACTACGCCATCTAGGCGTGCTGCTAGCGCACTCGTACAGGCCTGTGGATTGCTCACTCGCCTAGCTTCCCGGCAACCCGCGACATCTTTGTGTTGCGCGTGTTGCCGCTTTCTTAGGCGGACAGGACATTTAGTTTTTTTAATCGTGTATATATGAGTAGCATGTTATCAAATGCGGACATCTGCAGTTTGCAAATAACTGAGATAAACGCCATTTTTATTACGAAGCGTGGAGTTAGTAATTATGCATGCTAGTTTGGTGATCATTTGCAACAAAAGGATGACCAAACTAGCATGCATAAGTATTAGCACCACGTTTTCATGATAAAAAAGGCGTTTATCTCAGTTATTTGCAAACGACAGATGCCCGCCTTTGATAACAAGCTACTCATATATAAATATATATATTATGCAGAGGTAGATTGAGCAATTGATTTTAGACACTTAATAGGTGCTGATTGTACTTGTAAGTGAAATATTTGAATGAATGTTGCATACTGGACCACTTCAAAAGATATTATCTCTGTTAAAAAGTAATATGCGGATAAAATGCCTATTTCAACTTGTGTGGTTATTACAATTATTCGCCGGCCGCAATGGCCGAGGAGACCAAGGCGCTTCAGTCACGGTCTGCACGGCCACTACGGTGGGGGGTTCGAATCCCCCCTCGGGCATGGATATTTGTGCCATCCTCAGGATAAGCTAGTTGATAAGTAGTTTGTAAGTTAGGGACTGATAACCCCGCAGTTAGGTCCCTTAAGCTTAACAAACATTTGAACATTTTTACAATTATTCATACCCAAAAACAAGCAAGTTGAAGGAAAATGTCTATGTAATATGGAAAGGAATGTAGGCATTATTGTGCTATACAAAAATAAGCGTACAAAACGACAGAGACGTCAGCAAAAAGTATACAGGACCTGGCCGTAAAATACGTGAATTAAGTAATAACCGCTCTCTCAGCTTACAAGTTACATGCAATCATCTTATGAAAACAAGTGGGTGGACAATTGCTCCACCTTGTCAGGAAAGAGCCTTACAATTTTAAATTTCGTGTCTCTATGCACACGTTTTTCGGAAGTTAGAATCTTTTTAAACGGACTCCAATGTTCAGTAATTTTTTAATACAAACGCGTTTTTTTGTGGTACATTTTGCTGTTGTTGCGTCTCATATACGTCAAATCACCATCCGCACTATGATTAATCCCTGCAAATTACGGAGATCAACTGCTTCAATTGGGGGACAGTAGCCTTGCTTCTCCTCTACAGCGTGGTAGGAACTTCCTCCGAATATTTCGTCGTTCAGCTATTTGTTAATGGTGAGGCCTGCAAGTGCAAGAGCTGCACTCTAGCGGATAGATTTGTAACATTCTTAAAGGAGTAAATCAGTGTTCTCTGGACTAACTAATATCGAGTTATAGATACCTGATCGTGTTTTGATTCGGTACTCATACCACACCGTTAATCGCTGGGTGCAAGAAGCGGCCAGTTCCACTTGTTGCTGTTTTTCGTTTTTTTATTGACATCTATGACGTAAAATATTCTCTCTTTGTGAAAGGACGATACTGCTACAACAAAAATATATATCCGTAAGATATAAAACTGTGCCTTGGTAGGGCAGTGGTAGAGTGTCAAACTATGAATCCGAAGATTGCGGGCTCGATCCTTGCCAGGTCCTAGTATTTTATCTGTCACCTTCCACTTCTTTCAGTTCTGCATATGTTCCTGATGTGGAAAATACTACTTTAGCCTTTATTTATTTATTATTTTTATTTTTGTGTTCCAGGGATGGAGTGGGACAGCTCCCAGGAGCGTTCCCATCCTTGTTCCAGACATTGTTCAATGTCTGGCCACTACTAGCGCGCGAGATGTCAACATTGAATACTTTTAATTCTTTCTTTTACTTCTGTACAAGCCTGTCCTCATCTTGATATTGTTTGTTCTTGTGTTTCATTCATGAATGCTTTTAGTGGTTTAGTTAGGTGTGATTCAGATCCTGTTGTCGTGGAAACTGACACTGAGAATGACAAAGATTTCGGTTGCCCTGGATCTACCAATATCAATGAAACAGGTTCACTAGGTGTAGTTTCTAGTCGGTGCTGAGGATGACTGTTCTGGTAGGCATAGAGGGTGGACCATGTAGGCAAAGTAAACTCTACTATCCTAAAAGACGAAAGCGGAGGAGTAGCAAATGGATACGCAGTGAAGAAGAAGGGCGCAAGTGGACAAAATCCCATCAACAAAACAGGTGCAGTGGTCGAAACTCATAGCACGGGAACAGATGGCCAGTTCAAATGTTTTACCGTTGTAACTGATACCGATAATATCAAATCCGACATTATAAACTACTTTTAGAGATAGCGGTCGCGCTAGAATAGCCACGTGGTCTAAGGCATCATGCTATCGAATGTGCGACACCGCCCGCCGGAAATTCGAGTCCTTTTGAGTGTGTGTATTGTCCTTACTGAAAAAAAAGTGCAAACATTTGTATACCTATGGTATCAAAATACGCTGGTCATCGGTCCTTGGACTTACAAGCTAATGAAACGAACTTATCCGAAGGACAAGAGATACATCCATGCCCGATGGACATCTCGACCTCCGTTGGGAGCGAGTGCACGCACTCTCTAGAACGCATGGCCTATCCGTAGTGAAAGTTGATGTACCTCTAAAAATATACAGACTAATGATCGTAGCAGTTTCGTCCAACAGGTTTACTAACAATTTTTTACCCACTTAGCGCAATTATGACCTTATCCATATTATTATTCTCAACGCCAGAAAACGATCGACATAGGGCCACTAAGCACCACAATTAAATGACATTCCACATTTGAACAAGCACTAGCAAACCCAGCAATCTTTCGAGATTGCTAAATATTAATGGAAATTGGTTATACATCCTACACACCTTTTCGTAACGTCTCTGCCCATGACGTACCCCATCTGTACGCCTGTTTCTTACCTCTTTGTCCTCTTATACTTCCCAATGTATTACCTACCCGGAAAGCTAGCGCTGATAGGGTATTTGTTTATTTATTGCAGTATTGTTACTCCAAGAACCTTTCCCTCCTCTCTATGTCCATTTTCTCATCCGTCTCTCTCTCTCTCTGTTTCTGTCTACCTACCTCTGCATCGACCTCCTCCTCCTCTTCTTCCTCCACTACTTCCCCTACATCAGCTCTCTACCACTGCTTCCCCCGCTCTCTGCCAGTATCCTCCAGTCCCCTCTTTCTGTTCATTCCCTCTCCACCTGTGTATGAAAAATTATAATCAAATCAATCAAATGTTTGTATAGTTTATGGGACTTAACTGCGGGGTCATCAGTCCCTAAACTTACAAGCTACTTATGAACTATTTACGAACTAGGACGGCACAAATATCCATGCCCGAGGGGGGATTCGAACCCCCGACCGTAGTGGCCGTGCAGACCGTGACTGGAGCGTCTCTGTCTCCTCGGCCACCACGGCCGGCGAAAAATTACAATACTTGTACTTCCCAAAATCTTGCTGACTACTCAAAAAGTATCAAAGTCGTCAGGAAGGTACCCTCCGCCATGCGTCGTACGAAATGTTATGCTGACCGTGGTTCTCTTCGGTTTCAAAGACAAGTATCCAAAATTTTATGGAGATTGAAATAAAACTGTTGATTGGTGTCGAAGTCTGTTGAAAAGTATCCTCCGCCATGCACTTTACCAATTATTTTTTTAGACTGTGTCGTTCCTGTTAGTATTTTTAGTAATTTATATGCAAATACAATACAAGTACTTGACATGCAAGTACTTTTCTCAGTTTTTGTCTGTAATGTAACACTAAAGCTTTTCTGTATGTAGCTTGCAATTCTTATAGTAGACAGTTCATTGGATAGAAAAGAAATGCGTTAAAATTTGTTTACAAGATAAATCAATCAAATTTGAAGGCCGTAAAGTACACAAAATACCTAGGAATTACTATCACTTCAGACTTAAATTGGAAATAACACGTAGATAATATCGTGGGAAAGGCGAACTAGAGACTGCGTTTTATTGGTAGAACCCTTAAAACATGCAACAGAACTACAAAAGAAACTGCATACACTACGCTTGTCAGTCCATTTTTGGAGTATTGCAGCCCAGTGTGGGATCCTTATCAGGTGGGTTTGACGGAGCACATCGAAAGAGTCCAAAGAAGGGCAGATCGTTTCGTACTGTCACAATACAGGGGAGACAGCGTTACGGAAATGATACAGGATCTGGGATGGAAATCATTACAACAACGGCGCTTATCGCTGCGGCGTGGGCTACTTGCGAAACTTCAATCGCCAACATTCTGCTCTGAATGCGAAAATATATTATTGACTCCCACTTGCATAGGTAGAAATGATCATCAGAATAAAATACGAGAAATCATAACTCGAACAGAGAGATTCAGGTGTTCTTTCTTCCCGCGCGCTATTCGAGAATGGAATGGGGGATAAAAGAATATAACGATGGTTCGATGAATCCTCTTCCAGGCACTTAAATGTGGTTTGCAGAGTATCCCATGTAGATGTAGATAAGGTGCAATTATAGAAATCATGTTATGCTATAGAACTATCTGCTATCACCTACAATTGGCTTTGCATTAATTGGCTTTGCAAAGAAATTGTTACTTTCCGGTTGAACTTAGAACTTAGTGACATTACATATTGGTTTGTCACAATCAAGATGTAGTGTCACTTACAGAACATCTTATAAGAAGCTTGGTGTTTTAACAACTATCTATTGACATCCTTTATCATTATCAACATTTGTCACTTAACAAACATGATGAAAAGCATTAAAGTAAAACACTGGGACTAAAAAGAGCCTCTGTGAAGACCTGTAACAATTACAAGCAGCAGACGAACGAACCATGCTTACGCACTGTTTTCCTGAAAATGGCGACTTCCATCACGTTCATACGGGGACGCGAAACTAGCTCCAGGGAACGGTCCAGTTTTCATTTAGTAAGTCTATGATCGGGAGTCTGCAGTGAACCGCGGCCGGCGTGGTCTGCGATTGGCTGGCGGACTGCGCTGGCAGCAGGTAGCGGCAGGTAGCCACTGGCGGCTTCATTACGGCGCTCTGTTTTAATTAAAGCGAGGCGTGGACACGGGACAGGGCGGCAGCAGCGGCAGCAATTACACGACGCGCTCCACCCCCGATCCCCTCCCCCATCCCCCCCCCCCTCCCGACGGGCAGCCCAGCAGGTCACAACGCTCAGCAAACGGTGCGGTGGTGGCGAAGCAGTGCGTGCGTGTCGCTGTTTGAGCTCACCCGCGCACAGCAAACGCGACATCTCAGCTTATCTTCCCTGTGGAGATGAAAACACACGCAAGTATCAGGCTGCACCAAGCGTCGTCACGACGGTGTAGCGTATGAGAGGGCTGACATGGAGCCATTTATTTCGCATATCAATATATTAGGTGTTACAGAAGTTTTCTTGGTTGGAGAACTGTGTGAAATAGAAAGGGTGTGAGAGATTTACAGTAGATGAGCTTGTATCCCGTGGGAAAGCTCCGTCCCTATTGCAAGTTGAGATCTGATTGGCTCCCGCCTATACTAGTTGTCTACCAAAACTTTAAGCCTCTTTTATTAATATTTAACTTTCCTGTATCTATTAAAATTTATCTGTATACTCTCTGTAACGCTTTTGTGCTAAACTATATTCTGGTTCATTCAAAGATTTAATTATTTGAATATTTTTTAATAAGTTGAACAATGTTAGTCTAGAAGTTGCGCTTGGCGCCAAAACGATGGCTTGTGGCGCGCAGCGAAGTGCGGCGGCAATCAGTCGAGCGCCGACCGCGATACCTTGCACATTAATGTTAGTTCTGTGCGGGCCAGGGACAGTTTACACGTTATGCAACGTTCATATTTTTAACATTACTTAGTCTGTATATTTGTGCTTGGATATACACTGGCATTTTCTCAATAAAAACAAGAACTGGCATCCTACAAAAGCTAAAGTTAATCGTAGTGCAGTACTTCCTAGCCACTCTTTAAGCATCACTTCAGGTATAACGGATGTGCGACCTGTGTGCTTCACCTGCGCAATGGGACATCAACTACGACAGAAGACACAAGGTTAGTAAAAGAGTGTATTCAGACATGCACTGAAGTTGCATGTTGACCCGGCACCTCGCGTGCAGTGCTGCCCCGTTTGCAAACCAGGGCACTTGCACGAAGTGCGTTGGTAACATCGCCGATGGAAGGCATGAAAGAGGGGAGGTGTTTTAGGAACTTTGTCAACTATTCACTGACCTTCCCTCCCTGTCTTTTAAAAAAGAAGCCCCGCCGTGCATTGTATAGTTCATTTAATAACTAGCAATTTGAAAATGTACTATAAGCGGCTACATGTACATAGAATATTCTGCAAATCACATTTATGTTCCTGGCAGAGGGTTAATCGAACCACCTCTTACTACATATTTATCTCCCGTTCCATTCTCGAATAGAGCGCGGGAAGAAAACACACCTGAATCTCTCCGTTACAGCTCTGATTACTCGTATTTCATTCTGATTATCATTTCTACCTATATAAGTGGGAGTCGAAAATATTTTTTTTGCATTCGAAGAAGAATGTTAGCGATTGGCGTTTCGTAAGTAACCCACGCCGCAGCGATAAGCGCCGTTGTTGTAATGATTCCCATCCCAGATCCCGTATAATTTCCGTAACGCTGTCTCCCCTGTATCGTGACAATAAAAAACGAGCTGCCGTTCTTTGCACTCCTTCGATGTTCTCCGTCAAACCCACCTGATAAGGATCCCACACTTGGCAGCAATACTCCAAAAAATGACGGACAAGTGTAGTATATGCAGCCTCTTTAGTAGTTCTGTTGCATCTTTTAAATGTTCTGCCAACAAAACGCAATCTCTGGTTCTCCTTTCCCACGACATTATCTACGTGTTCTATCCGGTTTAAGTCTGAAGTAATAGGAATTCCTAGGTATTTAGTGGAATTACGGTCTTCTCTTTTGATTGATTTATCTTGTAAACAAAGCTTAACGGATTTCTTATCGTATTCATGTGGACAACTTCATACTTCTTATTATTTAGTCTCAATTGCCAATTTTTACTCCATAGTGATATCTTATTTAGATCGTTCTACAGTTGGCTTTGATTTTCAGATATTTTACTACACGGTAAATGACGACGTCATTTGCAAACAACCTAAGAGAGCTGCTTAGATTTTCTCCCAAATCGTTTATGTAAATAAGGAACAGCAGAGGACGAATAACACTATCGTATGGAACGTCTGATATCACTTCTGGTTTAGTCGATGCCTTACCATCGATTACTACAAACTTTGTCCTCTATGACAGAAAATCTCCTATGCAGTCGAAACTTGGGGCGATACACCATAACCACGCAATTTGATTAAAACCCGATTGTGAAGAGTGGTGCTAGACAAAGCAAGTAAAATTTCACGAATGTAGAGAAATAGTGCAAACGAATTTTTACTTGCTCTATTGTGCTAAGCATGTTTGTCTCTGGTCTAATCGTGAATGTAACACTACTCGTAAATTATCCATTATCCATTATCAAAGATGTCTAATGTTCCAGTTCCAGCCGTAGTCGAAAAATAAATTCAGTCTCTAGTAGTGAGAGTCTACAACTGGAGAAGGACTGGCAAAGGATTTAATAGAAGTGCTGGAAGATAAACAATTTAAACATCATGGATTGTCAAGGCCAACGACATGGTAACCGAACCGATATGAAAGGAAAATCATCAGAAGTACATGCTCCTCTTTTGCAGATCCAGAAGAGGGCAATGTTAACATCTTGTGTTACTCTCAGCTCGTTCTTGGTGCTTGGAGACATGGCCAAATGTAGTACGGAAGCAATGACATTTTTCGGCACAATACAGCGATTCTACACTATTTTAAGCATCTACAGAAAGGTGGAATATTCTCACTGAGATCTGTTCTGAACTAAGCTTAAAGAGGCATGCTGATGTTAGATGGGAATCTCTTCTTGTGAGCGTCAAACCTGTCACATGCCAGCTGAAGAAAATTTGAGAAGCACTCTAAGAGGTTGCTGAAACAATAATGAATTCATCTGTCCGATCTGAAGCACTGTCTTTAGTAAATCATTCCCTCAGCTTTTTGCCATTTATTTTGGTTGTTATCATGTGGTATCACGTGTTGCATGCCATCAATGAGATCAGTAAAACTCTTCCAGCTCAAGAAATGCAGTTAGTCGTTGCCCTACAATAAATAACTGGACTGAATGGCTTCCTCAAAACCTACAGTGACATAGGGTTCACATCCGTTGTATCAACTGCAAATATATATATATATATATATATATATATATATATATATATATATATTAGACATTGTCGCCGATAAGAGCCAATAGCAATACAAAGACGAAGAAAGATTTAAAATCGAATACTTCTTGGTGATCCTCAATGAAGCTTTGAGTGGCATGTGCTCAAAGTTGAAAGAGCTGACTAATTATTACGAATACTTAGGATCTCTCTTTCACACGTTCAGACTTGGTGACATTCAAAATGAGGAGATTGAAATGTGTTGTCAGAAATAAGCGACTGATAAGCAAGATGGGGAACTGGCGGATGTAGACACATCTGACATCTCAAAAGTAAAACTGCTACAGTTTACGATTCCTCCTGTAGTGAAGACAGCGTTGGACGCACTTAAGTACTTAGGCCCACTCAAGGAATCATATGCCAATATCACCACGGTTATCGCATTTTGCAGACGATACCTGTCAGCGTGGCATTTGGAGAAAGACTTTTTCAAAATTACAACTTATTAAGAATTATCTACGATCTACCGTGGCGCAGGACCGCCTTAACGGGCTCGCTATTGTTTCAACAGAAAGGCGCTTCAGCTGAATAAAGAAGCCATGATTCGAGAGTTTGCTTTGCGCAAGGCCCGGAAAGATCCGTATTTGTAAGTATACGCAGGGACAATGGCGTAGTTTCAGGCTGTGAAGGTTTAATATGCTGACTGCAAAATATTTTACATATGTACCCGATCCTGTGTTCGCCGCGATCTTAGTGTGATTTAAGATACGGTTGTTGATGTTGACAAGAGTTCCTCTTGCGTACAATTCAACAGTATTACGACATTAAGGCAGCCAAAATTATTGGTATAGTTTCCGTCTGTTTTGTTTAACTTGCTGTTACCCAAGTACTTTACATACGTTTTATTATGTTTTGAGATTTTAAGTGTTTAAAGTATGGTAATGCATACTTTATTTGAAGTTGTGTTTAATTTTGTTAATAAAATGACGAGTTTTTTTAAAGAAAGTTATTCGGTTTTTGCGTTTCACGCCCTTCCCCTCCGCCCCCTAGCCTGCCACCCTTGCCATGCTGCCTCGCGCTTGGTTTGCTACAGGCCTCTCGTGCCCTTCTAACCGGCTTGGCTGTACCCCACCGCCTCTTCCCCCAGTCAAACACAGTTTAGATTTCCTCTACATTATGGGTCTCCAAATGTGAGGGCCTATCTAAAGTTTCGATTCTCAAAATGTTGAGGTTACCGAAAATTGGAAGTTGGAAACCCATATTTCAATCGTACTCAAAATGAGCACCACGATATCTCTCAATACATAAATAACATACGAATTATTTATCTCCATAAAATTCTTCAACATATCTACAAACACTCTCTGAGGAATCCCAATATTTATTTTACTACACATTTTGTCATAGGAAGAAAACAACTTTTTTTTAAATATATATATATATATATATATATATATATATATATATATATATATATATATATATATTTTTTTTTTTTTTTTTTTTTTTTTTTTTTTTTTTTTTTTTTTACAAAGGCACAACACAATATTGGGTGAAACCGTCAAGTTCTCGTTATTACTCTTTAGTACCCCCGGCTTTGCTGAATTTCGCCTTACGATAGCGGCGCCTGCTTCCGCCTCGTTTGAGCACGCTGATTTTGGTGAGTTTCGCTGTTGCATTGCGTGTGTGTGAGCGAATGAGTGTCGTTTGTAAATCCTTCAGTAGCGTTAAGTTCTGTGTAATTTATGTTAAACTCAATGCATCGTCAGTATTAGACTAGGTACTGAGATGCATTCTTATTGTATTAACAAAATTGGTTCCCCAGTTTGCTTGCTTTTAACGTGAATAAACAAGTTCAGTTCAGCATAATTTTGACTTCCCTATAAATTGTAGTTTTCGAGCACCTTCCCTCCATTATTTAATATTTTTTACCAGTGTTGAGAACAAGCTCAGATGCATTATTTTTTTTTAAGTTTCGTTGCACCATAAATGTTTTTTCTTAGCAATCTTAATGAAATAACTTTAATTGTGGTGGCTTGTTCATTAATGCATGTGTGTAACTTCGTGTGAGCTGCTACGTATATTTGGCCACGGTATCGTTAACTTCCTGTTATTAGAATAATGTGAACCAAATCAGTTCTCAGTTTGTGCTAGGGAACAAGGTTTGTGGCCGGTAGCTAATACGGATACTTTGCTAAAATGAAGCTTTTTCATAGCAGTAAACTCCCAGAACTGAAGAGCGATTTCCTACAGTGGCTACTTTTACTGTCAATCTCGTTTTTCAGACGTTTCTACTTTCTTTTGCCTGCTTCACATGCTGGGATTTTAAATTTTCTCTTCTCATCAATTAAGTTCAGTATATTCTGTATCATCCAGTTATTTCTATTAGGCCTTGTCCTTCTGCCTATATGATTCTCGGCGGCCTTCACTAACCTATCTCTCTGAAATACCCTTTCCTCTTAAACTGTATTACTTTCCCCCGTTTCTGCCAGAACTTGCCTAATGCGCCCTCTGAAGCTCTCAACCAACTCTGGTTCCTTCAATTTGGCCAGATTCCATCACCTAACTATTCTGTCATTCTGCAGTCTCTTAAGTTTCAGTCTGTAGTACATAACCAATAAGTTATGGTCAGAGTCTACATCTGCCCCTGGATATGTCTTACAGTTTAAAACCTGGTTTCAAATCTATTGTCTGCCAGTGCGGTCATAGAGGGGGATGCGCAGAACGGCTGAAACTGGACCGCATTCCAATGTGACGTGGACTATACCTGAAAATAAAACCAACGTTACACGAATAATTAAACGTTACGGCATTATGCAGATATTTTCTTCACATTTTTTTTCAAGTTAAAATATGTGCAGATATCTGCTGCTTGATCCAAGCGTCAGTAATTCTTCAAACGGAGTTTGGTTTCAGACTGTAGCGAGCCAGGGTGTGCATCAGATTTATAAAAGTGCCACGATCCCCCCTGAAAATGACCTCCGCAGTTGGGGACGAAACGTTGGGTCTGAATAATAAATCCATAAGACAACGGGAATCGTGATATGCTCTTTGTCTCATCTGCTTTGCCATTTGCCATTATTTGTGTAAATTTATTGACATTGATTTGTTATAAAGTAACTGACTTGTTTCTTACTTGAACTATGTTATCTTGAAATGTACTCTGTTAGTTTACTCTGTAGTTTACCCCTTGAGCTAGGCTTATATTTACTTACTTCTAGGCGTTAGTAAATCTTTGAGCAGTTTGCCAGAGCTTAGAGGGTGCATTCCTATATCCTGGAAAACAGGGCGCACGGAAACGTACACGTCACGTTAGGCAGAAGACATGGTACACAGACGAAAGGATTCTTGGAGACATAGAAGAAGGGAAAAGGTTAATAAAACAAAGGGAGGAGAAGATCGAAAAGCTTACGTAGCGCATGTAGAAATTAAAAGAGGTACGAGATCATACAGCGTTCAGAAATGTGGAGTAACTAAAGGCGTAGTTCTACTCAAAAACATCTAGATAATATTGAAAGGGGAGTGGATTGCGGGGACATCCAGAAGAAAGTCGTGTTAATCGGACGAACACGGTAAATGCTCAACGTGTACCACGACCGGTAACAGTGAATCTACGACGCCTCAGTTGCAAATTGGAAAGAGGAAGGAAGCTTAGGATTTAACGTCCCGTCGACAGCTTCGTCATTAGAGACGGAGCTAACGCTCAGAGTTTTCGGCAAGGATGGGGAAGGATGTAGGCCGTGCCCTTAGAAACGAACCATCCAGGCATTTTCCTCTAGCGATGTAGGGAAATCACGGAAAAACCAAAATCTCGATGACCGGAGGTGGATTTGAATCACCGTCCTCCAGAATGCGAGTCCAGAGCATTAGCACTGCGCCACGTCGCTCGGTAATTGCAAATTGCAATCCGATATGACAGAGCCTGTGCACGTTCCGCAAGAACCATTAACGAGCGTTTTGCTGCGCCAAACTGCCAATCACCAGCTACGACGCACAGCAGCGTACCGGAGCATTCTGACAACGGCATTCCACTACGAAGGCGTGAAGCCGAAATTAATCAGTAATTTTGCTGCCAGAGCGGTAGTTATTCGGGGAACGCACTCGGGCAATATCGGACTAGAGTTTCTGTTTTCGCAACACGCGAGGGTAATTACGGACAGTATTACACTGGATTCGACAAATATCACTGTTCGTCAGTACAAAATTTTCAGAATTTCACGATTCTGGAAATAACTAGTACTCACAGTATAACATTGGACAAGTCGATAAGGCATTTACCACCTTCATGGCCACTTTCGTAGGAACTGGAATTCGTATGTGGACACATGGAAGAGCAGTAGCGGATAAAATGCGAGTTTCTGCAGCGACCTGTACATCGTACAAAAATTTTTGAATGGCGATTTGGGGCAAGGTAACGAAGGAAAAGAATCAACAAGAAAATGTTGATGTGTCGTGACTTGAATGCATCTAGAATTAAAAACCCAGTGAAGCTTCCGGAATCACCTGATAAATAACCATAATAAATAACCACTGTTCTTTCACTCACCCGGTAATGGAAGCAAAATTTCTTGTTTCTGTTATATGAAACCACCTTTTACTTATCAGCGAATACTATGAGATCGCTGCGAAGAGGATTCAGGAGTGTAAAGAGAGCTAGACTATACGTATGAGGAACAATAAGAGACAAAAGAAAGGCTCAACGCTAATAACGATTTCAGAGTGCCGGAGGAGACACAGCAATATATGTGTCATTTACACGCCGAAATACATTTAAAATTTATGACTGAAACGTCATTCATAATTTATGGTGAAGTACAAACCTCATAGGAAAGTCGAATTGCCCATGTGGTTCAGATACTTTGCCTAAGTGATTTTCAACTTTTTCGCATATGCGACTCCCATCCAAGTAAAAATATTTTTGCGACACCCTTACAAATAAAAACAATTTTGCGACACCCAATCCCGGTAAAAATCGTAACGAAACAACATTACCTCAAAGGAAACATATTTATTCTTCCTTTTTGCATAAGCTTTCTTTGAAATTGTTATGTTTTTGGGTATTTTTTTGGGATAGAACACACTATCCTATTTCCACATGATTTCCGACAACATATATATGTATTGTTTGATGAATGATTTGCATTTCAGACAACACCCAGAAGCGAATTATACTAATTTAGAAAGGTCCTACTGAACAGTTTTTTCGAATTTTTCTGTATTACCTATTTTATCCTGTTCTTTTACCTGTCGATTAGTTCTGAAAACAGTTTTCAGACTTTGCGCTTAGTCATCATTAACACACTGTATTGTAAAACATTCTATGATTTAAATTCATAATGAATGTTACGGGAGAAACTCCGTAATATTGTTATTAAATAAATTTGATGTAGGTATACGTCTTTGTATTACTGAACCTCTTGTTGCTTTATGGTGCAAGTACTTTCCTTTGTGACGACAACCCCCCCCCCCGCCCCCCCTGAGTAAGAGACCTTCTTGGGTGTCACGAGTCACAGGTTGAAAAACACTGAATTACATCAAACAAGGCATATCTATAACTGGCGTCTTCTGCCACTATTACGGGCGAGGTGCTGTTGCGTACCGAATGCACCTTCCTTCGCAGAATGAAGAACAATATCATAGCGTGGCTTATCGGGAAAGTGTCCATTACGTAGTGGTGAGCTACTACGACCCACATCCTTGTGCTTTCTCCGGTGTCCGGACACTTGCCGAGCCAGACACTTGCCACGACGGACATTTGTCCACTTTTACCTCCCTCCTCCCCCCCCCCCCCCCACCCCGACTCCAACATCCAGACATATGCACACTGGTCGCTTCCACATTTCATAGCGTGACCGTCAGTACTGAAGTTATTAAAACGGCCAAAGGCAGGACTTTTGTCCATCACAATGGTTACGGGATAATAAGGTGTAGATATGCTTACGCTGAGAATAGGATCAATGCAAAGGACAACTGCTTTAGAAGAACGGAGACGTATTGAACGTAGAAAACTTGATTGAGGATCACCTAATGATGCGACCTTTATTAGTTATAAAAATAAAAAGAGTGTATCAGACCTTATTATCCTTATATAACTTTATGATGAAACAGGCTTGTCCCACTTCGGTTCACTAGCGTTGAATAAATATGCAGTGAAATTTGACTCAACGAAGCAAATACATTAAACATCACTCAAATGATCCTCCTGCAACCATAATTTATAGTTACATCTACCTCTTTTCAATTTGCAGTTTCCTACTTAGGTAAAATCTCCCATAGTTTACATGTTAAGAGAATTTTTTTTACCTTCTAATATTACGGCCATACCGACAAAGATTGCGAGTCCTAAAATTACTTTCTGTAACTTCAGAGTCGGAACTAGCTCCTAAAAATCTCATTTTTGTTAAACTTATAAGGTACATTTTAGATTTTGAAAATAATCTGAACTTGTGAATTGCACCTAAAAGGGACACCCTAAAGCAGATCTGCTCCTAAGGTTGACAAGTTCGGCAGCTATATTGTTGAAATAATTCCCATATCTCCAAAATTAGACAAGGATAGAAATAAATTTACAGTAGATACATATCTCATGAAATATATTGAGCTGTAGTCTTTAAAAATTAATGTTTCTCACCAAGTTATTGATTATCTTTAATCAGGCCAGTAAAAGCTATTGAAACAAGGCAAGGAGCTTACTGTTCAAAAATAATTGTTACAAAAGAATATCATAAACAAATGTTATTGTTGTTGTCGTCTTCAGTCCGCAGACTGGTTCGATGCTGCTCTCCATGCTATCCTGCCCTGTGGCAGTCTCTTTATCTGAGAATACGTTCGGCAAGCTACATCCATTTGAATCTGCTAACTGTATTTCTTCCTCGGTCTCCCTCTACGATTTTTACGCCACACACTTCCTTCTAATGCTAAGAATTAGACATTTTTCTTATGAATTAGAAACTTCTTGGAAACTTATTTGATCATTTCGTCTGCAACATCACTTATTTCGCAGGGTGATTCGTTTTGCAACACCAAGGATATCTACTGATACGTTATGTTTGCAGAAGTTCTTTGGTTAAAGAATTTCGGAAAACTACATTTAATAACTCCGCTTTAGTGGCCCTTACATCAGTAATATTACCGTCGCTATCGCGCAATAAAGGCATTGACTTAGTCTTTCTGCTGGTGAAGATAACAGAGGACCAGAACCTCTTTGGAATTTCCGTCATATTTCTGCAAAGAGTTTCGTTGTGAAAACTATTAAAATAATGTCGCATTGAAGGCCGCGCTAAATTTCGAGCTTCAGTTAAACTTCGGCAAATTTGGGGATTTTGCATTCGTCTAAATTTCCTGCAAAAGCTTTCTGTTCTGTTTTGTGTACCATGAGAGACCAGTTTAGTCTCTTAGTAACTTATTTGGTAAGTATTCCTCCAGTGCTGTTGATACTATTTCTTTGAATGTAAGCCATATATAGTCTTCACTTGCATAGCTCATTTAGAAAAAAATGGAGACTGCCTCCTAGGAAGATATCAACCGAATCTTTATCTTGTTTTTTTCCTTTTTTTTTTAATAGATGTATTTACCGTTTAGTTTCGGTAAAAAACTTTATGTTTACTTATCCCTGTATCCGTCTTGATGCTCAGGAGTAATTGTGACTAAGAGCTCAAGTGTGTTTTCGAAACCATTTACAATTTGAATGGGCTCGTGAACTAATTATTCAAAATAATTTTAAAAAAGCATTTAGTACAATTTTAGAAGTGTATCTGCCACCCTGTCTGAAGGTGTAGTTCTGTCAACATACGGATGTCAGATTTAAGTCATTGCCAACTACTATTGTACGAGTAGTGTACCTATTTATGATGCGACTCAAGTTTTCTATGAACCCTTCAGCGGCTGCATCACGAGAGTTCGGAGGTAGGTAAATAGTTTTCTTGTGGTCGCTTTTTTCATCCCGTGTGCAATTTAATTGTACAGTATTACAGGTGGCATCATTTTGTTCCTTATAAGGTAAGGATTGAGAAAAGTCATGGTAGACATCTCAGACCCGCGACTGGGAGGGGGGAGACGGCGTGGGAAAAGATGGGGAGTCATCGCGCGCTTAAGCCTTTGTAACTTCGCTCCTTATCATTCGATTTTAATTTTTTAAGTCTAACTGCGTATACACATTATGTTATTAGCAATTTTTACGTAAATGTAGAAGTTTTGCTTAAAATTAAAAAAAAAAAAATCTGTATGTCTGCGTCTCTGTCAATACATGTGTAGGTTTATTAAATTATAACCCATGTTTGATTATAAATCCTCATATTACATTATAAAGTCTTCTCATATGTTGGTAGTTTCGTTGCAGCGAGCAGAAAAGCGATAACATGAGTGAAAGCGTAACTTCAATTGCAAAAGCAAATTCTCCAGCCGGAGAAAACGAAGAAGGATCAGTGAAACATGCCTTATTTGTAATACGGCAGGAAGGTGATTGAAAATCCTGGAGAAAACACCTACCAGAGATTCTCAGGACAAAGGCTGCTTGCACTGAATGAGTTCACTAAGTATTTTTTATTTTTGTAATGGACCTTCGCAACTACAGTGCACTGTGTGCATGGCACATAGCCGAAATAGAAAGATTGCGGGAAACTAATAATGAAACGTGGTTGCAAATGAAAAATTGCTAGGCTCCAAAAAAAGTGATGTCTCATTCTATTTCGTAGGAGGAGATGTAGCACTTGAGCTGGAAAACAGAAAAATGAAAGTTTGCGGGGGTATCGTAGAGATCATACAAAATGCACAAGCTCTAAATCCATTCTTCTTGACAGTTACTGAGCTGTCGAAGATATATTCTCGTAGTAAAGAACCAATGAAAGTTTCAATCCATCACGATGTATCACACACATCCGCAAATCGTTATAAAATGAATGTTCTGACTGTCGTCGTTTCAAAAATTTCATCAATCCATTTGAATGCACGAGTAATGACTAGCTTAATATTGTGACAGTGACTATTGTTCCCTCTTAAGTACAACGTGACGTTTGTATCATGCCAGAATTAGGTATGGAGAAACATCATAACTTCGTAAGTGATCGAATTGTTAATGGTACTGTTACTGTCTGAGAACCTCTTCCACAAAACAATTTGAAGCTTTTCGAAACAGTGGACAAGGAGACAAAACTTGGCATAGTGGAACTTAAAGAAGATAAAAAAACTCTTTAACCGCATCATAGGTTTATGTTAATCATGTCCGGAAATCAACCTGAAGGAATGCATTAGAATGTATGAACTATCTGTTGTTCCACTTCTATGTTCGCAGCTGATGGAACAATGTACTACATACAAGTTAAAAGTAAGTTACTGCACCATTTAGAAAACCTTGCATCTAAAAAGACAGATTCTGAATCACAGCCAGAAGAAATTATAACTATGGATACTTCAACTGAATTTGGAGGAAAGAAATATTCAGTCGTAGTTTTTGATGGAATGGCTGAGGTCCACAAACTGAAAGTAGGGAAGAATACGAAAACAATTTTTCATTTAACGAATCTGTTCTGCAAAATAATTTTTAAGGTAGGGCGAATTTTCTGAAACCCACGTTGTCTTTGACACACATGTAAATAGTTCTCTGAAATATGCAGTAAGAGTTCGAAGACAACAAGGTAGTGTTCCTGTCATACACAAATATTAAAAATATTCCTTCGAAGAATCTTCTTTCTCGTGATAAAAATAAGGACAGACTAACAGAGATTTTCACTACTGCTCTAATGGAAAGCAGCATGAATACTGGGAAAAACATTGTATCAGACTCTTGCTACCAACCGATGTGTCGAAGCTCTAGTAACAACACAAGTGGAGGCCGATACGAAAATAATACTACATGCTCTCTTCGCAAGTGTGAATGGAGCAGAAACTCTAAAAATATTTTCTCCTGATACTGATGTCCTAGTGATAGCGACGAATTTCTACCCTCAACTCTCTCAGGATACGTGGTTTGTTGTCTCAGGAGCTAGGACACGTGAGATTTCTGTTAGTATGGCATTTCAAGCGTTAGGGCACAAGCGAGCTGATGTTTTGATTGGGTTGCATTCTCTCTCAGGGACTGATATTACCGGATCATTTTATGGTAAAATGAAACAAACTTTCTTTAATACATTTAGAGAAGCTGATGAGACAGTTCTTGACGCTGTGACATCACTAGGAAAAGAAGATTTTAATGATGAAGCGATCCGAGTTCTGGAAGCTTTTATATGTCTGTATATTTAACGAACCCGAACATAATATCCCTGAAAGAACTAGGATGGTGGCTTTATACCAAAACTAAGTCGATGGATCATGCACACAAGATACTCTGCGTCTGGCCATAAAAAGAGCATATCTTCAAACCATAATATGGCGGAAAGCACGTATTGCCAATTCTGAACTACCTGCAGATACTCAGTAGGGTTATACTGTTAACGAGAAAGAGAAATACGAGCCAGTAATGTATAATATTCCTTGTGGACCTGAAGAACTTCTCTCGGTTGTCAAATGTTCATGTGGTCCATCAAAATGTGCTACGCCGTAATAAATGTTCTCTAAATAAACGTCCTTGCACAGACATTAGTTCCTGTTCTGCAGATCCACAAAAATGTTGTATTGTGAGCGAAGAAAAGGATTATTATGAACTACAAAATGAAACAGACTTCTGTGATGATTCTGATGTTAATAATGATGGCGATGAACTTCAGTTATGGTTATAAAATACGAGGAATAATGTAAGAAGGAGACTAACTTGTGGATTGACTCCAGTAAAAGACGACCATCTGTCTTCTTCCATATATTTTTTGTATATGTCTGTAAAGTTATAATTTATTTCATCTCACTAGATTATCATTTTGTTAAAACTTGAACCCCACTCTTTTCAAGGCTTGAGGAATAGCATTTTTATTTTATGTGTTAAAATATTTGTTAATATTACTACGTTTTTCTTATTTCTTTATGTTAATAATTTATTATTACATTAATTAATGTGGAATAAGTACGGAATCTCTGCTACGCCACTGTCCCTGTAAGAATGTGCAGTTGTTTTACTTTTCAGTGGGTGCGAGAATCTATGGCTGCCTGAATGTGGGGAGTGATAGCTCGCTTTGCATCGTTCTCTCTGGCTCACTGTCGATAGCTGCTGATACTATCAATGAGGTTTCCACACCCTTTGCTTGCGAGCTAGTTAGCGAGCCTTCCCTCAGCGTGAGTCTACTCACTCTCCGTCAACACCACCACTGTATCTTGGTTTCTCCGGCTTCCGGTGGCTTCCCGCGTCTCGTGGCCGCTCGGTCTGGCCATACTGTGCTGGTCTTCTGGTGAGGTAAGAGCGGTTTTGCTCTTGTGTTAGGCGATGGGAGCGTTTCATTGTCTAGCACGTTTAACTTAGGCTCGTGTACTTAGAAACATCTTTTGGAATATTTTCCCCTACCGTGTGCGGAAATGTGTTCTCGTTTTTCAATTCAGTGATTTCCAATAGATAAACGCGGTGTGTGTGATTCTAGTTGCAGTTTAATAACGGCCTGGTATGTTAAAGCCTTTTGTGATCATGGGGCGGTGTATGAACTCTGTGTAAATACTTTCTAGCTTTGTGGGGCCCGATTTCTAATAGCTGATATGTTCATTTTCCTACAGTGCATGTAAAAATCTTCTCATCGTTTCCTTCCGTGAGTGATATGTGTTCCACGTGGTTGGTTCATAGAACAAAGCCTTCAGCTTCCACTCTTGTTTGTTCCATGCCCATTAGGCAAGTAACTATGCGGGTATCCTTCCGATTTCGACTAATATTTAGCGATCTAATTTTTGCTGTTTCCTCTCCGACTGGTAGTACACACTCTGTCTTTGTCCGTAATTATCTCTGAGTCTTGTACAACCTCCTACAATGGCTTCCTTATGTAATTCTAAACATTTCTACGGGATTGCATGCCGTAATTCTTATTTTTATTTCTCGGACTTAGTAATTATTTAATTTTTGTGGTTTTTCTGAAATACGACCTCATCCGTCTCTGTAATCGCCCCCTGTCGCGTGTAGCTGTATTTCATTCGCTTCCTTATATGATTCTAACCATTTCTATGACTTGCAAGCTTTAGTTAATTTTCTTTATTTTTCGGAAACTTAATTTATTCAATTTTATCGGTTTTCGGAACTACGTGGGTCCGAGTTCCGACTTCCGGGGTTTTCAGCTAGTCGTCTGAATTCACGCCACTTCTCATATAAAACCAGTACCTAGATCGATTTCTAACAGACTGTAATTTAAGAATGCACCGTGATTTAGTATAATGAAGCCGATTTTCAACCACTTCACCTTCAGTAGAGTGCGTTCATGTAACGTAGCCGTGTGTCGCCGTTAGCGTGTTTGGTCGCGGTCCAATTCAGATGTAATTTAACTTGGCTATACACACGCACCATCTCAAAACAGGCACGACAGACCAGAGCCAGCTTCAAAGTGTTTTGGTGTATTGTGTTTGTGCTACCTCCGACTTGCTGAATTTCTCCTATGATAACGTCGCCTGCTTCCGCCCCGTCTCAGGATGTTGTATTTGGTGAGTTTTGCCGTGGCATTGCGTGTGTGAGAGCGAATGAGTGTTGTTTGTGAATCCTCCCCCCCCCACTAGCGTTAAACCATGTAAGAGATGCATTTTTATTGTATTAACAAAATTGGTTCCCCATTTTGCTTGTTTTCTATCTCAATAAACAAGTTTAATGTGAGCATAATCCGTGAGTTGCCTATAAATTGTAGTTTTAGAGCACCTTCCCTCATTTATTTCATATTGTTCGTCACTAGTGCTGAGAACAAGATCAGATGCAATTTATTTACGTTTAAATTCCCTTGCGTCATAAATGTTTTCTTAGCCACCTTTCTAAGAAAAATTTAATTGTGGTGGCTTGCTTATTAATGTCTGTATGTAATAACGTGTGAGCTGCTATGTGTATTGACCAGTTTAGTATTAATTTCCTGTTATTAAAGTAATTTGAAATGAGTCAGTTGTCAGTTTGGGCCAGAGAACAAGGTTTTGCTAATTTTAGTGATAAAACAAAGCTCTTTTTTCGTACACTGGTCGACTTTTACCAGAAGAAGAGTACCCTTTAATTTTCAGCAAGTGAATGTAATAATAAAACAAAAGACTGGTTTAATTATTGCGTCACAGTTAAAATATATTCCTAAAATAGTAATGAACATATACCGATATAATAATAGGCCTACTGGTTGTTTCCCTTGAATGCAATTTTATATATAGTATACTCTTTCTTTCCTTAAGTGTTATATATACACTATTTTCAAAAATGTTTTCTTATTTCATGCTCCTTTTATATTTTAATTTACTGATCTGCTATAAACAATTAACGTAAAATGATTATTTTGTCAAATGCAATATTTCTCTGATAGAATCTTTTTTGCAATTTTAACCAAAACGGCTTCATCTATGCAAAAATTGCTAACAACATAATGTGTAGTACGCAGTTACACCTTTCTTTTTCAAGAAAGAAAATTGGAATCAAATGATTAGGAGCGAAGTTACAAAGGTTTAAGCACGCAGTGACTCCCGATCTTTCCCCCACTCTCCCCCCTCCCCCTCCCATTCGCGGTCTGCGATGGTCACCATCACTTTTCTCAATCCCTACCTTATAAGGAACAAAATGATGCCACCCAAAATACCTACTTAAACTGTACACGGGACACCACAAGAAAACCGACTAAAACGGAGCCATTTATTAACTTATTCCGGTTGTCGAGTATAACATCTGCTCCTACTAACTCACAGGAACTATCGACTTCAGTTCACTTTTGAGCTAGTACACAAATTACATTAAGATTTCCTTAAGTTGTGCTTTTTGTTTCTGTTATAGAGCAGATCCTAGGAATTATGGCTGTTCTCTTTAAAAACCTAGTGTGTTTCCTTTGCGGATCAGTAAATACCAAAGATAAACAATGTAGAACAACAATATACGTTACAAGCATAACATTCTATATTCCTTCATTTCCTTATTTCAAATATTTTAAAATTGTATGTCGTCATTATGTGATCTGTCAAACATATATGCTCTTATCTCTATTTTGCAAACGTATTTTCATTCAATGTTTTTAACATTGTCCCAATACACTTTATTACCTAATGTTTCGACACAAGAGAGTATATTTATGAAGTGTATCGTTCTTCTGTCCTCTCTTTTTCTTTTTAATGCAGTTGTAACTATTAATACATGTACAAATACAGTGATCAAACTTGAATGATCGGCGAACATTCGAATTATCTTTATATCGTTCCTTTCGCGTTTCTTCCATGGCAATGGACTATTTCTATCGCAAAGTGTGGAAGGAAGCTTCCGTACAGACGGAGGGAGAATGGGTCCCTATTTGTGGTTGGAAGAACTAATTACGCACTGACGCAGACGACGGTATTGTTTTAGTTTCCCACTAGTTATAAATTTTTCGATTTCGAGATATTGAAAAGAAGTTTTACATTTCGGCGAGATGTGGAAGGAAAAGATCTCTTCCGTATTGGCTGAATCAAGTAAGATCGGAGACGGAGTTTTGGAAGTAAACAGCAGAAGTACGGGGAAAGGTGTCACTTACCTAAGGGGCCACTAAACCTACTACCTGGCAAAGGGTCAGTTGTGGCAAGTGTTCGGCATTCCTTTCTGCTACTATGTGTCTACGGCCCATTGGATACGGCTCAGTATGCCAGACATCATCCTCTTTTAACAAATATGTTCTATATCGTCTTTAAATAACAAATAGTTAGATGAGTTAATAGCCCCAATGCTTGTTCATCTACGTTCATTCCTGTTTTGGAGGAAAACATTATTCATTTTATTTTGAGGAAAAAAGTATAAAAAACTGACGATGTGAGGTGTAGAGGAAAATGTAGCAGTTTTACATTCCCTCTAGTCGTTTTAAATATTTTTTACTTGCATGTTTTGAATAAAGAACAATAAAATCTATATCTATAAATGTGAATGTCTGTTCGGTGTACATTTATCACGTCTGAACCACAATACATAGAGAGCTAAATGTTTGTACAGTTACTAATGTCTACCCGGGGAAGGCTTTAGGCACGGTTTTATGCCGATCGGGTAACTATACGCAGAGACTTAAATATTTGTACAGTTACTAATTTATACCTGAGGAAGGGTTTAGGCACGGTTTTATAGCGATCTGATAGATATTTAGTAATTTGAAGAATATAACGCGAAATGCGGAACAATAATTACTCTTTGAGAATTATATTTACTCTTTGAAAATGGTTTTATTGGTTGTATTATTGCTTGAGGGTTGATAATGATAAAAGGGTGGAGTATAATGGGATGGAAAGTTATCGGTGTATATAAAATTCTACGTATGTGCGTGTTAATATTTCGCTCTGCAGCGAAAACTACATTACATAAACGAATGGTCTGTGTGTAATTGTTGTCCGAAGTCTCCCGTTGTACACCATAGCAGTTCCATGCCGACAGGTACAAGGGGGTGGAAGATATGGTGGTTGAAAGTCGTCAAATTATAAAAAAATTCGGACTGAAGGCCAGCGATGACGTTTGCGACTCTATAGCAAGGAGGTTACATACAGCGAAACGTGATGGCACAGACCACATCTTTGGTCTGTGCGTGCTACAATGTTTTCAACTCTTTCTCTGTAAGGATAAGCATACGAATAAGGAAATATAAGAATAAATAAATAAAGCAGTAAAAAAGAAATTTCTTTTAATACATCTCTTTAAAAAAAGTCGATTTGACATTTCGCGCATTACATCAATTGATCGATCTTTGATATTATTACAGTCATTATTGTTGAATTTCGTGATTGGATTCATCGAAACGATTGCATTTTACGTGTGATTTGATCTACACTACTTAATTTCCTGCTAATGTTGATTAAAAATCAATAAAATTCTTCTGGGTATTATACCGCGTCGTTATTTTGTAAACTTTGCCGACGTTTCGGCCACTATTGCAGGTGGCCGAAACGTCGGCAAAGTTTACAAAATGACGACGCGGTATAATACCCAGAAGAATTTTATTGATAGTGACAACTGCCGCGGAAGCTTATGTTTGCATTGATTAAAAATGTTTGTTTCTAAATAAGGTATTGTATTTCATTTCATCCTTCAAAACCAGTCTCAAAGCACATTACTGAAAGATAGCTTATCTATCATAATCAACCAACACGCGAGCGGAGCCGCGGGTTTAAGCTAGTAATAAAATAAAGAAATAAAACAACATAAAGTACACGAACCACCGAGCAAGTTTGGTGACACAAGTGGGGAGGAACCGTCGCCAAGCCTCGGGTTCGACCCCTGCCTAGAGTTCCTTTCCCAATCTGAAGCTGGCTGCTTCGATTTCTGCTTCCTGCATTCCTGTCTCCGTAGTAAATGTAACAAAGGATGTTCGTAATTTCTTATCTCACTAGCGTTAGAGGAACGTGGACGTGGGTATCTTACCAGTTTGAAAACATTGTTTATCTTATTTGTATGTTAAAACGATGCACACACACACACACATACACACACACACACACACACACACACACACAGAGACACACACACATACACATACACATACACATACACATACACATACACATACACAAACAAAACAAAACAAAAACACAAATCTGTGTGTACACTGATTTATTCTTCTACAGAGGACACAGACTAGTTATAGTTAAATCTGTTCGTGGAATGACGATCAATACTGCACGCACGTATATCAAACGTAATTTAAGGCTGCATATCACGCGCGGTGCTGTAGGCTACACGAGAATTAATAACGTTTTTGGACCCCGAGTGTGTTACGCTACAGTTAGTTTTCATGGAAGCGCTGGACATGATTAGAGTGATTAATCAAAGCCAGTAATGTGCTGACGCTGCGCAGAAATTTTATCATATTCTCTTACTCATGAACGGTATATTACATTTCCTTTAATTTTATTGGAATGAAAATTAACGTTTTAAAATTATTTCGTACTGGTAAAAAGGGAGCTGATGCTATTGTTCACATCCTACGAAAAGGAAAAAAAAATATCCGTAAGTAAGAAATGTTTGGTCCCAGTAACTGAAATAATACGTGCATTGTAGCTAAAGATGTAATTCATTGGTGGTGATATAAATCGTGGTGATATAAATCAGAAGCCTCTTCAAGACCAGAAGCAGACTGCAATTCACTTTATGGCCATACCCCTTCCCCAAATGCTTCATATAACACCTCAAAGGCAAACAATAACAAATGCGACATTAGAGTGGTTTAAGGCAACGTAATATAACCAATTTTCAGTAGGAAAACAGTGTCTAAAGATGAGCAGAATTTCATCGAAACGCGTTGCTTTGTGTGAAATTATACATAATCAAGTAAAGTGGCTGATATCAGAAATAAAGAATGTTAATACCAGAAAGACCATTCTTTCTGGAGAAACTGTGAAGTATGAAATCACGCTCCTTGCAAGTATTACTAAATCAAATGTCCTGGCTGATTAAAATTGTGTGCCGGTACCGACATTCGAACCTGGGACCTTTGCCTTTCGCGGTCAAGCGCTCTAACCACTGAGCTATCGACACGAGTTACGGTCCGTCCTCACTAAGGTCCCAGGTTCGAGTCCCGGTTCCGGCACACAATTTTAATCTGCCAGGAAGTTTCATATCAGCGCACACTCCGTTGCAAAGTGAAAGTTTCATTCTGGATTACTAAATAAGTTTGTTTCAAGACACAGGGAAATAGGATGCAAGCGTGTGCAGGGACAGAGTCTGAGGTGACCAGGCATTGGGACAGCAGAAACTAGAAACACTAAGCTAGATTAGAATAAGATATGTATTTCACAGAAATATTGCAATACTTTTACAAGTTTTCATGACTGCAGAGTGCTGATACATAGTTGAACTAGGTAGAGACTTGCCTACTTATGAGAGACTTTCCTAGTGCCTGTCCTATTGCCAAGTGCTCGATGCAGTTCAATGGTGGCCACGAGCGGAGTTGCAGCAGAGGGCGATCGTGGCTGACGTCGTAAGAACGCCGCGCCGTGCTTGCAAGGCGGAGCGCGGCGAAAGTACGTGGCACGCACTTCAGACTTGTGCGACACCACAAATTGCATTGTCATTTATTGACATAGGAACTTGCTGAAAACGAATTTATGTTTGTAGCTAAGTGTGTGACAGTTTGCGCGAAATATTTTTCCTCATTTCTGACCCACCCTGTACACTGTCATCACTTCTGAGAAGAGTACTCTACGCCATTTACCCCTTACTTAGTTCGCATTTGTTGCTAATCTTTGGATCAGTGGAAAGTCCCAGGCTCCGAACACGGTGGCCGAGGGGACTGAGGCGCTTCAGTCACGGTCTTCACTTCGGTCGGGGATTCGAATCCCCCCTCGGGCATGGATATTTGTGCCGTCCTAGTTCGTAAGTTGTTTGTAAGTTTAGGGACTGATGACCCCGCAGTTAAGTCCCACAAGATTTACAAACATTTGAACATTTTTGAAAGTCCCAGGCGATTATAAAAATAAATAAATAAATACATAATTTATAAAAAGTTATAAACCTAAGATTCCAAACTGCTACGTAACAAAATGACCATACTTTCCCTACAGAGACCGATACTTTGGGGGCTGAGAGGCTTCGTATCCTTTGGCAGGGACTGGGCGTCGACTTCAGGTCGGGCGTTCCACTTCCCTTGCTTTCTCAAATCGCCGTGGGCTGGGTATGGGTACCGGTTCACAGGCGCAGGCGCCATGAGACACCGAGGCCAGGAACCTGACGGCGCCGAAGGTGTCTGCCCACATCAATAGAGACATGTGTATAAATGTATAATTTTTTTTTTTTTTTTTTTTTTTTTTTTTTTTTTTTTTTTTGTTTTACAAGAGTCACCGCAAACCATGTCTGTCAGACGGTACGAAACATTACATAGTATTGCCAGATTGATTTCTCGTCTGAGCTCGGAGTGGAATACGAGGAATACAGGAGGAGGCCGACTGAGAAACTTGATATTCAGACTGTCAGGAGGGCGGGTGTCTTGGAAACTTGGCTCTGTGGAGGGGAGACTCAGGTTCCGTTGGATACAGACTTAGCAGATCTTCCTAAGGCACTCTTGCATTCCATTCCAATGCTGAGCTCCAGCAAGAAGCAAAGAGTCCAGTAAAGGTTTTGCCTTTATGCGATTAATCAGTGAAGATTATTCTTCGTGAAAACCACCTTATCAGGCGACAATCTAACGGTTGGTGCACTTGGAGCAATCTCTATCAGCATCTTTTTTTTTTTTTTTTCCGACTAACGATCACATCACTAGCCGGGATATTGGTGGAATTTGGCAGCTGAAGCCAAGTGAGCCGCGGAGCTTCCAATCAACGCCACCGAAAGGCCACCTGAATGGCTGGCCACTTAGCTAGGCGATAGCGACCTGCTCTGCGTGACGTGGCACGAGCGCGCGCGGCCTTCTCTGTCGGTGGCGTTGCTCCGCGTCAGCGAATGGTACGTACTTACCGCGGCGAAGTGGCCAAGCACATTGAGGCAATGATTCAATGCGCGAGGCAGTTCCACCCATCGGAGGTTCGAACCCCCCCCCCGTCTGGGATGGATGATTGTGTCGTCTTTAGTATAAGTTAGTTCATAAGCAGTTTGTAAGTTTAGGGACTGATGACCCAGCAGTTAAATCCTTTAACCTTCGCAAGCATTAGAACATTTCAACATTTGGTCCGTGTTTCCGGACACCGACCTTGCAGCGCCCCGAAATTGAAAGTCACCCACACGGACCGGAGAGCCCGCGTATAGTGTGGTGCCAACTTCGAGTCCTTTGGCCGACGTCGAATTCGCCTGATTGCGATCTTTCATGTTACAGACGACTGTGCATTGATCTAGTGAGCACTGTGGATGAGCATCTACATCTACATGGGATACTCTGCAAATCACATTTAAGTGCCTGGCAGAAGGTTCATCGAACCAACATTATATTATTTATCTCCCATTCCATTCTCGAATAGCGCGCGGGAAGAAAGAACACCTGAATCTCTCCGTTCGAGCTCTGATTTCTCGTATTTTATTCTGATGTAAGTGGGAGTCAACAATATATTTTCGCATTCGGAGGAGAATGTTGGCGATTGGAGTTTCGTAAGTAGCCCACGCCGCAGCGATAAGCGCCGTTGTTATAATGATTGCCATCCCAGATCCTGTATCATTTCCGTAACGCTGTCTTCCATGTATCGTGACGATACGAAACGAGCTGCCCTTCTTTGGACTCTTTCGGGGTCCTCCGATAAACCCACCTGATAAGGATCCCACACTGGGCTGCAATACTCCAAAAATGGCCGGACAAGCGTAGTGTATGCAGTTTCTTTTGTAGTTCTGTTCCATGTTTTAAGAGTTCTGCCAATAAAACGCAGTCTGTGGTTCGCCTTTCCCATAATATTATCTAAGTGTTCTTTCCAATTTAAGTGTGAAGTAATACTAATTCCTAGGTATTTTGTTTACGGCCTTCACTTTTCATTTATTTATCTTGTAAACAAAGTTTAACGGATTTCTTTTCGCACTCATGTGGACTACTTGACACTTCTCATTATTTAGAGTCAATTGCCAATTTTTACACCATACTGATATCTTATTCAGATCGTTCTGCAGTTGGTTTTGATCAACAAAGTTGCCGGACCCAAAAAGGTTTACTATTATGTTTCTTGAAAGGGTTGGTCGTTACATCGATCTGAATGTACCACTGGCATTTTCTTCAGCTACTTACTCCTGAGACTACATAACACACGTGGTGACGTGGTGTTGCCCTACATTAGTCAATCTTCGTGGTTTTGCTCTAGCTTCTCGCTTCCTCACGGCGCTTACATTTCTCTGTCACTCGCATTTGTCGTCCGTGTACTGGTTCTCACTTCCACTGCCGCGCTTATTACACGTGTCTTGTTCTGTAGGCCGCATCTCTTTCCGGTCCACGATTTAATCCTGTAGCTATATTTTTCTGTGTCTAACGATGGCTAGCACTATGCAAAACGCAGCGCAAGAACCCTCTTTAACGCATGATATTTACTTTCATACACAGAAAATGCAACAGATAACGCAAATGAAGAAACATTTCCTGTCTAGCCAAGCAGCAGTAGCAGCTGCGCCACCAACTTTATTTTATAAAGTCCAGCCGCGGGTTGCAAACTCCGTGTACCACCATTACCACCGTTCGACAATGCCGTGGAGGAATGGTCAAAGTGTCGCGCCCAAATGGATGCGCATTTTGCTGCGCATCGTGTGCACCATACGTCAAAGGTTTCCCATTTTCTGCCCACGGTCGGTGTGTCTACATATTGCCTTACCACGAAACTGTTCCCCACCGTGCGCCGTTAAGAGTAACAAAATGATGTGACTGGGACTAAGTATAAATTTTTTTCGCCTTCGACGAACCAAATCACACTTATAAAGACTTGATAGCAGAACTACAGGGCGTAACGCCTCACTAGAAATTCAAATATGGGTTTGGTCGGTACTATGGCGATGAAGTGATTAGACACGCCATCATACGAAACGTGTCAGAATCTCGTATTCGCCATCAGATTTAGAAGTAACCTGACCCTTCCTTCAAATATGTGCTTTATTTCATTGAACGTTACGAGTCGTGCGACGTTGCAGTGGCTAGTTTCCATCCCCCTTCGATTTGCGACGTGCAGGCACTAGTACAAAGTGCCTTGTCAACACACTGCCGCGGCGCGCCCAGACTCAGTCACTGCCAAGAGGTAAACACCGTCAACGGCCATGGGCGCTGTACAATTCAAATGATGGTAAATCTGTGGAGTTCAACTTCTTAGGTTATCACTCCCTAGGCTTACAAACTATATAAACTAATTGAAAGTTACCTAAGGACAACAGACACGCCCAAGGCAGGACTCGAACCTCTGACAGCCAGCAACCGCGTGCTCCGCACCAAGGCGCCTTAGGACTCTGCAGACGCTGTCCAGCAAGGTCAAGTCTTGCCGGCGTTGCTTCGACAAGCACAAGCGTCAATATTGTCTCTCCCGAGACACTAAATTCTTCCATTGTGGAAAATGTGGACACGGCGTTTGCAATGAAATAAATTGGAAAAAAGCTCAAAGCATTTCTCTCAAAAATGGTCAAATGTTTGTAATCCTATGGTACCAAACTGCGTTGGTCATCGGTCCCTAGTCTTACAAACTACGGCAACAGTTTCACGTTTCTTCCATGCAGCGGCGCGATAACAAAATCTCATTGTAAACTGCTAATCGGAACCTTGGCTTCATTGGACACTGCTGCTAAAGTAACGTTGCTAAATAAAATGACTTACGGACAGCACGGCAGACCACAGTTGCGTTAGTCTCTGCCTAGGTTGTCTGCCTACAATGGGGAAGATATTTTAGTGTTCATGCTACATTTCGCAAAGTTGCGAAATCTGTTTTCTTAGTCGTGTTGTGTTCGCGTGACTACGCAAATATCTTTGGAATAGATTCGTTTGACTTGTTTGGCTCGAAGTTTTTCGTGACTCCATTCATGTGGCTGAAATTTGCTTGTTTAGCAGACTATTTCACGAGTGGCTCGATAGAGGTTACAACTTTGCATAAAAGAATATACTTTGTTTGTGCTCGCCCTATTCCATGCGCCATAATGGACGAGGTTGCTCTGGAATTTTTAGCTTGGAAAGAAACTGGAGTGATTCCACCCGTAGCTGCCACCCATTGGTCTTGAACATTTGTTGTTCTAGTTAAGCGTTTCTGAAAACTACATTTCAGTGCGTACTTCAAGTCAACGGACAACCCAAAAATCGTGAATGACTCCTATTGGGTGTTCGTCGCTTTTATTTGACGAACGTTTTGTGAAATGCTTACTTTCAGTTGCCTCTTGATTAACAATCACAATAAGTTCTTGTAATGAACACTCACCGAGGCTATTCAAATTATTGCTATTGCCGTTCGGCAGTGTTTCCGCTCCAGCTATTAAAAAAAAATACTATGAACAATTGACGGATCAGGTCCAACCTTATGCGAATTATTTGACATCATGGTTTCGGGACAGATATCTGTGAGCATTTAACCAATTTATGCAAACTTTTTATCTTCTCTCTAACGTAGACATATAATAACTTGCTAATATTATTCATCGTCAAGTGATACACCAATTGAAGTCGCACTTTACGGCCATACGGAGTATGCTTTAAAAATGCATATTATCAGCCATCAGCTGTTTATTGTATTAAGAACTTTATCGGTTTCGGATATTATCCATCATCGTAAAAGTAAAATTAAAAAGACTGATTACGTTGGTGCATATTCTGTCACCGTATCTATGTCAAACAATTAAAGATACATAAAACGGCACGAGACATTACGTATTGGTGATAAATAAAACAATACCAGGCTGGATTGTAGTGAGCCAGTGCCTAAGAATTCAAAGAGTAAGTAACAAAAATAGTGCCATTTTACGTATCTTTTATTGTTTGTGATAGAATATTGACACAAAATGCACCTACGTAGTTTGTTTAATTTTACGTTGCTGATGATGGATAATATCCCAGACCGGTAAGGTTCTAAATAGAATAAACAGCTGATGGTTGACAATATGCATTTTTTAAAGTATATTACCGCTGTGAACACACATCTCAGTAAAAATTTGAACGTATGGAATATGCCTGCTGCTCACAATTACTGGAATTTGAAGCAGTATTGGCGAAAATTACATATCATATCCGCTGCCCCGTTGCATCGTCTTCGCAGGAAGCATGTCCCCTTTGTGTGGTGACGCTGCCTATCAGAAACTGATGTGTTACTAAATGACCGTTGTTTTTTTCATTTGGATCCAGCGAAGGCAGTTCTTTTCGTTGTTGACGATTCGTCAAATGAGATCGGCGCAGTTCTCTCACACATAATTATGTCTTAGGAGACATGCCAATTTCTTTCGTGTCCCAACTCATGAACAAGACGCCGAAGAACGGCTCGCAGTTTGAGTAAGAGGCTCTTTGTATCGCCAATTGTGTCAAGAAACCCATCTACAATTCTTCGCCAGGAAGTTTCCCTTGGAGACGGACGCCATTTCACTGTTTAACCGATTAAAGTCGGTTCCTCCTGCAGCTTTGGTTGCTGGTGCTGTCGAACTATATTTCTATATTGTGTATCGACAAGAGAAAACACGCAAATCCTATTACTTTTCACGCCTCGCGGTCGGCATACACACAGCATCCAATGCTTCTACAGACTCGTGCTGCCCCATTGATGTTCAGAACGTCAAAATATTAAGTGTTTTCCGCCTAATTACCGTCGAATTGTTCAGGTAATGGCAGCAGATCCCTCTCTCCAGACTCGGTTGTCGTACTTTCGCACTGGTTGGCCACGGCATGTCAGCAATTCCTTTCTTCTTCGTTACTTGGCAGTGCAGCATAATATGTTCGTGGAAGGTAGTGTTATATTGTTCACACTGACAATGATTACGCACGGGTGGTGATCCCTCATTCAGTGGGAAGTTCTTCGCCTCTTCCATCAAAGCCATTGGGGCATGGTTAGAAACAAGAAGCTTGCCAGACTCCACTGCACGTGAATTGGCGTGGACAAACAAATCGACCAAAAGTGTAGGGTTTGCGCAGCACACCAGGCTGCTCCCCCATAAAGGTTCTATGCCCCAACCTGGCGCCACTTAGTAGAGAGTACATGTTGATTACGTTGGTCGCTTCTGTACCACCCACTGGCTTCTGGTTGTTAACGTATATACCAAACTCCCGTTTGTGATTCCCATGCACTCAACTACAACAGGTACCACAGTGAATACTCAGCAGTCTATGTTTTGCATAGAGCCTCCATGAGATGGAAATTTCATACAATGGACAACACTTTACGCCGGCTGTGTTTCTGTAGTTTTGAGTTGCCAACGGCATAAAGGACAACTTCGCCATTTCATCCCCAGACTAAAGATCAGGTAGAGCGATTGGTTCGCACTTTTAAACAAAAAACGTAAATTTTGTATGCTTTCCACTCGCGAGAGGACGCACTGTTTATGTTTCTAGCTCTTACCGCTTTAGCACACGAAATAGACCCTCACCGGCAGAGCTGTGGCATGGTCATCATCGTTCTCTTCGCCAGTTCTTTCATCCACCATCACAGTCAACAATCGCTCCTCTGTGCGGAATAGATTTAAGCTCAGAGATGTTCTCTTTTTCTGATTCTTCCACAGGGGTCCGGGCTGGGAACAAGGCGCTATCATTAAGGTTAAATTAGTTCTCCTATATATCTAGTGCTGGGGCTCTCCGGAGTTTTGCGGCTTCATCAAAGTCAGTTGCGTGCCTGTAGGCTCTGTGATTCAACTGCTGCTCCTCCATTTGCAGACTCTCCTCTATGATCGTAGCTCGTTTAGTCGTATATACCGTTGTGGTCTTGATTCAACATACTGGTAAGATACAGCTCTCCACGCTACCCTGTTCCATGCAAGCCTCTTCATCTGAAAACCAACGGAAACGTACATCCTTTTGAATCTGTTTGCTGCATACGTCCCTCGTTTTCCTCTACTATTTTACCCAAAAATATTCTTTCTAATGCTATGTTGACGATTCCTTGATACCTCAGAATCCCTTTTGTTAGTCAGGATAAGCCAGAAATTCTCTTTCTCCCCAATCCTGTTGAGTGCATCCTCATTTGTTACATGATATACCCGTTTAATCTTTATCTGTAATACCATATTTCAAAAGTTTCTATCATCTTTTTGTCTTTTTGTCGTTTCTCTCGCATACACTGCATGCTACACTCCACAAAAATGCTTTCTGAATGGACTTCCTAACATTGTATTTATTATTGGACATCAACAAATTTCGCTTATCCAGAAACGCTTTTCTTCTCATGTCCACTTTACATTTTATATTCGGCCATCAGAAGTTATTTTGCTACACAAATAACGAAACTCATCTGCTACTTTTTTCTCATACCTAACAAATTTCTTTCAACATTGGTTGATTTTCTGATACTACACTCCATTTCTCTTGTTAATGTTCATCTTATACCCTCCTTTCAAGACACTATCCATTACGTTCAATTGCACTTCTAGGTAATTTGCTGCCTCTGACAGATTATGTCGTCGGAAAACTTCAAAGATTTTATTGCTTGTCCCGGATCTTTAATTCCTTCAGATTGAACAACAATGGTGAAAGGCTACAACCCAATCCCTTTCATGCCCTTCGACACTAATAACTGCTGCCTGGTTTTGTACAATTTGAATAAAAATCATCGCTCCTTACAGTCTACCTCTGCTATCTTTAAAATTTGGAACAGTGTATTCCACTTAACATTGTCAAATGCTTTCTCCATATCTTAACCTAACTTGTAAAATGAGTCATAAGGTGAGTATTGTCTCTCGTGTTCCTACATTTCTCCGAAATCGAAACTGATCTTCCCCAAGATTGGATTCCACCAGTCTTTTCATTCGTCTGTAAATAATTCATGTTAGTAAATGCAACCGTAACTTATTTCACTGACAGTTCTTTAATTTTCAGCCTGTCGCAGTGGCCGAGCGGTCTGCGGCGCCCCAGTCACGGTCTGCAAAGCCACTACGGTCTGGGCTTCGAATCCCCGTGCCGTCCTTAGATTAGCTAGTTCACAAATAGTTTGTAGGTGTAAGGATTGATGACCCCATAGTTAAGTCCCATAAGCTCTACAAACATTTGAACAATTTTATTTTTCATATTTGTCTGCACTTGCATTCGATATTTTTACCCAGTTTGCGCCAAGATGCATCTGTTCCAAACAGATAAGTGTCACATAATGCCGAGACGGAGTGGCCGAGCGAATTGAGGCGCTAAGCACCGGTGCGCGAGGCCGCTCCCGTCGGGGGTTCGAATCCCCCCACGGACATGGATGTATGTGCTGTCTTTAGTATAAGTTCGTATAAAAGTAATTAGTAAGTTTAGGGACTGATGACCCCGCAGTTAAAAGTCCCATAAGCTTAACATGTCACATCAATGTGATGGTCCGCCTTTGCACATTGTGTTCCTCCAATGTGGTATGCTGTAAATCTGGGTGAAGTCTTCTGTCGCTACAATGGCGCAGCATCGGTTTACGGCAGAGACTAGTGGGCAGCAGCCGGGAGGTGTCTCTGGCCTGCCCGCGGTGCTCATCAGCATTGAATAAACTGTCTCTTCCTCCTCCTAGGGAACAGGACCTGGCCGTGGTTCTCCCAGCTATGTGACAACAGCTCCGCTTTCAGATAAACACAGCTTCCATGCACGCCACCAAGTTTAGAATGTCTGTCCAGCAGCAGCCTCGTAATATATGCAGCGTATTTAAATGTAATGACTTCTTGCAAACACAATGATTACCGTCTCCAATTACTATCACAAATACCATGTGTGGTGGATCAAATTACTCAGAAAAACGTGGAAATGACTTTTGAGTACTTGCTAATGACATACAAGATCAGTTTCACTCGACTACTTACATGCCTGTCTCCTTTCACAGAAGTTTTTGCTGGAGTTTGTTCATGGCAAAGAATCATTAACAAATGCAGCCAAAAATTTCAGACCATTCTGTATGTTCCTCTTCCACCCTTACGATTTAATTAGTGTTACAAAAATATGTCAGTTTTTTTTTTTTTTTTTTTTTTTTTTTTTTTTTTTTTTTTTTTCATTTCCAAGAGTAGCTATGATAAAACTTATATATTTTCGTTGACGTTACGTTTACCTTGCTTCTTGTTGTATTATAAATGCGTGTATGCAACGTAGCCTTTGTTTTCTTATCTCTACATATTTTCCTCTTTAGTTAAGTTTAACATTTAATTTTACAAAGGCTGCGACTCCACTGTCAATATATTTTACGCTATTTATTAACTTGGTTATCAATTGTGTTTCTATTTTATTTCTCTTTTATGCAAACTTAAGAAGCTTGTTCTATTCTAGGCGTGCTAAGATTGAATCAGTTAACTCGGACATGGAATTTAAATATCCATGGATCTATAAATGTACAAGTACATTTTGTCAGACTCATAAAAAGTGAAATTTTTCTTTTAACCTTTCCTAAAATCACACAGAAATCTTATAGACTAGAATAAAAATATAAATGGACTCATACACAAAAGAATTATTTCTGACAAAAACAGAAATAAGCACGTAATCATTCATAAATATTACGAGATCATCACAGGTTACATTACAGATTATATTAACGTGAGTAAATATTGTGGATCAAATGTTGATGAAAGTGTTCAAATGGGTGATTCTCGTTACGTATCTAGGTTGAACTGGACATGTGCAACGTGTCCGTCTTTTTTTCATTGAATAACCTGGGCTCTTACGATGTGTATGTGAGATCGGTAGTGGTGTGTTCTCGTAGATTATTTGAGACAAAGTGTGTGGAAACTCCGTTCAGTGTTGGTAGTCGCCGCTATCATAGCTGTTCATGTGATTGTCTGATCACAATTCATTTCTGTTGTCATTGCTGACCTGACAGAATACACATTATGGAAGCATGAAGTCATCGTTGTTTCAGAAGCTGTTGTTGGTAGCATATTGTACGTACTGGGATTCTCTTGTACATTACTATTGACTAATTCGGAGCATTCTACTTCACCAGAAAATGTACGTGATGAAATTGATTTTTCATGAAAACGCTTTAAATATTTTGGGAAAGGAAAAGAAAGGTATCTCGTGTTTCTCTGCGTATCTTAGTTCTTCTTAACATCTCTTGTTCATCTCCATCTTCTATTACTCTATCATTCCCTCTTTCTACTTCACTCATGGCTCTTTTCTGGACAAGAAAATAATATTTCGAAAAGAGGAATGTCGATCTGACTATCTTCTCAGTGTCTGCATTGTCATAATGACTATTATACTTTAAAAAAGTATGTTTTGAGGTCTCTGTGTCGTAATTAAATTGAGCCAAAAAATCTTCTTCCACCACTGTAACTTTCTGTAAATATATGGTGTCACGAAATTTGCTGTGTCTGTCACATATCTTTTGGTCTTTGGAAACCCACCTGGACACAAAATGTGCTCCAAATGTTGGTTAGACCGGTCTCCTCGTCGTTGATAATCTACCAAAACTGACTCAACATACTTCCTCACCCTCTGTGCCGTCCTACATAGACATGTTGGGTGGGTACCCAAGACCATAGCTACATGTGATCTTCACTCTTGCTTCCCAAAATTTGTTTCATATCCTTCTCAAAAAATAACATAGATCGTTAGAAATAAAATATTTCATAGTTCAACTTGAACCCAAAATTATTATTTCATGGATATTATTAATTAATCAGAAGAAATGAATATTTTTGTATTTGTGTTTGGCACATGGAATGTCATTTTGTTTAACATTGTCTGTGATTTCTTTCTAGTTCATTATTTATGTTGGATTTTTATTGTCATTAAGATTCAGATGATTAGTAAAATAAATTAGACAATTTTGTTTCAATGAGCAATTTCTTCTACCCTTCACATGTCAGTAACAAATAAATCGTTTGGTTTGATCTTATTTCAGCTTAGACATCATCTTGCTGGATTTTTTATTTTATTTATTTGTTGATGGCGTCATCTCCATGATTTGAACATCTTTACCCTCTGTTTCATTGTTATTCTGGTGCTTTCCTGGGTTTCTTGTTGGAAATTTGTAGGCCCTTGAGCTCGCCAGTTTTGCCTTACTTCTTCTTTCCACTGGAAATAATCCTGCTGTTGTCCTCCTCCTCTATTTTGAAATCAGTAACCTCCCTTGTACGAATTGCCCCATTACCCGTTACCACATCCACACTGAGCAGTACGCAGTGCTCACTCGAACTGTGTGTGGACGGGCTCCACTATTTTATGATGTGACATTGTTTTTTTAAATTTTACTTTTTAATTTATTGACATGGAGTCAGCCACATTTTATTTAACAAATTTTTTAATGTGAGCTTCATTGTACGCTTCTGAAGAAGGCAAATTTAATTTTGCCGAAACCTAGGTAAAGGTTTATACATGTAAAGCATTTTATGCAAATGGTCGGATGAAACTGTGTTGACTTTTGGAGAGATATGTTTGTTTTGGCCACTGTTTTTGGTACAATGTGTTACCATTTCCTGGTCTCGGGTGAAAGAGAGTGCATCTGTACATATTTTTAAAATATAACATTGATAACCTCACTACACGTATTTTATATCATACAGAATGTACGAGTTTACAGAAGTGCTCAAAAGTTTAGTTGTTGTCAGTTCAATAGGTGAGCTATTCATACTATCTGTAAGGAACGTACAATAAAAACCCATCATGTACTTGATTTGCACTGTCAGAGCGACTTCATAAGACCAAGCAGCGGTGTAAGTCCAAAAAATATACGTATATTTGCTATTAGGATGTGCTACTTTATCTCAACATGATTTTCTATTTTATTTTAATGCTCTAACATTGATAATTCAACCTTCAGACTCAAAAATGTCGTTTCCCTATCTATAGTGTTTTCCTCTTTTAAGTCCCGTACTTCATCTTGTTTTAACATCAGAATTTACGGGAAAGTTAATTCACTATCCTTAAAAGATAACATTAGCATCCATAGCAGTACCTGAGAATGCAGAGTTGCAAACCCTTCTACATATTTTTAAAACGTGTATATTAAAAGATTTAATATACTACTCAATAAAAAGTTACAGAAAATAGTTACATATATTACAAGTACAACCTGCCTTGACTTTAGTATGTACATAGGGTCTAAATTAACTACAAACAAATTACATGTATTGACACTCACACCTCACAGTAAAACAAAAGTCTAGGTGAGGTCATTGTAGCGTTATACCAGTCTCACAAGAATTAGTTTCCTTATATATGTCATATTATCCCAAATGCCATCCAATGAATTATATATTTCCATGTTATCATATAAAATTCCGATATATTACACCAACTTCAGGGATGCATAGGAGAATATCTACATCATTATTTTTCAACCGTCTCGAATATGTGAGAAGTAAAAATATTCTCCATTAATTAAAGCTTCTGAGCTAAGAAGCTGTAGTCCATCAATAAAACATCTTACTCCCGACGTTTCGTTGCCTACTGCGGGCAATATCTTCAAGGGTGAGTTGACGACTGGCTTGTAGCCGCTGGTGGCCTTGCTTAAACAGAGGGCACAGATGACGCCACCACTTGTCACGTGTTGCCGACTGTGAAACTATCTTTGACCATCATCATCTCTCTCGAATACAGGTAGTCGACTGTAATATCGTTGGTTCAAAGTCGACCGCTATATCTTGACTGACCATGGCATCTTAGCCCGGAACCTTTAATTAATGACGACGCTGGCCGTGAAAGCCTACATGCTATGAAACAAATATTCTGGCTATACCTTTCAAAAAAAAAAAAAAAATAAATAAATTATATATATATATATATATATATATATATATATATATATATATATATATATATATATATATATATATTCTGGCGATCGTACCCTCCATCGTCATGAACCGTTAAAATATTATCATCTTTATTTTACTACAGCTTTCTTTCAGATTGTTGGACGAAATTAAATTGCGTGTCTTTTTCGGAATAGAACAGATTAATTTATTTCCACCAGATTTCTGACAGAAAAGTATAGTTAGCTTAACTAGTGTTTCACATTACTGGTAATACTCAGAAGCACCACTTTATAGACAATTTATAAAGAAGTAGATCGTTACTTCGAATTTTTCAGAGTTACTTACTAAATCATTTTCTTCTTCCTATCAGCTGGTTTCTGATAACATGTTTCAGCGTTTATACTTATTCATCATTAATAGAATGTGCTAGAAAGAACCTATGAGCTATTAAGTTTATAATTATGATACACAAGAAAATCAGTAATTGTAACATTAAACTAAATTTCTCTTACAAGGAAAGTCGGGGGGCTCGAACAAACACAAATATACCAAAACCGTCTGAGAAATAATGTAGAGGTCCCTTATTGCACTAGCGATACTCTCGCATCTGCAAAACTTTGCAGTCGCCCATTAGAGGCCTCTGCGTGAGCCACGCCGCATGGCGCTTTGACACCAGTCGGGAGCACTAGGGACAGTGCGGTGTGCCTCTGAAGTTGCGTTTTGTGGCGTTATTTGTGTAGTGAAGCGTCAGATGGGTCGGCGATTGGTAATCAATCCTGATAATGTATTGCGACTGGTTGAGATGAAATTCCAAAGAGCCCTTCTTCGTGAATACGGTCTTGGTGTAGAAGATGACTCGATGACATGTTTTCTGGTATCTATTATAGTACAGATATATGAGCATAGATTAGAAACACTATAGTATATAACAGGTAAATGCGAATGATTCATCTTCTACACCAATACAATCTTCACGAAGAAGGTTTCTTCAAAACTTCATCTCAACCAGTCATACTATATTAGCAGGATTTTTTACCAATCTCCGACCTATCCGACGCTTCACTACACAAATATCGTCACAAAACGCAACTTGTGAGGCACACTGCACCGTCACTACTGGCGTACCGGCATGTCAAGGTGCAGTGCGGCATGGCACACGCAAAGGCCCCTAATGGGCCACTGCAGAGCTTAGAAGATGAGGGAATATCACTAGTGCAATGAGGAACCTTCACATCATCTCTCACACGATTTTCGTGTATATTTGTTCGAGCCCAAGTACTTTCCTTGTTAGTCATACGTTTCTGTACGATGGTGCAAGTAGTGCCTCCTGCGAACGTTACCTCCCCTCCGCCGAGCAAGACTGTGCGACCCCATGGGGGTCGCGACCCACAGGTTGAAAAACACTGATCTATATGATGCACAAATAAAAAGTTCGTAATCAACTCTCCCTACACCTATCGCTGCCTCACCTATATAAAAAAGTGCAGTCATCTTACCTAACAGAATCCGTTACAATACGTTAACTTTTCTTGCCACAATATTTAAGCATCCAATAGATTATTAAATCAGATTTTTTAATTAAATACCTATACTTTGTGATGTTGTGACGGAATTCACTAAAAGAAAGGCGTTATTAGTTGCGACGAGATCTACTTGCGAAATTTGTTCACCAAATTTCTCTTCCGAAAGAGAACATATGTTCTTAGCACCTACCTACATACGGAGACAGGATTACCATAACGAAATAAGAGAAATCAAATCGAAGACGGAAAGATTTATTTGTTCCTTATTGCCGCTAGCTGTTAGAGAACGGAACTGTAAAGAAACATCATAAAAGCGGTTCGATGAACCGTCTGCCAATCACTTCAATATGACTTGCATAGTGCTTATGCAGATGTAGATTATTTTTCTTTGAAGGATGAAACATTTTGACATAAAGTAACAGTTTCTACGGGCAAGTATAGGTATTTTTGCTGCAAGTGCAAAACAAGTTCAAATGTTTGTAACCCTAAGAGGTCAAAGTAGTGTGGTCATCGGTCCCTTGACTTACCTACTACTTTAACTTTCGCTAAGGTCAATACACACAACCATTTCAGAGGGAGGCTTCGAACGTCCGACTCGAGCGGTCACACAGTCCCTGGCATAGCGCCTATAACCGCACGGCATTCCCGCGCCGTCTGATGTTGCACCGCTGCTAGTTAGACTTGTGAAGTCGTTCTGCACTGAACACCAAATATTTTGTGGTGTATTTTATGTTTATTCATTAATGTATCAATCACCATTTGTACTGACAACAATTAAGGTATGAGGTATGTGAAGTGTGGTTCTCAACGTTATACTTTACCCAATTGTAGAGATTGTCCTTCGAGAGACCAAAAGATGATACCCACTCAAAATAAATAAACATATTTTTAGAGTCTCGTCATATTAATTGAAATCAACATGAGGTCACCTAGCCCTATGATGAGCAAAACGTGAGAACAAAACTCGGATATCTTCAGTTTCCATCGCAGTCGAGGCACCTACCATTTACGAGAGCTGGTAGTAGTGAACTGCACTTTTTACAGTTCTGGAATTCTTTACAGGAACATTTGATAATCAGAATCACCCACCATTCAGGCGCAACAAATATATTCCATTCATTGGCAGAAATTTACCAGGCTGTTCATAAGTCTAGTATTTCCGAATCATTTCTCACATCTACAGTTTCAGAACAATCGAAACAACATATTGTCTCTGCGTACGACATTGATCCATTTGCCGTTGACATAAAAAAACTATTCAATCGATGTAGTTCCATTTTATTCTGGATTTGTGACTGCGGCTGGTATATTTTAAATCCAAATAATAAATATAATTACCCACAGCCGTAAAGTTTGATGATTTATTTAACTACCGATTTCGGTATTATAATATCATCTTCAGGTTCTCAAATGTTCAAATGTTTGTTAAGCTTATGGGACTTAACTACGGGGTCATCAGTCCCTAAACTTACAAACTACTTATGAAACACTTACGAACTAGGACGGCACAAATATCCATGCCCGAGGGGGAATTCGAACCCCCGACCGTAGTGGCCGTGCAGACCGTGACTGGAGCGCCTCAATCCCCTCGGCCACTGCAGCCGGCTTCAGCTTCTATGTCATAATAGATACGCAAGAAAACTCTTGAAATAGCCTTGTTGTTGTTGTTGTGGTCTTCATTCCGGAGACTGGTTTGATGCAGCTCTCCACAATACCCTATCCTGAGCAAGCCTCTTCATCTCCACATAAGAACGGCAACCTACATCTGTCTGAATCTGCTTGCTGTATCCATCTCTTGGTCTTCCTCTGCGATTTTTACCCCACACACTTCCCTCCAACGCTAAATTCACAATTCCTTGATGTCTAAGAATGTGTCCCACCAATCTATCCCTTCTTTTAGTCAAGGTATGCCAGAAATTTCTTTTCTCCCCGATTCTGTTCAGTACCTCCTCATTAGTTACGCGATCCACCCACCTAATCTTCAGCATTCTTCTGTAGCACCATATTTCAAAAGCCTCAATCCTCTTCCTGTCCGCACTGTTTATCGTCCATGTCTCACTCCCATACAAGGCAACACTCCATACAAATGCCCTCAGAAAGGACTTCCTTAGGCTTAAATCAATATTCGATGTTAACAAATTTCTCTTTTTCAAGAACGCTTTTCTTCCCATTGCCATTCTGCATTTTATATCCTCTGTACTGCGAACATCATTTGTTATTTTACTGCCCAAGTAACAAAACTCATCTACCTCCTTTATTGCTTCGTTTCCCAATCTAATTCCTTCAGCATCACCTGATTTTCTTACACTGCACTCCATTACATTAGTTTTGCTCCTGTTAATGTTCATCTTATATGCACCTTTCAGCACACTGTCCATTCCGTTGAATTGTTCTTCCAGGTCCTTTGCTGTATCTGACAGAATTACTATGTCGTCGGCAAAACGCAATGTTTTTAATTCTTCCCCCTGAACTTTTATTCCTTCACCAAATTTCTCCTTGCTTTCCTTTATAGCTTGTTCAATGTACAAATTGAATAACATTGGAGAAAGGCTACAACCCTGTCTCACTCCATTCCCAACCACTGCATCCCTTTCATGCCCTTCAACTCTGACAACCGCTGTCTGGTTTTTGTACAAGTTGTAAATAACCTTACGCTCCCTATATTTTACTCCTGCTTGCTTCAGAACATCAAAGAGTTTATTCCAATCAACATTGTCAAAAGCCTTCTCCAAATCTACAAAAGCTAGAAATGTAGGTTTGCCTTTTCTTAATCTATCTTGTAGGATAAGCCGTAAAGTGAGTATTGCCTCCCGAGTTCCTACATTTCTCCTGAAACCAAACTGATCTTCCCCGAGGTCGGCTTCTACCAGTTTTTCCATCCTTCTGTATATAATTCGTGTTAATATTTTGCAACCATGACTTATTAAACTGATGGTTCTGTAGTTTTCACACCTGTCTGCACCTGTTTTCTTTGGAATGGGGATTATAACATTTTTCTTAAAGTCTGAGGGTACTTCGACTGTCTCATACATCTTACACACCAGGTGAAACAGGTTTGTCATGGCTGGTTCTCCCAGAGACTTCAGTAGCTCTGAGGGAACATCATCTACTCCAGGGGCCTTGTTTCGACTTAGGTCTTTCAGGGCTCTGTCAAATTCTTCTCTCAGTACAGTATCTCCTATTTCATCTTCATCTACATCCTCTTCCCTTCCTACAGTATTGTCTCGAAGTTCATTTCCTTTGTAGAGCCCCTCTATATACTCTTTCCACCTTTCAGCTTTCCCTTCTTTGCTGAGAACTGGTTTTCCATCCATGCCCTTGATATTCATAGAGCTGTTTTTCTTATCTCCAAATGTTTCTTTTATTTTCCTGTAGGCTGTATCTATTTTTCCCCTATTTACACAATCTTCTACATCCTTGCATTTGCCTTCTAGCCACTCCTGCTTAGCCATTTTGCACTTCCTATCAATCTCATTTCTTAGTCGTCTGTACTCCATTTTGCCTGTTTCATTTACTGCATTTTTATATTTTCTCCTTTCATCGATTAAATTTAGTATCTCCTGTGATATCCAAGGATTTTTTGTAGGTCTTGCCTTCCTACCTATTTTGTCCTCTGCTACTTTCACTATTTCATCTCTCAATTTTACCCATTCCTCCTCTACTGTTTTATTTTCCCTTGTTTCTGTCAATTGTTGCTTAAAGCTCCCTCTGAAATTCTTAAGAACCTCAGGTTCCTTCAATTTATCCAGGTGCCATCTCCTTATTTTTCTACCTTTTTGTAGTTTCTTCAGTTTCAGCCTACAGTTCATAACCAACAAGTTATGGTCAGAGTCTATATCTGCCCCTGGGTATGCCTTACACTGTAAAACCTGGTTCCGAAATCTATGTCTTACCATTATAAAATCTATCTGGTATCTCCCGGTGTCTCCTGGTCTCTTCCACGTATACAACCTTCTTTTGTGATTCTTGAACCAGGTGTTTGTTATAACTAAATTATGTTCCGTGCAAAATTCTACCAGGCGGCTTCCTCTTTCATTCCTTTTGCCCAGACCATATCCACCTACTATCTTCCCTTCCCTTCCTTGTCCTACTACCGAATTCCAGTCTCCCATAACAATTAAGTTTTCCTCTCCCTTAATTGTCTGAATAATTTCCTTTAGCTCCTCATATATTTCTTCGATTTCCTCATCATCAGCCCAGCTAGTTGGCATATAAACCTGTACTACTGTGGTCGGTGTTAGCTTCGTATCTATCTTGACAATGATAATGCGATCACTGTGTTGGTCATAGTAATTTACCCGCATTCCTATTTTCTTATTCATTATCAATCCTACTCCTGTGATACCCCCAATTGATTTTGTATTTATAATCCTGTACTCGCCTGACCAGAAATCCTGTTCATCCTGCCACCGAACTTCACTAATCCCCACTATATCTAACTTCAACCTATCCATTTCCCTTTTTAAATTTTCTAATTTTCCTACTCTATTAAGGGATCTAACATTCCACGCTCCGACCCGTAGAATGCCAGTATTGTCTTTCCTGATGATCACATCCTCCTGAGTAGTCCCCGCCCGGAGATCCGAATGGGGGACTATTTTACCTCCGGAATATTTTACCCGAGAGGATGCCATCATCATATGTTCATACAGTAGAGCTGCATGTCCTCGGGAAAGGTGACGGCTGTAGTTTCCCCTTGCTTTCAGCCGTTCGCAGTAGCTGTGTGGCAAAGCCACATTAGCTGATGTTACAAGGCCAGCTCAGTCAATCATCCAGACTGTTGCCCCTGTAACTACTGAAAAGGCTGCTGCCCCTCTTCAGGAACCACACGTTTGTCTGGCCTCTCCACAGATACCCCTCCGCTGTGGTTGCACCTACGGTACGGAGATCTGTATTATTGAGGCACGCAAGCCACCCCACCTCGGCAATGTCTGTGGTTCATGGGAGTGGGAAATAGCCTTATGCACCGGTTTATTTAATATCTCACAGTTTCCGAATACATGTGTGTTAATACATACATGTGACAGCAGCTGTCAAAATAAGTAGCGGTAACAAAGCAAATAGTAACATCATTGGCTTTGTTGATGCTACTTATTTTGACAGCTGCTGTCACATGTATGTATTAACACACATTTATTCGGAAACTGTGAGACTTTAAATAAATCGGTGCATGAGGCTATTTCAATACTTTTCTTACATAGGTATTATGACATAGAATCTGAAGATGGTATTATTATAATACCGAAACCGGTTGTTAAATAAATTATCAAACTTTATGGCTGTTAGTAATTAAATTTTATTATTTGGATATAACGGCAGGTAAGTTGGTCTTTACCTTCGAATTCGTTGAACATGTATCACATGGAGTTATTTCTTTTCTTTCCTTCTTGTCACTGCTCGGTCAGATGCTTTGGCTGAGTTTAAATTTGCAGTGAAGGTCGCTGTGTTTTTTGAGCAACCAGACCTTTTTAAATCATCGCTGTTTCCCCAGTCCGTCATAACTTCGTGTCCTTCATATATTGCAGCTTTCAAAGCTGCTATTACTGCACTGATAATCGGACTTTTCCTTACCTGCGGATTAAAATTGGGTAATGATTCACAGCCTTAACCAACGTACAGGTCACACGGGCAACATTTCTTCGCCGAAGCACAATAACAAGCGTCCATAATTCGTTGTTACCTGTGAAAGCAACATGAAACAGCTATTGCGAAACCCAACAATATACCGGCGACGGTACCATATCGCACGCGTTCTAAATGCGCGCTGAACTATTCGTTTCCACGTGTACGGATGAAAAAGAGAGCAGTAGCGATCCGCTCTGTATTTACACGCAGGTCACGGAAGAGAAATGTCGCTTTATATTCTCGTCCGCTGCGCAGTATTGTCGCAGAAAGCACATATTTTATTGGAACGGTGTTCGATATAGAATGGGCCCTTGGCCAGCGGCGTTCTCTTTTGTTTCCTGTTGGGAACACGTCTTCTGCAGTGCAACGCAGACATCGTGTCAGGGAATCCTCGACTAAATCCTAAATCCTTGTGCGCACGCACACACACGCACCACACATACACACACACACACACACACACACACAATCATACATACAGGGAGAATAACTGAAACTGTCACTGGAAATATTGCGGAAATGGAAGGTGCTGCTGATGTTTTTTCACATGATGTATTGTTAGTCTGGGGCTCGTATTGCTAGGCAGTAAACATACTTTAATAATACTTTTTTTTCTTAGTTTTTGGGCAAACATACACATTTTAAATGGAGCAATCAATACCTATTGACATGAATCAACTAAAAGTTGGCTAAATTATAATGTCAGTGGACTTTGTTGCACGACTCTACTGAATTCTTTTTAAAAGATAACTTTCCACAGCAGCTCTTTCACAGTACCTGTGATAGGACACACTAAGAAACAACACGAATGCATACTCTAGCGTCGTGGATTCTGACCAGTAAAAGACAAGTAATGATCATAGATTGCGTTTAAAATCACAACCGGCAGAGGAAATACATGTATCTAATCTTCTATGCAAAAACTCTAGTAATGGCATTGGCATTTCAGCGGAGATGTTCGAGTAGGCTGCAGTAATACGTCGTCGCATATCACCGGGTTAGTTGGTATGTCTTTGTGGATAACGTCTGTCAGCTTTTCCGTAAGAGGAAATCTACTGCAGGGAACGGGTCGAACAAGTTACATATCTTCTGCGTGCAGTCCGACGATTTGGAAGTAATTCGTGAAGAAATACTTTGTGTACATGGTGCTGGAGAGCTTTTAGATAGGTTAATCATCGCATACTGAAGAGACACAGCTGTACCGTAAATGATTATTAATGACTACCGATTTCGGCCTAAATCAGGCCGTGGTACAGATGAAGAATAAATATATCATGTGTGAACATGCACTAACAGTCTTAAAAATTTTAGAATATTATATGCTGAATACATTTCCATAGGTATTTATGAGAAAGTAATTACGAAGCAGATATTACTGGTGCATTTCAATATTACTAATCAAAGCGCTTTGTAGATTAGCTTTTCCATAGTTGCTTTTCGGAATAAGGTGGTTCTTACAAAACATAAGACTCGCCGAAATGAACATAATGCATTCTTAAGCCAACGATCCTACATCAGAATATTTCATCATTACAGGGGTTTAATTATTTGGCTACAATTGGTAGCCGTGCACTATGCGCTGGACAGCCATCACTTTAGTTCCACAGGTTCCTCCTGGTTTGCAGAGGAACGCCTTCTGGCTAGCATCGCAGGCGGTCTGTTACGAGGTTGCCATACGTGGGCGCTTTCATTGTACCGTCTATGATAAGTGGGCTTGTGAGCTGATGCTTACCTGTCCCACACCACAATTCTTCACTCCATGGACGCCGACATTCTACCTGACGACGCCAAATAGGATTGTCAACAAACCAGTAATGCATGTTACAGCGGTTTACCTGGCCATGTTTGGTAAATATGGCTTCTATACTTTTGTGCCTCTATTCACTTTCGATTTGTCGCTCTGATGCTTTTTAAAGACAATTAGGTGCAATGAACTAAGACACTTTGGTAGCCGAGATATACGCTATCTTGCATTGGCGTGGGAGACTGGTTTGGTATCTAGAACCAAATCGTGTCTGAACTACATCTGTAATTAATTAATAAACTACATAAACTAGATTACAAATAAAAACTAAGTACTAATTATATATTCATATATACAGTCATGATTTTCACACATCACACGTCATTGTTGTACATAGGTGGCTCATATTTCTCTCCACTATTTGGTACACTTCACTGCAGCGTCGTTGGCCAACCAAAGGTTAAAAGACGACCGTCTGTCGTCTTTCATATATTTTTTGTATATTTATAATTTATTTAAAGTTATAATTTATTTAATGTCGCTGGATTATCATTTTGTTAAAACATGAACTCCACTCTTTTCAAGGCTTGAGGAATAGCATTTTTATTTCATGTGTTAAAATATTAGTTAATATTGCTAGGTTTTTTATATTTTGTTATGTTAATAATTTATTATTATATTAATTAATGTGGCATAAATGTGTCTTCTCCGCTACGTCACTGTCCCTTTGAGAATGTTTACTTGTCTTACTTTTAAGTGGATGTGCGAGAATCTATGGCTTTCTGAATTTGGGGAGTGATAGCTCGCTTTGCATCGTTCTCTCTGGCTCAGTATCGATAGCTGCTGATACTACCAAAGAGATTTCTACACCCTTTGGTCGGCGAGCCCTCACCAGCGCGAGTCTCGCTCTCTGTCCCTACCACCGCTGTTTAGTGGGCTTTCTAGGTTCCGGTAGCTATTCGCGTCCCCGTGACCGCTCGGCTGTAGTTCTATAATGGGCGTCTGGCGAGGTAAACTTCTTCTCCTCTTGTGTTCGCGAGATGGTAGCGTTTCATTGTCTAGCACGTTTAACTTAGACTCATGAACTTAGAATAATATTTTTGGAATATTTTCTCCTAACGTGTGCGGAAATGTGTTCTCGTTTTCCAATTCAGTGATTTCCAATAGATAAATGCGGCGTGTGTGATTCTAGTTGCAGTTTGATAACGGCCTGTATGTGAAACCTTTTGTGATCATGTGGCGGTGTATGAACTCTGTGTAAATACTTTCTAGCTTTGTGGGGCCCGATTTCTAATAGGTGATGTCTTCATTTTTGTACAGTGCATGTAAAAATCTTCTCATCGTTTCCTTCCGTGAGTGATATGTGTTCCACGTGGTTGGTTCATAGAACAAAACCTTCAGATTCCACTCTTGTTTGTACCATGCCTATCAGGCAGTAACTATGCAGGTATCCTTCTGATTTCCATTAATATTTCGCGATCTTCTCTCCCCACCTATTTTAATTTTAATGTTTCTTCTACGACTCGTAGTACGCACTCTGTATTTGTCAGTAATTCTCTCTGAGCCTTGTACAACCTCCTTCAGTAGCTTCCTAGCATTTCTATGGGCTGCATTCTGAAATTCTTATTTTTATTTTACTGACTTTGTAATTATTTCATTTTTGTGGTTTTTCTGAGAAAGGACCTCATCCGTCTCTGTAATCGCCCCCTATCACGTGTAGCTGTATTTCGTTCGCTTCCTTATATAATTCTAAGTATTTATATGGGTTGCATACTGTAGTTAATTTTCTTTATTTTTCAGAAACTGAATTTAGTCGATTTTATCGGTTTTCGGAACCAAGTGGGTCCGAGTTCCGACTTCCAGGGTTTACAGCTAGACGCCTGAATTCACGCCACTTCTCATATAAAACCAGTACCTACATCGATTTCTGACAGACTGCAACTTAAGAATCCATCGTTATTTTGTATAATGGATCCGATTTTCAATGACTTCACCTTTAGTGGAAGTGCGTTAATGTAACGTAGCCGTGTGTCGTCGTTAGCGTGTTTGCTCGCGGTCCATTTCAGTTGTAATTTAACTTGATTATACACCCACTCCACCTCAAAGCAGGCACGACAGACCAGAGCCAGCTTGAAAGTGTTTTGTATATTGTGTTTTGTGTTACCTCCGACTTGCTGAATTTCGCCTACGATAGCGGCGCTTGCTTCCGCCTCGTCTCAGCACGCTGATTTTGGTGAGTTTCGCTGTGGCATTGCGTGTGTGTGAGAGAAAGAGTGTTGTTTGTGAATCCTCCCCCCCCCCCCAGTAGCGTTAAATCATGTATAATTTAGGCTGGGCACCGTCCGCATGAATCCATATAAGAGATTGAAAGACGGCTGTTTGTCGTATTACTTTCATAATGATATTCAAATATCACCCCTGTAGGCAGTGATCAGACTTAAGACACTATTATGTTCTTTTAATATTTATTATATATTCGTATGTATTACTTAATCTTATTCGTCAGTACTTTTGTCCTTTTTAGTCATTTCACTGATTTTTTTCCCCCAATTTTCTATTTCTTATACTTAACGTAATTTCATGACCACGTGGTTTTTCTACAACTCGGTAGTCCTTCCGTTTCTTTCTTTCTTTTTTTTGTGTGCTAGAGAACGCTTATCAGAATAAACACCAACTCCTTCAATTTATCTCTGCTACATTTTGTGAGAGTATCATTTTTGGTTACTTGTGTTGTGTTTCGTGAAGACCACGTGTTCCAGTGTGATAAGCCACGACAGTTTTAGTTACTCGAGTTTGTTTCATTATTTTTACTAAACTAAAGAGGTCTGAAAGCAGTTTTAGAATGAAGTTTATTATTAAATGTGTGCGCGATTGCTTTACGGGATCCAAGCCGCTTGGTCGGATCATTTCACTGCTGTGCCTCGTACAGCCTTGCTGCTCGGTGAGTGTCGCTAAGCTTTACGTGCGTGTGAGTGTGTAATATTCAACTGTAAATCATCACCACCCCGAATCCCTCTTTTCTGAACCTTTTTTTTAGATTAAAGTACTGCTTTTTCACAAAGGGGAACTATTTATTGTGGGTAATGAAATGTTAGTTGTTTAGAATACAACCAGTGGCATTTATGTTATGAAATCGGTTCCCCCATTTGTGCTTCTTGGAAATAAATCCAATCTTTCAGCAAACCCTTCCCATTTATTCAAATAATTGTATTAATGTTTGCTTTCATCTGTATTCAGATGTTTTTAATAATATTCATTTGCCCAAAAACCATTCAGCTAAGTTTCATATCCAAGGTGACATGAAAGTAGTTTTTAATTTCAATTAGATTCCTTATGATATGGTCTGAATGCAATTTATTTGATTTAAATATTCAGACAAGTAACAATTTTTGAGATCTAGTTTAGCTAACCGTTCAGCTCACTCAAGTCAGTACTCCTCTGGGCCAAGGAATTGTTATTGAGCTTAGAAAATTAAACTTGTGTGTTCAAATTAAACCAAGTTTGTCTATATTTTCAAGATGCATTTTTATTGAATTAACAAAAGTGGTTCCCCATTTTGCTTGTTTTCTATCTGAATAAACAAGTTTGAGTTCAGCACAATCCGTAAGTTGCCTATAAATTGTAGTTTTAGATTACCTTTCCTCTTTTATTTAATATTGTTCTTCACAAGTGCTGAGAACAATCTCAGATGCAATTTTTCTTATGTCTAAATTCCGTTGCGCCATAAATGTTTTCTTAGTCACCTTTATAAGATAACTTTAATTGTGGTGGCTTGCTTATTAATGTCTGTGTGTAATAACTTGTGAGCTGCTATGTATAGTGACCACTGTAATTTTTTTTTTTTTTTTTTTTTGTGGTTTTAGGGCGCACAACTTCTATGGTCATTAGCGCCCAGCCAAGAACATAGATTCGCTATGATCTCCAAAAAAAATGGTGACTGTCAGAACATCAACAAGAGGCTAAAAACGAAAGATAAAATACAATAAAAGGGTTAAATATCCTTGGATAAGTTGGCCAAGTTGATAAAACGCAAAACTCGAACAGCTGCTCGTGTGTCATCAGCTAAAATTTCCTCCAGAGTAGACGGAAAGTGAAGGGCTACACGGAGATGATTAAAATTAACACAAGTCAGTAAAACATGTCGCACTGTCAGCAGTTCACCGCAGGAGCACAGCGGTGCAGGGTCGGCAGAGAGGAAATGACGGTGGCTGAAACGGCAGTGACCGATCCGCAACCGGGCCAGGATGACCTCCTCTCGCCGAGAGGGGCGTGGGGAGGTCCTCCAAGCGGTCGGGATAGGTTTTACAGTTCTCAATTCATTGTTGTACATTGAAAACCACGCACTGTGCAATTGCGACACGATACTCCGGCGAAGAGCCCGTTGAACATCGTCCGATGGGACGCAAAAGGTAGCCATGCGAGGCAAAATAGATGCGGCCTTGGCTGCTATGTCGGCGGTCTCATTCCCGGGCACTCCCACGTGGCCAGGGACCCACAGGAAAGAAACGCGACAGCTGTCATCAGCTAGCAACTGGAGGGAGCGTTGGATCCGATACACGAGAGGATGGTTCGAGAAAGGGTCCTTGAGACTCTGCAGGGCACTAAGGGAGTCCGAACATATGGCATAGAAAGGTTCACGGTGGCGGCAGGTGTACAAAACGGCCTGGTGGAGGGGCAAAAAGCTCAGCCGTGAAATTCGAGCACCGGTCAGGGAGCTTGTATTGGAACCGGTTGTCCCCGACGACGAAGGCAGATCCGACACCGGCAGTGCTCTTGGAACCATCAGTGTAAATAAATATGGCAGTATCGAACCGCGAACGGAGTTCGACAAGCCTCGAGCGGTATACCAAATCCGGAGTGCTCTTCTTGGGGAGCGAACTAAGTTCAAGGTGAGTGTGAACCTGGGCCTGATGCCACGGTGGCAATGGGCTTTCGCTCAACCGAAAGGTGGAAGGAAGGGTAAAATCGAGCGGCTGTAGTAGGCGGCGAAACCGAACTCCAGGTGGAAGCAAGGCAATCTCAGACAACTGATATTGGCGATCGAGTGAGTCGTCAAAAAATAATCGGTAAGATGGATGGTTGGGCATCGACCGCAGGCGGAATGCGTACCGACACAAGAGTATGTCACGCCGAGTGGTCAAGGGTAATACAGCAGCCTCGGCATACAGACTTTCAACAGGGCTAGTATAAAATGCACCGGTCGCAAGACGTAAACCCCGATGGTGGATAGAGTTGAGACGGCGGAGAATCGACGGCCGTGCAGAAGAGTATACAAGGCTTCCGTAGTCGAGCTTCGATTGAACAATGGCCTGGTAAAGGTGAAGCAGGACGGTACGATCCGCTCCCCATGACGTGCCACTGAGGACACGAAGAACGTTAAGGGATCGGGCACAACGGGCAGCCAGGTAGGACACGTGTGCGGACCAGCAAAGTTTACGATCCAACATGAGTCCAAGAATTTCGTAGTCTCCACGAAAGGGAGAGCAACAGGGCCGAGATGTAGAGAAGGTAGAAGAAATTCCTTGTATCTCCAGAAGTTTATACACACAGTTTTCTCAGTTGAGAATCGGAAGCCGTTTGCGATGCTCCAGGAATATAGACGGTCAAGACAGCGTTGAAGAGAACGCTCCAAGAGACACGTCCGCTGGGCGCTACAATAAATTGCAAAATCGTCAACAAAAAGAGATCCGGAGACGTCGGCTGAAAGGCAATCTACGATCGGATTGATTGCAATGGCAAAGAGCGCCACACTCAAGACGGAGCCCTGTGGTACCCCATTCTCCTGGCAAAAGGTATCTGACAAAACAGAGCCCACCCGTACCCGGAACTTGCGATCCACCAAAAACGCTTGAATGAAAAGAGGAAGGCGGCCCCGAAGGCCCCATGTGTGCAATGTGCGGAGAATGCCTGCTCTCCAACAGGTATCGTATGCCATCTCCAAGTCGAAGAACACTGCTACTGTTTGACGCTTCTTTAGAAAGTTGTTCATTATGAAGGTCGACAACGTAACGAGGTGATCAGCAGCAGAGCGGTGTCGACGAAAACCGCATTGGATATTAGTCAGGAGGCGGCGAGATTCGAGGAGCCAGACCAACCGAGCGTTAACCATGCGTTCCGTCACCTTACAGACGCAGCTCGTCAGAGAAATGGGGCGATAACTGGAAGGAAGGTGTTTGTCCTTCCCTGGTTTTGGGATGGGGACAACAATGGCTTCACGCCAACTTGTGGGAACATGACCTTCAGTCCATATGCGATTGTAGGTACTAAGAAGAAAGCACTTGCCCGCAGGAGAGAGGTTCTTCAGCATCTCAATATGAATGGAATCGGGCCTGGGAGCAGAAGATCGGGACAGGGCGAGAGCACGGTCTAGCTCCTGCATGGTGAAGGCGACGTTGTAATTTTCACGATTAAAAGAGTGGAAAGAAGGCGGCCGTGCCTCCTCTACCTGTTTGTGAGGGAGAAAGGCAGGGTGGTAATGGGCAGAGCTCGAAACCTCCGCAAAGAAACGGCTCAATGCGTTGGATACATCAGCGGGGTCCACGAGGACTGCGTTCTCCACGGTCACGCCAGGAATCGGGGAGTGGACCTTGATGCCGGATAAACGGCGTAGGCCACCCCAAACAACCGTGGAGGGAGTAAAACGGCTAAAAGAACTAGTAAAAGCAGTCCAGAAAGCTTTCTTGCTGTCGTTTATGATACGACGACATTGCGCTCTCATACGTTGATAATTGATGCAATTCTTCAAAGTTGGGTGGCGGCGGAAGGTGCGTAAAGCACGGCGCCGGGCTCTAAGCGCACGCGGCAGGCCGCAGTCCACCAAGGGACCGGCACACGACTTGGAGAAGATCTACGAGGTATGGAACGTTCAGCAGCGGTGAGAATAACCCCTGTGAGGTAGTCGACCTGACTGTCACAGTTGGGAAAATTCCGATCTTGAAAAACAGCCATGGAAGAATAAAGCCCCCAGTCGGCTTTAGAAATGTTCCAACTGGTGGGACGAGGAGATGGGGAATGATGCAGAAAGTGGATGATACAAGGGAAATGGTCACTTGAGTACGTGTCAGAAAGTGCATACCACTCAAACCGACCGGCAAGCTGAGGAGTGCATATTGCGAGGTCTACATGGGAGTAAGTGTGTGTTGTGTCTGAAAGGAAGGTCGGTGCACCGGTGTTGAGGCAGACAAGATCGAGGTGTTGGAGAAGGTCTACCAAAAGGGAGCCTCTCGGACAAGGTGCCGGAGAGCCCCATAGGGGGTGGTGGGCATTAAAGTCGCCTACCAACACGAAAGGTGAAGGGAGCTGGTCAACAAGGTGTAGCACATCTGCCCTAGTAAGGGCAGATGACCATGGCGAATAGATATTACAGAGGGAGAAGGTAAATGTGGATAAAGTGATGCGGACGGCAACTGCCTGTAGGTGAGTATGCAAGGAAATGGGATGGAAATAGACATCGTCTCGAAGGAGCATCAGAACCCCTCCATGGGCCGGGATACCTTCCATGGGTGGCAGGTCGAACCGCACAGAGCTGTAGTGTGGAAAGTCTGCACGATCGCGTGGACGCAACTTAGTTTCTTGTAGACAGACGAGAAGCGGGCAGTGCAATCGAAGGAGTAGTTTTAACTCCTCCCGATTGGAACGAATGCCGCGAATATTCCATTGAAGGAGCGCCATGATAAAAATGAGAGAAGAAATAAGGATAAAAACCAACTAGCAATCGGGTTCACCTTGACGGCCGCTGAAGACCGGATTTCGAGGGATCACTGCTATCGCTGTCTGGAGGCAAAGGGTCATGTTCCATTGGTTCGACCGACGCGCCTGCCACCTCCTTGAGTTGATCAGGAGGGGCAGTTTCCACCGCCGGTAAAGGGCCGGGCGCCCGGCGAACGGAGCGTCCCGGTGAAACAGAAGACGGCCGAGGCCGGCAACTGTTGGACGGCGTGATAGATGGGTCACGCCTCGGCGGGGAAGGAGAGGAACTCTTTTTCTTGTCAGCTCTTCTGGAAGAGTGACGGCGGGAAGAGGCAGTTGACGGTTGGGAAGCCTGAGAACGCAGAAAATCCTCACGGACGGGTTCCTTTTTCAAAGTCCGGGCATCTTGTTTAGGTGCCCGCGGTTTACTAGAGGTTGACGAAGACTGTACCTTAGAAGCAGCAGGAGGAAGCGGGGACGTGGAACGGGCAATCTTCGGGCTGGCAGGTCGCACAACTGTGTCAGCGAAAGTGAAATCACAAGTCTGGGTACTGGAATCCTTGGTAGGTCGAGTTGAGGTGACCCGCTGGGAGGACAGTGGGCTTTCGACTCGCCAACAACTTTCGAGCGGCAGATGTTGATACCTTCTCCATAACACGAATTTGCTGGATTACCTTCTCATCCTTGTATACAGGGCAGTCGCGAGAGGAAGCCGCATGGTCACCGTTGCAGTTTAGGCAGTGAGGGGACGGAGGTGGGCAATCCTCCTCATGGGTGTCCCTACCACAAGTGACACACTTTGCTGCATTTGGGCAATGTTCACGGGTATGGTTGTACCTGAGGCACTGAAAACAGCGCGTTGGGTTAGGTACATAAGGGCGGACGGAGATGACTTCATACCCTGCTTTGACCTTCGACGGGAGGTCAACTCTGTCGAACGTCAAAAACACAGTAAGAGTCGGTGTCAGCTGGTTATCGACCTTTTTCATTACCCTATGGACGGCTGTCACACCCTGGTCGGACATATAGGTTTGGATGTCTTCATCAGACAACCCGTCAAGGGATCTCGTGAAGACTACCCCCCGTGACGAGTTGGGTGTGCGATGTGCTTCCACCTTGACAGGAAACGTGTGTAACAGTGTAGTCCGGAGTAGTTTCTGAGCTTGGAAGGCACTGTCCACTTCCAGCAACAATGTGCCATTGCGCTGACGTGAACAGGTTTTAACAGGGCCAGCAATTGCATCTACACCTTTCTGTATAACGAAAGGATTGACAGAATTGAAATCCTTTCCGTCGGTGCGAGACACAACAAGAAATTTCGGTACATTAGGCAGAGTCTTTTTTTGCAGAGGCGAATCTAACTTACGTTTCTGGGTCAACGTCACTAAAGAAGAGAAGGAAGTCATCGCGGAAGTGTCCCCCGTGATTACCGGCGTCTCCGATGGCGCGCTCCTTCCTAGTGGGGGTCCTCTCCGAGGGCTTACCCGCCTTAGGTGATTGTTCACACCTCAGGTCACACCTCCCGAGAACTGACGGAGGGACCAATCGGCACGTTCGGAAGGTACCAGCTCGGGTAATCACCCCTCCCTGGGCCTGGCCTTTACCAGGGGGTACGTACGTGCCCTACTTGTCTACCCGGGGCGGGGAATTACGCGTTACCCCGTCACCTACTACGCATGATAATGCGTGGGTCGGCCTTCAGACACGCACAGGGAGGAAAGAAGAAGAATAGAGGAAGTGAAGAGAAAGAAGGAAAGAAGTGTCTCAAACGCCGAGGCGGAGACTAATGAGGAGAAGAAGGCTAGGAGAGTACAAGGAGAGAAAGGCAGAAACAAAGGGTAAGAAAGGAAGGAACGAAGGAAGAAAAACGACAACAAGAATCACCGTAGCTCACGAAATACGCCCGTCTCTGGGCGAAGGCATAAACCGGGAGGGAAAGTGAAGCAGCCTGGGGCAGAAGAAAGGCTGCTCCGGCTCGGGGCCCCATGCGCGCCACACACGTACCCACAAAAGAACTGTGGGCCCCCTGGGGGGGGGGGGCACTGTAGTATTAACTTCATGGTATTGAAGTAATTTGAAACGAGTCAGTTCTCAGTTTGGGCCAGGGAACAAGGTTTACAGCAGGGAGTAACCGGTAGTTCACACGGGCTTTATTTGCTAATTTTAGTGATAAAACAAAGCTCTCGTTTTGTACAGTGGTCGACTTTTGAGGTCTTGGAAAGTGCATGGGCCGGCAAGGTTGGACTGCTCAGCAGGTGTGTCGTCGTTTGTTTTTCTCCACATTGGCAGGGTTCGTCTTCTGCGTATCCCCAATCCTTTGATCTTCCCATTTGACACCTAAGTGTGTTTAGGCTCTTTCAGACTCTCCATTCCGGATGAGACCCAGCTAGAAGTTTTTCTTTGATGTTCCAACATTGCACGCTGCATTTTTTCAATCTATGATTTCACATGGATTCCCTCGTTGAAGATTGATTTTTAATTTAGTGGATTTTCAAATTTAATGAAATCTTTCCTTGATTTTAATCACTAAAAGATTAATAACGCGATAATGCGATGAGAGTATACACCCCTGGGTAATAAAATAAGAACAACACTAACTCATGTGACCCAGAAGAGGTTAGGTTTTATTGACACAACTTTGAGGATCTATACAACACACAGACAGAGGGATACACACTTGATAGAGTCACCAATGCATGTACAATGTCGAAGCTATTGACGTGTATACCCTCCTTTGCATGGAGACGATTTTAAAGGTACCGAATGTAGTCTTACGGCATGTCCTGTAATACAGTTGGCACCTGGTGCCTCAGTTGGGCCAGATTACGTGAAGGAAATACAGACCGCCCAGACCCAAAAATGCCCACTATTGGACAGGTCAGAGGATTGTGCTGGCCAGGATTGTTGATACACATCTTGAACAGCACGTTGGGTGGTACAGGATACATGTTGACGTGCATTGCCTTGCTGGAAAAGCCTATCGCCTTGTTGGTGCATTAAAGGTGGCAACACGGTTAGAATGGTGGTTTCAATGTTCCTTGTACTGTACTATGTCCCCTCAATGATCCCAGTGTAGGATATGGCTCCCCACACCATGTGTGACTGTCGTATACACCCAAAACATTCGCGCTCCTCTGCGCGACGTCACACGCACGTACGGCAATTTTTGGCACCGAGGCAGAAGCGACTCTCATAACGGAAGTCGGCACGTCTCCATTCGTCCATCTTCTACCATCTATCACTACATCACTGGAGTCGGGCTGAATAATGTTGGGGAGTGAGCAGAAGGCCCACTAATAGCAGGCATGATCGTGCATAGTTGCTTGGTGAGCCTTATAAACACTGACTGTTCTCCATTGGGGATCGTCGAAGGAATATTGAACAGTGCATGGTACACTCTAACCATCATTCAACCCATCATTCATGCACCAACAAGGCAATATGCCTTCACAACCGGACAAAGCCTTTTCACATGTTTCTCATACCACCTAACATGTCTTCAAAGTGTACGTCAGTGCACGGCTCCCAGATCTATCCCCCATTGACCATGTTTGAAACTGGATGAAACGTCATCTTCAGCAGCCTGTACGACCGGCCCGAAATGCGGTGCAACTGAGGCACCAGGTGCAAACTGCATAGCAGGCCACTCCTCAAGACTACATTTGGCACCTCTACGATCGTCTCCATGGGAAAATTGCGGCTTGTATTGCAGCAAAAGGATATAGACGGTACTAGCTGCAATACTGCGCACGCTCTGGTGACTGTACTCACGTGACTTTAGCTTTGTGTGATCGTGTGCTGTATACATTCTCAAGAATTTGTCAAAGAAATGTCGCTCTAGTTGGTCGACGAATTGATGGTGTTCTTTTTTTCATTTTGCAGGAGTGTACAACTACTTCTCTGTAGTACGTTGATCCAACTGTAGAAATATTTCTGTAGAACGTTTGTAGTAGCGTCTTGTGATTATAGACTTCAACATTACAAATTTCGATGTATGAAAGATATAAGATCTAGCTCGACTGGGTAGTCTCAAGACTGTATATCTATACATCGAATCGACAGGCAGATTTGACATTGCACTATTCATATAAAGTCTTCATAGTTCGGGCCTGTAGTGGGGGATGCTTGGCTCTTTTTGCTGAATTCTGACTTGGTCTCCATAGCGCCTGTATGACGTGGGTACTGCATGCTGTTTCAAGTGGGCGCGGTCGGGGGCTCCTCATACCGCACACCCCCTTCCCCTCACGCGTCGCGACATTGGCCTTAACCCATTTCTTCCCAGTGTTGCGTATACGCAACACAAAATTTATCCTTAAAAAAAAAAGTTCAAATGTTTGTAAAATGTATGGGACATAACTACGGGGTCATCAGTCCCTAAACCTACAAACTACTTATGATCTACTTATGAACTAGGACGGCACAAATATCCATGCCCGAGGGGGATTCGAACCCCCGACCGTAGTGGCCGTGCAGACCGTGACTGGAGCGGCTTAGTCCCGCCGGCCGCCGCCGCCGGCTATCCTTAAAAATGCAGTCGAAATGGACTTAGTGTAAAAAATCACCACACATGTGTTAAAAGGCATTCACGAGCTCACTGTATATGTGTTAAAGTTTCACAATTACCTTAACACTTCTTAAAAAGATGCAAGATTTACAAACGTCAGACGAACTACACAAGAAATATAAGTTCAGCTTTACACAGAATGTTTTTCAATATTTCATGAGTGATACCATCAATGTAAGTCAGAGTTATCATATAATAGACAATATTGCACAGTTTGAACAAATAGAAGAATGTGATAAAAAAACTAAATTTTTCAATTTTTTTACTAGGAAACAGCGCAACATTATGGGTGGTGCAAATTACAAGACATACTGCTAGTTTGTAATATTTGTAATATTATTTCAATTATTTTACAAAGAACCTGATGACTAAATATAACACTTTTCCACAATTTCTATTTTTGAGAAGAAAAGGGTTAAATCACCGCCAAAACCAGGGGCTGGGCGCCGCCGGGACACAGGGTGGACGAGTGAGGACGCCGCAGTAGGTAGCGGCGTCGAGCAGCTGACGACTGCGTTCTCGTCCAGCGGAGCTACGGCCTGCCTACTCTGTCAGCCACTGACACGGTGTCTGCGGCAGTTGGTACTGGCACTGCACACTGCATGCGCATCCACTATATTTCAATTTAGATTAGGTAATTCTGTTGTGGCTCTATTTTGTAGACTGGGTATTAAAAAGGAATAGGTGCTTTATTTCTCCCAATTGGGAATTGCTTGACAAGAAATTTGCGGCCAATTCTGATATCCACCTTACGGCCAGAGAAAAACCCGAAAAATGACCTGCTGTTGTTCCCAGCTTTTGTTGGAAATTTGCTTATTCCATTGTTCCTGTTGGTATTTCTCTTTTTCGTGTTTTCGGTATGAGAAGCCATCTTCTTCGTCTCCTGCCTTCGTTGCCAGCTCCTCTGGTCGGCGGGGGGTCTCTTGTTGCGCCGTGCTGCAAGGTCGATACCTCGTGACTAACTTTCTAGTATCTCTGGTGCTACGACAGAGGACGTCTTTGCTTTGTTTTGAATCTGGCTGGCAATGGCGTGAGGGAAGTTGTTGGACGGTCGACGGGGAAGACGAGCGCTGGTGGCTCGCTTGGGATGCAAGGCGACTCCATACAAAAAGACGTTTCCGAGCTCCGTGGCCGAGCAAAAGGAAAACATCGGGGAAGCGTCGAGCTGGATGTTCCTCCAGCGACGACGAGCCACGACAAGACGTGGGGCCCGTGACAACTTCTGCTCTCCACGTCTCACTGGGCCGGTCGCAGTGGCCGAGCGGTCTGCGGCGCGCCAGTCACAGCCTGCACGGCCGCTACGGTTGGGGATTCGAATCCCCCCTCCGGCATGGATATTTGTGTCGTCTTTAGTGTTAGCTAGTTCATAAGTATTTTGTAAGTTTACGGACTGATGACCCCGCAGTTAAGTCGCTTAAGCTTAACAAACATTTTGTCTTACTGGGGCTGCTGGTTTTACCAAAAGACGAAGTATTGCTGCCTTTGCACTTGTTAAAGACTGGGTTAGCGCCGTAATTTCCCTCGTGCTTTGGTGGTTTTCCACAGTGCCAGTGTTCAGGACAGCTAAAAATATTCCACGCGTTCAGTTTGTCCTGCCCTTTCTTCGATTCGTGTCCGTTTTGCTCAAATAGTGCCTTCTTGGCGTGCTTAAGTCGATCTAGCAACGCTACGCTCAGTCACCCTCCTGGACGCAATTTGTTTTCTTTTTGTATTTTATTGCCAAGCGATGTTTCCGTGTTGGTAAAACTTACGTTTGGTCTAGTGTACCCGTTGCAACTTTAAGTAGTATGTTTCGTTTGCAAAGCACCAATTGGTTAAAACTTTAATTTTCTCTTTAGGGGCCCAACGGCGGTTGCTATTCAATCTTTTATTTTGTCTTAAAGTTTTGTGGGTGTGTTTTAGTCAATTATGTCTTCCTGTGTGCCTGCGTGGCTTGGGTGCATCTTGCGTGTGACTGTTTTTGGTTCAACGTTCCGAGAGGGGTTCTGAGTCAGTTGGAAGACACTGCTAATAGTAATATCTTACAGACACGACATCGGTGTTCAAACTGTTTTGTATAGCTTCTAAATATTAATCTGTAGTATAACACTTTGTTTAAAAGGAAGTTATCCTTGTAATATTTACTAATTGGCCCTTTTAATTAAATATTTGAAAATCTGTTTGGAATGCTTGGCAAACTTTAGACTAAAGGTGTTTACTATTTATGTGGTACAAAACTTAAATGAATTCTGAGCAATCAAATCTTGTAATCTTCCTTGCAAGCTTAACAGATTATTTATTTATGTTGCAGATGAAGAGGAAGTCTGTTAAAATTATATTTGAATCATAATTTGCTGGTGCTGAAATTATACTTGTAAATTTTATCCTGTATTAAATTCTAAGAAGTTTTTCTTGTTCAGTCCTTCCTAGTGTGCTAAACCGAGTACACAGTGTGGCACGTTAAGGTGGTGTACCACTTGCCGGTTTTCTCGGCGAACACAGAGTTTAGATGTTGTTTTTGTTGATTTTTCTTCTTCTCGCCTCCTCTTGCTTTTTCTGGCTGCAGCCTCGCGTGAATAGACTGCGAGTCCGTCGGCGACGACGGCGAGTCCGTGGCGCGCGTCGTGCAGTGCAACAATATCTAACAGGTGGCTCTACGGCAGCGCCACTGAATTCGCAGCGGTGCAGGTGGTTTTGATGACGGTGGTGGGTGGCTGGGCAGCCGCAAACAGTGTGATGCGCTCCGCTAGATGATTTGAATGAAACGCCGGATTATCATAAATACGGCTTGTGTACTGTGTAGAGGATGTTTGGATTCGGACGGAACTTTGTCGTGAAGTTCCAAGTAGAAGCATAGTAGTGTGGACGAAGCAAATACAATATTATCAGTAGCTTAGGCGATCTGGCGTGGATCAATAGGAAAGGCTGTGATATTCCTGGCCTATGGCCACTTCATATTTCTGGCCGCTGGCCGATTCTTTGCTAACATCGTACGTGTCTTAAACGCAGAAGGGAGACAGAAGTGCAGCATATGTTGAAATGTGGGGGTGGGGAGCAGTAGCATATGGCACAGTAGGTGCTGGTTCCCGTGGGAAAGTCCACCTATGTTCCTGGTGCTCTCCTCGCATTGGCTGCTGCATTTCACGTCACGTGATTTCTTTTGAAATTAGTTTTTTCATTATATACTAAATATTAATTATTCAGAGCTGAGAATTTGTGATAAATATCTCTCAAGGACAGGCTAGCCGGCCGCGGTGGTCGAGGAGACTGAGGCGCTCCAGTCACGGACTTCACGGCCACTACGGTCGGGGGTTCGAATGCCCCCTCGGGCATGGATATTTGTGCCGTCCTAGTTCGTAAGTAGTTCATAAGTAGTTTGTAAGTTTAGGGACTGATGACCCCGTAGTTAAGTCCCATAGACTATACAAACATTTGAACATTTGAAGGACAGGCTAGATTTTCACAGTTTAAAAAGTTTAAGGTGCCTTCTCTTATTGTAACAAGAGAAGAGCGATTTTGCAGAGGACGCGCGACGGCCCTGTTTTGGCGGGCAATAGAGCGTCAGGTGCCCTCTAGTCTCGCAACGCGCCGCAGTAGCAGTCTCGAGCTGACCATTATACGCGCCGGACCGCGCCGGTCACGAGTAAACATTTGTGTAATAGTGATAACAGTCGACGTCTCAACATGAGCTATGGGCAGCATAGACCGTGTCGTATTAACAAAAGTTGTTCATATTTAATTATTTATTTAATAAATGGCATCCCTGACAATTAAAAATCTCGCGAGTCGCTTCTTATGCTTCCATTCTACAGAACTTATTTTAGCCTCACTTGTATGCTGTACAAGTACCAACGACCTGTGTGCTATCTTCTGCGCTGGGGAGACAACTATAGAAGACAACAGGTTAGTCAGAAGTCTATGCTTTCCATAAAGACTTGGACAGCAACTACGGCACCTCGTGCGTACTGTAGGGCGGTACAAACGCACACTGCTACGCAACATCATCCGCAAGGATGTGGAGGTTTTAGGGGATTTGTGGGAGGAAGCAGTACTAACTTGAAATTGTGTGCCGGAACCAGGATTCGAACCTTACATCTTTGCCTTCCGCGGGCAAGCGCTCTATCGTCTGAGCTATCCCGGCACGCTTCAAGGTCCGTCCTCTGCGGACAGACCTTGAAGCGTGCCAGGATAGCTCAGACGGTACAGCGCTTGCCGCAGAAGGCAAAGGTGCAAAGTTAGAATCCCGGGTCCTACAGACAATTTTAATCTGCCAGGAAGTTTCATATCAGTGCACCCTCCAAGCAGAGTGAAAGTTTCAGTCAAGGATATACCGATTCCTTGAACGATTCATCAGATCCGATATGTAAGCGAGAATGTGTTGTGCCGTTGGGTGATACAGGATTTCATACTGATAGCTCGAGGGGAAAAATAGATACAGCCTACAGGAAAATAAAAGAGATATTTGGAGATAAGAAAGACAATTCTATGAATGTCAAGGGCACGGATGGAAAACAAGTTCTCAGCAAAGAAGGGAAAGCTGAAAGGTGGAAAACGTATATAGCGAGGCTCTACGAAGGAAATGAACTTAGAAGCAATAATGTAGGAAGAGGAGATGACGATGAAATAGGAGATACTATACTGAGAGATGAATTTGACATAGCACTGAAAGACCTAATTCGAAACAAGGTCCCTGAAGTAGACGACATGCTTTCAGAGCTACTGAAGTCTTTGGGAGAACCAGCCATGACAAAACTATTTCACATGGTGTGTAAGACGTATGACACAGGCGAAGTACCCCCAGACTTTAAGAAAAATACTATAATTCGCGGTATTCCTGTTATCGGACATCTGATTACCTCTGCATTATCTCTGAATCAACTGATACATCTCCTTCCTGTGGAAGCATCAACACTATAACGACGTCCTGCATCAGATGCACTAACACCGTTTTCAAAGAGAGCAATTACGCGCAAGCGAATGTTCACATCAGCCATCGTGAAGTAGATCTATGATGTATGCTAATCAGCTGAAAACTACAGAGGCGCCACGTAGCGGTCGAAGTAATTACAAACCAAATACATACATTTTCAGTATTACTATACTGAACTCGTCTCTATCTGATTAAAGATTAGAATACTATAAAAACCTACAACTTCACAATATTTAGGGAATTAATATTAAAAATATTGCCTACAAGAGGTCTGAAAATAAAATGACTGCAGTGGGATTCGAACGCGCGCCAGTTGGCCATAAACCGTCAGCCTATCCACTAAACCATTTTTATTTTCTTCGGGTTCTTCGATGAGCATTTGGGTCAGATTTTTTATTACAGAGAACGTTCAGCTCTCTGACCGGGCTCGCTGAGCCACGGCGCCCGGCTCACACAATGAAACAGATGTGAGAATCGGTTTGTTGTACTAAATGTACAACGTGGAGAGTTAGTATGGGCCGGCCGCGGTGGCCGAGGGAACTGCGGCGCGTCAGGCACGGTCTGCACGGCCACTACGGTCGGGGCTTCGAATCCTCCCTCGGGCATGGATATTTGTACCGTCCTTAGTGTTACCTAGTTCATAAGTAGTTTGAAAGTTTAGGGACTGATGACCCCGTAGTTAAGTCCCATAGGCTATACAAACATTAGACCATTTACAACGTGGAATTCTTGTACCTCAACGGTTTCTACGTCTTGAAATGATGTTTTCCAAAATAGATGATACGTGAGTGCCATGAATCACGACATATACTGTATTTTAACTATTGTACTGCTTCTGTTTGATGATTTAGAGCGCAATCTTAAGCTGCAAAGACGTTTGGAGATGGCAACACTAGCGCTTATGAGCTTGAGCATGCGCAATGCTCTGTTCTTGGACTAGAACATATCGTGGCCGGGTAATCTGTTTGTCCCCCATGCACATTTTCCTACAAACCAAAGTGTCCATGCCGCATACGTTAGGGCTTGTTTATGTACTAACTACTGGTGCCGGCCGCGGTTGCCGAGGAGACTAAGGCGCTCCAGTTACGGTCTGCACGGTCACTACGGTCGGGGGTTCGAATCCCCCCTCGGGCATGGATATTTGTGCCGTCCTCGTTCGTAAGTAGTTCATAAGTAGTTTGTAAGTTTAGGGACTGATGACCCCGTAGTTAAATCCCATAGATTATACAAACATTTAACTACTGTGAACGGTGCGTCTATTGTCGTGTTGTTGTACCTTCTTGGTAAGTGACGTGTTTCTGACACTGAAATACTTTGCCGTTGTAGACTATTACTTGCACAGTTGATTTGTCCAGAATCGGTTTGCCAATCTCTCGTATCTGTGTCAAGTTGAGAAGGTATATACTTGCCACAAAGGTGAGCCATAACGTACTATGTTATCTCTTAATCTGTCTGTCAGTGCGCACTTTCAATAACTTCTCTCCTCCTGCTTTTGCGCGTTAGAGAGCTAGCGAGATTTGCTTCTAAGTGACATGAAATGTCTCTTGCCCGGCGTTTGCTTTGACTGTGTGTGTGTGTGTGTGTGTGTGTGTGTGTGTGTGTGTGCGTATGTTGTCTGGTCGCCTGTGTGTTCACCTCCTGAGTCGCCGCTTTTTCGAAGGTTGGGCAGACTAAGGTGCATCATTGTAAATTGATATCCACTTAATTCCCACGTGTTCCTCTGCATAGGAGTGTGTACCTTCCTAGTCTTTTGCATGCAAACCAGCTTCGTATGACCCACTTTGTGACAAAAGTGACACAGAGATTGTCTGAAAAAGCTATCTTTTTCTATAGTGAAGCAAACGAGATACACAGGCCGTGGTGCGCACGACACGACACGTTACCAACTTTAGACAAAGCTATGGCTAGCTGACTGGCTGGCCGTTGTAACGGAGTGGGCGTGCCCCAGCCCCGGCAGCGTGGCCGAGCGCATTGATGCGCTATGCTACGGTGGGCGAGGCAACTCCCCACCGGGGGTTCGAATCCCCCCTCGAGCATAAATGTTTGTATCGTCTTTAGTATAAGCAACTTCATAAGTAGTTTGTAAGTTTAAGGACTGATGACCCCGCAGTTAAGACCCATTAGTCTTACTAACATTTGAACATTTGGAGTGCTCCAGCGGCCAGCCAGTCAGTTTGCTGTCGCGTTGTCTCAAATCTCCGCCGATGAAGTGACGTGACGTACGTACCGGGCCATGTCTTCCTCGTAGCCGGCCGCGGTGGCCGAGGAGACTGAGGCGCTTCAGTCACGGTCTGCACGGCAACTACGGTCGGGGGTTCGAATCCCCCCTCGGGCATGGATATTTGTGCCGTCCTAGTTCGTAAGTAGTTCATAAGTAGTTTGTAAGTTTAGGGACTGATGACCCCGTAGTTAAGTCCCATAAGCTTTACAAACATTTGAAGATTTGATTTCTTCCTCGTATGCATCGTTTTTATCGTGGGTGACGTAATATTCGGCGCAATACTTCGCTTTGCTTTGCACACAAGCAGACGGCTTGCTGCAGTGCTTACGCGAGCGCTGAGTGTAGCCGCTAGCACGGTCTATGCGACGTTTGAAACTTGTAACGGGCCTGGCGTTCACCCTTCAAATTCAAATGTTTGTAAATCTATCGGACCAAACTGCGTGGCCATCAGTCACAAACTACTTAAACCTAGGTAAACTAACCTACGGACAAACACACACACCCATGCCCCAAGTAGGACTCGAACGTCCACGGCGAGCAACTGCGCGCTCCGCAGCGAGACGCCTTAGACCGCTAGGCTACTCCACCGTGGCGTTCACCCTTCAAGGCTGTGTCTATATGGTTTGGCCGGCTTGTTATGTAAAGGGCAGCTATTAAAGACAAAACTCGTGCTCGGCGGTTATCTTTATAATGACACGGTTTCTTTCCCCGATATTATCAAAAGAAATTTTTGTATTTTTATATTATTTCGGCATGTCTGCTAGGCACGGTCTGCACCTCAATAGGTATGGGAAGGGGAGGTTGGCAAAGCTCATAGGTGACAGTGTAGTAGGGGGTGGGGGTTTCACTCATGGAAAAATTCCTGTAGTAGTTGGTGCTAGGGCTGCACCTTTTTTAGACTGAAGACAGCTGATAGGTATTCCTGCTTAAAGGAAGTCCCTCTAAGAATTGAACCACCTTTGACAAAGTCTAAGAATATAAGTAATAAGGGAATTACTGTTTTTCATCAAAATATACAGGGTATCAGAGGTAAAGTTAATGAAATGCTTATTGATACTGATTCTGACATTATTGGAATTTCAGAGCACTTTTTAAGTGGTGTGACAATTAAGAGACTTCCTTTGCCAGGATACAGGTTAGCTGCCTTCTACTCTAGGAGTTCCTTGCAGTGTGGGGGAGTGGCCATGTATGTAAAAAACGATTTTTCATCGGAGTCAATCGATTTTTCTAAACACTGCACAGAACAGATATTTGAATGTTGTGCAGGAGTTGTTAATGTTAATGGAACTAAACTAGTAATAGTTGTTATTTATAGATCCCCTGACTCAGATTTTAAAATGTTTCTGCCCAAGCTGGAATTGGTTCTGGGTTCACTGTATAGGAAGTATAAAAATTTAATTGTGTGTGGAGATTTCAACATTAATTGTGTAGGTGATAGCTCAAGGAAAAGTCAGCTGTTAGATCTATTTAATTCCTATAACATGATGCAAACAGTATTTTTTTCCAACGAGAGTGCAAGGAAATAGCAGTTCTACCATTGACAATATTTTTGTTCATTCTTCATTATTAGAGGGGCACTCTGTCAGCAGAATAGTAAATGGCCTATCAGACCACGATGCCCAACTTTTAATTCTAAAAAGTATTTGTTCTCAAACAAATGTTAAACATAAATATCAACTACTCAGAAAAGTTAATCCAGTTGCAATTGAGACCTTTTTAAGCCTAATTAAGGAACAAGAATGGCAGGATGTTTATAGTGCTGATAATGCAGATGATAAATATAATGCTTTACTGAACACATTTATTATGCTGTTTGAAAGTTGCTTTCCGCTAGAACGCTCAAAACAGGGTACTTCCAGTAACAGACAGCCAGGGTGGATGACAAAGGGGATAAGAGTATCATGTAGAACTAAGCGGGAGTTGTATCAAAATGTTAGAAGCAGTCAGAATGAAGATGCAGTAGCTCATTACAAACAGTACTGTAAGGTTCTGAAAAACGTCATTAAGAATGCAAAAAGTATGTGGTACGCAAAAAGAATAGCAAACTCTCCGGATAAAATTAAAACTATCTGGTCCGTCGTGAAGGAAGTGTCTGGTCAGGAGCAGCAGGTAGAAGATCTAACGTCAGTGCGTAGTAGGAATGTTTCTGTTACTGACAAGTTAGATACATGTGCAATATTCAATAATCACTTTCTGAATATAGTAGAGGAACTAAACAAAACTCTAGTTTCTACAGGTAATCATATAACGTTTTTAGAAAAAGCGTTTCCGAGGCTGTTACCTGAAATGATCCTTCATGATACTTCCATAGGTCAGATTGAGTCAATAATTAAATCACTAAAGACTAAGGACTCTTGTGGATATGATGGGGTATCTAGCAGAATTCTAAAGTACTGTTCTCCATATGTTAGCCCAGTACTAAGCCATATTTGTAATTTTTCCTTTCAGAATGGTCAGTTTCCTAACAGATTAAAGTACTCAGTAGTGAAACCGCTTTATAAAAAAGGAGAAAGGGATAATGTAGACAACTATAGACCTATTTCTATGCCATCGGTTTTTTCCAAAGTTATTGAAAAGGCTGTATATTCAAGATTAATTGATCATTTCAGTTCACATAATTTCCTGTCAAACGTACAGTTTGGTTTTAGAAGTGGTTTAACGACCGAAAACGCTATATTTTCGTTTCTCTGTGAGGCACTTGATGGGTTAAATAAGAGGCTACGGACATTAGGCGTCTTCTTTGATTTAACAAAAGCGTTTGATTGTGTTGATCACAAAATATTGTTGCAGAAGTTGGAACATTATGGAATACGGGGAGTAGCCCACAACTGGTTCACCTCTTACTTTAATAATAGACAACAGAAGGTAATTCTCCGCAGTGTAGAAAATGGCTATGACGTGCAATCCGAATGGGGCACAATTAAGTATGGGGTGCCCCAGGGGTCTGTTTTGGGACCATTGCTGTTTCTTATTTATATAAATGATATGCCTTCGAGTATAACAGGTGATTGTAAAATATTTTTGTTTGCTGATGATACCAGCTTGGTAGTGAAGGATGTTGCCCGTAATATTGACACAGTATCAAATAATGCAGTTCAAGAGATAAGTTCATGGCTAATAGAAAACAAGTTGATGTTAAATCACAGTAAAACTCAGTTTTTACAATTTCTAACACATAATTTGACGAAATCTGACATTATGATTACACATAATGGGCATGTGATAAGTGAGACTGAACAGTTCAAATTTCTAGGTGTTCATATAGACAGTAAGCTGTCATGGAAAGCCCATATTCAGGATCTTGTTCCAAAACTAAATTCTGCTATATTTACCATTAGAGCAATATCTGAGATAAGTGATTTTTCAACACGAAAAGTAGTCTATTTCGCTTACTTTCACTCACTTATGACGTACGGCATTGTTTTTTGGGGTAACTCGCCTGATGCAAAAAGGATATTTCTGGCTCAAAAACAGGCGGTTCGAGCAATATCTGGTGTAAGTTCGCGAACGTCATGTCGACCCCTTTTCAGTAGTCTGGGAATTTTGACTCTGGCGTCACAATACGTTTTTTCTTTAATGTCGTTTGTTGTTAATAATATAAGCTTATTCCCACGAGTTAGTAGCTTTCACTCGGTGAATACTAGACAGATGTCTAATCTACATTTGCACCAGTCCCCTCAACCACCGCGGCCGGCGAAGCAGAAATCTGTTGTTGTTGTGGTCCTCAGTCCGCAGACTTGTTTGATGCAGCTCTCCACGCTACCCTGTCCTGTGCAAGCCTCTTCATCTGAGAATACGTGGCAAACTATATCCTTTTGAATCTGCTTACTGTATTCCTCTCTCGGTCTCCCTCTACGATTTTTTCACCCGCAACTTTCGTTGTAATGCTAAGTTAAAATCGGACATTATGCACGAAGCTAATCAAATGTTCAAATGTTTGTATAGCTTATGGGACTTAACTACGGGGTCATCAGTCCTTAAACTTACAAACTACTTACTAACTAGCTAATACTAAGGACGGCACAAATGTCAATGCCCGAGGGGGGATTAGAACCCCCGATCGCAGTGGCCGTGCAGACCGTTACTGAAGCGCCTCTGTCCCCTCGGCCACCACGGCCAGCATTTTTATTAACTATTTAGGAGCCAATCTGAGTAACCCTTTTAGATTGTTTACGGATGATGCTATCGCTTATCTGTTGGTAGTCATCAGTACATCAAAAGCAACAGCAACATTATTTAGATAAAATATAGGCGATTGAACCTTAATAATGATAAGTATGAGGTCATCAGTATAACCACACAAAAAGAAATCCGTTAAACTTCAGTTACACGACAAATCAGTAACACCTAAAGACCGTCAATTCTATTAAATACCTAGGAGTAACAATTACTAACAATTTCAATTGGAAAGAACACACAGAAAATATTGTAGGATAGGCTAACCAAAGACTACGTTTCATTGGCAGGACACTTAGAAGACGCAACAGTAACATTAAAGAAACGGCCTACATTACACTTGTGCGTCCTATTTTACAGTATTGCTGCGAATTGTGGGACCCACACTGGGTGTGACTGACGTACGATTTAGAGAAAATTAAGAGAAGAGCAGCTCGTTTTGTTTCATTACGATATACGGGAGAGTAACGGAAAATATATTATTAGCACCCACCTACATAGGTAGACATGACCATCATAATACAATAACAGAAACCATATCTCAATCAGAAAGATTTCAGTGTTCCTTTTTCCCGCGTGCTATTAGAGAATGGAACTATAGAGAAATATCATAAAAGTGGTTCAAAGGTTCAAATGTTCAAATGTTTGTATAGCTTATGGGACTTAACTACGGGGTCATCAGTCCCTAAACTTACAAACTACTTATGAAGTAACTAATTCTAAAGACGGCACAAACATCCATGCCCGAGGGGGGATTCGAACCCCCGACCGTAGTGACCGTGCAGACCGTGACTGGAGCGCCTCAGTCCCCTCGGCCACCGCGGCCGGCTAAAAGTGGTTCGATGAACCTTCTGCCATGCACTTCAATGTGATTTTCGGAGTATCCATGTAAATGTAAATGCAGATGTAAGTTCCAAAGAGGCCTCTGAGCACAACTGGCGCTTTTGGTATCCAAACATCAGGTTCTTCAGATGTACTTTGATACTTTCAAAACGGTACAGAATCTTTTCTCGATAAATGACAACATTGTTTGTTCACATTTGAGTCATTTCCTACGTTCAGATATTTAGATATCTGCGTTTCATCATGCAGAAAAGAATAGTAACTGATTAATTTGGTGCGTAAATATGTCGAAATTGAACATCTGGAATCCGGTAACTTATGTGGATAACGAAACAATTTAAAACGTTGTTTGAGGACAAATGATAAAAATTTAGACGATTTTAACGATTAAAAAGATAGTTCCCATTCCAACAATTCTGTTTTGCTACCCAGACGTGGTTTTCTCAGAAACCGCAGATGAACAAATGGTATTTCAACTGTATAAGCCGTATAAAGCCCACACAAGACTACAAAGGCCAACCAACCAATTAGCTAACTTTTAAGCTGATTCATCCCTCCGTTCTTGGTGGAACATTATCATACTGAATTAAAAATCACAATTTTGAGTATGTTGTGAAACATACTTTAAATTGTGATTTTTCAGTTAGCTTTGTTTTGCTGGGCAGCAGGGATTGTGCAATGCTTACATCTTGAACCTGTATAGCAGGTTAGTTACTCTATTCGCAATTGTAAAGTATGCATACATGACTAAGCCGAGGGCTGTGCGACGTACTTCACCCATAATCTCTGTAGTCAATGAATCCGAGATATAGGAGCTGAAGGTTACATATTCTTACGCGGCGTTTTAGGAAATTCATACCATGAAAATGCGACATAACTCCAAGTACCTATGGAATATTCCACAACCAACAGCGTTTTATTAAAAAGTGTATTGTTCATAATGGTCAACTAATATGAGCAAAATTTATACTTTTTAAGTAGCTGTAATGCGAAGCTTCATTGGCGTCAGGTGTGTACAGTATTACCGATGAATGTTGATATAAACCTTTCAGCAGAAAGATCTGAAAGTAAAATAAATAAACTTTAATATGATACATTGTATTCTAAGACACCAGAAAAACGTGAGAATGTTATCGGTAATGTGGGAATGTAGGAATGTATAGAACAGTGACCACGTTAAATTACGAAACTAACTGTAAAAGAAATACGTAGTGAAGGAAATGTTATTTCATTCTAAACATATGAAGCTCACACTGTAGTAATGAAGAAAAAAAATATAAAAAGGAAACAACCTCTTGAATTCAAATAGGTGCTACAGTTTGATTTCGTTGTCTACACACGTGAGGCAGTTAGGACTGTTTGAGTGCATGACTGTTGCTGGTTTTTAATGAGTATACTTCACTAAGATGTTCAACCAATCTATTGTCTATCAATTTCTGTGCTACCTTGGAAAATTAGAGTAATGAAATTGGTTGTTAATTTGCAGCGTTTTCTGGAAACTGCTTTTAGTATTAGAAGTTGCGTATCATAGAGACAGCCCGGACGATAACCGTACGTAATCAAATTATTAAAGATGTGGATTAATTCTGAGGAGCGCTTCTTTGGACTAAGGAAGTACTCTTAAATCATAGCATCAATTTTAATGTGGAAAGTTACCGGAAGAAAAAAAATAGCGCGAAAAATTATAATCTTGAGTAACTCAGCGGGAGAGTTAAAAAAATAAAGCAAATATTTTATTTTTCAAGTACTTCCGAAATATACATTTTTACGCAAATTAACGAGTTGACTGTGAGTATGTACAATAGAACACAATCGTACGTGACAACTATTATACATTACTATTTTTATGTTCTCTTTGTTCTTTGACCTACACTGACGGCATCTTCATTTTCGTGCACCTTTTACGGGCAGATGAAACTCATCGAACTTCATTTTGGACTCCGAACACGACTCACATTGGTATTTGGAAATGCCCGGACCTTCGTCTTCGTTTATGACTTGAGAACTCAGTGATTATATGCTAGATAAACGTAGCCAAAAGGTCAAGTAGTCTGCATCTGCCTTTTGAAGTTTCCGTATGATGCAATGGTCAGATCTACTAGAGAGTGTGTCGTCGATTTGAAAGAGGTTTTAAGAGGGTTTTTATCAGTATACTGCAGAAATGTTTTGGCTGTCTTATACAGTCTACGCTAAATGTGAATAGCGCTGATTTAAGCTTTCGGCCTTCGTCAGAGAAGCTGCGACGCGGGGAGATCAAATTGCATTCACGTCACTGCTGTGAGGGATGCGCGTCGGTTTACCTGTCAATAGCAGGCCAGTAGTCTTTCAGGCGGTAGGCAGATGTGGAGATGTTCACACAGGCAGGAGGTGTAGTGGTTGACGGTAAGGATGGATTAAGATGCAAGAGGGAAAACTTCTAATTTATTTCAATGATATTGCAATGGAGAAACGTTTGGAGCTGAATACTATGGTATTACGAGAAGATTTTGTGAAACGGAATTAAAGGTAACCTTTATTCTTATTGCAGCTCAAATTTAAAGTTATTACTGACTGAGACATCCACTACAGGAACCATAAATTTTCATTTGCAAATTATTAAGGAGGGGAAGGAAGGAAATTATTGATAGGGGCTGCATTAGGGCATTAAAATTAAACAATGGCGAAAAGGGCAAGTGTGAGCCGAGCCAGAAAGCGAACCCGGGTCACCCACTTTAGGCCAGCGGACCCCTTAACCACGTTTTTATTTTATTTTTATTTTTTTATTTATTTTTTATTTTCTTTATAAATAGCCAACAGAAGAAACAGTAAAGCCCGTCCTAACCATTGTGTTTTTAAGTCTACAGTTGTTTCATAAAAAATAAACTAAAATAATTTTTTTTTTCTGAACGTAAGGAACTTATTTAAGGAGACTTTCTGGACTGTCCGGAACCTTGACCATCTTCTTGTGATTTGTTTATTACCGGCAAATTCGCGCATCACTCTAATTTTTATTAATTAACCAGTTTACTGGTCATGCCTGGCTGCAACGGACCACCAAGAAGTCATCAAACAAATTCAGGAGAAACTTTGCGTAATTTTTCCGGTAGTGTGCATTTCCCTTAATTTCAGAATGTTGGCTAACCACTTGGTTACTGTGCTGACCTCCCGTCCGTCTCTAACTTCCACATGTTGCACGCTATGGCTGTAGCGCCCCTAACGTCCACTTACTCTCGCCATTACGGATTCCCGTGCGAGGTCGAACGTACGACCGCATCTGGGGTGAAGTATATGTAGCTAACGCCGACTACACGTTTAAATACTCATTGTATTTGTGTGGCGTCTGTTCCTTAGCACACGTTCGATGGAACAGTCACCGCACCAATATAATAAACAAAAATTTTCAACTGCGCTGTAAGTTTTTCATTTAACAGAGAATCAGTTCATACTTCAAAGTGGATATCATAATTTATTTAGCAGCATCTTTCTGAACCTTCGTCGAATTAATTTTCGTGAAAATGATTAGTTACATTCTTAAATGATTAGAGTCACATTTTTATTATCGAATGGGACCTCACATAGTTTGATTCTGCACAAGTAAGTACGTGCCGGCTACTCGCATTATTTATTGATTTCGTTGCAGATGGCACTGAGTTCTACAAAACTTAAAGCGTATTTTTTTTTCAGATAACCGACAGATTAATTCTATACTTCATCTACTCACATTTTTAAATAGTCCTTCCGCCGTGTCTGACTATTCACTACAAACTCAGTTCTGAACGGATTTTCATACTGTTTTTCCCCAATGGGCGGTGTGATTGATGGGTAAAGTATAGGTCTATAATTCATTAAGGTACGTGACAGTGCGGGAGCACAAATCCGTGATTTATAGAGATAAACCCTCTCAGGAAATGCTATATGTTTTGCGATAGCGTATAATATTGACATCAATTATATCAGATCTTTAATCCCTTCACTGATGATCAAGAGGGGCACAAAGATATATGTTATGTGACTTACGAATATCCTGTACATGTGAAAATGCGTTTATTGTTTCATCATACGATTTTTGTGCGGTTTGATCAATCACTCTTAAATCAGCTTAAAAATACTCCTGTCGGATCAGAAAAAGGCAGACATGTTCCTATTTAAGCAACACTGACAGAAGGGTAAGGCACCATACGCTTCAACCGACATTCCACATTCGTCAGCAAACACTTTGGCATTCGAACATATATCTACATCTACATATATACTCCGCAATCCACAGCAAAGTGCGTGGCGGAGGGTACACTGTACCACTACTAGGCACTTCCTTTCCTAATTCACTTCCAAATACAACGAGGAATAAAAGAAAGTCTATATGACGCCGTACGAGCCCTAATTTCTCTTATCTTGTCTTTGCGATCATTACGCGAAATGTAAATAGCGGGCAGGAAGATCGTTCTACATTCCGCTTCAAATTCAGGCCCCCAAAATTTCCCCAACACCATTTCTCGAAAAGAACGTCGTCTTTCCTCCAGCGATCCTCATTTGAGTTTCCGGAACATTTCCGTGACACTCGCGCATTGGTCGAACCTACCAGTAACAAACCATGCTGCTCGCCTGTGAATTGACATTACTCAAGACGTGGTCGTACAAGCGTGTTACACGCGGTTTCGTATACAAATAAAGTAAATTTTTTAAAAATTCTCCCAATAAACCGAAGTCGGCTGCCCGCCTTACGCACAACTGTCCTTACATGTTCGTTCCATTTCATATCGCTCTACAATGTTACGCCTAGATATTTGAACGACGCGACTGCAACAAGAAGCTCACTACTAATGCTGTATTCGAACATTATGTGCATCACCTTACATTTTTCTATTGAGAGCTAGCTGCCATTCTTCGCACCAACTGGAAATTTTGTCTACCCCATCCTGTATGTTATTAGAGTCAATTAAAGACAACACCATCCCATACACCATAGCATCATCAGCAAACAGCCACAAATTACAAGTTACTCTGTCCATCAGATCATTTATATAGATAGATAATAATAGGGTCCTATCACACTAACCTGGGGCACGCCGAACGATACAATCTCTGATGAACACTCGCCGTCGAGAGCGACGTACAGCGTTCCATTACTTAGGAAGTCTTGCAGCCAGTCACAAATTTGTGGACCTATTCCATAAGCTCGTATCTTCGTTAGCAGTCTGCAGTGTGGCACAGCGTCAAAAGCCATTTTGAAATCGAGAAAAACACAGTCTGCCTGTTTCGCTTCATGCATGGCTCGGAAGATGTCATGCGACAAAAGTGCAAGCTGGGTTTCACTTGAACGATGTTTCCTAAACCCGCGCTGATTCATAGAAAGAAGCTTTTCCGTCTCAAGGAAATTTAGTATATTCCAGCTGAGAATATTCTCCAAAATTCTACAGGAAATTGTCACGATATTGGCCTGCAATTATGTGGGTCAGTTGTTTTATCCTTCTTGTAAACGGAAGTCACCTGTACTTTTTTCAATCACTAGGAACTTTGCGCTGATTTAAAGATTCGCCATAAATGCAAGCTAAGTAAGGGGCCAATGGCGCAGAATACGCTTTGTAAAACCGAACTGGTATTCCATCCGGACCAGGAGACGTGTGATCACCTCGGACGGTCAGTACAGTTGAACACCTGCGTGGCATGGACAGTACGAGGTTATGAATCAACTCTTGAGGGATATTTGACCACTCTGCCATAACTGCAATATCCAGCTCTGCAACCGTTGTTGGAGGTGCTGCCCTGACTGCAATGCGTTTGTCAAGTGTATCCCAAACATGCTCAGTCGTGTTCTAAGAGAGTACGTGTAATCACCGTGTCAGTTACGTAGCGGTGGCTTAATGGTTATCGTGCTTGCGTAGTAAGAAGGCGATCCTAGGCTAGAATCCTGGCCGTGGCTCAAATTTTAATTCAATGCATCTCCTTCAGTTTAATACCTTTGATGGCCAATCGGTTTTAAGTTCGGTGAACAAGGTGGCTGCCGGCCGCGGTGGCCGAGGGCGCGTCAGTCACGGTCTGCACGGCCACTACGGTCGGGGCTTCGAATCTCCCCTCGGCCATGGATATTTGTGCCATCCTTAGTGTTAGCTAGTTCATAAGTAGTTTGTACGTTTAGGGACTGATGACCCCGTAGTTAAGTCCCATAAGCTATACAAACATTTGAACAAGGCGGCTACTTGATTCGTTCAATTCCCTCAGCTTCAACCATGTTTTCCTCCAGTGCAGCTCTGTGGGGACGGGCGTTATCGTCCACAAGAAGGATCTCCTATGGCATCAGCTTAGGGTACAAAGAAAGGTCGAGGATCTCGTGTCTATACATCTGAGCAGTCAGTGCCATTCAGAACGTACGTCTCCTAGTACTGACTCCTGCCAACACAATTCGTCCATTTCCACGAATGGAGATGTTTCCTGCAGAAGAGCCGGATTGCTCCTAGATACACGTTCTCTCCAGATGAGGGAAGGACCATTGTCCGTCTGAGCACAAGATCTTGTGTCACCTGTAAAGAGAACCCGGCGCCATAAGTTACGACTCGAATTCTGTTATTCCTCTGTCCAGTTTCTGCGGGCTAAACGGTACCGGGGTACTAATGGGACACGCTCCGTAGGCTTTCATGCCAGATTCACGAAGGTGATTTCGGACTGTTTGTGTTGACATCGCGCATGCTGTTGCTGCCTGGAGGGTACGTTGCAGCTGAGTTGCATTCAGCCTCATGTCTCAGCGGGCTGTTAACCGGAGATAATGGTAATATCTTGCTGATTTTACCTGTGGATGATCATGACTTCGCCTTCTGTTAACAGTTCATGTTCCTGTTCAAATTCGCCTCCTCGTCCTGGGAATTTGAGACACTTACTCACACGAAGTGATGGGTGCTATCGACAAGGGTTCGCACACTGATTCCGTATTTCTTGATTTCCAGAAGGCTTTTGACACCGTACCTCACAAACGGCTTTTTATCAAATTGCAGGGTTACGGTATATCGCCCCAAATTTGTGACTGGATAGGGGATTTCCTGTCAGAGAGGACACAGTTCGTAGTAATCGATGGTAAGGCATCAACTAAAACAGAGGTGATGGGCGTTCCACAGGGTAGTGTTATTGGTCCTCTGCTGTTCCTTATTTACATAAACGATTTAGGGGAAAATCTAAGTAGCTCTCTTAGGTTGTTTGCAGATGACGCCGTCATTTACCGTGTAGTAAAATAATCTGAAGATCAAACCCAACTGCAGAACGATCTGAATAAGATATCACTGAGGTGTAAAAATTGGCAATTGACTCTATTATGAGAAGTGTGAAGTCGTCCACATGAGTACGAAAAGTAATTCGTTAAGATTTGTTTACAAGATAAATCAATCGAAAGTAAAGGCCGTAAACTCCACAAAATACCTAGGAATAACTATTACTTCAAACTTAAATTAGAAAGAGCACGTAGATAATGTCGTGGGAAAGGCGAACCAGAGACTGCGTTTTATTGGCAGAGCTCTTAAAAGATGCAACAGAACTACTAAAGAAACTGCATACACTACGCTTGTCCGTCCTTTTTTGGAGTATTGCTGCCCAGTGTGGGTCCTTATCAGGTGGGTTTGACGGAGGACATCGAGAGTCGAAAGAAGGGCAGCTCGTTTCGTATTTTCACGATACAGGGGAGACAGCGTTACGGGAATGATACAGGATCTGGGATGGGAATCATTACAACAACGGCACTTATCGCTGCGGCGTGGGCTACTTACGAAACTCCAATCTCCAAGATTCTCCTCCGAATGAAAATATATATTGTTGACTCCCACTTACATAGGTAGAAATGACCATCAGAATAAAATACGAGAAATCAGAGCTCGAACGGAGAGATTCAGGTTTCTTTCTTCCCTCGCGCCATTCGAGAATGGAATGGGACATAATATAGTGTGACGGTGGTTCGATGAACCCTCTGACAGGCACTTAAATGTCATTTGTAGAGCATCCTATGTAGATATAGAATAGCTGCAGCCACTTCCCTCTGTTCTTAAGCTTAAGGGACTTAACTGCAGGGTCATCAGTTCCTAAACTTACAAACTACTTATGAACTAACTTATACTAAAGTGAACACAAATATCCATGCCCGAGGGAGGATTCGAACGTCCGACGCAGGAGGGCACGCGATCCGTAATGTGGCGCTCCAGACCGCTCGGCTACCCCCTCGAGGCCGTCCCTCTTGTGCTGTCACGCTTCTAACCTTATTATAGCTGCCCACGGCATAGCTTCCGGTAAGCCACGTTGTTGCTGCGTTGCATTACCAGCCCACTACAGTATCTGAAGCCAAGTGCTCGTGTAATTCGTTTGGTGGAGTAAACACCAGTTCCCTCTGCAGCAACTTTAAGTTATTACCACTATCTCGGTTGTCGTAATGTTGTCTCCACTCCGGAGAACAGACAGACGTAGAACAATTTTTGTTCATTCTGCCGATGACAATACTTCAGAACCTAGGTATGGGAACTAATCCCCTAATTGTTTTCACCAGTGTAGAGAAGGACGATAGAGAGTCGAATGTTACATCACCTCTTCTAAGTTACGTTTAACAGCAATCATATAAAAGTAACGAATGAATGCAAACGTTGGCTGAATGTAGGTTGTTCTCGTGTTCTTACATATCAGCCGCCACTGTCCCAGAACTAGAGATAAGATACATAAAATACTCGTGACTTACGTCTCTGTAATGTGAACGTCTTGTGTTAATTAAATTTGTGAAAGTACGCTTGTAACTTACACACTTACTGAAGGTATACTGAGCTGACGCTGCATTTGGGTTTCGATGGGTTTGCCGCGAGAGATGAGAGCAGGCGATCCAACAAGGTTCCGCGTGATTCTTGCGTTTAATCTCTGCTTCTATAAAGTTTATTCTACAGCTCCCCTTAGATGACACCACAAAATACTTACTAATATCATTTTTAAAGTAAATGCTGAACAATATTTGTTAGTGTTTATTGCTTGTTTAAAATGACATGTTGCTCGGAAAAACTTATACAATTTATAATTGCGAAATTTATGTTTTTTGTTACCGCGTCACGCAAAACTAAAGCACGGGATTGGAGTCCATGATCCCCTTCTTCCTAGTGCTTACTCACCCACCGCTTCGCTCGCGTTGATGCTGTTCCATACGTGTCGAAGACCATCCAAAGTACAATAATCTCGCAACATTTTCTTAAGCTATGATCAGGATAGTCAGGATAATAGAAAAGTTCCAGTTTTGCGGTTTTAATATAAATTAGCGTAATATGGCCGTATATACTGACGTTCTTTACAGAACAGCCAATAAACATATTAATCAATACGAATAGAAACTGTGTTAGTTACATAGTGACTAAACTGTTGAATGAAGATGCTATACGTTGCAGAACGTGTAAATTATGTAGGGTTCCAACGTCATTGAAATAGGCTTGGCCGTTTCAAGACGTAAACGTCGTCTGTAAGCATTGTATTCATTACGTTAATAAATATAATAAATTGCAAAGTTGAATAAATAGCTTTTCCAAGGAGTCTCAGAAGCTACAAGACAAAAGTTTATGCTGAGCTGTTCCATATATCGAGCTGTATACTTAAAATTAACAGATATCTTGGTTTACGTACAAGCTAAAGTAGCCTATGTTCTTTCCCATCGTTCAAGCTATTTCCATACCCAATTACACCAAAATAGGTAGGGCGGTTTAGTTCTGAAAGCGTAACAGACAGAGCTTGTTTCGCACTTATAATATTAGTATGGATGAGTATTCTTGAGATTTTGAGACTACATATACCTCTGGAAAGGAAATTTGTTTGTATATAACACTGGAAAATCTAGCTTGGAAGGTCGTCACGCGTTTCTTTTTCTGATGAATGCCATGGCCCAAAATTTAAGTCGTACGATTGTGACTGTTTATCTTTCTCGCCTGTCTGTAACTAAGCGAGCGTCTTTAGGACGAGTATTCTTTAAATTAAATTTAGAGGAGACATTGATGCCACGGAAGACAACTACATCACCATCGATACGGACAGTTAAGGCTACAAATGTCAATTTGGTTTTCAGAAAGGCTTTTCAACAGAAAATGCTACACATGCATTCACCGATGAAATATTAAATGCTCTGAATAACCGGACATCAACCGTTGATATTTTTTGTGATCTTTCAAAGGTCTTTGATTGTGTAAATCATGGAATTCTTCTAGATCAGCTGAATCATTACGATTTGCCTGGGGAAGTGCACAAATCGTTTAATTCATACTGAACTATAAGTTGAAATAACTGGTTCATGTAATGTCAGAACATCAGCCGTTCCTCAAAGTGGGGGACTATCAAGGATGGGGTGCCACATGGTTCGGTTTTAGGTCATTTAGTGTTCTTGATATACATAAATGACTTGTCATTCTACATTGATGAAAATGCAAAGTTAGTTCTTTTTTCTGATGATACAAATATAGTAATCACATCCAAAAAACAAGAACTAAGTGATGTAATCGTAAATAATGTTTTTCACAAAATCACTAAGTGGTTCTCTGCAAACGGACTGTCATTAAATTTTGATGAAACACAGTATATACAGTTACGCACATTAAATGGCACAACTCCAGTAATAAATATAGGCTTTGAACAGAAATCTGTAAGGTAGAATTTTCATATTTCTAGGTGTGTGTATTGATGAGAGATTAAACTGGAAGCAACACACAGACGATCTGCTGAAACGTTTGAGTTCAGCTACGTATGCTGTTAGGGTTATTGCACATTTTGGTTATAAGAATTTCAGTAAATTAGCTTACTATGCCTTTTTTTCATTCACTGCTTTCGTATGACATGTTCTGGGACAATTCATCATTACACAAAAGCATGTAATCAGACTAACTGCTGGAGCAGACCCACGATCACCCTGCAATCTTTTTAAGGATTTAGGTGTCCTCACAGTAAATTCACGGTATATATATATTTAATTATGAAATTAATTCTTAATAATCCAACCCAGCTCAAAAGTAATAGCAGTGTCCACAGCTATAACACCAGGAGAAAGAATGATCTTCACTATGTAGGGCTAAATCTGAGTTTGGCACAGAAAGGGGTAAATTATGCTGCCACAAAAGTCTATGGTCCCCTACTAAGCAGCGTCAGAAGCCTGAAAGATAGCCAACTAGCATTTACAAATAAATTAAAAGAATTTCTGAATGAGAACCCCTTCTAGTCATTGGATAAATTTTTGGATATAAATTAGTAAATTTTTTAAAAAAACTAATAAATAAAAATAAATACATTTAAAAAAAGTTGTGTCATTTATTGTTTTGTGTAATGTGACGTCTTGTACAGACACCCGTCATTAACCTGACACGTTCTACATCATTACGAAGTGTCGTATTCATGATCTATGGAACAAGTATTAATCTAATCTAATTTAATCAGGAAAAAAGCAGAGTTGGCGGAAACTGTCCTCAGATTGTCTAGACCGTAGCCGAGGGCACGTCCACCAAGACACTGTGCTTCGATTCAAGGCAGCGTTCATGACAGAGCAGCGAGTGTTCATAAATTCAAGCGTGTGCAACGTTTTGTCAGCGAGTGGTCTACTTCACACAATAGGAACCTCACCAGGCTACAGCACCTCACTAATTCTTGACATTGAAAATTAGAAATTATTGTGGATTTCGAAGGGAATTCTGAAATATCCACACAGATCTATGGATCTTGTCGCTCTGGAATGACAATCACCAATTCGCAAAGTAGACGATTAATTTCGTTGTAATTAATTTCACATGTTGCTTAAGTTGGAGAATCTTTTTATTGAAGTAACCTACGTCCCATTAAAAATAAAACCTCACAACAGTATTCATTTAGACCAGAGCTTTCAAAACTGGGTGTCGCGACATCCTGGGGTGTCGCGTACTAGTATCAACGATGTCGTAAGACTAACAAATTGAGACTAAAAAAAAAACCTTGTCATAAAATAACACAAAATAACCTTCTCTTCATACTATCCTGAAGACTGCTTCAGCAGCAGTAGACACTCAGGGTTCGTTCAAGCAGCTGCCAGTTGCCACATTTCAGAAAACTGCGCATGCGCAGAGCTGCTGCTGATACTCGATAACAGCTCTTCCCATGCGCAGTTTGCTGGAACTGGCAGCTGCTTGAACGAACCTTCACTGTATTCGGCTTTCCTTCTCAAAAAGCGGCACCTGAGCGTTTTTAATGGATTTATTAAATCCACGCCACCATCGGTAGCGTTTCTTATAATTAAATGTCAGTCAGTGGCACAATGGCTGTAAAAGCAGTCACAGATTGTAAAAGCAGTCACAATTGTCCACTGAGTAAAGCTATTCAGTAGCGATGTTTAGTATGGAGTATGGCCGGGTGATTAACGGAGAGTAATATTTTAAATGCAGTGATCGTTGGTTCGAACCCTGATATGCGTTAATACTTTTTTTTCTCTCAGTTTCCTGTATGTAACAGATTGTGGGACAGAAATGACATTCATGTTTATACTTGTCACAACTAATTGTCCATTTTTTCCGAATATGTTGGGACTTCCGAGGTCGTGTTGAAGCAAGATCCTAAAAATAGAACTTAACCCTTTCAGACTTGATTTCTTTTTTGGAGGAAGGAATTGTTTTTGCTGTATTCCTCTGAATTTAGGTTTTTAATGATTTTAGATGTAAGATTTACGCTGCTGTATGCATCCATTTACGTATTACAAAATTGCATATGCTGAAAAGCAAGGCTCCTTTTTATGGACCAAAATAACTGTGTAGAACTAACTTTTGTACTAAATAAAGTGAGCAATAGTTGCCATGCAAATTAATTACTTCTACTTTCCAGTTGTTCAGTGAAGTACAAGTAACCCACAACCTGCATGTTCCTTGGAGTTCACAAGCTGGTGTGCAGTGCAACACTGATTGCTTGATATTTTTGTAGTGATCTTCCGCAGTTGACAGTAAGTGTGCACGATGAAAAGGTTGAACACTCATAGTCATATACATGTTGTTTCAATTGAGAAAAAATGTTTCTGATCTATCTTAGACACTGTAAAAGTTACGTATAAAATGGTAGCCAGAGGGTCTGAAAGGGTCAAATAATTTATCACTTGCCATAAATGCATCCTCTTTATCTCGGAAAACAATGTGATAACATTGAACTGAAAGGGAACAACCACTGTGCTGTCTAAATTAGAAATCCGAGCAGCTAATTTCGAGACGCCGTTTTCAATCGATCCAGCAAAACCGTATCTGGCCCTGACATGTACACACGACAGCGGAAAACGGTTTCCGAAATTCAATTTCGTGTTTCGGAAGTTGTGTCGCATATAGAAGAAGCAAGTATTACTGTGTGAGTTAGGCATTGTTGTCTGCGGTGTTACTCTGTTGTACATCTCCGTAGTTCCTAATGTTTCCTCTTCTTGCGATGAGTATACGTAATTGCTGCAGTCAGGATCAACATTAAACATGTAAATGCGTACGACTATTTCAGTTTCGTTTATAAATTACATTTAAGCGATAGTTTGTTCCCTCCCCCCCCCCCCATGTTAGAATTGTCTAAATTCTACTATATTAGTGAAACGGTGTCGCGCCAAACTGTAAGCTATAAAAGGGTGTCGCCATGAGGGAAAGTTTGGATAGCACTGGTCGAGACTGTAGTCGCCGCGTACGTCCTTCAAGACACTCTGCTTCGATTCAAGAGAGCGTTCATCGATAGAGCAGCGAGTGTTCATAAATTCGAGCGTGTGTAGCGTTTTGTCAGCGAGTGGTTTACTTCACACAATGAAAACCTCACCAGGATGCAGCGCCACACGAATTCTGGACATATTGAAAATTGGAAATTGTGTATTTCGAAGGGAATTCTGAAATATCCAGACAGATCTGTGGTCTTTATCGTTCTGAAGTGACTGGATCTCTAATTCCCACGGTAAACGATTAATTTAGTTGTAATTAATTTCACATGTTGCTTAAGTTGGGTAATCTTTCTATTGAAGTAACTTACTTCGCATTACCAATAAAACCCCACAACAATATTCATTTATGGCCGGTTTGTCAATGTCTCGTTAAGTTCCACTTAAGATTTTACCTTGTCGTTAGCGGATAATTGCGTTGTCAATGTTTCGTCATGAGTTAACCTGACGTTAAAAGACCTCAGACTGGCCGTTAAGTTAAAGAGTAAAATTCTGCTCGTTACACGCCCAACGACCAATTAAGTGAGAATCTGTATGAAAATGGCAGGATTCCAAAGCGCTGAAATACCTCAATATATTCACGTGATAAAGACTGATTTATCGAACAAAATAACAGAAGCACTACATGTTTGAAAAACTAGTGTGGAAGCAGCTTTATTGGAAAATTATATCGTCATATTCGCGCCCATCCATGTTAGTAGCAATTAGATGCCTTCGATATGTTTCAGATACGCAACATAACCTGAAAATTACTATTACGATATCAAAGAAACGTACGGTTTACGACTATTTAAGTAAGAATCGGCACGATGAAAATGTCTGGAATAAGAGATTTGATTGACAATGACGACGATGTCAATATTTTGGACGATATAGCGATATAGAGGTCATTGCCCCTATTAGGCGTCCTAGTCGTAGGCCTATTTATGTTCGTCCACATCATTTTGAATGCTGGGATTAAGCAGAATTTGTTACTCGATTTCGTTTTCGAAAAGCCACTTTGGAAACGCTGCATGAAAAACTCTACGACCATATGAAGAGTCCAACAGATATATATTTTGTAAGTTATCAGTCGTAATATAAAACTGAATACATTATTTGTCTGCAAACTTATTAATTCAGTATTTACTTATGCTTTTTGCGCCTAGTGTAAGGCCTAAAATGTGATTTCTTCCTCTGATCCACAGGAACAGTGCACTTTTGCCTATGTGCAAGTTATTACTTGCACTAAGGTACTACACACTTTTGCTGCCCTACATGAACAGCATTGAATTCATTTGCCATGGGGTCGGTTCTTTTTCTTTTCATGTTGTAGCGTCGGTGTGTGGTTTTTTTTTTATTTTTTTTTAAAGCATAAAGAGCTAAAAAATTTGCACAGTTACTAATGTCTACCCGGGGAAGGCTTTGGGCGCGGTTTTATTGCGATCAGATAGCTATTTATCTATATATATATATATATATATATATATATATATATATATATATATATATATATGTGTGTGTGTGTGTGTGTGTGTGTGTGTGTGTGTGTGTGTGTGTGCGTGAATGTCTGTTCGGTGTACGCTTATCACGTCCGAACGACAAGACGCAGATACTTAAATATTTGTACATTTACTAATTTATACCTGAGGGAGGTTTTATGCACGATTTTATAGCATTCTGAAAGATATTTAGTAATTTGAAGAATATAACGCGAAATGCGGAACAATAATTGCTCTTTGAAAATTATATTTACTCTTTGAAAATGGTTTTATTGGTTGCATTGTTGCTTGAGGGTTGGTAATGATGAAAGGGTGGAGTATGTTGAGATGAAAAGTTATCGGTGTACATAAAATTCTATGCGTGTGTGTTAATATTTCGTTTTGCAGCGAAAACTACAGAACGCAGAAGAATGGTCTGTGTGTAATTGTTGTCCGAAGTCTCCTGTTGTACACCATAGCAGTTCCATGCCGATAGTTATAAGGAGATGGAAGATATGGTGGTTGAAAGTCGTCAAATTATTAAAAAAATTCTGACTGAAGGCAAGCGATGAGGTTTGCGATTCTACAGCAAGGAGGTTAGAGATGGCGAAACGTGATTCCAAAGACGATATCTTTGGCCTATGCGTGCTACAATGCCTTCAACTCTTTCTCTGTAAGGATAAGCATACGAATAAGGAAATATAAGAATAAAAAATATAGCAGGAAAAGTGTAATTTCTTTTAATACATAGAAATTGCAACACAGTCTATAAGAAATAATGTATGCATTATTTATTGTAAATCATTAAGCAATTCACATAATTTTATTTTTTTATTTGAATGTTGATAAAAAATGTTTGATTCTAAAGAAGGTATTGTATTTCATTTCATCCTTCAAAATCAGTCTCATAGAACACTACTGAAAAAAGCTGATCTATCATAATCAACCAACACGCGAACGTAGCCGCGGGTTTCAGCTAGTATTTCTCTATTAAGGACACAAGACACCCGCACTAACTTCTTATAAAATTCGAGCTTCCTTCACATTTGTTTGCCATAGCGCCAAAGCGGTAGTAGGAAAAGGAAGAGAAGGAAAAATAATAGGTGTATATGGACTGGGCAGGAGGAATGAAAGAGGAAGTCGCCTGGTAGAATTTTGCACGGAACATGATTTAATCGTAACAAACACGTGGTTTAAGAATCACAAAAGAAGGTTGTATACGTGGAAGAGACCAGGAGACACCGGAAGGTATCAGATAGATTTTATAATGGTACGACATAGGTACCGGAACCAGGTTATAAACTGCAGGACATACCCAGGGGCAGATATAGACTCTGACCATAACTTGTTAGTCATGAACTGTAGGCTGAAGCTGAAAAAACTGCAGAAAGGTAGGAAAATAACGAGATGGGACCTAAATAAATTGAAGGAACGTGAAGTTCTGGAGAATTTCAGAGGGAGATTTAGGCAACAATTGACAGAAACAGGGGGAAATAAAACAGTAGAAGAGGAATGGGTAGCATTGAGAGATGAAATAATGAAGGCAGCGGAGGACAAAATAGGTAGAAAGGCAAGACCTACAAAAAATCCATGGATATCACAGGAAATACTACAGTTAATTGATGAAAAGAGAAAATATAAAAATGCAGTAAATGAAACAGGCAAAATGGAGTACAGACGACTAAAAAATGAGATTGACAGGAAGTGCAAAACGGCTGGTGTGTAGGATGTATGAGACCGGCAAAATGCCCTCAGACTTTAAGAAAAGTGTAATAATCCCCATTCCAAAGAAATCAGGCGCAGACAGGTGTGAAAATTACAGAACCATCAGTTTGATAAGTCATGGCTGCAAAATTTTAACACGAATTATCTACAGGAGAATGGAAAAGCTGGTAGAAGCTGATCTCGGGGAAGATCAGTTTGGATTCAGGAGGAACATAGGAACCCGGGAGGCAATACACACTTTACGTCTTATCTTAGAAGATAGATTCTACATCTACATCGATACTCTGCAAATCACATTTAAGTGCCTGGCAGAGGGTTCATTAACCACCTTCATAACTTTTCTCTACCGTTCCATTCTCTAATAGCGCGCGGGAAGAAAGAACACCTAAATCGTTCCGTTTTCGATCTGATTTCTCTTATTTTATTGGGATGGTCATGTCTCCCTAAGTAGGTGGGTGCTGGCAAAATATTTTCACATTCAGAACTAAAAGTCGGTGATTGAAACTTCGCAAACAGATCACGCCGCAATGAATAACGTCTTTCTTTTAATGATTTCCACCCCAATTCGTGCAACATTTCCGTGACGCTTTCCCCCCCGTAACGTGATAAAACAAAACGAGCTGCCCTTCTCTGAACCTTCTCAATATCTTCCGTCAGTCCCACCTGGTGAGGGTCCCACAAGGGGCAACAGTACTCCAAGAGAGGACGCACAAGTGTGATGTAGGCAGTCTCTTTGGTGGAGCTGGTGCATCGTCTAAGCGTTCTGCCAATGAAACGTAACCTTTGGTTCGCCTTCCCCACAATATTTTCTATGTGTTCTCTCCAGTCAAAGTTGTTCGTAATTGTAACTCCTAGGTATTTGGTAGAATTTATGACCTTAAGGTTTGACTGATTTATCGCGTAATTGAAGTTCAGCGGATTTCTTTTAGTGGTCATGTGTATTACTTCACACTTTTCTTTATTTAGTGTCAATTAAGAAAAGGCAAACCTACATTTTTAGCTTTTGTAGATTTGGAGAAAGCATTTGACAATGTGTTACTGGAATACACTCTTTCAAATTCTGAAGTCAGCAGGGATAAAATACAGGGAAAGGAGAGTTATTTACAACTTGTACAAAAGACAGACCGCAGTTATTAGACTCGAAGGACATGAAAGGAAAGCATCAGTTGGGAAGGGAGTAATAAGACAGGGTTGTAGCCTTTCTCCAATGTTATTCAATTTGTACATCGAGCAGGCGGTGAAGGAAAGCAAGGAAAAATTTGGAATAGGGATTAAAGTTCAGGGGGAAGAAATAAAAACCTTGCGTTTTGCTGATGACATTGTAATTCTGTCAGAGACAGCAAAGGACCTGGAAGATCAGTTGAATGGAATGGACAGCGTGTTGAAGACAGCATATAAAATGAACATTAACAAGAGCAAAACAAAAATAATGGAATGCGGTCTTAGAAAATCAGGCGATGCTGAAGGAATTAGATTAGGTAACGAAACAATGAAGGTGGTAGATGAGTTTTGTTACTTGGGTAGTAAAATAACATGCGATGGTCGCAGTACAGAGGATATAAAATGCAGAATGGCAATGGGAAGAAAAGCATTTTTGAAAAAGAGAAATTTGCTAACATCGAATATTAATTTAAGGGTAAGGAAGTCTTTTCTGAAGGCATTTGTGTGGAGTGTTGCCTTGTACGGGAGTGAAACATGGACGATAAGCAGTGCGGACAGGAAGAAGATAGAGGCTTTTGAAATGTGGTGCTACAGAAGAATGCTCAAGATTAGGTGGGTGTATCGCATAACTAATGAAGAGGTACTGAACAGAATTGGTGAGAAAAGGAATTTTTGGCATACCCTGACTAAAAGAAGGGATCGCTTGGTAGGACACATTCTTAGACATCGGGGAATCGTAAATTTAGCATTGGAGGGAAGTGTGTGGGGTAAAAACCGCAGAGGGAGACCAAGAGACGCGTATAGTAAGCAGATTCAAGTGGATGTGGGTTGCCGTTCTTATGAGGAGATGAAAAGGCTTGCTCAGGATAGAGTAGGGTGGAGAGCTGCATCAAACCAGTCTCCGGACTGAAGACCATAACAACAACAGCGCCAAATAACTAACCTCTTCCCTGATACTCAAATATAGTGAACAGCCTTTCATTCAGACGGCACTTTCATTTGTTTCTATTGCCAACATAGTCCAAATATACCATACCTTCTCGTTTCCTCCAGGTTTGCAAACGAGAGGTGTATCTGGCAATGACAAACGCAATGCACTTAACGAGCACATTTATATAAACGATTCAGGGGAAAATCTAAGCAGCTCTCTTAGGTTGTTTGTAGATGACGCCGTCATTTACTGTCTAGTAAAATCATCTGAAGATCAAAACCAACTGCAGAACGATCTAAATAACATATCACTATGGGTTAAAAATTGGCAGTTGACTCTAAATAATGAGAAGTGTCAAGTCGTCCACATGAGTAGGAAAATAAATCCGTTAAACTTTGTTTGCAAGATGAATCAATCAAAAGTGAAGGCCGTAAACCACAAAATACCTATGAATTACTATTACTTCAGACTTAAACTGGAAAGAACCCGTAGATAATGTCGTGCGAAAGGCGAACCAGAGATTGGGTTTTACTGGCAGAGCCCTTAAAACATGCAACAGAACTACTAAAGAAACTGCGTACACTACGCTTGTCCGTCCATTTTTGGAGTATTGCAGCCCAATGTGGGATCCTTATCAGGTGGGTCTGACGGAGGACGTCGAAAGAGTCCAAAGAAGAGCAGCTCGTTTCGTATTGTCACGATATAGGGAAGACAGCGTTACGGAAATGATACAGGATCTGGGATGGGAATTATTACAACAACGGCGCTTATCGCTGCGGCGTGGGCTACTTGCGAAACTCCAATCGCCAACATTCTCCTGCGAATGCGAAAATATATTGTTGACTCCAACTTACATAGGTAGAAATGATAATCAGAATAAAATACGAGAAATCAGAGCTCGAACAGAGAGATTCAGGTGCTCTTTCTTCCCGCGCGCTTTTCGAGAATGGAATGGGAGATAAATAGTATAATGGTGATTAGATGAACCCTCTGCCATGCACTTAAATGTGATTTGCAGAGTATCCCTTGCGGATGTAGATCTAGATTGTAAGATTACCGCCCAATAGAAATATTGGTAATTAATAGCATTTGATAGATAAACAGTATGAAGTTAACTGCAAACATTGACCATGCCAAAGCACTAAATGTTACACAATTTTAACCTTATTAATTATGGTAGCAATGTATGTACACAGTTGGGTGACAACATTTATAGTTAGGCCATAGGTAGAGATTCTACACGTTGAGATTTGCTGTGTGCTTTTAGCTGACGGGAGGCCAGCGAGCAGGCCGACGTTGGTGGCTTGTTCCAGCATAGGATTTTCCAGTTCGTTTCCGGTGAGGGGGGAGAGGGACAATGGCGAGTGCCAGGCACAGAGAAGTGCACAGAGCTCGGCATGAGTCAGCATGTGGACGTCGAGGTGGAGGTTATAGATTGGTGTGTGGCAATCGCCACGTGTGGTTGCTCGTCGTAGACTGCACCAAGTTGAATCGAGTGCTATTGTGAGTTTGTGAATATTTAGCCGGTGGAACAAGGTGTGCATCGCATTGAATCAAAGTGACTGTGATTTGTTAATGTAACACGTGTCGTCACATAGGCATGAACATAAACGGTTTTTGAGACAGCCACATAGTGTGAAAACAATTTGCAACAAATATTCATTTTCTCTGGGGGCTCACGAGCTATAACTTTATTTGATAAATTTGTCGACGTACAGGCGTATCAGCCACAGGGTTCTAATATTGTGAAATAAACAACATAAAGTGAACTTTCACGTGTTTCCAAAAATAGTAGTTAGTACACCCCTTTCTCTCATGAACTTGATTTTATTATGAATTTGTTTTGTTAATCATATGCAGGGAAGGAAAGCTGCGAACGTGTTATATCATCCCCTAGAAAACGAGTCAAATAGTAGCAATCACATATCCAGTGTTTTTGCATGTTTAGGAATTTGGTTCGCAGTTGGTGGTTGTGAGTTTTAAAAATTAATCTTTCCCTATTTAAAATTCTCACCCCGATCTTCACGGTCGCAAGATGTAACTGGACGTTAAAGACATCTTCTCACTTACTGACGAGAAGATTAACGAGAGATGGACGAACCGGCCCTTAGTGGACTATGGATCAGGTAAATGAGAATTTGTGGATTAATAGCTGAATGGAAGTATCACCGTGAAGTTGCAAGGAACTCGGCCTACAGGAGAGCAGCGCGGCAGGTTGCGCTGAGTCACGCCGCTGCTCCGCCAGTTCCTCGCACCTGCTGGATGCGTTGTCGACGCGTCCGCCCTCTCGCCCTCCCCTCATGCCCTCACAATTGCCCTCGGTTAATGAAGGGCCGCGCAGCAGGGCCATTGTGCCGGCCCTTTGCCTCTGTGTCGCCCTGCCCTCTGCCCTTTTGTTCATGTCTTCACAGATATTGCTGCAGCCGTGTTTACGTGCAGCCTTGACGCTCTAATTAAAAGCGACCCGCACCACTTGCCGATATGAATTTCCACGGAAAACTCCTTTTGTTCGCGCAGCAGACAGCTTTCAGCAATTTCTGTTTATTTATTACTTTGCTGCGTGCCTTCAGCTGAAGCGATAAATCTGGAACGTTTTACTGAAGTGCCCTCAGTATAAGCTATATGTCGTGTAATATTTTCAACAACGGCACTTTTTTGCTTAGTACAACACAAAAAGTAACTTAAAAGTATTATATCTTAATTGATAAACAGTGCTATTAGGACGCTGTGTAAAATTGTAGGGCCGCAGATAGTGATGTGGTCATGCGTTTATTGACGCGTTTCGATTAAATCATCTACAGAATCTGTAAAGTTACAGACATCAGTAAGCCTGGTGTCACAAAAGGATAGAGAACTGTGTGGACAAAAGAGATAACAAAGTACATTACAACCCTAGGGATTTTATCATGCCAACCGTTAAATAGTGGTATTTTATAATAGTTGACAGTATCCGACAATTTTACTCCCATTTGAATACGTCCTGGCCTCCCGCCTTTCTGTCCTCGCTATGCCATGGGGCACCACCATAGGTGTGTGCGTTTAACAATAAGAGCTGCATACAGTTGTATTGTATAGTCCCGTCCTCTCCATTTTAAACTGAAATATTTTTAGGATTTCTAGGTTATAATTTCTTTCTATATGGTTTTATATAGTTTCTATTTTTTGTCTTTGTCATTTACACTAGAGCCACTTGGTGGCGTCTACCGTTTACTTTGACGATGCTGGGTAATTTGGCTTTAGTAATGTTCAGCATGGCGTTAACGCCATACAATTTTATGTTAACCCCCCTCCACGGTACGTACTTAAGATTTTTGTGGTTGTAATGTACTTTGTTATCTCTCTTGTCCGTACAGTTTTCTATGTTTTTGTGACACCAGGCTTACTGATATTTATAGCTTTACAGATTCTGAAGATGATTTAATCGAAACACGTCAATAAACGCATGACAACATCACTATCTGTGGCCCTACAATTTTACACAACGCCCTAATAGCACTGTTTATCAATTAATACCGATATGGGCGCATACCTCATCAACGACTTTATGTCACGTCTGGAAGTATTGCATCTTATATTTAGGAATGGTAAACACTCTTTCCTAAACACTGTAGATTAGATTAGATTTTCGTTCCGTAGATCTATGTTGAGGAGATCCTCGTGGATGTGGGACATGTCAGGAAACAAAATTTACAAGCTGAATAATAGATAATACTAATAATATAAATACAGATATACATTTTTGAGCTGATAATATAAGAATGCTAATATAGTATTAATATCGATACATGCATTATTTGGTACAATTTAGAAATTCACTAATGGAGTAGAAGGAGTTGGCCACTAGAAAGTCTTTAAGTCTCCTCTTAAACTGATCTTTATTTCTAGCTAATTTTTTTATACTTGATGGTAAATTATTGAAAATCTGTGTGTAATGAACCCCTTTTTGATCTAATGTAGGAGCTTTTAAGTCCTTATATAGATCATTTTTGTTCCTAATACTGTATGTATGAACTGAGCTGTTTTTTTGGGAAAATGGATATATTATTTATGACAAATTTCATTAAGGAATAAATATACTGAGAGGCAGTAGTTAATATACCCAGTTCTTTGAAGAGGCATCTACAGGACGTCCGTGAATTTACTCCACAAATAATACCTATTACACGCATTTGGACTCTGAAAACTTTTGACTGACTTGAAGAGTTACCCCAATATATTATACCATATGACATTATGGAATGAAAGTAAGCAAAGTATGCAACCATTATTATTTTTATGACTCCTATGTCTGATAACACTCATGTTGAAAATACAAATTTGTTGCGTCGTTTCTACAGTTCTGTGGTGTGCTCCTCCCAACTGCATTTATTACTAAGCTGCAATCCCAGGAATTTAATACTGTCAACCTCTTCTGTCTGCTCTTCTTCATACTTAATGCATATGCTGACGGAAAATCTCTTACATGTTCTGAACTGCATGTAGTGACTCTTTTCAAAGTTTAATGACAATGAGTTGGCTTTGAACCATTTATTAATGTTCATGAAAATATCATTAGCAGACCTTTCTATAACTATGCTTGACGTACTTTTTATTGCAATACTTGTATCATCTGCAAACAAAACGAACTCTGCTTCTGATAGTGTAACTGATGATAGGTTATTAATGTCCACAAGAAAAGCAATGGCCCTAAGATAGGACATTACATGTAATTTCTTCCCAATTGATGATGACTCTTGGCTTAATTCAGTAGTCACTTGTATTGACACCCTTTGTTTCCTGTTAGTGAGGTACGACTTGAACAATTTTGCAGCATTTCCCGTGACACCATAGAATTCTTATTTACTTAAAGGATGTTATGGTTCAGAGAATCAAATGCCTTTGACAAATCGCAGAAAATACCTGCTGCTTGCAATTTATTATCTAATGAATTAAGTACATTCTCACTGTAGGTGTAAATAGCCTTCTCGATATCGGAACCTTTCAGATATCCAAACTGTGTTCTATCTCATTCGTGGTCTGGTGGTTGAGAAGGTGCTTGTACATTACCTTTTCTATCTTTTCTGTCAAAGAAACGACCACGGTTAACAGCAATAAGAAATCAGAGAAAGCAATATACTTCCATAAGTGATATAGCAGAACATTTCGCCGTTTCGAAAGAACATTTACGCAACTGAAAAATTGAAGAAATTGAAGTTATTGCATCAGTCATCTCAGAATCAAGTAGCGCATACAGTGGAACATTGTCAGACCTTTGGTTTATACATAGTACCGCTAAAGTGTTATTGCGTCTTTGTGGAAATATCAATTATTATGACGTAAGTTGGGAAAAACGCCGTCCTAATTGTTAGCTGCATTTTTCAGTTTGACGATTGTAGTAAAGAATCCTGTGTAATAACGTTGCAAGTGTTGAATGCTGTGAACAAAGAATCATTTCAACTGCATTCCTGGCTGCAATAACCACGTAAGTGTACAGTGTGTCACTGTTTTCCCGATTTTTGCGTAACTTTGGGTCAATTTATTTTCTGTTTTACAGTTCCGGCCGCGGTGACTGAGGTGACTGAGGCGCTCCAGTCACGGTCAGCACGGCCACTACGGTCGGGAGTTCGAATCCCCCCTCGGGCATGGATATTTGTGCCGTCCTAGTTCGTAAGTATTTCATAAGTAGTTTGTAAGTTTAGGGACTGATGACCCCGTAGTTAAGTCCCATAAGCTTTACAAACATTTTGTTTTACAGTGTAAAACTGAGGGATCGAGCAAAATACGTTACTTGGCTTGCTCTTGATCGTACTGTGAAAAAAACAACAACAACAACAACAACAACAACAAAACAACTGAGCAGAACGCAGCTATAGGCATCAGTATAAGAATAGCTACAAATAATTTGAAGGGGAACAATTTCAGTTCAGAGGTAGAAAGAAGTGTTCAACAGAGAATGACAATGGAATTAATTCGGATTTGAAACCTTCGGAAGTAAACAGAAATCCTTCTCGCCCTGTAGAAAGCAACATACTCCGTAAATGACCCTCTGTGGAAACAAAATTTAAGTTTTAAATAATTTGGTTAACAGCAAAATTTCATGTAGCGAAGTTGAAGTTGGTAGTTCGTGCGAGCTATTATGGGTAGAGGTTGTACCCGAAAATCGTAAGAAGTTAATAATCGGTTCCTTTTACCGGCCTCCCGACTCTGACGATACAATAGCAGAAAGGTTCAAAGAAAACCTGAGTCTAATTACAAAAACGTACCCGACTCACACGATAATAGTAGGTGGTGATTTTAATTTACCCTCGATCTGTTGGCGAAATTATATTTTCAAATCAGGAGGTAGGCATAAAACATCTTCCGAAATTGTACTCAACGCATTCTCTGAGAATTACTTCGAACAATTAGTTCATGAGCCAACTAGAATTGTAAATGGATGTGAAAACACACTTGATCTCTTAGCAACAAATAATCCTGAGCTCATAATGAGCATCAAAACGGATACAGGTATTAGTGAACACAGAGCTGTAATAGCGAAATTGAATATCGAAAGTCCCAAAGTTACCAAAAATAAACGCAAAGTATATTTGTTCAGGAAATCAGATAGAAACAAAATACATTGCTTCTTGAAAGACAGCTTCCACTCGTTTCTAACACAAAACGTAGGTGTAGACCAGATGTGGCTCAAATTCAAAGAAGTGGTATCGACAGCAATTGAAAGTTTTATACCTAATAAATTAATAAAAGAAGGAGGCGATCCCCCTTGGTACACAAAACAGGTTAGGACACTGTTGCAAAAGCAAAGGAAAAGGCATACTAAATTTAAACGAACACGAAATCCCCAGGATTTGCGATTGTACTCAGAAGCTCGAAATTTAGCGAGGATTTCAATGCGAGATGCCTACAACATTTATCACAACGAAACTCTTTCTCGTAATTTGACTGAAAACCCAAAGAGATTTTGGTCATATGTTAAATATACTCGGGGAAAGTCACAAACAATACCTTCACTACGTGATAGTAATGGCGATCCTGCCGATGACAGCGCTACTAAAGCAGAGTTACTAAACTTAGCTTTTAGAAACTCATTCACTAAAGAAGACGAAACCAATATTCCAGATTTCGAATTACGAACAGATGCCGTAATGAGTAACATAGAAGTAGATATCATCGGAGTAGTGCAGCAACTAAAATCACTTAATAAGAACAAGTCTTCTGGTCCGGATTGTATACCCATTAGATTTCTATCTGATTATGCTGAAGCGATAGCTCCTTACTTAACAGTCATATACAACCGCTCTCACATAGAAGGATCTGTACCAAAAGATTGGAAAGTTACACAGGTCACACCTATATTCAAGAAAGGCAGTAGGAGTAACCCACTAAACTACAGGCCTATTTCATTGACGTCAATTTGCAGCAGGGTTTTGGAACATATCTTGTATTCAAATATTATGAATTATCTCGAACAGAACGATCTATTGACCCAAGGTCAACACGGATTTAGAAAATATCGTTCATGCGAAACACAACTAGCTCTATATTCACACGAAGTGATGGGTGCTATCGACAAGGGTTCGCAAATCGATTCCGTATTTCTTGATTTCCAGAAAGCTTTTGACACCGTACCTCACAAACGGCTTTTAATCAAATTGCGTGGTTATGGTATATCACTCCAAATTTGCAATTGGATAGGGGATTTCTTGTCAGAGAGGACACAGTTCGTAGTAATCGATGGTAAGGCATTGACTAAAACAGAGGTGATATCGCGCGTTCCACAAGGTAGTGTTATTGGTCCTCTGCTATTCCTTATTTACATAAACGATTTAGGGGAAAATCTAAGTAGCTCTCTTAGGTTGTTTGCAGATGACGCCGTCATTTACCGTCTAGTAAAATCATCTGAAGATCAAAACCAACTGCAGAACGATCTGAATAAGATATCAGTATGGTGTAAAAATTGGCAATTGACTCTAAACAATGAGAAGTGTGAAGTCGTCCACATGAGTACGAAAAGAAATCCGTTAAACTTTGTTTACAACATAAATCAATCAAATGTGAAGGCCGTAAACTCCACAAAATACCTAGGAATCACTATTACTTCAGACTTAAACTGGAAAGAACACGTAGATAATATCGTGGGAAAGGCGAACCAGAGACTGCGTTTTATTGGCAGAATCCTTAAAAGATGCAACAGAACTACTAAAGAAACTGCATACACTGCGCTTGTCCGTCCATTTTTGGAGTATTGCAGCCCAGTGTGGGATCCTTATCAGGTGGGTTTGACGGAGGACATCGAAAGTGTCCAAAGAAGGGCAGCTCGTTTCGTATTGTCACGATACAAGGGAGACAGTGTTACGGAAATGATACAGGATCTGGGATGGGAATCATTACAACAACGGCGCTTATCGCTGAGGCGTGGGTTACTTGCGAAACTCCAATCGCCAACATTCTCCTCCGAATGCGAAAATATATTGTTGACTCCCACTTACATAGGTAGAAATGATCATCAGAATAAAATAAGAGAAATCAGAGCTCGAACAGAGAGATTCAGGTGTTCTTTCTTCCCGCGCGCTATTCGAGAATGGAATGGGAGATAAATAGTATAATTGTGGTTCGATGAACCCTCTGCCAGGCACTTAAATGTGATTTTCAGAGTATCCCATGTAGATGTAGATGTAGAAAATCATTCATAAATATTACAAAGAATTCTCTAATTCTCTTTCCACATAAATGCAATTTTTTGCTTTTCCTCGTCTGTTGAGAAGTTCTATATTTTTATCCTCTGTATTATTAAATAGCATTTATCAGATGCAAATAATAATAATCATAATAAGAAAATGAGAATCTGTAAGAGATATCAAATAAGCATGGTTTATAAATTCATTGAGGTTTCTCACAAATACCTTCTTTGGTCAATTTTCTTATGTCGATCACTAAAGCCGGAAAACTAATGACATTTGTCTAAAGGACAGTGATTACTCTGAAGTAATTTTTGTATTTTCTAGGTAACACTTATTGTCAGAATTCTCAATCGGAGTTATATACCTCGGACAGCAACAACACGCCACCATTCGTTTCTATTGACGTACACTGCACTCTTAGGCTACCCAGCAGTCCCGGCCCGCTACCCAGACATCATGGCAGCGGGTGTGGATCAACATCTTCCACCCACTCCTGCTGACTGAGGTCCGCGGCCTCTGGTACAAGTGAGTGTACAGTGTCTTGACCAGGAACCAGAGGATGTTTGATATACACCTTGTCGTATTTGGTAATTGTCCCCAGTGTCAGGTCCCGGGCACCACAAGACACCGGTCTGAATGTCCACGAGTATCCTCTGTGTGGGCGCTTACCCGGGAACCACCCCCAGTAATATGACAGTGGAATGGTTCACCATTCCTGTCTTAACACCCTATCCAAGGACGAAGTACAATTCTACCAACTGGTTAGAGCTCAAGCTCTCAAATGGAGTTCATCTCATATTCTGGACTGTCCACCAAAAGATACGCAATCACAGGTATCGGGAAGCACTTTTCCAGTTTCCTGTCGGCGTCACCTGTCCACGGCTACCAGTCGAGTATCGGCCGCAAAATGTGGCACGTGTTCATTCAAGTGCGTCGACTGGGAGCATTGACTATTTGACCACATCTGTAGCAGGGCATGGTGTTAAACCCTAATCTTTCCCTGAAAAATCTACTAATACGGTACCACGGCAGTTGAATTTTAATTCTGCAATAATCCCACCCAGTAGTGTGTACGTGGGTGGTTTCTCAAAGTTTTAATTTCACATTCCGTCGCACAACATTGTGACCTGCAGCAGAAGACGATCCTACTAACCTTTTATAGTTAGATCTGTTATTAGAGTCGAAGGGGAAGTAAGGGACGCAGAGGTTGGGAAGGGAGTAAGATAGAGTTGTAGCCTTTCCTCAATATTGTTCAATCTGTCCACTGAACAAGCAGTGAAGGAATGCAAGAATAAATTTGCCGATGACACAGTAATTTTGTCAGAGACTGCAAAGGATCTGGAAGAGCAATAGAATGGAATGTACCGTGTCTATTAAAGAGATTGCAATACGAAAAATCAATAAGAGTAAAACAAGGATAATGGATTGTAGAGTCAGAAAGTCAAGCGATGCTGAAGGAATTAGATTAGGTAATGAGACAATAAAATTAGTAGATGAGTTTTGTTATTTGGGTTGCAAGATAACTTCTGATGGCCGAAGTAAAGAAGATACAAAAATCTGAATGGCTATGGGAAGAAAAGCTTTTCTAAAGAAGTGAAACATGCTAACATCCAATATTAATTTAAATGTTAGAAAGTCTTTTCTGAAAGCATTTGTCTGGAATGTAGATGATAGAAACTTTCTAAATGTAGTGCTAAGACGGATGATGACGATTATATGGGTAGATCACGTAACTAATGAGGTGCTCAACAGAATTGGATAGAAAAGGGTTTTTTGGCATATCCTGATTAAGAGAAGGGATAGGTTGATGGGACACATTCTAAGACATCAAGGAATTAGCATTAGAAGGGAGTGTGTGGGGTAAAAATCGTAGAGGTAAATCGAGGGAAGAATGCAGTCAGCAGATTCAAATAGATGTTGGGTGCAGTTCATATTGTCAGATGAAGAGACTTGCACAGGACCGGGTAGCGTGAAGAGCTGCTTCAAACCAGTCTGTGGCCTGAAGAGCTCAACAACAACAACATTACCTTATGTTATTTTATCCTTTTACTTTTTACTTCCACGTCTCGTGTGGACACACGTTTGTAGCAACACGCCTATTACGTACACCCTAGCAGAATGGTTTTATGTTTTTCCTTGCCCCCTTTCAGTCTGTAAATTCAGTTGAGGCTAGGAAATAGTGCTTTCTACTGGGCGTGGAAGGGACCAGGAGACACCGGGAGATACCAGATAGATTTTATAATGGTAAGACAGATTTCGGAACCAGGTATTACAGTGTAAGACATACCCAGGGGCAGATATAGACTGACCATAACTTGTTGGTTATGAACTGTAGGCTGAAACTGAAGAAACTACGAAAAGGTAGGAAAATAAGGAGATGGGACCTGGATAAATTGAAGGAACCTGAAGTTCTTAAGAATTTCAGAGGGAGCTTTAGGCAACAATTGACAGAAACGGGAGGAAGTAAAACAATAGACAATGGGTAGCATTGAGAGATAAAATAGTGAAGGCAGCAGATGACGAAATAGGTAGGAATCCAATCCTTGGATATCACAGGAGATACTAAATTTAATCGATGAAAGGAGAAAATATAAAAATGCAGTAAATGAATCGGGCAAAATGGAGTACAGACGGCTAAGAAATGAGATTGACAGGAAGTGCAAAACGGCTAAGCAGGAGTGGCTAGAAGGCAAATGCAAGGATGTAGAAGAATGTATAAATAGGGGAAAAATAGATACAGCCTACAGAAAAATAAAAGAAACATTTGGAGATAACAAAAACAGGTCAATGAATATCAAGGACACTGATGGAAAACCAGTTCTCAGTAAAGAAAGGAAAGCAGAAAGGTGGAAATAGTATATAGAGGGGTTCTACAAAGGAAATGAACTTCGAGACACTATTGTAGGAAGGGAAGAGGATGTAGATGAAGGTGAAATAGGAGATACGGTACTGAGAGAAGAATTTGACAGAGCCCTGAAAAACCTAAGTCAAAACAAGGCCCCTGGAGTAGATGATATTCCCTCGGAGCTACTGAAGTCTCTGGGAGAACCAGCCATGACAAACCTGTTTGACCTGGTGTGTAAGATGTATGAGACAGGCGAAGTACCCTCAGACTTTAAGAAAAATGTTATAATCCCCATTCCAAAGAAAGCAGGTGCAGACAGGTGTGAAAACTATAGAACCATCAGTTTAATAAATCATGATTGCAAAATATTAACACGAATTATATACAGAAGTATGGAAAAGCTGGTAGAAGCCGACCTCGGGGAAGACCAGTTTGGGTTCAGGAGAAATGTAGGAACACGGGAGGCAATACTCACTTTACGGCTTATCCTAGAAGATAGATTAAGAAAAGGCAAACCTCCATTTCTAGTTTTTGTAGATTTGGAGAAGGCTTTTGACAATGTTGATTGGAATTAACTCTTTCAAGTTCTGAAGTAAGCAGGAGTAAAATATAGGGAGCGAAAGGTTATTTGCAACTTGTACAAAAACCAGACAGCGATTGTCAGAGTTGAAGGGCATGAAAGGGATGCAGTGGTTGGAAAAGGAGTAAGACAGGGTTGTATTCTTTCCTCCATTGTTATTCAATTTGTACACTGAGCAAGATATAAAGGAAAGCAAGGATTAATTTAGAGAAGGAATCAAAGTTCAGGGTGAATAAATAAAAATATTGCATTTTGCCGATGACATAGTAATTCTGTCAGATACAGCAAAAGACCTGGAAGAGCAATTGAACGGAATGGACAGTGTGCTGAAAGGTGCATATAAGATGAACATTAACAAGAGCAAGACTAGGGTAATGGAGTGCAGTGTAAGAAAATCAGGTGATGCTGAAGGAATTAGATTGGGAAACGAAGCAATAAAGGAGGTAGATGAGTTTTGTTACTTGGGCAGTAAAATAACAAATGATGGTCGCAGTACAGAGGATCTAAAATGCAGAATGGCAATGGGTAGAAAAGCGTTCTTGAAAAAGAGAAATTTGTTAACATCGAATATTGATTTAAGCCTAAGGAAGTCCTTTCTGAAGACATTTATATGGAGTGGTGCTTTGTATTGGAGTCAGACATGGACGATAAACAGCGCGGACAGGAAGAGGATCGAGGCTTTTGAAATATGGTGCTACAGAAGAATGCTGAAGATTAGGTGGGTGGATCGCGTAACTAATGAGGAGGTTCGGAACAGAATTGGGGAGAAAAGAATTTTGTGGCATACCTTGACTAAAAGAAGGGATAGATTGGTAGGACACATTCTTAGACATCAAGGAAATGTGAATTTAGCGTTGGAGGGAAGTGTGCGGGGTAAAAATCGCAGAGGAAGACCAAGAGATGTATACAGTAAGCAGATTCAGACAGATGTAGGTTGCCGTTCTTATGTGGAGATGAAGAGGCTTGCTCAGGATAGGGTATTGTGGAGAGCTGCATCAAACCAGTCTCCAGACTGAAGACCACAACAACAACTGGGCGAGAAGGGTTTCTATTTACATCTGAAGAATGAAGCGGTCCTACTTTCGTTTCTGTAAAGGCTCAAATATTCTGTTTCGAGAATGTTCCGTTTTGTTGATTTGTCATGGTGTGTGGTAGGCTGGTTTGTAGGTGTGGACAGGTGACCAAAAAGGAAGAAAAATAAAAAAGGGCAGATTTCAATAACATACATAACTTTACTGCTGTTTAATGATGCTTTTAAACAATGTCGTTTGGTTTTCTGTTTCCTGTAAACTTTTCATTTTCACTGTTATGTCACTGTTCTTCTGGAACAACGATTTGTAATTTTCCATATAGATTTAGAGGTCCCAGTCATAATCAGATGCAGAATAATCCAAAACACTTTAGACAGTAAGGAATAATTGATAACTGAATAAAAAACCGGGCTTAGAAAATAAGTCTGCATCAGTGACAATATTGTACTCCACGTGATACAACCCGATTGTCAATTCAGTGTAGGTATCCATTTTTATTTCATAGGTTTTGAAAATACATTTGATAATGCCAACAGACAAACGGCTCAACACGATTATCCGTGAGATTAGGAGTCTTTATAGAAAGCGTTCTAGATGTGGGACGTCAAATTCAAAACCATTGACAGCAGAGATTGGAATAAGAGAAGGATGTTCCATCTTACAATATTATGGGGAATGAGCAATAATTTTAAAAACGGTAACTAAATTTGATACAAAATATAAATATAATAAACTACAGATGAGATCTGTTAACAACATTTTTATTTAATAACGCCAGTATCTAAGACTTATTTTAATTAACAAGAAGGCGGAGATAAATTAAGAACCGTAATAAAATGTGATCTTGTCGTAGTCTTAGATTGTCTGGGCTCGAGCCTGTAGTGCGGTAAGCAAGACTGGCTCTCTCTCATTTAAATCGTCATGGCAGGACGTACTTGTTATCTTATTCTATGTTAGATTATTATGTAGGGCACATTCTGAAACATGGTAAACGGCGGAAGTTTTTGTTGAGATGCTTTAATAGTAATCCTGATTGATTTATCTAACCCCTTGGTGTTCTTTTCATATTTTAGCATGTCTTATAAAATGATCCATTTTATTTTAGCTCAACACTGACATCCATTTGGAATGCCGTAAAGAAAACGGTTACATAAGGAAAATTATACTAAAAAAACACCCAAGGAAGACGACGTCTTGTTCAGCTATTAATACAGTGGAAGAAGAAATGTAGGAACGTCATACTGCTCTCATCGCACCCATATATAGATTATTCATTTGAAAAATAATGTGAGACAGTCCCTGTTTAGGGAACGAGATATCGACTTGCTAAATAGAGTACATCTTATCATTTCAATTTGTCCATATTAGGAGTATAAGGTATGAGATGCCACTGTACTGAAATTTTTATGAAATAATTATTGCTCTGAAGGTTATTTTAACTTATATTTAACTATGACGACCCATTTCAGAAGCATACTCCTATTATGAAGTGTATTTACAAATCTGCATATATTGCACTGCTCATATTATATGATAAATGCATTACTGCATTTACTTAATTTTTTGTTACTAATTGATCTGTCTGACACAGACCACAGCAACAAGTTCATCACAGTTTAACTCTTTCACATTCCATTTTTGCATCATTCTAAACAGTGGAAAGGCTGTGACAAGCTAAGTTTAATTACAAAGGTCGTAAAACATAGTTGAAAGACCTCTTTTTATATAGATCTTTTTAAACCACAGCACATATTAAATGGTTACTTGGCAAATTTAAGCAAATATATGTTTATTCAATGAAATAAGTAGTCAACATAACAAAATTTTATGTCGAAATTAATGTTATTACATACCAGCCTACCATTGACTAAGATATGACCACTTACTGTGCCGCAAATGAAAATCCCATTTCTTCACATCAGCCCATTCAGAATACATTGTACTTTTTACAGCTGTTTATATTGTTTCGATGAGTTAATCAAGTTTGGCATATTTAGCCACAGTGGAATGGCCGAACTCTCTATAGCGACTTGCTGCGGAGCGCGTGGTTGCTACCCGTCGGGGGTTCGAGTTCTCCCTCGGGCACTGGTGTGTGTGTGTGTGTGTGTGTGTGTGTGTGTGTGTTTGTGTGTGTGTGTGTGTGTGTGTGTGTGTGTGTGTGTGTGTGTGAGTGAGTGTGTGTGTGCCTCACGTTAGTTACTTTCAGTAGTTTGTAAGCCTCGGGTCTGAGAACGACAACAGTTATATACCATAAATTTACAAACGTTTGAAACATTCTGCCTATTTATCCAACAATTAACAGAGCCTACAGTATGTGCTGGAACAGATCTTGTAAGGACCATTTTGTTTAGGATTCCTTCACATTTATCATAAGGTCATTTAATTGCATGCTTCATCTACCTTCGATTTACTTGTGTATCATAATTCAGGTAAAATATTCATTTTGAAAGGACGGAAGATAAAGGTTAAACGAGAATGTCGGGGGATAGGGAACCATGACAGTAAGCCGGTGCGAACCTAACTGGTTCCCCCTGCGTGCTTCAAAATTGCCGTTCCCTGTTGTGACCTCGTCGCCTTTTTGTTGTTTACTCTTCCCGGTCTGGCTTACAATAAAGTTATTGATGCAGGAATCTCTGACATCTAAAACATTGATATTGATAGTATTACAAGGCAATTACTGACTGAAATTTACAATACTCATCTTTAGAAAATATGTCTGTTTCTTCTCTCTTCTCGCGGCGTCGTCCGTATGATGCCAGCTGCGCTGTGACATAGTTATTGCAAAGTTCGTAGCCACGTTCTGTCCCATTTGTGTCATCGTAGCTGCCTAGTAATTGCCAGAGTCCTGAATAGTAACTGTCGAGTTCTCACTAGTAACTGCCGGCGATCTCACTAGTAACTGATGTATTCCTGTTTAGTAAGTGACGGGCGTCCAGATATAAGTCGGCCTAGATATAGCCGCTTGTAGAGGGCAGCCATCTTCGGTTACTCCCTGCAGGATGCGCGGTGCTGCTTGCTATTAGATTTCGGTCGATCGCTGACTTCTCCAAATGTTCAAGTGTTTGTAGAGCTTATGGACTTAACTACGGGGTCATCAGTCCCTAAACTTACAAACTACTTATCAACTACCTTATACTAAGGACGGCACAAATATCTGTGCCGAGGGGGGATTCTAACTCCCGACCGTAGTGGCCGTGCAGACCATGACTGAGCGCCTCAGTCTCTTCGGCCACCGCGGCCGGCAAATGTAGGGTTTCGCAGGGATCGAGTCAAGGGTAGAGCCACGGTTCATAACAGATCTGAAATATAACGTATACTGTTCAAAGTGCCGTCGATGCGAACAAGAGGTGATCGAGACGTATAACCAATGGCACCCCGTATCACGCCGGGCGGTGACGAATACACGTTTCCAATGTGCGTTCACCGCGATGTCGCCAATCACGAACCCGACCATCATGATGCTGTAAACAGAATCTGGATTCATCCGAAAAAATGACGTTTTGCCATTCGTGCACCCAGGTTCATCATTGCGTACAACAACGCAGACACTCCTGTTTCATCAACCACAGGAGCGACAGAAGAAGAAATATCTCAAAAACACAACAACACTAGGTAGAAAACTGAGCATTATTTTTATGGTGTGTACTTCATAGGAACAGCAGGATAGGACGTCTGAAGCTTGACTCTGGGAGCAGCTAAGTACCATTAGTCAGGAATTTTGTTTGAGAATAGACAGACTGAGATCAAACAAGGCTAAAAATTTGGTGTTCTTGTATCAATTACTTGTCGTTTTATCACTTCGATTTGTGCATTTAAATGCTGAACACACTTTAGGCATATTTCAGCCGGAAAAACTGTACAGACAGTACACCCTACATCCGATACTCACTAAATACAGCACTAAAAGGTGAAAAACAACATACGATATACATACTCCTTTCAAGTGTGTTGACCACCGAAAACATGGCGGCCGAGTTTACACAGGCTGCCGCAAAGAGCGCTGTAGCTCGTGTGTTAGCCTCTCTATGAAATTTAAGCTCGTTGCGCACAACGCTCACCATAGCAACAGCTCGCGACTCGCCGTTTCCAGGGGTGGCCAGTCGTCACCGCAAAAGCCAAGCAGGAAAAACAGCCATTTTCGTGATTTTTTTATGTGACTTCCAGGTCATGTCAAAAACTAACATTCTGCATACAGAGTTCTTTCAATGTTAACTAACAGTGCTTCAAAAATCAATCCATGTTTCGGCATGACAAGTCTGAACATTCCCTTGTTAGACTCCTCGTCATCTTAGCTAACCTTTCCCTACCCAGTACAGAGAGAAGACGACGAACCAACGCCACACCTCAATAATTACCAATTCCGCTTTAAAACACGTGGTATTGTCTTCATACAGTGTGCAACTGCGTCATAAGGTTACGTCGCAAGGAACAACTCCGTACGGAAACGGCTGAGAGGGACCAGGTCTTTGCCCCAACTGTAGACGCCGGTAGAGGCGCCATTTGCTGACCCTCCAAGTCCCGAACGACGCACTTACCGCACCCGATGGCGCCAATACGCATCAAGCCGGTACGTGACGCACTGACATTGCAGAGGGTGATGGGGAGGTGGGGAGGAGCTGAGAGGGAAGAGAGGGCCGCTCAGTCGAACTCCCCTGCCTCTGCAATGTCGCTTTTTCTTTTTATCCTACATTACAACAACGTGATCATTGGCCGAGAACTGTATCTAAGACATTATACTTCCTACAAAACTTCTTCAGACAATAATGGAAAATTCAGAAAGATTTCCGGAACTACTTTTGAGATTAGCCAGAAACTGAGACATCCCGTCGTAAAACGGTTCATTGAATGAGTTTACAACGAGATCTATGTATACTGAAATATTGGTTTGCGCCTTTTTAAATATCTCGCTAAGACACAGAGATTCAGAACCCAAGCATTTCTACATCTACATCGATACTCTGTAAATCACATTTAAGTGCCTGGCAGAGGGTTCATTAACCACTTTCATAACTTTTCTCTACCGTTCCATTCTCTAATAGCGCGCGGGAAGAAAGAACACCTAAATCGTTCCGTTTTAGATCTGATTTCTCTTATTTTATTGGGATGGTCATGTCTCCCTAAGTAGGTGGGTGCTAGCAAAATATTTTCACATTCAGAAGTAAAAGTCGGTGACTGAAACTTCGCAAACAGATCACGCCGCAATGAATAACGTCTTTCTTTTAATGATTTCCACCTCAATTCGTGAAACATTTCCGTGACGCTTCCCCCCCCCCCCCCCCCGTAACGTGATAGAACAAAACGAGCTGCCCTTCTCTTAACCTTCTCAATGTCTTCCGTCAGTCCCACCTGGTGAGGGTCCCACAAGGGGCAACAGTACTCCAGGAGAGGACGCACAAGTATGATGTAGGCAATCTCTTTGGTGAAGCGTTCTGCCAATGAAACGTAACCTTTGGTTCGCCTTCCCCGCAATATTTTCTGTGTGTTCTCTCCAGTCAAATTTGTTCGTTATTGTAGCTCCTAGGTATTTGGTAGAATTTACGACCTTAAGGTTTGACTGATTTATCGCGTAATTGAAGTTCAGCGGATTTCTTTTAGTGGTCATGTGTATTACTTCACACTTTTCTTTATTTAGTGTCAACTGCCACTTTTCGCACCATGTAGAAATTTTGTCTAAATCGCTTTGCAGTTGCTTTTGATCCTCTGTTGACATCACTAACCGATAAACGACAGCATCATCCGCGAACAGTCTAAGGGAGCAATTCAGATTGTCTCCTAAATCGTTTATAAACACGAGAAAGAGTAGGGGATCTATAACGTTTCCCTGTGGGAAGCCAGATATCACTTCTGTTTTACTTGATGACTTACCGTCAATTACAACGAACTGTGTCTTTTCTGATAGGAAATCGTGAATCCAATCGCACAATTGGGGAGATATTCCATAAGCACGTAATTTCATTTGAAGGCTAATTGCTTGAGTCTCCTGAGAAGGGTGGAACAATTTGCAGAGTACAATTGTCTGACAACTCTACCTGCATCGATATGAAGAACTATACACCCCATAGGTTCGTAGCACGGTACACTTTATCACAGATAAAGAAATCGATAATTATCTCGTAGAAAAATGTGTGTGTTTGTGCGCGTATGTTGCCTTTGGTAAAGTATCACAAAAACTCGCGTCAGAAAACTAATGGAAATTATTTACATGGTGGTAACGAGTCAGAACCATGTATATAGGAAACAGTCATTTCAACATGTTTGCTTCACCACCGTCATGTAAAACCGATCCATTCATGCCGCGGCAGAATAGACGTGCGCACTAAGTCGTCTCACTACAGTGCGCTCGGCCATCCGCCGTCGGAGGTTCGAGTCCTGCTTCCGAGTTTCAGTGGTTTGGAAGTTTAGGGACCGATGAACACTGCAGTTAGGTCTCATAACTTTACAAGCAACTGAACATTTGACCCATTCGCTTGATCACCTTCTTTTGATGGTGAAACATTTATTTCCTTACTGAAAGATAAAACTTAGACTATCACCAATACAATGTTTATAGCCATAAAATCAAAGTGAAGACCTGTAAACGCCAAAATAAATCATTCAAGAAGAAAAAAGAAAACAATACAATAGTCGTGTACCAGCTTTATCATTTGAATGGGCTGTAAAGTGTTGAGCAACCGAAGAAATTAATTTTGGCAGGAAGTAGTTATCCATGTACTGCAATGCCTGTATGCCTCCGTGTAGGCCTTAATCTCTCTGATCTTGTCATTTTCGTCGCTTTGGGAGATGTATGTACGAGGAAGCAATATTTTGATAGTCCGTTCATGTAACGTATGCTCTCGGAAGTTTGACAGAAGCCCGTAGCGCATTGCAGAACGTCTCAAATTCAAGGGTGTGCCATTGGTATTTCCTCATTCTCCCTGTGACGCTTTCGCACTTACTAATGAGCCCGTAACGAAGCAGTCAGGTCACCGGTGGATCTGTTAAACCTTCCTGCTACGTATCCCACACTGTTAGGCTCTACTCAAGCGCTGGACAAACGAGCGGTTTGTAACCTACATTTTTGTTGTAATTCTTCATGCTTTCCCGGCGAGATCTTGACATTTTGGATAAACGGGATTACTGCCGGATGTACGTGTCGTTCTGGCACAATATTTCGGCCGCGTAACTCGCTGCCTTCTTCAGGTGCTACCTGAGACTGCCGTTTTTGGAGGACCTGGTCCAGTATTTATGCCCAGCAGACGCTAGGCGCTCTGTCTGCGGTCCGCGCCCAGCTGGCGCTGCTTGTAGCGTGTTGTCTCTTCCCTGGCGTTCCGTCGGACGTCCGCGCCCCAATCAACCGCCATCTGTGGCAGCGGCAACTCTCTGAGGCCCCTCCCACGCTGGGTGCTCCCTCCGCGGTCCGCGCCCGTCTGGCGCTGCTCCTGAGGTGTTGCGGCTTCCCTTGTGCTCCAACGGACGTCCGCGCCCATCTTGTCCACCATATGTGGTTGGTGCAGCGGTCTGAGGCCCTTCTGGCGTCAGGCGCTCTGATCTTAGTCCGTGCCCGCCTCGCGCCTTTCCTGAGATTTTGTGGCTGTGCAGATGCTCCAACGGACGTCCGCGCCCGCCTCGGCCGACATCTGCTGCTATAACAGCTGTTTGAGGCCCCTCCTGCATTGGGCGCTCCATTCGCGGTCCGCGCCCACATGGCGCTTCCTCTGAGGTGTTGAAACCTCCCTGCTGTTCCGACGGACGTCCGCGCCCAGCTCGTCCACCATCTGTGGTCAGGGCAGCTGTCTGAGGCCTGCCTGGCGTCAGGTGCTCTGTTCTTGGTCCGCGCCCACCTCACGCTGCTCCTGAGATGTTGTGGCTGCCCACATGCTCCAATGGACGTCCGCGCCCGTCTTGGCCGACATCTGCTGCTATGGCAGCTGTTTGAGGCCCGTCCGGTGTCAGGCGCTCCATTCTCGGTCCGCGCCCGCTTAGCGCCACTTCTGAGTTGTTTCTACTTCTTGTGGAGTTATTTGGTCCCTTCCGCTGGGCCTTAACAAGTTCCAGAGCCGGACTCCACGCTGTGCTTAGCTGGTAACCGCTATCAGCTAAGCACAGCATGGAGTCCGGCTCTGGAAATTGTTAAGGCCCAGCGGAAGGGACCAAATAACTCCCACTTACATAGGTAGAAATGCTCACCAGAATAAAATACGAGAAATCAGTGCTCGAACGGAGAGAATCAGGTGTTCATTCTTTACGCGCGCTATTCGAGAATGGAATGGGAGATAAAATAGTATAACGGTGGTTCGATGAAACCTCTGCCAGGCACTTAAATGTGATTTACTGAATATCCCATGTAAATATAGATGTAGATGAAGATGTATTGTGAAAAGCGACGGTCCTGTAACATTTCCGCCGGCCGCGGTGGCCGAGGGGACTGAGGCGCTCCAGTCACGGTCTGCACGGCCACTACGATCGGGGGTTCGAATCCCCGTCGGACATGGATATTTGTGCCGTCCTTAATTTTAGCTAGTTCATAAGTAGTTTGTAAGCTTAGGGACTGATAAGCCCGTAGTTAAGTCCCATAAGTTCTACATACATTTGAACATTTTTGTAACATTTCCCAGGGGCACGCCTGAGATCACTAACACCTCTCCGTTGGGAATGAAATGCTGCGTTCTGTTGGCTAGGAACACCGCAACCCAGTCACATAGGTGGTCTTATATTCCATGTGCTCGCACTTTGTTCATCGGGTGACGGTGTGGTACGGTGTCGAACGCCTTGAGGATGTCATAAAGCACAACATCTACATGCGATACTGTATTCATTGCCCTCTGGATGAATATCGCGAGTTATGTTTCATATGGTCGTTGTTTTCGGAAACCATGTTTATTTTATTCGAGCGTGAAATGTGTTACAAAATTCTTCATCCGATCGATGTCGGAGATATAGGACTTCTTGTAAACGGGAATGACCTGCGCTTTTTCCCAGTCCTTACGAATACTTGCTTCTCTGGCGAGCTTTGGTACACGCACTCTGTGTAAAATCGAGTTGGTATCTTATTAGGTCCAGCGGTCTTTTCCGCCTTAAGCGATTTTAGTTGTTTCTCTGTCCCTCTGCCACTTATTTCAATATCCGCCATTTTTCGTTCTTGCGATGGTTTAGAGCAGTTATTCTCGAAGTGGTCAATATAGGGCCCCAGGGGTCTTTTCTAATTTGCAAGGAGTCCACGTCAGTGGAAAAATAATTTGGGGGTCTATTTGTTGTAAATGTTGTAAACGGTAGTGGTTCACATTTAGGAAGTTGAGAATTATTTTCACAATGCTGAAGATTGATCCTTTGTCTGCCACTGTTCGCTTAATTGGCTAAGCGAGAGAGTGGAGGATGCAAGCTCGTATACAGATATTTTCCTTTTTTTTGCGGGGGGGGGGGGGGGGGGGAGTATTTTTGACGTATATGTATATATTCTAACTTGTAACGCATTACAACGTAAGTAAATCTAAAGGTGCACATGTATTTCATCAGAGACAATATTACATTTTATTACCCTTCTTTGAGGAGTAGGACGAGTATCGGCAAATGTTTCGTCATTCATGAACGGATATATTAACATATTGCGAACAGGGTGAATGTGGGCTTCTTCGGTTTTCCTGCATTTCGTGTAGCAGTTCTTACTGCATTGAATTTAAGTCGTTTATTACATTTGAATGAGCGGTCAAAGAAACATAGGTACACCAAAATTTTTTATACTCGACTGGAAACCGAAGCGTCGCAGGTTGGAAACCCTGTGGAATCACGCAATTTGTAAGTCTGCGATTTAACGCAGATTTAAGCTTTCACTGATGTGAGGAGTCGCCAGAAAATGTTGCCTATCTTCTTACAAACAGAGGAGATTTAAGGTTAAACCTAACAAAACTGAAACCAAATATTGATAATTTTCTAAAAGAGCATCAGCCACATCCAACCCATTAAAAGCCTTTATGTATCGGTCAAATATACATTTGTGTCATTTAAATGAATAAATGTATGATACTTAACATCTTTCTTTTCTTTTTTTCTTGTTTCTCACTCCACCCTTTCACAGTTAAAGTTATCAAACCTACTAGCTCCATATCAGGCGCGGAAACACATTTCAAGTTAAGAATTCATAAGTTAAGTACATAAAAGACAGGCGGTCTACACAACTACACAAGGCAGAAAAAGTTAGTAAGGCGGTCTACGAGACAAAAAAGTTTGGGAACCTCTGGTCTAGAGAAACGCCACCATTGCTCTTAAGCTAATTTCGACATCAATTAATTAATGCTTGTCTACTAGACTTGGCTACGTTTATATTTTCTTTGAAGGATCTGGTTGCTTTCGTAACACTTCTCTAACTCGGTTGTTAAACTCGGTGGATCTTTCACATCCTCTCATAAATTTACTTGTACATTTATAAGGGAAAGCGTGCTGTACGGTGCCCTTTAACTTTAATCACCCGTTGCTCAACACTATCACAGTCATGAACGAAGCTACCGTGTTGAACAGACTAATACTTTGAAATGTGCCCCTTTTCCCTTGTGCAAAAGATCTTCCTACATTCTTGATTTTCTATTTATAGCTGTAATGACCATATGATTCCTAATCAAGCCTAACAGAATGGTAAACTTCTGGTCTTTTTGTCATCAAGCCTGTCTAACATGCTATCTCCAGTAGTCAGCCTATCTATTAACTGCTCGAGATTATTTACGGATGCAGCAATAAGAACGTTACTGCTCGATTATCTTTCCCTGCCTTGTATCTAAAACACTTGTCAATTTGCAACAAATTATTATTGAGGGCATCCGCAGCTGTAGACTTGAGGTCATTATGAATGCAAAACCGCTTCAGCTGTATGGTATTCCTTTATTAATCAGGGTTACCTGTATACAAAAAAGAGCAAATTACAGTAACAATCGTGTTATGCTATTTTAAATTTGGGCTATAGATAATAACTTTGTAAGTGAAAGTACTCGACTCCATTGGCCATTTTCCATCTCATAACGTGCCATGTGATCTATCAGGTTCCAACAGAAGAGTATAAACGAAGCAAAAGTTACTGCTAAAATTTCTTTTCATTTAGCCACGCACAGTGGATATTGAGGCCTATGTATCAACATTTTTACGTATTGTAGCTTCTGTGACTCCTAATTATTGAAATCCGTTTACCGTCGCTACGATTTTAACGTGGAGGATGGTCATTATTTAAGCGCACGGGGACTGGGTGAGATGCGGAACTTTAACATGTGGCCATATCTTTTGTGATTTTCACTGCATTGAATAAGTTTTGTACACCATTACATCTCAAACTCTTGGGAAATATTAGAAATTATCTAATTTTGTTGAAGGAAAAGAAACAATTGCGAAGGACTGTAAAGGAATTAAGCTATTAAAATCAGTCTACGAAATATTTGGAAAGAAAATTAGTATTATTTTAACAGGTTCGCCTATTAAGAGAAGAAAGTGAATTCTGGAACGAACTTTTGTTTCAGTGAGAGCAATGGAGTAGGTGGGACACAATTTCTTGATAGCTGGTAATTAGGCTTTCTTTATAAACAGTGATAATGAAAGCAGGAATAAACAGTAATTAATGGAGGAAGGTCTGATGCGGGGTACCACAATAATCAGAGCTTGTGAAAAAAAAACCGAATTTCTTTAATATACAATATAATCCAATACCAGATATAAAAGACCTAAGAAACAGATAATTGGCAACAATTTATCTGTACTCGTTAATGGCAAACAGCAGAAGAACTTTAAACCAATGGTGAAATAAAACAGCCTCACAAAGCGAATCAAGAAATTAATCCAAAATATCAATCAACAGTTTTAATATACAATAGAAGCCAATACCAAACACAATAGATTTTTACAAGCAAAGAGCTGACTACAATAAATCTGGACTCGTTAATGACAAATAGCAGGATATCATAAAACCAATGGTTAAATAAAAGGCGACTCATGGCGATTCAATAGATTCAACCGAAATATTAATCACCCTTCGATGCCACTGAATGTACTTGTAAATGGTTGATGACAACCTTGGACTGACAGATATACATGCATAAAGCATTTATACAGATGAATATATAGTACATTTGAATGACATAGTAATGTCGGAGAGGGAAGCGGGAGACGAGGCATACAGATAAGAGAATAGGGAGGAGAGTGCCAAGTGGAAAGAGAGACACAGAAATATAGACAGAAGGAAATGAAAAGGAGTGGTATAGTATGAGAGAAGGGGATATGCATAAAGACAGAAAGAGACGAATTAAAGGAGGTGACGAGATTATCCATAGAGGAGTTTCTTTAAAGGTCACAATATGGGGAGAGGAGGTAATATTGGAGGAGGAGCACACACACACACACACACACACACACACACAGAGAGAGAGAGAGAGAGAGAGAGAGAGAGAGAGAGAGAGAGAGAGAGAGAGAGAGAGAGAGAGAGATATGGGAGAGGGGATGATCTGGTGGATAACGAGAGTACAGAACAGATGGACAGAGATTAGTGTGAAGTGTAGATGGACGAGAAGGGAATGAAGACATGTGAATTCCTCTCGTTTTATTTGACTTTTCCATTGACAAACTGCAATAAAATTAAGTAAAATATGTGTGAAAGTACTGTTACATTGTACCTCTGGGCGTAAACGCATCATTCCCACCAAAGACATAATTACAATAACTAAATTTTTACACTTAACACTTTAATGCAAGTCTTTTTATTTGAATTCTATAAAAACTACCGCGATTAATGTGTAGTATAGGATCTGTACCAACAGATTGGAAAGTTGCACAGGACACACCTATCTTCAAGAAAGCAGTAGGAGTAACACACTAAAACTACAGGGCTATTTCATTGACGTCAATTTGCAGCAGGGTTTGGAACATATCCTGTATTCAAATATTATGAATTATGTCGAACAGAACAATCTAATTGACCAACGTCAACAAGGATTTAGAAAATATCGTTCATGCGAAACACAACTAGCTCTTTATTCACACGAAGTGATGGGTGCTAATCGACAAGGGTTCGCAAATCGATCCGTATTTCTTAATTTCCAGAAGGCTTTTGGAGTATTGCTGCCCAGTGTGGGATCCTTATCAGGTGGGTTTCAAGGAGGACATCGAAAGAGTCCAAAGAAGGGCAGCTCGTTTCGTATTGTCACGATACAGGGGAGACCGCGTTACGGAAATGATACAGGATCTGGGATGGGAAAATATCATTACAACGACGGCGCTTATCGCTACGGCGTGGGCTAATTTGCATCCTCCGAATTCGAAAATATATTGTTGACTCCCACTTACATAGGTAGAGATGAGCATCAGAATGAAATAAGAGAAATCTGAGCTCGAACGGAGGGATTCGGGTGTTCTTTCTTCCTGTGCGCTATTCGAAAATGGAATGGGAGATAAATAGTATAATGGTGGCTCGATGAACCCTCTGCCAGGCACTTAAATGTGATTTGCAGAGTGTCCCATGTAGATGTAGATGGTGCATATATCCGAGAAAGCTTTTGAAAAACAAATCCTTAAAATTATTATGCACTACTAGCAACAAAAAGTTCGTAGCTGGTCAGCTATATAGAGCTTCCATGATGTACCCATGTACCCAATGCAGTAACTGTCACTACTATGCTTCTCATATTTCCAGAAGATAACTCATAATGCAAAAGTAGTGTGTGATTGACTACTTTTACATGGCACAGTAGAATACTACAGTAAACAAACGCACATGTTAGGAGTAATTCAGTGTAGCTATCCGTCGAACTGATTCATTAGCACCCTGCAATTCATAATTTCTAGGACGAGCTACTAGCATATTAGCACAATGTATACAAGTAGCTACAAATGAATTTATGGTAAAATGTTGATAAGTTTGAGAGATAATGGAAGAAATAAGGTATGTAGTTTATTAGCTGCACTATACATTAAAGGATTAAGTAAAACAACATTATTATCTGTGTTATTGTTCATACATAAAGAGCAGTGGGCAAAGCTTCTCACTCTTTTTGGTCAGGTGTAGGTTCTTGTAAGACATACGCAATTTCGGTAGAGGCGTCGTTACATTGTTTTACTAAATGCTATCTGAAAAATTCATCATGTATGCAAAGGTCACTAGAACATGTTAAAATTTACGTAACGAACATACTTGATTAATTTTGCTTTGCAAATTAGTGTTGCTCACCCACTTGCAACAAAACGTAACAGTTGTTGCAGCGAGAAGTGCCCGTCCGGGATCCCGGTGTTCCGCCGCCATTACGCGGAAAATTTAAAATTAGAATTCACTTAAATCAGCGTTGGGCGGTAATCAGTTTTGACAGAAATTAACAATTTTATTTCAGCTTTTCAGTGGAGCCGTTTTGAATATAAGTTAAATAATTCACATATTGTGACAATATTTTTATCACGTAAGTATCGTTACCACGCAAAGAAGTGCAACGAAATAACTATTGTGACTTTATTGAATATCAGTGATAAAAGACTTACTCCCATTACTAATTTTTTGTCAGTGAAACTCAATAAATCCAAGGGATTTTCGTGCACGTGAGATGAGTCTTATTGTTTTAAAGTTCAGGTACAGACAATCAATTTTATAATTAATTTCCTAAAAGTGCTGTGCAGACTTTTAGTTCAGAAATGCTTTAAAAGCTGAAAAGTAGGGCAGTGTTGACCAGTAAATGTTTTTAAATGACTATCCGGTGCACTAACGAACAAAATAAAAATGATAATTATCGATGAATATTTTAAATCCATCAGATAAAATTTACCAATCAATCATGACAAAATACAAAGACTACACAATCCCCGAAGCAAATTTAGGCTACAAAAAGCAAATATTTATAACTTGCAAAGTCGAGTATTTTGACAGAGTTAAACATGTGGAAGACTATAATATATGCAAGGGATTCAGAAATGAAAAGATACGCAAAGAACCTAACCGGTTGAAAGTTGAGTTTGCACTTGATGATAATGCAGTGCGAAATCTAGGGTCGCGAAACATGAGTCGTCACCTCCTCCTAAAAAATTCAAGCTGTGCTCTCAGCAGACAAGGTGATGCTTAGAGTCTTTTCCGGCGTCAAAGCTCCGAGACTTAATGATTTTTCCGTGCTCTGGTAATTCGATAACAGTGATGCGTACTGGGAGATACTCCATAGCCTACGCAAGTCCAAGCGCTAAAGGTCTGGACTGCTCAGGGAGGGAGTGATTCTGCTCCATGACAACGCGTGACCACTTGTCTACAGGATGACACAAAGTGTACTGGCCAAGTTTAACTGGGAGCAGCTTCAGCATCCGCCCTGCAGCTCGGACATGTCGACCTGCGACTTCCATCTGTCTGGTCCGCTATCAAAACTTCTGAAAGGTCAGCGCTTCAACTGATACGACTAGCTGAAGAACACAGTAGAGGACTGGCACTTGTAACAGTCACAGGAATTCTGGGAACAGGGAATCCTGCGGATGGTTAACCAGTAGGATAGTTGTGCTTAGATATCTAGTTATTAAGTTTGAATGAAGATTTCAATTATACTCACAGTGTTGTTTCGTAAATTGTCATTTGAACAGCCCTAGTACATGCACAGGTCAATCATTTAGTGTAGCGGACATTAAACACCACGGCCAACGCTGAGCCCTGGAGCTAATTAACAACGGAACTAGATTTTTTTCCATAAAATTAAAATGTGCAACCTGAAACGAGTGCTTGAAGCAAGTGACGCTTCATATAATTTCCAAAGTTACTAGAATCTATGTATATTGTCAGCAAATAAAGTTAATACGTTTATTGCAAATCATAATAACAATGATAAGAATAATTTTACGTATAGCAAAGTTATCAGAGTCTGAACAATGCTTCCTGCTGATTGATAGGTACAACCCACACGCCTGGTCATGGTTACAGTCAGTTCGTCGCCACTTACACCTTGGGTGACGCAAGACGGCAGAAGGAAATCGGGGTTCCCATCAGAAACTAAGCAATGCAATCACAGAATGGCCACGAAAACTCGAGTAACATAATTACAGAATGGCCACAGGAATTCTCAACAACCATTAATTGCTGGGGTGGTTACAATTAAAAGACACATTTTTCGAGATTTTACCACCTACTAACTGTGCTAAACAACCATGCGTCTAAAAGCAAATTGGCAACTTTATTCATAAAATGAAAGGACGATTGTAAATCACACAGGATTAAGAATCTTCCAAATAAGGTTCTTTCCCAGGTGCATGAGGCGAAAAGGCAGCAGCAAGGGCAAAACACACGTGACAACACGAGCTTTCCACAGGCCAGGACGGGAAAGGTCGTTCCAAAACAAGCGGTTCCGTCTGCAACCAACCCAGCGAGGTGCCAGTGAAAGCGACAGATCGACGCTCACCATATTCCCAAAATGCCTGAAGCAGCAAATGTCCTATGAAACCGGAAAAGAATCGAGAAGCCTGACACAACATCAAACTTCAGCGCAGGGCTCTCTGAACTACAACAGCCGCGGGCAGCTCACCGAGCGCGTGGTATAATAAACGCTTGTGCCGCCACTCACACTGTCGGCTAAGTACGCCGTTCGCGATCGGTGTTAAATTTTCTCCCCGTACCTCAGTGGCGCTGGTCGCCTTCCGACACTCGGCGCTTAATACCGATAGTGCCATCGGAAGTTACCATTAGAAAAGAACTTTAGTTACTGTGAAACGAGTACAGTAACATTGACATTTTCTAATGTTCATGCCTGATTACCGCACTTGGAAATCACACGGCCAACTGTTTCTGAATCGGCAGAATTTAAATGTGACTTGCATGTTTAAGCTGCACTGATTGAAACTTTCTTCTTAGGTTCCTACCTTAATAGAAATTCGGAAATCGCAACATATTGTGAAACACATCGCCAGCATCGTCTTTGTGAGAAGTAAGAATGTAAATGACGTTGTTTTCAGTCGCACAATTTTAACCTGCACTGTTAGGTTCCTACATAACGAGACACTTGCATGTCGCAAAGTATTCGGAAAGACAAACTGCCATATACTGTATGGAATACTTGTAATATATTGAGTTCATGTTCCCAGAGTCTGTTACGAAAGAAAAAAAAAATTAGTTCTCGCAGGACTCGAACCATAAATTTCTCATATCGTAGATTACAACCTAACACAACTAACCACAAAACCAGACTGATACCATATCCATAGTTGAAGGATTCTAGCTATATGTCTTTCTTTCGGTTTCATCGTTATTGAATCAATGATAGATATTTGTTCTTAATTGACATGTAATGAAATATGCTGAAGCGTGTGTGATAAATCTTCGGTGTACTATCGCCTTAAAATGGTATATTGTCATGATTTGCATTTCACATTTCGTCTGAAAAGCAGAGACCGCAGACACTACTGCTCCAATTGACAACAGACAATTCAAAGGAACTTCCGGCATACTACTTCCGGCGGAACTCTCGGTATTTAGCGTCCACTCCTTCCTGCTGCCGCTTCTCTCATGTGCCCTTTTGTGTCTCAGCCTCGTCGCCACTTTTGTGTCTCGTTTCCGCCGGTTGTAGGTGTCGGTGGCCGAGTAGAAAGAGACCGACACAGGAATAAAGGATGCACGCTTGTGCAGGTACGGAGGTGACCAGCCAGTGGGACAGCAGAAACTAGAAACACTAGAGTAAATTAGAACGAGATATATATTTTATAGAGACTTAGTAATACTTAACTTTTACATAGTTCTTACTGCAGAATGCTGATACATTGATTAGATAGAGGCCTGCCTACTGATGAGTCCTAGTGCCTATCCGATAGTCAAGTGTTAACTGGTGCCTATGTGATTCCGAAGTGTTAACTGGTTCCTATCTCAGGCCCAAGTGGCCACGAGTGGAGTTCCAGCAGAGGGCGCTCGTGGCTGACGTCGTAAGAACGCCGCGCCGTGCGTGCATAGCGGCGCGCGGGGAAAGTAGGTGGCGCGCACTTTAGACTTGTGCGACACCACATGCCCCACGTGACCCAACAGATTTAATGTTTGTATAGGTTATGGGTCTAAACTACGGGGTCATCAGTCCCTAACTTACAAACTACTTACGAACTAGCTAACACTAAGGACGGCACAAATATCCATGTCCGAGGGGGGATTCGAACCCCCGATCTTAGTGGTCGTTCAGACCGTGACTGGCGCGTGCTGAGCGGCCAGCCCGCCTGGAGGCCGCGTGGTGTGAGGACGGTGGGATGGCTGGGCGGGCGCTGGCGCAGCCCAAGGTACGTAGACTAGAGAGGTACGCCAGTTTGGGCTTCTTCACTGTCATTGGTTAGCGCTGTATTACGTCACTCGGCAGCAAGACGCTGTATTATAGGGCCGCCGTGAACACATTTCTCCGTCTTGTATCTTCTCATTCGACGAAAAACATTGCTTTTAAGTAGTGGAACACGCTCGTGATTAATATATATGTATACTAACATACAAAGGACTGAAAAAGAAAAGCTTCAAACATTATTAACAACTAGCTAGCCCGTCCCGCCCCGCGACTTCGCACGGGTAATATTTAAACGTCTTTAGCTCGAGAATTGTAGAGCTCATAAAGATGTAAAATAAAGTCCCGGAGAGCACATGTCTAACTTTTATAATTTCTCACAATCACTATTTATATAGTCTGAAATCATCTGACGCCAACGCCTTAGAAGAGAAAAATGGTACATATGTTTCACTCGTAAAAGTTAGACGTATGCTCTCGTAGATTTGTAAGATCTACAATTTAAAAGAAATCTCATCACGATACGTTCAGTTGTTCTCGAGCTATAGAAGGTTAAAGGGACAGACAGAGAGAAAATGTGCTTCTGTTTTATATATCATCATGATTTGACTCCCTTAGAGTGTGAATTTCGAAATTTTATTATACCTATAACCGTGACGCTAGCTCAAGCAAAAAGTTGATTAAGTTTTATCGCAGTCGACTGAATGACATTGACAGGCATAGCATACGGACAAGAGGACTTAATTTTTACACATTAGATAAAGAAAACTCGTTACAACGTAAACGTAGCAGCCGATGTATGGAAACATTGTTCCCTAATACAAGAAAGCTACTTTCTGTCCGAACACTTAACAGGCCACGAAACGAGCGAGCGCAAAACTCAACTTCCTGCTCGCACGTTCCATAAGGGTACTGCGGCAACTGCTCGGCGCTTGCTGCCAGCTGACGTCACAAGTGCAAAGCGCGCGAGTCAAATTTACACCCCTGAGGACGCGGCCACTGGGCCTCAGTCTCGCCTGCCCTGCCCCTGGCCTTTCAATTACGCAGACAGGCCGACCAATCACGAGAGGTGTCGCCGAGCCCTGCACTCGCACCGCTTTAAGCCCTTTCTACACGAAAAGTGAGAGCTTACGAGATTACCCATGATGCACCGGTCACGTCGGCTGCGTACCATGTAGACGCGTCCACTTGCTCAAGATGCACGCTTACGATCACTAGTAGACGGAATAGGATGGATCCTATTCTCACGCATATGGAAGTGCTTCGCGCATGCGCAGACGACCGAATGGGGAACCCACCTGACAATCGAATCCAGGTCGCAAATTTATTTGAGAATGTGTACTTGTCTCCTGCTCAGAGACACGTAGTTCTTCGACTCAGTCATATTCTAAGGAGGTGATACTATAGAAGAATTGCCTTAAAAATTTCATATAAGGTGTAAAATTTTTATTGAGTACAGAGATATAGCCGTTGATATGAAAGCCAAACAAAAGTAGAAGCCGGCCGCGGTGGCTGAGGGGAATGAGGCGCTTCAGTCACGGTCTGCACGGCCACTACGGTCGGGGGTTCGAATCCCCCTCGGGCATGGATATTTGTGCCGTCCATAGTGTTAGCTAGTTCATAAGTAGTTTGTAAGTTTAGGGACTGATGACCCCGTAGTTAAGTTCCATAAGCTATACAAACATTTGAACATTTTGAACAAACGTAGAACAATTGTAAATCAAGACCTTTCACTGATTTATCCGTCTGTTCTTTTTACTACATCATTAAACTGACTTCAAAGCAGAATGTTGTGTGTGTTCTACAGGATCATTTCCACTTAGTTACCAGGTTTTCGGCTTACTATGACATATTCAGACTTTAAAGTACGACAAAATCGGTTATTTAAATAAAAGTCAAAAATGGTGATCTACCAAGAACCGACGAAAGAATCAGTAAAAATATCCCAATTTGCAAGTACTTTAAGTTTGTTGTAGATGATAGGATATACGTCATATGACATTTTAACTGCAAATCGTCTTTATTACCATCTTCTAAAATATTTGATATTTTTACTGAAACATGCTGCACCGTAGTTAAAAGATGAAATATTTGTTTGTCTTTAGCATTATTTGAAGCTTTATCAATGTCAAAGGTCTACGTATAAACACCTGAACTTGTTCATCATCGAAATAGGCGGGTCAAACCGCAGGAACTGGACGCATGTATTCGTAGTTTATAATAAGGATGTTAACACACGTGAACGACGTAGTTCCCATGAACTGCACGAAAACAATTATATATGGTTTCAAAGAGGCAGTCTGAAACACAAATAAACGTTTTAATCATCACGATATATCTTACAGTTTCGAAAACTGATCTTGCGATTCACTTGCTGTAAGTCGACAACAAAACCAAATAGCCTAGTGAAGCAGACGACTCGACAAACGCGTGCCGTTTGAACGTTTCTTTGTAGTTCGACGGTCTACCGAAAGGAGCGCTGCAGCTGACAGCGACTTTCTTGTGCGCTTTGCACATCTCGTATAGAAAGGGCTTTAGCCCGTACCTCATGTTAAAGCGCCTTTTACACGATCCACTTTCTTGCGAAAATCGACTACTCTAAGTGTGGACGGTTTTCCTGCCGTCGTGTAAATCAGGAGCCAACCACGGCGTGAGTGCGACTATGACGTCGATAATCTTTCGATTGTGCCGACTGTGGAGTTCTAAATTTTCGAGTGCGCTGAACACTGCGCATGCGCAGAAGCAGCGGCTGCATTGCTCAGCAGAAGACGCGATGTATTGTAATCAACGAAGGCACGAGGTAAGTGCGGAATAAAAATCTAGTGAGACTTCACTGGCATTTTACTTCACGTTTCCATCGAAATAACACAGAACATCTTGATTGTTGCGTACTTTTTGTTTTTTGTAGAAGTGGACGAAAGAAAGCGTTCAGGCTCTTAATTCGGCTTATGAACAGCAGAGTGCCCTCGTAGATACAGAACATCATTTATATTAGAATAAGGTAATTTTATCCGCCTCTAGAATTATTTCTTATATTTGTGAGTTACGGTGAGAGCAGATACTCATTGAACACATCATATATTTTGAAGTATTTTACCCATGGCAACAACAGTTCAGGTTATTAACACAAAATGCAGCAACCAGTTACTTGTGATAATTTTATTTTTCGGTTTCGGGTGCTTGAGTGCCCTTCTTCTGGTCTGTATACAAGCACACAAGTGCATTGGTATTACAGTACAGCACATAAAACATACAAAAGTAGGTTATAGAAATTTGAAATGGTGAGTATAAACGTATTCGACATGAATGTGAAAGTTTGTAAAGCTATTACAATGTGTGTTGCAGTTTTGAAACAAATAGATTGCAATAAAAGATATGTTCATATAAAGGGATAAAATTTACACCTACATTTTAGTATTGTCGCTTAATCCCCTACTAGCATGTACGTATATTAAGCGACAATACTAAAATGTAAGTGTAAATTTTATCCATTTATATGAACATATCTTTTATTGCAATCTATTTGTTTCGAAACTGCATCACTCACTGTAATAGCTATATAAACTTTCACACTCATGTCGAATACTTTTACACTCACCATTTCAAATTTCTATAACCGGCTTTTGTATATTTTATATACTTTACGTAATACCAATGCACTTGTTGGCCTTTAAAGAGACCAGAAGAAGAGCACACAAGCGTCAGAAACCGAGCCGAAAAAAATTATCACAGGCAACTGGTTGCTGCATTTTGCGTGTTAATCATATATTTTCTAGAATGCACGGGAAGAAATGCTCAAAGTAGTGGCAAAGTATCAGCAGTTTACCCGAAAGTCATAGCTGAAGATTGTAAAACTAAATCCAGCATTCTGAGTCACATTACGTAGTGGTGGTTTGAATTTGTGGGCTACTTGAGGGATTACATTTCCCAAAGAGAGGGTCGTAGTAATATGTTGCTTCACGAACATTCCGCATATCCTTCTTCTCGTCTTTGCAACCACGATCGCATCCAAACCCTTCTCCTTCTGCCTCTGCTCTTTCGTTTTTCTTTCCTGCAGCCAACACCACAAGATTTTCATCCATATCGCTGAGTTGGATAAGAGGTCGTGATTAAAATGCAAATCAGCACACGAAGTATTACGACAACCACAGCGCAAAGAGTGCATAGCGGACAGCACACACAAATTTTGAAGCTATCGTATAAACGCAAACGATCACGCAAAACAAGCGACACACGGAACCACCAGGGACGCTGCAGTCGTCACAATCGGTTCGAGAAGTCAACCGTGACAAGAAAGTCGCTCGTGTAAAAGGGGCTTAACTCGTCGGCAGAGGGAACGTGTATCTCACCGAGTTAGGTCAATGTGCCGAGTTTATGACGTCACAGTCTGCGAGCCGCACGTTGGGGAGGCTTCTCCAAAGTGTGGGGGCAATATCAAGCATGTCAGAAATTTTCAGCGTGCGTCCGAACTTTCACCAATAAGATTGGAGAACAAAACCAACATCTCACCACGTTGCCATCAAGAGGAGGGGGACGGATTAAGACGCCATATTGGACGTTAGTGCAAGATCGTATTTCATGCGTTTTATACATATAGTGTGTCCGCAAAGACACTCCGCAGTGGCGATCTCCTCGTGTCTCGCGTTGCGGGTCGTGTAAGGCTGGCAGCACAGACAAAGCGCACCTGCACGAGTTCCGTGGACCTGCAGTGGTAGCAGGGTGGTGTTGCGTGTACGCTACATTTGTTACTTGCGTTTCTGTGTTGTCCAGGTATACGCTGAGTGTAGTGAGAATTCTTACTGTTGCAGAGAGAGCCTATTTAGTAGATGAGGCTTTACGGGAAGAAGAAAAGTTCACGGAGCATGTGAGACGACAATTTAGATTGCGTTTTCCTACGTCAAGATGTCCACATCCCAACACTGTATGTGAGATATTCGCAAACTCCGAACAAACGGTTCAGTTTGTTATGCACCATGAACTCGTAGGCACACTGTTTTAACAGAACTGAAGCCCGACAACATTTCGGGCATCATGTTCCGGAGTCCAATAAAATCCTTAAGCAAATTATCACAAGAGGCTAAAGTCTCTCGTACGACAGTACATAAGGCCGTAACCAAAGATCTGGGGCTGTATCCGTATAAAATTACTGCAGTGCAACAACTGCATTGCATGGACCATTTGAAAAGAATAGCAAATTGTGAATGGTTTCAGCGATTTATTAACAGACATGGAGTTTGTGTTTTAGATGGAACATTTTCTACTGATGTGTCTTGGTTTCTCCTATCTGGCTACATTAATTCTAAAAATTCACGTATTTGGTCATCCGAAAATGCACATGCCTTAAGAGGAGCGCCATTCCACGCAGAGAAAATCGGGGTATGATTTGCCGTAACGCGAGAGCGAATTATAGGACCGACAGTTTTAGTAATTACCGTCACCTCCGGAAACTATTGATCCCAGATACTTTATCCATTGATTGCGCCACTGAATGAAGATGAGATCAACCACTCAGTATTCCACCAAGACAATGCTACTACTCATTTTGCATATCAATCCCTACGACTTTTAGATGACATCTTTGGAGACAGACTAATTAGCAAAGATCTCCGGTCCCCTCACTCATCGAATTTGTCTCCTCCCGACTATTTCCTTTGGAGTGCATCTAAAACATTTGAATGTCAAAATAACTCTAAGACAATACATGAACTTAAGACAGCGATAACTCAATATCTGCATTCGATTACACATGAAATATTGGTAAAGGTATTCGAAAATAAAGAAAGACGAAATAATTTCCAGTACCTACTGTGATAATGGTGGGTACTGTGTATTTTCTTGTAATTAATATATTTCATTGTTGTAATTGTAAGAATTTTGAATCCAAGGAGGTTAAAGTAAGGGGAGACGGCGCTGCTATGAAAAGATTATCTGTCGATAGAAGCCAGTCCGCCATCTTGTGGAGTCAACGAAATATGATTCAGATTAAAGCACTGTGTGGGTCTTGCACTATTAACTTTCATACATTAAAATAACTGTCATTTCTGGTACATGTTTGATACAGTACACTTCTGTGAACAAATACAGACCGTCCAGATAAGTGAACTGTGATTAATTTACACAAAATTATTGGCTCTGCAATATGGTGACAGCGGCTTCACTCATGTAGCGTTAAGGACATATGCCCCTGTTCTGACCTCCTTGGTTGAATCCCATTTCGCAACATAACTGCAGCCAGTAGCAGTATAACCCGACCGCTGGCTCATACAACATCATGAATCTGCTGCCGCCCTTAAGCCTTCCTCTCCCGGGACGCGGAAACGCAGTGTGGAATACCAAGTGCCACTGCCCCGCGAAGCGTGGAATGAAGTATCTGCTTCGAGGAATGTAAAGTGGCCGTCATGTATCTATTTCCACTGCATGCTGCCTTCTCTTCGATCTAATGCTGGAAACGGTGCGGTTGTTTCGCAGGCGGAGATTTCGTGCAACTTCATTACGAGTCTTTTGCCGTATTTGTTTGATTTGACAATGGGTTTTACATGGAATGAAGGATCTTCTTCGAGGAATGTAAAGTGGCCGTCATGTATCTATTTCCACTGCATGCTGCCTTCTCTTCGATCTAATGCTGGAAACGGTGCGGTTGTTTCGCAGGCGGAGATTTCGCACCATTTCATTACGAATCTTTTGCCGTATTTGTTTGATTTGACAATGGGTTTTGCGTCGAATGAAGGATCTGCTTCGAGGAATGTAACGTGGCCGTCATGTATCTATTTCCACTGCATGCTGCCTTCTCCTCGATCTAATGCTGGAAACGGTGCGGTTGATTCGCAGGTGGAGATTTCGCGCCAATTCATTACGAATCTTTTGCCGTATTTGTTTGATTTGACAATGGGTTTTGCGTCGCATGAAGGATCTGCTTCGAGGAATGTAAAGTGGCCGTCATGTATCTATTTCTACTGCATGCTGCCTTCTCCTCGATCTAATGCTGGAAACGGTGCGGTTGTTTCGCAGGCGGAGATTTCGCGCAACTTCATTACGAGTCTTTTGCCGTATTTGTTTGATTTGACAATGGGTTTTGCGTGGAATGTAGGATCTTGGTCGAGGAATGTAAAGTGGCCATCATTTATCTATTTCCACTGCATGCTGCCTTCTCTTCGATCTAATGCTGGAAACGGTGCGGTTGTTTCGCAGGCGGAGATTTCGCGCCATTTAATTCGGAGTCTTTTGCCGTATTTGTTTGATTTGACAATGGGTTTTTCGTAGCACGAAAACATACTGTTTCCGGGCATCAATTTTATGAACATAAACCACGATCTCAGTTTTCTAATACGAGCTTATTATAGCAAAAAATTGTGTAACAGTAATATTATTGATAAAACTTTCACGATGGCCTTATAAGTTTGATAAGGTACTAATAATAGGTTTGCATTGTGCAGAATGTAGCGTAGGGCACTCAGTAGCGTTTTTGATTGCTAGGTGAAAGGTCATGTATTTGATTCCCTATGAGTGCAAACATCATAATTCTCCGTAATCGTTAAATAATTATTTTTCTTTTACACGTCCATTACGAAAGTTTTATTATTAATATTGTTATTTGAAGTAATACATTTGTAGAGTGTTATTCAAGATGTCGTATACCTTTCATCAAGGGGTACTTTATTCTCAGAGTTTGTATCAAAACAATCCCCAGCCCCAGCATCCAACGCAATTCAGCCGAACACTTCATGCCGGATATGCGGCCATCCTGCCGCAACAAAACTTAACTATCACATTATGAAGAAGCGGGAACATTTGTAGCACAAAAAATCCAAGTAAACTTTAATGGAAGTAGGCAGTACATCGAGAATAAATAATTCCATTGCACCTAGGAGAAACATGAAATCGACTTCATTTTTATCCATTGCTGATCTTCAACAGAAGCGAAAATAAGAAATGAGACCGGACTACGTATTGTGCTCAATCCTGAATTGCTGAGCTAGATAAAGGCACATAGTGAAAACCAGTTTCGATGTGGGGAGTCTCATTCGTGAACGCATTAAAGCTTAGCGTATGATGTAGTTACTCCTCAAAATAGAAATAATCCTTTTTACTGCATCATAATACCATTGTCTGTGAGCCGCGAAACAACAGGTGAACTATCCCGTGGAAAGCAGCGGAAACTCAGGCCAGTGTAACGAGCCACTAACCGTATCCATTTTAACAGCGCGCTCTGTACAAAGCGAAACTTCTTCATTAAAGCGTTGCTCATAACGTAATAGCATCCCTCGGGTAATTACGCTTGTGCAGCGGCAAACACGGCCCAACCCAAGGAAGAGGGCGAGCTTTCAAACGCGTTTCTGGGGCGCGTAGAGGCACTCACGCTAAATTAACTCGTACGCAAGCAGCGCGCGAGGCAGGATCTACCGAAACTTGCTTAAGACCGCAGAAGAAATGAACTGAACGTGGAAAATGGAATTTTATATTTGTGGAGGGGAAGACGATTTTGTTTATCAGCTACATCCATTACACAAGCAGATAACAACTAAACTCTCTACGTACTTACAGCAAGGGACGGAGATATTTACTTTGTAATTTAAGACTAAGTATGTTTTCCTCTGCTAATATTAGGAAACAAAGAGGGTATCAGGAACAGTATTGCAGGAAATGAGAACCCTTGAAAGTAGCTTGTTAAATTTTTTTATTGATAAATGTGTGCCAGTAGAGATCAGAAAAGGCAAATTTAAACACTCACTGCTGCTACAAATTACTTTGCGAATGGCCACAGTACTTGAGCAACGGAAATTTATCTGTTTACTCCTTAGGGAGCAGCCAACGTTTTAACAAACACAAAACTAATATACAGGAAGGAATAAATAAATAAACATGGGACGGGGAGCATGAAATTATAAAGGAGGAAGATGATACTTCAGATTATTATCTACTAAAATTAAATAAATAAATAAACAAGGAAAAATGTGGGGACATCAAATAAGTACGATGAAGCACACACCATGTACAACAGTGAAATAAATTATTAAGTTACTGCCCATAATAAAATGGATTCTGCCCTTTCTGAATATGGGGGGAACGTGGGTGGATATTTGAAAATACACAGGGAATAAAGAAAGCACACTCATTCAGTCACAGACACACGCAAATGTTCAAAAATGTTCAAATGTTTGTAAATCTTATGGGACTTAACTACGGGGTCATCAGTCCCTAAACGTACAAACTACTTATGAACTACTTAAGAACTAGGACGGCACAAATATCCATGCCCGAGGGGACACGCAAATGCTTGCGACACTTACTCAATTGGGAACAATTCATGGTAGTTGTGGATCGAAGTGTTGGCGGCGTTTTGATGAGATGGCCAGCGTCTTCAAGCACAATTTGAAGGTATACTATGCACGAACGAACTCATGTGCGTGGAGGCAGCAGCATACTATCCATAAGTACCACATGGTGTTCGAATACGATGAATTACGTAGAATTTACAAAAAGAAATTATTTAACAAGAGGTTTTCAGCCAAGCTCACTGCTCACTTGACCTGTGTGTGGACATACTACAAAATTTTATAATGTCACTTTGTTTTTTAATTTTAAAATTTGAATCTATTGACATGGAGTCAGCCACATTTTAATAACTTTTTTTAATGTGAGCTTTATTGTATCCTTCTGAAGAAGGCAAAATTAATTTTGACAAAACCTGGGTAAAGGTTTATAGATGTAAACTATTTTATGCAACTGGTCGGCTGAAACTGTGTTGACTCTTGGATTGGCATCTAAATTGTATTGGATCCATGATTAATATGGAGTGTTTAGTACAACAGGTCAACATATGTCACACTGAATGAAACGAACAGCTGCGAATTTTTATAAACAGTTTATTTCGTTATCTCTTTAGACATCACACTGAAAGTACTTCAGGTCCCCTGAAAAAATACATATATATCGAGGTGTCAAGCTCATTTACTACATATTAGGAGGCTATTGATGTCGTGTATTCCTACGTACAAAGAGTCCCTTCACCTCGCACCAATAATGAAACTTGTATCAAAAGTAATTATTTAATTTAACACACCTAATTTGTGGTGAGTGGTTAAAATAATGTTCAAATGTTTGTAGAGCTTAAGGGACTTAACTACGAGGTCATCAGTCCCTAAATTTACAAATTACTTATGTACTAGTTTATACTAAAGACGGCACAAACATCCATGCCTGAGGGGGGACTCGAACCCCCGACAGGGAACGGCCTCGCTCATCGTAGCATAGCGCCCCAATGCGCTCGGCAGACCTTCCGCGGCAGTCAGGGATTGAACTGCTATTATCACAAATACACGACTAATGCGTATGCTACCACAGTCTAACATATACAGCCGCGACACTCTGCTGTGATAGTTGTTACCAATTGACAGTTGCAACGACACTAGCACTCCTAGCGGTGGGCAAGCTGCCGGAGGAGCAATGTTTGTTTATCATTATTTGTGTGCGTAATTAACAAAATAGATAGCATAATTTTTGAGTTACAAACATTAATAAAATATCAACAGACATACATAATACGGAAACTAATGTAAAAACAGCCGAATTTAACTGATTGAGTGGTATAACGAAGAACTTCGTCATGAACCAATACTTACGAATACGTGTATATTTGCAACTTTTTCCGCTGAAAGTAAGTAGAATATAAATATAAGACAAACATAAATTTCTATTACGTTGTGTTCTTCCAATGACAAAGTGCTTTTTGACATGTCATTTCGGTATGACGTCTAATCATTCGCACATTTGTAGGCTTCACTCGTCTTTCTTATACTCGCATATTCTTTTGAGTGTGATTACTTTAGCTTAAGAAAACAATGTCTTGAAGATTCTTGCCGTTTGTGGTTAAACTGTAGCAACAATTGTAGAATTGGTTTGTTGACAACAGTTTGATTGCTTTTTTCGTTTTCTTGTCAGGTCTGTGACTTTATCTTTCAGCTACAGTTGTGGCGACTGATTTATTATGTTAAATACTGTAGTTATTACATTCTGTATTCGTATCCTACGTTCCACCCTCATCGATTTTACTGAAATTGTAGTGAAAAAATGTTGACGTTCTTGAGTAGAAAAGCGACGTCTTTCTGCCAAAGGGCAGATGTTCTGGTGTTTCCTAGCTATTTTTTCTAATTTTAATGTTAAATGAGATTATTCAGTAAAAGCTTGTAGGTTACAAGATAATAGTAAATAAACTGTGCTGTAATGTACCGTTTCGTACCGTGTCAGGGATTTTAGGAAACCTAAGAAAGACAAAGGTGGCGCTACTTTTAAATTATTGCCTATTTTTATGACACTACATACGTTTCCTGATGTAAAAAGTATGTTAAAATCAATATAAATGATACTATTCGCACTCGTTCAATATCGTATTCAGAAACGTAGCTTTCCGGCCGCTTGAAGCGCTGCTGTCGCAGTGTATAACAAAATTCTCCGGGAGTGTCGTGACTGTATATGTTAGACTGTGTATGGTACCCTGTAAACTTCGACTACTGTTGCAGTTAGTGTATAAACATTTGCTACTGCGGCTTACACAAAGCCGGTAGCCAAAGAGGATTTTGGAAAACTAATTGCAGCGAATGTAAAAGCTGCGTCTGTACGAATGCCGGTGTAGTACACACGGCCCTTACACACTGGCATCATGGCATTCAGGCGTATCGATGAACGTGTTAATATAGCGCACAAAACTACGTGATGTGGGCGATTGAAAGCTTCGAAACGCGTTGTATGAATAAATACTCACTATTAACTGTGTTTCACGCCACTATCAATAAAAGTCACGGTAAAGCTTGACCTAAAAGGTATTCATTTTAAAGGGATTTCCGCATTTCCGTAACATGTCACTGTCCACTTAATTTACAGAGTTAAATATACCTGTTAAAAGGGCAATGAGAAATAAAAAAGTTCTGCTGGACGTGGATCGGCTGGGAACGAGTATAAACAATTATCGAATTACCGGGCGTTCGTGTTAACACCACGGGCATGCAATATGACTGCGTGCTGGAGTGACGGCAGTGATGTGTGCGGGCGGAAGTGTGTATGTGTGTGTGTGTCTGTGTGTGTGTGTGTGTCTGTGTGTGTGAGTGTGTCTGTGTGAGTGTGTGTCTGTGTGTGTGAGTGAGTGAGTGAGTCTGTATGAGAGGGAGATGGAGGGAGAGAGCCACAGGCCTGTGATTGGAAAGCGCGTTCGAGTGCGCGCCTTCAATATTGACAGCAGTTGGTTGCGTGGCGCGGCGCGGCGCGGCGCGGCGCGGCCACTGTGCCCGAGCAGAGGCACACTCGGCGGTTCTGGTGGCTGCGGGCGGCATTCGACGGTGGAAGAAGGTGGTGCCACTGGTGCCTAAAACCACAGACAAATATATACAGATGGGAAACCTCCGTAAGGCCGGTATTACACTATCAAATTATTTGTCAAAGAATTGGACAAAGAAAAATTTCACGTAGTGTAATGGGAACGTCGTCCAATATTTCATCCAATCTATGGCCTCGGCCTAGATTTGATCAAAGAAATCGCTGGTCTTCTGTTTCCTGCAGTGAGAAATGTGACTGCTTGGAGCGCTAGTAGTATACAGCTTCCTTTATTTTATTTGAAGGTTAAATATCTGACATTACTTGGACATAACGTTCGTATTCGTAAACATGGCTAGTAGTGGAATGTTTGTGTAGTGTTTGCTAGCAACAAAAAAATTAAAAAAACAGATGGAGCTTTGTATAACAAGCGACAAGGCCAATTCACACTGTCCGTCACGTCAATTCGCGTAGCCCAATACCCTGCGGCGAAAGTGAGGTTGAGTTACAATCCGTGATGTAAAAAAGTCATTATATACTATCGGAATTGAAGAAGTAATACCCCTACATCTTATTTACGGCCAAAACAGATTTTAGAATGTATGATTTTGGTAACTTGGTGTGCTAAGTGCTGGGAAGTGAAACAACTTTCAAAACATCGACATATGTTTGCAAGCGAATCTATGTACATATAAATACGTCAGCCAATTTTTGAAAGGAAATAAATAGAGCCTATTTACTGTATCAGCAATGTTTCCCCCCTTACATTGTTAATAACGTCATAAACAATTTAGATTATCCTCTTTGTCAGTGCTCACATTTTCCATTTAAAACGTTATTTAACGAAACTTGCTTTATCAACTTAACAATCTTATTCGTATTCACTGTTTCAGTCAGCCTTTTTGTTACTCTATTACTAACTGTGAAGGATGAAGAGCGACAAAATAATTAGCACTGAACAACCTGGCTGTTCTGCCGACGGCATAAAAAACGAAAATCCTCCCGGTCCCGTAACAAATTTTATTTATCTCGCTCTGACACCCACGGTTTCATCCAAGTGTGTTTCCTTTTCTTTTTTCCCTCCTTCTCTTCTAAATGCAGACACAGTATAAACAATAGCTGAGCATTACACCACCATTTTGAAGCAAATTTGACAAAATATTGGATGATAGTGTAATACCCCCTTTTGCGATTCATCCAATGTCTTTGTCAAAAAATATTACCAATATTTCATTCAATTTTTTCGTCCAATTCTTTGTCCAATAATTTGATAGTGTAATACCGGCCTAAGGGCCCGGTCCTACGCTCAGGGGTGCGGGCAGGGAGGGTTTCCAGCAGTTCCGTAAGATGTCCCATGATGGCGCTGCAGTCAGAAACAGCTCTTTAAACTGGCCAGAGCAGGCGGCAGGTAGCAGCTGTCCCCACCACCACCTCCCCTCAAACGCCGGCAAGCCGGATACAGCCATGGCCTCGTGGCAGGCGGCACGAGCTCTCCCCTCAACATCCCCTCCACACTACCCTCTGACATGCGAGAGGCACCCTAAGCCAGGTAACGGCCTGACACCTGCTAGCATCTTACGGAGCTACGAGGGGAGCGTAGGACAGTGGTTTTGGGAAGGGGGGGCTTCTCTTCTGTATATGTTACTCTGTGCTAAACCCTTTCTACACAGGAAGACCTTACAAGATTACCCGCGATGCACCAGTCACGCCGTCCGCGTACAGTGTAGACGTGTGCACTTGCGCAAGATGCACGTTTACAATCGTTAGTAGCGGAATAGGATGGATCCTATTCTCACGAGTATGGAAGTGCATCGCGCATGCGCAGACGATCGAATGGGGAACCCAGCTGACAAACGAATCCAAGTAGGAAATTTGTTTGAGAATGTGTGCTTGTCTCCTGCTCAGAGGAACGTAGTTTTTCTACTCGTCATAAGTATTTTAGGAGGTGATACTACAGAGGAATTGCATTAAAATTTAATATAAGCTGTGTACAATTTTTTATTGAATACAGAGATATAGCTGTTAATATGAAATCTAAACAAACGTAGAGCAAATCTAAATCAAGGAATTTTCACTGATTTATTCGTCGGTTCTTGGTTGTAGAGCATCACACTTACTTAAAAGTAGAATTTTGTGTATCTACTACACGTTCATTTCGACGTAGTTACCCGGTTTTCGACTTACTAGGACATATTCAGACATTAAACTACGTCGACCACCGGTTATTTAAATAAAAGTCATTATGGCGATCTACCAAGAACCGACGAAAGAATTAGTCAAAATATCCAAACCAGTTTGCTGTACATACCAAGAGCTGTACCTATGTACTTGGACACACCTGAAAGGTTTATACATAGACACCTGAGGTTTTTTATCATATACATAGGCGCCTCAAGCCCCAGGGACTGGAAGTATGTAATCGCATTTTATATTGAGGACGTTAACACATGTGAGCGACGTAGTTAAGCATGAACTGCATGAAAACAGTTTCATAGTGGCAGTCTAAAACACAAATGTTTTTAATCATCACAATATATCAAACAGTTTCGAAAAGTGATGTCAATGCGGCAATTCATTTGCTTTAAGTTGACAACAAACGAAGTAGAGGCAGTGAAGCAGACGACGCAACAAATGCGTGCCATTTGAACGCTTCTTTTAAGTTCGACGGTCTATCGCAAGGGGCGCTGCAGCTGACCAAGACTTCCTAGTGGGTGTTGCACGTCTCATATAGAAAGGGCTTAAGCCTGCGGGTTGATCCCAGTGAGCTCAAAAATAATCTGTGTAGCCCAGGTGCAAAAGGCCAACGAGCTTAAATTTCATAGAGTGGCTAAAGGGTATACTGCACTGAGCGTATTTGGTCGCTAGCCCCTGATGTCTGTTGTCGCTCGGTGTATAGGCGAATAGCGAATGACTACGCCGATGCAATGTCACGCAGCGAGTTCAGGTGCTAGCGTCTTCGTAAAACGAATTAAAACATGACGTAGCCTATGACATTGTTCTGGAGGTTAGGTGATACCAGTTCTGTTTCCCAAGGTACAACATGATCGCGAATTTTGATCAGAGGTCAGTTTTGTAATTCCTTTTAATATCTTTGTGTGCAAAATTCCTCGTCGTTTTGACGACTCGTTACGGTGAGTGATTATTTTCAAGTCTACAGCAAATCAAAAACAGGACATATTTAGTAATAGACCTTACCTTATTAAAATAAGGCATTATAGTCATCAATATATAAAACGTGTTTCAAAATAGTATACATCATATCTGTTGTTACATTCCTTTATATATACTTATGCTGTGATGCAATTATGGCTATATTACATTAAGGAATGTAACAGTAGGTATGCTGTATAAAATTTTAAACACGTTTTATGTATTTATGACTGTAATGCATTATGTTTCATAAGGTAGTCTAATACTAAATAACGTGTTTCATATTTGCTGTAGACTGACCGTATCCGGTCGTCAAAACAAGAAATTTTGTGATCATCAATTTATCCGTGTTATTTGGATTTTTTGATGTCTGCGACTGTATTATAAACTTTTTTGGTATAATTAATGCTGCAGCAGTCACTTTTCTAAGCGTCGAAGCTATCGTACACTATGTTTGCTGTATCGCTTTCTCAATCATTGCAAACCTTCATACTTATCCTCAACGACTATATTACTATCTGAACAGCACAGCAGAAACACACGCTCTTACCAAAATAAAACTCTCTCTCTACCTTCACATAACACTGCAATCTTCTCCAAATCATTTTCTGTATCGGGAACACGTCTGTGGAACAATCTTCCTCAAAAGTTAAGAGAAATAAAATCAATTCAAAACTTTAAAAGACAACTAAGGGTTCACCTTCTGTCACAATAGCCATCTTTTTCTCCACTTACCAGTCTGTAGCCCACTGTTGTCAATTCCTCCTCCCCCCATAAATGTTTCCCTTTCCTTTCGCCAGCAGAGATCTCCATTCATATATGTCTCCACTTCCTCACATCCATTAGCACTGTCATTTTTCAATCTTCTCCTCTTTCACTAACCATTTTCTCTCTTCTGTTTATTTTAAACTTAATTCAAAAGTGAATATCTCTTGTTATTATTAGTACTACTTTTTTGTGTTATTATTATCATTATTATTATTAGTACTATCATATATTGTTATTATTTAATATTATTAATGCAGTGTTTTTTGTAATGAAATCCTGTTTATGTTGTTCCTGATCAGATGTAAGAGAGGGCCCTATGGCCCTAATCTGGTCAGGTTAAATAACCAAATAAATAAATAAATATTTTTATTGGCACGGTGCTTTTCGGCAGCACGCTGCAATCATCAGGTGCATTTTTACAGTTACTGGTTTACTATGTTTTGTGTTGTGGATACCAGTGAGGTTATGTTTGGACATTTTAACCTGTTCAGGAATATATAGCTATTTTTAGTATTATGTTCATCATTATAGTTTTTGGATTATTGTAGTGTTGTATTTACTTACAGTTTTGATAACACAGTTACATATACAGCACAAGTAGACATTTTGTATTTGATGGTTACTGTACAAAGATTCTTAAAAGCTAAGATAAATACTTACATCACTATTTACCGTGTGAAACACAACCCCAGTATTTATTACTTCCGTCGGCATCTTGACTGGTGGCTACACGCTCTTGTATATGACACGGGGCGACAAACACTTGAAAGCCATCATAAACGCGGCGACCAGCGTCTTCAGTAGCTCACCCTTCAATATTAGACGCTCACGTTTCGGAGCTGCGACTTTGTTCGCTGTCCTTGTTTACACTGAGGGAATTTAGCAGCTGCGTCCAAATATTCCAGCGACTAGCGACCAAATACGCTCCCTTTACACAAGAGCTACAGCGCTCTTTGCGGCAACCTGCGTAAAATCGGCCGCCATATTTTTGGTAGTTAGTGGACTTCAGAGTAGTCTTTGTATCGAATGTTGTTTTTGTTGTGCTTTAAGTGTTGTTTTTAGTATATATTGTATTTAGTGTGTATTGTCTGTAGAATTTTTGTTACCGAAATTTGCCTAAAGTGTGTTCAGCATTTAAAATGCACTAATCGAAGTGATAAAACAAATGCTTCGTGCAAGAACACCAAATGTTTTGCTTTGTTTGGTCTCAATCTGTCTATACTCAAACTAACTTCCTGACTAGTGGCACTTAGCTGCTGCAAGAGTGAAGCTTCAGATGAGCTATACTGCAATTCATTTGAAGTACACACCATAAATAAATGATTACTTTTCTCCCTGGCGTTGGTGTGTTTTTTAGATATTTCTTCTTCTATCGCTCCTGTGGATGATGAAACCTCACTTTTGAGTGTCTACACCTTCTTTAAAAATATTTTCATTTGTTGTTGACAATACCTGATCGAGTATGGTTGACACACAAACAGTTCAGAGTGTAAAAGCAGTAGTGACAGCAAGAATTTTTTCACTTGTATTTGTTTGTGATCTTTGCAACAAATATGTACTAATTTCTTCCTGGCAACAACGAAAATTATTAGTGTTACGTTACTACGGTGTGGAATGATTTTGTGTCATCAGACCCAGACACATTTTTATTGTAGTATTCTGTCGTCACTTTCGTCTTTGTACTGATATCTGATGTACAAAACGTTTGTTACTTGTTTTATCATGGCAACAAGGAAAGTTATTAACGCCTTATTTCGACATGCAATACATTTGAATCGGTCATTGCAAAAAGGTCATAAATCAACTTTTTTACGAAAATGAGTTATCCATTGGAAATGGATGGGAAAGTGTAGCCGGGTTCATATGTACAAGAAGTGTAGAAATCAGCTTTCAAATGGTGACACTATCGACCCTTGAAATCTTCGTTCATTGCAAAAAGGTCATGAGTCATTGACTCATGCCGTTTTTGCAATGACTGTGTGGAGGTGTATTTAATCGAACGCAGAAGTTATTGGCGGCGTTGCACTGCTTTCCCGCGTATTTTGTCGTCTGAGGTTAGCATCACTGCAACAATCCATTCTTTTGTTTACAGCATTGTAGGTTCAAATAATAGCTCAAAACTGTCGCATTCAGAAGCCACTTATTTGTCGAGATGTAATTATGTCTGCGTCTTCTTCGGACTCTGAAATGCCTCCTATAGGCAAGAAATGGACAAGAAATGCTGATAAGTACAAATGGAATATTTATTCATGTTTCAAAAGTAAAGGGAGTGGAATACGTGAATTGGAAAGCTGAGAAAATTCAGTGTCGGAGTGCAGGAGATGACTGCAAGTGAATAAAATACGTGTACTTGATTTCTGCACGATTTCTGCATACATATACCTGCATAGTATGCAATTTAAGCACTATCGTAATTGATAACTTCGACTCTTTCAGGTGCAAAAAGGACTGTTTTTCTCTGTTTGATAATGACGCAAAGATAGATATCATTGCTCACTTGTTTTGTGTCCCAACTTCGTCGCCGCTTTTGTGTCCCAGCCTCGTCGTAGGTGTCGGTGGCCGAGTGGAATAAGACCGACACAGGAATAAGGATAGCCCGCTGGTGCAGGTACGGAGGGGAGCAGCCAGAAACTATAAACACTAGAGTAAATTAGAAAGAGATATATATTGCACAGAATGTAACAATACTTAACTTTTACATAGTACTGCAGAATGTTGATACATAGTTGTTAGAGGCCTGCCTAGTGGCTGTACGATAGCAAAGTCTTCACTGGTGCCTATCTGATTACGAAGGTCCTAACTGGTTGCTAACTCAGTCCCAAGTGACCGATGTCTTTCCGTGGTGGCCACGAGCGGGGTTGCAGCAGAGGGCGCTCGTGGCTGTCGTGAGAACGCCGCGCCGTGCGTGCATGGCGGCGCGCGGCGAAAGTAGGTGGCGCGCACTTTGTACTTGTGCGACACCACACCCCTCCCCCCCAAACCGCCGCGCCGTCGTGGCGTAGGGCTGAGGGCCACGGCGACGGCACTGGGAGGAGGGCCTGGGCGAAGGCGTTACTGGTGGGACGGGCGTCGTAGCTGAGGCTGGGATCGAGACGCCGTCCGCGCCCCGGTATACACCTTGCGATCCGCTGGAAAACCCGCGAAACCTGGGGAAGGGCGCACCCCTACCCCCCCGCCCAGAGGGAGCAGGTCATCTTCTGAGGTGCGTGGCCCAGGCGGCGGGGGCACGCACCGTCTCGGAGTCCCTCTCGGTGACGCTGTCATCTGCGGCGGCGACAGCGGCGGCGTCGCGTCGATCTCCATCGGGACGATCTCGTAGTCCGGGGACGAACGATGTGGTTGTGCTCCCTGGCGGTGAACTGGGTCTGGAATCAAGAAACCGGAGACAGGATCGCGCGGCCGATGCAGACGCAATTGGTTTGCGTGGCGCCGCAGCTCCGACCCTGTGGAAGAACGTACAACATACATATTGCGACCGAGCACGCGCTGAATGATGCCTGGCAACCATGTCTTCTTGTTGCCAGCAAACACCCTGTACAGCACCGGCGTAGAAACCTGAAAACGCGTAGCGCCATACGAACCGACTCGGTGCGTGGGAGGCTGCAGCAGGTGAATGAAAGTACGGTGACGGCGGCCGTGTAGCAGCTCGGCAGGAGACGGGCCGTCACGTGGCATGCATCGATACGTAGACAGGAAAATTTGAAGAGCTTGCTGCCTGGAGTGCTGACCTTTCATCTTCTCCATGTGAGACTTGAATGTTCGAACGAAACGTTCTGCTTCACCATTGGACTGAGGGTGAAAAGGTGCAGTGGTAATATGCTGAATGCCATTCACACGACAAAACTGTTTAAATTCTGCACTAACAAACTGAGGTCCATTGTCACTGACGATAGTTTCATGCAAGCCTTCGATGCAAAACACTGATGTTAAGGCACTGATTGTACTAGAAGCTGTCGTGGAGTTCATGGCAATCACAAAAGGAAACTTGCTGAAAGCATCTACAACAATTAACCAGCGCGTATTCCAGAAAGGTCCGGCAAAGTCAATGTGTAAACGTTGCCATGGTCTCTTGGGGCGTGGCCAGTCTGAGAAACGTTGCGGAGGAGCCGCCTGATGCTCCGCACAAACAGTACACTGTGACGTCATGTTCTCTATCTGAGCGTCCATACCAACCCAGGTACAATGACGTCTGGCCAGTTGCTTTGTCCTAACAATACCCCAATGTCCTTGATGCAGGAGGCGTAACACTTCTCGTTGCAGGGAACGAGGAACAATCACTCTTGTTTGGTCGTTATCCGTATGTAACACAGAACACCCTGACATAAAGATAATGCATGACGTTGTGCAAAATAACGTCGAACCAGAGGCCGCTCAATGTCTTTGGCTCTGGCAGGCCAACCAAAGCGAACAAAACTTGCTACCACACTTAGGTCTGCATCCGCAGCTGTTTCCTGTGCAACCCGACGAGAGTTCAAAGGGAATCAAACATGCATCACTCATTAGTGCAGTCTTTAATTTGTCAAAGGCAACTTGGCAATCTTTAGACCATACAAAAGAACATTCTTCCTACGTAAGTGATGCAGTGGAGCTGCAATCTGAGACGCATTGGGAATAAACCTGAAATAATAGTTCAGCTTTCCCATTACTGCTTGCAATTCATGCACATTCTTAGGAGGAGGCAAGTCTTTGATTGCTATAAGATGCGACTGTAAGGGATGGATTCCTTGGGCATTAATCACATGGCCTCGGTACTCTATTTCAGTGTGAAAAAACGAACACTTTGCTTTATTGCAACGTAGACCTGCTGCAGTCAAAACTTTGAAAAGGCACTCCAGGTTTGCTAAATGTTCTTCAACTGTACGTCCGGATACCACAATATCATCTAAATAGTTCGAACAACACGGTACAGAAACTGTCAGCTGTTCCAAAAAACGATGAAAAATAGCGGGAGCGGAAGAATTGCCAAAGGGTAGGCGTTGAAATTGAAAATGGCCCATGTGAGTATTAATGACGAAAAATTTTTTTGACTCGTCATCAAGCGGAATTTGTAAGTATGCCTCTGCTAAATCAATCTTAGAAAAGAAGCGAGACCTAATTTGTCCATCAGTTCCTCAGGTCGGGGCAGGGGGTAAGTGTTTACAATTGTTTGACTGTTCACTGTGGATTTGAAGTCCGCACAGAGACGAAGTTTTCCTGACGGCTTGGGTATAATTACTATAGGCGAGGCCCACTGACTCGCAGAAACAGGAGAAATCACCCCACTATCTTGCCAACGTGTAAGTTCTTCGGCAACTGTATCACGCAAGGTGATAGGCACTGGTCTAGCTTTACGAAATTTTGGAACTGCAGATTCTTTTAAAGTTACATGTGCCACGAAGTCTTTTGCACAACCTAGTTCCGGCGAAAACAAGTCACTATATTTGTCACACAATGCATTGATTTTATCCTGAGGCACTATTGACGAAATTTGAAGCACATCTCTTTGAATTGATAAACCAAACAAGTCACAAGCATCTAGTCCAAAAATGTTCTGTGTCGATTTGGCCTGAAGAACTACAAAAGAAACTGTTTTCGTTACACCTTGAAAAGAGGCAGACAGGCTACACGTTCCTAGCACGGGAATATTTTGACCAGTATAAGCTGTTAACACTTGCTGTGACGGCGACAATTTTGGCGAACCCAGAAGTTCATATGTGTATTTATTAATGTAACAGCGGAACCAGTATCAAGCTGAAATTGCACAGTCTAATTTTCTATAGAGAGAGTAACAAACACCTTGTGCTTCTGGCGCACGACCGGTGCGCGAATGTGGGCAACGTCTGATACATATTGTTTTCTGCGCTTGCGCGGGTTGCGTGCGGTAGGAAGCGGCGCATACTCGGCACACAGCGGATTAACCACACTGTCACTAGATGACACTACCGCCGGATCGGCGTCCGCGCAATGCGAGGCTACTGCACTAATATTACTTTGAGTAGCTACCCAATGTCTACTGTCACTAGCTACACAGTACTGGGCACTATTAAAAGGAGCAGTTGCAGAAGGCACTATTTTCACTACAGGAATGCACTGTTCATAGTCATTTTGCTTCTCCCGAACCCTTTTCCGTTGCACTGTTTTACGCGCTCGTCGGCGCTTGCTACGTGGTGCACTATATAGTTTTGCCATAGGCGCAGAACTACTTTCTTGCAATTGAGATCCAAGGAAAGCACTGTTCAATTCCACAGCCCGTATAACAATTACAGAATGAACTGTCCTCGCACTCTGCGAAGCACTGTTTCTAACAGTACCGTTCTCTGAGTTTTTAATTTGCATACACACAGACTGCACATGGCCTGTTTTGCCACATTGATAACAGGTTGGTGTTGCGACTAGGGCAATGAGCACGCTTGTGGCGAGACACACACTGGGGGCAAGATTTACGAACATTTTTTCTGAAATGAGCGTTGGCGCCCTTTATTCAAATCACTGTTTCTAATACGACGGGGCGACCTTTGTGTCGCACTTCTACACTGGCTACTGTTCACTGTCTGTTCAGCACGGCCGGTAGAAAAATAAGAATCACTAGTGCTATACTGAGAACTACGGCCAGGAAAGCGTCCGTTGCGGCGCACTGAATTAACACTGTGGCTTTGCATTTCTACATCTGCTAAGTCAAAAGTATCATGCGCTTCAATAAGCTGCAGTACACTGTCTAATGAAGGGTCAGACTGTTTCAGAATTGCTGCTCTAATTCTGGGGTCCTGAATATTCTGCGTAATCGCATCCCTCACATCACGTCACTATACGAAAGTCCACAAGAGCAAGTAAATTTACATTGGCGGGTTAAGCCCTTCAATTCCGTAATCCACTCTTGGTGTGTCTGCTGTGGTAATTTTTTTAAGTCTGAAAAATCGGTACCGTGCCGCAGCTACGAGAACTTTTCTCTCATAATGAGCATTCAGTGCATCTACAATTTGTTCAAAGTCTACATCACGAGGAGATGCGAGAGGGAAAAGTTTTTGCAATAGTACGAAGGTCTGGGGGCCCACAATCGATAAGAAAAGGTTCTTCACTCTCTGACCTGTAATTTGATGAGCCGCGACGAGTTCTTGAAACTGTGCGAAATAGTCGCTCCATTCTTCCTCACGTTCGTTGTACTGGCGAAATGTAGGAAGCGGTGCAACGGCAGGTGTGGGCTGCTGATGTGACGGCTGTTGTTGTTGGTGAGCAGCCTGTGCCGTCAACTGCGACACGGCCTGCAGTAGTTGAGTGATTTGCGCCGTCTGTAACTGAATAATTTCCATTAAGTTTGGGTTCGGGGTAGTGGCCATGCTGACCGATTAGGCGCCGCGCATACAAGTAAATTATAACAAAACACAAATGCAATATGAAAGAGGACGCTCTGCAACAAAAAAAGTCCACAAAACACGTAACTGAAAATGTTACCCCAAAATTCTTATAATAAGGGTGGGTGGGCGGGAGCAATTTATGCGTGCTCCGACTGCTGCTGTCTGGCTGCTGTAAGCGGGCTGGTCCAAGGTTCTATCACTCCTCGTCGCATTTGTGTCCCAACTTCATCACTGCTTTTGTGTCCCAGCCTCGTCGTAGGTGTCGTTGGCCGAGTGGAATAAGACCGACACAGGAATAAGGATAGCCCGCTGGTGCAGGTACGGAGGGGAGCAGCCAGAAACTATAAACACTAGAGTAAATTAGAAAGAGATATATATTGCACAGAATGTAACAATACTTAACTTTTACATAGTACTGCAGAATGTTGATACATAGTTGTTAGAGGCCTGCCTAGTGCCTGTACGATAGCAAAGTCTTCACTGGTGCCTATCTGATTACGAAGGTCCTAACTGGTTGCTAACTCAGTCCCAAGTGACCGATGTCTTTCCGTGGTGGCCACGAGCGGGGTTGCAGCAGAGGGCGCTCGTGGCTGTCGTGAGAACGCCGCGCCGTGCGTGCATGGCGGCGCGCGGCGAAAGTAGGTGGCGTGCACTTTGTACTTGTGCGACACCACAACTTGAACAGTTTCAGTGATAAGAATCAACAAGATATCTTCCTGTAAGGGCTAATCGAAGTTCAAGATGTCAAGAGCAGAAGACCGCGAAAAGAGGATGCTAAATTAAGTATTTTTTGGCATACTTAATCTGAAAACCAAGCAGTCACACTTCTATGTGTACCATGAAAGCGAAGCGAAGGAAGGCGCAAATGACGTTGGCTTATTTCTGTATTACATCGAGAAGTATATCTGAAAAGATGTGAATGCGCTTCATCTCTTCTCTGACGGGTGTGTTGGTCAAAACAAAAATCACACAATGATTTAGGAAGATGAAACATTACTTCCCTATACACGGGCATAGTTTCCTACCAAACGATAGAGATTTTGGGACCATAAAAAATTTGTAAGACGTCATGACCGGATCTACTTACCTGAAGAGTATGCCATAATGATCAAAAAGGCATCACTCAGTGGAAACTATTGATAATGTTTCTGTATTAGCCTTTAAAAACTGGTGGCCTGCCTATTTTAAAAAAGCTTGCCTCTCTGAATCAAGCGTGGGAATAATTCCCAAAGGACATAATTTTCTTTTTCTCCCTCAAAATGAATGACTTTTCAGTATGATGCACATTATCCTGGGCAGGTAAAAACAGAGCAATTAATCGATGGTCTCATCAAAGAGACATTCCAGCCCCTCCAAAGCTTCAATAAGCCTCCTGTACTTCCCATCGAGTTGGCGTATCCTGGAAAGCAAGTGCCGATCAATGTCAAAAAATACAAGATTTATTGAAAGTAAAGAGGTATATTCCAGCTGAATATGTGGAATTTTATGACCAACTGCAAGAATGGGCAACGGAAGGGGGAACAAATAATGAAGATGATCAAGAAGATTGACTTGGTTTATTGCACTCTATTTTCATGTTGTTATAAAACACACAAATGTTGCGAAAAATGTTACTGCAGATAATAATATTCAAATTTCATTTTACTGTAATGAATATAAACTGATTTTTCAATAAAATACGCAATTATTTGCAAGTAATGCTTTCATTTGTTGCAAAAAGGTCATAAGTCAGCAATTTTTAAATTAATTTTGTGGTTAAACTATTAATTACAAAACAAAAATACATAGTGCAACACAGTGCTTGGCACCTCACTAATTATTGATATTAAAATAACAGTAAAGAAATAAATGGTTTATGCTGTAGAACGTTTTTTCCTTCTGCTGTAAAATTTTACTTTTATGACTAATGACCTTTTTGAAATGACCGATTCATTTGTGGCAGATGACGTAGGCTCATTTTTAACTGCAGTATTTTGTTGTCACCTTCGTCTTTGTTTTCAAATAGTCCAAATCGTCCACAGAGTTAACAGCGAAATCCTATGTGACAATGCAAGGGAGCAGTCACGAAATGTTTTACCCTTATAGTCGTGTATATGATATATATTCCTCACATAAGACATAATTATTAAATATCTAACATCTCAATGATATATAAACATGACAAATTTTGTTTCCTTTTATGGCCTCAAAATTAGCTAAGCATATTATTTATGTAACTTTTTCATAAACGTACCTCAAAATCTGCATTTAAAGCTATACATCATGATCTATTTCTGTTTGTAACATCAAAACATATTAACATTCACGTATTTTGAGAGTTCACAGCTGAGTATGCCATGTTGTTTACTTGACACATGGGGCAAAGATCTTAAAGGAAAGATATGCCAGTTACAAATGTAAATGATCTAAATTCATATTCTATTTTAATAATACTGAATTATTATTAAATGTAAAATAATGTACTTACATTATATTAACCTTGCAGATTAACTGAAATTATTTTATCTTTGTGATAAACTTAGTATTCATCATAAAAGAACAGGTATACTATTATTATTTGTTGATAACATAAAATGCTAAAACTTTAACAATATAAAGAATCACAATACTATTGTAATTCTTTATTGCATTAAACAATAAATTTTTATTTTATTAATAATGGATATAATCATAAGGTCACATGTTCTAAATGATCACATGACATAGACTGTCATTTGTCACAGTATATATAAGCTGGTGCACAGGCAGTGCAAGTACGGTAGTTCAGTTGAGTTATGTTAGTGATGTTCAGTTCTGGTTCTAAACTGTTACTAGTATGGAGGTTTCTAGTTATGAGTTGGTAGTAGTCTGTTTTAAGAGTTGTACTACAGAGTTGTAAACTGGCCTTGATTGAGATTTGTAAGAAGAACATTAATTTTGGTTATGAAACGTGACGGTAATAAAATTGAAACTACAATATTCTTGGACTATTTTGAACGTGAAATGCTATTTCAAATTAATTTCACAAGGAATTTTAAAACAGCAAGAATTCAGGGCCACATGGCTTGGTAAGAGACGAGTTCCTGCAAAGACAAATTCTCCTATGTTTGAAAAAAATGTTTTAGTTGGATAGTAGATAGTGTTGCATTTCAGAAGCTGCGATCTGTTTGAGTGAGTTCTGGAAGTACTAATGATAGCTGTTTCAATTGTATTTGCCAACCAGAAAGTGAGTTTAAAATTTTGTGGACATTCAAGAACTTCATGAGGAACATCTAACCTGGATGGACTGCAAAATATTCTGAAGAAAGTGGATAAGCTGTGATTACTCAACAACAAAACTGATAAGTACATTGTCTTTTTTTGCTTTATCAGTAGTGTTCAGTGAGAGAGTGATATGTTTGATAAAGATTGCGTGTGAAACAGTTTGAGGCCTCTTTTCAAACTTTTTACGTCATGGCAAATTAAGTAAATAAGGAAGTGGGGAATGAGACTGAGACAGGCAGTGTAAACATAGTCAAGCTTTGTTACTTGATAAAGAGGATGTAAATCGGGACAAACGACCAATAATCAGTGAAGAATGTTCCCCTTTTACAGGATTCATAAATGAGGAAAACTTTCTATTAGATCAGATTGCAAAAATGTTAGACAGGAACACAGGAAATCTGGAAGAGAAATTAGAGAAGAATATAGGAAATCTGGAAGAGAAATTAGAGTGGAATATAGGAAATTTGGAAGAGAAATTAGAGAGGAACATAGGAACTTTGGAAGAGAAATTAGAGAGGAACATAGGAATTTTAAAGGGAGACATAGGAGAATTAGCACAAAATTTAAAGCAGGAAATAAATGAAGTAAAGTCATTAAAGAACATTTTTTTTTCAAAGAACATAAAAGATGTTGGTCAAAGTAAAGAAAAATTTCAGGGACATGTACAGAGTTAGTATTTGATAGTAGAATTAATAACTTAGAATAATGAGTGCAAACTTTGAAAAAAGATGTTTCACAAACTAATAAAGTAGTACAAAGTTAGTGGAAGTTGAACAGGTCAGCAAGAAAATAGAAACTGCAGAAAAAGACTGGATGCTGTCGAAGTGTGTCTAGATGCAGTTAGTTATGGTTCAAATAAAGATCTAGAGAAGAAGTTAATTCTGTTACAAGATAAAATAAGAGCTAAGAATATTACAGGTTTAGCTGCTATTGGAAATAATATAAAAAACTTTTCCTGGTAACAAAAAACTACATCCTGTGGATTTCCTACACCAATGTAAGGACAATTTCCTACCTAATTTTTCGGAGGAACATAAAATAAAGTTAGTAAAAAGATATTTAGATGGTCCAGCATAGTCTTGGGCAAATCCCATTATTAAACCGAATATGACTTCTGAATCTTTTGAAAAAAGTTTTTATCTAAAGTTTGGTCTGAGTCAGAACAGGCAAGAATAAAAAGTGATGGTCCAGGATATAGGGAAGGAAGAGAAAGTATGAGAGAATTTTGTGAAAGACAGTTGTCAAAATTAATACACCTAGATAAGCCTATTGATGAATTAATCCAGGTGGATGCACTTAAGAGACATTTCCCAATGGGAATTAGCTTATGCGCCACATGGGTCAGTTAAGAATTTTTAAGATATATTGATAAATTAGATCATGCTATAGAGAGGGGAGGTAGCCATTAAAATAGGCGATTTGGAGAGCAGAATTACAGTAGAAATTCTAATGAAAAAGATTTTAACCAAAACAGAAATGGAAATCAGAGGGGTGTCTATAAAATTAGAACATGGAGTCGAGGAAATAAAATGGCAATAGGGAAATTGATAATACTACTAGTAAACGATCAGAACATTTAATTCAATGACCATCCCAGTTGCAGCCTGTCAACTTGGGGCAAAGAAAATACGTAGAAATCATGCTAAATCACAGTATTGGAACATTAATCTTAAGGATGAGAAGCTGAGTAAAAATCCAAATTCAGAGGAAATCGTAGATTTAGATGTTGCATTAAATAACCTTTGTAAGTAAACTAAATCGAAATATAGTACCAATACAGATCAATTTGGATTAGTAAATTTGTTCAAAGTAGATACAAATGAAATCATTGAAAACAACCTCAAGACATATAATATTACAGAGGAAAACGGTGATAAGATAAAAATACCCAGTAATCATAGTGATTGTGAAGAGGCAATAGATACTATCTATATAGTGCCAAGGAACTATGGAAACCATCTGAAAAATAGGATAGATGAGAAAATATTTCCTCATTAGTGAATTATCTTATAGTGAGGAAATCATAGATAATATAAAGTAAAATACGTTTAAAAATGAACAATGTCACATGAAGAAAGCAATTTGTCAAATACTGTGCAAACAGAATGAAGAAAATAGAAAGTTAGAATTTGAAGACGTTCAGAAAGATTTACTTACAGAAACTGAAAAGGAATTAATAAATGTAATATAGGGAATGGAAAGGCTTTAGTGGATACTGGAAGCCCAGTTAGCGCAATACCACAGCGATGGAAAGATAAGCTTTGTCAAGGGAAGAGTTATGTAGAAATACCAATCACTGGTGTTAAGATTAAAGGAGCGACGGGGAGGCATAGTCAGTTAATAAAGAGACAAGCTCTATTGCATTTTAGAATTAATGGCATATTATTTCTGCAAGAATGTTTGGTCGTCTCAGAATTAAGTGAAGAGATTTTATTAGGAATGGACTGGATACTCAAATCAAATGTTAAATTCGATTGGGAGAACAGGAAATTAAAATTTACTGTACCTAAAACTAAAGTGGTTTCAGAAATTCAGCTTATTTTTAGTAAGGGGTGATAGCAGCTACAATCAAATTAAGGGAGTAGGAGAATTAGTAGAAAAAGCATATTATGAAGACAATGAATATGATGAAATATTGAAGAATCATTCCCTAAATAGGAAAAAGCAAAGGTTGAAGAAGCAGAGTTGTTAACAGAATCTGAGAAAGAAGAATTATATGATTATCTAAAGAAATATAAAGATATTTTTAGTTCTAAACCAGGTAGGGTAAATAATTATGAATGTGTACTAAGACTAAAACCTCATGAACCTTTTTTTGTCAAACCATTTAGTGTATCTATTTGTAAGAGAAAATCAGTTGAATAAGATGTGCAAAAGCTGTAGAGATGGAATTTATAGAGACGAGTAAGTGTGAATATAATAACCCGCTTCTTGTAGTTGGTAAGAAAGAGGGTGGAGTAAGACTTGTACTTGATTCAGTACAACTAAATGAATATCTTGAAAGAGAAAAAGGTCACCCATAGTGTATGGACGAATCAAAATGTTAAATACATTAGTAGTTTGAATTTGACTGCAGGTTTTCATCAAATCCCACTTGAAATTGATTCTAGAAAGTATAATGCCTTTTTATACAATGGCAGGTCATATCAATACTGTATCGTTCCATATTTCTGTAGCTGAATTCTGTACAGCATTAGACTATGTTCTAGGAAAAGACTTATTGTCAAAGATAGTGATTTATGTTGATGACATCTTAGTAACAAGCAAATCATGGAAAGAACATATCACTGGAAATTGGAGATAAACTTAGAAAAGGAGGAACGACTTTAAAATTGGAGAAATGCAAATAGCGTAGCGCCCAAAGCGCTCGGCGCTCCGCCGCGGCAAGTCAAGGTCAAAGGTGTCCCTTCTTAGAAAAAGAGGATCAACCATTAAGTATAATATCATGAAAAAATATAATCGCATATTCATACTTGATACATTTTCAAAGGGTAGTGCATAAATGACAGAGCTTTAAGGTAAGTTTGGCATATTTATTTCAGTTCTTTCATTGACACTTTGAAAATTATGCAAAAATCATGGGAAGAATTTTTTTGAAGGACAACTTGCTGTTGTCGTATATTCTCTGTGTTATCAGGTTCGTGCCTAACGACATACTCGAAAATTGTGACATATTAGAAAAAATAGCGAAGTATTTTAGGCAAGGAAAGTTCAAATGTGATAGTAAAAATGTTCAAATGTTTGTACAGCTTATGGGACTTAACTACGTGGTCATCAGTCCCTAAACTTACAAACTACTTATGAACTACCTACAAATAAGGACGGCACAAATATCCATGCCCGAAGGGGGATTCGACGCCCGACCGTAGTGGCCGTGCAGACCGTGACTGGAGCGCCTCAGTCCCCTCGGCCACCGCGGCCGTCATGTGATAGTACAATTAAAGCTCGTCAATAGGATTCCAGCCGAGCAACAGGGTTGACAGTCGTTACATATTCGTACAAAACAGTGAACTAAACGAAGTAAATGATAAATTATTTTCCCACAAATTAGGACATCCGTATCATCCGGAACAAACTGAAATATACGCGAGCTGTATATACAAAACTGAAAAAGTGAGAAGCAACTTACTTAATGGCCGTTGCAAGTGTCTCACGATTACCCATGTTTTCTTAACATCGGCTGTAGCATTGTTATGAACATCTGCGTCACAAGAGAAAAAGGAAAGGAAAGAGACACAAAGAAAAAGCACGCCGACATTGTGAGTGCACATTAACTTCGGGAAGATCTACGTCTGTGAATAAAATATTTACCTTTCAAAGGATTTTCAAGTTTTACTGCTCCAGGTAAAAGTATGTTGGTACTTATAATGGATAGATGGTATTTTCTCTAGGAAAAAGTTTCTTCACTGGTAAAAAGAGTATTTATACAGGGACTAAGTGTGATTTTGAAAGGGAAATCTGGGACGAAAGTAGAACTTTTTTTGACTTGGATACACCCGGATAAAAGACAGGCCGTTACAAATCCTTGTAGCCGCATGTGTGTTTCCATCTACATATATCTACATACGTACAATGCAGGTCACATACAACTACCTGTTACAGAGAGGCGTGTAATGCGAAACCTAATTAATACGAACTGAAGTCACGACACTGCAAATATCCTATTGCCCTTGCAAATACGTCTTATGCAAATGAAACCTATCGATAAAAGAAAAGGATTATCGTTATGGTTTAAATAAGAATGAAACCAGTCGAAAGAAGAAATGTCGTTAAGACCTCAGTAATCAAACTGAAATCAATAACCTGCTGTTCAATGTAACTCTGTGTTCGTAGATAACGTTGGGACGCTGCCACTAAGACACAAGTACCAAAATGCATCTGTACAGAGGCAATACGCGCAACGGGGAAATCTATTGTTTCTTTGGTGCACTATGAAACTAATAGCGCCTCTATAGGTTCCTTGCTGCACCTCGTCGCAGTATAATATCAAATTACGATATCTTTTCTTCCCATTGTCCGATTTTGATTAAATTAAGCGCTTATCTAACTGTACGATACGTACAAGCTATGTATGAAATCCTACTCGAAATTAATTAGTACTTCTAGAGAATAATGTGTTCAGTGTGTTAAAAAACAGACAGTCCCCGTTATCGTTGACAAAAAATTTTAAATTACGATTTTTTTCCTTCGGATATGAACCAGAGATATTGCTTTGTTGGGGTGGCTTGCATGCCTCAACAATACAGACAGCCGGACCGCTGGTGCAACCACAGCGGAGGCGTATCTGTGAAGAGGGCAGACAAAAGAGTAGTTGCTGAACAGGGGCAGCAACCTTTTCAGTATTTGCAGGGGAAACTTTCTGGAGATTGACTGAGCTGCCCTTGTAACATCAGCTAACATTGCTTTGTCATACACTTCCTGCGAACGGCTGAAAGCAAGGGTACTCTACAGCAGTTACTTTTTCGGAAGATATGCATCCTGTCGGGATCTCCGAGGGGGTGGGTGGTGGGGGAAGGCGGGAGGGTACTGCTCAGGAAAATATCGTCAGCAGTAAAGAACACACTGGCACTCTACGGTCGGAGCGTGGAATTTTCTATCTAGTTAGAGAACTCCAAAAGAGAAATGGATAGGTTAAATTTAAATATTGTCGGCATCAGTGGAGGATTTATGATAAGGTGAGAACAATTCTATAGATACAAAATAAGTTGGGGATATTGAAAGGAGTACACATAGCCTACTCTGCCATGGGCATATTTTTATAAGAATTTGTACTGTTATTCCGCGTTGGGCACATTTTATTGGTATTAAACTGCAAAACATATCCAGTGGCAGATATCGGCTCTGACCATAACTTAGAGGTCATGAACTGTTCATTGAAAGTTTGCAAAAAGGTAGAAAATTAAGGAGATGGAACCTGGACAAACTGAAAGAACCAGGGGTGGTTGAGAGATTCGGTAGTAGCATTAGTCGAGGATTGACCAAAACAGGGGAATGTAATACAGTAGAAGAAGACCGGGTAGCTCTGAGAGAGTAGTGAAGGCGGCAGAGGGTCATATGGGTAGAAGGAAATGGCCTAATGAAAAACCTTTGGATAAAGCAGAAGGTACTGAACGTAATATATGAAAGGAGAAAATATATTTAAAAAATGCAGCAAGTGAAACAGTCGAAACGGCGTAAAGATGGTTGAAAAATGAGGTTGTCAGGATGCGCAGACTGGCTGAGCAGGCCAGTAGAAGAATGTATAACTAGGGGAATGATGGACACCGCCTACAGAACAAAAATACATTTGCAGACAATGAAAGCTGTTCGATGAACATGAAGAGCTGAGATGGAAAACCAGGACTAAGCATAGAAATGAACTTGGTGGCAGTATTCTATAAACGGAAGATAAATTAGAGGAATATAAGATAGGGGATATGATACAGGGAGAAGAATTTGACAGAGCACTGAAAGATTTGAGTCTAAACAAGGCCCCTGGAGTAGATGATATTACGTCTCAACTGCTGATATCGTTAGGAGAGCAAGTCATGAAGTTATTGTTCCAACTGGTATGCAAATGTATGAGGCAGGAGAAATACTCTCCAACTATAAGAAGAAAATAACAATTCCAATACCAAGGAAAACAACTGCAGACGAACGTGAAGTTACAGAACTATCTAATACGTCACAGTTGCAAAAAGACAAATTATTTACAGATTACTGGAAAAACACTAATTATTTATCGACTAATGGAAAAACTGATGAAATCTGACCTTGGGGACGTTCTCTTTGGATTTAGATGAGATGTAGGAACACGGAAGGCAATACTCACGACTTATATTAGAAGAAAGGTCAAGAAAGGCAAACCTACGGTTTTGGCTGTTGTAGATCTGTAGAAAACCTTTGACAATGTTGACTGGAATACACTCTTTTAAATTATGAAGGTAGCAGTGCTAAAATATTGGGACCGAACAGTTATATTCAACTTATACAAAAACAAGGCAGCAATTACAAGAGTCGAAAGGCATTAAAGGAACGCAGGGGTTGGTGAAAGAGGAAGACAGGACCGTAGGCTTTCGCCAATGTTGTTCAAGCTCTACATTGAGTCAGATGTGAAGGAATACAAGGAAAAACTTGGAGGGGGAATAAAGTTCAGAGAGACGAGATATAAACTTAGCGGTTTATCGATGACAGCGTAATTCTGTCAGAGACAGCAAAGGAGCTAGAAGAGCAATTGAACAGTATGGACAGCGTCTTGAATGGCGGGTAAAAGATGAGCATAAACAAGAGTAAAACTAGGGTAATGGAATGTAGTCTCACAAAATCAGGCAATGCTGAAGGAATTAGATTTAGTGATGGGACAATAAAAGCAGTAGATGAATTTTGTTATTTGGGTATCATAAACATTTGTTTTAGCCGAAGTAAAGAAGATATAAAATGCAGAATGAGTTTGGGGAGAAAAGGGTTTCTGAAGAAACGAAATTTGTTGAAATCAGTATTAATTTAAATGTTAAGAAATAATTACTGAAAGCACTTCTTGTGTAGCATTGTATGGAAGTGAAACGTGGACGATAAGGAGTTCAGACAAAAAGATCATAGGAGCTTTAGAAAAGTAGTACTGCAGACGAATGATGAAACGTTTATCGGTAGATCACGTAAATAACGAGAAATTGGGGATAAAAGGAGTTTCTGGCATATTTTCTGAGTAAGAGAAGGGATAGCTTTGTGGGACACCTACTATCAAGGTATCGTCATCTTAGAATTAGATGGAAGTTTATGGCGTAAAATACTTATAAAGAGACCGAGAGGATGTAGGTTGAAGATATTATTCGCAGACTAAAAGCCATGCAGAAGATAGGGTGGAGTGGAGAGCTGCATTAAACCACTCTACGGACTGAAGACCATTACAACAGGTCTTTTCTTTTAGTAAAGTGAATGACTTAAGGTTTCCTATTACATATTGTGAAGAACTGTCAACAAGTCGTGGTATGCACTGCTCGTACTACTTTAATTCGACGTCAACATAAAAGGTTTGATCCAACACGCTCTCTAGCTGACTATTGGCCACTGGGTCATAGCCCACTTATAGTAGCCAACCAGTCAACTAGCAACGGCGTTGCTCAAGCCTTCTACGTTGACGTGACGTACGCGCCACGGCTTGTCTTTCTCGTTGGCCTCAAGTGACGTGCGGGTCTTTTGCGCAGCCCATATTGTTTTTGTAGCGCACTACTTCCGTGCACCAATAACTTTACTAGCAATCATCAGCTCTGCATCAACTTTGAAGGATTTCACTTTAGGCAATCTTAGCATCAAAAATTTATGAATCATTGCTCATGATGAGAACTATGTTGTTCTCAAATATCTTTTTTCATTTACTAAACATGACAACAATTACTTATAAATTTCTCCGAAATAATAACTGGTTATTCTTCTGTTAGCTATGTCAACAAAAATTTGATACTAGCTTTCCAGCGTGCGTTGCATTACTTGTATTGAATTAAATCTGTGGATAACTAAATTTCCGAGTTTTTCTATTAAAATCAAGAGAACAGAAAATGTAACTATTGGTAATTGCTAATCTCCGAAAGTTCCTGAGTGACCGTTTTGAATTTTGATGCAACGTTGCACTGGAATAGTCACGCGGATTTATACACTCTTGTTAGGGATGTCACCATTTAATCGTTCAGCTGACAATGTTTCATATTAGCAATTGCGAAAAGTTTTCTAATCCTTAATTTCACAGCTGTACTTTCCACAGTGTCCGTAGTTTCAGACTTTTTTCTGAAGAACGTTTGCACTGGTTCCATCAATAAAAGCAGACACTGCACATCGTATTTAAATGACACACACCAAGCAGGCGACAATTGCAGTAAACGTTTCTTCCTATGCGGGTCTTACATGGTGAAATTCGCATCCACTCATGGGTAGCAGACAACGTGTTTCTTCAGCATAATTCGGACATTTAAATATATTCAATCAAGACACGAATTTCACATTCTTGGGGGTTAGGTGGTACATCTCCTAATAAACGGTCTTTTCGCCCTATCCTTAAGTCTAAACCTTGCAGTCACCTATCATGGTTCTTTTTAGCTACTTTTAGGTATAAAACTGTGTATCTTCAATAACAGTTTGCACACGGACATATTGTTCATTTATATCTACGCGTTCACTTTTTCACACCATTAGGTAACCGGAAAAATATTTCGGTATATAGGGTAAGTGTACATGTTATCGGCATCTTAAAGGGAATCCCAATAAATACGAGGGTAAGTCAATTATTATCCGTAAAGTAGTTATAAAATTTTATTGTAATAAAGTACGAAACTTACAAGAACAGCCGGCCGCGGTGGCCGAGGAGACTGAGGCGCTCCAGTCACGGTCTGCACGGCCACTACGGTCGGGGGTACGAATCCCCCCTTGGGCATGGGTATTTTTGCCGTCCTAGTTCGTAAGTAGTTCATAAGTAGTTGGTAAGTTTAGGGACTGATGACCCCGTAGTTACGTCCCATAGACTATACAAACATTGTCTTACAAGAACATCATTTTTCGACATAGTCTCTTTGCTTTTCAATGCACTTCGTCCATCGCTCTAATGCCTGTTTGAGTGGACCAAACAAGTGATAGAATGGTCAAGATCGGGACTATATGGAGGATGATCCAGTACACCGAATTTAAATTTCTGGAGCGTTTCAGCAGTGTGGACAGCAGTATGCGCACGGGCATTGTCGTGCAACACCTTCTGACAGCAATCCTCGGAGTTTGCTTCGAATGAATTGCAGGCTTTAGCCTGTCAGTAAGCATCTCACTGTAACGTACACTGTTTATTGTCGTGCCCCTTTCACCATAATGTTCCAGTTCAGAACCTCGTGCAAAAAAAAAAAAAAAAAAAAAAAAAAAAAAAAAAAAAAAAAAAAAAAAAAAATGCTTCGTCACCAGTAATGATTCTGTCTAAAAAGTTGTCCCCTTACATAGATGTCGAGGCGCCTTTGCTTATGCAACTGTGTGAGTTGTTTTGGGACCCATCTTGCACAAACTTTACGAAACCCAAGTCTGTTGTGAATAATTTCGTAGGCAGAACCATGACTAATTTGAAGACGATGAGCCACTTCATCAATAGTTAATTGTCTTTCTAAGAGAATCATTTCCCGTGATCGCTGAATGGTATCTTCATTTGTGGCGGTAAACGGTCGTTCGGCTCCTTCATCGCGCTTAACACTCGTGCGACCATTTCGGGTTTTTCCAATCCACTCGTACACACTTCGTTGTGGCAAAACACTGCTCCCGTACTGTACTGAAAGTCTTCTATGAATTTCGGCCCCTAATACACCTTCCGCTCACAAAAAACGTATCACTGAACGTTGCTCTTCTGTGGTGCAAATAGACAGCGGAGCAGCCATGATTAACAGCACAGCAGCGACAACAAAACTAACGTAGCAGCTTGAAAATTGCAAAGATATAACAACAAATAAAGAAAGCATGCGTCACCAACGTAAAACGACAGTACTACCAACATAAGCAAAAATACAACTATATTGCGGATAATAACTGACTTATCCTCGTATCATGCATAAACCCAATTTATGACTACACTATTACTTGTAAGAGAGAGTGACACGCCATATAATTCTATATCGTTTCTTAAGGATATCAGCAAGTCCTTGTCATAAAAATCAGTTTATTTTAAAGCAAATTTAGTAGGTTCACCTTACGTGCCAGTGGTCGGCAGTGCAAAATGTGCCGAGACTGTTATCGGCACTCAATCGTACTATTTATCAGCAATGCCACGTAAAGTATTATGAGGAAGTGCAGTCTTTAAAGATGGAGCTCACGCTCGAGTTTTTGGGGTAAGATGGGGAAGGAAATCGGCCGTTCCCTTTGAAAGGAACCGTCCCGGAATTTGACTGTAGTAATTTTGGGAAATCACGTAAAACCTAAATCTGGATGGCCGTAGGTGAATTTGAACCACCATCCTTCCAAATACGAGTCCAGTGTGTTACCATTGCGCCACCTCGTTCGGAAAGCATTATGAAGTCCAGAAATTTTCATTTCTACTTCAAAATTACAAAATTTTAATATAAAATCTCAAACAATATCCTCATTAAATAGTATATACAAATGCTTATCCTGGTATTAATCATTAATGTAAGTCACCCCACTATAATTACGCTTTACTATTCGTCAATATGAAACCATCACATAAAAGTGTTTATTTATTTACACAATTGTGTCAATTGTAAGTTGTGACAGTTCTTTTCTAGATGCCGCTGCAATATTCATGAAACCAATTTTTACACTGGATACACTGTAGCCGAAGTTTTCTCCCTTCTCCTCGTCTTACGAATTTCGTTACTTTGATGTACAATTTCCTGGTTACTTCCTTTGTCAATCATTCTTTTACAAATTTCAGTTTTAGGGCATTTTTCCTTATCTTCTAGATGTTCTTTCTTTCTTTCTTTTTTTTTTTTTTCTTTGCTTGTTCCCTTTTCTTTCTACTTTCCTCTAACATGCTTCTTTTTCGCTTTTTCCCATCCATTGTGCAGATGTTGCCACTGCTGGAATTTCTTCTATCTGTCTTTTCTTCAAAACTGGATGATCTTTTGGCCAGAGTAGTGTGGTTTTTTCAAAGAGAGGAAAGTACCTGGGACGTGGAAGGAAATGACGTCTGGTTTTTAGAAACCTCATCGTTGAAATTTGTGGTCCTACACTTCTTGGTCGATTGATTCGATATCTCTTAATTTGAACCTGTACCATGTACCACACTGCCTTCCTGAGAATAATGAAATAACATTTCTTTTAGAAATCCTTTCAGTAATTTCAGGATGCCTCTTAAGAAATGCCTCGTACCAGTGTTTACCTGGTCTACCATTACTGAAAGGGGTTTCTTTCTGTAATTTTTTGACAAGCACAACTTCAGAATCACAGTTGTTGTTTTTTCACACGAAAACTCTTTCTACTCAAGATGATAATTCAGTTAACATCTTTTGCCTTTTCATGCTCACTAAGAATCGACGAAGGTCCCATTTTTCTGGAAGAAAAAGTACTGCCGCTTACTTTATTCTGGAGTGTTGATTTGGTCATGCCAAACCGTTTCATTGGTCTAAGTACAGGAAACCGCCAGCCACTGTTTTCATAACATACATCATGCTTTCTTCACGGTAAACAAGTTGGGAGCCATCATCAAGGTAAATATTAATTCATTGCCGAGTGATCGGCTCAATGATGTCTGAGTTTCTGCCATCTCTTTTATCAAGTTTTAATAATAACTTAGTAAAGAATGTATATGGCGGTTACTGGTTCGAATGTTCTCAAAGTATTTCTTTTTTGTATTTCATACGACAGGTTATGATACGAAAATATTTAACTAAAATACACTTCGGGCAACACTGCGTTTTATTAGTTATCATCTGATAACTCGCACCGCAAAGTGCACCAACAAAAATGTAGTAGGAGCAAAGTAAAAACATGTATTGTGTCTTCTGACTCAAGTAGCGTATATTTTTGCAAAAGAATGTATCAAAATGCAACTGTACTTACGTTGCAAAACAGGTTGATGATACGAAAACTGAGTTCCTACCTCTAAACATGCACGCTAAGCAAAGACAATATCAACTGCGGCTGTTTCAATACACACTGTAATGCAACGCCTTCGACAAAAGCGCCGCGGCCGAACTATGTGTATCTAAAATTCAAGAAATTCCTATAGATGATGGCACTACAATGTTGTACATTTAATGAACGCATCTAATCGCTAAAGTGAAGCTTACTCGGACAGCGCTGATTAATGCTACACTTATTCTAGGTCTCTAATTTTGGCAAAAATGAAATACGAAATTAAGCAAGCTGCGGTGTAGTAGTTGATTAACTGCAATAGGAAAGTCCAAATGTTCAAATGTTTGTTAAGCTTAAGGGACTTAACTGCGGGGTCATCAGTCCCTAAACTTACAAACTAATTGTGAACTAGCTAATATTAAGGACGCCACAAATATCCATGCCCGAGGGCGGATTCGAACCTCCGACCGTAGTGGCCGTGCAGACCATGACTGGTGCGCCGCAGAACTCTGGACCACCGCGACCGGCGATGATTTAGTCCTTAGAAAGCCCGGCGTTTATAAAATACCTTGTGAGTGCGGGAAAACATACATTGGCCAGACTGTTCGTACCGAAGATCGCCGCCATAAGCGATTGATGCAGCCTGAAGAATCCGCGGTGGCGGAATACTGTCTCTCAGAGGGACACAGGATGCAACACGACGAGACACAAGTTGTTGCAAACACCTCACATTACTGGGATTGTGTTTTGAAAGAATCAATTGAAATCAGAGTAACAGATAACACAAGTAATCGTGACAAGGTTATTTTTTGAGTAAATCGTCGAATCCTGTGTTGTCAGACCTGAAGAAACATGGGCATCTGCATGAAATAGCAATAAATGACAATCTATAACGATTTATCGTTTTTGACATTAGCCACCACTGGATACGCTACAACTTCTCTCGCGCTAGGGGTCAGCAGCTACGAGTAAACTGACGCCCTCTGTACTTAGCGCATGCGCCTTCCTACTTTCGTTACTAATATAGAGCAAGCCGTTCCACATTTTCAGTCAGTCACGGCGAGAGCGGCTTAGCTTCCTCACGTGAAGGACCGCAGAAATATTGTGTACAGCTGTCAGAATGATCCGGCTGTAAACCCGCGAAGAATTTGATCAATTAATGCGCCGAGAAAGTTTACATAGCCTAATTTAGATATTCCTGTTTGAATGAAATTTCGACCAAGACATTAATTGATTATTTTCCTTAAATTTGTTTATTGTTGGTGAGGTGGTATATTTCTAAATTAGGGTGTCTGTTTCAGATTTCTTTTCCTTGGAAAAGGTTGGCATTGTCTATTGAATATTTTAGATAAAATACTGTGGTGCTAAGGCCTATGTTTCCATTTGCACTCTGAAATTGAACTTGTTTAAATGAATGTTTACGGTGAAACTATGGAGGCTGGTGCCTCGAAATTTGTCCGCCCTTCCATTTTCAGCCTACTGCTCTGCACCACGCCGGCTTAGCGGCGTTTCGATAGTTATGCGGCTGGCGGAACGGCGACGGTGTGGTACGCAACGAATTTCATACCACAGGTGTAGCCGTCACTGGTGAAATTTATTCATAACAACTGAAACATCTTGCTGATGTAATCCAAGACCAACGACCAGGAAGACAGTGTGATGTAGCTCCATGATAACGTCTGCCCTTATTCTGAGAGAGTGAAAAAAAATTACCGTACGAATATTGGATTGAGAAGTCCATTCTGCCTCCACTTTATTCACCACATGTTTCGCCCTCATATTTTCAGCATTTCCTCTCTCTATCGGACAACCATCAAGAAACTTTATATCCTGCTGAATATCTGTTCCGAAGATAGTTCAACCTTCTCAAAACTACGTGATTTTTATAGTTCTGGAATCTGAAGCCTTAGCAGGCTCCTTTAAATAGCCTTAGAAGATAATATCGCCACTGACTAATACATCTGTTAGTGTTGAAGAACGTTATGAACTCAGAGTATGCCGCTAAATAATGGAATCTGTTTGCGAGAGAGACGTGACTGCCCACACATGTTTGCTAGTTGCAAGTGCTCTGTGACATAAGGTCAAAGGCAAATATTTAATAGCTTGCTTCCAGTAGTTGCAGGAGATACAGCTATTCATTTACCACATGTAAAAGGTAAGCATGAAATGTCATAATTGTATAACTGTGATGAAGTACGTTAATTGGCCGTGAACACATTCACATAAAAAGGTTTTAATTGGGTACAGTGCTATGAAATTAGAGCCGTAATTTTCCTGAGTGTCATAGTGAAGGCTGCGTACGATGCACACCAGCGTTGTATGAATCAAGTAATTGCCATTTAAACGTGCGTCTAATTTCATACACACTAAATACAGTACGCTGTTATCCACGTTAAGGGTAGTTATTTCTGCAAAACGAATTACATATTTCTCTAAATCATTGGAACATACGTAATTTCTACACAGTTGCATTCTTGTGTCACTTTTCTTTAGTACAAATGAAGTATATGACTTGTATGGTTTTTAAGGTTTGGAGTCCATGGTTAACCGTATGAAACTAAAAACCCATTTAAAGCAGACTTAGTTGAGATGAAAACATGTTCAGAATGTTTATAATTACACTTAGCAGTTAAGTAATGACAGTCCGAGATACAACCAGATGAGGAAGGTGTCCAGTACGTATGCATAGTCATTATGAAAGTAGAATCAAGTTTTATGTGGCACACTCTCTTAATGTGTACCTGATAACTAGCGTTTCTTTTCGGTCGGTATGAGTCCACATAAAGTCGACGGTTACAAAAGTATCAGTTGACACTAGAGAGCCACCTGTATTCAAGGTCACCCCTTTGCCCTAACCTTCTACCCATGAACTCTGAGACATGTTCACGAATTAATCTCCACCTCTCCCCATGGACCAGTGGAACTGAATCAGTTTTGCCACTCCGGATTATAGAACTAGAGCACATGAGTGGATGGCTTCATCTTTACCTGTACACAATAAGGCGTAATCCACTAGACGTGATTTGATCAGGAGTTATTGGCCATTATTATAAATGTATTATAGTGTTATTATAACTAGTATTGCCTGTTGTCGAAAAAAATTGACACTCCTCTAAAGGTGTATACAGTACACCAATAGGACAAGACTTTTTTTTTTTTTTTTTTTTTTTTTTACGATTACGTCATTTGAGGTCACGACTCTGAAATGAGAGGAATTCTCATTGTATGATAGTATGATCTCGTTTTGATGCTTAAGTTTGCGTCTTCAAAATTTTGCACTTAAATGGCAGTGTATTTTGACTGCATTGACGTAGAGGATTATAATTTACAACGCCAATGGGATAGAGATGGTAACGTACGACTTCAGTAATTAGACATGATACGTATACCTGCTCATGAGAAGAAAGGATCATAAGAGATGTAGAGAGAGACAGAAAAAAAAAGACAAAATGATTCTTGTGTTTCAATTACAAATGTACAATTTTAGAATCTTTCCTTTACTTTTAAGTGTAATTTTTCTACTTTCAAATTTGAAGTTGTTAGGTCAAGTGAAAGTAGCCTGTAGGTTTTAATGAGTGAGACTGCGAGTGTAAAATTAGTGACTAAATGGCTTCGTCTTTTCAGTGGTTCGGCCTGGAAGTTTAAATTTTATCCACCGTCGTTGACCTTTGTGTGTGTGACAGGGGCGTACATATGGTGAGAGGCCCAGGGGCGTGCCCCTCCACCTAAAAATGCGAATATATTGAAAAATAATAGCTACGTTATCTGAATTATAGTCTAGGTAAACTAAAAGGAGCTTCGGCGCAAATCATTCTCTGAACATGTGTAAAACTATAGCAAATTTTATTGGGTGTCTGCTTAATATTATTTATCTTTACACTAACCTTGCTGAACGCCCCCGCCCTAAAATAATATATATGTTATATTCGCTACAGGTTTATATGCCAAGTAGTTCTGCCGATGATGAGGAGATCAAAGAAGTATGAGGAGCTAAAGGAAATTATTCAGACAATTCGGTAGTAGGACAAGGAAGGTAAGTGAAGATAGTAGGTTAATATGCTCTGGGGAAACGGAATGAAAGAGGAACTCGCTTGATAGAATTTTGCACGGAACATAATTTAGTTATAACAAACACCTGGTTTAAGAATCACAAAAGAAGGTTGTATACGTGGAAGAGACCAAGAGACACCGGAAGGTAGATATTATAATGGTAAAACATACATTTCGGAACCCGGTTTAAACTGTAAGACAAACCCAGGGGCAGATATAAACTCTGACCATAACTTATTGGTCATGAATTGTAGGCTGAAACTGAAAAAAACTGTAGAAAGGTAGGAAAATAAGGAGATGTGACCTGGATAAACTGAAGGAACCTAAAGGTCGTGAGAATCAGAGGCAGCTTTAGGCAACAATTGACAGAAACGGAGGGAAATAAAACAGTAGAGGAGTAATGGGTAGCATTGAGAGTTGAAACAGTGAAGGCAGCAGAGGAGAAATTAGGAAGGCAAGACCTACAAAAATCCTTGGATATCTCAGGACGTACTAAATTTAATCGATGAAAGGAGAAAATATAAAAGTTCAGTAAATGAAACAGGCAAAATGGAGTACAGACGACTAAGAAATGAGATTGACAGGAAGTGCAAAATGGCTAAGCAGGAGTGGCTAGAAGGCAAATGCAAGGATGTAGAAGAATGTATAAATAGGGGGAAAATAGATACAGCCTACAGGAAAATAAAAGAAACATTTGGAGATAAGGAAAACTGCTCTACGAATATCACGGACACTGATGAAAACCAGTTCTCAGCAAAGAAGGAAAAGCTGAAAAGTGGAAAGAATATATAGAGAGACATTATGAAGGAAGTGAACTTAGCGGCAATATTATAGGAAGGAGAGAAGAAGTAGATAAGGATCAAATAGGAAAGACTATAGTGAGAGATGAATTTGACAGAGTACTGAAAGACCTAAGTCGAAACAAGGCCCCTGGAGTAGATGACATTCACTCAGAGCTACTTAAGTCTCTGGGAGAACCAACCATAAAAAAACTGTTTCACCTGGTGTGTAAGATGTATAAGACAGGTGAAGTACCCTCAGACTTTGAGAAAAATGTTATAATCCCCATTCCAAAGAAAGCAGGCTCAGTCAGGTGTGAAAACTACAGAACAATCAGTTTAATAGAGTCCAGTGCCAGCTGTCACCAGTGTCGCTGCGTTAACAGCGCTAAGTATCTGAATTTAATTTGTGTCAAATTTAATTTGCCTGTCTAGTTCATTTTCGGTAGTACTGTTTTAAGAGGTTTATTCCCGCGTACTTGCAGATTTCGTTTGTACTACTGTTTTAATAGTTTATTCTATCGTATTTGATAAATACCGTTGTGTTTAGTCTTCGTCTTTGACCGGTGTCTTTCAAAACAAGTCAGACCGTTAGTAAGCTCGTTATCAGTCAGTCCAGTGCCAGCTGCCACGAGTGCCGGACTCAGTTTTGTTGATCGACAGTGTAGTTACCACTGACCACAGTTAAGTCAGCAGCCAGCCGCCTTCATTAGAGTACTAGGCTTCTTTAAAGTTGTTAATTGCTGTTAATTGTATCGATAGGATGGATAGGATGTGTGCCTGCTGTGTGCGGACGCAGGAGGAGTTGGCCGCGGTTCGCGAACAGCTGAGCGTGCTGTTGGCTACAGTCAGCCGTCTTCAGGCTGCTGTCTCGGGGTGCAGCGATGGTGGGGAGTCTGGTGCGTCGAGTGGGACACCTCAGGTGTCTCACGCTACGCTCTCTGTCCCTGCTACCGAGGCACCTTCAGGTGTACCGGACGTCGTCGAGCCGCCTTCTCCGCAAGGGGAGTGGCGGGTTGTACGGCGTTCGCGTCGCTCTAGGCGGAAGGCCAATGTGGAGGCTGGACGTCCGTCCGCGCCCGTTCGTCCTGTGAGTGAAAGTGTGGCCACTCCTTCAGCAGGGTCCGAGCAGGTGCACGGGGGGAGGGGATTATTAGTTATTGGGAGCTCCAATGTCAGGCGCGTGATGGAGCCCCTTAGGCAGATAGCGTCCAGATCTGGAAGGAATTCCAACGTGCACTCGGTGTGTTTGCCGGGGGGCCTCATCCGAGATGTGGAGGCGGCCTTGCCGGCGGCTATCGAGGGTGCGGGGTGCAGTCGACTGCAAGTCGTAGCTCACGTCGGCACCAATGACGCTTGTCGCTTGGGTTCTGAGGACATCCTCAGGTCCTACGAGCGGCTGGCGGAATTGGTGAAGGCTGCTGCCTTCGCACGCAGGGTGCAAGCAGAGCTGTCGATTTGCAGCATTGTTCCCAGGGTTGATCGGGGTCCTTTGGTTTGGAGCCGAGTGGAGGGTCTGAACCAGAGGCTTCGCCGACTCTGTGACAGTCATGGCTGCAGATTTCTGGATCTGCGTTATCGGGTGGGGAATTGTAGGGTGCCCCTAGATAGATCAGGGGTGCACTACACTAAGGAAGCGGCTACTCGGGTAGCAGAGTACTTGTGGAGTGCACATGGGTTTTTTTTTAGGCTAGGCGCTAACTCTGATGAGCACTCGCCTGTCAGCATTCAAACAGCGAATTCAGGCCACGTTCGGAACAAAAATTCGAACATAAAAATATTAGCCGCGAACTTACAGAGTATTAGAAACAAAGTTCCCGAATTTGCAGCGCTGCATGGAAGTTATTGCGCTCAGATAGTTTTAGGCACCGAAAGCTGGCTAAATGATGATGTGGCAAGTTCAGAAATATTTATCGAAGCGTGGAATGTATATCGGAAAGATAGATCTGATACGACTGGAGGAGGAGTGTTCATCGCTGTGGACAAAGATATTGTTTCTACTGAGATCGAGGTTGAAAGTAACTGTGAAGTTATCTGGGCACGCATAACAGGTCTAAAAGAAGTAAAATTAATAGTTGGGTGTTTTTACCGGCCCCCCAGTGCTGCTGTAGCAGTTTTAGAATCATTCAAGGAAAGTCTACACCAGGTAGTGCATAGGTATCCGGGCCATGTAATATTAGTCGGAGGTGACTTCAACCTTAAGAGTATAGATTGGGACCTCGCTAGTTACATTTCAGGCGGTACAGACAAGCAGTCTTGCGAGCTACTTTTGCACACATTCTCCGAAAACTGTCTTGAGCAGTTAAACCGGCAACCCACGCGCAATGGAAATATTCTAGAACTTATAGCCACAAACAGGCCTGACCTTATTAACGATGTCTGTGTAGAGACAGGAATTAGTGATCACGATATCGTCATAGCGTCGATGGTGACCAAAGTTCATAAACCAGTCAAGAAGGCTAGGAGCGTGTTTTTGTTGGGAAAAGCCGACAAGCAAATGTTACGATCGCACTTAGAAAATGAATGGGCATCGTTTAATTCTGGGACTATGGATGTAGAGGAATTGTGGACTAAATTTAAATGCATTGTTAATGAAGGGTTAGAGAAATATGTGCCAGTAAAGACGATTAAGGATGGAAAAGATCCACCGTGGTATAATAATAATGTTAGAAAGCTGCTGAGAAAGCAAAGGCTGTTGCACTCTCGATTCAAAAAAGAACACGCAAATGATGACAGGCAAAAGTTAGTAGAGATTCGTGCGTCTATAAAAAGATCGATGCGTGAAGCATACAATAATTATCACAGCCATACCTTAGCAAAAGATCTTTCCGAGAACCCGAAAAAATTCTGGTCCTACGTAAAATCGATAAGCGGGTCAAAGCCCACTGTCCAGTCACTAGTTGATCATTCCGGGGCAGTAATAGAAGAAAGCAAACGGAAAGCTGAAGTTCTAAATTTAACCTTTAAGAAATCTTTCACGCAGGAGGACCGCACAAATATACCATCATTTGATCAACGTACTAATTCCGAAATGGGGGACATAGCAATAGGTATTTCCGGTGTAGAGAAGCAGCTGAGAGAGCTAAATACGAAAAAGTCTGCTGGTCCGGATGGTATACCAGTTCGGTTTTACAAAGACTATTCTGCGGCATTGGCCCCCTACTTAGCTTGCATTTATAGCGAATCTTTAATTCAGCGCAAAGTTCCTAGTGATTGGAAAAAAGCGCAGGTGACTCCCGTGTATAAGAAAGGAAAGAGAACTGACCCATACAATTACAGGCCAATATCGTTGACATCGGTTTCATGTAGAATTTTGGAGCTTATTCTCAGTTCGAATATAGTAAATTTCCTTGAAACGGAAAAGCTTCTTTCCATGAATCAGCACGGGTTTAGGAAACATCGTTCATGTGAAACTCAGCTTGCCCTTTTCTCACATGACATCTTGCGAGCCATGGACGAAGGGCAACAGGCGGATTGTGTTTTTCTCGACTTCAAAAAGGCGTTCGACACGGTGCCACACTGCAGACTGCTAACGAAGATACGAGCTTATGGAATAGGTTCACAGATTTGTGACTGGTTGGAAGACTTCCTAAGTAATAGAACGCAGTACGTTGTTCTCGACGGCGAGTGTTCATCAGAGACGAGTGTATCGTCAGGCGTGCCCCAGGGGAGTGTGATAGGACCGCTATTATTTTCTATCTATATAAATGATCTGATGGACAGAGTAAGTTGTAATTTGCGGCTGTTTGCTGATGATGCTGTGGTGTAGGGGAGGGTGTCGTCTGTAACTGACTGTAATAGCATACAGGTTGACTTAGACAAAATTTCTAGTTGGTGCGAAGAATGGCAGCTAGCTCTCAATGTAGAAAAATGTAAGGTGATGCGCATGAGTAGAAAAAACAGTCCTATAATGTTCGAATACAGCATCAGTAGTGAGCTTCTTGATGCGGTCGCGTCGTTCAAATATCTAGGTGTAACATTGCAGAGCGATATGAAATGGAACGAGCATGTAAGGACAGTTGTGAGTAAGGCAGACAGCCGACTTCGGTTTATTGGGAGAATTTTGGGAAGATGTACTTCACCTGTAAAGGAGATCGCGTATAAAACGCTTGTACGACCACGTCTTGAGTATTGCTCAAGTATTTGGGACCCGCAGCAGATCGGTTTGAAGGAAGACATAGAGGCGGTTCAGAGGCGAGCAGCTAGATTTGTTACCGGTAGGTTCGACCAATGCGCGAGTGTCACGGAAATGCTCCGGCAACTCAATTGGGGATCGCTGGAAGAAAGACGACGTTCTTTTCGTGAATTTCTGTTAAGTAAATTTAGAGGGCCGGAATTTGAAGCTGAGTGTAGTACGATCTTGCTGCCGCCTACTTACATTTCGCGTAAAGATCACAAAGACAAGATAAGAGAAATTAGGGCTCGTACGGAGGCATATAGGTATTCTTTTTTTCCTCGTTCAATTTGGGAGTGGAATAGGAAAGGAAATGCCTAGTAGTGGTACAGTGTACCCTCCGCCACGCACCTTACGGTGAATTGCGGAGTATGTATGTAGATGTAGATGTAGATGTAATAGATCATGGTTGCAAAATTTTAACACGAATTATTTACAGAAGGATGGAAAAGCTGGTAGCAGACGACCTCGGGGAAGATCAGTTTCGGTTCAGGAGAAATGTAGGAACACAGATGGCAATACTCACTTTAAGGCTTATACTAGAAGATAGATTAAGAAAAGGCAAACCTACATATCTTGCTTTTGTAGATTTGGAGAAGGCTTTTAACAATTTTGATTGGAATAAACTCTTTCAAGTTCTGGAGCAAGCAGGAATAAAATATAGGGAGCGTAAGGTTATTTACAACTTGTACAAAAACCAGACAGCGGTTGTTAGAGTTGAAGTGCATGAAAGGGATGCAGTGGTTGGGAAGGGTGTAAGGCAGTGTTGCAGCCTTTCTCCATTGTTATTCGATTTGAACATTGAGGAAGGCATAAAGGAAAGCAAGGAGAAATTTGGTGAAGGAATTAAAGTTCAGGGTGAAGAATTAAAAACATTGCATTTTGCCGACCACATAGTAATTCTGTCAGAGACAGCAAAGGACCTGGAAGAGCAGTAGAACAGAATGGTCAATGTGCTGAAAGATGCATATAAGATGAATATTAACAAGAGCAAAATTAGGGTAATGAAGTGCAGCTTAAGAAAATCAGGTGATGCTGAAGGAATTAGATTAGGTAACGAAACAATAAAGGTGGTAGATGAGGTTTGTTACTTGGGCAGTAAAATAACAAATGATGATCGCAGTACAGGGGATATAAAATGCAGTATGGCAATGGGTAGAAAAGCGTTCTTGAAAAAGAGAAATTTGTTAACATCGAATATTGATTTAAGCCTTAGTAAGTCCTTTCTGAAGGAATTTGTGTGGAGTGTTGTCTTGTATGGGAGTGAAATATGGACGATAGTGCGGACAGGAAGAGGATGGAGGCTTTTGAAATGTGGTGCTAAACATGAATGCTGAAGATTAGGTGGGTGGATAGAGCAACTAATGAGTACGTACTGAACGGAATTGGGGAGAAAAGAAATTTCTGGCATACCTTGGCTAAAAGAAGAGATCGATTGGTAGGTCACATTATTAGACATCAAGGAATTGTGAATTTAGCGTCGGAGGGAAGTGTGTGGATTAAAAACGGCAGAGCAAGACCAAGAGACGGATACAGATTCAGACAGATGTAGGTTGCCGTTATTATGTGGAGTTAAAGAGGCTTGCTCAGGATCGCGTATTTTGGAGAGCTGCATCAAACCAGTCTACGGATTGAAGACCACAACAACAACATTCGCTACTGGTGTGTGACGTAATTTTCATTATAGTAAGTCAAACCGTTACTGGGAAAAATGGTTCTTAAATGTTGGATGAACAAACTGACAGAGGGATAAGAGACCTTGCATGAGTTCCATTTCCAACACCTGGAGTGCAGAACTAAACAAACAGTACACATTATCAACTCTCAAGACGAATATAAAAAGCAATAGCACTCACCACAAACAAGCAAGAAAAATAACATCAGGATTAGGGCGTCCTAGGGCAGAATGTCTGTAGAAGCGCACCGTAACGACAATAATTACGGAAGGTGAGGGCTTATAGTCGAAGTAAGTTGATCCGAAATGCCAAGAGAAACTTTCAGGTATTTTGGGGTGAAAATAGCCATGACGGAATGTTAGTCCATTGTGTCTCTTCTACACAATTGCATTTCGGTTTGGCTGAGGTGGCAATTTAAGATGGGGCTAAAAGACGTCTCAGAAAAACCAATGAACAAGACAAAGACGTCCAAATTGCTATAAAAAATTCAAATTTTTGTAATTCTATGAGACCAAACTACGTTGGTCATCAGTCCTTAGACTTACACTAAGTTAAACTAACCTTAGGACAATACACACATCCATGCCCAAGGGAGGATTCGAATCTCCGCGCGATCCGTAACGTGGCGCTCCAGACCGCTCGTTTATTCGCGCGCGACAAATTGCGATCATACATTGCTTGAATAGTATGGCCATTAATGACGGAATTAAACACAGAGTCGCAAAAAATTAGTAAAGACAGCGAAGATTCTGATCCGATGGCGCAACATGTCACTTGGGGGATAGCAGCTATAGTGACTGAAGACCAGACGCACTCGTGTTTCCTACATCCAAATAAGCTAATCTGAAAGCAGTAAAGTTGTGGCCGTTTGGTGAATGGACAGTCTTCTCAGAGAATTGCCACACAACTTGTATTCACTGCAAAAGCGGGTTTCAATGGTCAAGTTAACATTCTGGCGCACGTAGAGGAGGTTTCAGAGGTCCAGACAGCACAGACATGCGCCAGAACGGTCGTATTGAAAAGGCAGAAAAGCGCATTATAGCTACCAGAACTTAGATATTAGACTCACACGAACAGTTGCCGACCGGTTACTACCAGTGAGACTGTGGACACGAAAACGTCTAGCCCGTCTTCCAGTCACGCCACGCTATCGTGTGTGAATCAACCGTTGACGCCAGAAGATGGCCGAGAAGATGGAATGTCGGGTCGTGACCTTCAGCAACGAAAGCAGATTCTGCGTGGACACAGGAGATGGTCATTTGCATGTACAACGTACACCCGGCTAGTTGTGTCTGCATTCTTTGGCGACACACTGACAGCCCCAGGCCTTATTAAGCTACAACTCTGATTCTTCAAATGTTTAAATGTTTGTTAAGCTTAAGGGACTTAACACGTTCGCTGCCGTTCACACTCTGGCGCGATGATGCTAGGAGCCACTTCACGCTCTGGCGCGTGATCGTATTTTGACAGCATCTTTTCATAGTTTTGAGCCACTGAATGTTTTGGTTTTAGTTTTCAATTTTTTATATGATTTTTTATTTCCATTTGAATTTGTGTGAAAACAACAAATGAACAATATAAACAGTACATACAAGGTATTTCATAAAACATATGCTTATTTCTATATCATCAGCAATATAAGTATTAACAATATCAAAACTAAGAAGTATTTTTTATAAACTGGTAACTAATCGAAATAAGATTAAAATAATGAAAAGCTTGCTTGCTTGTTTACATAAGAACCCAATAAATCTATCTTGACATCATGAGAAGCGTGTGTGGCTCGTATCCGATAATGCAAACGCGGAAATATGGAACGACGTACGTGTGCATATCACTGATACTTTTCCCTCAGTGCCTACCAGAGTATACAGCTTTATTAGACGATGCCAGTTTACGACAACCCATAATAGTATGCTAGGTCGCAGCACGCGCCAAAGCGTGAGCGTCACCTGACTCAAGTAACGTTTACACGCGCCAGAGCGTGAACGCAGCGAACGTTTTAACTGCGGGGTCATCAGTCGCTAAACTTACAAACTACTTATGAACTACCTTATACTAGAGACGACACAAACATCCATGCCCGAGGGGGGATTCGAACCCCCGACCGTAGCAGCCGTGCAGACAGTGACTGGCGCGCCGCAGACGGCTCGGCCACTGCGGCCCGCTCTGATTCTTCTTTTGTGTTTGAGGAGTAAATATAGATCAGCACGCAGTACGAGGAGGAAGTTGTAATTCTTTTGGTATTCTTGCAACATGAATGTGATGTGTTATCACAGTTACGTGCTCTGGAAGACATACAGCAAATTCCGTGGCCAGCACGACCTCTAGACGTGAGGGAGGCAGAGGGATGACAACTGACATGTGCGACCCGTCAAGCCACAACTCTTGCAGAACTAAGTGAACACGTGGAGCTGATGTGATGAATCCCAGGACAATATTCGCCATCTGTATCGCCGGATGAATAAGAGAATCAGCGGCATCACTTGCACTTAACGCAGGCTGCATCACACCGAAGGTAACGCCGTCCTCTCTGTGGTGTCGCACAAGTCTAAAGTGCGCGCCACCTACTTTCGCCGCGTGCCGCCATGCACGCACGGCGCGGCGTTCTTACGACGTCAGCCACGAGCGCCCTCTGCTGCAACTCCGCTCGTGGCCACCACTGAACGACATCGTTCACTTGGGACTGAGATAGGAACCAGTTAACACTTCGCAATCAGATAGGCACCAGTGAAGACTTGGCTATCGGATAGGCACTAGGCAGGCCTCTAGCTCAACTATGTATCAGCATTCTGCAGTACTGAGATATGTAAATGTTAAGTATTACTAAGTCTCTAAGAAATATAGATCTCGTTCTAATTTACTCTAGTGTTTCTAGTTTCTGCTGTCCCACTGGCTGGTCACCTCCTACCTGCACAAGCGTGCATCCTTTATTTCTGTGTCGGTCTTTCTACTCGGCCACAGACAACTACGACGGAAACGAGACACAAAAGCGGCGACGAGGCTGGGACACAAAACTCTCAGTGCTTACTGAGATGTCGCAATACGAGAAAATAACAAATGCTGGAAAGGCAGGCAATGTCTATGTAAACCAGTTGCTGTTTAGCAGAACAATTATTTTCTTACATCTTGCTAAAATTCACATAATTAAACAAGCCCATTAATAACATTCATCAAACAACCTCTTAAACAGACAACAAATAAGAAAAGGGGCAATAATCGAACTGATGGTAACTGATTACAGTGAGCTACGAATTATTTGCGCCGGACGGGAGTAGACGAGCGGTCAGGAGCGCCATGTTATGGATCGCGCGGCCATGGCCCTCGGGCATGGATGTGTGTGTTGTCCTTAAGTTAAACTTAGTTTAAGTAGTTTGTAAGTCTATGGACTGATGACCAACGTAGTTTGGTCCCACAGGTTTACAAACATTTGAACATTTTCTTTTAATTATATCTGAAATAGTACATCTTAGCCAATTAAAGGAAACTGTATTGACGTAATAGATAAGAGGCTTGAAATATTGCCGTCTGCCTTAAGGATACACCTTCATTAAATTCAAATAATCAATAAGCCCATTCATAATATTCGTTAAAGAACCTTTTAAAGAGACAAAAATTAAAAATGGGCAATAAATACACTCAAGTTGTCTGATTGCAATAATCTCTAAATTATTTGAAAGCTGAAATTGTACTGCTCAAACATCTAAAAATGATATTTAAACGACTGTTAAGAACTGACAATAACTAAAACAATTAATTTCAAGAAAAGTGCTGACAATATTAAATATGACTAAACGTCTTCCTTCTTTTTTATCACAGATGAATATATCAGTGCTGATCACCCAGCTGAGGGCTACTTTCAGAACTAACCGGACACAAATGCAAATGTACCTTAGAAAATAAGACTCTTAAGGAAAATGACGATATATGTCAACAATTTTGGCACGATTACTTAGATTAAAAAACTTATTTCACCAATGACTAATATGACACAGTTAAAGAAGGAGCAGGTACAAGACGCACATTAAGTAGAACTGCTGGTGCAGGTATAAGCAAAACAGCTACGTGATGGTTACAGAGCGACGCCCTTAATAAATAAATCACAGGACAAGGTTGTTTAGCTGGCCGTGCTGACCGTGACTGCAGCGCCTCAGTCACCTCGGCCACAGCAGCCGGCAAAATTCAAAATGTAGAGCTTAAAGGGCTTAACTACGGGGTCATCAGTCCCCAAACTTAAAATCTAATTATGAACTAGTTAATACTAAAGACGGCACAAACATCCATGCCCGAGAGGTGGTTCGAACCCCAGACGGGGAACGGTCTTCCGCATCGTAGCATAGCGCCTCAATGCGCTTGGCGGCTCTGCCACGGCTCTTTCTCTCTCTCTCTGGTTATCACAACGATCTTAAATTTCATCGAGTGGCGATAAGTCCGCCTTGTTTGAGACAAACTGAACTGACGTTCGCCGTGTTATTTGGGGTATCGGCAGACAGCTGGTATGCCACACCCACTCATAAATTTCACCTATTTACAGTTCCACGTTTTAACCCTGCGGCAGGCGCGCTTAAGATTGTTACATCAGCGGGCGCGTGCGGCACTCAGTGCCGCCTACATTTAAATACATAGGAGAGCTGTTTTTTAGTTTTTGAGTGGAATTAACTATTTATTTTGTATAACATCATTCTTAACAGCAACTTTTAATATGATCTGTATACATATATAGAGGGTGCATGGGAAAAATTGTTACTGTCTCTCTGACATAAGTTTCCAGGATATTTCGTAATCGCTACTTTAATAACAAATTCTAAATAAATTATAGCCACAGATATGATTCGATTGTTTACCATAGTTAAAACAAGTTTTACAAAAAAGTGTAATATGTATAAATTCTTTGTAGTAATAATAAAGAATAAGGCAGTCAGTAAATACATATCAAGAATCACACACTTTCTTCCTCCAGAGAAGCTCTGCAATCATTACATGTGACAACATTGTGGCAGTGTTGCTTATAAACGAATCTTTTGCAGCTATGGCAAGTGACAGTATAAAATTTAAGCTCATTGGGTTAACAGCCATCTCAGTCGTTCCGCCTAGACGACAGCCTCTCGGCCTACCAAAGATCCACTAGAGAAGGCCTAGCTTACAGCGCCATCGCCTAAGGAAGGAAGGAAGGAAGGAGGCGAGTACAGGCGACTGGTAAATGGCGCCAGGACATAGCACAGGAGAAGCAACGAAAATCGAGACAACTCGCTAAAATAGTTCTGTGTTTGTATAGGAATTTCTCTATCAGAGTCTTTGGCTCTTCAGTATAGAAGAAGAAGACGAGGATTAGAAAAGTGCGTCGATGCCGTTTGTTGGAAATGTATCGATAAGACTTCGTAGAATGCTACAAGAAGGTTTACCCATGAATGGAAGAAATGTTCAAATATTTGTTATGCTTAAGGGATTTAATTGCGGGGTCACCCGTTCCATAAACTTACAAACTACTAACGAACTACCTTATACTAAAGACGACACAAACATCCATGCTCGAGGGGGCATTCAAACCTCCGACCGTAGCGGCTGTGCAGACCGTGACTGGCGAGCCGCAGACCGCTCTGCCACTGCGGCCGGCGGGCTTGGGAGAGACTGATAACCGCTACTGCCTTTGATAAAAAAATAGAAATAATAAATAAATAAAAAAAAAATAAAAAAATAAAAAAACATCACCTTGTGAGTGAGGAAAAACGTATGTAGGTCCTACGATCCGCACAGTTGAAGAGCGATGTACATAACATGAGCGCCAAACTCGTTTACTGTAGCCCTTCAACTGTGCAATAGCAGTGGACTGCAGTGAAAAAAGTCGTAAAATAAATTACCAGCTAACTACTGGGACTGCCTTCTCAGATAAGCCACGTGTGACTGATAATCTAATCAGTATGGTCTCTTCTTATAAAGTGAGCAAAGCATTGTATCCAGCATTGAGCTCCATCAGAAGGCAAGGCGCGAACTACGCCAGGTCAGGCGGATGAATGGTGACATACTTGCCCTCACCTCTACCAGCCATCAGCAGGCTCGTCATTCCATCAACACCACCTGGTGATGAAGGAACGTCGCCCGCCGAAATATCATGGACTTCTCAACGATTCGAGAATCAGGGATGCAACATACATGCTAGTAAAGCCTCAGATCACGAACTGAGTATCTTTGTCAGAAACGGCATGTCCGCAGTCACTGCGTTCACACTCACAGGCGGTGCAGTCTGGGACGGAGAAGGTGCTTACCAGACGCTATGCGGGGAAGAATGGAAGGGTTTCCAAGAATTCTTTTATTTCTACATCTACATCTACATACATACTCCGCAATCCACCACAAGGTGCATGGCGGAGGGTACGCTGTACCACTAGTAGGCATTTCCTTTCTTATTCCACTCCCAAAGAGAACGACGAAAAAAAGAATGCCTATACGCCTCAGTACGAGCCCTAATTTCTCTTATCTTGTCTTTGTGATCACTACGATAAATGTAAGAAGGTGACAGCAAGATCGTTCTACACTCAGCTACAAATTCCGGCCCTCTAAATTTCATCAACAAAAATTCACGAAAAGAAAGTCTCCTTTTTTCCAGCGATCCCCAATTGAGTTCCTGGTGCATTTCCGTAATACTCACGCATTGGTCTAACCTACCACTAAGAAACCTAGTTGCTCGCATCTGAACTGTTTTTATGTCTTCCTTTAACCCTTTCGCGGCTACAGGGGCGAGCGCCCTGGCTGCCCGCCTGGCTGACGGCGCGAGACCAGCTGTGGCCTGAGCGGCGGCGGCTGACCCGGCCCCACGACCGCTGTGGGCTACGGCCGCTGCAGCTGCACGCTAGTCGCGCGCTGCGGTGACCACACAGCTGCCCCCGATAACACTGTCTATAAAATCAGTATCGCACTGCTCTGCCACAGCACTTGAAGTTTGTGATGCGAAGCAGCCATTCAAATCTAAACCACACTTTTAGAAGATGATCCTCGGCTGAGAACGAAAAGATTTAAGTAAATTCTAATACATTTTTTTATTTATTATTGAAAAAACTATAACTTGAGATATACGTCACCAAAATATGTTACTACAACGTATTAAAGTTTCATTAACATCAGTCGAGTATGTTTCGCAACATTTAGTTTTAAAGTGAGTTGTTCGTAGGGAAGACCTACAAAACTCCGACAATTCTAGCTATAATCGTAAATATAAAATATTTATTGAAATTTATGTTCTGCCATGTAACATAATGGAGAATTAAACAAGAAAAATAATGATGTAATAACGAAAAGGAAATAATAAAATAAAAATATTGATAGGCCGACTGCTTCGTTTGAAATAAAAGCCTAAATTCGATTCACTATGCTAAATAATCCGCTAATAAACATCTACAAGCTTTCTGCTACCGGATTTATTTTTCAGATGTTCACGGAGTAGTAGAGTTTTCTTTTGTGGTTTCCCATCCTCATTTATGACGCACGCATTCGACTGCCGCTGGCTGAGTTAAAAGCTTTTTGCATTACTTCTATTGCTTTTTTTGTTATCTTATGTCTACATTTTCTTTTCTTTCAACATTCAATGTACCTGAAGAAACTAATACTTCCTTAGTTTGTGGTATGTCTCAAAACATGGCACCATACAAAGAGCAACAATACATTTTTTGCGTCTCATTCGGGCAGTACACACTACACAACGTCTCTGCGGTATCTCCATTCGCTCCGTTGCTCCGAAGAACCAGGTATAATGTTATTTTTCATTTTCCAGTCGAAAAGGGCTGTCCATTTTGCTGTCAGTGGCATCTAGGCTTTAGATGTTTATGAATGATACTTCTCCAATAACTAACAGATTAGTTTCAAGTGGAATTTCGCTGGTGGCTTCTTCTGTTCATTTTGCATTTGAAAAATAGTTTTTGCATTGAGGATACTCAAGTCAGTTAAATGAAAGAATACTTTATTGTACCATTCCACTGTTTTTCGTATGCACTGTACGGAACTTAACATCACGTCAGTCCTATCAATTGCACCCATTGACTAATTGTAACTAACTAGAGAAGAAGGTTTCACTTTAGTTTCTCCCGTTTTATTATTCTTTTTTCTCTCTGAACAAACTCTGGTCCATTTACAGTGGAAAGCATCCAGACTTATTTACTGTCCATCCCAGACTTCGATTGTATTTACCTTTCTTCAGTTTATCAGGTAAAGGTAGTAAATTTTTCCTGTTTTTACGCACTATGCCAATGGCATTGGAGCACTTCGCATGGAGCCAACAATTCAGGACTCGAACACCAATTTTCTAAATAAATGTTGTGACCTTTATTGAGGTATCGTAAGAACAAACCGACAACATCATCTGATTTGCCCCACTCAGCATTTCCGGATTCTACTTCAGTAACGGTACCAGTGTAGACAATATAATCCAGAATTGAATTGGTCTATACGCCAGAAAGCACGAAAATTTTAATTCCAAAACGGATACCTTTGTTTGGAGTATACTCTTTGAACCGTAGCCTTCCTCTGAAAAGTAGCAACTTACGTGTTACTAAGTTCTCAAATGGGACTAAAGCCTCTCGGAATCTCATTTTGGCGTGTTCCAAAGCATTCGTATTTTGACAAGAATATCTCGCGTTGCAGACGAATTATTACTAAAGTGTAATAAAAGCAGTATCGAGGGACGGATCGCGCTGAGGCGCTATGCTTCGATGCGCGAGGACGTTCCCCGTCGGGGTTCGAATCCTCCCTCGGGCATGGATATTTGTGCTGTCTTCAGTAAAAGTTAGTTTACAAGTAGTTTGTAAGTTTATGGACTGATGAACCCGCAGTTAAGTCCCATAAGCTTAACAAACACTTTAACAAACGCAGTATCAACTTATACCTGGCCATTATGTCAGAAAATACTGCTGCTTGCAGCAAGAAATTTTGACGAATGTTCATTCACTGCTAACTGTCTGAACCTTGACATAAGGAGAGAACAAGCCAAAAAGCAATAAAATTCTGGAGGGTCTATAGGTTTCCGTTTTGTTTATCTGCTGGGCACAGTCGTCAATTTTTTGGTGAGAAATGTGTAATACTTGTTCCTAGCTGAAACAAATTCATGGGAGATAAAGTAAAAAAGAAAATCTAAATTCATCGAAATCTACCTTTAAACCAGTAAGTGTTCGCGAATTGTGGCGATTCGTCGCAGGACGATTATCTGACCAGTCATATAAACTTTTTCGTGTCGAAATTTCACTTAACACATCATCTTTATCCTCTTAAGAAGAGGAATCTCCTGCAGACGTTCTTCGTTGTGTTGAATAAATACCAGTAGTTCTATACACATCCAGATATTCATCTAAAGAAAAGTCTGCAGTAGCAGTATCGTCATCGTCACTACTATTCACGAGGGTGTCCATTATTTACTTGTTTGATAAACTACATTCCGAAATTGCAACGACAGTACAGTGAAACGCCGTTGTGTCGCCAAACAAAAAATACAGGACGGGCCCGATGGATAGCACGTGAGCAGGAAGGCCCGGAAGTGAAAACTGTAGTACTTACCGACATAACAAAGAAGACCTGTTAATGGAAGTGACACCAGGAATGTTGAGCCGCGGGTAAAAAAGAGTCGCCGCCGCTCCATTGTGCGCCCGGGTCCCTGGCGTACATGAATGCCCTTAGCCTTCAGGCCGCTCTACCTGCTGGGCATATATGAATGCCCGTAGCCGTCTGGGCCTCTCGCCGGCCGGGCGTACATGTACGCCCGTAGCCGTCTGGGCCTTCTAACTGCTGGGCATACATGTATGCCCGTAGCCGCGAAAGGGTTAAACTGAGCTGCTGCGGGTGGCAAACACTTGAGCAATACTCAAGACGTGGTCGTACAAGCGTTTTATACGCGGTCGCCTTTACAGATGAAGTACATCTTCCCAAAATTCTCCCAATAAACCGAAGTCGGCTGTCAGCCTTACTCACAACTGTCCTTACTTGCTCGTTCCATTTCATATCGCTCTGCAACGTTAAACCCAGATATTTGAACGACGCGACTGCTTCAAGCTCACTACTAATGTTTCATACTCATGCGCATCACCTTACATTTTTCTACATTGAGAGCTAGCTACCATTCTTCGCACCAACTAGGAATTTTGTCTAAGTCCTCCTGTATGCTATTACAGTCAATTAAAGACGACACCCTCCCACATCAGTAAACAGCCGCAATTTACAAGTTACTCTGTCCATCAGATCATTTATATAGATAGAAAATAATAGCGGTCGTATCACACTCCCCTGGGGCACGCCTGACGATACACTCGTCTCTGATGAACACTCGCCGTCGAGAACAACGTACTGCGTTCTATTACTTAGGAAGTCTTCCAGCCAGTCACAAATCTGTGAACCTATTCCATAAGCTCGTATCTTCTTTAGCAGTCTGCAGTGTGGGACCGCGTCAGACGACTTTTTGAAGTCGAGAAAAACACAACCCGCCTGTAGTCCTTCATCCATGGATCGCAAGATGTCATGTGAGAAAAGGGCAAGCTGAGTTTCACATGAACGATGTTTCCTAAACCCATGCTGATTCATGGAAAGGAGTTTTTCGTCTCAAGGAAATTTACTATATTCGAACTGAGAATATGCTCCAAAATTCTACAGGAAACGGATGTCAACGATATTGACCTGTAATTATATGAGCCACTTCTCTTTCCGCGTTGAATTAAAGATTCGTTGATAAATGCAAGCTAAGTAGGGGGCCAATGCCGCAGAATACTCTTTGTAAAACCGAACTGGTATTCCATCCGGGCCAGCAGACTTCTGCTTCTATACAACAGAAATACCTATTATTATGTCCTTCATTTCCGAATTACTACGTTGATCAAATGATGGTACTTTCGTGCGGTCCTCCTGCCTGAAAGATTTCTTAAAGGTTACATTTAGAACCTCAACGTTCCGTTTATTTTCTTCTATTACCACAACTAGTGACCGGATTTAACCAGCTTATCTATTTTAGAAAGGACCAGAACTTTTTCGGGATCTCGGAAAGGTCTTTTGCTAAGGTATGGCTTTGGTAATTGATGTATGATTCGCGCATCCATCTTTTTATAGACGCACGAAACTCTATTAACTTTTGCCAGTCATTATTTTTGTGTTCTTTTTTGAACCGACAATGCAAGAGTCTTTGTTTTGTCAGAAGCTTTCTAACATTATTATTATACCACGGAGGATCTTTTCCATCCTTAATCGACTTTACAGGCACATATGTCTCTACCCCTTTATGTACAAGACACATTTAGTCCACAATACCTCTACATCGATAGTACCGGAACTAAACCATGCCCATTCCTTTTCTAAGTGCGATTCTAGGAATTGCTTATCGGCTATTCCCAACAAAAACACGCTCCTAGCCTTCTTGATTGGTTTATGAAGTTTGGTCACCACTGACTGTCTCTACACAGACATCGTTAGTAAGGTCAGGCCTGTTCGTAGCTGTAAGGTGTAAACTATTTCCATTGTGTGTGGGTTGCCGGTTTAATTGCTCAAGACAGTTTTCGAAGAATGTGTTCAAATGTAGCCCCCAATAATGCTTGTCTGTATCGTCTGAAATGTAACTAGGGAGGTCCCAATCTAAACTCTTAAGGTTAAAGTCTTCCCCGACTAATATTACATGGCCCGGATACCTACGCAATACCTGGTGTAAACTTTCTTTGAATGACTCTAAAACTGCTACAGCAGCACCAGGGGGGGGGGGGTGGCGGTAAAAATACCCAACTATTAACTTTACTTCTTTTAGACCTGTTATACGTGCCCAGATAACTTCACAGTTACTTTCAACCTGGATCTCAGTAGAAACAATATCTTTGTCCACAGTGATGAACACTTCTCCTCCAGTCGTATCCGATCTATCTTTCCGATATACATTTCACGCCTCGCTAAATATTTCTGAACTTGCCGCATCATGATTTAGCCAGCTTTCGGTGCCTAAAACTATCTGAGCACAATAATTTTCATGCAGTGTGACAAATTCGGGAACTATGTTTTTAATTCTGTCCTAATCATTCGAATCAGACTGTATCACATAAAAGCGTGGGCCGGGTTTAAATACGTAGCTTAACAAACAGTTCACAAGAGACAACTGTAGCTTCAGTTAGGCAGCAGCTTAGACGCTGGAAGCCGGCAGCCAGCAGGCAGCCTACCCCGACCCGCCGGCATCCAATATGAGCGACTGGCTGGCCAACTTGCGCAAGTTGCGCGCCCCCGCCCTGGCCGGATGCTCCGCAATTAATTGACGGCAACCGGAGCCGGCGGCTCCGCGGTGCGATACAACACACTCACACAGGGCTGGGGGCAGCTCTCTGGGGGACCGCGATGCTGAACTGCAGCCAACATCGCAAGTTCTCTCTGCTAACCAAAAGTAGGAGTGGGTGTCAGAAAGACTGATAATAGGGTGGGCCTGAACACAGCATGGTAATTATTTCTCATTTTGAAACTACCCGCGAGGCACGCTCTAGTTTACGGTCGTCTGAATCTACAGGGAGTTTCCGTAAGAGGGTAAAAAAATTTGCCGCACAGAAATAATGCTTTGTTTTAGGGGTATTATACTGAGGGCCAACGTTGGTATACTTTAAGAGAAAGATCCCACAACTTGAAAAACATGCGATGAATTTATTACAATGAAATGAATAGTCAGATGGCATTGTAGAACTGTAAGTGGAAGTTTGTTGGCTGTTCGTAATATTTGCAGTTGTCAATAAAGATATCAATCCTTAAACATAGAACGCCTTGCAGTACTGACAAGTACGAGGCACACTCTCTATGAAGACAAATCACATTATCTCTACAGACCTTATACGCAGGAGCATCGGCCAGTCAGAATTCGTGCAGGTGATGAAGTTGGTACCGCGCGGCCTCTTCGGACATTACAGGAATTCGTAGTACAAATCCAGTGTTCAAATGTTTGTTAAACTTAAGGGACTTAACTGCGAGGTCATCAGTCCCTAAACTTACAAACTAATTGTGAACTAGCTTATACTAAAGAAGACACAAACATCCATGCCCGAGGGAGGCTTCGAACCCCCGACCGTAGCGGCCGTGCAGACTGTGACTGGCGCGCCGCAGACGGCTCGGCCACTGCGGCCGGCAATTCGTACTGCCGACTGTGGGGTTTGCCATGAGGCTATCAATATGATGTAGTAATTTTTGGTTACCTCACAACATGCAATGCTGCATGCTCCAATGTTCAAACGTCCGAAAACCAATTGGACCAAACTGCTATTGTCATGACTGCCGAAACTTATGAACAAACTCGCACTAACACACACACACACATCTGTGCCCAAGGGAGGATTGGAACCTCCGGCGGGAGCGACTGACCCGTCAGTAGAATGATGCCTTAGACCACACGGCCACTCTTGCGCGGCACTACTTGCTCCACTGAACAATCTCACTCATGGAACCTGGGGTCCGAGATGCCAGGTTAAGAGAAAGACTGTAACCACGTTACTCTGTACTGTTTTATTTCTCTTAGTTACAGTTAACTGTAGTTACTGGCACTGCTAAAATGAGCCCTTTGCAGTGCACCGTATGAAATGTGTTGAAACTGACGGCCATCAATCTCAATGTAACTATGACATTCTCATACACCCAAATAAATATCTCCGGCGAGTCTCGAATCACATAACAAGCAGCTACTATTCTGGCAACTAGTTCCATCTCCGTATCAACTGGGAATTCGTACACAAGTAACTTTAGATAAGCTTGACAATAAAATTAATGTCTTGCCCACATTTAGTTATTTGTCTTATGCGTTTCGACTGTCCTCATTATCGAAAGCTATTAAGAAACACTGGTATCAATGTTCTATCACACCCTTTGTTAAAACGTTACAAATAACCTTACACTTAAAAAGTTTTGTTAAAAGTTATTCCCATTTTATAACGTTTTGTGCCACCGAGAAAAGTCATGACGTTTTATATAGAACTTTGAAATAAATATCTCCAGACCACATGTTGGTACAAAGTCAAGTGCGTACTGACTGCTGCTTGACAGATCCGATATCCACATGGAGCACACCGTCAGATGCCGTTAGTCTTTCTCTGTCTATATCTACATCTACATAGATACTCTGCAAATCACATTTAAGTGCCTGTCAGAGGGTTCATTAACCACTTTATAACTTTTCTCTACCGTTCCAATCGCTAATAGCGCGGGGGAAGAAAGAACACATAAATCGTTCCGTTTTCGATCTGATTTCTCTTATTTTATTCATTAGAAGCCGCTTGTTGGGTACAGCATGAAAAGCCTTCCGGAAATCCAGAAATATGGAACTGATTTGAGATCCCTTGTCGATGGCACTTATCACATCATGTGAATAAAGGGCAAGCTGTGTTTCGCAAGAGCGATATTTTCTGAATCCGTGTTGACTGTTGGTTAATAGGTCGTTCTCTTCGAGGTAGTTCATAATGTTCGAACAAAGTATATGTTCCAAAATCCTACTGCACATCGACGTCAATGAGATTGGCCTGTAATTTTGGGGATCACTCTTATTGCCTTTCTTGAATATTGGAGTAACTTGGGCAACTTTCCAGTCTTCGGGTGCGGATCTTTCGCTAAGTGATCGGTTGTAAATGGTAGCTACGTACGGAGCTATTGCATCAGCATACAATTTGGCCAGTGACTTAAGTTGTTTTACTACTCCAGGAACATTTACTTCTAAGTTTGGCATTTTGGCAACTGTTCTTGGATTGAATTCTGGAGTGTTCACTTCGTCTTCTTTGGTGAACGAATTTCGGAAAGCTGTGTGTAGTAATTCTGCCTTAGCAGTACTGTCATCGTTAGTATTACCATAGTGAAGGTATTGTTTGTGTTTTGGCGCTAGTGCACTTCACATATGACCAGAATTTCTTTGGATTTTCTGCAAGATTCCGAGACAGGATTTCGTTGTGGTAAATGATATAGGCTTCTCGCATTGAAGTCTGAGCTAGGTTGCGAGTTTCAGTAAAAGATTGCCAGTCTTGTGTGGATTCTGTGGGGGGTCAGCCCCCTTCTTTTATTAATTTATTTAGTATAAATCTCTCTGCTACTGATATTATGTCTTTGAAAGTAAGCCACAACTGATCTACACTCGCGTTTTTCATTTTGAGAGACTGGAGATTATCACTTAGGAAAGCATGAAGCGAATTTTTATCTGCTTTATTGAATAGATATATTTTTCGTTTATTTTTGGTGCATTTGGGAATTTCGCATTCAGTCTCGCTACTACAAGTCGATGTGCGCTAATCCCTGTATCTGTTTTGATGTTCTTTATTAGCTCAGGATTATTTGTTGCTAGGAGATCAAGGGTAATTTCGCAACCATTTACTATTCTAGCGGGTTCATGAACTAACTGTTCGAAGTAGTTTTGCGAAAAAGCATTCAGAACTAGTTCGGACAATGTTTTATATCTGCCGCCGGTTTTGAATACGTAATTATGCCAACATATAGAGGGTAAATTAAAGTCGCCATCGATTATAACAGTATTCTTGGGATACTTTTTTGAAATGTGATTCAAGCTTTATTTGAACATTTCGGCAACTGCATCGTCTGAGTCCGGGGGGCGATAAAAATATCCAATTATTAATTTATTCCGGTTGTCAGGTTTAACCTCTACCCATATCAACTCACAGGAAGTATCTGCCTCAATTTCGCTGCAGGATAAACCGTTTGTAACAGCAATAAACACGCCACCCCCTTTTTTATTTATCTATTCTTTCTGAAGACCATTTGGCCCTTTGAAAAAAATGCGGCCGAACTTATCTCTGGCGGTAGTCAGCTTTCAGAACCTATAACGATTTCTACCTCAGTACTTTCTATCATGGCTTGCAGGTCTGGAACTTTCCCAATACAGATACGACAATTTACAACTGTTATGCCAATGGTTCCTAGATCTGCTTTCTTCCTGTGTTTGACCTGCCCACTTTGAGATTGAAACCAATTTTGTATATTCCCGAGGCCCTCTAATCTAAAAAACTCAGTCCACGCCACACAGCCTCCCATACCCGTGTAGCCGCTTCCTGAGTATACTGGACTCCTGACCTATTTAGCGGAACCCGAAAACCCACCACCCTTTGGCGCGAGGAATCTGCAGCTCACACGATCGCAGAACCGTCTGAGCCTCTGATTCAGGCCCTCCATTCGGCTCTGAACCAGAGGTCCGCAGTCAGTCCTGTCGACAATAATGCAGATGGTGAGCTCTGCTTTCATCTTTCAAGCAAGACTGGCAGGCTTTACCACTTATTATAGCCGCTCAAAACTAGAGAGAATCTCTTCCGATCCAAAGCGACACACATCATTGGTCCCGACATGAGCCACCACCTGCAGTTGGCTGCACCCTGTGCTCTTCATGGCATCCGGAAGGACCCGTTCCTCGTCTGGAATGATTCCGTCCGGTATGCACACGGAGTGCACATTGGATTTCTTCCCCTCCCTACCAGCCATTTTCCTAAGGGGCTCCATCACCCGCCTAACGTTGGAGCTCCCAACTAGTAACAAAGCCACCCTCTGTGAGTGCCCGGATCTTGAAGGCAGAGGGGCGAGTACAAGACAAGCGACACCATCTGCCACAGACAGCGCCACGAATCTGTTCGTAAGACTAAGCGGGAAGGCCTCCACTTCGGTCCCCCGGGAAGTCTTACGCCACCTGACAAGCGCTGAGGAGACCTCCCAATCCACCACGGATTGGGGGGCGACCTCCTCGCGGGCAGTGAGCGGGCTGGCCACAGCCGCAGGCCGATCGGAGGGCACAACAGACGCACAGGGCGTCTGCAGCTCCACCGCGAGCGGCCCACAACAGCGGCGCCCACCCACCGCAGTCTCAAGCGTTGCAGCGAAGCCAACGCCGCCTGAAGCTGCGAGCGAAGAGTCACCAACTCTGCCCTCATCCGTTCGCAGCAGTCACAGTTCCTAGCCATTCTAAAAGTCTATGTATCTTCCAAATACGTACGACTGAGGACACAGAAGTTTGATAAACAGTCAGCTTCGAAAACTATGTACCTAACACTAAACTGTTTGTTTACGAATAATCTGAAAAATATATACACAAGCTTATAAATCAAAATATCAACAACTGAACTGAAAACTAAATGCGATTCTTAATAAAGAAACACGCGAACACACTAAAGTTTGAAGAACTGTAAAAGAAAGCACACAAGAAAAGAAAATAAGTCGCTTGTATTAAGAAGTCGGTTACCTTACAATGTAGAGCTGCTGCTGCTGTCACGTATGCACTGGCCGGCGGTCACTGAGCAACTGTTACTCTCTTTTACACTTATTATACTATTATTTCGCACAGTTCAAAGGAATTTTCCATTACATTTGTTGTGTGTTAGGTCCAATACGCTAAGACGAATTAATAACATCTGCTCATTGTGATGGGGCCATGCTGGGGTGATCACCTAGGGTGCAACAGCCAGCAGAAAGTGTTCCTTTCTGCATCTGTCAACTGGTTGACTACGGTAAATCTTGTAATAGCATCAAAGTTCTTTAGGAGAGCTGGTACGAAGAGAGCGAACAGTTTTATAACGAAGTTTCCAACAATATCACAACGGCGGACAAACGAAATGTTGGGAAAACTGTAGAAAAACAGTAAATGTGTTAGTCCCGTACATATCTTGTTGAAGTACAGCCATAAATATAAAAATATTCATATTACGACATGAAGCTCTGACATAACGGCATCTAATATTCAATATTGAGCCACCTGATGGACTTCCTAGTAATCAGCCTACTTCTCTCTCCTTCTTTCCTTGGAGGAAATGGAATGTACATCTAAATGAACAGCACAGTACGTGTAAACGCCTACACATGTCAGCTGTAAATAATCTGAAAAACAAAAACAATAATGTGAGACACATCGGTCTACAAGTTTAAAATGTTCAAATGTTTGCAAGTCTTATGGGACTTAACGTCTGTGGTTAATAGTCCCTAATCTTATGAACTACTTAAACTAACTTAAACCTAAAGACGACTCAGACACCCATGCCCGAGGGAGGACTCGAACCTCCGACGGGGAACAACCGCGCTCACTGCAGCGAGGCGCTTTAGACCACTAGGCCACTCCATCTCAACTCTACAAGTTTACGTTTGTATCTCCAACAGCAGGTTACCCACCTCAAATTGTTGAATGAAGAATTTGTTACATGCAATACTTTCGTCTCAATGCAACGAATTTCAGTATTTTTCTGCAAGCTGCATAGCATTAACTAAACCTGCTCTCTGATTTTTAAGTCTTTATGTGAAAGTTAATCTCAGGAAGTGCACCAGGGATTTAAAATGATTTTGTCTATTAGACGGACAGATAAACGAAGTAGATACATCATTAATAACCCCTGAGGTATAGACTGCGGAAGTCATTCTTGGACATAAAGCGACAAACTGCAAGTAGAGTTCGAGTGAGCTATATATATATATATATATATAAATCCAAACTGCGCGACTATCAGTGACGTACGTCACCTGCTCTATTGTCTCATTGCCAGAATTCTCGATAATCGATGTCATTTCAAAAAAATCCATGTTGGATAAGAACTATAGCTGTAGCGTAAATTGCCCGCATATTTTCGTTAAAAAAATGCAACCAGCTTCTTTTATAGGTGGTTTTTTTTCAATACCTAGTTTTCAAGCCACTTGAATCTTCAGCGGACACATTACAGGAACATTTATTACCTTCCATCAAGCGTAGGTTTACGCTGTCATGGTTACCAGAACCACCATGACAGCGTAAACCTAAACTTGGTCGAAGATCCAGTAATGTGTCCACTGAAGATGAGTCTGCAATGGCTTGAAAACTAGTTATGGAATGTGTTATGGCGTAAAGTCAGCGCTACACGCCAGACGTAAAAGAACGATCGTGGAGAAGGCAGCGATTGACCAAAAGACAATAGGAAGCAGGCGCCGCACATCCTGGAGGGAGTAACCGAAGATGCACGCCCTCTATAAGCGGCTGTATCTAGGCCGACATACGTCTGGACAGCCCGGCAGTTACTAGTCAGCTACGAAGTCAGAAATAGCACAGAAAGGGCCGTCTTAAGTTATGCAGGGACCCCTAGGCACTCAGTGTTTTAGGGCCCTTAAAAGAAGTAAATAAATGCATCAGAATTGTGTACATTTATTTAGTGACTTAATTGGTTAAAATGTCACAAGCCAAATACTAATGATTAGTTCCACAAATTAGTCTTTCATTAAAATATGATTTCTTTAAAGATTTATAAAATACATACTACACAGTATTTGGAGTATGTCTCCTTCTTTGCAGGGAAGTGGCACACAGATTAGGAGACCCTACAACAAAACAGAATTTTCCTTTGAATGAACTCATCAGAATGATGTATGTTTGTTTAATGAATATATTTGTTATTATTGTTAGAAATACACAAATAAAATACTAGTGATTACTGTTTTGCAAATTGGACTTACGTTGCTGTTAATGGTTTCTTTTGAGATTTTTGAAATAAATCATCTTCTATTATGTCTTCAAAGTACAACTGTTGAAGGACGTCACTTTCTATGCACATGACTGACAAATTAGTAAGTCGTTCTTGTAGCACATTCGTTCGTAATTCATTTTTGATTCTCTTTAACTGCAAAAATAAACTAGAATTGGTTACCATTAGACAAAGAAATATCCGGGAAGCAACTTTTATATTCGAAAAGGTTTCTTCTATTTTATCCGCTTTTATTAAATAATGTAAGGATGATATACTTAGCTCTGAAGATTCATTTGGAATGTTTTTCAAATATTGTTTTAAATGAAAACATTCTAATATGAGCTCATCAGCATTAACGACTGCATGATAAAATTCTCTACACCTGTTTCTCAACTGTTTAGAATCGATTTATCTTAACTGAGAAAGGAAACTAAAGTGTTTGCTAACTTTCCGAATGCTTCTGAACGTCGCTTCAAACTAGAATCCAATGTGTCGATTATAGGCAGCAAAACGTGTACACGAAATTTTTCTTTGGCACTGAGATGGACAGTCGGAAAAAGTTATATGTTTGCTGAATGTCTCGTCCTTTGGGAATTACCCTTACAGTCAGCACCTGGAGGTTTTCTCTTTGGCTGAAGATTCATACTGATCGAATCTCCTGCATGCAGAACTGATGATACCGCAAATAGATGCAAAACGTTTTATTGCTACGTCTGTTGTGACGGTACTCCTTCGTAAAGTTACATTTGTGTTGTTGATAGTTCTCAAAAAGTCATCCCCTATCTCCGTTAGGAGAATGGTCTCGAGTTTTTTCATTTTATTGCAAAGACTTACAGCTTCATTTCTTGTTTCCACTGGCTGATGACTGTGGCTACTAATTGACTATACAGCTCCAAAAATATCATTGTAGCCATTACGCAAAGCGTATAGAGCGTCATCACGAGCAGAGCGTCTGGTTTCAGTCAGGGACTTCAGAACTTTATGTCCACCTAAACGTTCTTTCAAAACTTTTCATCGAGTGTGCTGTTTCAGGCTTTCCCGACGTAACATATTCTTGAATGGTTCACTGGAGTACCGTCGGATACTATTGTAATAATCACACAATATTTCTGCGAGATAGCTGCTCGCCATCTTCAGGTGAACTGCCGCTGTTGCTTCTCTGCTCGCAATATATATGGTGGCTTGTTACCACGCCGCAGGCGCCGCTGCTGTGACGGCATAGTAGACCAGAGCGTCGACGGCGTAAACATGGAGAGCCTCCTGCCCTACCGGAGGGCCGTTGAGCGGGCCGCTGGTGGTATGCGCAGGCGCGGCGCGGGCAAGAGCGGCCGCTGGCGGCGGACCCCTTGTGCGTGCGCCAACCGGAGGAAAAAGTGCGTGTTTCACGCGTCTTGACTTCGATGACCCATCTGAGTCGATTGGTGACCATCCTCTGTTTGCGGCTGATCCTGCCTCAGTACTACCAAGGCCGGTTCCCATGCTTTACTAAGTTGGAATCCCGTGTCTCCATTAATTAAATCTTTTGCAATGCGTATTTCGACGGCCTCTTTAATTATTGAGTCCCAGTAGGTGGAAGCGGAAGAAATGATCTTCGTCTCTTCGTAATTCACGCAGTTTCCCGAAACACGACTGTGTTCAGCCACAGCCGATTTTTCTGGTTGACACAATCTTGTGTGGCGTTTATGTTCGTCGCATCTGTCTTTCACAGTGCGACACGTCTGTCCAATATAAGACATTCCACACTGGCACGGGATTTTATATATTCCCGGTCTCCTGAGTCCTTAACGGAGCCCAGCATTGTCTGCACTCTCGCTGGAGGGCGGAAAACACACTTTATGTCTTTTAAACAGTCTGCCAATCTTGAAGGACACACCACCGACGTAAGGAAGAAAAACCATCTTACTGGAGCTCTCCGTTTCTTCTAGTTACTCTTCAGATTTCGAGCTAGCTGGTCGAAATGCAGCACGAATCTGTTTCTCAGTGTAGCCGTTCTGGGAAAACACAGAGCGAAGATTGTTGAATTCTGCTTGTATACAATCTGCATCTGAGATCGCTCTTGCTCTGTGTACGAGTGTCCGTAGTACACCGCTGCGTTGAGATGGATGATGACAGCTCGTAGCTTTCAGATACAGGTCGGTGTGTGTAGGTTTACGAAACACACCATGGCCCATGGAACCGTCCTCATTTCAGCGAACCATGACGTCCAGAAATGGGAGCTTACCATTTTCTTCCAATTTTCATCGATCGTTCGAAGCAGTAAAAAAGATGATTAGTTTTTGGACAAACTGGAAGTATGTTATTCTTCAGAAACACATCCAGCCGGTTGAACACCTACTAAATTTAGAGAATGTGTGACACATTTACATTTTCCTTTTATTCTTGCATCAAGACCTGAATACTTCCCACTAGTCATATTTGCTGCATTATCATAGCTCTGTCCGCGGCAATATTTTATTGAAAGGTCAAAGCTATCAAAAACTTAGTATCTTCTATACTTTGAGCCCTATGCTCCTCCAGCGGCAAAAATTGCAAAACTTTCCCAACAGGCTGGCCATCTTTTTCGTACCGAACGATGAAAGATAGGAGAGATCTGGAGAGGAATCCACGCTTATTGATTAGTACTTGGCTGCTTTTGAATCGTTGACAATCGTCGTTAACACTTCCTGCCCCATTACATTAATAAATTCATTGCAAATATTGGCCGACAAATATGATGTATTTCCTTTGCCACGATTGCCATATTTTCGTATATGATCAGCAAGAAAAGGATCAAATTCACTTTCTAATTCTAAGAATCCTAAATAATTTCCTTTGATTTCAGACCCCAAAATATAATTCCCCCCCACGAAACCCCGGCTCCTTGACGCCAAAAATTTCAAAACTGCAACCATTCTTTTGAATATGCTCATCCAATAGTTCAACTCAGCATTAAACTGGGAAAACAATTTTGCTTCTTGCAACATAATTCACTATTAATTCCCTGTGCTGTAAAATGTTCTCATGCTACTTTAATAAGTTGTTTATACGCTTCCAATCTTTGTATCCCCTGGAAGAATTCGAATTATTTAATAGACGGCAACCTTAACAGTACACACATTTCATGGATGGTGAATACAGAAGTCACTTTATTTCCACGCACTCGCCATACATCAATTTTACCATTTACATTAGCAAAATGTGTAGTGGTTTCTGAGGAGTCGCTATTTTTGTTTTGGAAAAACTCTGGGTCCTTGTGAATCCAAATATCACTTCTTCCGTTAAAATTTCATCATAGTACTTACCAGGATCGTGAGATATATTTCCTGACATACTTCTGTCTGGCGAATCCAAGTGGCTTGAGATGGAAGAAGCATGTTGTGATGTGTGTGCAGCTGTCTTCATAACTGGAACTGATGAACTCTAAACACAAATGTCATTCTCTATGTTAAACATGGGCACCGTTTCTAAGCTGTAAAATTTAGAGATACCTTCAGGTGATGAGGTAGATGAATCACTCTGCCTGTTAGTTTCTTCGACAGTGAAAAATTAAGTAAGTTTAGGTAGTCTGCTGATGGTTCCTTTTTTAATTGCAAGTTATTTTTCCGGAAACACTGAAGTATGTCCTTTTTTACATTGTTGAAAGACACTACAAAAATATCAGGTATTTCACTGCCAAGTAAACAGAGAGAATCGCGTACAGTCAAATGGCGCTTCGAAGCAGCCCGATAATGAACTATCGCTTCGTAAGGTAGAAGCTCCAACAATACCGATTTCACCAGGATTGAATACACTGGCCGATGCGCAGTGCCGTCCTAAGCACCGGGCGAGTCCATTGGTTTCTTCGTAGGGGAGGCCGTGCGTATTTTCGTCCTAAGCGCCGGGCGAGTCTATTACTTTGTTCTAAGGTCAGGCCACATCAATCTACTTCAGCTACTTCCAATTATCGAACATCATGCTGCTTCCATAAGTTAAAGATCTGTATCTGATTAAATATGCTCTGCCTGAACAAAATAAATAAATAAATAAAATAAAACTGCCATACATAGCGCGGCATTGCATTCTCCGCCAGTTGGTGCAGGGAGGGTTCTGCATAACCAGACACGAAATACTGTGTATAACGTAATTAAGTTTATGTCGGAAGACAGAAAAGACAGGGTAAAATTGCATAAAAGAGTTCCCTTGATAAAGTTCAAGCTACTACTGGGGTTTCACTTGGGACTACAAGAAGAGAAAAGAAAGTGGGAGAAAAAGTAACTGATTTTTTCCTTAATCCAGGAAAAAAACAAGCGGAATAGAAAGAAAAGTTCTTACATTTGTGGAGAGACTGACATACAAATTCCACATGACAAGCAGCGTTCCACAATAAAGAATAAGAGGAATAAGAGAAAATTCGTCTTTTATGTGAAGTACCTTTTTAACAAGTTAGACTTCAGGTATGTCAGATCATTATTTAAATGTCCATCTATTGTTTACACGTTGAAATCTTAGTATAAGTAACACTACACTTATTTACCAGATGAGCTCAAAGCAACAAAAAACGGTACTGTCCTTGTGAAACGTTTACATGTATGTAGTAAATGAATTGACTAAGTAAATTAAACATATACTGTCAGCAGAGTAGATATATTGTATATGTCAATGACACATATCTGGGCAGTTCACACACTACAGCCTGTGAGTGTAGTACAACATCTAATTAGAGCACGTGCAGGTAAGAGAACCTAATTTACTTCAAATGGCCACAAACATTATATACAGGCGTTAATAAGAATTGATGGAAATGTTCCTATACCAAATTATTCCATTTCATTAAATGTGGTAGGTCTTATGCTAAATAAATTTTTAATTTTCAGATTCGGAGCTGAAAGGGAAGATTACCATGAAGAGACGAACGGGTGAAAAGGAACGATTCACAAGAATGAACGGAAGGACCGAAGAACTGGTTACAAGGAATGTTCACTTCGGCGGTTCCGGTCGCGTGGCCGTTCTCGGTCAATGTTCAAATGTTCAAATGTTTTTATAGCTTATAGGACTTAACTACGGGGTCACCAGTCCCTAAACTTACAAACTACTTTTGAACTAGCTAAGACTAAGGACGGCACAAATATCCATGCCCGAGGGGGGATTCGAACTGCCGACGGTAGTGGCCGTGCAGACCGTGACTGGAGCGCCTCAGTCCCCTCGGCCACCGCGGCCGGCTGTTCTCGGTCCAGTTCCAGGGTGGCCGCGCGGCCGTTCCCTTTCGGTCGAACGTTGCAATTCCAACTTGGTATCGAGATGTCGATATTTTTTTTTTTTTTTTTTACCACGATGAAGCACCGTGCTCATTGTTATGGAAGGAACAGCGATTTAACCGGTGCTCCATCGATTCTAGAGAATTAACTTTTGTAAAATGTGTAAAACGGAGTTAGTGAGTACAGAGCCAATGCTACTTCTTTGCAATTCCGATTGTTATGAAAACCATAGACATTGACAACTGCATAAAAATTGAACGGTGAACGAGTGGAAAGAAACAGTTACAAAAAAGAAATGATCATCAGTGAGCTAGGTTCCAAAAATGAACGGGTTGTCCCGTCCCTAGTGTACAGCACTGTGTGATTGCTGGTTTCCCCTCCATTACACTCTGCGGCGCTCATGCATTCCCACGCAGCGGCGCCACATGCTGCTATGGAGAACGGTGCAGCTGCTGTATTGTTGTGGGCAACTTGGATGCAGTGGCGGCGCTAGGCGTCGGCGACGTCGGCAACCGCCGACGGCCTCGCGCCTGTGGGGGCCTCGCAAACCGTTGTTAAAATTTTAGCCTTTTCTTTTCCTTTTTTTTTTTTTTTTTTTTTTTTTTTTTTTTTTTTTTTTTTTTTTTTTTTTTTTTTTTTTGTATTTGATGTTTAACGGCGCTTTTCAACTGCTAGGTTATTTACCGACGACCTAACTTTCACTAGCTTCACCGAAGGTTGAACACAACATTCGTACCTAAGGGTGGGATTCGACCCCCGACGAGAACGATCTCACTCACGGTGGTATGACGCCTTTGCACGCTCGGCCATTCCCGGCCGGCAGCTATTTAGTTGTCCGATTTATTTCCGTGTGAATGCAACAGTAATGCAACTTTTAGTTAAATACTTGCAAAACAAATTCTTTAGAACATTTTAGAATACGATTTAGAAGAAGTATATCCAAATGTTTATATAACAATCATAATGATGCTCACAGTTACAATCAGTGCAGCTTCGGCCGAGAGAAGCTTCTCAAATTTAAAACTGATTATGACTTACTTGAGAAGTGCAGTGAGCCAAGAAAGAGTATCTGCGTTGCCAGTACTGTCAACTGAATTCGAAATAGCGGCCAGTATTAATTAAGATGTGATCTTAAAAAAAATTCAGTGAGACGAAAAGACAAAAAGGTCCTCTATTTTAATATGTGTTTGTTTATTGTAATTTTTGTCGTTGCAATAATACTTGTATATTATACTCATAAAATTTTAGTATAATGATCATTGATGGATAATTCAGCTCATTTTATTTAACATTTTCTTCCTTACTAAAAAAATGAAAGGGGCCTCGCAAAGACGAGTTCGCCGACGCCCAGTTTCCGTCCAGCGCCGCCATTGCTTGGATGACGCCGCTACTGGGGCTGTCTGCGCTGACGTCTCGTGACGTAAGCGCCTACCCGCTTCTTGGGCGGTCAACAGCAGCCCCACGTGGCGTGTGAAGGTTCCTATTGTATATAATCTGTAACAGACTGCCACAAGGTCTACTACAACAGTGTCGTCGTGTATTCTGTAGCTAAGGCCCGCAAAAAGAAGTATGATTTTGCTTGCAAACAGGGAAACAAGTCACTTGCCACACCATATATGTCACGTTTCGAGACAATTTCTGGGTCTTTATAATGAATAAGTGCGAGAAAAATTCTCTTAAAAAAGTCATTGCCTAGGAGAAAGGAACGAGTTTCTCGGGGCCCCCATCAGGCTGGGGGCACTGGGCCTGTGCCTCTTGCGCCTCTATGGTAGAGACGGTAGTGAGCACAGTACTAAGTCAGAACGCGGCTACGAACTTAGCAGTCACTAGGTCTCAGCGCAGCTGGCACCATGGGGAAGACACCGCGAGAAGCAAGAAGAGAGAAAAAACAGACATATGTTCTAAAGTTGAGTATCATTGTATCTTCAGTCAATAAATGTTGTAATACTAATCTCTATAGAAATATTTAGCTGACCATCGACTCCTGCACCAGTACCTTTCCTGACAACAAGACCGGGACGAGTATCAACTAATGGCAGATAGAATGATACAACAAATGGTGACGAGGTCACAACAGAACAAAAACCATCCGTAAATGCAGCTGGTTGCAATTCTTTTATTGAAAATAAACAGCCAATCGATGTCTTGTTGGTAACCAAATTTTATCCTCTTTCCTATTAAATTTGTTCGGTGTTTGAAAATCTCTATGGCCTCTTCATACACAAGTGCATGACAATTTTATGTCTTTGCTGTGACGCTCGTCTCGCTAAACCATTTCATGATCAACTTCTTGGTAAACATGTTCGGCTACCGCTGATTTATTAGTATGTTCTAGGCAGCAGTTAATTTTATGTTCACTCAGACGGGTGTTAATATTTCTTTTTGTTGCACCGATGTAAACCTGTCCAAAACAGCTAGGAATTTAATAAACACCATCGTCTACAGAGGATGACGCAATTTTTTTTTTTTTTTTTTTTTTTTTTTTTTTTTTTTTTTTTTTTTTTTTGCCCACCTTACATATCCTCTTATTTTCCTTGTGGGTCTAAAACAAACTCTCCATATCACATTTCCTTAACACTTTCTTTTTTATGTCGCGGGAAGGATGGTAAACACCATTGACATCGTGGAAGTATTAACAATAAAAATATTGTAATGATTGTTATTGATCAAAATAAATCTATAATGATTGGGATTATAATTAAAATAGTTCTGTTTAGAATTGTACTCGCAGGTTGTCAAAAAAATAATTTGACTGTAATTTAGTGACTTCACAAACAATGGTGTCGTGTGTAGTTGTGTGTGTATCGGCAGCTGTAGGATGAATCTGCGCTATGAAACTTGCTAATCTGACTGAACAATTTATCCAATTAGTTGGGCATGACTTTGAACAAAAACCAAGTATGTAATAAATACCAATTCTGACCCTGTAACTTTATTCGTAGAATGGACAATTTGACCTCCAGTAGAAAATAATCTTTTCCATTAAAGATTGCAATTGTTTGAACAATAGGACATCAGCTTGCTGCAGAACTAACTGATTGCCAATTAATATGAGTCCGACACTAACTTTATGACCTACCTGTGCGCAAGGAAACATGTGCAACTGCCCTCAGAATGACAGCTAAAAATGCTCTTGCTGGAAGGTCAAAAACTAACTACAGAATTCGCGGGAGTGCAATGTGAATGCAGTAACTACAGAAATACTAATTTGTCCATCTCTGTAGTATTTAAAACAAATGATTAATTGGCTTTCAGGGTGAATGAATAACACGAAACAGACCTGGGGTTGAAGTTTAAACTTCAACACTTTATATTTCGTTTTCATAAATGGAGAACATGAATTTAAACAATATTGCACCAAAATGGCGATTACAACTTGGGAATGTCTTACAGGCACCCATTTACTTATACTGTCATTTTCAACAAAAGAAAAACCAGCTAGTACTTTATATAATGTAAATCAAAAAATCTAAATTGTCTACATCACACTTCCTCCGTTTATTTTATTTCAGTTTTCTTACAGTAAAAACATACTACATTGCTGCACTATACTCTTATTTATTTTAAAGATTGGACATAAAAGACGAAAATTAAACTCATCATGTTGCATGTCAGTTTATTGATGGACTACAATCATGCAAAGCGCCTGATAATGAAGATATCTTACCTTTATTCTTCATAATCTCAGAACATATTCAAATTCAAATATTTCATAACATCATCACACATAAAAAGATTCGAATGACTCAAGCTCACACTGCAATTTGCGACTATATTCCAAGGCTGCTTGCACAACACTACTCCACCAAACTCAGTAAGCTCAAACGCGGGACAGCGCACACCAAAGATTGTCCTCGCGGAGCCAAAGATATGATTTACAGACTTTCAACATGATTAACTTTGCATAGCTACGTTTCAATCGGTCTCCGTTTTGATTCCAGGTCTCATGTACTGTTGTGATGATGTCGCTCCACTGCGCTGTGACACTGCCTCTCACACTGATAGCGTTCAACTGGTCGCAGTTTGTTTCACCGCTAGTCACATGCAGCGCATGCTGTGTATCGGTCCTCCTCAAGTCTAATAAGCAATGTGCTCGCACGAACACATGCGCCAAGTTTCCGTTCAGATGTTACACCATTTTCTGAACGTTTTAGCCACACCACGTATGTGTTGTCTTAAATCAGCAACAATAACGTATGTGTTGTAAGTGATCCTTACACCCTCATTCATCCTCTTTATGGTTTGAGGACCAAGTGTGAAAAATTTCATCAACGCAGGAAACTGTAGATTTGCTTATAATACAAACACATACACATACAACACTCGAGACAAATATTCGGAATTGACTGCTTTCATTGTGTGTTACTGAAACCTGGAACTAGAGTTTACCTTCAGTCGAAAGTAGTCGCACACGGAGACCACGTGGATATCGAATTTTATAATTTTTTTTATAATTATGGTACTTGAAGGTCATAAATAACAATCAGCCAGAGCCATTCGAGGCAACTCTAAAAAATTCTCAAGAAAATCGCCTTTGAAGTTTTTTAAGAACACGTAAATACCAATAATGAGATCAGCTGTAGCATATGTAGGTGTGACTCAGGTGGTAGCCTTCTGGCTTTACAACTGGAACGTGGGTGTATCGAATCCCGCTGTGACACAATTTTTTCTACTTTCCTAATCGTTACATAAAACATTATCCAATTGAAAGTGTTGTGTCAGTTTTTGTTTATGTGTATGTAGACGAGCTGAACACCTTGGCCGCGGCGGATTAGCCGCACGTGCTGGTGCGCCGTGTTGCGGTGCGCGCGGCCGTCCGCCGTCGGGGGTTCTAATCCCCCCTCGCGCATGGATGTCTGTGTCGTCTTTAGTATAAGGTAGTTCGTAAGTAGTTTGTACGTTTAGGGACTGATGACCTCGCAGTTAAGTTCCTTAATCCTTACAAACTGTACAATTTTTTATTTGAACACCTAAAATGATGGTTGAGTTGGTTAGCTGCTTGGAAAGCCGTTAATAGCTATGGAGATGACTTTCTAAAAACAGTGTCGTAGCTCTTCACAAATTGAATGATCAAAGACAACCGTCGTCAACTAATAGTGAATCCATACTGTAAAAAGAAGTAACTTGTGTTTTTTATGTAAACCATCATTATTAACGACCTTTTATAAAATATAGAAAATGACAAATGAAAAAAAAAGGAATTTTTGGTAAAAATTACCATTAGGTATTAGAGTTGTGTGAGTTGTCGTACAAAACGCAATAAACAATTGAAAAATACGTCACAGCAGGACTCGAACCGTTGACCCTGCAGTCGCAAGGCCAGAACGTTACCACCTGAGCTAATTATCGGTGCTTACGTGTACTTTGCCAAACTTAAAAATCGATTTTCTCAAGAACTTTCGAGAGTTGCATCGAATGGCTTTGGCTGGTTGTTATTTAAGTTCTTAAGTCCACGTACCATAAATATAGAGAAATTCTAAGATCCGATGCCAATGTAGTCGTAAGTGAGCCATTAGTGTAGCAAATGTAAACGTTTCTCAAAAGAGACAGTGAACTTTCGGATGTTGATGGCGAGTTCTTGCTTCAAAGATCGACCCATCTGCCTTCCTCAGGTGCTACGAGATTTGTTGCTGTGTGTTCTCGCCATCTGGACTGCCATCGCACTGTGAACCACTGGTGGTCTCCCGAAAGAGCACTATTAATCTATCGCACCGCGAAAAGCTGAAAGCTAGCATTTCTCAAAGGTGCACTCTTAGAAACGCGACTTCCAATACTCTGCAAGCCTCTCAGGTTGGAAGATAAATGATCGGCTAGAGATCCGAAGGAATTTGGCGGTACATCACCTTGTATATAACGTCGCTGCACTTGGCTCAGATTTCTAACTTCTAAAGTAAAACGAAACACCGCATTAAACAGATCAGGCACGCATCTTCCTTGCACTGTTCTTCATACAAGGTAGGTGGCTTGCACATTCTTCAAACAAGATTCCCATTATGGCGGATGACTATTGTAAAATTAATTAAAATGTTCAGTTACGACAGCATTCTTTCGTTGTATCAACCCTTTCATTTTAAAATTACATTCAGGTAGCGTTACAATTATTAAATATTTTTGAACGGAGAAGACGGATCTAATTAGGCTATGTTTGAGTATGCATAATTTAATATAGTTCTTATAATAATAAGAAGACATTAGGCGCCTTACAACTGTGATCCAATTTTTGTAATTAATAAGTAATCTGGCTTAAAATATCCATGGCGAAAGGATATAAATTGGCACAGAAATTGTCAGAGGACATGAAAGGCAGACGACAAACAATGAATGCGGCAGGGATGTGTACTTCTCTCCGTATTACTGCGTTCAGACGATAGGTCAGGCAATAAAAGATCAACAAAGAAAAAACTAGAACAGCAATTAACACCAGGGAAAAGAAATAAAAATCTTATGGTTTGCTAAAGGCATAGCAGTTCTGTTAGTAGCTGCATAGATTTCAGTACTTTAGTTTCGTTTTATACGGAGTGGATAGTGCCTTCGAAGGAACGTATATCTTTTTGAATAAGTGGAATCAAGTACAATCGAATTGAACTAAATAAAGTATACGAATTGCATTACAAACGAACACATCGAAACTGCTTCTGCGTTTCGTCATAAGGGCAGCAAAATATCAGATTATGTAAGAGTAACCACAATGTCCCGTGGGACCAAATTTCGCCACAATACTCGCCAACGCCACCGTTGACGTGTCTCATGATGCGGGGGTAGTGGGACCTCCTGCTCAACCACATTTGCCCACTTCCTTCTGAACGCCTACACTGTATGTCAGAGTCTCGACGCTCTCGGCGGAATTCGCGTGGTTTTATGACGGGTGGACGAGGAAAACATTTCAACCACACCTTCGCACAGGTTCTATGCAAAACAGCCACAGGTGAGTCTATATCTCTATCTACTTCCTCCTGTCTCAACTACAACACACCCACTATATGTCAGTTTCCTCTCTTCCCCTCTTTTCCCCTCTCTCCCCCCATATCCTTCCCACGCTTCTGACGGACACGGCGGATTAGCCGTGTGCACTGGGGCGCCGTTCTACGGTGTGCGTTAAGGCGCTATGCTACGATGCCCGAGGCCACTCCCCGTCGGGGGTTCGAATTCCCCCCTCGGGCAGGGATATTTGTGCCGTCTTTAGTATTAGCTAGTTCATAAGTAGTTTGTAAGTTTAGGGACTGATGACCTCGCTGTTAAGTCCCATAAGCCTAACAAACATTTGACCATTCTGCTGCGGTGCTTGCGGCCGTTCGCCGTCGGGGGTTCGAGTACCCCTTCGGGAATGGGTGTTTGTATCGTCCTTAGGTTAGTTTACCTTAGTCTAACTAGTTTGCAAGCTACGGACTAATGACCAAGCAGTTGAGTCCGATAGATTTACAAACATTTGAACGGACCATCTGTCAGTTAGACCACCTCATCATGATATCCCCTCTCAGTGCCCCCATCCTGTTTTGCCCTCTCTATATCCACTTCTTCCACTCTCCTCTTACCGTTCACCCCCTACACTTTCTGTCGTCTTCCTTTCCTCTCTCTCATCTCTGTCTCGTTCTCCCGCGATATTCCTTTCTAGTTCGTTACCAGTCTTCCTCTTTCCCCTCCCTACTTCATAATTTTTATCTCAATGCGAACTGCTATGTCGATACAGTTGTGCGCACAAGAAAACCAATAGGAGGAACCAACATTAGCAAAGGTTACCCAGATCGGCAAAAAAAAAAAAAAAAAAAAAAAAAAAAAAAAAAAAAAGTGAAAGTTGTTTGAAATTTGATAACTGACTTTTATGTACTTTTCAGCACTTATTTAATGAATCTTGTCCACTTCCTTTTTATCACGTCTGGTTTTCTCACAATAAAAGGGAGTATGTTTGGGTATAATAACATGTCAGCAGTTTTCATATTTTTGCAACGTTAGAAATTTTTATTTTATTGATAAATGATGTTCTAAATTATATTTATTGTACACTTCAATTTCTCTTTAAGCTCACAAGTACTTATAATAACGCTTTCGCTTTCTGTCGAAGCTTGTTTTATTTCTTTTCCAGCCGTGGACTCTTTTATCATCCAGCAGTAGTCCACTATCGTGTTATGTTCCATTTCCCTTCATATCTTCTTTCCATTTCTTTCATGTCTTGGTAAAACCTTTCGCTCTGTTCTTCACTTACAGCACCAAGGTTTGCAGGGAAGTAGTCAGTAGTGAGTGGAGAAAATTAACTTTAATGCTCATGTTACAACCCAGGTTCTTAAAGTTGTCGGGCAGGTCTGCGACGATTGTCTTGTAGTTTGGCTCTCTTTTATTTCCTAGGAAACCGGTAACAACTAATTTAAAAGATGTCTATGTTGCCTTTTCTTTTGTTTCCATTTTGTCCCAAAGTTGAGATCTGTCGTTAATTTTCTTATGTCTGGTCCAACAAAGATTCATTGATTTAGTTTTGCCTCGGATAATCCAGGAAACTGTACACAAAGATATCTGAAACACTCCCCTTCTTTTGACAATACCTTAACAAATTGTTTCATCAGCCATAACTTAATGTGAAGTGGTGAAAGGCTTTTCCTCTCAACGTTTTAAACCCTACCTGTAAGGTTTTTCTCAAGGGCCAAGCTTTTTTTATGTGGTGTTGCTTTCTGCCCCCCACTGTCCCAGCACAGAGAAAGCAATGGAACTTTGTACAGATGCTTTGTTGACCAAGCAACGATGAAATCACTTTTAAATCACCACTTTGTGTCCTTATGTGGTCTGAATAGCAGAGTTTGGTTAGAACTAATTCAAGGTTTTCGTAACATTCTTCTTTTAACTGAACTGGGTATGGAAGCATACTTATTGCCATTGTGTAGAAGTACAGCTTAAAGGTTTTTTTTAAAGGAATTAATAAAAAATCTTCACTCATTAGGAGTATATTCTATTTTCAAACGTGTTATAAGTCCAGATACATCACTGCAGAACACCAGGTCAAATTCTTGAGAGAAGAAAGTGAAACGATACTGAAGTATCATTCCATTAAATCCTTGTATACTACAGCGTACGTTAATTTCATCTGATTATCATTTCGTAAAAGTGTGCTTGGCCTTTAGTGCCACTGTAATGGGGAATATACTAGGTGGAGCCAAGAATACTTTATTATTTATTAAAATTGTGTGTGTGAGGATCTGTAAGTGTGCATGAAGCCGCGGCTGGGAAGGCAGAGATGCAGAACACTCGGTAGGTTTTCCAACTTTAGTTTTGGGGTGTGGCAGAGAGATTTCCTTGGGTATGAGATGGTCAAGTGGCTGCCACTTGCGAGTTCCTTCAGAATTCGGAGGTTGGCAGAAGGTCCCGTTAGATCACAAGCCAATGAGGGCGAACTGGAACGGGAGGATCGGTTAGGACAGGGAGCGGCCACGAGAGGGAGAACGTTTCCGTCTGTCGAAGAGGAAGGATGTGAGTATGGTGGCCTCCGTGGAAAAGTATCAGGAACTGTGTTGGTTGTGTTAATTCTATCTTTATTTAAGCGGGGAAATGATTTTGTATAATGGGAATGTTGTGCATAGCCAAGTGGGTGCAGTATGAGAGAGTAAAGAATGTACGGTATGAATGTAAGGTTACGATCCTTGTCTCAATCCATTGGTGATACATTTAATGAATGAATATTTTGTATTTTTGGCTTTAAAATTATGATAGGGAGATGTACAGTGAATTTAATAAACTTGTGTAAATAGTTAAATATTTTGTCTCTAGTAGTTTTTACAAAATTCTGAGTCCCATTTACGCTTAATGATTAAAAAGAGAGTGAGAATATTTAATGGGAAATTGCGAGAATATAAATGGTGGAATTTCATCTTGTAAGGGAACTGCCACCGGTATGCTATCAGTTGCTGCAGTCTTTTGTGTGTAAAAAGTCGTTATCCTTTGCAATACAATTTTATCAGGACAATAAAATCTGCTTTTAACACCGTAAATAATCACTGAGCAAGGCGGCAACTGGTAGGAAGCGGAGGGTGGTTAACTTACAAAAGATATAAATTCTTTATTTGACTTATATGTGATATAAAACAGCTAAATAACATTTTATGGAGTTCCTAAACACCAAAATTAAAACTCACTACAGTTCTGAAATGTGCATAAAAATATGGGGAAAAAAGCTAAAACTAGACAAGTAGTTTATGAAATAACTGTATCTGATGGAATTTTTTCACTATTTTTCCCGAAATCAGCTTAGAAGAAACTGTAAAATTTACTTATTAAATTTGAAACAATTTTTATGTCACAGACCTTGTTATTAAAAGTTTGACATCAAGAACATAGGTCTCTACACAAGTGACAGAAATAAGGAAAGATAGCGTTACTGATATGTACTCTGTGGAGGAGCTGATCTGTAGCCATTTTCTTGCTCCTTCAGATTTTTATTCTGTAAGATCTCTGTTGTATCATCCCGATGCCATTTATTGAATTCTCGTCCCGGTCAAGTCGTCAGGAAAGGTACAGTGGAGGATTCGTAGTCAGCTAAAGCAGGTCTATAGACATTAGTATTACAAGTGTTTTATTGACTGAAGAATACAGTATACCTATCTGTTCTTGCGCTGAGACCTAGTTACTGTCTTGTTCGTAGACGAGTTCTGAACGGGACGTCCAGACGCATGTCGTTCTAGATACAGTCGATTGTAGAGGGCGCGTGTCTATAGAGATTAGTATTACAAGTTTTATTCACTGAAGAATACAATATTCAACTTTGTTCTTCTCTCATCTCGCGTCGTCGTCTTCTGAACGATACTAGCTGCGCTGAGACCTAGTGACTGCCTAGTTCGTAGCTGAGTTCTGAACGGGCCGTCGAGACGCATGTCGGCCTAGATATAGCAGCTCGTAGAGGACGCGCGTCTACGGTTACTCCAGCCGGCGTGCGATAGGCTGTCGGACGTCATCCGCTGCCTTCTCGACGATCGTTGTCTTGCGTCTGGCGTGTGGCGCTGACGTTGCGCCACGAAAATCTCTTTACTATGTTGGAAGAGCATTGTGTATTATGTGGTATGAGTAAAACATAGAGCATATGGCCTGATAATGAAGTATTCAATGGGAAAGGTCCACCCATACTTCCTTCTAAAATTTGATTGGCTCCTACAAGTAATATCAGTCCGCCAAAACCCTGCAGCATTTTTATTAATGTTTAATATAAGCCTAGAGCAATTAAATTAAATATGTATGTTTACTCAATGTAATTATCTTGAATTAAGCTATTTTTCTGTTATTTAAAAATTATTTAAATATTAGTTTAATAGAAAGATGATAAGTGTAGCACTCTAGAATGTTTCGTTGGCACCAAATTGTAGCCATAGGCGCAGAATGATACTCCTGCCGCAGTCAGTCCAGCTAAGCGCCACGAACAGTTAACATCTACGAACCGATGTAAATTGTGTGAGGATAAAAATGTTTCATACTGTTAAACATTTGTGAATCTGTACAGTTGTGGCTGACTGTAACGGATCAGTGAATTATAAGTAAAACAAGAAAAGCCATTGGCATGCGGAAATATCGTGTGACATATTTCATATTAGACTTAAAGCTTAGCCACATTGTACTATTTCAGCCTCACGACCTGAGTGCTGCTTCTGCGCAGGAAACAGCAGTGTTAGTGAACAGAAACTCGCGTCTTCATACCCTGACGAGGTAGGAAGCAATACGGCCCCTCAGGTGCAGTGCATTTTTCTGTGACAGATATAAACATTGACACTAAGTGTTCTGGTAATTGAAGGAAAGAAGTAGGAAACTTTCGTAATCACTTTTAAATAATTAACTTCATGGAACTTTAAAGGCATTACCCCATCTCCCCCCCCCTAATTATCCCGCCAAAACTCCGAATGTAGACAATCTGAGTACGTAAGGCTTATTACAAGGCCTAAGAGGACCTGAGTCGAAGGCTGACGGAACTGAGTCGTTACGTCCTTGATTAATGAACCACGGTAGACCTCGGTGCAGTAGGCACGGTGTAACTCGCAAAGACTACACACTGAAGAGGGGTCGTACAAAGGCTCTGAACCCATATCGCTAATTGGCTGAAGTAGCCCTTCACTCGTTGCACTGCCTAAAGCCGTCCTCACACAGACCGTGTTGTCCCAACGTGGCGTAGGACGTGTCTACCTAGCTACAGCACGGTCTGAAACGACCCGCCACATCCCACGGAACATAACGTGCTCCTCGTCGTGATTTGCTTTGCGACCGCAGCGCTCTCCAGCGCCCGATGCGGCCCGGCGCGTAGATCAGTGAGCCCGCTTTCTTATGCTTCCACGTGACATGCAATATTCTTCCTGAATCTGTAATTTTATTTTTTCATCTTACACAGATACGGTACATTTATCTGATAGCAGTTGAGAATGACAACAAAATGTACGACCAAATCACTTATTGGTAAAATATGACTGAAAAAATTGTCAGCGGTGAAATACATCATCTGCACCAGCTCCCTTTCGTGCTTTCTTATTGTCCTATTTTCCACGTTGTACATATTCTCCGTACTCAAATGGCATTCCTTCGGAGATAATAGGTTCTCCCTTAAACATTTTACTTGTTCATATACGCGAGGCAACATCTGAACTCGACAATGTTCATTGTGATAATTTACTGCAGCTGCTTCCGTCACCAAACGCTAGCCCTTTGTAGTGTGAAACATCAAACACCATGTGGAAAACGTAGGGTACTGACTTGAAATTTATTTCTCCTGTAGCCTTGCACGAAAAATTCTACAAATTCTAACGTAGACCGAGATCGTTCTTATTTGTAAGAAAGTATGTAGATGCAAACCAGTTATTTACATATCTTTTCCTGCATAGATCATGACGTTAACCACCACGCTAATCCGTTGTCTTAAGAAAGAAATAACAACGAATACAGGGTATTATACTCAAAGTAACAAGAAAGAATCAGGAACATTTAAGAAACAAAGAAAGGAAAAATTGAAAATGTTTTTGAAGTACGCAGACGCGAACCAGAACCGCTCGTAGTCTTCGGAACGGAGCTTGCGACTCTACCAACTACGCTGTTTGTGTACCATTTATGTTCAAATGTTTGTATAGTTTATGGGACTTAACTACGGGGTCATCAGTCCCTAAACTTACAAACTACTTATGAACTACTTACGAACTAGGACGGCTCAAATATCCATGCCCGAGGGGAGATTCGAACCCCCGACCGTAGTGGCCGTGCAGACCGTGACTGGAGCGCCTCAGTCCCGTCGACCACCGCGGCCGGCGTGTACCATTTATTCCATACCAGATACGTGGTACACTTCGCACCTAAAACATGTTGTAACATGTAATTTATCAATGACAAAGCATCACAAAGCCTCTCCGTTGATACAATGGCATTGTACCGTAGCATAGGAAAAATATTCTTTCACGGTATACAATTTATAACACTGTATAACGTTAAACAAGGTATCCTTTAAAGTTATGAATATGTAGTTTCCGGAAGTTTTTTGTGACAAATCATAACTAAAATTACGCGTTTTCATAAGTTCCTCAACTTTCTGTCGCATTAAAAAAGATTATGTTCATACATCGTAAAGTAAAACGAAAGAAGGCAAGAAATACGGAGTTTCGTTTGCAATATAGCGGCTCAAAAGCTCTGCTTGTCACGTGAAAACCAACTCGCGTGTCATTGGCCAAGTTTCATTTCACGAAGAGAAAAGTTTAACATGCCAGATGATGATGATGATGATGATGATTGGTGTTTTAGGGCGCTCAACAGCGAGGTTATCAGCGCCCGTTAACATGCCAGATCCTTCATTCCACGCTTCGTAGGGTAGTGGAAAATTGGAATTCCACGCTGCGACGTCACCACTTCCTCCTCCACGTGCGTTTCTACGACGAGTCAGAGGACGGCATAAGGATACGAAAGCGCCGCGAGTCACAGACAGTAGAGATGTGGCAGCGCCGAGGATCGGTGGCGTCGGCGGTCCCTCAGCCGATTACTGTGCAGGAGACCCAGGCTCGATTCCGGCAGGGGAGTTGCTGTTCTTCAAAAGTGAAAGCGCCAAGATCGCGAAGTACATTATTTGAGGACGACCGGTTTTGGAGGACTGTACCACAACATCTGGTCATATTACATTTTATAAGTTCGTCATCTTTCAAAAACATAGAAGACATGCAGGCAATAACGTAAGAACATAGTACATAACATTTGCATACCATCAGAAGGCACTAATCCTACGTTATTTAAAAATAGAGATAAAATACTAAGTGCAACGTAGCACTTAGTCTACATGTAAAATACATCAATTAAAACATCACAGTTTGCAAGATACTGACAACTTGGATATTTGTTGTATACAATTGGCGCATGGTGGCAACACCATAGCAGGAAACTGCTTACAAGTAGTATTATTAGATAATATTACGTTAAGGTGTGGATACTGGGGAACCATTTTTAGTTTGATAATGGAACTTACAAAAAGTATGAAGAAATAAAATATTTCAATATTATCAATTACTGCATAAAAATAATTGTCACAAAATTCTAGTCTGAGATTAGGTAATAAAATTTTTTCCCCTTCTAAGGTATACATTTGTAGATTATTATTTCACAGCTATACATGGGGTATACCTTAAGCTACAATACAAAGCCAATTATTTATGTTCATAATTCGTTGAAATGGTGTAATGGTATAATAAGACATATTGTGAGAACCAGTACAAGATGCGGTTCTGATGTCTTAATAGAAAGAAGAGAGAGGGCTATTTGAAGGGAGGAGGGATACAGCTTCAGTGTTAATGTCGAAGGAAAACATATCTGAAATCCGTATTTAAGACGTTTCTATGTGAGTTTGTTCATCTATATGACAACAGGTTTTGTAATGCAAGTTAAAATAGCCGTCATTATATCAATTCGACGTCGTCTTTCCAAGTGTGTTATTATGTTTTCTTTGCCAATATTTATAAATTGTCTTTATTCTCATTCCTCGCACAAATTTATGTGAGATTACTTAATTATTTTCAGCTACGTCACGAAGCATTACAGTCACAACGAACCGATGATTCAGAATGCCAGCTTGCGATCACGTAAAACTACTAGGCATACGCAGGAACAAAATTTTCTACCCACCAAATCACTGTTAACATTCCTGTACCCACTGACAAGCGGACGTCTGTCTTCTGAACCATAAAAACGAATGTTCACCGGCACAGCAACTTACAACAGAAACACTCTTTTCAGTCAAGTCCGAACAGAACAGAGACCATATCAATAATTGTAAATGCGCACACAATAGGCAATGTCAGTTTTATTGAGGACGCACTCATACGCTCGGTATCAGTTCATCAGTCCCTTACCACGCTGTCTGCAGACATATATCGACAAAGATTAACACTGAAGAGCCAAGAAAACTGGTATTGGCATGCGTATCGAACAGTGATTCTACAGGATCTGCATGTATAACTCTAGTCTCCGAGAGTACAACTGCCACGTGCCTGTACATTCACATGTTTTCCACACTTTTTTTGCATTGCCCGCCGTGTTTAAATTTGTCATATTAATTTCCAACAGATATTACGGAAGGAACAGTTGGTTACATTTATGTCAATAAGCGATGTAATAGCCTAATATGAAACCGTAATCGAAACGTATTTTCTTCTCGTTTTCTTATAGTACTTCATATTTGAATTTGGCAACAAACGAAATATGAGCATCTATGGATGGCACGCTCAGACAGCTGAAGCTCAACATCCAGGTAGTATAGAGGTCAACGGTAACGAACCACAGAGATATGTAAACACTCAGAGGAGGCGCTGTACTGAGCAACGACTATATTCGATAACAGGTGCCTGGTGCAAGCGATACATTGGTTACTGCTGCTACAAACACAGCTTATCATGATTTAAGTTCGTTTCGACGTTTTGTTAATGTCAGTGAACGAAAGATGGGATACAGCTTCTTGGAGATAGCGATAGGGCGCCCATTCAGCATCATCTCATTGATGTAGGACAGTGTTTTTCAACCTGTGCGTCGCGACCCCCTGGAGGATGACAAAGTGTTGCTCGGGGGGGGGGGGGGGGGGGTCGTGACCGCAAGAGGAAGCAGTAGCAGCGTCCTCGATAGCAAGTCTACGTTTCGTGACTTTCAACTACTGTGGCAGAAGAGGCTCATAGAAGTGTCAGGGTTTCGTCAAAAACGCCCTATTAACAAATCATCCTTATCTGAAAAGTGGCTTTGTTGTGAAATGTTTCGGGTGGTCCTTTAAGAAAGATCAAAAGCGTCACTCGTGTAAGATGTAGCTATTGCACTTTCTATGTCTGAGGATAGGCCGACTCGAACGCGAAACAGTAAAGCCATTTTTCCACGTTATGACAGTTTGTTAATTATGCGACTTAACAGCGTTTGTGCTGTACTGCCGGCCGCAGTGGCCGAGGGGTTCGAATCCCCCCTCGGGCATGGATACTTGTGCCGTCCTTAGGATTAGCTAGTTCATAAGTAGTTTGTAAGCTTAGGGACTGATGAACCAGTAGTTAAGTCCCATAAGCTATACAAACATTTAAGCATTTTTTAATGTGCTCTCCTGCTACAGTTTTCTACAATGGTCTCAATCTCCTTTTATGACTGTCACATGTCAGAAAAGCAATCACTTAACTTAATATTATATTTAGTCAAATGTTCAAATGTTTGTTAAGCTTAAGGGACTTAACTACGGGGTCATCAGTCTCTAAACTTACAAACTACTTATGAACTACCTACAACTAAGGACGGCACAAATATCCATGTACCCGACCATAGTGGCCATGCAGACCGTGACTGAAGCGCCTCAGTCAGCTCGGCCACCTCGGAAGGCTATATTTAGTCCGTACATAATAATACATTTTTACTACTGGATCCTACTTCTTTGCGGCTGTTAATGAGTTTTCAATGTAGCATTACTGATATTCAACTAATAACATTTTATTACTGGATCATAGTAATTTGCTGCTGGTCAAAGGTTTTCATTATAGTTCCAAAGAAATCTAAAATTAATAAGCCTCCTTGAATGTGATCGTGCATCAGGTTTGATGGTTTCATACGCGCATATGGCAATACACAGCCACAAATTACACATTTACATTGATTATTAATGACAGGAAATTCATACATTAAATACTTGTAGTCATAAAGTTTTTTTTTCAGTTTTGATTCGTTTTCGCTACTGCAACTTTCACCATTCGTCTATGGCTGCACAGGTCTAACAAAGGAAATTAACTATTTGCCATTCGAATCACTGACTTAGCTTTATTACCGTCCTGTGGAAGGAGCGTGGATCGCCGGACATTTTTGCTCAAAAAACGGGGTTGCGGGTTCAAATAGGTTCCACTTGTGTACCTTTGCTGACGGGACGACACAAATCTTTACGCCTCACCTGGAAAACGTATTGCCTGGTCTGACGAATCTCGTGTATACGTGTGGAGACAAGCTCAAGAATACAAGGATGCTTCATGTTAACAGGGGAGTGGAGCTTGTGCAGTTGGAGTGATATGGAACCCCTGATATGTCTAGATGCTGCTCTGTAAGGTGACACATTAGTAGGCATACTGGTTGAACAGCTGCATCCATTAATGTCCATTGTACAATCCGATAAACTTGAGCAGATCCAGCAGGACAATGCGACATTCCACACGTTCAGAATTGATATACAGCGGCTCCAGGAACATTTTTGTTGTAGCCAGGACTAAGATTACGTGAAAGCGGTGGTTGCCGATTGCCAGACAAGCAAAATTTTATTGAAAAGAACAAAACAATGTAATGCCACTTCCAGGAAGAACGTCTCAACTACGACTTGCCATACCGGAGACCTCATTACAAATAAACGCATTCTTTACTTTAAACTTTTCTCAGCAGCGGGCTTATCAATGCACCACCAAATTAAAAATACTGTTTTTCAAACCTGGAAGGCTGAATACAGTTCGATTAACAACTCTCTCTCTCTCTCTCTCTCTCTCTCTCTCACACACACACACACACACACACACACACACACACAAACAGAGAGAGAGAGAGAGAGAGACAGCAAGTTGAATAAACAGTTTATAATTTGGTAAGGAAATGAGTAACACGGCAGGCAAGCCCGTTTGAGTGTCCCCATTTCACAGCTTACACAATTAGTTAACTACAAGCACTTTTATTAAGTTGCATACAAGCATGTAACAGGTACAACCAAACCAGACCAAACATCATTGAAAGAAACCCAAGGGTGATAAACTGTGCGCAAGTGTTAACCCCATCTATTAAGCAAAAAAGGACCCGTGGTTCTGTTAAAAAAATAAAACATTTAAGTGCAAGTATCTTACATATCCTAACAGCTGTAGGTCAAATCCCACTCAGACATTAAATGAAAACTTTCTAAAGGGAACAAACGGCCACAAATACGAACATCCACCACGCAGAAAACCATAGTTAGACTCTCAACTTTCAGTTCACTAAGCTTTCTTAATTCTCGGGCACCAGTCCTATCAAGTAAGTACACACGTCAGCGAAGACAGTTACAGAACATTTCCAGCGAACCGGTTAGCTGACGAAGCTACAGGTCGCGTACGCAGACAACCTGACCTCCTACACTGTACACTTGACAGCAAGAAAAGTGGATCACTGCTGAATGCAACCCAACTAACATAGCTGTGTTGCGGGTACTCCACATTCAAAACCCATGTAGAGTACAGTCGTTCGACTATTCACAATGGGTACCAAAGAAGCAGTAGAGAACATTGCTCCTTATGGCAGTCGGTCCACATGTAATTCAATACCGTCATACAAAAACATTAGAATACAAGTTATTAGAGTCGAGAGAGCAACGTAAATTCAATTTAATTAGAATACGTGACAAATCGGGTACCTTATCAAACTCATTCAATAACACAATGAGTTTTTGTTCGTGCTCTGAATTTGAACGCACTGTTAACCAAAAATAGCTTGCGTTTCTGATCGAGACTAGATTAGGCATAAAGAGACGTAAGACATTGACGTTTCCATTGGTATCGGTTTACAAGGTCAATGTCCGAACCCGGTTAACTTTAGCATAGCACCAGGAATGGCATGAAGTTCAAAGTGTTTCTGAGAGGTAACCAAGGTATATAATACAGTGCAACACACAGGTGTCAAACGTCATAAAATTGTGGAATAGAACGCAGTACCTATATGAATCGTTAACGAAGCACGATCACACGTCAGATATTAAATAAATTCACAGATAGCGCTTTATTTGAACTTGAAATGACGATATAATTGACTATTTTCCCGGCAGCGATCCAACCCCGGCTCTATTCGCTATTTATTATATATAAGCAAAGAGATGAAATAGTTACTGTTCTCACCATTAGCGGGATGTGCATATGTTCGGCTAGAAGTAGCACAAGCCGCGGCCGATTAGCCGTGCGCATGGAGAGCCGTGCTCCGTTACTGCGTTGCGCTCGGCTGATCACCGTCGAGGGTTCGAGTCCCCCCTACGGACATGGGAGTTTGTGTTGTCCTTAGGTTAGTTTACCTTAGTTTAAGTAGTTTGTAGGCTACGGAGTAATAACCAAGCAGTTGAGTCCGATAGATTTACAAACATTTTAAAGTAGCGCAATAAATAACGTTGTGCTGCCTAGGACTCCAACCCCGCGCCTATCGTCAGCGTTGACCTCAGATGATCTCGTTTACTAGTAATTAGGATCGCGCCGTTCGTAGAGACCTGGAGGGGTTTGGCATTTTGAAGAAACAACGAAAACTAATCCAACTTTGTTCTAGTCAGTAGCGAATGGACATCTGTAATATGATTTGAAAAATTCCACAGTCCTAAATTCCTCACTTGCCGCTATTGGAGGTGGAGAGGGGTATGTTTGCGATTGTTAAAAAATGTTTCCTCAGCAGGAATCAAACAATATCTCAGCCATTACAAGATGGCATCAGCTCGATCAACTACCGATTTTCCGGCCCTCTAAATTTCCTCAACAGAAATTCACGAAAAGAACGTCGTCTTTCTTCCAGCGATCCCCAATTGAGTTGCCGGAGCATTTGCGTGACACTCGCGCATAGGTCGAACCTACCGGTAACAAATCAAGCTGCTCGCCTCTGAACCGCCTCTATGTCTTCCTTCAAACCGATCTGCTGCGGGTCCAAAATACTTGAGGAATACTCAAGACGTGGTCGTACAAGTGTTTTATACGCGGCCTCCTTTACAGGTGAAGTACATCTTCCCAAAATTCTCCCAATAAACCGAACTTGGTTGTCTGCCTTACTCACAACTGTCCTTACATGCTCGTTCCATTTCATATCGCTCTGCAATGTTACGCCTAGATATTTGAACGACGCGACAGCATCAAGAAGCTCACTACTAATGCTGTATTCGAACATTATAGGATTGTTTTTTCTACTCATGCGCATCACCTTACATTTTTCTACATTGAGAGCTAGCTGTCATTCTTCGCACCAACTAGAAATTTTGTCTAAGTCAACCTGTATGCAATTACAGTCAGTTACAGACGACACCCTCCCATACACCACAGCATCATCAGCAAACAGCCGCAAATTACAACTTACTCTGTCCATCAGATCATTTATATAGATAGAAAATAATAGCAGTCTTATCACACTCCCCTGGGGCACGCCTGACAATACACTCGTCTCTGATGAACACTCGCCGTCGAGAACAACGTACTGCGTTCTATTACTTAGGAAGTCTTCCAGCCAGTCACAAATCTGTGAACCTATTCCATAAGCACGTATCTTCGTTAGCGGTCTGCAGTGTGGCACCGCGTCGAACGCCTTTTTGAAGTCGAGAAAAACACAATCCACCTGTTGCCCTTCGTCCATGGCTCGCAAGATATGATGTGAGAAAAGGGCAAGCTGAGTTTCACATGAACGATGTTTCCTAAAACCGTGCTGATTCATGGAAAGAAGCTTTTCCGTTTCAAGGAAATTTATTATATTTGAACTGAGAATATGCTCCAAAATTCTACATGAAACTGATGTCAACGATATTGGCCTGTAATTGTATGGGTCAGTTCTCTTTCCTTTCTTATACACGGGAGTCACCTGCGCTTTTTTCCAATCACTAAGAACTTTGCGCTGAATTAAAGATTCGCTATAAATGCAAGCTAAGTAGGGGGCCAACGCCGCAGAATAGTCTTTGTAAAACCGAACTGGTATTCCATCCGAACCAGCAGACTTTTTCGTATTTAGCTCTCTCAGCTGCTTCTCTACACCGGAAATACCTATTACTATGTCCCCCATTTCGGAATTAGTACGTTGATCAAATTATGGTATATTTGTGCGGTCCTCCTGCGTGAAAGATTTCTTAAAGGTTAAATTTAGAACTTCAGCTTTCCGTTTCCTTTCTTCTATTACTGCCCCGGAATGATCAACTAGTGACTGGACAGTGGGCTTTGACCCGCTTATCGATTTTACATAGGACCAGAACTTTTTCGGGTTCTCGGAAAGATCTTTTGCTAAGGTATGGCTGTGATAATTATTGTATGCTTCACGCATCGATCTTTTTATAGACGCACGAATCTCTACTAACTTTTGCCTGTCATCATTTGCGTGTTTTTTTTTTTTTTTTTTTTTTTTTTTGATTCGAGAGTGCAACAGCCTTTGCTTTCTCAGCAGCTTTCTAACATTATTATTATACCACGGTGGATCTTTTCCATCCTTAATCGTCTTTACTGACATATATTTCTCTAACCCTTTATTAACAATGCACTTAAATTTAGTTCACAATTCCTCTACATCCATAGTCCCGGAATTAAACGATGCCCATTCATTTTCTAAGTGCGATCGTAATATTTGCTTGTCGGCTATTCCCAACAAAAACACGCTCCTAGCCTTCTTATAGGTAAGGGGGTATGAAAGGACACGGTCTCATAGAGAGGACTGATATACAGCAACGAAAGCATAAATTAAAAGAGTGCATGCTGTCAACGGAAACCAATAGATTTTATCACTGTATTGTGTAGGAACCAACCAGAAGGGTAACTAGGGCTATGATGCAAGAGCGGCGACAGTGATGAGAGAGAGAGAGAGAGAGAGAGAGAGAGAGAGAGAGAAAGAGAGAGAGAGAGAGAGAGAGAGAGAGAGAACAGAAGAGAAATTAACTATTAATAAATGCAAGACCGTTTGCGTATTTTGTGAAGGACAGAGGGTGTAATAATGGATGGAGGGGAGGAGAGAGACGTATCTGAAATAACAAAAATTACTTTGACAATGTCCATCTAAACGAATTACACTGTTTTCATGGAGGCTGGGTATAAATGTAATAAAAAATAGGATGTTGAGTGAAAGGAGAAGCATTAAAATTTGTACCACAGGGAGGAATTGAACCCAGAACTCCATATTTACTTTAATTCAATGCTTCTCCCTTCACTCAATGTCTTTGACATATTGACGCGGAAAACTGTCACTGTTGTTGTAGTGGTCTTCAGTCCGGAGACTGGTTTGATGCAGCTCTCCACAATACCCTATCCTGAGCAAGCCTCTTCATCTCCACGTAAGAACGGCAAACTACATCTGTCTGAATCTGCTTACTGTATCCATCTCTTGGTCTTTCTCTGCGATTTTTACCCCACACACTTCCCTCCAACGCTAAATTCACAATTCCTTGATGTCTAAGAATGTGTCCTACCAATCTATTCCTTCTTTCAGTCAAGGTATGCCAGAAATTTCTTTTCTCCCCAATTCTGTTCAGTACCTTCTCATTAGTTACGCGATCCACCCAACTAATCTTCAGCATTCTTCTGTAGCACCATAATTCAAAAGCCTCGATCCTCTTCCTGTCCGCACTGTTTATCGTCCATGTCTCACTCCCATACAAGGCAACACTCCATACAAATGCCTTCAGAAAGGACTTTCTCAGGCTTAAATCAATATTCGATGTTAACAAATTTCTCTTTTTCAAAAACGCTTTTCTACCCATTGCCATTCTGCATTTTATACCCTCTGTAATGCGACCATCGTGTGTTATTTTACTGCCCAAGTAACAAAACTCATCTACCTCCTTTATTGCTTCGTTACCCAATCTAATTCCTTCAGCATCGCCTGATTTTCTTACACTGCACTCCATTACCCTAGTTTTGCTCTTGTTAATGTTGATCTTATTTACACCTTTCAGCACACTGTCCATTCCGTTCAATTGCTCTTCCAGGTCCTTTGCTGTATCTGACAGAATTACTATGTCATCGGCAAAAATGTTTTTAATTCTTCACCCTGAACTTCAATTCCTTCTCAAAATTTCTCCTTGCTTTCCTTTATAGCTTGCTCAATGTACAGATTGAATAACAATGGAGAAAGACTACAACCCTGTCTTACTCCCTTTCCAACCACTGCATCCCTTTGATGCCCTTCTACTCTGACAACCGCTGTCTGGTTTTTGTACAAGTTGTAAATAACCTTACGCTCCCTATATTTTACTCCTGCTTGCTTCAGAACTTGAAAGAGTTTATTCCAATCAACATTGTCAAAAGCCTTCTCCAAATCTACAAAAGCTAGAAATGTAGGTTTGCCTTTTCTTAATCTATCTTCTAGGATAAGCCGTAAAGTGAGTATTGCCTCCAGTGTTCCTACATTTCTCCTGAACCAAACTGAACTTCCCCGAGGTCGGCTTCTACCAGCTTTTCCATCCTTCTGTATATAATTCGTGTTAATATTTTGCAACCATGACTTATTAAACTGATGGTTCTGTAGTTTTCACACCTGTCTGCACCTGCTTTCTTTGGAATGGGGATTATTACATTTTTCTTAAAGTCTGAAGGCATTTCACCTGTCTCATACATCCTACACACCAGTTCAAATAGTCTTGTCATGGCTGGCTCTCCCAGAGATTTTAGTAGCTCTGAGGGTATGTCATCTACTCCTGGGACCTTGTTCCGACCTAGGTCTTTCAAGGCTCTGTCAAATTCATCTCTCAGTATAGTATCTCCTATTTAATCTTGATCTATTTCCTCTTCTCTTCCTACAACATCGTCTCTATGTTCATTTCCTTTGTAGAGCCCCTCTATATACTCTTTCCACCTTTCAGCTTTCTCGTCTTTGCTGAGAACTGATTTACCATCTGAGTTCTTGATATTCATAGAGTTGCTTTTCTTGTCCCCAAATGTCTATTTTATTTTCCTGTAGGCGGTATCTACTTTTCCCCTTGTTATACATTCTTCTACATCCATGCATTTGCCTTCTAGCCACTCCTGCTGAGCCATTTTGCCCTTCCTGTCAATCTCATTTTTTAGTCGTCTGTACTCCATTTTGCCTGTTTCATTTACTGCATTTTTATATTTTCTCCTTTCATAAATTGAATTTAGTATTTCCTGTGATATCCAAGGATTTTTTGAAGGTCTTGCCTTTCTACCTATTTTGTCCTCCGCTGCCTTCACTATTTCATCTCTCAATGCTACCCATTCCTCTTCTACTGTTTTATTTCCCCCTGTTTCTGTCAATTGTTGCCTAATTCCCCTTCTGAAATTCTCCAGAACTTCAATTTCCTTCAATTTATCTAAGTCCCATCTCCTTAATTTCCTACCTTTCTGCAGTTTTTTCAGCTTCAGCCTACAGTTCATGACTAACAAGTTATGGTCAGAGTCTATATCTGCCCCTGGGTATGTCTTGCAGTTTATAACCTGGTTCCGGAATCTATGTCTTACCATTATAAAATCTATCTGATACCTTCCGGTATCTCCTGGTCTCTTCCACGTATACAACCTTCTTTTGTGATTCTTAAACCACGTGTTTGTTACGATTAAATCATGTTCCGTGCGAAATTCTACCAGGCGACTTCCTCTTTCATTCCTTCTGCCCAGTCCATATTCACCTACTATTTTTCCTTCTCTTCCTTTTCCTACTACCGAATTCCAGTCTCCCATCACAATTAAGTTTTCGTCTCCCTTAACTTTCTGAATAATTTCCTTTAGCTCCTCATATATTTCTTCGATCTCCTCATCATTGGCAGAGCTAGTTGGCATATAAACCTGTACTACTGTTGTCGGTGTTGGCTTCGTATCTATCTTGACAATGATAATGCGATCACTGTGCTGGTCATAGTAGTTTACCCGCATTCCTATTTTCTTATTCATTATCAGCCCTACTTCTGTGATACCCCCAACTGATTTTGTATTTATAATCCTGTACTCACCTGACCAGAAATCCTGTTCATCCTGCCACTGAACTTCACTAATCCCCACTATATCTAACTTCAACCTTTCCATTTCCCTTTTTAAATTTTCTAATTTTCCTACCCTCGGCAATGTCTGTGGTTCATGGGAGTGGAAACTGTCACTAGGTATATAAATTTATAATAAAAATAGGATAATAAAGGAACTGTATATTAAGAAAAACTTCAATTTAAAGGTAACTCAAAGGAAAAGAAACACATATTTTATTTCTGTTACCAAGAGATCTTCCACAGTCTCTCACTTACGAAATATGAAAATAGAGATGAGATAAAAAAAAAAAAAAAAAACATTTGAAGGACTAATAATTTATTCAGAATCCCTCATTACTTGTTTCTTTCGTTATTAATCTAAGCATATAATCTATAACGCTATCGGGCCAGCTTCTCTTCAGTAAATGCGACGACTCTATCTCGAGTTGATTGCTCACAGTCAGACGGCCTGATTTCTATTTCTGATTTCCGCTCTCACTATGAAGCCAGGAAGTAAACATTCTGTATTTACGTGTACATTTGTAAGGTGCTGGGGGCTGTTGACGGCCACCGCGACCGCCAGCTGGCTGGTTTCCGCCAAGCCTCGCCTCGGCACCAGCTGTGGTTGACCGGCCTGCCCGCAGCTCGCAAGCCACGGCTAATACAGCGAGACTCAACCCTTGAAGTATGAAAATGTTCTGCAAACCGACCCTAGAGATATTTTGCTATAAAATGAGCAGCCACATTATCTTTTGACACTTCATACAAATATTTAATGGAGTGAAAGAATAGAATCATGATAAACGTAGTACCACATAATGTTTCACATAGATAGCAATTATATAACACAGAAAATTATTCTCTCTTTTCAGTGCTCTGCATTAGATCTAGACGTAATGAAATATGTAGTTATCTTAGCAATGTAAACATGTTGTAAAATTAAACAGTTGTGGTGGCAACAACACAAATGTATACATGTAGTATATCATTCACATTTTCTGTACTTATAAAGTCTTTTCAATGCGTCTGTAAACAATAAGTGCTAAACAACGGAAATTACCTTCTGCTGGGGCTCTTCATTTTACTGTTATTCACTGTGAAGTGTTTCGTAATGGGTTCATATAATCGCTTCAGTTTCTCGACTGTTCTATGCTTATACTAAGCTTGAAATACTACTACTACTACTACTACTACTAATAATAATAATAATAAATACAAGTGCCAAATAGCGTATGTGCGGTTATAATCTGATATATTCTTTCAAATTTCTCGACGTTCTTCCTCTATTCCATCAGGTAATAATCGCACACTACTTAGCAGTACTACATAAGAGGGGGAACAATTGTAGGGTTGTCAGTCTCCTTAGGACATTTGTAAATCTCCTAATGGTAGTGTCAATAACAGACCGTTTGTTTCACCTTCTCCAAAACATGTGTTGTTCACAGTTAACATTGTTTTTAATTGCACCCCCAGGAATTTCGTTATATGTATAACCTTCAAATTTGTTTAATATCGATATCTAGAATGCTGACGAAACTCTGAGTACTTATGTTCAGAGCCAAATGCATATTGATGTTTAAGGTCAATTGTCGCCATTTGTGCCTTGAAGATACAAATTCAAATTCATTTCGCAATTGATTTTACTTTTATGAGTTTAGTAGTGGGCAGCATTAACTGCCTCAAAACTAAGAGCAATATTCTGATTGCTCATTAAATATTTCGAATACATATTCGAATCAAGAGAAGTCTCTTTCACTTTGCTGGAAGAATTACACTCGCCACGTCCTTTTCACTAGATGACTCCTCGTCTGATACTGCAAACTAATACCTTGCAGATAGGACATCACGAGTCCAGTCGCACAACTTACGAAAGCGATATGGTGCGAAGTTGATTATGGCTGAAGATAGGTTTATTTATTTATTTATTTTTGTTAAGCTTGAGGGACTTAACTGCGGGGTCATCGGTCCCTAAACTTACAAACTACTTATGAACTACCTTATACTAAAGACGACACAAACATCCATGCCCGAGGCGGGGATTAGAACCCCCGACGCGGAGTGGCCTCGCGCTTCGGAGCATAGCACCTCAATGCGCTTGGCCACTCCACTGCGGCGTTGAAGATACCAAATATCGTTTTGGCTCCCTATAAATATGAAATTAGTTTGAGAGTACTCAGTAGAGCATTATAATATAGTATCGCCAAGTCTCACAAAAGTAAAGATTTATAAACCTTTGCTGGTTTGATGTTAATTTTTCTAGATATTTCATAAGGTGGAAAAATTATTTGTTCAAACGTCCTGCTACATGTCGATATCAATATAATGGATCTGTAACTCAGTGGATTACTTTTATTTTCTTTATACATCTATGCAACATTCCATTCATCTTTCTCACTATAAATACATCAATGCTCGACCTCACGTCATAGGAGAAGTAATTAAGCCATGCATAATGTGTGCACAAGATGTTCTCCTAAGGTGTTGGACCACTCAAGAAAGACATTGCCTGCAGACAAATTATCTTCCTGGTATGACTATGGTAGTGAAATGACAAGACGGTGGATCATGTCTGGTGACTGTTGTACTGCTTCCTGGAATGACAGAGAAGAATCTAGATTAAAATAAATAATCCGACACAAGCTGCTTGTGGCCACTGAGTGCACTCATTGGGGAAGTTGAACAGTTGTGCCCAGCCGGAATTTGGGTCCAGTTCCTACTGCTATCTGAGCAGTTACGGTAACCACTGCACGAGCAGGAAATCAACGATCATCGCAGGCGCGCGGGCTACCACTCCTCTCCCCCTCGTCACCCACAAGACTCAAACTTCCTCACACTGCTTACGTAGTTGCCGTTTCCATTTGCACTCACTGCTCGTGGCACTTTGTCGATTACCTCGAGAGTTTAGGCATTTGCACTGAAGGCTGGATTTTTTCTCGTCTTCTCCTTAATTATGTATATTTATGTGGTCTGTTCTTTCGAAAGAACAGTCACGACACATATATGTATATAGAAGAACCTTTGAAGATTCACTTATTGGTGGTATTCCAATTAAAATGTCTGAAAATTGAACTTCGGTCTGTCATTTACTTATCACATCTATGATTACAGACAAGGGTGATGAATTTCTCGTAGCAACTACAACTATTCTCGATCCCTACTTTCTGAATTATCTGCATCGGCCTTCACAAGGGCAATGAGGAGGCGATTCACGCTGCAGCTGTTCGCTTCCTTCATGAAAATGTCGACGCTCTGTAAAGATTAAGAGGCAGTGGCACTCAGTTACAAATTGGAGCGAGAGTGATATTTTACCCAGAGCTACAAACTGCTATATCGAATTGACAAATATTTGAGACAGATTATGCTGCTGTCTACTAAGCACCTCATAAAAGCAGAGCCAATTTTAAAATGATATTGAAGTTATATCTTCACCATACAAATTCGACAATTGACCCTAAACATAAATATGCGTATAGTTCACCACATGACTACCCAAAAATTTTCTTCAGTCCTTGAGAAATCGATAAACAAAACAAATTTAAGGATTATACACCTAACAAAATTTCTGGTGGATACAATTGAAAACAACGTTAACTACGAAATATACATGTTTTGGTGAATATAGAACAAGTGCCTGTTATTGACACAACCATTAGAAGATTAAAACTTCTCCTTAGGAGGCTATGAACCCTACAATTGCTCCACCTCTTCCGCAGTATTTCTGAGCAATATGCGATTATTACCTGACGGTATAGAGGGAGGCCACTGAAAAAGTTGGAAAAAGATAGGTTGGGGAGGGGGGCGGAGACGGCAGGGGGATGAGTTGGGGAAGCAAAATATTAAAACAGTATTTTCAGTGTAGCACGCTTCTTCTACGAGATTTCAATCACCAACCTTCTCCTACAAATGCAAAGAGCTTTTGTACTCATTACAGTACAAAGTATGTTACAATTGTAAGAAGGCCGCACAGATTACCCGCGCGGTCTAAGGTGCCATGTCATGGATTGGGCTGCTGCTCGCGTAGGAGGTTCGAGTCCTCCTTCGGGCATGGGTATGTGTGTGTTGTCCTTAGAATAAGTTAGTTTAAGTAGTGTGTAAGTTTAGGGACTGTTGCAGTTAGCAAACCACACACATTCGAACATTTGATTTGAATTTTAAGAATAATGTAATGGTAATTAGAACTCGCATACATCCTTTTTGGCACTTGTTTTTCTCGATCTTCGTATAAGCGTGGAACAGTCGAGGAACTAAAGCGATCCTATTAACTCATTACGAAACACCCTCACTATGAATAACAGAACAATCGTGTAAATGAAGGGCCTCAGAAGAAGGTATTTCTGTTTCGTAGCACTTATTGTTTCAGAGACAATGAGAACACTTTATAAGTGCACAAAACGTGAATGATATAGTACACACACACACACACACACACACACACACACACACACACACACACACACACACATTGTGTTGTTCCCACAAGAATTGTTTAATTTTAAAACATACGTAGTTTTCTAGGTTGAATACATATTTTCTTGCGTCTAAATCTAATGTAGAGCGCTGAAAAGATGGTTCCCTCTGTCGTATGATAGCTATATAGGTGAAACATTATGTGCTAGCTGCGTTTATCATGATTCTATTCTTTAACTTCATTAAATAATTGAATGCAATGTCAAAAGATAAAGTGGCTGCTCATTTTATAACAAAATAGCTCTAGCTGTGGTAGTTAATACTACACACTTGGGTAGGTTGGCAGAAACGTTTGAGCCTGGCTTTGCGGTCTGTGCCTGTATTAGCCGTGGCTCGAGAGCTATGGGCTGGCCGGTCAACCACAGCTCGTGCCAAGGCGAGGCTTGGTGGAAGCCAGCAAGCTGGCGGTCGCGGAGATGCCCAACAGCCTCCAACACAGCGCAGAGTGGGGCTCTGACGTAAATACAGAATGTTTACTTCCTGGCATCATAGTAAAAGCAGACAGCCGAAATACAAATCAGGCCGTCTCACTGCGAGCAAGCAACTCGAGATAGAGTCGTCGCTCTTTCTGAAGAGAAGCTGGTCGGACGGCGTTATAGATTCTACGCTGAGATGTGTTATGAAAGAAACAAATAATGAGGGATTCTGAATAAATTATTAGTACTTTAATTTTTTTAAATCTCCTAAATGAGACAATAGAAGAATTAAAATATGAGTTTCTTTTTCCTTTGAGCTGCCTTTAAATTGATTTTTTTAAATACACAGTTCCTTTATTATCGTATTTTATTATAAATTTATATACCTAGAGACAGTTTTCTGCGTCAGTATGTCAAAGAAATTAATTTAAAGGAAAAGCATTGAATTAAAGAAAGTATGGAGGTCTGGGTTCGATTCCCGCCCGTGGCACAAATATTAATTCAATGCTTCTCATTTCACTCAATATCTTGTTTTTATTCATTTATACCTAGACTCCATGCATACAGAGTAATCAGTTTAGATGGACGCTGTTAAACTAATTTTTGTTATTTCAAATACGTCTCTCCTTCCCTCCATCCTTTAATAGACCCTCCGTCCTTCACAAAATATGCAAACAATTTGTATTTATTCGTTGTTAATTTTTCTTCCTTTCTCTCTGTCACCTCACTTACATTATAACCTCAGTTGCCCTTTTGGTCTATTCCCCGAAAAAGCTGTAAAAAATTGTGGTTTCCGTTAAAACAATACTGTCTCTTTTAATGTCTGCTTTCTTTACTGTCCAAGGGTCCTCTCTATGAAGCAGTGTTCTTTTATATCTCCGATAATCCATCCTTCATTCTGTAAAACATTAGTTCATTTTCTCTCGGCCCTAAAACAAACAGTGATATATAAGTAAGGAGTACTTTGCAAGCATTTCACTCTTTTATTTTCCAGTTCTGCAATCCTGTTCATCCCTCCTGCTACCCCTCCCTTGAAATATTTATCTGTATATCAGCGCTTCTTTTCACAATTTTGTGCTTGACACCTTTTTTTTATCACTTTCATTATTTCTCTGTCGTTGACTCTCGAAAAGCACGTGGATATAATGGACAACTGAACCATACCGTGCAAGCACTATTGTCGCCATGAAAATGGACATCTATTCCGACAAATACCCGTTTTCAAGCTTTGAAATGGTAGAGACTGAGGTTCTCCCCCATCCTTCCCAGTTGTATATTATGCTTCGCATATAATCGCATTTTCGATGCGACATTGTATCAGAATCCACATTGCTGTTTTGTAACCTCAATATGACTATTGAAGGCAAGCACACCGTGAAGAATAATTGCTCGACACACTTGCCAGTTATCGGATACCTTGTCACTGACCATACTAGTAAATCACAGAAACCTCCTTCATCGAAGTCTGTTTGTGTTCCTGAAAGTGGTGAATAAACGTCAAAACGGAATTACTTTCCGAATTTCAAATTTTTTGACGCATAATCCACGTTACTCATAATTATAAAAATGCCTAATATTCAAGTTATCGTGGCAACAGCTACCGAACAATCTTTATTATAATGAGCTCATAGTTAAATAAGCTTATTACCGATTGCCATACCAAATCGTAATGTAACATACTAAAACGTAGTATAATATGCAAAATCCGCGATAAGGCGCCTCACACTACGTGGCCATCCCGTGCGGCCAAGAATGTCTCACCTAGCCAGAAACCCCTGAGCTCTTTGACTGCTCGTACTGTCTAATGAGTACTCCATTATGACAAAACATTATGCCAATGCATCTGTAATTTGCTGGAAGCCGGGATGAGGTTAACTTGTAATAGCTAAGGTATGGGTCCGATTCCCGCTAGGAGTAACAGTTTCTAACGGCCACAAAAATACGATCTACACATCCACTAGCTCCAACAAAGAACGCAGGACTCTGCCTTGTTACAAATCAAAATTGCACATGTCCATGCGCTACTAAATTAAACAAAGTTTTCGCAAAATACCAAAACCCCTTCCACGTGAACGACAATGTGGTAGTTGACGCCTCATGGTGTCAGGTCAAGAATGACGGTATGTGCAGGGTTGGAGTGCCCCGAAGAAACAATAAATATATCAGCAGTATTCCTTCCTATTATACAATAGCAAATGGTGCTGGGTTCTAGTCCCTGCCGGGGAAAAATTGTATCGGCGTTTCAGGTACCAGTATAACGCTATTTGTGAACATATTTGATATGTGACATCTGATTGTGCTTAGTTAACAAATCATCAATACACTGTATTCTATTCTACAACTTTATGATGTATCACATCTGTGAATTGCACTATATTACGTATCTTCAGCGGTTACCTCTCAGCAACAATAGGAGCTTCTTGCAACTTCTGGTGCAGTGCTAAGATTATCATTTATTTCTGGGTTCTTAGACATCGGTCTAAGAAATAATGAAAACGTCAGTGTTTTACGTCTATTTATGCCTAGAGTTCACGCGCACTTAAACGTGGCGCCTGAGCGGAGAATGTTGGGAGCTGAAGCTTGCATTCAGCTCATAACGGATTGGCTGTTAGAACAAGTCCCGCCTCTTTCCCCCAGTGCCGGCAGCTTACGGCGTATAGATTACAGGTTTTAAAATAAACAACATGTAAGGGGTTAAGACATTACAGATGGAACACGAAATTAAGTATCACTTTAATGTTTGAGTAATAGAAAAGTGGAACGTATATCTTCGAAATGTTAATATTTGAAAGGGACTTAACAACGCTCTCTGCCTCTTTTTACTTTCGTAACAAAATAAAAATCAGAATTAACATTCTTCACACCAATTTCAAGGTGAGCCTTCTTTCTTATAGAAGAAGTCGTCGGGGTATGTGGACTTATTTTAGCAAATAACAAAGTGGAAGACAATAACAAATACGAAGCACAAATCAACAATACATTGACGAGGTCTACGGTGTGCAATGCTGTTACGAGGTAATGTTGGTACAGAGCATAAACATTCCGTTGACACACGAGCTCAGCCGACTTCCGCCGATCAGAGAGGGGCTACCAAAAAGTGCGTGACCTGTAATCGCATCTCGATCAGGCGTACAACTGTTTTTTGCTTAACAGTGCGTTCAGACTCAGAGCATGAACAAAAACATATCATGTCACTAAACAAGTGTGATAACGGATCTGACTTTTCACTTATTGCAACTAAATTTAACTTACATGTGTTAGTGTCTCATCTCTAATGACGTATATTCTAATACTTGTTGTACGAAAGTATTGGTTTGTACCTTGCCTGAATGCCATAAGGAGAAATAGGAGACTTACTTAGTACCTATTGTGGGTAGGTGAAAACTGTACTGTGCAATGATTTGACGACCTGCGACGCAGCTGTGCAATGGTGGTTGCATAGCGTCAGGTGCGGTCTCCACTTAGGAATTCAGGGGTGATTCACTTTTTTTGCTGTCAAGTGTACATAAACACCGCTGTCAGTCCGCAGGTCTTCCTGTCAGGCGCGGTTTTCCGGTCCGGGAAGACGTCGGCCACGCCATGCTCTGGAGACGGTGAGCCTGTCCGCGTCGACGACCAGCTGGTGTCTCCTCAGCGGTGACAACACGACAGCGTGCAACGACGTTGCTACCCACTAGACCAGTGTTTTTCAACCCTTTCCAAGTAAAAATGTCCGGTGACGCCCCCCAGGCCCGTAATAAAGCAATGTTAGTGATTCGAAAGCAAGTATTTAATTTTCTTTCTTAGCTGTATCTGACGTCTGCGTAGCCATCCGAGTATGGTGAAAGTTGCAGTAGAGAAAACGAATAATAACTGTGAAACAAGAGGTTATGACTACAAGTATTGGAAGTAAGGCTTTGCAGTCGTGATTAATAAATCTAAATGTGTAATTTGTTGCTACATGTTGTCATGTGCGGGTATGAAACCATCGAAGCTGATACATGACTTTTTAATATTTCAAAGATGCTCATTAACTTTATCGTTCTTCGAAAGGTTACTGAAAACTCTTAACCAGATGCAAACTACTATACCCAGTAGTAAAAAGTTATTGTTATGTCATGATTAAAGTAATATTAAGTTATTGATTGTTTTTCTGAGATGACAATATTTGAACACGTGAAAGTCATACGAGGAGATTGCGACCATTGTAAATAGCTGTAGCAGTACTGCACCAAAGCTGTTAAGTCGCCTAATTTAACAGGTTAAAAAATGGCTTCAGTGTTTCGCGTTCAGGTCGGCCCATAATAAGAAATCAAAAGTGCAATAGGTAGGCCTACATCTTATACCTGTGAGATGTCTTTTTAATGGCTACTCGAAACGTGTCACAACAAAGACATGTTTATTTCTCCAGCTACAGATGACTTGTTAATTAAGCGACTTGGACGGAACCTAGTCACTTCTGTGTCACTGCCGCCCATAGTAGGTGAACGTCACGAATAGTAGATTCGCTATACGACCGCGACTCACCAGGTGGAAAACACTGCTCTGGGCGGCTCCCCCCGGCGCCTCCTGACGGTGTATCGGTCGTCGACGTCGTGATTGCGCGCGCACCTCGCGGTCCGGCGGAGGTTTTAACTGCGGCGCTCCTCGTGAAGGACGTAGCGTCACAACTCTACCGAGTTGAAACATCTTCGAGGACAGAAAATTCTGGAGAGTATATCTGGGATGCCTTGCAACATGTTGTACAGATCTCCATTCCGTCAGACTCTCACTGATTTACGGAAAGCTATGCAGAATCCATGATGTCAGTTCCTCCAGGACTACGTCAGACATTATTCGTGGCCACGTCCTATTGCGGCACTTTTGCCTGTTCACGTGTTCCCTACACAATATCAGTCAGGTGAGAATATGCCACATTGTGCTACTTAATCTTAAACATGGCTGCAGTTCAGCTTCGGTGGAACACGATCAAATAGTGAACAAAGTTTCAGGCAACCAGTTGCTTAAAAATGGTTTATGTACGTAAGCCTTAACACAAGTTTCAGCATAAGTAATTTTGCCTTCTTCAGAAGTTACCCAACAAAATATAATTAACAGAGTAGTCATATGGATAACAGTAATGTACATTAAGTTTCTAAACTAAGTAAGAAATTAAAATTACAACATTAGATAAGAACGTATTTACACTTTGCTCACAATGAACTAGTGGTTACATAAAATCAAGTGGCCATTATGTGGCTGACTCCATGTCATGGAATAAAATATGAAATTTTAAAACTAATGTCTACAAGATAAAAACTGTGGAGCAGCACCACACACAAGTCGAGTGAGCAATGCGTGCCCTAGTGACGTGCTCCCCCACTAGATGGCGCCAAGAGGACTGATGGGCGTGCGCGCAGGTGCAGTCGCGACAGAATTCGGAGAGAAGAAAACTATGTGCATGCATCTAACACTGAGAAACGGATGAGCTACAGAAAGATGGGAAGGCAGATAAGACTTGACGTGCAATGAAGTCTGGAGCTGAGTCATGGGCATGGCAAGATGTATATGCGTGCTTACACGAAAGAATTTAAAGAAAGAATTATTTGAATACAACACGCGCGGCACACAAACTGAGAACAAACAGCACAAAGTCTGTGGGAGGAGAGGGGAAGAACATCATGCATAACATAATAGAAAAATGAAAACAAGTGCATTATCACAATATTGAGGATAACAACACCGTACAGGAACAAATATTGCATTAACAATTCTCTACAAACAGTATTGGTTTGAAGCCTTCTAGATATTGTCTACTTGCAAGTAGCAGTTGGTCTTTAAGCATATTGCCATAGTGAATGATGAGCTGTTCAAACACTGGATATTCTGCCTATAAATCTAGTTTCCTTCCCTTGGCCTCCTTATGTAAAATTATAGTGTCTTCTAACGACCTAGGAATATGCTCAGCCATGCAAACGTTATGTAACTGCTGAAGAAGGAAAATTACTTTTGCTGAGACCTGGGTCAAGGTTTACGTATACAGGGTGAATCACCTAACACTCGCACCGCAAAATATTGCGGAATCGGAAAATGCAGTTGATGTGCGATTTTCACAGAATGGATTAGTATTCCGGGGTTCGTATTTTTAGCCAACAAACCGATTGTAATATTACTTAGAAAGTGCATTTTTTATGCAAACATACAGTTTTTTTAAGTGGAACAATGGTTGTTTCTATCATGCACTGGAATTTTTGACATCATCTGTGTACAAAGAATTTTGAATGACTTTTTTTCACGTTTAGTTTGACAGCAACAACCAACTAAACTTTTGGGGGCGGAGGCTACGACGGCGTAGTTCATTGGCTGGTGGTCATGAGACAGTGAGCCGTGCCCCAGGGGATAGCCACGCGGCCAGCCAGCTACGATATCGCAGCCTCCGTCCCCGAAACTTTGAATGGTTGTAGCTGCCAAACTAAACATGATAAAAATGTCATTCAAAATGCTTTGTACGCAGCTGGTGTCAAAAATTCCAGTGCATGATAAAAACAAAACTATTTAAAAAATTGTATGTTTGCATAAAAAATAACTCTCTAATTTACTACAATCTGAAATGAAAACCATTTATTTTTCTTTTTTCGTCACAGTTGACGTATTTGGAAGCTGGTAACTTGTTTCGGACTTGTTCGTCCATTTTCAAACCATATGCCTGATTCCAACCGTAACAATACACTGCATGAAGCAAATGACATAAAATCTATACTTTGCCACTGTTAAAAGAGGTTTATATTGAAATTTAAAATAGGTTAAAATAAATGTTGCGTTCACGGGCCTCCAATGTGTACTATCACGATTTTCACGATGGATTTTCATTATTACAATCTGTTGGTAAAAGTATAGACCGGCGGCATGGCCTAATGTACTTACGTGACGTAGAGCGCTAGTGTTGGCAACAGTCGCTGTGGATATTGGGATGAATGGCGGAACACAATTCTTACAAGATGTGAAAATGAATGTGTTAATATCGCGTTTCTCTGATTTTATTTTCGAATCACATTCATTGGAATGTTGAACATTGCACACTTATAATACTACACTTCTCCACATGCAAAGTCTTTCTGTTCACATGTAACACTTAGGCTTACGCATTTCAATTTACGTAACAACTATCTCTAAAATGATTTTTTAAATGTCATAATTTGGTAGAACGAAAGCAAAAATTTAATTTGTACTCTTCTATTCCTGCCTAACCAAATCCGTTACATTCACGACATGTTCGTACAAATCATAACATTCGCTCACATCAGTTGAAGCTGTACTCTTAGGTGCCTCCCTAACCACATCCTTTAATATCATGACCTATTCGTAAAACTCATAACACTCACAACAATTTAAACTGTACTCTTAGGTTCCTGCCTAACCATATTCGTAAAAAATAATAATATTCGTCGATGTACCCTTGTCCATTCGTTCGTTCACTCGTATCGATTTAAGCTGTACTCTTTGGTTCCTGCCTAACCACAACATTTTCGTAAAAATAATATTTTTCGATGTACTCCTGTCCAGTCAGTAAAAGTAATTGGCCTCGTAAAAGGAAGGTTAAAACGCACTTCAGTACTGTTTCGTACAGATCATACATTGCCAACTTAACGCTGCTACGGACGCACCGAGACGCTTCTCATGCCGCTGAGCGAGACTTTAGCCCAATCTGTTTGTTGGCTAAGAATACGAGCCCCTGACTACATCTACATACATACTCCGCAATTCACCGTAAGGTGCGTGGCGGAGGATACACTGTAGCACTACTAGGCATTTCCTTTCCTATTCCACTCCGAAATTGAACGAGGAAAAAAAGAATGCCTATATGCCTCCGTACGAGCCCTAATTTCTCTTATCTTGTGATATTTACGCGAAATGTAAGTAGGCGGCAGAAAGATCGTACTACACTCAGCTTCAAATTCCGGTCTTCTAAATTTACTCAACAGAAATCCACGAAAAGAACCTCGTCTTTCTTCCAGCGATCCCCAATTGAGTTGCCGGAGCATTTCCGTGACACTCGCGCATTGGTCGAACCTACCAGTAACAAACCTAGCTGCTCGCCTCTGAACCGCCTCTATGTCTTCCTTCAAACCGATCTGCTGCGGGTCCCAAACACTTGAGGAATACTCAAGACGTGGTCGTAAAAGCGTTTTATACTCGGTCTCCTTTACAGGTGAAGTACATCTTCCCAAAATTCTCCCAATAAACCGAAGTCGCCTGTCCGCCTTACTCACAACTGTCCTTACATGCTCGTTCCATTTCATATCGCTCTGCAATGTTACGCCTAGATATTTGAACGACGCGACAGCATCAAGAAGCTCACTACTCACTACTCACATTCTGTGAAAACCGCACATCAATCGCAGTTTCTGTTTCCGCAATATTTGCGGTGCGAGTGTGAGGTGATTCACCCTGTATAAAACATTTTTATGCAAGTGTTTGGTGTCGTGGGACGGATTATTGTCTCCGCTAAATATCTCATGTCTGCTCAGTTTGTGCAGGATAACTTACTAATATTTGTGTTCTTAAATGATTTTTATGTAAATGTTTAATGTTATGATTCTTAAAGATATTTTTTTGTATATTTTTTGTTTGTTTCATGTGCTGTGAGGCGAGTCAACCTAAGAGGGCAACATCTCCGACGCCGATTCCGAGGAGTAAATATCCGGCCCGGCCACATCAAGTCGCGGGTCGACGGCCACGAGGCAAGAAGATGTTGATCTCTGCGGTTGTCGTCGCAAGAGTTGACATTATTATAGAAGATTCATGTTAAAACAGCGAATTTTAAAAGTCAGTTCCCTTTTGTCTGTCAATGACTACGTATGTAGTACAATAAATGTTATCGTGTTTAAACTTGACGAAAGTGTCAGAGTACATCATTTATGAAGAATTATTTTACGATAAATAATATATTAATGAAACGAGGAGAATATTTAATTTGTTCTTCAATGTGAAGGAAGCATTTTTTATGAATTTTTATTGGTGGAAAAGTTACGTCAAGAAGACTTCGATAAATGTTTCTTTTAGAACTTTGATTAATCGACCATACACATTGATCGATAATCATTGAAGAAATATTATTTTTTCTCTGTGGCTATAGCAACGACCACAAACTGAAGAATTTCTTTTGAACGTCTTATCTATGAGAGAACTTAGAAATATTTTAACAAGAGTGACTGTTAAAGACTTCTTCCCTCGGCGCAAGAATCTGATTTTTGAAATATTGTAAAGTATAAAGATTTTACATGAAATATTTTATTTTATATAACTTTTTATGGGCGAGTGGACACCTCAAGGATTACGAAGTCTGACACGGCCACATTGAACCCTAATCATACAAGAGGAGTGCTTTTGAAGATAAGGTTTTAGCACACGTTTCGCCGCACGAAGAGGTCGTTCCGCCGCATTGGCTGAAATTTTGTTCACTATTTGATTATGCTACATAGTTACTTTGTGTCCAGTTGTTGTCTATGGTAATCTACGACCATTGGTGAGCGGCTCTGTGTGACGCGCGGCCTTGGCTGGCCCCTCGCGTCCTGCTACAGTTAACAAGCAGCGGCAAGGCACCTGGCTGGAGTGTGGCGTCCACGCACAGCAGGTAGCTGCGCGGCCCCGGGCTCTGGCCGGACGTTAGCATTGATCGCGCCGGATGAGGTGGGCGGCGCGCCGAGCCGCCAGAGCCGTAACCGCGTTACGCCCCGCCCCTCTCCTCTCCCAGAGGGTAAACAGTTTACCGGTGCGGCACGACGCCCTCGCCGCGCAGTTACCCCACACCCCGCAGCCCCCAGCCGGGACCAAGGTCAGTGCTAGCTGGTCCCAGGGCGACACTCCTCCGACGCTGTCTGCGTCTAGCGGCGGATCGCCAGTCTCGAGGGGGTCGCTGTCTACTACACTGCGTATCTGCTTCACTGCGCCAGCTAATGCCATTTATCAGACGATCGCGATACACGTATTGGTTTTCGTTCGGTGCACTTGTGGAGGGTACTTAACTTACTTTTTCCAATCCTTATGAATTTTTGCACACATGACCTTTAAACCAAGAGGAAGATCACTGGGTACATAAATGTTTGTATGGTACATGGTAGATGTTACCTTGCAGAAAATTTTGCCGAGAGAGGGAAAGGTGGAAACGAATATAGAGATGGAAGAGGAAGAGATGGATATAGAGAGAGGAGGGAATGGCAGGTGGACTAAGAGAGTGAAGGATAAATAAACATCCCGGCAACGCCGGGTTTTCAGCTAGTACCTGCATAAATTTCGCGTATCTCGGAAACGGCTCTAATGATTTGTGGGAATTTTTGTGTTTACACAGGTTTTTGCTTGCTTGTTCCATGTGTATACGCATCACTAAAGAGAGAAAAAAGTCATTTTCCAAAGGAGGTGTGTGTATGTGTGTTATACTGTATTCTTCCATGTGTCTCAGGAATGGCTGTAACGATTTGAATCAAATTTTGTATATCGATCAGGTGTTGCTTATTATGTTTTCGTAAATTTTCAAAATGTTTTTACATGTTTGTATAGCTTATGGGACTTAACTACGGGGTCATCAGTCCCTAAACATACAAACTATTTATGAACTAGATAATCCTAAGGACGGCACAAATATCCATGCCCGAGGGGGGATTCTAACCCCCGACCGTAGTGGTCGTGCAGACCGTGACTAGAGCGCCTCAGTACCCTCGGCCACCGCGGCCGGCTATCCTCCATGTATAAGCTTTATGTTACGGAACAAAACACGTTTAATGAAATTGATGGTTTGTCCTTCAGACCGTGCGTTCAATCATATTTTCTTTAAGGAAGGAGGAAACTTAGGGTTTAACGTCCCGTCGACAGCGTGGTCATTAGAGACGGGACTAACGCTCGGTGTTTGGGTAAGGATGGGGAAGGAAATCGGCCGTGCCCTTGTGAAAGGTGCCATCCCGGCATCTGCCTGGAGTGATTTACGGAAATCACGACAAACCTAAATCTGGATGGCCGGAGGTGGATTTGAACCACCGTCCTTCCCAATACGAGTCCAGTGTGTTAGCACTGCGCCACCTCGCTCGGTTTTTATTTAAGAGACTGCGGTATAATAGAATACAGCATTTCTATCTATATAAATGATCTGATTGACAGAGTAAGTTGTAATTTGCGGCTGTTTGCTGATGATGCTGTGGTGTATGGGAGGGTGTCGTCTGTAACTGACTGTAATAGCATACAGGATGACTTAGACAAAATTTCTAGTTGGTGCGAAGAATTGCAGCCAGCTCTCAATGTAGAAAAATGTAAGGTGATGCGCATGAGAAGAAAAACAATCCTATAATGTTCGAATACAGCATTAGTAGTGAGATCCTTGATGCTGTAGCGTCGTTCAAATATCTAGGCGTAACATTGCAGAGTGATATGAAATGGAACGAACATGTAAGGACAGTTGTAAGTAAGTCGGACAGCTGACTTCGGTTTATTGGGAGAATTTTGGGAAGATGTACTTCACCTGTAAAGGAGACCGCGTGTAAAACGCTTGTACGACCACGTCTTGAGTATTGCTCAAGTGTTTGGGACCCGCAGCAGATCAGTTTAAAGGAAGACATAGAGGCGGTTCAGAGGCGAGCAGCTAGATTTGTTACCGGTAGGTTCGACCAATGTGCGACTGTCACGGAAATGCTCCGGCAACTCAATTGGGGATCGCTAGAAGAAAGACGACGTTCTTTTCGTGAATTTCTGTTAAGTAAATTTAGAGGGCCGGAATTTGAAGCTGAGTGTAGAACGATCTTGCTGCCGCCTACTTACATTTCGCGTAAAGATCACAAAGACAAGACAGAGAAATTAGGGCTCTTACGGAGGCATAAAGGCATTCTTCTTTTCCTCGTTTAATTTGGGAGTGGAATAGGAAAGGAAATGCCTAGAAGTGGTACAGTGTACCCTCCGCCACGTACCTTACGATGAATTGCGGAGTATGTATGTAGATGTAGATGTACAGCATATGCGGATCGAAGCTCACCGACTGCTTCGGAGCGAATAATTAAATACTGTGGGAATAGCAGTAAACAGTGCCTGGGGAAGCACACTGCTCTGCTGTGGCGTCGCTATTCGCCATAATGCCAAATGTCTGTTCACGTCACCGCGCCACCTCATGAAGAAGCGATAACTCGCTCCACAGTACTTCGGCAGCCGGGGTGCCTCAAATCTCGTACGTCCCCACCTTGCCTCGCGAGCCGTCTAATCGGAAGAAGGGGGCTCGCCGAGATTAGCCGGTGTCCCACATCCACGACAGTTCGAAGTAGAAGTCAGTCTACGAGTCAGGACCAGCGAGTATAGCCGTCCGTACGAAGCAGAGGTAGGAGTGCTACAGTTCCAGGAGATCCGTTTACAGCTGGCAGCAAACTACATTAGCACAAGCCGGAAGAGCTTACGAGTCTTATTGCTACATTGCAGAAATGTTTGCAGTGGCACATCCAGGAGATACAAAAGACTCGATTAGCTAATGAGAGGTTAAGTGCTGCAGCCGTTTGCAGCAAATAATAAATCATTTTTGTTGCTTAACTGATACTAAGTGACGTAAATTCTGCGATAAACCACTAGTCACGGTCTGCACGGCCACTACTGTGAGGGGTTCGAATCCCCCCTCGGGCATGGATATTTGTGCGGTCCTTAGTGTTAGCTAGTTCGTAAGTAGTTTAGGGACTGATGACCCCGAGTGTAGTACCATAAGCTATACAAACATTTGAACATTTGAATCAAATGTTGCCGGACACTGAACATGACTTACTTGGTGGCGCCCTCCATCAAATAAGCTGGAATTCAATATGGTGTTGGCCCAATCTTTGTCTCGATAACAGCTTCCACTCTAGCAGGCATATGTTCAGTCAGCTGCTGGAATGGGAACCCATTCTTCGCGGTGTGATGCACTTAGGAGAGGTTTCGATGTAGGTCGACGACATGAATTCGGCATTCCACAACGTCTTACAGGAGTTCTACAGGATTCAGGTAAGGCACCAGAATCGTAGTGTGCTTTAAGCTGGGAATTTGGGTTGGAAGAGAAGCGTGCCTAGATGGCCGAACTGGTTAAGGCGACCGCCGGCTCGAAGCGGAAAATCCGGTTTCGATTTCCGCTGAATTTATTTCAACGCCCCGAAAACGCCTCGAAACGGCCGAAATTCCTCAATATTTCGATTTCCTAAATTTAGGGTCATGACTATCAACTAATGGTGTCTGTTCTTTCAGACGTGTTTGTATCCCGGTCTGCATCCCGTAAATTAAAATCTTCCCCTAAAACGGCAACATTACGAAGTCTACGGCAAATGTGTTCCAAGTTTCCCCCAATTGTTGCACCACTACTGCTGCTGAGTCAAGTGGTCTATGAAAACATCCAGTGACCATGTTTGAGACACATTTCACGGAGACGTTTACGTAAATTATTTCACGTTACAAATCTGTAGTAATTGCACTCGATACAACCATATTTTATATCGCTTCAAATAAATAAAGTAATAGATTAAATAATGAATAACTATTACTTATCAATTAATAATATTCTTTGCTATGATATACACTACCGGCCATTAAAATTGCTACACCATGAAGTTGACGCGCAACAGACGCGAAATTTAACCGACAGGAAAAAGATGCAAATATGCAAATGATTAGCTTTTCAGTGCATTCACACTAGGTTGGCGCCGGAGGCGATACCTACAACGTGCTGACATGAGGAAAGTTTCCAACCGATTTCTCATACACAGACAGCAGTTGACCGGCGTTGCCTGGTGAAACGTTGTTAAGATGCCTCGTGTAAGGAGGAGAACTGCGTACCATCACGACTTTGATTAAGGTCGGATTGTAGCCAATCGCAATTGCGGTTTATCGTATCGCGACATTGCTGCTTCCGTTGGTCGCTGATTATGGAATCGGTGGGTTCAGGAGGGCAATACGGAACGCCGAGCTGGATACCAACGGCCTTGTGTCATTAGCAGTCGCTGGCCTCAGTGGCCGAGCGGTCTGCGGTGCACCAGTCTGCACGGCCGCTGCGGTGGGGGGTTCGAATCCCCCCTCGGGCATGCATGTTTGTGTCGTCTTTAGTATAACGTAGTTCATAAGTAGTTTGCAAGTTTAGGGACCGATGGTCTCGCAGTTAAGTCACTTAAGCTTAGCAAACAAACAAACATTAGCAGTCGTGATGAGAGGCATCTTATCCGCATGGCCACGTCTCGATCCCTGAGTCAACAGATGGGGACGTTTGCAAGACAACCATCTGCACGAATAGTTCGACGACGTTTCCTGCAGCATGGACTATCAGCTCGGAGACCATGCCTGCGGTTACCCTTGACGCTGTATCACAGACAGGAGCGCCTGCGATGGTGTACGAGACTTCGAACCTGGTTGCACCAATGTCAAAACTTCATATCTTCGGATGAATCCAGGTTTTGTTTACAGCATCATGATGGTCGCATTCGTGTTTGGCGACACCGCGGTGAACGCACATTGGAAGCGTGTATTCGTTATCGCCTTACTGGTGTATCACCCGGCGTGATTGTATGGGGTGCCATTGGTTACACGTCTCGGTCATCTCTTGATCGCATCGACGGCCCTTGGAATAGTGGCCGTTACATTTCTTATGTGTTACGACCCGTGGATCTACGCTTCATTCGATCCCTGCGAAACACTACATTGCAGCTGAATAATGCACGACTGCATGTTGCAGGTTCTGTGCTTGCCTTTCTGGATACGGAAAATGTTAAACTGGTGCCCTGGCTAGCACATTCTCCAGATCTCTCGACAATTAAAAACGTCTGCTCAATTGTGGCCGAGCAACTGGCTCGTCACAATACGCCAGTCACTACTCTTGATGAACTGTGGTATAGTGTAGAAGCTGTATGGGCATCTGTACCTGTACACGCCATCTGTGCCTGTACACGTTATCCAAGCTCTGTTTGACTCAATGCCCAGGCGTATCAAGGCCATTATTACGGCCACAGGTGGTTGTTCTGGGTACTGATTTCTCACGATCTCTGCAGCCAAACAGCGTGAAAATGTAATCACATGTCAGTTCTAGTATAATATATTTGTCCGATGAATACCCGTTTATCATCTGCATTTCTTCTTGGTGTAGCAATTTTAATTGCCAGTAGTGTATTTTGTTTAGAAATGAAGTCATGCCACTGTCGTTGGAGATGTTCTAGGTAATAATTTCATCCCTTCACATGTAGATGTAGTAATTTAAGCTATTCCTAACATCATTATCTTAAGACAAATTTTGTACAGGGAAAGAATTTTATTTGAGGCAACGAAGCTCAGACAATATCACTGTTGTAATTCAGATGTGCCGGCCGCGGTGGCCGTGGGGACTGAGGCACTCGAGTCACGGTCTGCACGGCCACTACAGTCAGGAGTTCGAATCCCGGGCATGGATATTTGTGCCACCCTAGTCCGTAAGTAGTTCATAAGTAGTTTGTAAATTTAGGGACTGATGACCCCGTAGTTAAGTCCCATAAACTATACAAACATTTGAGTTCAGAAGTTCCGCAAGCGCTCCAAGCAGCACTGTAGTTACAAAAGAATGACGCATGGCTCATTCCAACCTAAGGGGTTACTGACGTTGCAAATGCTAGATACAAGGTTTTACGTACATGTTAATAAGTAATCTGATTGCTACCATAGTTCGGACTAATCTGAAGATTTCCTGAAAATATCGTCAATAATAGCTCCAGCCATCTTGGAGTCCACAGGAGATATACATACATACTGTTGAGTCATCCTCGTTGCTATTTGTTGAGATCTCGTCCCTGGTCAGCCTGTCTTTCAGGAAAGGTACGGTGTAGGATGCTTGGTCATCTAGAATAACTATTCAGGTTAGTGATACAAGTTTTATTGACAGAAGAATACAATACTCAACATCTATCTGTTCTTGCGGCGGCGTCTTCGGTAAGATGCAAGCTGCGCTGAGTCCTAGTTACTGCCTAGTTCCTAGCCACGTTCAGATGGGCACGTCCAGACGCATGTCCGCCTAGATATAGCTGCTTGTAGAGGGCGCGCGTCTCCGTTACTCACTCCAACAGGCGCGGCGCCGGAGTGGGATTGGCTGCCGGACGTCATCCACAGTCTTCTCCACTATCGTTCTTTTGCCTCTGGCGTGTGGCGCTGACTGCACACCACAACACATACATACATTTTTATAGATAAGACTAGCTGTAAACCCGCGTTGCCCGGGTGTTTATCCTACATTCTCGTAGTCCACCTCCCCTTCTCCCCTCTCAGCATCCACCTCTTTGTCTCCCATGTCTCTGTTCGGCTAAGTACCATGCACCGAACGAAATTTTATACAAACAGTGACATTCCTCTTGTTTTTAAGGTCAAATGTGCAAAATTTCATCATTATTGTAACAGAACTATACATTTCTATGGAATAGAAACGCAGGGTTACATTGAAAACGCACTTTGTTGTTCTCAAATATTCTAGTTTTATTTCACACAACCCTTGTTCTGAGAATAACGAAAACGAAAAAATAAAATAAAATAAAAAAGGGGTATGTGAAACCGGTCGAGCCGTTCTCAAGTTATGGCGCGACCAAGGTATTTAGGGATCGATTTTTATGTTGGAAAATACCCTCCCCCATGCACCAAATGAAACTTAAGGTAGACGGTGACCTTCCTCTTGTTTTGAAGGTCAAGCGTGCGAAATTTCGTGATCGGAATGATACTGTGGATTTCGTGAGTCTGTAGAAGTAAGCTCCGCCAAGCACCTATCACAAAATACTTTCTTAGCTGACGTTTCCTACCTATAAGCTACATTCCTGTCAAATTTCCGATTCTTGGGTGAAGTAGTTTTCGAGATTTCGAGTTTAGTCAGTGAGTGTTCCTTCGCTTTTATATAGACAGAGATTAAGAAAACAGATTGCTTAATTTTGGATGCAAGAGAATTAAGGGACACTTGCAGACAAAATTAAATAATAACATCCAAATCTATAATGATAACTTTATTCGATGCAAGGTCATGTCTGATGAGACAGTTTTACGGCAATTACAGCGAAACTGTTGTGAGCGGTAAAATTCTTTTTATTTCATCATTTTGGTGTGTGTGTGTGTGGGGGGGGGTGTCAGTTACAAAACGCTTTATAAACGTCGAAAATTTGTTGCAGGTCGCTAACTACTCGCTTTTTCCAATAACTGACGCATAAATCTGGGTATTCTCACGCGGTGGCCTCTCATTATTTATGACGTAATATCTCCTGACCTATTGTGTTCTTTTGTTTTCTGGTCAGGATCCTTCGTGTGCTTACTGTACGGTTCACGAAAGTTTCATTGCAATCGAATTAATGGTTTATGAACACACAGAGGACATACAGACAAAGATTCATTTTATATATATATATATAGATTACATCACTGTACGAGACACAGTTAAGCAGTTATCAGTTTATCAGCACTGAGGGACTTTAAAAACAGCCGCATTATTAATGACGTTTAAATTTATTACCCGTTGCCCAATGATTCTGATGCCGCGGCGCCCACCTACTGCCACACTGACCGGTCGAATGGGTCCAGCGTCTCCCTGCTAATGCCCTAGGGGCAAGTTAGAAATCTTGAGTAGAAGTTGGCAACCTTCAACGTCCTGTCTGCTCTGCACGCCTTTTCACCCAGTGAAGCAACAGTGAGCGTCAAGTCTGCGATCACAACGATGGCAAGACCTAATTATTCCACGCCACAACGAAAGATGATTTACGATTCGTATGTTCGTACAAAGTCGGTTCGCATTGTACGCAGACTGTTTGAACAGAAACTTTCAGGTATTAGAATTCCAAGTCGTGGTGCAGTTCACGAACTAGTGAATAAATTTCGTGAAACGGAAAGTGCTTGCGACAAGAAGCTAGATGATATTGCTTACAGCTTGCAAAATCCCGTAAAACGTTTCTTAGTCGTCTTTCACAACAAACACAATTATCTGGCGACTATTTGTCAAGAACTACTAAGTTACTTGGCCGAAGACCGTAGAAAATTACAGTAGTGCATGAACTTAAACCTGTTGATACTACGCAGAGTCTTATATTTTGCGAATGGGTTTTGAAACAAGTGCGTGACTCTGAAATGAATCATTACCTCAATTAGATTTCAGACAAGGTCTGGTTCCACTTACACAGGTAGGGTAATTCTCAAAACTCTCGACACCGGAGTCCCGAAAGTGCAATTCAGCTTCATGAGGAAATCTTTTACGTCCAGAAAGTAGCAGTGTGGTGTGCAGTTGGAGGTGAAAGAATATTAGGCCGATTTTCTTTAATGACTCGATGAACAGTGAAAGATACGTGCAAAACATTTTACAACCGTTTTGTAATGAACTTAGTGAAAAACAACGAAGCTTCGTCGGTTTTCAACAAGTTTTAAAACGGCTCATACAGCTACTGTTTCTTTGCACGCAGTTCATCAAGTGTTGCACGACAGAGTCATCAGCAACAATATCTGCCGGCTCCAAGAGACGATTTAACCCCGTGTGATCTGTGGAGAGCACTATAGGATGAAGTATACACAAGAAATCTGTGTACGTTACAGGAACTCAAGACTAACATCCACGACTCTATTAATTCCATTTATCAAAGAGAATTACAACGTGTGATGAACAGTGTCTTGAGTAGGTGCCAGGAAAACATCGAAAACCGTGTAAATAATCTAGCATCTCCTTGCCTGACATGGGTGAGTAAAAAATTTACTTAGACATGTTTTACATTGACTACTGCGGTGTGCCGGTCGCGGTGGCCGAGCGGTCTACGGCGTGCCCGTTACAGTCTGCACGGCCGCTGCGGTCAGGGGTTTGAATCCCCCCTCGTGCATGAATGTTTGTGCCGTGTTTAGTATAAGGTAGTAGATAAGTAGTTTGTAAGTTTAGTGACTGATGACCCCGTAATTAAGTCCCATAAGCTCTGAAAGTATTTGAACATTTTGAGTACTGAGGTGGCAGTAGATGGGCGCAGCAGCTTCCAAATCGCCGGCAACCGAGCGCTCGCCTCCCGGCATCTGTTGCGCCGCGCGTGCGGTCACCAGATAAATGGGACACCGCGTATGATTTTGTACAGGTGGAGGAGGCAATGTACTGAGGAGGGGGGGAGGAGCTAGGCAGAGAGTCGAGGACGTGACTGGCGGAGAAAGGGAAGGTGGAGATAGCCAGAGAAAGGGGTAGCAGGAAAAGAATAGGAGAGAACACGAATGAGATGAGCAGAGAGAGTGGGCGGCCGGTAGGTAAGAAGAGGGGGGAGAGAAAGAGACAGAGAGGGAGAGAGAGAGGTGGACAAATAGAGAATAGGGAAACAGGGGGCAACTTGAGAATTAATAATTACCCAGGCGACGCCGTGTACTTAGGCAGTCTGTACATTTTATACCAGGCATGGCCAAACATCGTCGCTCGGGTGTCGCGCAGTGGGACAGAATCCCCAAAACGTGGCCAAAACCCCAAGATGACGCTTAATTCACACAAAAGCCAGCACACCGGTGTTTCTGAGGTTGCTGATAACGAATTTGATGGTAAAAAATTATCTAAACAAAATGGTGGAGCTAATATAGCAATGTGACCCATGAAAATCTATAATAATTTATTAATAATAGCGTATTTAGACAATAATAATTAAAACAATACAAACGTGATTTGATTATTATAACAAAATAATCGTAAAAAATTTCTTCGATTCCATACACATTGTAATTCAATAATATAATGAAACTATCTTCAATGTCGGTGACGGAACAGGAATAATAAATCTAATAATATAATCAACAGTAGAAGTAATAAGTGTAGCTAATAAAGACAATCGTTCTTAACATTCAACGCTGCATCGACCATGTTGTGGTACGAAATGTCAGCCGCACGGGCACTTGTAAATATTCACTATCTATGAGAAATGGCAGATTCTGGCAGCTGATTCTGGTCAATTCCATCAGATAATAAATCAATCTATAGCCTAGGAGTTGAAATACCGCGGTATATGCTACTTTTGCTCTAGTTGAAAATGTATGTTCGGCGAAGCATGGTCTTTTTGGATAGGCATCGGAAAAAATATAATATAAATAGGATAACCGTGAAATTTATACCCATTAAGTGTACCTACATTTTGTACATACCTGTAGCAACCGAATCCATCTTGAGAAACTGAAATTCTTCACTTCACTACCAAAATATTCATTCACAAACCGAGAGTAAATTTACCTTTCTTTCACAGCGCCACGCCGGCCGCAGTGGCCGAGGGGACTGAGGCGCTCAGTCACGGTCTGCACGGCCACTACGGTCGGGGGTTCGAATCCGCCCTCGGGCATGGATATTTGTGCCGTCTTTAATATAAGGTAGTTGATAAGTAGTTTGTAAGTTTAGGGACTGATGACCCCGTAGTTAAGTCCCGTAAGCTTAACAAACATTCGAACAGCGCCACGTGTTCTCTCGACGAAGGTCACTTTTTTACTGACGTAACACGATAGATGTCGGAGGTTGCCACCTCTTCTTCTGGAATGAGATGCACCGATCCTTCCCCTCCGCAACCCACTCATCAAAATTCCAAGAATCGAAAATTCAGTTTCGGGGTTTTGGCCACGTTTTGGGGATTCCGTCCAACAGTGCGGCGTGTGGGGCAGAGTGGCGAGCAGAAATATTAAGGACGCCGCTACAGTCAGCCAGGCTAACACTGAGTTTTATGCGCCAGCGGATACCTTTCGTGCTCGCTAGGTAACGAACGGCAGAGCAGCCAATCAGGAGAGGAGTTATGCCGGCCAATAACATGTATTTGACGGCGAACAGAAAGATATGTATTTCTGCTAATCACATTAATACAGCGTGATGTTCTTATTTCATTTAAGAATAAAGCTATTGCTTTGACATAATCATCATCATCATCATTAGACACTGATTATGCCTTTCAGCGTTCAGTCTGGAGCATAGTGCCTCTAATAAAATTCCTCCATGATCCCCTATTCAATGCTAACATTGATGCCTCGTCCGATGTTATGCCTTTTACTTCAAAATCATTCTTCACCGAATCTAAGTACTTCCTTCTTTGTCTACCTCGACTCCTCTTACCCTCCGCTGCCGAGCTCATGAGTCTCTTAGGTAACCTTACTTACCCCATGCGTGTAACATGACCCCACCATCTCAGTCTGTTCGCTCTAACTGCTTCATCTATGGTGTTTATTCCCAGTTTTCCTTGATTTCCTCATTATGGACACCCTCCTGCCATTGCTCCCATCTATTAGTGCCTGCAATCATTCTTGCTATTTCATGTCTCTAACCTCTACCTTATGAATCAGGTAACCTGTATCCACCCAACTTTCACTCCCATACAACAAAGTTGGTCGAAAGATAGAGCAGTATACCGCTAACTTAGTTTTGGTACTTACTTCCTTCTTGCAGAAGAGAGTAGATCTTAGCTGAGCACTCACTGCATTAGCTTTGCTGCACCTCGATTCCAGTTCTTTCACTATGTTGCCATCCTGTGAGAAAATACATCCTAGGTACTTGAAATTGTCTACCTGCTCTAACTTTGTTCCTCCTATTTGACAGTCAGTCTGCTTAAATCTCTTTCCCACTGACATTACTTTCGTTTTGGAGATGCTGATCTTCATATCATCTCTGCTCTGATAGAGCTCTGAAATATTAGTTTGCAACCTCTCAATTGAATCGGCCATTACAACTAAGTCGTCCGCATATGCGAGACTGCTTATTTTATTTTCACCTATTTTAATCCCGCCCTGCCAGTCTGCTGTTTTCAAAATAAGATCCATGAATAGTATGAACAGCAGTGGTGAGGGGTTACAGCCTTGTCTTACCCCTGAAACTACTCTAACTGCTGCCTGACAATCTACGTAAAGACCTGTAACTGCCTGCAGAAGTTTGCCTCCTATACTATAATCTTGTAGAACTGACAGTAGCTTCCTCCTACGGACACGGTCATAAGCCTTTTCTAGATCTATGAAAAATAGATACAATTCCCTGTTCCACTCATAGCACTTTCCCATTACCTGCCGTAAGCTAAAGATCTGGTCCTGACAGCCCCTAAGAGGCCTAAACACACACTGATTTTCATATAACTTGTCCTCAATTAATACTCGCACTCTCCTTTCAACAATACCTGAGAATATATTGCCTACATCGCCAATTAAAGAGATACCTCGATAGTTGTTACAATCTTTTCTGTTTCCATGTTTGAAAATTGGCGTGATTATCGCTTTCGTCCAGTCAGATGTAACCTCTCCCGATTCCCACGCCTTCTCAATTATCCTGTGTAACCATTTGAGATCTGATATTCCACTGTATTTGACGAGTTCCGGCTTAATTTCGTCCACCCCAGCAGCTTTATTGCTCTGTAATCTACTGACCATTTTCTCCACTTCCTGAAATGAGATCCTGTTTCCATTGTCGTTCCTATCCCATTCTACCTGAAAATCTGACACATCATTAAATGTTTCACCTACATTAAGCAATTCTTCAAAATATTTCTTCCATCTGCTCAAGGCATCCACAGGATTGACTAGTAGCTTTCCTTACCTGTCCAAAACACTTGTTAATTACTTCTTCCCTCCCTTTTGAAGATTGCTAATTACGCCACAAAATGGTTTTCCCGCAGCTTAACCCAGAGTTTCTAGCTTATTTCCAAAGTCTTCCCATCATTTCTGCTTGGAGTCTGCAATTATCAGTTTGGCTTTGTTTCTTTCTCTGTCTGCCTGATTTCTAGTATGGAGCCATTTTTTAAATGCCTTGTTTTTCTTTTTACAGGCTGCCTTGACTGTTTCATTCCATCAGGCTGTCTGTTTCACCCTACCTTTACACACTAATGTTCCAAGTCATTCTCTGGCTGCTTCCAGTAATGTGTCCCTGTACCTTGACCATTCCTCCTCCAGTGACTGTAAATCATTACATTCAACTAACTGGTACCTTTCCGCGATGATTGCTATGTATTCCTGCCTAATTTCCTTGTCTTGAAGCTTCTACAATCTTATCCGTCTACACATGGACTTGACTTTCTGCTCTTTTGGCCTCACAAAACCAATTTCACTGCAGATTAAATAATGATCAGTATCATCAAAGAACCCCCTGAAAACACGTGTGTTCTTGACTGTCTTCCTGAATTCCTGGTCTGTTATTATGTAGTCAATGTTAGATCTGGTTCCCCTTCCTTCCCAAGTATAGTGGTGAATGTCCTTATGCTTAAAGAAGGAGTTTGTGAAAAGTAAGCCCATACTGGAACAGAAATCAAAGAGCTGTTTTCCGTTCCTGTTGACCTCCATATCCTCTCCAAACTTACCCATAACCTTTTTATAACCTTCTGTTCGATTTCCTATCATAGCGTTGAAATCACCTATGAGTAAAACACTATCCTTATCCTTCACTCTAACAACTACATCACTAAGTGCGTTGTAAAATCTGTCCATCTCATCTCCATCTGTCCCTTCATAGGGTGAATACACTGCCATAATTCTACATTTCTTACTGGAGATGGCCAAATCTATCCACATCAGTCGTTCATTTACATACCTTATTGCAATTATGCTGGGTTCGATTGCTTTCCTGATGTAAACCCCTACACCCCATTGTGCTCTTCCTACTTTCACTCCTGACAGGTAGACCTTGTATTCTCCGACTTCGTCCTCTTTCTCTCCCCTTATTCTAACGTCACTAACAAAATGTTCAAATGTTTGTACAGCTTATGGGACGTAACTACGGGTTCATCAGTCCCTAAACTTACAAACTACTTATGAACTACTTACGAACTAGGACGGCACAAATATCCATGCCCGAAGGGGGATTCGAACCCCCGACCGTAGTGCGTTACTAACAGCTAAGAAATCTAACTCCATCTTACTTGAAGCCTCCGCAAGCTCTACCTTCTTCCCATTGTAATCCCCATTGATATTAATAGCTCCCCATCTAATTCCAGATCGTTTGCCAAGTCGTATCGGAGGAGTCCCTGGTCTGTATAGCTTTGACGAATGAAGAAAAAGGTAGCAAATACATATTAGTGCTATAATCTCGATTATAAAAGTACTCTAAGACATCGCCGTCTGCACTTAGTCGCCTCACTGTGCCTTCCCTCGTTTTCCCCTTGCAGTGTTCGGCATATAGCCGTCTCACTCCCACACATGCTGCGGGCATTCCAGTGGTGGGGGAAGTAGTGCGCCTGTCAAGACGGCTCGCGCCGAAGTGCGGTAGCGTCTTTACAGACAAATTCGGGGAAAATGCACCTAAAATCAGTTATTTTCTGTTACTTTTTTACTTGTGTTTTAACAAAAAATATTTACTTGTACGAATGAGACTGTACAGCCCGTACATAAAATTATTTTTGATATAGCATATTTATTATACTAGTTCATTTAAGAAAAATATATCCTGCAGAAGAAGCCTACTGTTTATATGACGAGTGTACATGTATAATACTAACAGAATCGAATTTGGGTCACAAAATTACTAAGTTTTCCTATGATTCGTGTTTTGGGTATTTTTTGAAGCTTCACGTAGTGACTCTGCCATACAAAGACTAATTGTTAACTAAAAGTAAACAGTTCCCTTGTTTTACCATTCTTCGACCACATTACAGAGCTGCGCTTCCTCTTTTGTGTCCCAACTTCGTCGCCGCTTTTGTGTCCCAGCCTCGTCGTAGGTGTCGGTGGCCGAGCGGAATGAGACCGACACAGTAACAAAGACAGCACGCTGGTGCAGGTACGGAGGGGAGCAGCCAGAATCTATAAACACTAGAGTAAATTAGAAAGAGATATATATTGCACAGAATGTAACAATACTTAACTTTTACATAGTACTGCAGAATGTTGATACATAGTTGTTAGAGGCCTGCCTAGTGCCTGTACAATAGCAAAGTCTTCACTGGTGCCTATCTGATTACGAAGGTCCTAACTGGTTGCTATCTCAGTCCCAAGTGACCGATGTCTTTCCGTGGTGGCCACGAGCGGGGTTGCAGCAGAGGGCGCTCGTGGCTGTCGTGAGAACGCCGCGCCGTGTGTGCATGGCGGCGCGCGGCGAAAGTAGGTGGCGCGCACTTTGTACTTGTGCGACACCACATCCTCCGTTTCTTCTTTTACGTTGGATCTGACCACGGGACAGTCCAGCGCAGAGCAGTGCTGTGCGGTCTCACTCTTTCCGCAGCTATCGCTCTCGCTCCGTTGCCGACACTAGCGACACGCGTTCGACGCCGGGTAGATGAACTACACTGTACTCCGCCAGCGAGCGCGCCCGATGGGCGGAAATGTTGGCCGTGCCTGTCTTATACTCTGTATGTCGCTACGTTTGTATGCATGTTCCGCATCTCCTCCTAAATTACTGGACCAAAAGTTGGTACACATGTTTCTATCAGACAACAATCGCTGTCGGCGTAATAACCATCTACGCCAAATACGTAAGGAGATATGACGCTATAAACAATGACAGTCGTCAAAAACGGCCGCATCATGCGATAATATTCTACGTCTATTCCTAAACTAATGGACCGATTTCAAACCAAATTTGGTACAAATGATATTTAAGCTCAGGAACCATTTGCTGTTGTTGTTGTTGTGGTCTTCAGTCCGGAGACTGGTTTGATGCAGCTCTCCACAATACCCTATCCTGCGCAAGCCTCTTCATCTCCACATAAGAGCGACAACCTACATCTGTCTGAATCTGCTTACTGTATCCATCTCTTGGTCTTCCCCTGCGATTTTTTCCCCATACACTTCCCTCCAACGCTAAATTCACAATTCCTTGATGTCTAAGAATGTGTCCTACCAATCTATCCCTTCTTTTAGTCAAGGTATGCCAGAAATTCCTTGGTTGCAAAAACCACCTATGATACATAGTTCATACGATACCACGTCATAAACAATGAAAACTGCCCCATCTTGCGGCGCGTGGTGGCGAGATTTTATTCGTCAACTGTTTGACAATGGCTGCTCTTATCGACTTGCAATAAACTTTGAACATCATTTCAAATCTATACGAAACTTTTTCTCGCTGACAACCGCAACAAAATTATGAAAGGCAAACAAGTTTATCGCTTACTATGTTTCCGATGTTCATGATGTATATCTACGGAATTTGGCATGACCTTACAAGTTATTGCTCTGTATTCGCAAGTCAATTCGCAAACAGTACACATACATACCACTAAATGAGCCTTCGATACTCTATCACAGTTCGACATATATCTCATGCGAGATGAAGCCATAAATTATTCAGTTCATGAAAAACCGCATCATCACGCACGAGGTTTCGATTCATTACTTCTTTATTGCTAACACCAGTCACGATATATTTTGCAGACATTAGGCACATTTACTACTGAATGTACCGTAGAATGTACATCATAGTACGATACATATTACACGAGATATGACGTCGTAAACAATCAGTCACAAAAACATTCCCATCACAAGTATTAATAAGTATTGTTATAGTCAAATTTTGAATTGACATTATACGTCATTTGTATTTTACAACTAGTTTTCTTCCTTTCGAAACTGCACTTAAAATGTTGTAAATTATGCATATTTCTTTGTTTTTTGTTTCATTTCTAAGCTGTTTTCATGGTTAAATTTTTGTGTCCCAGCCTCGTCGCCGCTTTTGTGTCGTTTCCGTCGTAGGTGTCGGTGGCCGAGTATAAAAGTACCGACACAGGAATAAAGGTTGCGCGTTTGTGCAGGTACGAAGATAAGCAGCCAATGGGACAGCAGAAACTAGAAACACTAGAGTATATTAGAACGAGATATGTATTGCACAGAATTTATACAATACTTAACTTTTACATAGATCAGTACTGCTGATACATAGTAGAGCTAGAGGCCTGCCTAGTGCCTATACGATATCCAAGTCTTCACTGGTGCCTATTTGATTCCGAAGTGTTCGCTGGTCCCAAGTGAACGATGTCGTTCAGTGGTGGCCACGAGCGGAGTTGTAACAGAGGGCGCTCGTGGCTGACGTCGTAAGAACGCCGCGTCGTGCGTGCATGGCGGCGCGCGGCGAAAGTAGGTGGCGCGCACTTTGGACTTGTGCGACACCACATAAACGACGATGAAATATTTTTCGAGTTTTTATTATCGTTTCTAATATAAGACTGGAAAAATGTATACATAGCCGGGAAAGGCCGGGTTTAGCAGCTAGTTCATGTGGAATAATGTTCACGTTAGAAAGACTTGTACAGTTGTTGTTGTGGTCTTCAGTCCGCATACTGATTTTATGCAGCTCTCCACGCTACTCTATACTGTGCAAGTCTCTTCATCTGAGAATACATACGACAACCTACATCCTTTTGAATCTTGTTGCTGTATTCGTCCTTAGGTCTCCTTCAACGATTTTTACCTCACACACTTTCTTTTAATGCTACGTTGACGATTGCTTGATGCCTCAGAATGTGTCCCACCAATCAATCCCTTCTCTTAGGATATGCCAGAAACTTCTTTTTGTTGAGCACCTCCTGATTAGTTACGTGATCTACCCACCTAATTTTCATCATTCATCATTCGTCATTTGAAAAGCTTCTACCTTCCTTTGGTCTGAATTCCTTATCAACCACATTTCACTCCCATACAATGCTACACTCCAGACAAATGCTTTCAGAAAGGACTTCCTAATATTCAAAAGAATTTTCTATGTCAACAAATTTCGCTTCTTCGGACACGCTTTTCTTCCCATAGGCATTCTTCATTTTATGTCTTCCATACTTCGGCCATTAGATCTTGCTTCCCTAATAACAAAACTCATCTATACTTTTATTGTCTCATCACCCAATCTAATTCCTGAGACTACATTCTACTACTATCGTTTTACTCTTGTTGATTTTCATCTTATACCTTCTCTTCAAGGGACTGTCCATTCCGTTTAATTGGTGTTCCAGGTCCTTTGCTGCCTCTGACAGAATTACTATGTCCTCAGCAAAACGCAAGGTTTTTATTCCCACTCGCTGAATTTTAATTCCTTCGTGGAATTTCTCCTTGTGTTCCTCCACAGCTTAGTCAATGTAAAGATTGAACAACATTGGGGAAAGGCTAAGCACTGTCTTATTCCCTTTGCAACCGCTGTGACCCTTTCATGCCCTTCGATGCTTACAATTGCTGTCTGATTTTTTGTACAGCTTGAATATAGCCCTTCGCTCCCTATATTTTACCCCTGCTACTTTCAGAATCTTAAGAAATATATTCCAGTCAACACTGTCAAAAACTTTCTCCAGATCTACGAATGCTAAAACCTTAGTTTTCCCTTTCCTTAACCTATCTTCTAAGATCAGTCGTAATGTGAGTATTGACTCGCCTGTCCCTACATTTATCTTAAATGCAAATTGATCTTGAAAAATGTTAAAATGTCTGTAAATCTATCGGACCAAACTGCGTGGCCATGAGGCCGTAGCTCACAAACTTCTTAAACTAAGGTAAACTAACCTAAGAACAACACACACACACACACACATACCCATGCCGCACGGATTAGTCGAACCTCCAACGGCGAGCAACCGCGCGCTCCGCAGCGAGGCGCCTTAGACCGCTCGGTAACTCCACCGCGGCAATTGATCTTCCCTAAGGTCGGATTCCATCAGTTTTTTCATTCGTCTGTGAATAATTCATTTTAGTATTTTGCAACCATTCTGTAATTTTCACTTTTTCTAGCACTTCCTTTCTTAGGTATTGGAATCACAATATTTTTCTTGAAGTCTGAGGGTATTTCTTTTGTATCATACATCTTGCATACGAGGTGGAACAATTCTTCGTGAATGGTTCTACTAAAGATGATAGCAGTTCAGATGGAACGTCGTCTACTCCAGGGGCCTTGTTTCTAATCACGCCTTTCAGTGCTCTGTCAAATTCTTCTCGCAGTATCGTATCTCCCATCTAATCTTCTTCTACTTCGTCTTCTATTTCTAGAATAGTGCTTTGAAGTTTATTTCGTTTGTACTGGTCCGCCGGCCGCGGTGGCCGAGGGGCCTGAGGCACTCCAGTGACGGTCTGGGGTTCGAATCCCCCCTCGGGCATGGATACTTGTGCCGTCCTTAGTATAAGGTAGTTCGTAAGTAGTTTGTAAGTTTAGGGACTGATGACTCCGTAGTTAAGTCCCATAAGCTTAACAAACATTTTTTTTTTTGTACTGCCCCTCTATATATTCCTTCCATTTTTCAGATATTTTCTTGGTTATTACTATTTTCCCATTTGAGTTGCTGATATTCATACCGCTGTTTTTCTTGTCTCCTAAAGTCTCTTTTATTTTCCTGTAGGCGCTATGTATCTTTCCCCTAGTTATACATTCTTCTACGGGCTTGTTCAAATGTTTGTAAATCTATCGGACTCAACTGCTTGGTTATTAGTCCGTAGCTTACACACTAAAGTAACCTAAGGACAACACAAACAAGCATGCCGGAGGGGGGACTCGAACCCCAGACTGCGAACGTGCCCGCGCACAGCAGCACTGCGCCGCCGTGCGCACGGCTAAACCGCCGCGGCTCTACAGTGTTCTCGATCCACCCCTGCTTAGCCAGTTTCCACTTCCTGTCAACCTAATTTTTGAGACGTCAGTACTCCCTTTAGCCTGCTTCACTTGATGCATTTTTACTTGTACGGTGAACATAGCCCTGCTGTGTTGATGCTTGGAACTCCCGTCGTGTTAATTGACAGAGGCTGTGGCCTCCCACCGCCGTCGCACAGTGGTGGACCGGGCTCCAGCCATCGTGTCGCCTCCGCCGCCGCCGGCAGCCTCCCATCTGTTAAATCGACCCGGCAGCTGCTCTGGAGACGGCGGCTTAAGAAGTTACACATTTCCCCCGGGAGCGGCCCGCCGATCGCATCGATCGCCTTCCATTTCTGCCCCGCCACTCGCTTTCTCTCTCTCTCTCTCTCTCTGCCTCCAGACGTCCAACTCGGCAGACTTACTGCGGCAGCCGGCCGAGTTCCGGCCGTCTGTGACCCAACTCCGGAATGCTCCGACCCACAAAACACGTGTCGTCGCCAGACCACAAGTTCCTGCGTCGACGGACAGCGCGCCGCGGCGCACTCAATTCTCGACAAACATCATACGCGCCGCCGACGCTCTCCTGTCCGACGGTCCTGTGTAAACAGACGCCGAGATTACTCATTTGTTTATTATTCGGCGGCACGCAGTCATTTGTACTTCACGCGAAGAACGATGGCTGACGTTTAACACTCTTACTCTGGTGTTTACCACACTACATTCTACCTTGAGCCGCGGTGGAGTAGCCGAGCGGTCTAAAGCTTCTCGCTGCGGAGCGCGCGGTTGCTCGCCGTGGAGGTTCGATTATACAATACCCAACAATATCTCTTTGTCACGGATATAGCATTTAGACAGCAGTTTTGTCAATACTTTCACAATGCATCTGTCGTTCATAAGTATCATTATCTTTCAAGATTTGGTCATGTGATTAGTGACATACAGTGGCGGCTGGCGCTTAAAATGACTAGGGGTTCACTTCTTTCAGTGCCGGATCTACGATATTTCAGAACCGGGGCCGAAATTTGATAGTGCCGCCCCCCCCCCCCCCAACCCTCTCTCCCCACGTCGATGTTTCGGCGACCCGCTCTGTGTCCTAAGGAAAAATTTCGCACAATATTTACTCTCAAAATCGCGATACATTCGCAAAAAATACCAAAACATACGGCAATTAACAATATAAAAGTCATTGTAGTTCCAATATCTGTTAAAAAGAAGATTGGTTTTCTCTTGCACTCGGTCTCGAACCCACTAGCTTTGACACCGCAACACGATGCCGCTAACCACATGGCTACTCTTGCTACCTGTAGAGTATTGACTTTATTCATGATCGGATCGTCTGAAGACTTTTACAGTTGATGCGTCTTTATAGTTATAACATAGTTTACAAAATGTGACGTATTTTTGATGTATCTTCAATGCGAAAAAAAAAATGAAGTTTACATGTTCCCGTCATGGTGGATTTGCCCATGCGCAAGGCGAGAAGCACAGTTGCTCCACTGTTTTTTCTTCGGACCACGCGTGTGTAACCGCCAGAGCTCCAGTATCCAGGAACTGGTGTCTCTGCCAGCTCCAACGCCAGTGTTAAAATCGGCTTTTTCCCCACGCCCCTCCCTGCCGCAGAAGCGCCCGTATGCTGCCTCCAGTGGGTTCAGAAGACAATCTGAACCTCAGCCGCGCATGCGCATTGCAACGCTGCAGCAACTTCTACCTACATTATGTGGCCGCGTTACGACTCGTTTACGTGCTGTCTCCGTGACGTAAAACGTTTCTCATGCGATAAAAATACTTTCAATGTGTATATAAAATGACCTGACAGAAGAACGAAACGAACAATGATAGTTTAAAAACAATTTTTATTTCACTTATTTATGTACTCTTTTTCACGATCAGCTTTTTCCCGGGGGTTCACTGAACCAGTGAACAAATTGGGTGCGCCACCACTGGTGACATCACACTTCTGGAGTAAGCCTAAACTATGCATGATTTATAGCAGTGTTTTCAACCTTTCCGAATATGCAATACCATTCCAAATAAAAATATTATGGTGACGTCCCCCTCCTCGTGAACTATAACAAAACTATGTTATCTCAAACGAAACAAATGTAATGTTCTTTGTACTGTTTCAGCTTTCTTTCTAAGATAAAGTTTTCTTTTGTGTATCTTTTCACATTATCCTCTTTCTACATCTGACACAAAAATATATCTTGCTAAACGATTGTTTTGAATTTCAGTCAGACCCAGAAGGGAATTATGGTCATTTAGAAAGGTACTCTGTGTAGACAATTAGTCAAGAAGTAGATACATTTTCCTGATTTTGCAGAATTACTTTTTGTATTTTTTGCTTATCGAGTGGATCGTGAAAACAGTTTACAGACTTTGCACTTATACATCATTAACACACTGTTTATAGAGCCATCTATGATCAATTCATAATGAATGTTATACAAGGAACTAAGTAGTATGAGCATTCAGTATATTTCACCTAGGCATACGTCTTTCTATTTTAGAAGCTCTAGTTATTTTATGAAGCAAGTACTTCTTCCTGTGACGGCGACCCTACGAGCAAGACTGCCGCGGTGGAGTGGCCAAGCGCATTGTGGCGCTATGCTCCGATGCGCGAGGCCTTTCCCCGTCGGGGGTTCGAAGTCCCCTCGGGCATGGAAGTTTTTGTCGTTTTAGTATAAGATAGTTCACAAGTATTTTGTAAGTTTACGGACTGATGAATGACCCCGCAGCTAAGCCCCTTATGCTTAACAGAAATTTGAATTTATTCATTTATTTTCAAGACTTTGCGATCTCCCCGGAGGTCGCAACACACAATTTGAAAAACACTGGTTTAAAGCACTGTTATCCGAAGTTACCAGTGGTTTCCGTACTACTTCTACGAACAGTTCAAGTATTTAATGACGGAAAACGCATTTACAACTTTTCGGTAACACCTTTACTTTTTTATTCTTTGTTCTTATTTCTTCTTTTTCTTTTTGTCTAGGCCAATGGAGGAAATCTTCCCAGCGTTCTTCTATTTACGGCCTCTTCGTTTCTCAAAAGCAACTCAGAGCTTTATATTCCGCTAATAGGAAGGAAACTGTATGAGGTTAACAAGTACCCGCCTTTTAAAGATAATCGTTGATATTTTGTATCATGAGACTGACTCTATAGGTAGATATTGCTACAAACCATAATATATTCTCCATTAAGCATTGCCTGCGGTGACGTATGGCAATAGCTATAAGTGAGAAATGTCTTTATGGTGACTCACATCACACACACCGTCGACTATCAACATAATGGCTTGTATAGTAGGCCTACTCCTAAACGTCTCTGCAAATAAGATTTGCTTATTGGATTCACTCTTGATTTTTCTAACAACTGTGTATTGCTTTTAAATGACCACTGTGATCCATCCTCAGAAATTACTCAGTAATTGTGAAACGTTGTCGTTACAGTACGGATTCATATTAATTGTAATCTGATCTTACAGAGTCTTCACTTTTCAAATATCATTATGCATGTTTTTTGTGCTGTTTCGTTGCATTGATTCGAAATACGAAAGCATAAAGAAGTATGAAATCAAGTTGTGAGACATTAGCTAACACCCAGAAACTAAATATTTTCCAAGACAAATAATGACCTATGTGTTACAGTGCTCTTATCTGTTATACTAAAATATACAATAATTACTTGACGACGCAAAGGTTAGCGCATCAGGTTACACATTTTGTGTCACATGATCAATATTACGTAATTTTTTTCTGAATCTCTTTTCTTGTAGCGAAAAATGTAGTGCTGTGATACTGATTGGAATTATTGACAAAATAAGTTATAATATGAAATTTTATACGGAACAGTTGTATTCAACAGATGCTCTTAAAAGGTGTATTGAGGCATGACAAGGTCCAGCTTGAACATCTAGACACCATGCAGTGCGGTACAGGTGGGCCAAAGGGCATGCTCAATGGACACGTCAGAATTATCAACAAGTGCTATTCACAGATGCAACATACGCTCTTCCTTCAAACCACACAATCGTCAGGGACGAAAACGTTCAAACGTTTGTATAGTCTATGGGACTTAACTACGGGGTCATCAGTCCCTAAACTTACAAACTACTTATTAACTACTTACGAACTAGGACGTCACAAATATCCATGCCCGAGGGGAGATTCGAACCCCCGACCGTAGTGGCCGTGAAGACCGTGACTGGAGCGCCTTAGTCCCCTCGGCCACCGCGGCCGGTGTCAGGGACGTCTCAGGAAATCGCCTGGTCTGCATGAATATCTTAGACGCACTGTCCAACGGGTACAGCTAGGTGGTGGTTCCCAGATGTTTTGCGGTGTCACTACATGGAGTAATCATATGCCTCTGGTCGTTGTAGAAGGGAAAAAAGGCTATACTGTACATAGGTGATATCCTCCGACGTGTAGTGCAACCACAGTCTTAACAAATACAGTCACGACACTCCTGCAGATTTTGGTTATACACTGCGATAGCAACGCTCCAAGCGGCCAGCAAGCTACATTTCTGAATACGATAGTGGATTAGTGCTAATAGTATCGGTTATATTCATTTTAACATACATTTTATATTTTGGAACATATGCAGTGTCATAAAATAGGTAATAACTTAAAAATAGCTCCACCTTTGTGTTTCCTAGGTTTCCTAAGATCCCTGACAAAGTAGGAAACGGTACACTGCAGCACAGTTTATTTACAATTATCCTGTACCTATAGGTTTTTACAGAATAATTTCACTTACTATTAAAAATAGAAAAATGGCTAGGAAACAGAAGAAGATCTGCCCTTCGGCAGGAAGACGTTGCTTTTCAATTCAAGTAGGTTAACGTTACTTCACTGCAATTCCTGTGAAATCGATGAGGGTAGAACGTAGAAAACGAACATAGAATGCAACAACTGCAGTATTTAGCATACCAAATCAGCCACCACAACTGTAGGTTAAGGAAAAAGTCACAGACGTCGCAAGAAAAGGGAGAAAGCTATGAAACTGTTTTCGACAAAGAAGAGCTCAGTTCCGCAATTGTTGCTACAGCTGAACCACAAACGGCAAGAATCTTCCAGACATTGTCTTCTTAAGCCAAAGTAATCACACTCTAAAGAATATGCGCCTATAAGAAAGACGAATAAAGCCTACAAACGCGCGAATGAGACACCATACGGAATCGATGCGTGTCAGAAATCTCTTGTTATATTAAGAAGTGATCATAACAGAAATTTATGTTTCTTTTATATTTATATTCTACTTACTTTCAGCGGAATAAGCCCGCAAATATACACGTATTAGTAAGTATTGTTTCATGATGAATTTCTGCGATATTTTTGAAACAATTGACCGCCATCTGACTGAAAGTTTTTTTGGTTTGGTGTTTTCTTTATTGCCACAACCTGGTTTCCGCCATTTTCAAGTGCTGTGATAAAAGTTGACAGACAGGTTTCCTTATGTCGTGGTCATAACCATAAAAACAATAAAAATATTCGGAGTTGAGTCCATGTCCGACGTATAACATGGGTAAGACATTTGTCCCCGCAACTTAATTTAAAATAAGACAGGTATGTGTTTACCATAAGATTACAAAGGCAAAACCAAAGTTACTTTTGTGATTTTAGTATAAACACATATTCAGATGTGGGGACAAATGCCTTAACCATTTTATACTTCCGACATGGACTCAACTGCGAATATTTTTGTTCTTATGATTATGACCACGACATAAGGAAACCTGTCTGACAACTTTTATCACAGCACATGAAAATGTCTAATGCCGAAACCAGGTTGTGACAATATATAAGCAACTTTCACTCAAATGGGGGGCAATTCTTTCAAAAAATTTTATGACAGGCTCCTGAAGCATATAAAATCATGAATCAGTTAGGTTCGGTTGTTTTTACATTAATTTCGGTATTGTGTGTCTCTTTTAATGTTTGTGTGTCTCTACTAATGTTTGTAACGCAAAAATTATAGTACACATTTCGTTAATTACGTACACAAATAATTCTAAACAAACGTTACTCTTACTGTGGCTTGCCTACCATAACGAGCGCTAGTGTCGTTGGAACTGTATATGTTAGACTGTGGTGCAACCATATCGGCATCATTCAGATGAGTAATTCGTTTAATGGCGCTCATTGTGCACATCTTGTGAATCCGTTCCTTCATGATAACTACATCACAGGCTTAGAATGGCCAGCATGTTCTGCAGATCAAATGTTCAAATGTTTGTATAGTCCATGGGACTTCACTACGGGGTCATCAGTCCTTAAACTTACAAACTACTTATGAACTACTTACGAACTAGGACGGCACAAATATCCATGCCCGAGTGGGGATTCGAACCCCCCGATCGTAGTGGCCGTGCAGACCGTGACTTTAGCGCCTCAGTCCCCGTGGCCACGGCGGCCGGCTGTTCTGTAGACATGAATCCTATCGAACGTGCTGTTTCGGAACGACCCACCAACCAATATGAGATATCTATGCTTAATCGTCGTTGGGGAGTAGGACAATCTGGACAACAGTTCCTTGATGATCTGATGGACAGTATGGCACGACGAATAGAGGCATGCATCAGTGAAACAGGAGGTGAAATTGGGTGTTAGGGGTTTTGGTGTATGCTGCAACCTGTAAGATAAAATCAGAATGTTTATGTTACTTTCGTACAACGTTGACGATCAATGAACTGAACTAAAATGTAATATTTGCATATCCGTGTTCCACTTTTTCTGTAAATGCTCATGAAACCCTAGAATCGAGGTGATGCAACACTTTGAGTGTGTGTGAAGCAAATAACAAGATCAGCCAGCCGCAAACGCAGAACTAATTATTTTGCGCATGAGTTTTGCAAAGAAGTTTTTCACCGTGCTGTAACATAATCAGATATATAATTGTAATTATAGTAAGCAACATTTCGCTTAAACGAAGATTATTCATTTAGTGTCTCAGTCGTAAGAAAAACCATGAAAGTGTAAGATTTTGCGTTTTCATGCTTTTATTTTTTTCATTTTTTATTTTTTATTTTTTTCTAAACTGCAATAACCTACAGCGTCGGAGGCTCTCTGCTGTCGATAGGTATCCGAAGCGGAAACTCAATTAACTTGTAATTAACTTCCGTGTTCGGTTTTGATGGACAACACAGCAGGTCGCGACTGCAGTGTGAGACTCAATTATTACCGGGTGTTCTGCCGTGATGGGCCTCTCTGCCCGTGAACATAAACAACGTGCTCGTTTTCGCCCGTGGCTACCTATTATGTGGGACGAACGGTCGATGTTCACATCTCCAGGGCTGTGTAAAATTACTGGCGATCACGAAGTGGACTGCGGCATTTCCTCCACGAACCTGAGAGACTGAATTTATTCAAAAGAACAGTTTCACCATCTTCACATGTCAAATGGTGATTGAGTTAGTAACTTCGCATACTGGGCACGCAATTTACTCCCTTCCTGGTGTCTGTAACACAGCGTCGAAAGGAAAAACAGGTAATTACTACTCCTGGAAGATGCACCGTGGGAATAGTATATCTACTTATAATGGTCTCAGCGTCTCAGCGTCATACGCCAACAGATAGCATAGCGACATAGCTGCCAGAATACCATTTGTGCCTACCCTTCAACAGGAAATATTTAAGATACATGAATCAAAGTTTGTTATCAACCGTTGAGGCAAACAGACGCCACACCACAGAGCCGCTCTCGTGCTTCGGAAGACCAACTGAGCGAGTTTGATACGGATCAATTTGTGGCCTTCCGAGTGGCCGAGAAATACCACACAAGTATATATAATTCTTCTCCCTATACTATGACCTTTTTCGGCTATCCACAACACAAAGTGACTATGTAAGAGAGTTGTTCAAATGAAAAGGTACGACACTGTGTGTATAAAATTGAAGTCTTTAATCAAAAGTATTCACCAGAGGACTACGCTTGATTGTGCCAGTGTTTAACGAGATTAAGGATTATATATATACATGTGGCGCCTGTTCCGAAAGAATAGACGCCACTTCTGATCCTGTAGTTGTTATTGTTTAATATTCACAGAATATATGACATCAACAGCGATTGGGTAAAGCTGAAAATGTGTACCCAGCCGGGATTCGAACCCGGGTCTCCTGTTTTCTAGGCAGTTGCGCTGACCTCTACACCACTGGCGACACAGTGATCACCGCACCTGCAAGAACTACCTAAGCACGCCTTCCGTCAGATACAAATTCCCAGCTTCGCTCTGCCCACAGTACTCAAACTCGTAGTTATTAAACTAATTCCCGTAAGAGTAAGGGCTTGAAACTTGCCCACCCCTCCCCACTAACGATAGGATCATTGCCCGTCACCGGCATATTATATATATATGCACATGTGGCCTCTGTTCCGAAAGAACAGACGTCACTTCTGTATCTGACGGGAGGCGTGCTAAGGTAGTCCTTGCAGGTGCAAGTCAAATCGACGCGGTAAAGCGGCTTTCTAGTTTCCAGTTCAACTCTAGTTGGGAGTCTGATTACTTGTTCACTGAAAGTGGAGCAAAATGTTTGATATGTGGCAAAATACTACGCATAAAAATGTACACTTTAGAACGCCACTATAGAATACATCACTCAACCAGTATGGAAGTGTAGAAGGTGAAATGCGACTTAATCTTCTTAATAATCTACGCAAGGAAGGAAGGAGAGGTATGTATTATAATGCTGTACCTACTTACGAGATAACTTAATCACAGTTTTTTTTGTTTAATAAACCAATTTTCCTTTGAAATGACAACTCTGTTAACTTCTTAGAATGTGATGCCTCATCCTCCGATGCAGCTGTTCGTGCTAGTTACAGAATAGCTTTGCTGATAGCCCGTACTTCCCGACCATTTTGAGACGGTGAATTTGTGAAGCAGAGTTTGGAAGTCGTAGCAGACGAACTATGTCTACAGTTATTACGTTCTTTCGCAAGTTTGAGTCTGTCGCGGCGTACTATAAGTCTCCGTATCGAACGTTTGTCAGGTGCGGCAGCAAGCACGCAGACCTCTAGCGGCAACTAGGATAACTACCGGCCGAGCGCGAACGCTGCTCTTTTTCCGACCTGAGCCGGAGCGCTGCTCATTGAGCCGATTTGTGCCCACTTCTGTTCTAGGGGGAGGTGTCGACGCATGATTCGCGTCGGTGGAAGTCACACTACGTTATCCCAGAGCGGAATATTCAAATTTTAACCGGTTTGTTTGAACAGCTTTTTAATTTTTCGCCACTAGTATATATAATTAAATAAACGAAAACAAAAGTGCATTTTTACAAAAATGTCTACTCGATTGTTTAACAAATAGAAAATAGTCAAATTCGCAAAAAGATTTTACCATTTATTCGTAACTAGTTGACCCGTGACTGATGGGAAAGACAGTAATGGAGCTGCAAGTATTTAATATACTTTGAATAATAGTAACAAATATTGGTCTCATTCTACAATAAATTTATATCATTAAATACAATATGATTAATTGTGAAATACAAAAAGTAAGATATTGGCTTTTTCACGTTTATTTTATTTTTTGAAACCTTGTTTATTTTACAAAAGTTGTTTGAAAACAATATTAGTAGTTACGATGGTCCACCCCCATGAACCATAGACATTGCCGAGGTGGGGTTGTCAACTTAGTATTTAGAAGGAAGCGAGTGGGGTAAAAATCTTAGAGGGAGACCGAGGGACGAATACAGTAAGCAGATTCAAAAGGATGTGGGTTGCCGAACGTATTCTCAGATGAAGAGATTTGCACAGGACAGGGTAGCGTGGAGAGATGCATCAAACCAGTCTGCGGACTTAAGACCACAAGAAAAACAACAACAGTTATGACGTGTCTTTAGCACAAATATAGATATCCCTGAATGAGAGAATTCGTGAATAAGCTACGTATAACTGTGCATGCGAGAAAACAAGTTCTGGTAAATAATAATCCTACCCTTTGAAACGTCTGACCTTGTGCTTCCTTATGGTCATAGCGAATGCTACTTTAATTGGGATTTGTGTTCTTATCATTTGGAAAGGCATGGTTGGATCAGAAGTTGTGAGGTTAATGCGGGGTATTAGCACAGTTTTATCGCAGTCAAAGAATTAATCTGTGATGATCTACTCGCCTACGTGCGTTACCACTAATTATGCACCATTAATTAATGCCTGATTAGCGGCAAAATTTCTAATTAACATACTCCGCGCGGTGGCTGATGGGAGCAACCGTAAATACACGTCCCATTTATGACTGTTCGTCGAGTATCATCTTTGATTCTACATACCCACAAAAAAACGCCGATGAGAAATAATATATATGATAAGATGACCAGTTTCAATCCCCACAGAGATCATCATCAGACCGAATTCGTCTGTAAATAAAAGACAATAAGCTGTACACGAAAACAGCTACAACAAGTAATAGCTACAATATTTTACATGCATGAACAGCAAAATTAAATAAAACGGTACACCTCAACGTTGATGCCGAGGCGATGAGTTATACAGGTTTATTTAATTTTGCTGTTCAAGCATGTAAAATATTGATGCTATTATTTGTTGTATTTGTTTCCGTCTACAGCATATTGTCTTTTATTTAAAGACGAATTCGGTCTGAAGAAGATCTCTGCGTAGGTAGAAAGCGGTTATTATAAATAAAATGTAAAAACTTTTTGCGACCTTGACTGATATTTTCATTTCGAAACATATACCAGGTCCCTGCTTTCCTAACAGGAAACTATGTTTTCCAGACACATTAATAGAAAATAGTTACATTGTGTTGTGTTTGATATTTCTCAAGTATTTTTAGATGAAAGGCCTTATAGACTGTGCCCAGTACTTTTAACGAAGTTAATTTAAAGACAGTTTTTCTTTTCTAAATTTAAGAGAAGAGGCTGATCGTAGTAGGTGGAACCCTGTACTAAGCAATGTCATCACGAATTCCACACGTTCACGGCCAAATTTGAGACCCTTGAATAGGATTCTTTCGCCTTGGCATCAGACGCATATGCTTGCGAATAGTAGACGTTGATCCAGTGTAGAACTTTAAAGATGCTTGACTGAAACGAAATTCTTCAATGGTTGTAATCGTGTATTGGTTCAGATGAGGCCTCGTGAATCACTGCTTTACTGAAGTCGAGGAGCAGCGCAATATCCTTCATTTGTTTGTTGCGAGCCGGCCGCAGTGGCAGAGGGGACTGAGGCGCTCCAGTCACGGTCTGCACGGCCACTAAGTTCGGTGGTTCGAATCCCCCCTCGGGCCGTTCTTAGTCTTAGTTAGAACATAAGTCGTTTGTAAGTTTAGGGACTGATGACCCCGTAGTAAAAGTCCCATAAGCTATACAAACATTTGTTTGTTGCGAAACGCTCCACACCTCTTACACACGTTTTGCGTGTTCTCGGCCCTCGCTTTTTCTGAATATCGTAGTTGCAGGTGCAGGAGAGTAACTAACTACGTCGCGTGTTTGGCAAATGCATGAACTACCTCGTTGTAGCGGATACCGGAGTGGAAAGACACCCGCTGTAAATGAATTTTTCCGGCGCATTCATCTACTACGAAGATATTCCGAAACCACGCCCCAGAGGACTTGTAACTATTTATGGTTCTGTCGCATCTCTAATGTATAATTTTTTACGGACTCTTTGAAGGCCTATGAAAGTGATGGGGGTCAAACGTAGGTGCTTCCATAATTGCCACTCCGTCGCTCATACATATAGAAGCGCTTGTAGGCAGTTTGACGCTTTTTCAAGTCTTTACCTAAGGCAGAGGAAGGTATCTCCAGTCAGTATTGCCAACCCTCATCACGAATTACCCGTAAATAACATTTCAGATCCCTGTAACTTGGGTCAAAGTCTCCTAAATTCTGTACAACTGACATGATTGCCATTTAAATACTTCGTGTTATAAAATTTACGTACTGATTGTACTGACATGTTAATAACGATAAAAACAGTCAAAACACTCATATCACAAGAAAGTAACTTAGCTATAGCACAGCTCAATGGTACGGTAGACGACAATATAAACAAGAACGCAGTTAACACCAACTAATAGCATGCTGCATGGTTGGCAACGAAGAGTTGCAGAAGACTTGAAAGTCATATAAATATCTTGACTAAACTTAGCAATTTATTTATTGAGTTGGTTTACGTTCTTGGAGGCGAGCCACTTATAATATTGTAAAAAGATATAAAAAAGCCAAGATCGCTGATCATAAATTTTTATTTACGGCGACCGATTTCGCTGAACTATGTCAGCATCATCTGATCAAATAAAATATTTTACAAGGCCATAATCTTGCAATGTCATTCAGTTGTTATATAACAATTTACAATGCATAGGTGCACTATGTCATTGTAATAAAACATAATTATCACAGTGAGTGACAATAGCAAACTGATACATGATACAAGTCAAGGATTATTTATTTGACCAGATGATGCTGACATAGTTCAGCGAAACCGGTCGTCGTAAATAAAAATTGATGATCAGCGATCTTGGCTTTTTTTATATCTTTTTACAATTTATTTATGCCTACGCATTTAGACTTTTGACATTTCCGAAGACAAAGCGTGATTAGAAAATTCCGTCATAAAATAATTTGTGACACATACATACAGCACTACATATAAAACTGTTGTTTAACATACATATTTCCAGACTCTCTGTTACTAAGCGCAAGTATGCACACCAGTTTTGCACTAAAGCACATCACGAGGCCATAATGAGTAACGTAGAAATAGATATCATCGGAGTAGTGAAGCAACTAAAATCACTTAAGAACAACAAGTATTCTGGTCCGGACTGCATACTCAATAGATTTCTTTCATGGAATGATTAATGCTGCAGCAGTCACTGTTTATAAATATTTTTATTGGCACGACGCGTTTCGGCAGCACGCTGCCATCATCGGGTGCATTTTTACAGTTACTGGTTACATTCTTGATGTATTGTGTTTTGTGTTGTGGATGCCAGTGAGGTTATGTTTGTACAGTTTTAACCTGTTAGGAAGATATAGCTATTTTTACAATTATGTTTCATCATTATAGTTTTTGGATTATTGCAGTGTTGTGTTTACTCACAGTTTTGCTAATCTTGATAAACTGTGAGTAAACACAACACTGCAATAATCCAAAAACTATAATGATGAAACGTAATTGTAAAAATAGCTATATCTTCCTAACAGGTTAAAACTGTACAAACATAACCTCACTGGCATCCACAACACAAAACACAATACATCAAGAATGTAACCAGTAACTGTAAACATGCACCCGATGATGGCAGCGTGCTGCCGAAACGCGTCGTGCCAATAAAAATATTTATAAACAGTGACTGCTGCAGCATTAATCATTCCAAAAAAGCTTATAATACAGTCGCGGACCTAAAAAAATCCACATAACATGGATAAATTTAGATTTCTTTCAGTTTAAGCTTAAGCGATAGCCGCTTACTTAACAGCCATATACAAACGCTCTCCCAAAGGAGGATCTGTACCAAAAGATTGGAACGTTGCACAGGTCACATCTATATTCAAGAAAGGCAGTAGGAGTAACCCACTAGACTACAGGCCTATTTCATTGACGTCAATTTGCAGCAGGGTTTTGGAATATATGCTGTATTCAAGTATTATGAATTATCTCTAACAGAATGATTTATTGACCCAAGGTCAACAGGGATTTAAAAAATATTGTTCAAACACAACTAGCTCTTTACTCAAACGAAGTGACGAGTGCTACCGAAAAGGATTCTCAAATTTATTCCGTATTTCTTGATTTCCAGAAGGCTTTTGATGCCGTATCTCACAAACTGCTGAAACGTCGTGTTCCATTTTGAGTTATTCAATAATCAAGTTGTCTGGTTATGGTGTATCGCTCCAAATTTGCGACTGGATAGGGGATTTCCTGTCAGAGAGGACAGTTTGTAGTAATCGATGGTATTGCATCTACTAAAATAGATGTGATGTTCGGCGTTCCACAGGATAGTGTTATTGGTCCTGAACTGTTCCTTATCTACATGAACGATTTAGGAGAAAATTTGAGCTGATGACGCCGACATTTATCGTCTAGTAATGTCATCGGAAGAACAAAACCAACTGCAGAACGATTTAAATAACACATCACTATAGTGTAAAAATTGGCAATTGACTCTAAATAACGAGAAGTGTGAAGTCGTCCACCTGAGTACGAAAAGAAATTCGTTAAACTTTGTTTACAAGATAAATCAATCGAATGTGAAGGCCGTAAACTCGACTAAATACCTAGGAATTACATTAGACTTAAACTGGAAAGAACACTTAGATAATGTCGTAGGAAAGGCGAATCAGAGACGGCAGAACGCTTAGAGAGACTGCATACACTACGCTTGTCTGTCCTCATTTGGAGTATTGCTGTCCAGTGTGGAATCATCAGTTGCGTTTGACGGAGAACGTGGAAAGAGTCCAAAGAAAGGCAGCTCGTTTTGTATTGTCAAGATGCAGGTGAGACAGCGTCACGGAAATGATACAGGACCTGGGAGGGGAATCATTACAATAGCGGCGCTTATCGCTGCGGCGTGGTCTACTTACGAAACTCCATTTGCCAACATTCACCTCCGAATGCGAAAACATATTGTTGACTTCCACTTACATAGGCAGAAATAAACATCAGAATAAAATTCGAGAAATCAAAGCTCTAACGGAGAGATTCAGGTTTACTTTCTTCCCGCGCGCCATTCGAGAATGGAATGGGAGATATATAGTATAAAGGTGGTTCGATGAACCCTCGGCCAGACACTTAAATGTGATTTGCAGAGTATCCCATGTAGATGTATATCAGTTTTATCTGTAATGACATGTGACTGTGACACAAGTTATTGTAAGGGTTAAATTTTTCACGATGTTTTGCATTCGAAAATGACGAAAGTCGATACCCGTAAGGCGTAAACAAATTGCTATTTATATTATTTTCAAGTGCATCCAAGTGGCCACTAATTCTCACCATAGTCTAAAGCAGACAGCAAGGAATCTCCATATCAGCCGGCCGAAGTGTGCTGACTGCTACCGATCGTAACATGGTGGGGAATAAGGGTGCTAGGGTCGTTGTAACAATTTTAACACCTTGTAACTCATTTTAACTGTCCTGAGGGGCGTATAACAGTACCGCGTCAAGAGTAGGTTGAGTGGCGCTGTCGTGTACGTCACACTGAGTAGGCCGCGATCGCTAGCTTTTTGACCGCTACTAGGCAGTGGGCTGAGCCCCAGCGGCCAGCCAATCAGCCAGCCGCCGCGGCCCACTGTGTCTCACGTGCAGAGTTCCGTTTAAAACCATGTCGGTATGTTTCGTATTATACAACCTTGGTTTTAAATCGTTTAATACAAGGTAGTATTGGTATAATAGGTCAATTTGGTATATTCAATGTGCAAACCGAAACATTAGACATCCGAAATGTTACAATGGGTAATTTGTTTCTTACATACATTTCATAGTCCACAATATACCAATAGAGTACAATTTCATTCGACGTGTGACTCTAAATTGCCTGTAAATTGTACTTGACATATTACGAAACGTAATTACACTACAAGATGTCATTGTCAAATGTCTTCATGTATCAAAAAAAATATTCAAATGTTTGTAAAGCTTATGGGACTTAACTACGGGGTTATCAGTCCCTAAACTTACAAACTACTTATGAACTAGCTAACACTAAGGACGGCACAAGTATCTATGCCCGAGGGGGGATTCGAAGCCCCGACCGTAGTGGCCGTGCAGACCGTGACTGGAGCGCCTCAGTCCCCTCGGCCACCGCGTCTTCATGTATCCCATTATACACAACTTTCCAAATAGAAATCAAAAATTTGCATTACAAACAATAATAATAATAATAATAATAATAATTACAAAAAAACATCTCTGCAAAACAAACACTTCCTGTCGCTGGAACAAATACAAAGATACATTCGGGTTGTCTCTTATCATAATATTAATCTGATTCGCCATCCCATGATGACAGCAACGTGTCGATGTCTTGTGAGTCAGCCATGTACCTGAGGTTCTGCTGTATATACACAACATTTTCGGTTGTATGGCGTATGAATTCGTCCATGAGTTGACGAGTTACGCTCGCTTGTCGCTGAGTAAGGTGGTACATTCAAAATTCTGGAATAAAGAGAAAACAAGTTTTGTTTCGTACATAAGCATTTCCAACATACAAACCATAAGCTGTTTTGTTGTAAAAAAAAAGCCTTGCACCACCAGAAATGACGCCAAATTTGCCATGATAAAGCCACTGTCATATCCCAAGACTACACTCAATGTTTCGATGTAGTCTAAAGCCTGCATTTCCTTCCCATGATTAAGGGATTCCCCCTTGAAACGTGGATTCAAAATATTTGCTGCAACATGCATAGCTTTACATGCAAACCTGTGCGTTGAGCACACAGATTTTTTGACCGATGCTTTCCCTGCTTGAGAAAGTGTTTTACACTCTAGAAATATAGCATATATCTCCATAGACAAGTTACCAAAGGCATCATGTAAATCCGAAAGTGCAGCGTTATCGGCTTCAACGTTGCGTATGGCTTCAGACATTGATCGCCAGACACGCTATGTCTTCTCAAACCGCTGCCATGTTTCGTCTGATACTACAGAAGATTTAAGTGCTTTGTCGCACTGCACATTTGGACGAACAATTGTTTATAACACAGCCTCTTTATTCGTAAGTAAGCTGTCCAAACAAACTAGTGTACCTGCCCAATGGGTTGGTGATAGAAGCTTTAGTGTCACAGTAGCGTGACCGTGTTTTTATCTTTGTTTTGTTGTCAATAAAGCAAGGGGGGACATAGCGCTGCTTATACAATTTTACTATGCTTTTCGCTAGATTGAAGCACTCTTCCAGCATGCTCAAACATTCTGTCCTTGATTAGTAAGTTGAATGTATTTGCTGGTTACGTGTGTATATTGCTCCTGTACTATTTTCCACGCAGCACGCATATTTCGGCAATAGTCTGTGACCACTGCTATGAACCTCTTCGCACCTAATTCATGAACGACTTCCATTAGTTGTGAAGCAATGTACCGTGCAGATTCCATTTCGCAGCCAGGTTGAATACTTTTATAGAATATTGGATGAGGTGTTGTCACGATTACGTTAACGACACTGTTACCTGATACATCGGTCCATCCATCCGAAATCAATGCAAGAGCAGTTGAGCGCTCCAACTTCTTTGTGGCAAACATCTTCACACCTTCATATTCGACAGAAAGCAAAGATGTGCTTACCAGGTGGTGCCTAGGAGTCTCATAGGTGGCCCGTAGTTTCTGCAATGCTTCTGAATTCAACTGTATGATTTGCAGTGCAATTTAGTTCTCACAACAAATTATAATACGTTAAGTCTGTTCATGAGTTCTACGAAGGATTTCACGAGAAGATTACAATTAATTAATCAATCAAGTTTTGTGAATAGAATATGAATTTCCTGAACGAGTCTGCGACCTCATTCTATTCAATAAGAATAAAAAACGTCGAGGCCGCTAAATTTATATTTCTTTACCGTGACGTTTCGGCATATGCCATCATCAGATATTTAAGATCAAAGGAACAAGTGTTCGCTGTACAATCGAATTACACAGAAAGTTCTAAATATACAAAAAACATAAAAAGATTTTACATGGCATTTAAATTGTTCACTCACCTGAAAAAACATCCAATGTGGCGCCCAACTGGTTCTATTGTATTAAACATTTATAAATTTGTTAAAAAAGTGGGTATAAAAACAATATATAAGTAAACATATCAGATTGTAAAATTAAATTCTAAAAGAATGAAATAAATAGTGGTATTCGTTATTAAATAATCTATAACTAAAAATCATTCAGCAATTAATTTTAAATTAGACCATATTTATATTTTCTGCTCCGCTCACCCAGCAGATGCGAGGCGAGGTGTGGCGCTGAAATCACCCATTTGTATGATAGGTCGGGGGAGTTCACACATCTGTACATACACAATGACATGTAAAACTGAACGCTCTCTCAGCTCCCACCCTTCATATTTCATATCACTACCCCCCCCCTCTCAATCGAAAACCTTCCACCCCCCCCCCCCCCCCATTCATTTTTAAAATACAACCCCTCCTTTTCCCGGAACAAATAAAAGCTGTTGCTGAACTAAAAGAAACAAATAAACGAGCTATATTAATGAAACTCTTTCCTAAGAAATATTTATTGCATAAAACACTGTATAAAATAATTAGGAAATCAATTTAGATATCATACGCAAACAAATGGTAACGCATGTACTCAGATATTGGTCACAACTGTAATTTGTGTGTGATACAGAACGATTTTACTTAAGCGAGGTACCGTGAGGCTACCATAGTAGTGATAAGCCATCCTCCCTTGCGGCCTAATATGGTGTGTGATCACGCCGGACGCCCAGTGTAGTTGCACACCTCCGTGGCATGAACGGTATCGGGTTACCAGACAGCTCTACAAGGATATTTTGCTATTCTTACACGAGTTCAATATCCAGCTCTGTATCTGATGGGGTGGGTGATGGTCGGGTTGCAATGCGTACGCCAACTGGTTTCCAGACGTCTACAGTCGGTTTTAAGTCCGGTGAACGAGCTGATCAATCCATTTGTTCAATTCCCTCAGCTTCAAGCATGTTGTCCACCAGTGCAGCTCTGTGGAGGCGAGCGTTATCGTCTAGCAGAAGGAACCCATATCCTATGCTACCAGTGTAGGGCACAATAAAATGTCGAGGCACCTCGTCTCTGTACCTGTGAGCAGCAAAAGCCGTATTCTGAGCGACATTGAGGTCCGTACGTCCTCCAATACTGACTCCTGACACATCCATTCATATACCACCATGATATGGTGATGATTCCTGCACACCAGGGTGATTATTCCGACTTTCTCTGCGGACGAGGGAACGACAATTGTCCGGCTGAATACAAAATCGTGACTGTTAACTGAACCAGGCACCATTCGTTACGACTTGAATTCTGGTGTTCCTCCTATCAGTTTCTGTGGGCTAAACAGTGTCGTAGCTTTAATGAGACCCACACCATAGAGGCCACATTTCCGAAGGCGATTTCGGACTGTTTGAGTTGATATTGCTCGTCCTGTTGCTGCCTGGAGGGTGCTTTGCAGCAGAGTTGCAATCAACCTCTTGTCTCAAAAGGCTGTTAACTGGAGATAATGATCATTTCTTCGTGATGTCACCCGTGGACGACCTCGGCCTTGGCTTTTTTATGCTTTTTGTTATTTTAAATCGCGTCCAGGTCCTGGAAATAATACTTTGGGACACTCCAGTAGCTGCATCCCTCCTTCTTTGTCTGTCTCTTTCTAAAATTTATATATATATATATTTTTTTTTATTTGTTACTGCAACACAAACAGTCGTGACATATTCAGTTACAATGGTTTCCTTTTTTCCTACAAAATCACACTATTGAAATACATACAATCTTACACACACAGAGTACAAATCCTTGTCCCGATTCTAAGCCTGCCATCTTGGCAGCAGTTCTTAATGATACGTCTTCCAGCAGCAAGAATTTCTCTTAGGTCACGTAGAATTCAGATCTGGAATATAACTTTTTATTAAGTTTGCTTATGTTCTAGGAGGCGATCCAATTATGATATTGTAGAAAGATATAAAAAACCCAAGATTGCTGATCATCAATTTCTATTTAAGACAACCCGTTTCGCTGAATTATGTCAGCATCACCTGGTCCAGTAAAATCATTTTACAAGGCCATAATCTTGTAATGTCAATCAGTTGCTATATAACATAATTTAAAGTGCATAGGTGCACTATGTCATCATAATAATAGGTGATAATTGTGTTTTATTATAATGACATAGTGCACCTATGCACTTTAAATTATGTTCAATAGCAACTGATTGACATTACAAGATTATGGCCTTGTAAAATGATTTTATTGGACCAAATGTTGCTGACATAGTTCAGCGATACCGGTCGTCTTAAATAAAAATTGATGATCAGCGATCTTGGCTTTTTCTACAACTTTTTATTACCTTATTTGAAAGACGATTATATACTTAATGCATATTACAAAATATATTATAGTACAATTACTAAAACTTAAGATATTAATTATTTCCTAGATTCATTAGCAAAATTTTCGGAACATTAAATCAATCAATTAATGAATATTATTGAAATAAATTCAGTGTTATATACATAAAATTAAATTTGTGGAGTATCCCATATTTCATTCCAATCTTGTGCAAGCCCTTGTCATCTTTTCTAAGAGTCACGCGAATAATATTTGGGAGATCTACTTTGCTTTGTCGACAACGGTAACTGGTATTATTATATTGCCACTGATTTCTAAAGGGTCGTGTATTGAATCCGAAGCATCTTCATTCTCTTGGGCTGTTTTATCGGGTTTTCATGAGCGTTTTGTCTAGCTGTTCGTATCTGAAAACTGCCGATTAATAATAGCTTCAGCTTCTGGATTTTCGTGACTATCTGAAATTATTTCAAGCTCTGCACTCATACTCTCCACGGCTTCTGGATCCTCTTGATTTGATGTTGCTGTAGTTCGTATACCTGTACTGGTTAAAGCTTCCGTATCTTCTTGTGCAGCTGTAATTTTATCGATTGCTAATTGCCATAACCGTTATTTCCAATAAGTCGTACGATAGTTCCAGTTCAAGAGGTATTCATTTACTCAGTCTACCACATTATTTTATTTAAAGACTGTTTGAGATAATCTTGTATCTCCTAATCAACATCTTGAGGTAAAATCGAAGTCATAAGTGCTACTCATTATACCAAACAGCTTTTTATGGTGTTTGCTTGATATCAGAATGAAATGCTAGATTTTTCATAAACTACACAATGCGAAGACCATTCAGTTGTCTTGCATCCATGAAGCCAACATTTTTTCAGGGTCTTGGTTGACGCCTTCAACAGAACCTTGGATTTGGCTGTGCCGAGGTTTTCCGTGAACCAGTTTCCATTCTGCCCAAAATACAGCCATTTTGTTTATGCCAAAAATAATTTCATGGCAATTACATCACCTTGTCAACGACCCTTCATTTCTGGAGCAGTATGTGTTTAGAAACAAGCCCCTTTTTCTTCATGCTAAATAATGTGTCACGCCCTCTGCCACGCCCTTTGCAGTACATGTACAAAAATATTTGTCCTGATACACCATTATATACTTAAATCCACGATCGTCTTTAATTTGCACGCGAATAACATCGACTTGACATCCACTGTTCATTTCTGGATAAAATATACGTTTCGAAACAATCCCCCTTTTACTCATGCTTTTTTGCGCGAATAAGTTTCGCAAATAGATAAATGTTTAGTATACTTTCTTGAAGATTCAGCTTTTAATCTGTCTCGACATCCATGCTTCCAAAATATCGAAAATTTCGTCGACATTACGCCATATAAGCAATCACAACCACCACCTCCATGCAGATGGTACTTGATAAAGAAGAGCTCGAAACATAAAATAAAATGTTTCTTCACTGATGAACGTCGTTGTGCGACCGTCACAGGAAAGTATACGTTGTTGATATTTGAAATAAGAACCCCCTGTTCAGTTTTATTGACGGCAAAAAAAAATTTCAATTTATATTGAAGCATTGGTACACTTAACTGATTTATAACGACGGAATGTATCTTGACAGAATCTTCGCACGATGCTATTTCCTAATGGTCTCTTATTAAAGTAGGGGAGTTCTGTACGCACTTCGACAAAACTTTCATCCCGCGGTTTAAATATGCGTCACTAATTCACCAAATCGAGAGTAAAACAAATTTCGATGCCAAAATCGTTCGAAAGTAAACAACAAGGATTAATAGCGTCCCAATGCAGTGATTAGTATACAAAATCAAGAAAGAATGATTAATACGTCGTCAGATAGTAACATAAAAGACTTTATAAAAATAACTTCCTGGACAACAATAGAAAACGAACCGCTTCGGTAGTGAACGGGAGCTCACCGTCTGACCAACCAAGCCTTAACGGTAGCTTACGAAACAGTAAGGGTAAAAGAATGGAAATACGATTATTCAAACTGATTTTATTTCGAAACAGCAGAACATTGACGGCCAGAAGTGGGCTCTTTAGTGTAAGGAGGATTTCTATACAATTAAAGGGCTTTAAAATCATTGACCCAATCTGTTTGAGGTGTCATGGGGTTTTCCTTGTGAAAAGCAGTACGGCGCGCCACGCGCCAATGGGGCATCTTTCGTCAACACTTATTGTCTCTATACGGACCTTTGTGCCTGAGATCCCAACTCAATTCCTGGCCTGTTCCGTACAATTAGTTCGTGGCTCTCAGAACAACTTTCCTAATAGACCTCTGTGCACGCGATTCGATACCTCCGAGTTGGTAACCTGACGTCATCATTTGGGGAACTGAAGAAACGCTGCCGCGTGACGTCATTCAGATCCCAGCGAGCTGGTAAACTTTTAATGATGCGCTTGTACTGTAAAGCTATATCCTCTCTCACGAAAATGAGAAAACTTCCTAACAGTCTCACTGTAGAGTTGGAGATGCATATACCGTGTTAAAGCGTGCGCGAACAGGCTTCTGTCGACCTCGTAATTACAGCCTCGCCATTGGTAAGAATTGACACGACGGTGAATGCAGCGAGAAGCATTGGAAGTTGAGTCGGTGGGTCATAAGAACGGCAGTTTTTTTCTGTAATTATACTCCCTTCCCCTCACACACAGCAATTTGTATCATTAGTTTGCAGTTAATCACCAATCTCCACCTCCTCCACTTTGAAAGGGACTGTAGTACCACGTATAAAACAGTTTCAACTCTCATATTACATCATAAATGATTTAACTATTTCGCAATAAACATGTAAAATCTGTAGAGTTAAAAAAACCAAAACAATAATACAGGAAGGTTTTCACTTCCATAAATCTTTCTACAACCGATATTCAGAACTATTTGTGATTTTGAGAAGTTGATTCTGATAACTTTCATCATTAAACGTAAAAATGAAAAAGTGTGCGTTTGTCTCGCTAAAACTCAGAAATAGCTTGGAATGAGTCTTTGTTTTGTTAGTCTGAAAACAGGGCTGTTTTTCAAATGCAAGGGAATAAAAAAATGGGTAAAACCCAAAGAAACATATAAAAAATGGAGAAAAATGGAAAAAATAGATGCCTATTATCTCTTCCAAATGTAAGCCGCAATACAAAACGGTTTTAGTATCAGAAATTTAATACCTGAACATTAAAACTGAAGTACCCATTTTTAATTTTATCTTCAAATGTATGTATAGTCTATGGGACTTAAATACGGGGTCATCAGTTCCTAAACTTACAAACTACTTATGAACTACTTACGAACTAGGACGGCACAAATATCCATGCCCGAGGGGGGATTCGAACCCCCGACCGTAGTGGCCGTGCAGACCGTGACTGGAGCGCCTCAGTCTCCTCGGCCACCGCGGCCGGCAATTTTATCTTCATTATACTTGATGAGGAACTAAACATTTTTGGGAAATTTGGGAAAATAAAAATCGGATTAAAAAGTGTAATAAAAGTGTTCATCTCGAAGATGGCCGTGCTTTAACATACATGTCGATCCATATGAACCATCCCCGTAAGTGAAGCGGGGGACTTTGAAAACTTAAATATGAACTCCTCTATACATTGTCGACTAGCTAAAAACCTGGCGTGCCGAGGGTACTTCTTTATTCCAGTCTTAAGTTAGTCTTAAGTTAGCAGGGCAGAGGGGTACGAGGAGTTGAAAAGAGAGGGTAGATGATGAGATGGACAGAGAAAGACTGTGTGTGAGAGGGATATATATATATCAGCGTCACATCATCCACTTTCTATGGTATGGCAACTACCTCCTCATCTGTCTATCGTCTGAAGTCCTCCTGTACCTTCTCAGACCATTGCATAACACAATGGGGGAAAGATATAACTGTTAACTTTTTTTTAACAATTTTATATATCAGCCAACCGGTGCGTAATTTTTAGTTTCTTGGCATAGGTTTCGTTGCCACTAAGGACAACTTCATCAGAAGAGTAGAAACGTTTACACATTGTCCTACGTCATTGTACTTAGTAGCAACAAAACGTAGGTCAAGAACCTAAAAATTACGCAACCGGTTGACTGATATACAAAATTGTTAAAAAAATGGATTAGGGTTGCTGTTAATGAGCCATTCTCAAAATTGAACTTTTACGGTGACCTGTCAAGTGGTGTCTAAGTTTATTGCATGGTACCCTCCACCATGCACCTTATGAAATCTCAGGTAGACGGTGTTGTTCCTCTTGCTTTGAAGGTTAAGGATTCAACATTTCATCAAGATAGGAATAAAACCGAAATTTGTAGATAAAATACCTCTGCCATGGACCATGTAAGATTTTACGTAGATATAAATTTTCTTTTGTTTTGAAAATCAAGTGAGCAAAGTTTTATCGCAATCTGATTTACGGTATGGTCACGCATAAAATAAAAAGAAAAAGAAAAACTAACATTAACTTTTATGTTTTATATTTGGATTCTACGTGAAAAAAAAAAAAAAAACATGTAAGTTTCGTACGATATTTTTATCTTTTTATATTTTTATTTATTTTTACTTTCATGACAGAAGCTTCTGTAATCAGCAAAAAATAAAGATGCGGTGAAACATGTTGAAAAACGGTAATACGTCGAACAAATAGACATCAGGCTCTCTCTCTAGGCTTAATATTTCCTTCTTTCATCAAACAGTTGGGCAGTACAGTGAATAGGCAATAAGCTACCATCGCTTGTTGAAATCACAAAGGACAGAGTCCTCTTGCCGCTGAGAACATCTGTAACACAGACATGCAATTAATATCGACTTGGGCCAGTAATAATAAACTCCAATTCAATGAACAGAAATCAAAAGCTATACTTATCACCAGGAAAAGGAAATTTGCCTCATTCACAACCGCAATATACCTTAATAACAAAGTGCTTCAACAAGTAGACCATCTAAAATATCTGGGCGTCATAATCGACAGTACGTTTACATTCAACAAACACGTTCAACATATTACAGATAAATGCACGGTCTTGATTAACGCTCTTTCCAGATCAGCAAGATTCAACTGGGGTCTGCGGGCTACCGCACTGCAAACTATTTATAAAGGAGCAATACTGCCTATATTATCGTACGGCTCACCGATGTGGATAGACGCACTAGAGCGACGATACAACCGTACCAAAATTAATAGAGTCCAACGGTTAATCAATTTAAAAATGGTTAAAGCTTACAGAACGACGTCCAGCGAAGCACTTTGTGTTCTTTCAGGTCTCATGCCTATAACACTTAAGATACAGGAAATAGCTAAATATTATAACCTGGTCAAAACCAAAGACGCCAAACAGACAATCGACATCGCTAGAGTACAGAAGCTGGGCACACCCAGCAGACTTTACAAGGATAATTGAGAAGGACGTCAGCAAAAGCTACGCTGTTGAAGTATACACAGATAGAAGCAAATCAGACGACGGAGTGGGTTCGGGGATAGCAATATTTGTTAATAAGAGGCTTACTTACCAGATACAGCTAAAACTAACTAATGAATGCTCAAACAATCAAGCGGAACAATTTGCCATCGTCAATGCTCTTGAGTACATAAATAATCTCTCGAATACTGATACAACTGCAGTAATTCACACCGACAGCAGAATTACTTTGGACTCTTTGCGAAATCCGAAGAACCACAACTTGTTGATTGAAGAAATAAGAAGTAATATCAGAAGGTTGCAGACACACAACTGGCTGGTGCATTTAGAATGGGTTAAGGCACATCAAGGGATATGGGGAAATGAACTAGCTGACAACCTTGCTAAAAGAGCAGCTCGATCACGACAGTCAACACGCTATAACAAAATACCTACAAGTGCCGTAAAGAAGAAACTTCGAGAAGAGTTTAGGAACAAATGGGACATAGAGTGGCACAGAACAAAAAACGGGTGAAGCACTAAACCGTATTATCCTACGATCCGACAACGTTTAATGATTAAACTTCCAATATCTCCGAATTTTACAGCTATGCTAACAGGTCATGGGAAACTGAAAGCATACTATCAGCGGTTCAAAACAATTGAAGACGGAACGTGCACATGTAACAGTGCTGTCCAAACTATTGACCACGTGCTTTTTGACTGCTGCAATTTATTGAAAGAGAGGGACCATCTCAGGAAAAAAATAGCTGCCAAAGGAGGAGGATGGCCCGTCAGTAAATATGACTTAGTACATAAATACACTACTGTCTTTTACAATTTTTGTAATTCAATAAGATTTCCTAATGTATAAAACATTTACAATTCTTGTAATTCATTAAGTAATGTATAAAATTGTTTGTTCCTTTGTAAACCCTGTCAACTTGTATACTGTACTTGTGTTTGTAAGAACGTTTGATGTAACCGCCTGAATCAAACCATCAAACATGTAATATTGCTATGTAATGGGGCATGTTAAATAATAATAAAAAAAAATGACGAATTCAAAAGTTGATAATTTTAAGTCTAATTTTGCTATATGGCAAATTTAAAAATTCTTAAATGACTATGTGCTTCCAGAACTGATGGGAACATATGACTGTGATTTACTATTTATTTCTGCTTTACGAGAGTGTCCATCCTCTATGTATTTGCTACACCGTCGATTAAGACATGATCTTCCTGGGGCCTCAGCCCCCCCCCCCCCTATGAAACACTGCTTTACCCAATTTGGGCGGCTCGTCATGTGCACCACGGTGTGACCCGGTCTTTGACGGCTGCTGGGCCCACTGCAGGCTGCCATAATGGCTGCCCTGCCACTCCTAGACGGAAGCTGCACCACTCGTCCTATAAGATTAAATTTGTGTGACGCAACTGGGACTCGAAACTCGGACCTTTACCTTTGGCGGGAAATCGCTATACCGACTGAGCTATCCAGACACCGCCCGTCTTTACAACTTTACTTCTGCCAATACCTCGCCTCCTGCTTTCTAAACTTGTTCTGGTTCTGGATCGCAGAAGACCTTCTGTGAAGTTTGAAAAGTAGGAGGCGAGGTATTGGCAGAAGTAAATTTGTGAGGACGGACCGTGAGTCGTTTCGGGGTAGCTCAGTGTTAGACCGCTTGCCCGCGAAAGGCGAAGGTCCCAGGTTCAGGTCCCGGTTCCGGCACACAATTTTAATCTGCCAGGAAGTTTTATATCAGCGCACACTCCGCTGCATAGTGAAAGTTTCATTATGTTTTTGAATCTTCTTTCTTTCTCTTTGGCCATGTTCCCGCACATGCAATGTCGGCCTTGTTAAATTCGGATTTGGCGTGGTTTAATATTTATGGCCGGCCGCGGTGGCCGAGGGGACTAAGGCGCTCCAGTCACGGTCTTCACGGCCACTACGGTCGGGGATTCAAATCCCCCCTCGGGCATGGATATTTGTGCCGTCCTAGTTCGTAAGTAGTTCATAAGTAGTTTGTAAGTTCGGGACTGATGACCCCGTAGTTAGGTCCCATAGAATGTACAAACATTTGAACATTTTTTAATATTTATGGGTAGCCGGGTGCCCTTCCTGCCGCCACCCCAAGCCCCCGGGAGCAAACGTGTACCCCAAACGTTGTAATTGACGGTAAGTCATCGAGTAAAACAGAAGTGATATCTGGCGTTCCACAGGGAAGCGTTATTGGTCCCCTACTCTTCCTCGTGTTTATAAACGATTTAGGAGATAATCTGAATAGCTCCCTTAGACTGTTCGCGGATGATGCTGTCGTTTATCGGTTAGTGAAGTCAACAGAGGATCAAAAGCAACTGCAAAGCGATTTAGACAAAATTTCTACTTGGTGCGAGAATTGGCAATTGACACTAAATAAAGAAAAGTGTGAAGTAATACACATGACCACTAAAAGAAGTCCGCTGAACTTCAATTACGCGATAAATCAGTCAAACCTTAAGATCATAAATTCTACCAAATACCTAGGAGTTACAATTACGAACAACTTTGACTGGAGAGAACACATAGAAAATATTGTGGGGAAGGCGAACCAAAGGTTACGTTTCATTGGCAGAACGCTTAGACGATGCACCAGCTCCACCAAAGAGACTGCCTACATCACACTTGTGCGTCCTCTCTTGGAGTACTGTTGCCCCTTGTGGGACCCTCACCAGGTGGGACTGACGGAAGATATTGTTTTGTTTTATCACGTCACGGGGGGGAAAGCGTCACGGAAATGTTGCACTAATTGGGGTGGAAATCATTAAAAGAAAGACGTTATTCATTGCGGCGTGATCTGTTTGCGAAGTTTCAATCACCGACTTTTAGTTCTGAATGTGAAAATATTTTGCTAGCACCCACCTATTTAGGGAGACATGACCATCCCAATAAAATAAGAGAAATCAGATCGGAAACGGAACGATTTAGGTGTTCTTTCTTCTCGCGCGCTATTAGAGAATGGAACGGTAGAGAAAAGTTATGAAGGTGGTTAATGAACCCTCTGCCAGGCACTTAAATGTGATTTACAGAGTATCTATGTAGATGTAGATGTAGATGAAATGTCTGCGTACAGTGTGATAGGGGTGAAAATGTAAAGTGGCGAATCACGGATCTGAGACGGGATTTGGGGACCAGCTCGGTATTCACCTAGGGGGATGTGGAAAACCGCCTAAAATCCACATTCAGGCTGGCCGGCAGTCTGACCTCGTTTGTTAAAGCGCCGGGCGTATTCGAACCGGGACCGGTACGCCTCCCCGTCTCGGAAAGTGGTGCGTTAGACCGCACGGCTGACCGAGCGGGTAGTCAGTGGCGGACTAACGCAGTGTTAGAATACGGTGATAATCGCGCGATTACAGAATCGCGCGGTGCCCGCGCGGATTCTTATATACTTGAGTATGGTCGTAACTGTTCACACGTGACTGCGCAGCTAGCTTAATCGCCCGGCAGCCGCGGTTCAACCGCTGGAAAATACAATCGCGCGGCGCCCACGCGGTTCTGTTTCTGTACAACCCTATGGGAGCGTTTGGTTTGGTTGCGGGCAGCGCGCGGTTCGGACGTCTCAGTGCCATAAGCTTGCAATGGATCTCTTGGATACGTAATTATTTATTGATGAAGTGGAGAAACGACCGGCATTGTGGGATCTTCAGAGTGATGAATATTCTAATAAAACTGCCACAAATCAAGCTTCGCAATAGTTCGTGGATATATTTGGAAACGATGAAGATACGTTGGAAAAAAATGAGTAGATGTGGCACCAGAAAGCGAAATCAGAAGTATGCTACCACATAGCTAGAAACCCAGTACTTGCCAACGCACTTAGCACACACAAAAAATTTTCAAATGTTTGTGTAGTCTATGGGACTTAACTATGGGGTCATCAGTCCCTAAACTTACAAACTATTAATGAACTACTTACGAACTAGGACGGCACAAATATCCATGCCCGAGGGGGGATTCGAACCCCCGACCGTAGTGGCCGTGCAGACCGTGACTGAAGCGCCTCAGTCCCCGCGGCCACCGCGGCCGGCTAGTACACACAGAATGTGTACTTTCCTGAGGTTACAAACATTAATATACAACATATTGATAATACAAGTTTCAAGATATTTCATCAACTACTAATATATACATACAAAACACTTATAGCTACAATAAATTTTACAAAATTAGCACCTGTACAAATTTGCGTCAGTTAGCCTTTAATCTGTATCTTTAAAATCTGCGGCTGTTTGCTGATGATGCTGTGGTGTACAGGAATGAGTCATCACTGAATGACTGTAGTAGTATGCAGCATGACTTGGATCAATTTTGAGTAATGTTCAAATGTCTGTAAATCTATCGGACCAAACTGCGTGGTCATCAGTCCGTAGGTTACAAACTACTTAAACCTAGGTAAACTAACCTAAGGACAACACACACACACCCATGCCCCAGGGAGGACTCGAACCTCCACGGCGAGCAACCGCGCTATCCGCAGCGAGACGCTTTAGACCGCTCGGCTACTCCACCGCGGCAAAGAACTTATTGACACTCTCAAACAGTCAAAGAATTTTTCTCCATACATAATGTATCCTACAACGTTCGAGCCGACCATTTAGTATAGGATGCACCCAGTACTGCCTTTTTCTCTCTCTCGCTCTTGTTATTTTAAGCATTCAGAGTAAACAATATTTCTTCTTCGACTTCCATTTCGACCCCCCCCCCCTCCATCGGGGGGCTCACGGTTCTTTCGTGAGTACGTGCGTGGCGAGCAGGGGAGCCCGAGCTAATACAGCCTTCCTTCCTTCTTTACTTCCCGGACTGCATTTCCTTTCCCCTACCCTCCTTTCGTATCCTCATTCCTTTCCGTACCCACCGGGGGACTGATAACCTCAGTAGTTTAGTCCCCCTAACCCAACCGTAGCGGGGGCCTCCAAATCTCAAAAGTTACATTGTTTATTGTAAGACTTGTATTTCTAAGTGGACGAGGGGCTTTATTTTGTTTTCCCGTCGCCCCGGGCCTCCGACAGGCTTAGTCCGCTACTGCGGGCAATTCCAGCAATTTGAATGATTGTGTGAAATGCGCAGTATGACTCCAAATGTTCAAATGTTTGTTAAGCTTATGGGACTTAACTTCGAGGTCATCAGTCCCTAAACTTACAAACTACTTATGAACTACTTACGAACTAAGACGGCACAAATATCCATGCCCGAGGGGGGATTCGAACCCCCGACCGTAGTGGCCGTGCTGACCGTGACTGGAGCGCCTCAGTATGACTCCATTTTGTCACACACACCTGAGACGCAGTTTCAATAGTGACTGAAGGAAAAGAGAACTACAGATCACAGACCGTATCAGTAAAACAGAGTACCTACCTTAAACGCTGTGTTCCAGAGAAAATGTTTTTCAATCTGTATGTTCAACAAGCTGTGATGGAAGGCGAGGAAAAATTTTAAGATGAAATTATAGAAATAATAAATAAAACATTTGCACATTGTTGATAACACGGTATTTCTGTGAAAGACAGCCAAGGACCTGTAAGAGCAAATGAACGGGATAGACTGTGTCTTGAAAGGAGGGTATGAGATGAACATCAACAAAGACAAAACATAGGGAATGGAATTTAGTCTAAGAAAATCAGGCGATGCTGAAGGAAATTAAGTACGAAAGGAGACATAAGAAGTACAGGTGTTTTATTATCTAGTTGCAACATTCACTCAGATGGACGAAGTAAATAAGTTGTAAAATGCAGAATTGACATTGGAAGAAAATATCTCAAAGACGATTTAAAATCGTTCATGAGATGAGCAACCATTGGCTTAAAACATAATAAAAAAACTACACCAGTTAGGGAAGTTTATTGCTTATCACAACGAATTTCGAGGATTGATTCGCATCTTCTAGTGAATTTATTTACACAAGTACGGTACTTTTTCGACGATTCAATGTATGATTTCCTGACGCACTTTCACTGCGGTTGTCACTTTTAGGTTAGCTGCTGAAGTTAGGAAAATCGGACAGAATAATTATTGAGCTGTGTGTTTTATCCTAATGTTAGAAACCATAACATTTCCTTCCTGCTTAAAGGTATTGTGCCTCTTCCATTACTCAGAATAAGCAACATAATGAATGCAGTTTTGCAGTATTTAAATCCATGAAGACCCAGTTACAGGCCATCCAGAAACATCCGATTATGATGAACGAAATGAAGTTACGGTACATTGAACTTGAATGACTGTCATTCAATATGTTTGGGAAAGACAAGGGTGAAATTAAGAATAATTTTTAATACAGAAACCACTGAAAACCGGAAGCACACGTAGGCCTGCACCAGATTTGCAGGTCACTTCATAGAACACTCCTCACCTTGATAAAGAACGCCAGAACCAGTAAGAATAATTCGTGGACAGCTAATACCCAATTGTCACAATGCAAAATACCGTAAAAGAGCCACTGCAATAACATTAAGATATGTCACAATCGCGGATTGAACACATTTTTGAGATAATTCACGCCTAAAATTTCTGATAGAAGATTTGACCAACCTGGGGTTTCCAATGAACTGTAATATCAGACCATAGATTCCAAACTATATCCCGATTGTGATATTTGTCTTCTGAGTGCCACAATCTCTTTCAGTTTCTCACTGTCCATATGTAGCATGAGAACGTCGGTCGATTTGACCGAAGAAAAACTGAATTGAATTGAATTTCATCGACTGTCGTTCGAATTCTCTACGTTCGGGCGATGAGATCGGCTACATTGTGACCGTGCCCATACTGGAGCACTGATTTGAAACAATCGGCCATTTTCCGCCAATGTCTGTTGTCGGTAAAACCCACCGACATCGGAGCCACTGTGACCACAGGCCAAGGTCGGCTGTGTAGCCGACCATCTGTCACCTCAGCAACTGTCCAGTCTGCACCTGCATACATCGTTGCCCACCCTATCGTGCTTTGGACTGCCAACAGCTGTCTACACAAAAAATAAATTTAGAAACAAGCAAAATTATGCTGTAATGCCACTAGGATTCTGGGCTCAGTTTCATATACGCAGTAAAGTGGTTGAGAATTAAGACGCAGCCGTGTCATTCTTCCCCAATTCGATCAATCACAGACCGATTTCACTTTTACCGTCATTCTCAAAAATTCTAGAAACGGTAATGTACAAACAGCTTCTTAACCACCTAACGTCAAATGACATATTGTCTAGAACACGGTTTGGATTTCTGAAAGCTTCAGATATCGAGAAGGCTATTTACACCTACAGTGAGAATGTACTTTAGATAATAAATTGCAAGCAACAGGTATATACTGTGATTTATCAAAGGCATTTCATTGTATGAACCATAACATTCGTTTAAGTAAATTAGAATTGATCGGTGTCAAGGGAATTGCTGAAAAATGGTTCAAGTCATATTTCGCTAACAGGAAACAAAGGGTGTCAGTGCAAGGGACTAGTGAATTAACCCAACAGTCATCAGACAGGGAAGTAATTACATGTGGAGTTCCACAAGGATCCCTCTTAGGGCCATTGCTTTTTCTTGTATACATTAATGACCTCATCAGTTACACTGCCAGAAGCAGAGTTCGTTTTGTTTGCAGATGATACAAGTATTGCAATAAATAGCATGTCGAGCATAGTACTAGAAAGGTCTGCTAATGATATTTTCAATGACATTAATAAATGGTTTAAAGCCACCTCATTGACATTAAACTTTGAAACGAACGCAGTTCAGAACATGTAAGAGATTCCCATCCAGTATATGCATAAAGTATGAAAAAGAGCAGATGTAAGAGGTTAATAGTGTAAAATTCCTGGGATTACAGATTGATAATAAATTCAGTTAGGAGGAGCACTTGACAGAACTGCAGAAACGACTTAATTATATCCATTACGTTTTAGATTTTTACTGCCTCGGGTTTTAAAGATTCTTGTTTATTTTATCTGATGATGAAGGCTTGACTCTTGAAACGCGTCATATTCTAGTGTTTTATACACGATCTATGTGGTTGAGCCTACTTGACAAAATAAATGAGCCTAAAAGACTTTCTAGAGGCCAAATGCTTCTACTCCATTGAAAAATTTTCAAATAGAAAAAAAAAAAAAAATGGTGCATGTATCTGTAGTCATACTATTAGCATTATTAAATTATCAGCTTTCAAAAAACGTATATACCTGTATTAGTATTATTGTAATACCAGCTTGCAAGGAAAAAAAAAAAAAAAATGAAGAAGAAGAAACCCGCATGTTCCACATCCACGGGGATCTCCTCAACACGGATCTACGGAACGAACAACTTATCTCATCTAATCAAATGTCGTGCCTCGTCAATCTGATCAACGTAGGTAAGATAAACCTCAGTCTTCCAGTCTCGCTGATTCCGCGATCTAGAGCCGACGCATCCTGTACTAGGGATGGGCAACAAATCACGTATTCGTTTGCACTGACGGTGATTGAGAAGTTGCTGTTTTCCCGATTGCGGCGATCTGGAATCTGACTGAGATTTCATTCACGGTTGCGTACCGAAGGGCAGGTAGAGCAGCGAATAGCGGAAAAGCGAAGAGGAGCTAAGCAGCAAAGCCTAAAAGAACCATCTGTTGTCAGAAATCAGTAATCATATCACAGCAGCGAATAGTGGGTATAGCAGCGAAACACCGCCAAGCGAATAACGGATATAGCAGGAAATCACTGATAAGCGAGTGAATTGAAAATCATTTCAAATGTGGATTCACTGTTGCTATATGATGCCAAAGAATTATGGAGTAACGTATATGGTTCACATTTAATCAAAGGTAACAAAAATTGTAAACTATACTTACTATTGACTGATTTGTTGTGATTTACATTTCTCTGTTCACAAGTATAACTTTCATAATAACGAAAAGACGATAAATTAGTTACTGACGGATGGAACATTATAAGAGGACTATTTAACTCAACTTTTGGCATTTCCCTAGTAAATCACACTAGGCACGGAAATTGCACAAGTAGCACGAAACCGAGCAATCGCCGTGATTCAATCACGAAATAGCAGAAATCGCGGAGGGATGAATTTCGTGAATTCCTCACAGCGATTGTAAACCGTGATTAATCACAGTTAAGAATCACGGTGATCTGAAAGTAGCGATCACGGAAATCACCGAATAGCAGAAATTGCGGAGAGATACATTTCCTGAAATCCTTACGGCGATTGTAAACCGTGATTAATCACAGTTCAGAATCACGGTTGTGGTGTCGCACAAGTCCAAAGTGCGCGCCACCTACTTTCGCCGCGCGCCGCCATGCACGCACGGCGTGGCGTTCTTACGTCGTCAGCCACGAGCGCCCTCTGCTACAACTCCGCTCGTGGCCACCACTGAACGACATCGGTCACTTGGGACTGAGATAGGAACCAGCGAACACTTCGGAATCAGATAGGCACCAGTGAAGACTTGGCTATCGTATAGGCACTAGGAAGCAGTACTAGGCAGGCCTCTAGCTCAACTATGTATCAGCATTCTGCAGTACCATGTAAAAGTTAAGTATTGTATAAATTCTGTGCAATATATATCTCGTTCTAATTTACTCTAGTGTTTCTAGTTTCTGGCTGCTCCCCTCCGTACCTGCACCAGCGTGCTACGTTTATTCCTGTGTCGGTCTCTTTCTGATTGGCCTCCGACACCTACGACGAAAACGAGACACAAAAGCGGCGACGAGGCTGGGACACAAAAACGGTGATCTAAAAGTAGCGATCACGGAAATCACTGAATAGCAGTAATCGCGGAGGGATACATTTCGTGAATTCCTGACGGCGATTCTAAACCGTGATTAATCACAGTTAAGAATCACGGTGATCTAAAAGTAGCGGAACTGGTGGTTTAGCTCATCCCTATCCTGTGCCAAGGTGCCAGCCATGGAGAGGTGCGAAAGCGCCCCCAGGGTGGGGTGTGAAGCGACCGCAGCGCTGCCCGCGGCGGTCCGTGAAACGCAGCCAGCGAACGCGCCAGTTGTCCGGGAGCGTCCGTCCGTTCCATTAAGGCAGGGGGGCGTCCACCGCTGCTGGCTGGGGGGGGGGGGGGCACCGCCGTTACGGCGCGAATGGCCGCTTTTAGGGCCCGCTTAAGCGGGGGCCGCTTGTCGGCTTTCTGGCGTGGCCCTCAGGTGCTGTTTATGAGGCACAAACCACGAGGCGACAACACTTCGGCCGCTGCCAAAAAAGTCGCGCTCCACCGCACTGCCAGTGCGGAATCGACACCGAGACCCTGCTTCTCACAAAGTTAGTATTTTATTACTGTCGAAGTTGCCACACTGAACTTGTCTGACCTTTTCAAGCATCAAAACAAAATAATCAAGAAAACATACGATAAAAAATATCTACATAACTATGCTGTAAAATTTACTGTTCTCTTTTTCTGGACTGGATTTTTTAAAACTTTGAGGACATGAAACTTTGTATCTTACAAAATCATTAGACACTAACATTAATTAATTGATTCTATCATGACTTCTATCAATATCTCAAATACTTTGGCAACAATTTGAATTACTGTGACAAAGTAATACAGTGAAAAGTCTAACTGAACAACCTATATTGAAATCAATATTCTTACTAACATAAAAAAACTACATACACACATTTCATACCTTAAGACTAAAGAAGAAAGATAGAACGATAGATACGAGATAATTTGAACAGGTTACAGAATGAGTAGGAGATGTGGCACCAGAAACCGAAATCAGAAGTATGCTATCACATAGCTAGAAACCCAGTACTTGCCAACGTACTTAGCACACACAAAAAATGTTCAAATGTTTGTGTAGTCTATGGGACTTAACTATGGGGTCATCAGTCCCTAAACATACAAACTGAGCACACGATCATCACTAAACGACGCGCGCAAGAGATCTTTCACGCGTCTAGCAATATGGGGTGAAGCGCCATCATGCATAAAAATCGTGCGTTCCAGCAGGTGTTTATCAGCCAGTCTGGGGATGATGCGATTCTGTAACATATCGGTGTACCTCTCACCCGTCATGTTAGTAGACACTGACGTTTTACTGTCTAGCGCCATCTGTCGGACATTTTTTGGATTTTTTTTTGTTCGAATAAAACCCCATGTCATTCGAAGCATGTGTGTCAATTTTTACCTCTCTACATTATCCCGTGATTTATGAAGTTTTTTGATCACCCGGTACAATAAAATTAACAAATTACTCCTCCAATTGAAATGAAAACAGCTCAGCTTAATTATCACACTAAATTGGGGCTCCAAACTTTAAGGGAAAGAGCCCTTTAAAAATACAATTACCAAAACACATTAAAGACGAGTTCGAAATGTTAAGTAAAAGTCTGAGTTTTACTTTAACAAATAGAGGCTTGTAACAGGAAACTGCGCTTCATGATATCAATAGGCAGAAAGCAAATTAAACACACAATAAAATTTACAAATGAGTCCTGCAATTTAAATTACAGCAGTTCAGCTTAGTTACAGGAAAATCACACTAAGGTGGGGCTCCAAAATTTAAGTGAACGCAGCCCTTTAAAAATACAATTACAAAACACACTAAACACGAGCTCGAAATTTTAAGTAAAGTCTGAGTTTCATTTCAGTTAGTGAAGGCTGATACCAGGAAACCCCGCTCAATGCTGAACATAAGAACAAGGCCAATTAAACAACAGACAATAAAATTTACAAATGAGCCCTGCTAGTTAAATGATTGCAGTTCAGCTTAGTTATATTAAAATCACTTTGAGGTGGGGAGCCGGCTATTCGTTAATTTAAGACACCCACTCAGGTAATACAGATGAGCTGATTGAAAACAGGAAGGAGAGGAATAACATGCCCAAAGATCAACAAGAACTACAGCTTTGACACGAAGGGGCTTATACAAATTAATTAAACGCCAAATTACAACCACAGGGTGGTTACCTTACGGAGGGAAAAATTGCTGCAAGGAGACTATAAAAAAAGACTATACAATTACCGCCTGTGCAGATGCAAGCTAGCAGAGCGGCACAAACCAGATAAATTCCCCAGTTACGTTAACCAAGTTAATGAGTGTAGAGGACTTGCTACTCACAGCAAAGAAAAAATAATTAATTCCATTTTGCCGGCCGCGGTGGCCGAGAGGACTGAGGCGCTCCAGTCACGGCCTGCACGGCCATTATGGTCGGGGGTTCGAATCCCCCCTGGGTCATGGATATTTGTGCCGTCCTTAGTCTTAGCTAGTTCATAAGTAGTTTGTAAGCTTAGGGACTGATGACCTCGTAGTTAAGTCCCATAAGTTCTACAAACATTTGAACATTTGAATTCCATTTAACCGAACTAGAAGTGCGGCATAACACATGAATAAACAACTATCGACAGGCAACGACGGCCCCTTGGGAACGACCACCGATTCTGACAAATTCACACACACACAAATTTGCGGAGCAGGACTGTATCAGTCACGTATTTTTTACTCCACGACAAGTGCAGGCACCCTCGCGATGTTGTAGGAGGAGTGTGTCAACCAACGCCCGGGAACATATCATACATCCCAGATTGCTGGATCGACGCAAGGCGCAGCCGGGCCGAGTGTGGAGTACTCTAGCAGTTGTTGACAGCTCCGACGCTTGGCGAGGGACGGCGTGGTTTCGCACGGCCGCTAGGAACGCGACCACATACCCAGGAGATGAGGTAAACAGCCCGCACCGGGGTGTTGTTTTAACTCGACAGAAAAGCCCCTCCGAACGAACCTCATCAGCTCTTCAGCCCATGGCATACATGGCTCCCACCAGCCAGAACAACTTTGACGCACACGCCGATCCCACCACAAAGTTAATTAAAATAACTCGACCCTGGCGATGCCATCCATCGTATCAAAACTGCCTGATCCGCTATCCCGCAGAGAGTGACTCAGTCCTCTCTCCAACTGCCTCGGCGCACCACCGCAGCGCCACACGCGCCAAAAACCCTGTAAAATTAACTGGACTCCCTGACGGCGCTGCTGTCGCGGGATAATTTGAACGTTCGGCCTGCCGCCATGGTAGTGGCAAGCCTCACATAAATAGGAGTGTTGTTAGCAGGTAAATCATGTATTAAATAGCTACTGCGGTATATACAGGGTGTTTTACTAAGTGTGTTTGCCTCTAACTTATACAATCATAGGTGACGGGAAATTTTAATGCAGTAGGTCAACACAAAAAATGTTACAATAAACTATGTTCATAGTTCCGCAGAAAGTGTATCATTTTCCAAAGAGTTACACCACAAAGATATAATTTTTTTTACATGGAACAATAGTTTTTTTCTATCCTGTATTGGATTCGTTGAAACCAGCTGCGTCCAAATCAATTTAAACTACATTCCTATCACTGTTAGTTTGAGAGCTACAGCCTTTCAAAGTTCCGGGGGCGGAGGCTGCGATAGCGTAGCTGACTGGCCGAGTGGCTATCCCCTGGGGCACGGCCCACTGTCTCATGACCACCAGCCAGTCAGCTACACTGTCGTAGCCTCCGCCCCCTAAACTTTGAAGGGTTGTAACTCCCAAACTAACAGTGATAGGAATGTAGTTTAAATTGATTTCGACGCAGCTGGTTTCAACGAATCCAACGCACGATAGAAAAATCTATTGTTCAATTTAAAAAATTATATCTTTGTGGTGTAACTCTTTGGAAAATGATACAATAAACTATGTTCATAGCTCCGCAGAAAGTGTAATATTTCTTGAGTTGACCTACCGCATTAAAATTTCCCTTCACCTACTATTTTATAAGTTACAGAGGCAAGCACACTTAGTGAAACACCCTGTATACACACTTTAGAGTCTCGTCTGTATTGTTTGACTATTGCAGGGTACATGCAGCACGACGGTGAAGAGCTCCTCAGCTTTTAAATGCAGAAATCAATTTAAGAGAGGTATAAAAAGAACGAATACTGTCTCCCATTTAAATTTCTCAGTAATACAAGTAGCCCTACTACTTGTGTTCAGAGATAGTTACTCTTACTTAACACGTTGTTAGTCAAGACAATATAGGAATGAATGAAAGAAATAACAGGCTTTTACAATACTTTAAGCTCTTAAAAATGAGCTACTTTAGGCAGTACTGGTGGACAGGAAGTTCCAAATGTTTCATTTTATGATTGTTTAAAATAACTATTTGGGTCACTAGATTAGTTGCCTCGCTGCAATTCGAATTTTTGTTTATGAAATTAATATTAATAACTTGTAACACAGAATATAAAGGTGATCTCCTTTACATGCAGATATAATAACTGATAGGGGTATGCAGAGCTGTGTGAATGACACACAGCCACACTGGATGCACTTTGTGAAGTTAAACTCTATGACAATAGTTTTTGACTTTTGAGCACTTCGCATTACTGTAAGGTATTTGACTTATAGCATTAAAAATGCTAATAGTTTTGCTGAGGACCCTATTGCTAATATTAGATGCATTATTTAAGAAAAAGTCATGCCATACTTCGTGTTCTTAAAAGTATTTGGTAGTGGCTGGTTGCTGTATTCACAAGGTAAAGATGCTACTTTTCAGTTACGAATCTGATGGCTTATTTCACTTTCACAATCGATTTTTGACATTAGCTATTTCAAGCAACCCTGTTTCATTGTTTTGATTCTATGAAATATCTAAATATTAGAGAATACAGCGGTAAAGCAGAGACGAAAGTGTGAAACTCTTCCGAAATTAATGTTTGTACAAAAGTTTCACAATCGTAGAATATACAGAGAAAGTGTCAAAAAATCGTGTCTAACGATAAATTCCGTTCATATGCTGCACTTTTTAGAACGCTAAAAACTAAATGTTATAGTATTAAACTTTTAAGGGGTATCCCTCAGTCGCAAAGTACGAATAGAATCGTAACCAGGTTTCAATGCCGCTATGGGCACCTTCTTCAGACGAAGATGAATATGTTATCTGTCGATATTAGCAGCGGAGACACTGCAACCCCTAGTGACTGCTCCGCCTGGCTACAATTATTTACTTTTTAGGTATGATTATCTGATTATGTCGGATATTTTTTGTATTTTTTAGATCCTGGCATATTTCATCTTCGTCTGAAGAAGGTGCCCATAGTGGCATTGAAACCTGGTTACGATTATACTCGTGCTTTGTGACTGAGGGCTGCCCCTTAAAAGTGTAATAGTATTGTAACAGTCGCTGATTCATAGCCATGCACAAAACTGTAAATGTTATAGTTCGGTGTCGTTAGGAAGAGAGAAGGCTATTGGCCAATTTCTACACCTTATGTGTAATAAATTTACATACAACCAACAGTTGCTGTGTATTAAAGGACTCTGAAACTTTTGTAGTTATATATTTCAATTAGTTTTCGTGACGTAGCTCAAATGAATACTCTCTAATCAAAAAAGTCTAACGCAAATTTAAATTTGGCGCGGAAGTTTGCCACCACAATAGCCGCCGAGGGGCTCTTCAATTTGTCTGCTGTTCGCAGTCGGCCGCTTACGGGATTATGGGGGCTTGAGGAAAGCAACAGTCAGAAGACAAATGACGCGCGATAGATCAAACAGCGCCACAAGCGGTGCAAGCACAGAGATCGATGGTAGTTACGCCAGTAATTAAATCAAGGACAGGGTCAATTGAAGAAACAGGAGCCGGGACGGCTCAGTGATGCAGATGATTAGGGGAAACAATGCTGTAGTGTTTGGGTATAGCTTGACAGAGTCGCGTCAATTGAATATCCCGGAGAAATGCTGCACGGGTGCCGCGGTGGAGTAGCCGAGCGGTCTAAATCGTTTCGCTGCGGAGCGCGCGGTTGCTCGCCGTCGGATGTTAGAGTCCTCGCTGGGGTGTGTGTGTGTGTGTGTGTGTGTGTGTGTGTTTGTGTGTGTGTGTATTGTCCTTAGGTTAGTTTACCTAGGTTTAAGTAGTTTGTAAGTTACGGACTGATGACCACGCAGTTTGGTCCGATAGATTTACAGATGTTTGAACATTTGAAATGCTGCACAGCGACATGGAATGGATTGATCATTTAACAACAGTCGTGGGTAAAGCCGATAGTCGACATCGGTTCATAGTGAGAATTTTGGGAAGGTGTGATCTGCGTGTGAAGGAGACCACATATGAAAAACTTTTAACGCCCCATCTTGAGTGTTGCTCAAGTGTTGGAGGTGTATTTATAGGAAAACGCAGTAGCAATTTAAAGGCGGATGGCTAGGTTTGTTACTGGTAGTTTTTGGCAATCGTATAAACTGCAATGTGTTCTTAAACAGCACTGAACCAAAAACAACCATTCATTATCATCGAACTCTATGTCTTGCAACAATCAGAGGTCGCAAAAATCTACAATGAGAGCGAAACTTAGCATTAGATAGCAAATTACTGAAAATGTACTATCTGAACATTGATCTAGAAGAAATTAGTACAAGAAGATATGGTTTTCACACACACACACACACACACACACACACACACGCAGACCGTGACTAGAGCGCCTCAGTCTCCTCGACCACCGCGGCCGGCACCCATAATCACATTAATAAGAACTTATTCGGCAGTGCAGTTGACTTATCTAGCAGACGAAACGTGCGCTATAATGTCTAGAACTCACTAGTACCGCCTTGGCCAATGCTGTAAGAAACCTGAATAGCCACCGCGGAGCGGTCGAGCGCATTGAGGCGCTATGCTGCGATGCACCAGGCCGTTCCCGTCGGGGGTTCGAATCCCCCCTCGGGCATGGATGTTTGTCCCGTCTTTAGTATAAGCTAGTTCATAAGTATTTTGTAAGTATAGGGACTCGTGACCATGTAGTTAAGTTCCATAAGCTCTACAAACATTTGAACATTTTGAAATGTGAATATTTTAATAAATCTCAAACTAAGCAGACATTTGTCGACTTAAAGAAGAGAGAGACTCAAATCAAATTCTTTTTATACAAACTTATAGTAATAAATGTCCATTTAGACGTATTCTGACGACAAAGGTACTAAAACATTTTCGTGAGGTGACGAAATCTAAATTCAGCCCAGTGTCGAACGTTAAATGTAAATTCTAATATGCAGTTAACGTAACGTTAGAACAAAAGTTTACTGTGCCATTAAGTAAATTCAAATCCACACGTTTTCTTGTAAGATTACCGGGCTAGATAGCGCAGTGGTAACATACTGGACTCGCATTCGGGAGGATGGTGGTTCAGATCCACCTCCGGCCATCATGATTTAGGTTTTCCGTGATTTCCCTAAATCAGTTCAGGTAAATTCTGGGATGGTTCCTTTGAAAGGGCACGGCCGATTTCCTCCCACATCCTTACCCAAAACTCCGAGCCTTAGCTTCGTCTCTAATGTCCAAGTTGTCGACGGGACGTTAAACCCTAAGCTTCCTTCCTTCTTCCTTCTTGTAAAATGAAAGTCTCCTCGAAGTATAATTTCACCAGAAAGATCTGGCCTCCACTTCGCCTGGTGACATCGCATCACCCAGCTTACCACGAGCCAGCAGACTATCTCACATGGCGAGACAAATTCAAAATGTTCAAATGTTTGTAGGTTTATGGCACCGAACTACTTTGGTCATCCGTCACTAGACTTACAAACTAAAACTAAGGTAAACTAACCTAAGGAGAATTCGAACCTCCGACGCGGGAGGCCTCGCGATTCGCAACATGGCGCTCCACACCGCTCGGCTACTTCCGCGCGGCGTGGCGAGACACAGATTCACAACAACCAAAGCATGTACCGAAAGAGATATTTACTCAACGCGGACGCAGGAATGCTGCAGTAAGAGAAACTATTACGAAACCAAAGTTGCGTATAATATAGACACCTCTCACAATCCCTCTTTCAAGCGAACATAGTTTGAGCGAAATACAGTTATGTATACAGAGTGACTTTTCCAGCGTTTAGAAACGGAACAAATAAGGTCTAATGAAGTTGCCACGACGGGTGGCAGAGCACATTGAGGCGCTATGCTGCGATGCGCGAGGCCGTTCCCCGTCGGGGTTCTAATCCCCCCTTTTTTGTGTCGTCTTTTATAAGGTAGTTCATAAGTAGTTTATAAGTTTAGAAACTGATGACGCCGCAGTTAAGTCCCTTAAGCTTGACAGACATTTGAAGATTTGATCTAATGATGTTCGGAAATGTATGGTTCCAATGTCAGAGAGCATTTAAACAAACACTGTTAGATAGACTGTGGTGTAAAATGCCTTGTAACATGCAGTCACTGATACACTCCAACTGAGAATATGATCAACAATTCTTCAGCGGACTGACTTTAGAAATGAAATAGTGAAGGCTTTGATGACAGGCAGTTTACCACTTTTCCCTGCGAGGATGTCTTCCAAAGTGGAAGGCGAAACGTCCGGAGAAAATTCAATGCATGGACCAAGGCATCTAAGCCCGGACGTATCAGGATATTGGTCTGTAATTTTATATATGCTATACACAGGAAACCATTGTATTTCTTCCACTCTGTACGATGCCCATATTTACACATAGATCCGTGTTTACATCTTCTCCTCGAAATCACGTAGAGGACTCAAAAATAATTCTTTGGAAGTGAACGATTCAATACGTTTTATTCCGTTAGAGTTAATGTGGTGAAACATGAACTTTTAATTATAATCTTTGTAAAAGTGGGGTTCGCAAAGTGAATGGTGGAAATATCCTCAGGCAAGAGCAATTAAAAACAAAAAATAGTCTTTAGTAAAGACTAAGAAACATGATTATGATAGTGATGATATTTGAATGGATGTTGTAGGAACGTGTAAAGCATAGTTAAGCGGTGAGTTTTAATATAAAATTCTCCTGGGCCTCCTGCAGCGTCAAATAGTTAGAGAGCCACGAGCTTTCGGCCAACATCTCCTCTAGCACTGTCAAGTGGTAACTGTCATTGCTGCCGCCGTCCTTATAATAGCTGCGCGACTTGCTGTGACGTCACTGGTTCTCGCGGCATCGCCATATATTATGGTAATGTTTGGTCGTGTGCCTGCCGTGCTTGCTTCAACCGTCGGATGGCGCTTGGGACCTGACCTTCGGACGGCTGAAGCGTGGCACATGTGTGACCAAAACATTACCATATATGACGAAGCCGCGAGCACGGATGACTCACAGGAAGTCGTGCAGCTATATACGTCGGCAGTTACAATGGCCGAGGAGATTTTGGCAGTAAGATCGTGGATCTCTAACCATTTGACGCGGCTGGAAGCCAGAGAGAATTTTAACAATTGGATGGATGTATGCCACTAAAATCGTGGAAATTATTTCTTACATTGCAAGCCATAAGAAAAGACTGAAACTACAGGTAGGTGGTAAGTAGGTATTTGGCGCTAAAAAAAAACCTGCAAAAGGCGCAGCACTATTAATACACATTGCTAAGGCCATTAAAATGTACCCACCAGTGCATGGTACACAACTCTTGCAATTTATGTAAATGATGTTACAAAATTTTCCGACAATTTTCTCAGGGTCATAAACGATTAACGATCGTTAGGTAGAAAATTTTGTTAGAGACAGTGAGATCAGTGTTGTTGTTCGCCGACACTGGTGCCATTTAAAACGTAAGCGTATGCTTTCATGCCCACTATCACAATAAGTAAAATTCTTCTGAGTGTGGAACCAATTTCTCCAATCGACAACGCCCGTTTCAACCTATTGCCTGAAATACTGTAAATACCAATACAGAACGTCCGAAATTCCCCTCCTCCTCGTCAAACCACTATTTGCAATTTTACACACTGGTACATACATTTTTTACACACTGGTACATACATTTAGGGGATCAGTTGAAATATCAAAGTTCTAAAGTAATGTCATGGCAAATGAAGAAAAAAAAAAGTTCCGTATGTTTCTGTTGGCTATCGGAGTGGAGACATCAATATTACGGCAACCAAGATGTTTATCAAACGAATTACACAAGCAGTTGGATTCAGATAGCGTAGAGAGCAGTCAGTGCAATGCAACAACAACGAAGCTATTACATGGACAGCAATGTGAAGACTGGAGGTAGGACTGACACAGAGGGAGGTGCTTGCAGCTATTGGAGTGTCCCAGGACCTGGACGCGATTTCAGACAACACAAAGCGTTAAAAGAAGACAAGGTCGTCCGCGGGTTACACTAGCCAAGAGATAACCGCCAAGACAGCAGGCTAAATGCAAATCAGCTGCAACCAACCCTCCAGCAGCGACAGGACGCGCAGTGTCAAACAGTCCGAAGACGAATTCGGAAATATGGCATCTACGCATGGAGGTCTGTGGGGTGTGTTACATTAAAACCAAGGCACAGTTTAGCCCGCACAAACAGATTGTGTGTTCAGCTGGACAATAACTGTTCCGTCATTTGGAGAGAAGGTGGAACTCGGAAGATTTCTGCTGATGTGCATGAAACATTATGGTGTCATGATTGTGGACGAACGGTGTGAGCATTAGTCAGCTTTGGCGGTCTAACGGATGTCATCCCGAATGGCGCTTTGACTGTTCAGAGGTGTAGAGAGGAATCTTCCGACCTCAGTTGTAGCCTACGCTGGTGCCATAGGAGTCGGGTTCCTTCTGGTGGACGACAGCGCTCGTTCCCACAGAGCTACACTAGTGGCCAACAGGCTTCAGACTGAAGAATTTGAAAGAATGGAGTGGCTGGCTTGTTCACCAGACATAAACCCGACTGAAGACGTCTGGGATGCCCTTGGTAGACGCACTGCAGCCCGAGCACCACTTACCGCAACGGATGCAGAGCTGGATATTCAACTCATCTAAGAAAGGCGAAATATCATTGTGAGCTGATTGATAACCTGATACTTTCCATGCCTGGCAAGCAACTGTGCTGGCCGTCGAGGTGATGACACACTGTATTAGCGGGGAAACGAGAATGACTTTTTCACTATTATGGTAGCGCTACGGTGCCTCTCTGTACGCAAAGGCCATGTAAAGCTGAAGTAAAGAGTTGAGCTCGGTCTAAGGCGCAAAATTTCGTACTGTATCACACAAAAATTGAAATAGTAATACATATCTAAATAAAATATATTACCATGTGTATATTGTGTACGAGATCTCGCCTAATACCGTAATTGTTGTGAGCAGAGTATAAGAACCAAACCTTCACCCATTGAGCAATAACAGAAATACCCAGACGAAGGCCACCTGCAGCAGTGGTCGAAACGTTGGTCACTTTCATAAAGACTGACAGTGTGCCCTCCCACCCAGAAGAATATTTTTCATCATTTTCCTTTCCTTGTTGAAAATCAATGCCATTTTACAAGGGGTGAGTAGTATCCAACACACCTATTAGTAGGATTGATAATTCGCTGAAATGTCATAATCCATTAGACAACGAACATGGATCTACGTCTGCGTCTACATATATACTCCGCAAGCATGGAGCGCCTCCGTCCCCTCGGCCACCGCGGCCGGCGTGTCTTCACTTTCTCTCCACTTTCTTTTACCACTGTCTTCCTCTGGGCCACATCCACTTTCTTTCTGTCATTGTCCTTCCCCATTCTTTTCCTCTCATATACCTACTGTCTCATTATTTCTCGCCTCTTCAGTCAACATTCTCTCTTCTCCGCTTTCTTGTGGATGGTTTGATCGGGGTTGTATTTCCTAATTTGAAAAACTGTAACACGTCGAGAAATGGTCAAGTAGAAATTTCTTCTTCTTCGTCCGCCTGGGAAGCCAGACCAACAAAGTTCCTCACGTGTCGTATCGCCTGTCTTCTACATTTCGATTGCCTGATCTCTCTGCTGTCATCTCCGTCCATTTATCTTTTTTTTTACTGTCACTCCTCTCTCTCCCACTATGACTGTCTGCTCTTTGTCTCCCACTGATGTGGTCTTCTTTTACCGTCACTGTCTCTCTGCTACTCCCCTTCAGCAAAAAATGCGCGAATATTTACGCATGACAAAATTCTTTGCGAGGAAGGGGGAACGACGACAGAGGCAGCTGCTCCCCCCCTTTTCTCATATCTTTTAAATACGAACATGTCTGCCTGTTTGAGCTCTGACAGGAACATTTATCAACTGTTTCCTATCTTTTCCTTACTACAACAAAGTGCTACTCATATGAGAACAATTCTGTAGATCAGTAAATATTTGCTTCGAACAATCATGTACTTGGTACGACAAATAGAAATGAAAAAAATCGAGATATCAGTCTGTATCGTGCACCAAACAATATTATTTTTACAGAATAGTATTTTTTTTTTCTTTTTTAATGTAAAGGTGAGTGTGTTCTGGCGTCGCTATTAGCCAGCGGTCTGGCAAGTCGCCGCCCATATAGAAGACGAGCGACAACTCCGTCCAAAGTACTTCAGCCGCCGAGGGCGCCCGCAGTCTCAATACCTCTCTGCCTTCTCCGCGCGCCGGCCAATAGGAAGAAAGGGGGCTCGCAAAGGTATGCTGGCGCATCGCAGCCGCGACAGTCAGTAGAGCAGTCTGCACGAAGCAGATCTAGGCCAGGAGGTCCGTCTACAGCAAGCCAGCAGTCTACGTTAGCACAAGCCGTAACACTACTATTCACTGATGTAGAAGTGAAGCGTAACAGAACTGTATCATCAAAACTTTAACATCACAAGCACATAAAAGTTAAGTATTCTTTTCATTTGTAATAAAAGTATGTGTGAAGTAATCATTTCTTTAGTTTCAGACGTTCTCCACGTCCTCCTATTGCCGCATCCTGGAGATATAAAACAGTGTTCCTTAACAGCAGTGAAGTGTACTTGAACAGAGACAGGTAGAATGTGACGGTTCGCTCGTCAGATATGAAACGAAAATCTCGAGAATGTGGCGAAATTTTAAATATAACTTTGATATTTACTCTGAATTTGATGTGCTGCTATGTATGATATAAAATAAGTTAACGAATACGGAAAGTCTACGCAACTTTTTTTTTACCTCTGTAAAATGTTTAAAATATGTTGCAATACGTGACTAATCTTTATGCTGCACATTAACTGTCGTAAATTAGGAAAATAAAATCACCCTTGTTGTATTTCACAACAGTTTCTGTTCACGATCAATTTTTATTTCAGAACAACTCTTCAAATGTTCAAATGTTTGTAAATCTATCGGACCAAACTGCGTGGTCATCAGTCCGTAGCTTACAAACTACTTAAACCTAGGTAAACTAACCTACGGACAAACACACACACCCATGCCCCAGGGAGGACTCGAACCTCCACGGCGAGCAACCGCGCGCTCCGCAGCGAGACGCTTTAGACCGCTCGGCTACTCCACCGCGGCAAACAACTCTTCCTATGTACAAATGCAAATTCCTTTTTGGAACTCTGTCTTGTAAAACTTATCTTAGGCCTCAACCTTAGTTCCCACCCTTACAGCCTATGCCTAGTACCCCCCCCTACCACCCCCCCCCCCGTCTTCCTTCACCACTCACTACCATGCATCACTCCAATTCATGACTTCCTTGCAACTGTGTGTCTCCCCTCACATTATCCCATTAATTAATTACTTTTTATTCATTTATTTTGTTATTTTTCCCTATATTTTCTTGTTTTTCCTATTTTTATTTTTCCTTACTTTTTATCGTTTCAAATCCCCATACACCTCTACACATCCCTCGTATCCTTTCCCACCCCTACTATATTCATTGCCGCAGTTCAAATTCCCCCTATCAGAGCCTTTAGAATCCATCACACACCGCAGAACTTTCCGTCCCCACCTTTACCCAGCATCCTTCCCCCTCCACTCCCCACATCACTCACAGTCTGGATGCTTATAGCGCCTGAGTGGCCGGACATGGCGGTTCTGTGTGTATAGTTGTCTGAGTGATTGTGTGAATGTGTGTGTGTCTTTTTCTGACGAAGGCCATGACCGAAGATTTAAGTTGTGTGAATGTGATTCTCTATTTTAGTGCCTGTGAGCAGCTCAGCGAGCCTCTTTACCGTGAGTTGTTACCTGTCCTCCATTATTGACATTCCAATCGGATTTTCCATTTAAAATTATCTTAGGTAGAGTGAGTCAAAAACCTTTTCGGATAGAAAAGGTTCAACTCTCCGTGGAAATCAAACAAAACGGCCAGGTTCCTAGGCGACTAATAAAACAACTTAAGGATAAAACAAATTCTTGAAATGTAGATCTAGACTAGGGGTCATATCTAGTTTCCGATTCTGCTTTGACCATTGATGTCATGTTTTGCGACATTCCGTCCCGCGCGTGGTTTCAATACTGTTTGCCGGCCGCGGTGGCCGAGGGGATTGAGGCGCTCCAGTCAGTCTGCGCGGCCACTACGGTCGGAGGTTCGAATCCCCCCTCGGGCATGGATATTTGTGCCGTCCTTAGTCTTAGTTAAATCGTAAGTAGTTTGTAAGTTTAGGGACTGATGACCCCGTAGTTACGTCCCATAGACTATACAAACATTTGAACATTTCAATACTGTTTACATGTTTTTTTTTTTTTTTTTTTTTTTTTTTTTTTTTTTTTTTTTTTTTTTTACGACACGTATGTGGCGTTGTATTATCCTTTTTGTTGCAAGGTTTAGGTTTTCTTTGACCTATACCTAACTTAACCTAAACATTAAAAAAGTTATCTGTAGATAGATTAGACCTAAGAAGGTTAGCTATAAGTTAAACAATGAGGTTTGCTTTTTTTTATTATTATTTATTTATTTATTTGGGATCGCGTAGCGACCGAATCTCCGGTTCAGAAACGCTAAACGATTTATAGTTGTATGTTCGACGTATATCATTTCAGGCCGTATAACGTCGAGCGTAAGTTTTCTTTAAAATTACCTAATTACTGAATGTATTTTGAAGTGGTAGTACCGTTAAGTAGAATTGACCTATGAAATCTAACTACCGATACCATGTCACAATTTACGTATGTGACATCTAGTTTCGGGACATGGATAGGTTATTTTTGAATGAAATATAGGTGTGGTATCGACAATATTAGATTTGATCTAAATGGGTCTAATCTAGTTGTTCTATATTCGGATTAGGAATGCAGTCTTTTTGGCATTTTAATTCAGTATGTCCCCGCCCAAAACCCCCAATTTCTCTCACTTGTCCCGTTAAATTCGATTAGTATATTGCTATTAGTCGTGGACGTTATACCGCCATGTTGTGGTAAACGTGTTCGTAGTAGCTGTCGATTATGTATGACGTAGCCGCGGTGAAGTAGCCGAGCGGTCTAAAGCGTCTCGCTGCGGAGCGCGCGGTTGCTCGCCGTGGAGGTTCGAGTCCTCCCTGGGACATGGGTGTGTGTGTGTTTGTCCTTAGGTTAGTTTACCTAGGTTTAAGTAGTTTGTAAGCTACGGACTGATGACCACGTAGTTTGGTCCGACAGATTTACAAACTTTTGAACATTTGAATTTGTATGACGTCATATGTGACGTCATTGTTCAGAAAGGTATCTGAGAGTTTATCCTTGAGTCGGTATAGGTCACCATACACGGCGAAGTCGTGGGTCGACTCGGGGCGCCGTAGGTGCAGAGCGGCACGCTGGCCTGGAAGACAAGCAGACTCCCGCGGTGGCGTCGGCGATGGTTCCCGTTGGCTCGTCTGGTCGATCGAAGGCCCAGACGCTTAGCGCTCGCTCAGCTAAAGCGACGCGGCGGAACGGCATAGTTCCCCGGTGGCTCGACGTAGCGCTTCTTGATTGGCGGGCTTGTGGACCCGGTTGCGGATGGACTTCACGTACTGCGTGGGCCAGCTCGCCTGCGGCGGGTGGCTTGGCCGGTTGCTCCGTCTGCAGGGCGGCGGCTGAGTCGCGCATTCTGGCAGCACCTCCTATAGAAGGAAGTCTGCGCACGACGTCACAACATGGCGGCGGTGAGAGGCTCAGAGTCCTCTGAAAGATTGTAAACATCAGCAGTGCACGCCGTTTATAGTGCATTCTTTCGTTCAGGATTGTATTTATTACGTAAATTGGTGTTGCACACGGTGTGATCGCTACGCTGGACGATTTGTGTGTGTGAGAGCAACGTCTGATCTCATTTTTACTGACAAAATGCCGTTTCGCTCTTCTGTGCCTATATGTAGAGGAAATTTCGACTGTAGCCTAAGAAGTTGCCGTCTTTATACGTCCGAGGAAGAAGAAATGGATATCAAGAATTCCCAGGATAACCTGGCTCCTTCTTCAAGTTAATGAGTAAGATTTAGTTTCTGTTTAACCTCATAAAACACTTTTAACTCATGTCTGTTTGCCGTTGGATATTGCAATTCATTTTATTTACGTAACCACCTGCATTACCTTTTTCTTCTCCGGACGTTCAAAGACGGGAACTTTTGGGCCACAGTCGTAATTTCTTCTGCATTTCGGCACAGAACAGTGAAACGGCATTTTGTCAGTAAAAAAGAGATCACACGTTGATCTCTCACACACAAATAGTCCAGCGTAGCGATCACACCGTACACAAAACCAATTTACGTAATAAATACACTCCTGAACGAAAGAATGCATTATAAACGGCGTGCACTGCTAATGTTTACAATCTTTCAGAGGACTCTGAGCCTCTCATTGCCGCCATGTTGAGACGTCGTGTGCAGGCTTTCTTCTATAGGAGACGTTGATTCTGGCCGTGGCAGCAATGCGGTGTGTCTGCGCGCCGACTGGCAACTGAGGACTCTTGCTAGCTGCGCCAGGTCAGGGCAACGCCTTCATACAGCCACGATATTACTGTATAATATTAGCAAAACACAGATTTCTTCGTCTAATAGATTTCTTAAAATCTGATAGTAAGTGTCTTAGATCTGCGGAACGACAACTAACGGCCGAATTGGCACTTGTGAAAAACAGACATCACAGTTTTTCTGGTGTGTCTTGATGAAGGATAAACATTTCCGAAGAATGTAAGGGAGGCAGCGACGATCATCTTGTTTCAAGAAACAAATTATAAAGATACCGCGATTTTTGATGCAGTTAAGTTCCATTGCAGTTAAGTGGTAAAGTGTTCCGGATAGTCCTTGGCCTAGTGATTATTTGTATACATATTACAAGAATGGCAATTCTGCGGCTGACCTCCATACAGCGTCAATGTTTCAACTACTACACACGTCCTGCCGGCTACCCAAATTGAACACATCCATTGGTTTTGGCACATAATCTGACGTCTACGGCGTCCCTTGTTGTTGTTGTTGTAGTCTTCAGTCTGCACACTGGTTTGATGCACGTCTCCACGCTACCCTGCTCTGAGCAACCGTTCACATCTGAGAACAGGTGCCGGAACTTATATCCTTTTGAATCTGCTTACTGTATTCATAACTCGGTCTCCCTCTACGTTTTTTACCCTACACACTTCCTTATAATGCTAAGTTGACAATTCTCTTATGTCTCAGAATATGTCAAACCAACATATCCCTATTCTTAGTCAGGATATCCCAGAAACTCCTTTTCTCCCCAATTCTGTTGAGCACCTCCTCATTAGTCACGTAATCTTCATCATTCGTCTGTAGCGTCTTTCATATTTTTGTCTGAACTCCTCATTGTCCATTTTTCATTCCCTTTCAGTACAACAGTCCAGACAATTGCTTTCAGAGAGAACTTCCTACCGTTTAAACTAATGTTGGATGTCAACAACTTTCGATTCTTCAGAAACACCTTTCTTCCCATAGCCATTCTGCATTTTGTATCTTCTTTACTTCGGCCACCAGAACTTATATTGCTCCCTAAATAACGAAACTCCTCTACTACTTTTATTATCTCATTACCTAATCTAATTCCTTCACCATCGCCTGACTTTTGGACACTACCTTCTATTTCCTTTGTTTTACTCTTATTAACCTTCGTCTTATGCCTTTCTTTCAGGACCCTGTTCATTCCGTTTAATTTCTCTTCCACGTCCTTTGCTATCTATGACAGAATTACTATACCGTCAGCTAATCGCAAGATTTTTATCCCCTTACCCTGAAATTTAACTTCCTCTCCAAATTTCTCTTTACATTTCTTCACAGCTTGCTCAACGTACAGATTGAACACTGCGACTCTTTCATGTCCTTCGTGTCTAATAATTGCTGTCGGGTCTTTGTACAAGATGAATATAACTCTTCGCTCCCTATATTTCACCCCTGCTACCTTGAGAATCTGAAAAAGTCTATTACGTATCCACAAATGATAAAAACGTGGGTTTCTCTTTACTTAATCTTATATGATAAGTCGTAATGTATTGCATCGCGTGTTCCTACATTTTTTCGTAAATCCAAATTGATTTCATCCATCAGTTTTTCCATTCGATTGTAAATAATTTGCATTAGTATTTTGTAACCATGACTTATTCAAAAAATAGATTAGTAATTTTCATATTTGTCTGCACTTCCTTTCTTCGGAATTGGAATCACAATATTCTTCTTGAAGTCTGACGGTATACACCTGTCTCATACATCTTGATACCAAGTGGAACAATTTTTAATGACTGGCTCTCTTAACGATAATAGCAGTTCAGACGGAACTTCATCTACTCCAAGAGCCTTGTTTCTATTCAAATCTCTTCTGTCAAATTCTTCTCGCAGTATCGTATCTCCTACCTCATCTTCCCCTACTTCGTCTTCCACTTCTAGAACACTGCCTTCAAGTTTATTTCCTATGTACAGGCTTTCTGTATATTCCTTTCATCTTTCAGCTTTCCCTTCTTTGCTTAGTACTGGTTCTCCATCTGAGTTACTGATATTCATAGCGCTGCTTTTATTGTCTCCAAATGTCTCTTTTATTTTCCTGTACATGGTGTCTACCTTTCCCCTAAATGTACATTCACCTACGGTCTTGCATTTCTCCTCAAGCCACTCCTGCTTAGCCAACCTGCAATTCTGTCAACCTCATGTTTTACAAGTCTACATTCCTTTTTGCTTGCTTTAATAGATGATTTTTATATTTTCTTCTTTTATCAATTAAGTTCAGTATCTCCTGTGATATCCAAGGATTTCTGTTAGGTCTTTTCCTTCTGCCTACATGATCTTCTGTGACCTTCACTACTCTGTTTCTCAGAGCTATCCATTCTTCTTCTACTGTATTACTTTCCACCATTTCAGACAATCCTTGCCTAATGCTTCCTCTTTAATTCTCGGCCGCTTCTGCCACCTTCAGATTGTCTAGATTCCATCTCCCTAATTTTCTACCTTTTTGCAGTCTCTTAACTTTTAATCTACAGTTAATAACCAATACGTTATGGTCAAAGTCTATATCATTAAAAAAATTATACATGTGCGGTTCCTGAGAAAATCATGAAAGGTCACGATTTTTGGATACTAAACCCACGAAGTGAGGGGATGGACACATCCATATTTTCTATTAGTTACAAACCGTCGAAATTTTTATATCATGTTCTTAAGATTTCCGAAAACATTTCTATTAAAATATAGCAATTTCAATATCAAAAGGTGTCAGTGGCCAACCACTGTCAATTGATACATTTTGCAACTTAGACTAAAACAAATAACTAGTTTCAATCTAGTTGGTGTTGTCTTAATTCCAAATACCGAAAGAGTTCCGTACTATTTCCATTACTACCAAATGTATGTTATTAATTTACAATATTGTTGGAAAACTAACACAACCGTGCTTCTTGGTGCTAAACTTGAATATTGTATTTCATTTTTCCTTTCCCACATAATCACTATTTTACAAATATACAAAGATACAGTTTTCTATACGTATCGAATAAATTTCACCAATTATAAAAACGCTTAGATTTTTAACTCATGTTATTGTCTTCGTCGCAACGCTTGTTTCCGGTACATATTACAAGACTCAAACAAAATAAGACTTTGTGTTAGTGAAATACCATTTATGCTATTACCTTTCGCTAGTGTACGATGACTGCGTGTTCGTTGGGGCCTGTTTGCGAATTGGTTAAGTTCTGCTTGATTCATTTTCGGGCACGTTTCGGTATTTTTTTTTTAAACGTCGACTAACTGCTCCAAAACCGCGCAGAACTGTACCAATTGTATCAGAGGTGTGCGTGCTGGAAGGTTCACCTTTAAATCAGCAGACTTTGCATCCTATTAATTACGCACTAATTAAAAGTCTGCGATGAGCGGGTTAGATGCGGTGTGGCCTGCTAATTAGAATAGTTCTCTGCCGCCGAACACAAAGGCCGCACGTGGAGAGCGACTGTTGCTTTGTGAAGCTGTTTGAGTACGTTTCGTTACAAGCGGTCCACTCCACATGGATAACAAAACCCAGCGGAAGTTTTATAACGCTAAGTGCACATAGGTTGGATAGATACATTTTTTCTGTTTTCCGTTCGTATTACAAACAGATGAATCGTATTTTCAACAATATTCTTCGGGATTTTTGGCCGCATTGTCAATATATAAAATTCCGACGTTTCGGCCACTGTTGCAGGTGGCCTTTGTCAAGGTGTTTGGATGACAGCTGAATTTTATCGAAGTATTAGGCGTTCTTTATTGGTGTTTATACTATAGCCTGTGATTGGAGAGAATAGAGGTACTTCACTGATGTTTGTGTTGTTTGTTTCTATTGGTGGAAATTGGCGAACGAGAGGGCTATGACAGAGTCGAACATAAGAGTCGCGAAACTCCCAGTGCTTTTCTGCAACTTCACGACTGCAGCGCTGCCAAGCGGCTTGGTCGTAAAAACACATTGCGAAACGATTGAGTAATGAATGTGTATTTGGACTGAAGCAGCACTTTCAAAATAACTTCGTCTTTACGAGCTTTTGTGGCGCTATAAATTGTAGCAACTATCAAGAATATAATTCGGAAATCGCTCTTTTGCAAAGGATTCTCAGAAGTAACAGAATAATTTTAGGAATAACAAGTATCCGTTTACGGTGATTTGTTATTCTTTTAGGCGTAGAAGTAAATCTTTAACAATTCATTCATGTCCAAACTTCTGCTCTTAATCAGAATCGCAAATATTTGAGCTCTACTTCATAATATTACTGCTGAATAAAAGTAACGTCTGAATGCCTGCTTTGGTTCGTACCTCAGCTTCACAAAATTGATAACCCTGTGCACTAACATTTTGGTGGTTACCTATTTTTGTGTCCCAGCTTCGTCGCCGCTTTTGTGTCTCGTTTCCGTCGTAGGTGTCGGTGGCCGAGTAAGAAGACCGACACCGGAATAAAGGTAGCACGCTTGTGCAGGTACGGAGGGGAGCAGCCAGTGGGACAGCAGAAACTAGAAACACTAGAATAAATTAGAACGAGATATATATTGCACAGAATTTATACAATACTTAATTTTTACATAATTCTGTACTGCAGAATGCTGACACATAGCTGAGCTAGAGGCCTGCCTAGTGCCTATCCGATAGCCAAGTCTTCACTGGTGCCTATCTGATTCCGAAGGTCTTAACTGGTTCCTATCTCAGTCCCAAGTGAACGATGTCGTTCAGTGGTGGCCACGAGCGGAGTTGTGGCAGAGGGCGCTCGTGGCTGACGTAAGAACGCCGCGCCGTGCGTGCATGGCGGCGCGCGGCGAAAGTAGGTGGCGCGCACTTCGGACTTGTGCGACACCACACCTACTAGTATAATAAAGTGAATACGTAGCTACAAATAAATAATATGTGCATAGATAAACTGTTAATGTAAGCACGTCACATTCTTGAAGATATTCAGTTTGATTCCTGCCAAGTAGCTAAAAAATGATAGGTACACGAAAGGCACAGAAGCAAGAACGAGGTGAATAGATGGTTTAAACGACGATGTAGAGCCTAGTCCCCTACAATGAAAAAAATCGTGTGTACTTTTGAAAATATTACAATGTTCGAAATTCGCCAAAATAAAACTTGTGCAACACGTCAATACACAACGACTACGCGAACATAATCATAATCAGTTCCGTTTATATACTTTAGCACATCAGGTTGTAATTCATTTCTGCTTTCAAAAGGTTTTGGACGATATTAATATGACTCGGGTATTGTGAACTGCATGAATTGCACTGAACTGACAGTTTGTTAAATTATAGACTGCCATTAACGATACCAGTGATATTACTTCAACGATGTTTCCGTATTTGTATTAGAAATTTCACAGCAACGTTCAGTGACAGAGGAATATGAAAATAACAGAATTAAAAACGGCAACTTCTCAGTTTGCATCATGTCATTCCACTGTTATTCTCTACTGGCCGCTTGGAGCACTAGTATCACTTCGGCTGAAATTTCTTTCCTAGAGAGTTTCGCGACTGTCTGTGATAGACTGCGGTTATGACGTGACGCTGCCTACTTGCTTTCCGGCGTTGTCTGGGGCGCGCTAGTATTCTGTCTGTGTACATTCGGCCGCAGTGATCTCCCGAGCACGTGAGTCGGTTCGCGCGCCGTCGTCCCGAAGCGTCACTGCTGGCAGTCAGGACGCCGGAAGCCTGTACTCATCCTCTCTGTCGCTTTGCAGTTTCTATGGCCTCTGATCGCCCTCCTCGTTTGAAAAGGTTGTTTCGCTAGTACACGTGCTTCTCGAAATAGTATTTCTTGTTCAAATGTACAAATGTTTGTATAGTCTAGGGGACTTAACTACGGGGTCATCAGTCCCTAAACTTACAAACTACTTATGAACTACTTACGAACTAAGACGGCACAAATATCCATGCCCGAGGGGGGATTCGAACCCCCGACCGTAGTAGTATTTCTTTTCTTCTCTCCTCCTTGGGTTCTGCCACTGTTCTATATCTACATCTGAATGGGATACTCTGCAAATCACATGTAAGTTCTTGTCAGAGGGTTTATCGAACCACTTTTATACTATTTATCTCCCATTCCATAGCGTGCGGGAAGAAAGAACACCCGAATCTCTCTTGAATTTTATGCTGATGATCTTTCTACCTATATAAGTGCGATGTTGGCGATTGGAGTTTCGTAAGTAGCCCACGCCGCAGCGATAAGCGCCTTTGTTGTAATCATTCCCATCCCAGATCCTGTATCATTTCCGTTAAACTGTCTTCCCTGTATCGTGACAATACAAAACGAGCTGCCATTCTTTGAACTCTGTCGATGTCCTCCGTCAAACCCAACTGGCCGGCCGCGGTGGCCGAGGGGACAGGCGCTCCAGTCACGGTCAACACGGCTACTACGGTCGGGGGGTTTGAATCCCCCCTCGGGCATGGATATTTGTGCCGTCCTTAGTATACGGTAGTTGATAAGTAGTTTGTAAGTTTAGGGACTGATGACCCCGTAGTTAAGTCCCATAAGCGTAACAAACATTTGAACATTTGAAACCCACCTGATAAGGATCACACACTGGGCAGTAATACTCCAAAAAAGGACAGACAAACGTAGTGTATGCAGTTTCTTTAGTAGTTCTGTTACATCTTTTAAGGATTCTGCCAATAAAACGCAGTCTCTGGTTCGCCTTTCCCACGACATTAACTACGTGGTATTTGACTGTGTCCCAGACGAATGTTTTTCGTGTTCTGATACTGTCGTCTTGACAGGTCGTCCCGTTTCGCCGTTATATAATTTTCGACACTCACAGCTGACTCTAAACTCCGGCAGTATTCAGCATGTCGACTGCGTCTTTCGTTAAACGGAGAACATCGTTTACAGATTCATCGTACTCCAACTGGAAGGAAATGTGCGACCAGAACTTGATTAAATTATTAATATTCTTTTATGTAACTACATGGAATGATGAACAACTTTCAAAACCACGTTGGACTAACTAGGTTGCTGTTGGGTATATACGAAGTGTCATTTCTAGTGGTAGAAAACGTAGCATAACGCTTTGGAAACTTGTTTAAGCAGTCCTCTTTGGCCTTCTTGTTTAGCAAGTTTTTAATTTCAGTAGCCTACATTTAATTCACAAATAATAATAAGCCCGTTATGGAGTGTGCTGACATTCAGATGTGAGATACTCCAGCATTTCATTGTGTTGCATTTTGCATGATCAGCTATGGACCTTACTGAAGACATTTTCAAAAGGCTTTGCGCAATGTTAACTTGACCTCGTGATACAAAATTGCAGCACCAAAATACAATAATAAGGAAGGTGAAAGTAAAAACACTGTAATATTAGTTATTTTTCACATAGAAGATGGATGGATGGTGTGTTGAACGCTACTGTTCTGATCAAGGGCCGCAGTGAATTGACCTAATGGTCTAAGGCACCCAGCTGCAGAGCGCGCGGTTTCTCGCCGTCGGAGATTCGAGTCTTCCCTCCAGAATGGGTATTTCAGTTGTCCTTAGCATAAGTTACTTCAAGTTAGTTAACGTAGTTTAGGGACTGATGACCAAAGTATTTACCCTTTCCAACAATTTTTTTAAATAATTTCTGAACAAAACTATGTCTTTCCATATTTCTATTCATAATGTTTGGAATGTATATATCTTTTTAAATAATTGAGATTTTTTTAGTTTTTGAGAGGAAGTTTGAGATGACTTCATAAGGCATTACTGGGCAGGATATTTTCCTTTACTGTACCTAACACCTTTTTCAAACTGTTTACTGCTAATTCAGACATTTTACAATAATTTATTATTGAAATTCTCAAATTATTTTGCTTCATTTACCTTGATATATTTTTAAAGCCTTGCTGTTTGTTCTAACTTAGTCATTAACCTACAATATAAATTTTGTCAATACATTTTAGCCTAATGCTCCCTGGTCACTCGAATTAACGATAAGCAAGTTACCCGCGATGAATTTTGGGAAGTCCTGCAGTGTTCTTATAATCTTTGGCCAAATATTTGGGCCAAGAGTAACAGACAAAGTTGAAAATGCCATATGGCATCACTGGGCTCGAAATGGTTAAGTCCTTTAGATCTACAAACATTTCAATATTTCTTAAAATTCAGGGTGATTCAAAAAGAATACCACAACTTTAGGAATTTAAAACTCTGCAACGACAATAGGCAGAGCTAAGCACTATCTGCCGGCGAATTAAGGGAGCTATAAAGTTTGTTCGCTTGAGGCGCTGTTGACTAGGCGTCAGCGTCAGTTGATGCTAAGATGGCGACCGCTCAACAGAAAGCTTTTTGTGTTATTGAGTACGGCAGAAGTGAATAGACGACAGTTGTTCAGCGTGCATTTCGAACGAAGTATGGTGTTAAACCTCCTGATAGGTGGTGTGTTAAACGTTCGTATAAACAGTTTACAGAGATTGGGTGTTTGTGCAAAGGGAAAGGTTCTGGACGGCCGGGAACGCGTGATGAAAATGTAGCACGCATCCAGCAAGCATTTGTTCGCAGCCCAGGAAAATAGACTCGCAGAGCTAGCAGAGAGCTGCAAATTCCACAATCAACTGTATGGAGAGTCCTACGAAAAAGGTTAGTTATGAAACCTTATCGTCTGAAATTGGTTCAAGCACTGTCTGCAGCAGATAAAATTAAAAGAATCGATTTCTGTGATTTTATCCTTGCTTAAATGGAAACTAATGAATCTTTCGTTTCAAAGGTTGTGTTTAGTGATGAAGCAACTTTCCACACTAACGGGAAAGTCAACCGTCACAATATCTGTGTATGGGGCACTGAGAATCCGAGGGAATCAACTCAGTATGAACGTGACTCGCCTAAGGTGAACGTTTTCTGTGCCATTTCAGCCAATAAAGTTTTTGGTCGCTTTTTCTTCGAAGGTGCTACTGTAACTGGACTACAGTATCTGAAGATGTTAGAGAATTGGCTGTTCCCTCAGCTCGAACAAGAAGCACAACAATTCATATTTCAGCAGGATGGAGCGCCACCACATTGGCACTTATCTGTCCGTAACTACCTGAACGTCAACTACCCGAGGCGATGGATCGGCCGCCAGGCCTCCAAGAAGCCCTGATCTTACCCCCCTGTGATTTTTTCTGTTGGGGTATGTTAAGGATACGGTGTTTCGGCCACCTCTCCCAGCCACCATTGATGATTTGAAACGAGAAATAACAGCAGCTATCCAAACTGTTACGCCTGATATGCTACAGAGAGTGTGGAACGAGTTGGAGTATCGGGTTGATATTGCTCGAGTGTCTGGAGGGGGCCATATTGAACAGCTCTGAACTTTTTTTTGAGTGAAAAAAAAAAACTTTTTAAGTTCTGTTTGTAATGATGTATAACAGAAGGTTATATTATGTTTCTTTCATTAAATACACATTTTTAAAGTTGTGGTATTCTTTTTGAATCACTCTGTACATACTTCGAAATCAATATGTGGATTTCCACAATGTCGTTATCAGACTTATTCTATATTTTAGTGCAGTTGCCTTATCCGTTCCTAAAGTAATTTCAAATTTGCGGGAACAATAATACTATGAGAAAGATACGTAGAACATACAAATATATTATTATGGTGCGAACGAAAGGGATAAGAAAATTGGAATATTACCTAAAGTGACATAGACTGGCCTTGATTATTTCGCGAAAGAAATTCATGTGTAGCCATTAACCTTCGTACAACGAAGTTAGAATTTCCATATCGTGTTTCTCATTAGATTGTAAATGTAATTATATATTACAAAAGCTTTTTATTCACTATTTATCTGACAGCTTTGTATGCAGCTTGTTTCGAAAAGCTGCCACTTCATGTGGAAAACAGCCAAAGGGGTTTCCCGTTTTTACCTGTGACACTGACATACATCAGGCAGTCTGCTCCGAACGCCGGGGCTTTGCTGCTCACTTAATTATACGTATGAATAGTCATGGGAATGCCCGCGCCGACCGACAAGTGAATTCTGGCTTTTCCACTGCCTGTCGATTTGTTACAGGTCAGTGCTTCGACCGACGTCCGTTCTTCCGTGACGAATTCTAGAATTGAGCGCAAATAATTTATTCAGCCCTTAGGAAGTAATTTGTATTGCAATATGTGTTGAATAAATTCTAAAGGATTTCGTTCCTTAAGACAACTGACAGCCTTATTTGTTGCGTGAAGAGAGGTCGCTATAAAACTCATCCACATTCATAAAATCACTACTTGAAAACCCGTCCTATCCAAGATATTTATTCCTTTCAATCTTGTGTTAATCCCTTTTCCTCCTGATCCCTCTCAGTCTGTTCCCTTTTTTCATCATCTACTCCTTCTCTCCGCATACCTCACTCGATTTCCGCCTCACTTTATCTATTAAAAGTTACATATACAGTAGAATCTCCCCAGTACTACGGGACCGAGAGGGTGTTCAGAACGCACGGTAGGTCGGAGCCAGTCTACTGGACCATGTCATCACAGTAAAAAAAGGTAAAGCAGTCAACAGTTCGAAGATTGGTTTGAACACCACAATCCCTTACAAGGCATGGTCCTGTTTGGAGGTGGCATGCCGTTGCCTTCCTCCAACCTTCGAACTGACCTACCAAGACAGTTATAAGAGGACCTACAGCTTAACGTGGGTTCCGAACCACGCTGCTACTCCATATTTTTCACGTAAGCAACACTGTCAGAGGTGAAAGAAGTTTAAAGAGATAATCCTAGGTCCTGGAATAGATAAAAATCCTAGATCCTGGGGGCCCGAACCCGCAACTTTTCGATTCATAATCTGGCACTTTCCCAGCCACTTTCCTTTGCGGACCTCAAAAGGCTTTTATGTTGGAAGGGGTCAAAAACACATTTCACGTCACATTTCCGCAAAATACGAACAATCCTGTTGGAAATTCTTCTTGCTTAACGTAATAGCGCCATAGATTTAGTAGGTTTAGGTGCCACTTCGTTGCTATCGTCACTCACCCGTTGAATTTTAAACTGATAGCGCAGCTCACGTTTTATCTGCATCTCACTGCAACCATTCTGACGAAAGGTGACCTCGAGATGGCACAAACTATCAGGTACGAAGTACTCCTTCACGTGGAGCTGGATGGTGTCAACTTTTCAGTTCGCAGATACAAATCGGTATGAGCATGTCGCAACGTACCATCAATCTTCCTTCTGACTAACACGTCAAAGAAGGAAAAGCAGCCCTTCTTTTCCATCTCCATATTCGGGTGAATAGAATGTAAGTGTTCCAAACAACTGTTTAAATTCTTACTACCATGACGCTCAACGACAAAAATATCGTCTACATATATGAAAAAACACAGAGGTTTCAAGGACTCTGACTCCAAAGCACGATCCTCGAAATCCTCCGTGAACAAATTGGCCCGAATAGGTTACAACTGGTTTCCCATTGCAGCTCCATCAGTCTTTTCGTACTACTGATCATTAATAAAACTGAGTGGAAGTCAGCACATATAGAAATACATTTGTTAACTCAAACTAATATTTTAGAGCTCGAACAGAGTGTAAGGATTATAATATGAAAATCATCACCTCCAAAACGAAAGTAATGTCTGTGGGAAAGAGATTTAAACAGACTGAGTGCCAAACAGGAGGAACACAGAACAGGTAGACAGTTTCAAGTACCTGGGATGTATTTTCTCACAGGATGGAAACATAGTGAAAGAACTAGAATCGAGGGGTAGCGAAGCTAATGCAGTGAGTACTTAACTAAGATCTACTTTCTTCTCCAAGGCCGCGGTGGAGTAGCCGAGCGGTCTAAAGCACCTCGCTGCGGACCGCGCGGTTGCACGCCGTGGAGGTTCGAGTCCTCCCTGGGTCATGGATGTGTGTGTTTGTCCGTAGGTTAGTTTACCTAGGTTTAAGTAGTTTGTAAGCTACGGACTGATGACCACGCAGTTTGGACCGATAGAGTTACAAACATTTGAACATCTTTTGCAAGAAGGAAGTAAGTACCAAGTTAGCAGTGCACCGCTCTATCTTTCGACCAAGTTGAGTGAAAGTTGGGTGGATACAGGTTACCTTATTCTTACGGAAGATGTTACATATATGAAAATAGCAAGAATGATTGCAGGTACTAACAAATGAGAACAATGGCAGGAGGGTGCCCATATTGAGGAAATCAAAGAAAAACTGGGAATGAGCCCCATACATGAAGCAGTTAGAGCTAACAGACTGAGATGTTGGGGTCATGTTACACACATGGGACAAGCAATGTTACCTAAGATGCTCATGAGCTCGGTAGCGGAGAGTAAGGGCAGTCGATGTAGACCAAGAAAAAAAGTACTTAATTCGGTGAAGAATGATTTTGAAGTAAAAGGCATAACATCAGACGAGGCATCAATGTTAGAATTGAATAGGGGATCATGGAAGAATTTTATTAGAGGTACTATGCTCCAGACTGAAAGCTAAAAGGGTAATCAGTCTCTAATGATGATGACGATGACAAACTTCAATTAGCTTCAACGAATTAGACAGAGGTACTCGACTGAACAGAGAAACACATTATTGCATTATAAACTATAATAAATCGTCCGTACAAATTAAAAAAAATCTTACACAAAAGGACAATGTAATGTAGTGTTCCCAGCGTAAAATACAACTATCCTACCGTAAGATGTTATAGTACCGGAAAGTTTATCGACCTGATGGAAGAATGGTTCCGGCGTGGTAGCTCAGTGCGCTCGGTCAGAGCGCTCAACCACCTCCCTTTAGCAAAAAAAAAAAAAAAAGAAACACGAACCAACGACCGTAAAGAACCGATCCAACCGAAGAAAATGAAAGAAACTAACTGTATTGAGCCAGACTATTAATCCGAAGATTGTGGTTTCGACTCTTGTTGAATTGTAAGGTTTTTATCTGTCAATTTCCACGTCACCTCTGGCAATCTTGTTGGTGTGAAAAATGCCGAGTTACACTGGTGGCTCACAATTCATGTTAATCTGCAGGTCCCCTATATATGGCTGAATAAGTCAGTTTAAAAGTAGGAGAAAGGCAACGGCACAACATTTGGAATCAGGATCATGCCTAGTAAAGCAGTAAGCAAACTAATATTCGGATTGTTGATTGCTTGGCGGGCGCGGTGGCATAGTGGTCTGCAGCGCGCCAGTCACAGTCTGCACGGCCAGTACGGTCGGGGGTTCGAATGCCCCCTCGAGGATGGATGTTTGTGTCGTCTTTAGTATAAGGTAGTTCATAAGCAGTTAAGTCCTATAAGCTCTACAAACATTTTGTTGCTTCAGCTTATATACATTATGATAGTAATGGACTGAAACACAACCGATTTGCACTTAGCTGTTTAAAATAAATGATAAACAATGTTCTGTTCCTAAGCAGGAGTAAAAAATGTCCATAATGGTCTTTCGCTTAGCAGACAACAGCCTAGAGTGTGCGCGTTCTTCCACCATTTCCTAATCCACAACATGTCTCCTGCTGTAGACGTAAAGCTTTATGCGACGTATCGAGGCGCTGTACTAAAAGCAAGTTTGGGATATCTATGGGACACTTGAAACTTAGGTTCATTGTCTTCATCGGTATGATTTTTTTATTTATTTATTATTTAACATGCTCCATTACATAGTAATATTACATGTTTGATGGTTATACTCAGGCGGTTACATCAAATATTTTTGCAAACACAAGTACAGTATATAACTTGACAGGGTTTACAAAAGAACAAACAATTTTATACATCAGGAAATCTTACTGAATTACAAAAATTGTAAAAGTCTGTAGTGAATTTATGAACTAAGTCAGATTTACTGACGGGCCATCCTCCTCCTTTGGCAGCTATTTTTTTCCTGAGATGTTCCCTCTCTTTCAATAAATTGCAGCAGTTAAAAAGCACGTGGTCAATAGTTTGGACAGCACTGTTACATGTGCACGTTCCGTCTTCAATTATTTTGAACCGCTGATAGTAGGCTTTCAGTTTCCCATGACCTGTTAACATAGCTGTAAAATTCTGAGATACTGGAAGTTTAATCAGTAAACGTTGACGGATCGTAGGAAAATACGGTTTAGTGCTTCCCCCGTTTCTTGTTCTGTGCCACTTAATGTCCCATTTGTTCCTAAACTCTTCTCGAAGTTTCTTCTTTACGGCACTTCTAGGTATTTTGTTGTAGCGTATTGATTGTCGTGATCGAGCTGCTCTTTTAGCAAGGTTGTCAGCTAGTTCATTTCCCTTGATGTGCCTTAACCCATTCGAAATGCACCAGCCAGTTGTGTGTCTGCAACCTTCTGATTTTACATCTTATTTCTTCAATCAACAAGTTGTGGTTCTTCGGATTTCGCAAAGAGTCCAATGTAATCCTGCTGTCGGTGTGAATTACTGCAGTTGTATCAGTATTCGAGATATTATTTATGAACTCAAGAGCATTGAGGATGGCAAATTGTTCCGCTTCATTGTTTGAGCGTTCATTACACAGTTTTACCTGTATCTGGTAAGTCAGTCTCTTATATTGTTCCTCGTTCTTCCAAGCTATTTGAGTAACGGCATCAATGATTTGGCCGTCAGTTAGTATACAATCCATTGTGTAGAAAACGTCAACTGCGCTTATCCACTCATTTACGGCACTAGCTCAACGTCCAGTTGTTCAGTTTGGAAATTTCACAAAACTGCTGCAGTATCAGCGACTCTACTATCAGCACCGTCACATGGGCTGTTTCATCTTGTTTCAAATGTTCAAATGTTTGTAGAGCTTATGGGATTCAAGCACGGGGGTCATTAGTCCGTAAACTTAAAAACTACTCATGATCTAGCTTATAGTAAATACGGCACAATCATCCATGCCCGAGGGGGGATTCAAACCCCCGACGTGGAAGGGTCTCGCGCATCGTAGTAGCATAGCGCCTAAATGCGCTCGGCCGCTCCGCCGCTGCCATCTTGATTCTGTTCACCCATTTCTTTCGATGATTCGTGTTTATTCTCCCTCTCTCTGCTCAAAATCCGTTTAGACATATTCGTTATATATTTTATTTATAAATATGTTCCTTAGTTATTCCAGGCCGAAATCACTGCCATCAGGGCGTGTGTGGAGGAGAATTTGCGTAGGTGCTACAAAGATCGTAGCATCTATATCTATTCAGACAGCCAGGCAGCCCTGAGATCACTGGCAGCTCCTGCAACAAGGTCTAAAATTGCTGCGGAATGTCACAGGGTTCTGGTGGAGCTAGGGGAAACCAATAGAGTTAACCTATTGTGGGTCCCTGGCCACTCGGGGATCAGTGGCAACAAACATGCCGACAGATTAGCCAGGATGGGGACAGAGACTCCATTTATTGGACAGGAACCTGTCCTGACAATCACCAAGGCAATGATCAAATTGGAGCTACGTAACTGGCTCAGAAGACAGCACGTAAAATATTGGACCAAAGTCCATCAACAAAAATATAGCAAGGTAATGATGCCAAAGCCATGTTTTAAAAGAAGCTCTTCAATCCTGGGTCTGAACAGGAGAGAGATTAGACTCATGGTTGGATTGCTGACAGGCCATGGAAATTTCAAAATACACCTACATACAATGGGAATAACAGAAGAGGACCCTAAATGTAGGATATGTGATGACGGTGATGAAACTGCATCACATCTAATCTTCGAATGCATTGCATTGGAGAATAAAAGGCACAGAACATTTGGGACAACCAGACCCGAAGAAATTGTGTCTAATAAAGAACTGGTAAAGGGACTCCTTGCACTGTTCAAGGGCTTTGGTTGGCTTTACTAGATATACAGGGAGCGATACCGCACAATAAACTTAGTTTCGGTGCGAGCAGTGGCGGGTTGGACCAAGACTGTTTTGACTTCCCTGAAAAAATCGATCAATCAATCAATCAATCAATGTTCCTTAGTACCTAGTGCTGGCATGGTCAGCGATCCGCTCGAGTGAGCTGGCTCTCGCTCGCGCCACACCAGTGAGCCGGCCGCGGTGGCCGAGGGGACTGCGGCGCGCCAGTCACGGTCTGCACGGCCACTACGGTCGGGGGTTCGAATCCCCCCTCGGGCATGGATATTTGTGCCGTCCTTAGTATAAGGTAGTTGATAAGTAGTTTGTAAGTTTAGGGACTGATGACCCCGTAGTTAAGTCCCATAAGCTGTACAAACATTTGAACATTTGAGCTGTCGGCTGGCTCGCGGCAGCTAATGGTAGCGGACCAGTCGTGAGGGGCAGTGAGGGGAGGCACCAAACCCAAGACTTCGCAATGGAGAACTGTCGGCCAGTCTAATTCTACGGCCACTGGTACGTTTTACGGAGATGTTACACTTCTCGGTGGTTGAATAATCTATTCTGTGGCAAATTGCATGCAAATGATGTGTGGGAGAGAAAATACTACTTATTTCTTATGAATGAAAGATATTGCGAATGGATGAAGGAGAGAATCTTCTATATCTATAAATGTGAATGTCTGTTCGGTGTACGTTTATTACGTCTGAACCACAAGACATGTACAGCTACAAATTTGTAAAGTTACTAATGTCTACCCGGGGAAAGCTTTAGGCACGGCTTTATGGCGATAGGAGAGCTATTTATCTATATATATTAATGTGAATGTCTGTTCGGTGTACACTTACCACGTCCGAACGCAGAGACTTAAATATTTGTACAGTTACTAATTTATACCTGAGGAAGGTTTTGGGCACGGTTTTATAGCGATCTGATAGATATTTACCAATTCGAAGAATATAACGCGAAATACGGAACAATAATTACTCTTTGAAAATTGTATTTACGCTTTGAAAATGGTTTCATTGGTTGCATTGTTGCTTGAGGGTTGATAATGATAAAAGGGTGGAGTATATGGGGGATGGAAAGTTATCTGTGTATATAAAACTCTACATGCGTGTGCGTGTGTGTGCGTGTGCGTGTGTGTTTTAATGTTTCGCTCTCCAGCGAAAACTACATAACGCAAACGAATGGTCTCTGTGTAATTGTTGTCCGAATTGTCCCGTTGCACACCATAGCAGTTCCATGTCCAAAGCTATAAGGGGGTGGAACATATGGTGGTCAGAAGTCGTCAAATTATAAAAAAAAAAATCGGACTGAAGGCCAGCGATGACGTCTGCGACTCTATAGCAAGAAGGCTACATACAGCGAAACGTGATGCCGCGGACCATTTCTTTGGTCTATGCGTGCTACAATGTCTTCAGCTCTTACTCTGTAAGGATAACCATACGAATAAGGAAATATGAGAATATATAAAGTAGTAAAAAAGAAATTTCTTTTAATACATCTCTAAAAAAATCGTTTCGCGCATTATCAATCATAATCAACCAAGTCGCGGCTTTAAGCTAGTACAATATATTTTTTTGTTTTTATTCGTGTTGATGCCCTTTTTAACTGTGTATCACGAATGAGGCAGCTGGTAACAGATAATACACTTACAATACATTAAAAAAACTAGCAAAAATTACTAAAATGGAGGTTCGAACTTGGAACCACAGATTCCTAGTGGAAGTTGTAGACCGCTCAACCGGCGACAGCGCCCGGAATGTCGTTCATATTTACGAGTACGCAAGCTGCAGCATGAAAACACAAAAAACGTTAATTACCCGAACGTCATTAACTTCTAATCTTCGGTAAATTAAAAAGACGTTACACAGGTAAATCAAACTGTATCAAATCATTTTACGTTTCGAAATTTCATCTTCTCAGTTTTCTGTTCGCGTCAAGTAGTTAGAGCTCGACGTGGTTTCGTCGAAGTACTCCTTGACCGAAGTGGTATGACTAGCTAGTGGCTGCTAGTATGAGCTCATATCCACTAGTTGCCGGCTTTGGAGTCTCTAATGCCCTGTGACATCGCCGTATATGGAAATGTGTTGATTCGGTGTTTGATGCGCCCGCTTCAACTACGCGATTGCTGTGTCGTCAGTGCTTTTAATTTCGAAAGCTTCTTTAATTATATAGTCCTAGAAGCCGTTAGTGCGAGCCACGACGGAGGTTCTATGTAGTTTGTTTTGATGGCCGTTTATTAAAGCATGCTCAGCTAAAGCAGATTTCTTTGGGTATCGTAAATGATACAAAATTTCATGTTCCTTCATTCGTACTGCTTGTCCAACATAAGGCTGGCCACACTGGCAAGATATCTGGAAATTACCAGGTGTTCTGAGACCTGCTACCTCTTTAACTGGTTGCAATAAATGCAGCATTTTCTACTGATGAAACACATTGAAGATTTGCTGAAACGTTTGAGTTCAGCTACTTCTGCCATCGAGGTGACTGTAAATTTTGGTGATATACATCGCAATCAATTTGTTTACTATGCATATTTTCATTAACTACTTTCATATGGGATCATATTCTGGAGCAATTCAACATTGGGTAAAAAAAGGTGTAATCAGAATAACTGCTGGAGACCACACAATATCATCCTGTAGGTATTTATTTAAGCTCTATGGATCTTCACAGTAGCTTCACAATACATATATTCACTTTTGAAATTCGTTATTAACAATCCGACCCAATACAATAGCTGTGTGCATAACTACAACACTAGGAGAAAGGGTGATTGTTATTCAAGGTTAAATCTAAATTTGGCACGGAAAGTGGTAAATTATACGTTGCCACAAAGGTCTGGTCACTTATCAAGTAGCATCAAAAGTCTGACACTTAGCCAACTAGTATTTAAAAAGAGTTTAAAAGAATTTTTGAATGGCAACTCTTTTTGCACATTACGTGAATTGTTAGATAGAACATAGTAATTTCGCAAATAAATAAACAAGTAAATTAATTAATTAATTAATCGATAATAAAAATAAGTAAATAAATAAAAGAATCCTTAATATTCATTCTCACGTATAGACAGCTTTTATGAAACTTACACTTTTCACCTAATTAAGAAATGTATTTATGTTCTATGTAACAAGTAGTAATCTAATCTGTCACCTTGGTTAACTCGCAGTAGAAACAGAAAACAACGACTTAAATGTTGTAATTCTTCGCCTTAAAACAAACGCCATCGCATAAATGTACTTACTTATTATCTCATTTGTTCAGAGCTTCGCTTCTGGACACTCATTATTCTGAGGCCACAATGCAATTCTTCTAATAAAGCGAACAATTACCCCAATAGAAAAATTGTCCGGCCACAGTAATTTGTCTTCCCGATAATTAACGTTAAGTTTGACGTAACGGAAATCCGTGGCTTTCAGCGGAAGCTCGTGAGTATAGCTCCAAAGTCTGTACCGATATTATCGGCCAGTGTAGGGGGCCTGGTGCCATTTCTGCCCGCGAAAATGTCACCTCAGCTTGCCAGAGCTCCAGGCATGAATACCAGCATAAAGGTCAGTACCCATCCAACGCAGGGAAACCATACAGCACATCGGCCGTCTCATACCGTGACACAGAATTCAGGTATCGCACTGTTGTAGGTTATTCAGCTCTAATAAATTTTGTTTGTAAAACTAGTAGTTTATGTGAGTTATAGTTTGATAGAATGACAATCAACAAATATATGAGTATCCTAATACCAAACCTGGAAATTTGACCTAATGGTCGAAATTTAGTTAGCAGACGATCCTATGGGAAGTTTTTACACCATTTTTATTTGTGAAGTCCGTTTTTTTTTGTTTTTTTTCAAAAATTGACGTGAATCAAACGTTAAATTTGACTGTTCACATCAAAAGCGGACACCTTCATAAGAGCTTGATATCAAATTCGGACACTTGTTCAGTGAAGCAGTGTGTACCGATGGGAACACAGTATATGATCATGTGATCATATACTAGGTCATGTGACCTAGAAAAACAGACTTGTTGCCAGGTACTAAGACGTATTAGCCAGTACTTAAGTTTTTCAGTAATTTTTGTACTATTATTAATAACCATCTTAGAGCGAGTGAAATGGAATATATATATATATATATATGTATATCACCAGTGTCCGAAGGAAAAGCTAGAAAGCGGTTGAGACAACCTGAAAAGTGGAAAATAAACAAAGGTAAGACTAGCTTGTAAGCTACACTGTTCTGTTGTAAAGTGTGTTGTAAGAAATTATCACTTGTTGGAAACAAGTTCGATGTCAGAAATAACTTAAGAATGTTACAGAAAAATCTGGCGACAGTTTCAACGGACCTTATGCTAGTAACTTTAGAGATTCAGTGCAGTAACATTTCATTTTGTATATATAATTTTAAAAAATTATGATTATTGTAGTGATGTTTAAAGCTTTCCCGGCATACAGATATTTCCATAAAATCTCGGGCGAACTGCCGGATGTCCGTAACTTCTTGCCACGATATTTCGGCGCAGAGTCTTCTGGCCATCTTCAGGTGAGTACCGCCGCGGCCACATGAAAATGTCGCCGCTCTCTAAAGATTAAGAGCCAGTAGCTCTCAATTAGAAACTGGAGCGAGAGTAACATTTTACCCACTCTCTGACAGAGCTACAAAATTCTATATCGAGCTGAGAAATATTTGAGGCAGATTATGCTGCTGTCTAGAAAACACCCCAGAAAAGCAAATCCAATTTTAAAATGATATTTAAGTGATATCTTCACGGTGGAAATTGCGACAATTGACCCTAAACATAAATGTGTATAGTTCACAACATGATTACCAGAAAATTTTCGTCAGGCATTGAGAAATCGATAAAAAAATTAATGGTTATATATCTAACGAAATTTCTGGGGGTACAAGTGAAAACAAATCCCCGCCTCTTTCTCCCAGTGCCCCCAACTTACGACGTGTAGATTACAGGTTTTAAAAGAAACAACATGCAAGGGGTTAAGGCGTCAGAAATGGAACACGAAATTAACAATCACTATAATGTTTGAGTAATAGAAAACTGGAACATATATGAAACAATATTTTAAAGGGGCTTATTAAGCGGGTATAGCAACGCTTACTGCCCTTTTTATTGTTGTAACTGAATAATAATCAGAATTAACATTCTTCATACCACTTTTTTTTTCTAAAAGAAGTCGTCATGGTATGTGGACTTATTTTAGCAAATAACTATGTGGAAGACAATAATCGAAACCAAGCACAAATCAACAATACATTGACGAGGACTACAATGCTGCTACGAGGTAAGGTTGGTAGAGAGCATAAACATTCCGTAGACACACGAGCTCAGCTGACTTCCGCCGATCAGAGAGGGGCCACGATAAAGTGCATGACCTGTAAACGCACCTCGATCAGGCACACAACTGTTGTTTGCTTAACAGTGCGTTCAGATTCAGATCGCGAACAAAAACATCATGTCATTAAACAAGTGTGATAACGTATCGCACTTTTCAGTTATTGCAACGACGTTTAATTTGCAAGTGTTACTGCCTCATCTCTAATGACGTGTATTCTAATATTTGTTGTACGAAAGTATTGGTTTGCACTTTACCTGAATGCCATAAGGAGAAATAGGAGACTACTTGGTACCTCAATTGTGCGTAGGTAATAACTGTACTGTGGAATGATTTGACGACCTATGACACAGCAACGCCGTGTTGGTTGCATAGCGTCAGGTGCAGTCTCCACTTTGGAATTCAGGGGTGATCCACTTTTTTTTCTGTCAAGTGTACATCTGATAGCGTGCTCACATCAAAAGCTGACACTTACACGTTTTGGTTTCAAAGACGGACATCTGTATTTTAAAACACAATCTGAAGGTCCTTGTGTAATCAAATTGATATTAGCCACTTCCAGATATAAATCCTCGAGTATTAAAGTTGATAATGCTCAAATCAGCTTATAAATATAATAGCTTTACGTTTCGCAATAAAAATGACGTGTATCTCAGTATATGTCAAACGACAGATGTCCGTCTTTGATAATAGGCTACTCCGTTTCCTATATGATGAATTCCCACTATCTGTGTTTAAATTTTATTGCAGAACGTAAGTTGTTGATTCTCTTCTCTGTCATATGAAGAAGCAATAACGGCCTCGACTTCCGGTAACGAGATGATATGAATTAGGATGGGATTAGCATACGGAGAAAGAAAAAAGAACGTTCAGCATACGTTTCAATGTTTGTCGACCCAAGAGACGAATCAACTGCGGTATCGGTCCCTAGACTTACCAACTACTTGAACCAAGTTACGCTAGTGACAACACGCACAACCTTGCCCGAGAGAGGACTCGAACCTCCAACGGGAATGGCCGAGCGACTCGTAACGTGGTGACTCTGACACCACAGCCTTTAACGCGCAGCCAACATTCGTTCAATTAACTCCGAAGAAAGTAGTTCTATCCACTCAGTCGTCGATAAAATCATGAAGAAAGGTCGTTGAAAGGAGTTATCGTGTTACCGTCGCATAGACTCTCATCTGGAGGACACAGAATAGTACTTCTAACTAAGAGAAGAAACGGAAAGTTTTCAAAACAAAAATTGTTTCCTGATCTGGGAAGAAATCTAAATAATTGTTACAGACCCTTACTTAGCTTGCACTTATACCGAATCTCTCGTTCACTGCATAATCCCAAAGGACTAAAAGAAGAGGAGTAAACTCCCGTAAATATGAAGGATGAAGGAACGGACCCCAAATATTGCAGAACACTATCCTTAACTTACGTATGTACCAAAATTCTTGAATGTAGTCTAAGTTCAAATATAACAGTTTTCGTTGATACCGTAACTCTTCCTACCATAAATCATGGTGGACTTAGAAAGCGCCGCCCTTGTGAACTCATTTTCTCTTTTCATTGCACGATATCTTGCGAATCGAGGATGAATAGAAACAAAAATCTCCCTATTAATATGTTTCCTTATTACAGGCTGTTAACATTTGTCCTAGAATAAGTTCCCAAAAATGTGAATAGTACCATAACTTCGCAAATAATTCAACCTGTTACGTTATTCTCGACTGTGTGTTTTCGTTAGATAGCACAATATTGTCTATTGTGCCACAGGGCTGCGTGATTTGACCGTTTTTTTTTTTTTTTTTCTCTGTGTAGATACGTTGTCCGATGAATAGTTGGCTTAGCAAACATGAGAAATCATCTGGTGACTGTCGAAGGATACTGTTACGGACGAAGCCTTTAATACCGCTTATAACGTATTTTTCGCTACTCGTGAGAATGGCATGTGTTTGAGAGATCAGGTCTTAGTAATCTACAATTATTTATTTATAGATCCTAATCAATCAGTTCTCCAGCTCTGCCGCAGTCTCGGCACCCACTGTTTGCGCCTGGAGAGCCCTTCCCAGGCTCCTCAGCGGGAACACTGTTCGTCGGAGTAGCTTGGCCGCAGTCGAGATGTTCGTCGTCAGCGCCTGCCTAGGCGCCGCAGTCGACCGGTGCCGGGTCTCTAAGTATGGACGGCCAAGGCCCGTTTGTTCGTGCTAAGACAGGAAGAGATGATTGCCGATCAGACCGCTTATACCCCTCGGTCAAGGAGTGCTCCCAGCTGCCAGTCGCTGGTTGCGACCTCATTCCGGCTTTGAGGTGGGCTTGATCCGGTGAGGCTGCAACAAAGGCCGTTACTTAAGTTCTCATCGACCCTCTAGACGTTTTTCTACCTATGGGGCGCCCCCTCCCCCCCCCCGGCCGTACCCTTTGAAAGGAACCATACAGGCATTTGCCTGGACTGATTAAGGGAAATCACCACTGCGCCACCTCGCTCGGTGAGTCAGTTTTCAGCCCGTTGTATCTGGCCGAGTTCCTGAACTTTTTTTTCTAAAAAAAGGTGTTCATCCACTGATTTTGTCATCAAGAATTCAAAATCAGTCAACTCTTGCCCTCTTTGATTTATAAATCAAACGCTATATATATCTGTACTTTTCTTACGGAAATGTTCTTTCTGTGAAGATTTTAATCGGTCAGCTTTACGCTTCTAATTAAGACCCACCGTTTTTTTTTATTTTTTATTTATTTTTAATTTTTATATTCATTTATTTATTTATTATATAAGGACATTTAACGGATAAAACTTTCGTATTTAGATTTTAAACACTTACATTACTTGATTTGAAAGAAAGTTTTAAGTGAAAAATCACCTTTAGTTTCGTTTTTCCGACAGTTTTTCTCATCTCAGCAGTTCGTTTGGCCCAAGAACACTCATCGGATCAAGCTATCTTATTTGAGCTTTTATATACAGTAGTTATTCCGAGGAAACTTATGAGAGTTCCTTCTTCTGTTCTTTCCAACAATTTTTGTCATTTCAGCAATCATATCTGGACTATTCCATTTGAAATCAGGTAAAAATTGAGAAAAATGGCCTCGTATTTTTTAAACAAATTAATAAATTTTACGTGTACCAATTAACATAAAAGAATACAACTGTGATGAAGTTATCCCTTAAATTATTACTATTTTTTAGTTAATATTTAGTGAATTTAATGTTATTTTCTGATACTGACACTTTCTGTGCAACGTCACTCAAGAACCTAATACTGGATTTCAGTGAACTACGCTGCATTTTGGAATTGAATATCTGAAGTTGGTGCAAGTATATAACAGTAACTAAAAAACCATTAATTCATTGTTGTAAAATCTTTTTTTTTCATTAATTAAAATGTATGTGTTTTCATAAGGTTTGAACTTACATAGGCTTCAACTTCTTTTTATTATACGTTGATTTCCGTTTTAATCCTTTCATGCATAGTGTACCTGATCAGATATCTTATTTTTTTCGCAGTACCTCTTAAACTAACTTTTACCACAAATTCATTTGTAGCTGCTTATATACATAGTGTTACATATGCAAGAAGCACGTCCCAGAAATTATAAGTCATAGAGTGCTTCTGAATCACTTAGATAGTTAGTTGCCTTGAGTTACTCGTAACATTGCGTTTGTTTACTTTAATATACCTCCTTTGCCAAGTAAAAGTAGTCAATGACATCACCGTTGCATTATGAGTTACTTTATGAAAAGATCAGTGGCACAATAGTGACATTTACTGCACCGTGTACATCATGGAAGCACCATATAAGTGACCAGCTATGAGCTATTTGTTTCCCGTAGTGCATTATAATTTTAAGGGAAATTTTTTAACATATTTTTCTCAGTATATACTCACTATATTAATCGTGGTAGTTTTTTAGCCTCAAATAAAAAGTCAGGCATTAAAGGTTTAAGTATTATGAAGTTCCTTATCTTTCAACGTGGAAAAAATAATTACATAATGAATACGAAAGTTTATGCTTCACTAGGCATTTGTGTGGAGTGTTCCCTTGTACGGGAGTGAAACATGGACGATAAACAGTGAGGACAGGAAGAGAATAGAGGCTTTCGAAATGTGCTACAGAAGAATGCTGAAGATTAGGTGGGTAGATCGCATAACTAATGAAGAGGTACTGAACAGAACTGGCGAGAAAAGGAATTTTTGGCATACCTTGACAGAATAGATCGCTTGGTAGGACACATTCCTAGACATCCAGGAATCGTAAACTTAATATTGTAGGGAAGCGTGTGGGGTAAAAATCGCAGAAGGAGACCAACGGACGCATATAGTAAGCAGATTGAAATGGATGTGGGTTGCCGTTCTTATGAGGAGATGAAAAGGCTTCCTCAGGATAGAGTACGGTGGAGAGCTGCATCAAACCAGTTTCCGGAATGAAGACCATAACAACAACCTGCTCCAATAACAAGTGAGAATACGGCGGGACACTATCCGCCAATCAACAGAAGACGCTTCACAGCTGGTCACGGTCAACATGAGTCAAAGACAGACTGGATGCTTGCAACCTAGTGTAGTGCAGCCGGCAAATTTGACTCAATTTCTATAGACGTTTTATTTTTTCTACAGCTCGCTATTCAAGATACCATAAAACTGTTTACTGAAACTGTTTTAAATAAGTTGATGAATAATATGATTAACAGCTTTTTAATTTAAAATGAACTTTGTAGACAACAGTAGACAACTATTGTTAACTGCACGAAATTAAAATTCTAAAAATACCGCATAAATACCACATCAATCTATACAATAGTGCCCTCATTTTTTAAATGAATTGAAAAAATAACTTTGAATAGTTTCCGATCTTTGAGTGTCATAATTGCGTGATTTTATGAAATCATGTTAGTTTCGCTATATCACAGCTGCGGATCTTTTCAAACATATTTACTTAACGTCTACTTCAAATAACAGAAAATTGAAACTCTACAAAAAAAACTTGACTTGTTTTTTCAACATAGAAAGGATATAGATTCAGAAGTTGTAACTGGTGTGAATATTGGAGGAGGAATACTGCTACCTCGAATAGATTTGTCACCCTATGACATAATTCCATTTCTTTAAAACGACAGATCTCATATTTTCTTTTAGAGTAGTGTATTTATCATGATGATCAAATCCTCGTGTCAGTCACTTGATCGAGTTGGAATGTGTTTGCCTCATCCTGCTTTTAGTTAGAGACAATTGAATATTTGATTATTCTGAGGCAAAACATTCAAAAATGTTAAGATTTATGTGAAACCTAAGAGTCGACGCACATCTAACATTGTCTGACATCAATTATTATGAAATTAATTTTATAAAATTTACGACGATGAGTCTTGGGACCTCGCATAGATCTATTGCAATTTAAATCGTTCATAAATGAAATAGAAGCTAAAGCTCCACGCCGAAGAAATATTGATTTGGATGGAATTACGTGGGGAAACTATAACCACTACCATCATCTTCATATTATCAATATTCTAAAGCGCAATACTGCGGATCGGCTGAGGTGGCCGAGCGCTCTGGGGCGCTCCAGTCACGGTCCGCACGGCCACTACTGTCGGGGGTTCGAACCCCCCTCGGGCGTGGATATTTGTGCCGTCCTTAGTCTTAGCTAGTTCATAAGTAGTTTGTAAGTTTAGGGACTGATGACCCCGTAGTTAAATCCCATAAGCTATACAAACATTTGATTATTTTTTAATGCTTCGGAGCGGCACGAGTGAACTACTGATGTTAAAGAATTTTTATCAGATTATTTGGTAACACACACATGAATATAATATTGTATATACTGTAAATATGTATAATAAAATATTTCGAATTAATAAATATTTCCATTTACTTATTTACGCCTTACCTCACTGACCACTAACGGTGCGGAATATTCACAGGTTTCATCTAGTTACTTTACAAATTTTATTACTTTATAATAATATTAATACACCTCCGAACGTTTCTTTAATGAGTGATGCAATCTTTTTCTTTGTTCGGTGTGTGTTATTACTTTTGGATTCCATCACTGATCGTTAGTCGCATGTATTACGAATCTCAGCAGTTGAAAAAAACTCGACTTTAAAACATCATTTCGTCGACACCGTAATGACCCTTCTACATCTATACATATTATAAAAGGGAGTTCTCCCGACGTGTCTGTCTGCTGTTCGTCTCTCAACTCTCGATACAAATGTTCAAATGTTGGTATAGCTTATGGGACTTAACTACGGGGTCATCAGTCTCTAAACTTACAAGCTACTTATCAACTAGCTTATCCTAAGGACGGCACAAATATCCATGCCCGAGGGGAATTCAAACCCCCGACCGTAGTAGCCGTGCAGACCGTGACTTGAGCGCCTCAGTCCCCTCGGCCACCGTGGCCGGCAATTCTCGATAAATTAAAAAAAATCTACTGAGTGGTTTTTACCAAAGGACAGTGTGATTCACGAGGAAGATTTAGGTGTATAATTCATATAGTTGCTTGCCAGAGCGTCAGTGAGGCGAGTCAGCGAAATAAATAAACTGTCTTAGGAAAAGCCCGACAGCCTGTTTTGTAACGCACAGGTGGACATGTGTTCATTGTTTCATAATAACACGCACTGACGGTGTCATCAGTCAGGCTTTAATAACGTTCAAGACATGTGTAATTTTTTTCTTCGCGAACCGGCCGTCTAACAACCACGGACGTATCACTGCTTAGTTCTCACCACACATTCACTTTTGTTCCTCTTCAAAAGGCCTTTAGTCGCTCCGATGGTTCTCTTCGTATGCCTACCACCCAATTGCTGTTCCATTGTTTCATTTTCTCTTCAACTAGATCTTTGATGCTGTCGGGTCATTGTCAATATCCATCACTATCATCGCTTATTCCAAGTCTTCTTACCTCTTCCGTCATCTGATTGGCATAACCACTATGGCTTTTCAGGGTATATATTTTGTCGAAGATCTGTTTATTTGCACTTTCAAGATTCATTGTAATCCGTCGTCTCTTCCTTATAGTTGTTGCCAAATCTTCTACTACTTCTTATGTCCCTGTTCGATCTCAATCTGTGAATTGCATTTACTTTTCTTGGACCAAAGAGTCTCAGAAGCTTTTCCAGTCTTATTAAGGTTGAAGTTTCTATTCCATAAAATAGCACTGCCTTCACCACGGCATTTTTTTCCATAGATGGTCAAGTTGTGTAATATTGACATGAAATATACCAGTCTTCATTTCCCTCAATGATCTCAACGCGAAATTTATGCATATATGTGATCCCTGAACATGGAACTGCAGCGTGCCCCATACATTCATAAGTTACTCATTCCCCCCCCCCCCCCCCCTGTAAAAAATGGTAAACGAAATTCCGTCAGTTGGTATGTGACAGACAACTGATGTCTTACGTTTTAATTCGAACATGATATCAATGTTAGATGTAGTAGGCTGTTATGCAACGTCTTTTTGTTTGTTATTCTTGTAATGTTTCTTAGCGGCTATGTTATAATACGGCAAGAAACTAAATATGAACATTTGTGGCACGACATTGTCAGACAGCTGAAGAACACATACAGGAAGAATAGAGATTACTTGTTTTCCTCACAACGCTGTGCTGATCATCAACAGAAGCACTAAGATAAAATAAAACTATTCTGACATACCCGCGCGTTCTTAACAAGTAACCCTAATTGGCTAGCACAAGAGTGTGATAGAATTTATGCCTAATCGAGAATGCGAACATCATAAGCTTCTAGGACATTTGGCGTCATACTCCACAACACTAGTTGCAGCGGGCAACAGTCTGGATGACGTAAAATAGTCCCCCATTCGGATCTCCGGGCAGGGACTACTCAGGAAGATGTGGTCAGCAGGAAAGACAACACTGGAATTCTACGGGTCGGAGCGTGGAATTTTAGATCCCTTAATCGGGTAGGGTGGTTAGAAAATTTAAAAAGAGAAATCCATAGGCTGAAGTTATAGAGGGTACTAGTGAAGTACGGTGGAAGGAGGAAGAGGCTTTCTGGTCAGGTGAGTACAAGATTGATTGATTGACTGATTTTTTCCAGGGAAGCCAAAACAGTCTTAGACCAACCCGCCACTGCCCGCACCGAAACTAAGTTTATTGTGCGGTATCGCTCCCTGTGTATCTAGTAAAGCCAACCAATACCCTCTAACAGTGCAAGGGGTCCCTTTACGAGTTCTTTATTAGACACAATTCCTTCGGGTCTGTTTGTCCCAAATATTCTGTGCCTTTTATTCTCCAATGCAATGCATTCGAAGATTAGATGTGATGCAGTTTCATCACCGGCATCACAAATCCTACATTTAGGGTCCTCTTCTGTTATTCCCATTGTACGTAGGTATTTTTTGAAATTCCCATGGCCTGTCAGCAATCCAACCATGAGTCTAATCTCTCTCCTGTTAAGACCCAGGATTGCAGAGCTTCTTTTAAAACATGGCTTTGGCATCATTAACTGGCCATGTTTTTGTTGATGGACTTTGGTCCAACATTCTACGTGCTGTCTTCTGAGCCAGTTACGTAACTCCAATTTGATCATTGCCTTGGTGATTGTCAGGACAGGTTCCGGTCCAGTAAATGGAACCTCTGCCCCCATCCTGGCTAATCTGTCGGCATGTTCGTTGCCACTGATCCCCGAGTGGCCAGGGACCCACAATAGGTTTACTCTATTGCTTTCGCCTAGCTCCACCAGAACCCTGTGACATTCTGCAACAATTTTTGACCTAGTTGCAGCAGCTGCCAGTGATCTCAAGGCTGTCTGGCTGTCTGAATAGATATAGATGCTACGATGTTTGTAGCACCTACGCAAATTCTCCTCCACACACGACCTGATGGCAGAAATTTCGGCCAGGAATACTGAGGCCAGTTTTCCTAGAGAGATGACGCCCTCCAGTCTTGGCTGCACCCCATATACCCCGGCCCCAACACCTTGGTCCGATTTTGACCCGTCAGTGAACCAGACAATATCCCCCGTACGGTGTCGATCTATTTTCTCCCACTGCTCACTACTTCCAGTTGTTATATTGAAAGGCTTGTTGAAGCAGTATGGGGTTTTAATATAGTCGGCTGGCATTTCCCCAACCTTTCCTACATTTACCTCACTCACTATTTTAGTGTGTGATTCTGGATATCCCAAAGATTCCAGTTGTTGCCAGATTTGAGTCTGTATGCACCAGCCGCTGCCTCCATCTTTACCCAAAGGTGTAATGTGGGCATATACAGCATGGTTTCCATCCCAGCAGTTGGTGTGCTGCTAATTCCGCCTGTTATGGCTAAGGCTAATCTCTGCACCTTACCAAGCTCCTTAGCAGCAACCTGCTGTTCTACCTTCTTTCACCACACGACCGCCCCACAGGTGATCCTGGGTCCTATCACTGTGGTGTATTTCCATGCATACGCTTGGGGCTCAGGCCCCAAATTTTGCCACAAGCTCTCCTGGTACTCGCAATAGTACCTTTTGCCTTGGAGCAAATATTCCTGATGTGAGGGGTCCATGTCAGTTTCTCATCTAGGGTAACCCCTAGATAGTTCACTGTCCCCTTCACGGGTAGCACTTCATTGAAAAGCTTTAGATTCCAACTTGAATGTTGTATATGCTTCTTTGTGAATGGTACAACAACAGTCTTCTTAGGACTAACCCCCAGATCCTGTTTTCTGCAACAGTCTTGCACAATGTCCAAAGCACCTTGTGTCATATTCTTCACTGTGTCAGCAAATTTGCCAAGTATTACTATGACAAGATCATCTGCGTAACCTTGGCAAAAGTACTGCCTAGAGTTTAATTCTCCAATGAGATCATTCACCACTAGATTCCACAATAAAGGGGAAAGAACTCCTCCTTGAGGGCAACCCCTAGTGGTGTTGATTACCATTTTTTCCATTCATCATGGTAGCTTCTACCTTTCTTCCACTGAGCATGGCCCTAGTACACCTACATTTTGTGGTCCCTAGGTGATGCACCTCTGCTGCCCTAACCATGGAATCGAAAGTCATGTTGCTAAAAGCCCCCTCAATGTCCAGGAACATACAGAGGGCTATTTCTTGAAAGTGTAGTGCTTTCTCCACCTTCCCAACAAGTTGGTGGAGAGCTGTCTCACATGATTTACCTGGTTGATATGCATGCTGGTTTGAATGTAGAGGAGCCCTGCTTAACCTCCTTTCTCCAAAATGCACATTAACCAGAACATTAACAGAACCGTTGTTTCTCAGGAATCGCATTCTGGTCTGAGTTATCCCCCAGATTATATTGAGGAAAGTGAGTCTTGAGGAGCAATTCCAGCGTTTCATGTACTGACGTTGTATACTCCCCACTCTCCTTCCTCAATGTTCCTCCTGGATTAGTTGGTACCCTAGTGAGGATTTTATGAAGTCTCGCTTGAGCAGCCGTGCCCTCCACTTCCGCACAGTATACCTTCCAGGATGCCTCCTTTGCCCATCTGATGGCAAGGATGTAATTGACAAGGGTCTCACGATACTTTGCCCATTGTCCTTTGCGCCTTGCAAGGTTAAACGGTCTTCGTACCTGTTTCCTTTGCATTTCCAGATTATTATTCCACCAAGGCACTTCTTGGTGATTGAGCAGTTGTCCTGGCATGAGGTCACTATAGCAGAGGTTACAGCCTCTGCTACTTCCTCAAACTCTGCTGGATTCCTTATCGAAGTTTTAATTTCCGATAGGCTGAAGTCAAGGTCTTTCCTCCCAGTCCGTTTTCCTGGGGTTCCTATAGGACATGGTCTGTCTGGTTCCCATTTCAACCTTGAAATTAATATAATGTGATCTGATGAGGATGGCTCAAGGGCCACATGCCACGGTTTGACGTAACGTCCCATCATCATTGAACCAAAAGTTATGTCAGTTACTTCTTTCCTTCTACTATTTCTGAATGTAGGTTCATCACCCCTATTCAGGATCTCCAAGTTGTTAGATAGGAGAAATTCAAGAAGGTGCTCACCTCTACAGTTGGTGTCCTCGCTGCCCCACGATAGATTGTGGGCATTGGCATCACATCCCACCACCAGTTCGTCACCTTGCCGATGGCAGGCTTCTGTCAGTCTCCTCACTTCCAAAGAAGGAGGGGAGCTGTCTTCGTAAGGAAGGGATGCTGAGGCCAAAACAATTTCCCTCGTGATACCTTCCTCACGTTGCTGCATCCTGATGGTCACCAGGTCCTCGGAACAAAAATCCATCATTGGTATGAAAGGTATTCCATTTCTAACGTAAATGCACCGAGGCCTGATACACCACCTTTATATAAATAGGGTTCTTGTATCAGAGCCACGACCACCCCCTGTCTCCTCAGGTGACGGCTCAGGGCAGCAGTGGCCCCTTTACTGTGCTGCAGGTTTATCTGCAGCACTTCCAGTCCCCATCTTGCTGCCATTATTGCCTTTAAGGTCTTTGATTACCTTGACGCAGACCTGCGAGAACCCTAAAACAGTTTCTGGCCTTGCTCTTTAGGGACTTCTCTCCGACCTCCACCACCAGGGTTCGTCCTTCTGGAACGACCTTTTGGTTAATTACTCTCCAATCCTCTGTCGAGACTTTTGGGTACTGGACCCTTATTTTCTCGAACAGAGTCTTTGGTGAGACATCCTTAAGGATCTTTGGTACCCATATTGATACCTTTGCGGTCTTCAGGAGTTCGGCTGCTGTCTTGACCAGCAGCTTCGCATCCTCCCACGGGGATATCATGGGCACCTTGTTCTTAAGCCATTCTGCTTAGTGGTCCCCCTCGCAGACAAAAATGAGGGCACCGTGATCTAGATAGACCCTCCTGAATTTGGGTCCTGGACCAGCGTCCCCTCAATCTCTTCACAGAGGGCCATCTGCAAGAGCTCCTCCTGTTGTGAGGTGATGCTTACAAGTGGATATCCTTCTTGGACAACTGCCACTCTAAAGACCAAGACTGCAGTACTATAGGTCTGTTTCCCTATTTCCTGCCTCAGCCTTTTAGGATCACGGTTGTCCAGAGAGGAGGGAGTCTTAGATCCCTCCCTAACCCTCTTTCCACCTGTCTTTGACGTCGAGGGTGTCTGTGTATTCCATTCGACCTGAGGTAGTTTCTTTTTGGGGGTCGTGGGCTCAAGCCCTTTTGATTCCTCCACTTATGTTTAGGAGGCCATTTTTTCCTTCCTTTTGCTTCTGTTCCTTGAGAAGTTTCCTCCTCTGAGCCCCAGACAAGGCCTTAATCCTAATCTGGTCTAACTTCTCTGATACAGTTCCCACTTCTTGCTCAGGTGTAGACCCTGACTGAGAAGTAGGAGTGTACTCCATCCGTCCTGATCCCGATGTCTGAGTATCTGAGGTCTCAGATTGCCCCTCGGATTCTTTTAAAATATTTTTTTTCTCCGTGTTCATCCTAGTCGCACGAGATATGGGGATTTATATGGTCCACACCACGATAACCCCGCGCGGTGCAAGGCAACTTACTCAGGGAGGTCGCCCGGTATCCCTGAGGCTCCGTTTGAGACACATCCACCCATGTGCCACGCACCCCTCAGCAGGGGTCGCATCACACCTTGGGTTGGGGGGCAGTTTAACGTAGTGTCCGGGACGAGAGTACAGGATTATAAACATAAAATCATTTGGGGGTATTACAGGAGTAGGTCTCATTATCAATAAGAAAATAGGAATGTGAGTAAACTACTATGAGCTGCCCAGTGATCACATTATCGTAATCAAGACAGATGCGAAGCCAACACCGAGCACAGTAGTGCAGGTTTATATGCCAACCAGCTCCGCCGATGATGAGATCGAAGGATTTTATGAGAGGGTAAAGGAAATTATTCAGACAACTAAGGGAGAGGAAAACTTAATTGTTATGGGAGACTGGAATTCGGTAGTAGGACAAGGAAGGGAAGGGAAGGGGAAGATAGGTGAATATGGACTGGGCAAAGTAATGAAAGAGAGAGCCACCTGGTAGAATATTTTACGGAACATAATTTAGTTATAACAAACATCTGGTTTAAGAATTACGAAAGATGGTTGAATACTTGAAAGAGACACTGGAAGGTACCACATAGATTTATAATGTTAAGACATAGATATCGTAACCAGGTTTTACACTAAAAGACATTTCCTTGGGCAGGTATTGACTCTGACCATATCTTACTGGTCATAAACTGCAGGCTGAACTTGGAAAAACTGCAGAAAGGTAGAAAAATAAGAAAATGGGACCTGGACAAATCGAAGGGACCTGAAGTGCTTGAGAATTTCAGAGGAAGCTTGAGGCAACATGTGACAGAAACAGGGGGAAATAAAACAAGAGGAATGGATAGCATTGAGACATGAAATAGTGAAGGCGGCAGAAGAGAAAATAGGTAAAAAGGCAAGTCCTACAAAAAATACTTGGATATCACAAGAAATACTTAATTTAATTGATGAGAGGAGAAAACATAAAAATGCAGGAAATGAAACGTTCAAAATGGAATACAGACGACTAAGAAATGAGATTAACGAGAAGTGCAAAATAGCTACCCAGGAGTGGCTAGAACTCAAATGCAAGTTTTTAGAAGAATGTTTAAACAGTGGAAAAATAGGTACCGCCTACAGGAAAATAAGAGACATTTGGATACAATAAAAGCAGCTGTATGAAAAAAAGAAAAAAAAAACCCTCAGATGGAAAACCAGTTCTCAGCAAAGAAGGGAAAGTTGAAAGGTGGAAAGTGTATATAGAAGGGCTCTACCAAGGAAATGAACTTAGAGACAATATTGTAGAAAGGGAAATGGATGTAGATGAAGATGAAATACGAGATGCTATACTGAGAGAAGAATGTGACAGAGCACTGAAAGACCTAAGTCGAAACAAAGCCCCCTGAGTGGACGATATTCCCTCAGAACTACTGAAGTCGCTGGGAGAACCAGCCATGACAGAACTATTTCATCTGGTACGTAAGATGTATGAGACAGGGGAAATACCCACAGACTTTAAGAAAAACGTAAAAATCCCCATTCCAAAGAAAGCAGGTGCAGACAAGTGTGAAAATTACAGAAGAATAAGTTTAATAGGACATGGCTGCAAAATTTTAACACGATTTATTTACAGAAGGAGGGGAAACCTGGTAGAACCCGAACTTGGGAAACATCAGTTTGGATTCCGGAGAAATGTAGGAACACGTGAGGCAATACTTATATTAAGACTTATCATGAAAGCTACAATAAGGAAAGGGAAACCTACGTTTTTGGCATTTCCGCTTCTGTAGAAAGCTTTTGACAGTGTCGACTGGGATACAGTTTTTCAGATTCTGAAGATTCTGAAGGTAACAGGCCTAAAATATAGTGAGCGAAGAGCTATATTCAACTTGTTCAAAAACCAGACGGCAATTATTAGAATCGAAGGACTTTAAAGGGTCGCAATGGTTAGGAAGGGAGTAAGTCAGGTGTGTAGTCTTTCCCCAATGTCGTTCAATCTGTACATTGAGAAATCTGAAGAAATGCAAGGAGAAATTTGAGAAGAGAATTAAAGTCCCGGGAAAATGAATAAAAACCTTGCTTTTGCTGACGACATAGTAATTTCGGCTTTTGTTAGTAAATAGATTAAGGAAAGGCAAATCTATATTTTGAGTAAGTTTTGGATAATGTTAATTGGAATTCACTCTTTCAAATCTTGAAATCAGTCGGAGTAAAAAGTAGACAGCAGTTATAAGAGTTGAAGGGCATGATAGGGATGCAGAGGTTCTGAAGGGAGTAAGAAAGGGTCGCAGCCTTTCTCCAATGTTATTCAACTTGTACATTGAACAAGCTATAAAGGAAAGCAATGAGAAACTTAGAGATTAGAGTTCAGGGTGAAGAAATAAAAACATTGCGTTTTGCTGATGACATTGCAAATCCGTCTTAGACAGCAAAGGCGCTGGAGGAGCAGTTGCAAGGAATGGACAGTGTGTTGAAAGGTGCATATAAGATGAAATTTAACAGGAGCAAAATATGGGTAATGGAATGCAGTCTAAGAAAAACAGGCGATGCGGCAGATATTAGACTAGGTAACGAAACAATAAAGGTGGTAGACGAGTTTTGATACTTGGGCAGTAAAGTAACACATTATGGTCGCACTACAGAGGATATAAAATGCAGAATGGCAAGTGGTAGAAAAGTGTTTCTCAAAAAGAGAAATTTGTTAACATCGAATATTGATTTAAGCCTAAGGAAGTCCTTTTTGAAGGCATTCGTCTGGTTTGTTGCCTTGTACGGGATTTAAACTTGTAAAATAAACAGTGTGAACAGGAAGAGGATGGAGGCTTTTAAAATGTGCTGCTACAGAAGAATGCTGAAGATTAGGTGGGTGGATCACGTAACTAATGAGGAGGTATTGAGAGAGTAAGGGAATTTCTGGTATACCTTGACCAAAAGAAGGGATCGATTGGTAGGACACATTCTTAGACATCAAGGAATTGTGAATTTAGCGTTGTAGGGAAGTGTGTGCGGTAAAAATCGCAGAGGGAGACCTAGAGATGAGTATAATAAGCAGATTCATATGGATGTAGGTTGCCGTTCTTATGAGGAGATGAAAGTGCTTGCTCAGGATAGAGTAGGGTGGAGAGCTGCATCAAACCAGTCTCCGGATTGAGGACCAGAACAACACCAACATTCCACGACATCATATACTGTATGTCATGTGCCACGATATACATGACTTTTCAAATTGTGTTTACATGTAAATGCACGAATATGTCAACATTTTTAATTTAAATGTCTTTAAAGCTGCACGATAGTCGAATAGTTATCCCCTTCTACATCACCGAGTGAGGTTGGCACTTTGGTAAGATATTGGACTCGCATTCATGAGGACGGTGTTTCGAATCCACCTCCGGCCATCCAGATTTGTTTTCAGCGAGTTTCCTAAATCACTCCAGGAAAATGTTGGAATGGTTTCTATGAAAGTATGGATGAAGAAGGAAATCATCCGTGTAGTCTACACAATCTGAGCGTGAATGAAGGAGGATACTTCTCTGAACTCTTCTCACCGCCATTGCAGGCGCCACCCTAGTGAGTCTGTGGGCCCAGCTGCCGGATCCGTAGCCCATGATGGATGTCAGAATACTGTTGTGCTAAAGTTTACTGAGAGTGGGTGAGAAGTTTCCACCCCCCACCCCCACCCAATTTCATTAAATTTTACCACAACAGTATTCTGACATCCATCATGGGCTACGGATCCGGCAGCTGGGCCCACAGACTCACTAGGGTGGCGCCTGCAATGGCGGTGAGAAGAGTTCAGAGAAGTACCCTCCTTCATTCAATTGGGACATACAGGACGTCGCCGGGCGGCGCCCGCTTGGTGTTGATGGGTCTTTGTCCCCTAGATATCAGGATTCGGGAGCTGGCGTCGGCGTACTGGCTGAAAAAGGGAAATGGGGACAAAATACAGGAGATCATGGAAGCCAGGGTGGAGGGGAAAAGGGAAATCGAAATTCGGGGACTAGAAATTTGGCAAAACATATGGGACCAGGACAACACTGGAAGGAGGACACACCAGTTCCTCCCAAATGTGTCAGAAAGACTTAAAATGGGATACTTCCAGCCAAGCAGAGGATTGATTCACTTTCTCACCAGCCATGGCCCGTACCCGACGTATCTATGTCGGTTTAGGAAGCAGGCGACCCCAGAGTGTGGCTGTGGAGTTCCGGAAGGAACTCCAGAACACGTCACTTTCGAGTGCCCTGCATACGATCACATTGTCTCTGATCTCAGACTACAACTACCTGACTCAGACACATACCAACTCATCAGACACGAATCACATTTTCAAATTCTCAATGAATTAAGCGACAAAATCTCAAACCACATCAGACATGAATTTATAAACCGATTATGAGACATTTTTTCCAGGCATGACTGCTGCACCAGGCCGTGCCGCCGGGGTACTCCGCCGTGCCCTGGATCAGGAGGACTGAGTACAGCCAAATCACCGATTGCGACGCTAGATATAAGTTAGATTAAGTTAGGCTTAAGAGAAAACACGAAAACAACACAAGGACTGCAGTGAAAAACGCCAGCCCAGTGCCAGGGGCACGCCCTCCGGAATTAGTTCGGGGGGGCACAGGCCAACCAGAAGGTTTGTACATTACTGGCACACCTGTAAGCACTGCAGTGGGGGGGGGGGGGGGGGGGGCACAAAATAAGTCACTAAACGTAGCAGTAGCGACTTCCACATGAAACACAACATGCCAACGCACCCAGCATGACACAGCACATACGGCAGACAACAGCAAAAACAAAACATATCATGTAGCTCAGTAGAAACATTAGAAGTAGCATAAAAAGCACAAAAAATGTAGTAGCATAAGAAGACCCATTTATGTATTGGTATTGGGTTATTGTATAATTAAAAGAATAAAAAGAAAAATAAATAAATCTGAGCGTGAGCTCCTCCTGTAATGACCGCGCTGTCGACGGGACGTAAAACCCTAATAATTTTTCCTTCTACATCCTCGACTCTGCCCAGCCCTTTGTTATTTTGCGATAGGAGGATGTTTCATTCTGGTACTGTATCTTTTTTGAAGGAGTGATAATGGGTGTACACACACACACACACACACACACACACACACACACACACACAATGTATTTTCTCTAACATTCAAGAACTAATTAGTTACATTGTTAACTTCTGTGCAGCTTTCAAAACTCAGCCGAGCACTATTTTTTCGTACTACATGTATTTAGCCCTATTAAATAGAAGGCGAATAAATCCCAGTTGTTTACAGTTGGGAAAGCTTTCCGCTTCAGGGGAGCCGAAATTACTGTTCGGCAGTTTGTGAGTTCACGCTCCACTTGACGCAATTAAACGTACGCTGCAGCGTTCACGGACTATTTATTAGAGATTTAGCAAGCCCTCCACTTCCAAAAGTGTACATCAGTGTAAAAAGTCAGACACGTAATGAGTGTTGTCGCTAGAGTCAGAAGAGCTTGGAACGTTGCCCAAAAAACTAGCATTACTGGAGTGATCGATGTTTGTACTGCATCGGACTATTTCTGATGGAATGTGATCATGTGAACACTTTCTATTCTTAGTGACAGTCACTCTTCTATTACGATTCATTTTCTAACATGTAACGTTCCGGGAAATGTCAGTATTACAAATATGATAACGTAAAGTCAAAAATGAGTAAACTTTTGCGAAATTTAGTCAAATCAGCGATGGTCACAAGATGTCACGAAACATCTAACTCTGTTGCATAATACGTTATAAATCTGATGTCAGTCAACTAACGTTCGTAACATATTTATTGAATCTTGTAACTTCATATCGACTTCTGCTCTCCTCAAAGCTAAAGTTAAGCACCTCAGTAAGACTCACGCATTGATCGAATCTACCAGTAAAAATCCTAGCCGCACGCCTCTGAATTGCTTCTGTCTCCCTTTAAACCGATCTGGTGGGGATACCAAACACTTGGGCAATATTCAAGTTGGGATCGTAAAAGCGTTTTATTTGCGGTCCCGTTTGCAGACGAATCTCACCTTCCCAAAATTGCCCACATTAACCGAAGTCGACCATTTGCCTTCCCCACGACTGTTCTTATATGCTCTTTGCATTTAATATCGCTCTGCATTGTTACGCCTAGATATTTAACTGACGCGACTCTGTCAAGCAGCACACTACTAATGCTGTAATCGAACATCGTGGGATTGTTTATTCCAGTCATCTGCATCGCTTTACACTTATCTACATTTAGCACCACCACCTAGAAATCTGTTCCGAGTCATCTTCTACCCTACTACAGTTATTTAATGACAACACCTTCCTGTAAACCGCTGTATCATCAGCAAACGGCTGCAGATTGCAATTCACTCTGTCAGATCCTATCACACTTACCTGGGGCACTGACGACGTTACACTACTCTCTGATGAGCACACACCATCGAGGACAATCTACTGGGTTCAGTTACTTAAGTAGTCTTAGAGCCACTCAGATATTTGGGTACCTATTCAATATGCCCATACCTTAGTTAGCAGTCTGCAGTGAGACACAGTGTCGAATGCCTTTCAAAAGTCGAGATATATGCACCAATCATAAGTGCGTCTCCAGTGATAGCAGGCAGAACCGCAATCGATACTACAACGATGCTATCAGCCCTACAACTTACTTGTGCCAAGAACAATGACAGAATGCGCCATGAAATAGATCTTCGCAAGAATAAGATAGCAATTCATTACAGAGAAAAGTGATGGGAGTGAGAAGATAATAACCAGCCGAGATGAAATCAGAATGAAAGAATTTACAGAAAGAAAATTGGAACAACAACAAACCCTAAACAAGGCGGTCCCGAGAGTTAGCACGAAACTATCCCCCCATGCCCTCAAGTATCATCCGGAGATATAAAACTACCCGGTCGATTACATTAAAGACCATGTTAGGTACTAGAACGAGCCGATACGGCTCTGCCTGATGCCAAAACAGATTTAAAATATAAAAAAAATTCCCAGTTGTAAATTTAAAAACACCTAGCGAGCTGACACGGCTATCTTTGTTTCTAATTCTTTCATAATTTACTGCTAATATTTTGACATTCTGCCTCATGACAGACATAGCAAGTGCACATCGGAATTATTTCCGGCCCTGGAAGCTATTTGCCTAAAAGCCTCCATAATGTGCCTAACACTGGAGTTCCCGATCACTAGCAGTCCCACTCCGCGAGCCTGTTCAAACGCTGCTGAAGCACCATCCACCCTCCCAGTCGTACGATAAACTGGTGATGCCACATAGCGACATTGGCCCTCCACCCCGAGCAACACAAACGGGACACATGAAGATGCCGTGGCAGCAGTGACGCCTGACGTGGCCCATGAGACACGCTAGTATCAGGCTGGATTCCATAGTGGAATTTGTGCTCCACGACTGTATTTGACTTGTAGAAATTTTTTCAGCAATCAGTCGTAGAAAATATATATATTTATTTATTTATTCCCAAATATAGATTTCGACCACTGCGTGGTCATTATCAATGCTTAAAAACAATTAAAATACTTAAAACATCTCGGCCTCCACGTTGGCGGTTGCGTTCGTACTGACGCAGCTGCGTCGAGATGTTTTAAGTATTTTAATTGTTTTTAAGAATTGATAATGACCTCACAGTCGTCGAAATCTAGATTTGTGAATAAATAAATAAATATATTTTTACGACCGATTGCTGAAAAATTTCCGCACGCTTGTATCTCCGACACCGCCAGCATTTTAAGCTGTTCGCAAAAGGCCGCCAACTCCTCCAGCGTTTACACACAGCACGCACACATCCTATCCATCTTATCACTGCTGTTGAAATACACAAACAGTGAAAACAAAGAAAGTACTTAAAATCAATTTGCTTGGATGGGGACATATTAAGACGCGTGTATTTGAAGGCGACCACACTGCTCAGAATGTCCTCAATAAAGGAATCCTCTGCAGTGGGTTGGGTGTCTCAAAGATCTTAGAATCTGCCTGTCTGCCGAGTTCATACAGGTTTTCCTTTATTTCCATGATTTGTTAATAGGGGGTCACCTGGGTGTGCATAAGATCAGAGAGAAAATTAAGCAACAACTTACTTGGCCATCGCCTGATGCCGATGTTAGGGAGATGATCACTCGTTGTCAGTTCTGTCAGGCTGCTAAACCCAGGAATGCTTTTCGACAGGGATTGTTTAGTTCTGAACGTGAAGACCACCCCTTCGACAAACTTGACAGGAACTACGTTGCCTCGTACCAAGAGGAGCAATCATTATGTCCTAGTCATTATCGATACCTTCTCCAGGTTTACCTAGCTCATAGCCACTCGTAATGTTACTCCCATCACCACTATTGCCCACCTAAAGAATGATTTTCTCTTTTTGGCCCTCCTAAGCAGATTGTTACTGATAATGTGCCTGCCTTTCTTTTGGACGCATTTAGGTCCTTTTGCATCCAGAATGCTGTCAAACACATAACGGCCACACCCTATTATCCGCAAGGGTCCTTCGGCGAAACGGTCAATCGCAATCTTAAATCAGCGTTGATTAATAATTATCATCGATCTCTCTCTAAATGCGACCCCAGCCTCCCATGGGTTGGTTGGCATTTAATACTGCTAATCATTAGGACTTGAATACCACCTCCGTGGTGGTGGTGGTGGTGGTGGACATGAGGGACCAAACAACGAGGTCATCAGTCCCTTCAGCCTCAAATTGAATACGCCATGGAACTCGACAAAAAATAGGTGAAAGCCAAAAGACCATTACACTAGGAAGTAAAATCGACTCGTCAACAAGACTAAGACCAACCCAGGGCAGCAAATGCTACAGTGTCCGAACCCACAGCTCTGGAAGCGACCTCTAGCCTTAACTACAAGGTACTAAAGGCACAGTGGTCAACGTATCATAGCTCCAGAGCAGGGAGAAATAAAACTGCATTAAAATGTAAAAGAGTGGGGGGGCTGATGGGGATAAGGCTCTAAACCCCACAATCAGCCAAGAATCACAAACCCACTCACCCCGAACAAGCGAGTCCTAGAGCTGACAATAAAATCTACTTTCACGGAGGAAGGCAAGGACGCGATCAACCATCCGTGGGTCATCCGCCAAAACTGAAGGCAATGCAGGCGGTAGGCCATAGTCGCCACGGAGTGTGGAATGGAGAGGACATTCAGTCAGAATATGAGACACGGATTGTACGGCTCCACAATCACAATGTGGTGGATTGTCATTTCGTAAAAGAAATCCATGGGTCAGCCTGCAGTGTCCAAGACGGAGGCGACAGAGGACAATTGATTCTCTCCGGGAAGGGCGTAAAGATGAACTCCAAGCTGCAGTCGTATCCTTGATGGTGCGGAGTTTATTGGAAGGGGCAGTAGCTTTCCAACTGCTATCCCATGAGGAGTGAAGCAAAGATCTGATCTGCAACCGCAGATCCGCACCCGGAATTTGAAAGGGAGACGAGTAATTGCCGATCTAGCCAACTGGTCAGCTACTTCATTCCCTGTGATACCAACATGGCTTGGCACCCAGAGAAAGGTAACTGAGCAGGCAGCACGATGAAGGTCAGCAAGGAGTTCATGGATGGAAATAACTAAAGGATGGGAGGGGAAACAACGATCAATGGCCTGCAGACTGCTCATGGAGTCAGCACAGATTAAACCACGTTCCACGGCAGAACGTTTAATAAAACAGAGGGTTCTATAAATCGCCATCAGCTCTGCCGTAAACACACTGCATGCCTCTGGCAGAGAATGGCATTCCGCCCCAACAGGAGACGTAAAAGCATATCCGGAGTGGCCCGCCGTTTTCGAGCCATCAGTGTAGAAGATAGAGGCTCCCTGAAACTCTTCTAGTACTGGGCGCACCAAACGCCGAAAGACCATGGGGGAAATTAAAGCTTTTGGGCCCTGGAAGAGATCCGTCCGAATTAGTGGTCGCGGCACCATCCACGGAGGTGTGTGTGCAGTAAAATGGGGGGCGCAATCTAGCGAAGGGAAATGGAAATCCCGGCAAAGAGAGGCAAGCCGCAGTCCGACGGGAAGGCCCGCCCGCGGCCGGGTATCATATGCGGCTACTTCATATGCAAAAAGAACCTGGTAAGCGGGATGAGCAGGATATTGCCGGATGGCGATGGCATAAGACGCCAGAAGCTGATGCCGCCTGACAGAGGGCAGATTCCCGCCTCAACAAGGAGACTGTCGACCGGGCTAGTCGGGAATGCACCTGTAGCCAAGCGGACACCATAATGGTGAACCGGGTCTAATAATTTCAGGGCAGAAGGAGCTGCCGAGCCATAAACTTGACACCCATAGTCCAATCGGGACAAGATTAGAGCCCGATAGATACGGAGGATAGTTGTTCGGTCTGCACCCCAAGATGAATGAGCAAGGAAACGTAGGGCATTGAGTTTCCTCATACAACTAATCTTTAGGTGGCGAATATGGGGCACCCAAGTCAATTTTTTGTCAAAGAGAAGACCCAGGAAACGATGCTGTGCTACAACTTCCAGGCGCTGATTACCCAAGAACAGTTCTGGATCAGGGTGAACTGTAGTACGACGACAAAAGTGCACCACCCTCGTTTTTGATGAGGAAAACTGGAAACCATGGGACGTAGCCCACACTGAAGCCCGCCGAATGGCGCTCTGGAGCTGACGTTCAGTAGAGGCTAATGAGTAGGAGCTGTACCATATGCAAAAGTCGTCGACATACAATGCCGGGGTTACCAGTGACCCAACAGAGCTCACCAACCCATTGATGGCGATTAGAAAAAGTGTAACACTCAACACTGAGCCCTGGGGGACACCGTTCTCCTGTATCCGAGGGGAGCTAAAGGAAGAGCCAACTCTGACACGGAACAGGCGGTGGGATAAAAACTGACGGATAAAAATTGGTAAGGAGCCTCTGAGGCCCCAGTCATGAAGAGAACGTAAAATATGATGACGCCAAGCAGTGTCGTACGCCTTATGCAGATCGAAGAAGACTGCTACCAGATGATGTCTTTTAGAGAAGGCCTGTCTGATCGCAGTCTCCAGTCGAAGTAAATGGTCAATAGGGGATCGTCCCTCCCGGAACCCACACTGGTAAGGTGAGAGCAGTCCCCGGGATTCAAGAACCCAGCATAATCTGCGGGCTACCATCCGCTCAAGTAGTTTACAGGGGACACTTGTCAGGCTTATTGGTCGATAACTGTCCAGCGCCGACGGGTCCTTGCCAGGCTTGAGGGCAGGGACCACAATACTCTCCCTCCACTGGGAGGGGAACACCCCTTGAAGCCAAATACGGTTAAAAACTTTTAGGAGAAATTGTCGTTGTGAGGGGTTAAGGTGTTTCAGCAATTGATTATGGATATCGTCAGGGCCAGGTGCTGAATCACGAGAAGAGGAGAGGGCCAGCGACAGCTCCCAGTCAGTAAAAGGTTCGTTATATGGTTCCACCTGGTGAGAAGTAAAGCCTAATTTGAAGGTTTCGGCCTGGTGTTTCTGAAGGAGAAAGGTCGCCGGATATGAAGTTGTCGCCGAGACATTGGCGAAGTGAGTTGCAAGATGTTCTGCAACAACAGATGGCTCCGTGCAGACCCCATCAGGCAGGGCAAGACCAGGGACGGAAGACGGCCGCCAGCTACCTTGGATAGATCGGAGCATAGCCCACACTCTTGTCAAAGGGACAGAAGAACCCAACGAGGAGACAAAATGCTCCCAGCATGTCCGCTTACTTTGTTTGATTAAGTAACGAGCTCTGGCACGCAGACGTTTGAAATTTATTAGACCAGCGAGCGATGGGTGGCGCTTAAGATGTTGCAAGGCCCTTCGGCGCTCGCGAATGGCTGCGGCAACAGTTGCATTCCACCAAGGGACAGGCCGGAGAGAAGGAGGGCCTGTCGACCGGGGAACAGCGGCGTTGGCAGCTTGGGTGATCATGTTGGTCATTTGGCTTATAATATCATCTATAAAGCCTGAGGGGGAAGATGGGAACACAACCTGGGATGTATATAGCGGCCAATTAGCACGACGGAATACCCAGCGGGGTACCCTGGCTCGTGGTAGGCGTGAGGGAAGTGAAAGGATCAACGGAAAGTGGTCGCTATCGCAGAGGTCGTCATACGCCGACCAGTGAAATAAAGGAAGGAGAGAAGGAGAAGTGAGAGAGAGGTCTATGGCAGAAAAGGTGCCGTGAGCGGCACTAAAATGAGTTGGGGAACCATCGTTGAGAAGGCTCAGATTGTGGTCAGCAAGAAACTGGTCTATGAGGCGGCCCCGGCTAGATGTATAAGCACTGCCCCACAAAGGATGGTGGGCATTGAAGTCCCCAAGGATGAGGTAAGGAGGGGGAAGTTGCTGAAGGAGGGCCACTAGGGACGTGAGAGTAGGTGGCCTGTCAGGTGGAAGGTAGAGGTTGCAAATGGTCAATGGAGTGTCCAAGTGAACCCGGACAGCAACCACTTCCAATGGAGTTTGGAGAGGAATCCAGGTACTGACAATATCTGTCCGGACCAAAGTACAAACCCCACCAGACGCCTGGAGGGGACCAACCCGGTTCCGACAAAAAGCACGGAACCCACGGAGGGTCGGTGAATGTGCATCCATAAACCTCGATTCCTGCAGGACGACACAGGCCGCAGAAGAGAGAGAGATTAGCTGTTTAATCTCCAAGAGGTGACTGTAGTAACCATTACAGTTCCATTGGATGATCACATCACGAGGATCTAGGCGGGAAGCGAATGGCATAATGTCTGTCACGCTGCTTTGTCAGCGTCCGTCACCAAAGAAGAAGGGACAACATCCATAAATAGCTGATCAGCCTCGGGCTCAATGGGATGAGCGAGTTGCGAAAGCACAGTCGGCACCTCCGGTGGTACCGGAGGGGCTTTATCTTGTAACTTTGGTTTCTTCTTCTTCTTCTTCTTCTTCTCCTCCTTCTCCTTCTCCTTCTCCTTCTCTCGTGTGGGACGGGCAGGACCCACCCCAGAGAGAGGACTTTTGTCAGTTAGGTCTGGTACTGACGAGGATCGGGCGACCTTTGAACTCACTGACTGGGAGTCCGATGGCCGGCTGGAGATCGAAGATCTCCGATCTGGGGAACGCCGGGACGGAAGGCCCTGAGATAGGGCACTGTCACCGGCAGGCGACGGAGAAGGGGTGCACTTCTCCGGCTGGGAAGGGGTGGGACACAAAGGGAGGGCTACAGGAGCTACAGGAGAGGGAGATGTGAGGGAGGGGTGTGGACGGGGTGTAGGGGGGAGATGGGAGTGGGAAGGGGAGGGTGAAAGGCTAGACGATAACGTCGTAGCGAAGGTCGTCGCCATTTGCACGGGATGCAGACGTTCATATTTGTTGCGGGCCTCAGGGTACGTCAAACGCTCCAGGGATTTGTACTCTTGTATCTTCTTTTCTTTTTTGAACATAGGGCAATCTGGCGACCGTGAAGAGTGGTGTTGTTGACAGTTGACGCACACCGGCGGAGGAACACAGGGGCTCCCCTCATGTAGTGGGCGTCCACAATCACCGCATACTGGGACTGCTGTACAGCGAGAGGACATATGACCAAACCTCATACATCGAAAACACCGCATGGGAGGTGGAATGTAGGGCTTCACTTCACATCGATATATCATGATCTTGACCTTCTCTGGGAGTGTGTCCCCCTCGAAGGCCAAGATAAAGGCCCCAGTATCGACGCGGTTATCTTTAGGTCCCCTCTGAACGCGGCGAACAAAATGTACACCACGCCGCTCGAGATAGGCCCTAAGCTCCTCATCAGTTTGAAGGAGGAGGTCCCGGTGGAATATCACACCCTGTACCATATTCAAGGATTTGTGCGGGACAATTGTGACTGGAATGTCGCCAAGGGTGTTGCAGGCGAGCAAAGCTTCAGACTGGGCTTCCGAGACTGTTTTAATGAGTAATGAACCAGATCTAAGCTTACCCATAGATTCCACTTCACCAAACTTGTCCTCTATGGTCTTGACAAAGAACAGAGGTTTGGTGGAAGTGAAAGTCCCTCCATCAGTCCTTGAGCAAACGAGATAGCGAGGAAAGGGTTTTGCTCCTAACCGGAGAGCCTGGCCTTCCTCCCAAGGGGTAGCAAGGGAGGGAAACATCCTCTTATCCGCAGTAACAGCATTAAACGATCTCTTCCTGTCTTGAGAGACGGCCGATGCACGACCATTTTGGAGTCTAACTCTTTTCATAGTGCTAGACGTCCGCCCTGGTGTCACCCACTCCGAAACCGGGGCTCTCTCCATGGGCGCCACCCAGCCTCAGCAAAGGCCACCTGGCACGATGGCCATTGCCGGGAGTTCTGATACCCCCGAGGACAGGCATCAACTCCTTGGCTTGCATGGAGAGGTCGCAGCTCAGACACCAGTAGTGTGATCCCTGTGGTGTCAGGGGGCTCAGCCAAAGGGTACATAACAGCCCCCCCACACGGACTGGCTACACGTGCTGGGGACCTAGCGGGGGATGGGGGCTACAGCGAGGAAAGGAAGTGGAAAGGAAAGGATAGGACCCGCGCTGTAGGGGCTAGGTCGGGAGTTCTTCCCCAATTGGCTCACACATTATCGGACAATTTTGGTATGGAAGGTCAAACCCCGAGGGGGACCAAACTGGGCCAAAACCCGGTGTACACAGCAGACAAAACCAAAGTGCAGGACAATCGGTACCATGGGATAGCCAAGCCGTCATCCAGAGTACCACCGAGAGACGGGGTTGGAGAGGGTGGGAAGGAGGAATTGGGATGGGAAGGAGGGGGAACTAGGAGGGGTAATGCAGCCTGGGGAAAGCAGGAAAAAAGGCTGCAATGGCTCGGGGACCCGTGCGCGCCACACACGTACCCACAAAAGAGCTGTGGGCCCCCTGGGGGGATACCACCTCCGTCTCTAATCTTTTCCTTGTTACTAACTTTTACAATACGTTAGTTATCCACCTTTATTATTTTCTAACTTATCACGAACTTATTTCATATTTGTGTCAAAACTAAGCCGTAGCAGGTGATCAGTATGAGATGCCTAGGCACAATTTGTCTGTTGGCAGCAATACTACAAGTATTTAAGTGTTTATGTCATTACTAACGAGCCACAAGCGTTTGTCCACTTAAAACCATGACTAACCAAACCAATATAGTGTACAATGCGAGTCTCCATTTCTCGTATGTCACAGGGTGTATAAATTATCCAAGAGTATTTATTGTTTCGTATTTCGCGGTATAGCAATTGATTTTTATATAGAGTATATTTATAATGGGTATCAAAATAAGAATTTAATGGAATGCACGAAAACTATCGAAAGTACCGTTACGCCTTTTATAAAACTGGAAAATAATGTCAAATGTCAAATAAATTGTAGCATCCGGAAAACGTCCTAAATCGAATACAAGGGGAGAAAAAATATGTGGCTCAGTCTACTGGTGCAAATCTTTCGCTTGGGGCCACTTCTTTGCCTGTCTTTTAACCTACATAAGACATCCAACAGGGAAGAGAGGGCCTACAGGTTAGCATTGAATGCTGAAATTCAAAGCGAAAAAGTTCGTGATCCCAAAGACATTCGAACCAATAAGCTATCGATTTCCAACTGACCAATTTTTAAAAAAATGTAATTTGCGGAAAATAAAAATATGCAACAATAGAACGGGGTGTTGAACACGGATCGCCAGCTTTTTTTAGACACATGAAAAACAGAAGTCGCAACAGACACTTCTTCCCCCGCCCCCCCCCCCCACACACACCCAATAAAAAAAAAAATAAAAAAGGTAGAGAGAGAGAGAGAGAGAGAGAGAGAGAGAGAGAGAGAGAGAGAGAGAGAGAGAGAGAGAGAGAGACTCTACATCACTTCAGGCGTTGGCTCATATCTTATCCTAGTCCCAATCCAACTAACCTAATTCTAATAACGGACAAAAAAGGGTAACAGGTTACCGAAAGAAAAAAAAATGAAATAAATGAAATGCAAGGTGGCTACTAGGAATTTCTGTAAGAATTTGTTTTTTTTTTCATTTTTAAAATACTTTTTATTATTATTACCTTAAATTCTTTTACTGTTACGAGTGTTATTATTATTAGTGGTAAAACTCCCAAACTGGAAGACACTAAGTAAAGGTGTTTCATTTTCGGGGCTTCTTGTTCTTTTTATTTGCCAACTAGTTTTTCATTCTTTACGAGAATTTAGTTCTTCTTTGTATGAATGCATAGTTTCGCGAGGAGTTTTATTGATAATATTCTCTCGTGCTTCAAGCCATGTCAAGTGGTTTGATATCCACGAGCTTTCGGCCGAGATCTCGTCGGCAATTGTCAAGTGGTGACTGCCGACTCATTGCTACCGCCGTCCTTATGTAGCTGCCCGGACGGCCGCCGTGGCCGCGGGGACTGAGGCGCTCCAGTCACTGTCTGCACGGCCACTACGGTCGGGGGTTCGAATCCCCCCCTCGGGCATGGATATTTGTGCCGTCCTTAGAATTAGTTAGTTGATAAGTAGTTTGTAAGTTTAGGGACTGATGACGCCGTAGTTAAGTCCCATAAGCTATACAAACATTTGAACATTTGTAGCTGCCCCGTTCCCTGTGACGTCACTGGTGCTCCGCCGCATTGCCATATATCGCAATGTTTTAGTCGCCTGTCTGCCGCACCCGCTTCAACCGTCCAATGGCCTGGTCCCAAGCTGTGCTCAGCTGCACGCCGATGTACTTATTGAGAGTTTTTTCCGATATTTTAATTTCTATCGACTCTTTCATTAAGCTATTCCAGGACGTATTTGTGCTGGTAATGACTGCTGTCTTGTCGAAGGCAATGCGATGTTTATTCTCCAGAGCGTGCTCCGCATTTGCTTGTATCTCGGGTTAATGTAAATGGAAACATCTTTCATGTACCACACAGCGCTGTTCAATACGACGCACTGTTTGCCCGATGTAAGGCTGTCCACACCCACACGATACCTTTCACAGGTCTCATCAAAGATCGCAATTTTCTAGGATGCCTGGAGACCGAGTCGATCTCCGGTCTCTTAAAGAACCGGCTAATTTTTCCCGTTACCGAGCCACAAAACGGCGAAAATACAAACTTCTTTGTCTCCTCCTCGATAGTCTCCTACTTGTCTTCTGTTGGAGGATGATTTGTGAAATCTGGCGGTTGCTGTAGCCGTTCCCCCATGGAGAAGTTCGTTGTCTGAGACTACTTCTGGTCGGTGCACTAACGTCTTTAGAAAGAATCGTTTCTGCGAGCACCAGTGACGTCTCAGGAAGCCGCGCAGCTACATGACGGCGGCAGCAATGACAACAGTCCCCACTTGATAATTGCCGAGGAGATATCGGCCGAAAGCTCGTGGATATCAAACGACGTGGCTGGAAGCCCGAGAAAATTGTATTAGTTCTTTGCTCCATTTTGTTCCGGTTCTCGGGGATTTCGTCTCTCATTAACCTCCCATGTTTCAACTTTTATTCTAAATTTTTTCTTGTGTTTCCATATCTTCTTCGATAATTTTGGACAATTCCGAGGCTTTTTTAAATATTTTGCATCCTTTCTTCTCCATTATTGAGAAATGCTACATATTTTTTTTCAGTTTGTGACCAGGAAGCCTCATTATGTGGCCATAGAATTTAATGCGCCTTTTCCGCATGTCTATTTCTGTCTTAGAATAATACTCAATTTTTGATGTTTGCTAAAATCGTTATCCATTTTCAGTCCGTCTGCATCCCAGAATTTTCCTGATTATCCTTCTTCCTGCTTTTTTTTAATTTTATTTTCCAGGTTTCTTTTCGTATTTAGTGACAGAGTTTCGCTAGCATATAACTTAGTTGGTCTAATTACTGCGTTGTAAATCTGGTATTTAGCGATACGCCAATCGGATGCCGTTACGAGCATTTTGTATTCTATCCCGTTGCGAATATTTTTCAGAGATAGCTTTTCCTAGGTATTTATAGCATCCTTTTACTTTCTCCATATTTGGTTCGTAATTTGGAAATTCTTAGAATTGTTGTTTTAAAGACAGTATTTTCAAATTATATTTGTAAGCCCACTTTTACACCACTTTTTTTCTCCTATTCTTCCACGACTCTAGCCAAACTATGTTGCATAGCAAAGGCGATTATCCTCCACCTTGTGAAACCCCGGTTTTTGTTTCAAATTAATTTTCAAATTTTCGAATTAATTTCACTTTGAATTTTGTTTATTAATGTTTGTGCTGCGATTTTCCGTCTTCCGATCCAGTCTATTTTCTTCAAAAATTTTAAATAGTGTGGGTCTGAATTGAGTAATAGGTCTTTTTTAGGAGTCGGCTTTTCTCGTTTTTTCTTATCCTTGTAATTAATTTTAGGTTTAATATTATTAATATTTCTGGTAATAATAGGAGCGCTTTCAAACGTGTCTTCTCGTTAAGTTAGAGTACTTTCTGCTGTCAGTTTAGTTGCGTTCAGGGGGGAGGTTCGTTTAGTTTTATCTTCCCTTGACGTTCCATCTACGAGGCGGGCCATGAAAGGCACTACATAAGAAGCTGGATGAATATTGCTGATACCTTGGGTTACAGGTTTTGACGCAGTGTCGTTCACTGAGAAAGTTCTTCTCGCCAGAATCCAAAAGACGTAACATCGTGTGATCACGAATTCAGTTCGCCGATTGTGTTTACGTCTGCCCCAGGAATAATAAAGTGTTTATGTCTACCTGAGTGGGTGTTTGAAGAGTAAAGAACGCTACAATACACCGCGCTTGCGTCCAGAGATTATTTGCTTGGCCGCAGTGGAACCAGTGGTCGTCGGTTTCGTCCACTCGGCAGTGAAGCACAGTGGCGTGTCGGCGAGATTTATCCAATGCAGTCGATGTCGATTTACTTCTTTCCAGTACACCGTTAGATACCGCGCTGAAAGAACGTCTGATTGGAGAAAGCGTGCGTGGAGCGCTTACCATATGTTCCGCCATAGATCATATGAAAAGTTCGACGGGGCTGGGTCAGCGACACTGTTGTAACAGATCATACACCGCTTTCGTCTGAGAGAAACGAGCCACTGGCATAGTTTGGTATATACAACTGCGCTCCAGGGAAAAACGTCGGATGTAACAGAAAATAACTTTTTGATATAGTAACGGTGGCTGTTACAGAGTCCGGAGCAAAGACAGTGAGACTGCGGACGATATCGCCAGATTTTTAGTTGGGAGCTGACGTAGAGCGCCATGACTCTGGTCGGCACATGTTAGTCCCATCCCACGACGTTCCCAAAGGAGTGCAAGAGTGTCATATTGCACTTTGAATGTCATTCCTGAACTGACATAGGAGCCCAATGCAGCCACCCTGGAGAATTGGAACCAGTGGCACCTGAGCCACGTGGGATATGTCAGATGCATAATAGACGTTCACATGTTGCGCACATTGAATGATGTAAAATCGTAGCCAGTGATTTGCTTGACTTATCCTGATTGTCTGTAGCAATCACCTACCGTTGATTGCTGCTGAGCGACGGAGATCGGCTGAGAAATCCAAGCCAAGACGTCGTACCGTGGTGGGAACAAACTACCAACGCATGCCTCTGATAGTCGCATACCAATCAGCAGGACCTTGGATTTTGACACGTTGAGCGAGCAGCCCGATGCGTAGCCGTAATTCGCCACCCCAGTCAGGGCTCCTCATACACTGTTGTCACTGCGCACGTAAACGACAAGATCGTCTGCGTAGGCTGTAAAGCAGGAGAGGTTTCTGTGCAAAGTCGTACCTTCCAAACGTTGGCACAGTTCCTAAAGCAGTTCTTATACGACGAAAGCGTATAAAATGGTAAATATGGGCAACCTTGCCAAACCGATCGTGTTATGATCACGGGTGGCGTGTCGAACGTTTTACATGATTTTCGAGGTCGCGGCGGACAGAAACCGCGTAACTACTGTTACCATGTCAACAGAGAAACCAATTTGCTGTTGAAGTGTCTGCAAATAGATTGGGTCAACATGGTCCAAGGCCTGGCAGAAGTTGAATGAAGCGAAGGCACCAGGGAGACGTTGGCAGCGGGAAAGAGCTAACCTGTCTGGGTAACGGCAAAGAGACATATTGATATTGCTTCCTCTTAAGGACGCTTAGTCGCAGGATGTCACGTACTGAGCGTGCTGTGCGACCTTGAGTCGCGATACTTACAATCGTGTAAATATTTTCATGTCGCTGTTGAGCAAAGTTACTGGCCGATAATCTTGCATCCTTGATAACCCGTGTCGTCTGTGAACAGGAATAATGGGACTGCTGTTGTCGGGGACATCGGTTCTTGGGCGACTTCGTCCATGTAGGTGCCAATAGGTTAAATCTCCTACAGAATACAATGGGGATTTGTTATTAGGTCCGGAGACTTATAATTGGTCTCGATTTAATTGCGTCTAGTATTTTATCTGTGGTCACGTCTACCTGCAGTTCACGTGTTTCCTGCACTGTGAGAGTACTCTGAGTAAGTTTTGCTACCTCGGAAATCAGTTTCGAAGAATGCAGCACAGCTCCAAATAATCGTGTGAGATGGCTATGAAAGACTCCTCCAAAGGCGTATTGGGTCTCGTGCCGGTGACCTTCCGCATCAGTGACGATGTAAATCAGAGACCGGCGTCGTCATTGTGTTTTCTGGTGGACATGGTACTTCCTTCCAGGTGGCGGTTCAAGGAGATCTGCGCCTTTGCTCTGTGAACAATCTTCTCCCGAGCTGGCGGGAAACCACCGTCACGGAGAATGGAATGACAAGTTCAAGGTATTGGTTCGCCTTGTCTTAACGTCTTGGAAATCACTCATCAGTGTCTTACGTAGTGTTTGCACAGGAATGTCACCAAGGTAAGGTGACGACGCAAACATCGTCCATGAATTTATGTCATATCTCGACAGCCTGGAGCGTTCAGGTGAGACACACTGAGTTCCTAAAGAATATGAATGTTACACACGTTGTGATACAGCGAGGGGCTAGACTTCAGAACGATGGATACCCGCTGCGATGGGGCGGGTGAGGTATATGTGATCTAAGCGGCTCGAGGAATGGGCAGTGTAAAATATAAAACCCGGTCGGGTTACGTGGTGCCTGATGTGAGTACCCTGGGGATTGGTAGGCGATCCCTTGAGACGTGTTGAAAATCATCTTGTGGACCCTTGAAAAGCGGCGTGACCTCCTCGGCAAAGAATATATTTCAGTCATGACGGCAACTAGAGCCTGATGGTGTGTAAATATTAATGATACGGACGCCAGAACCGGTAATGGCGACATCCCAAGGTATGCAACGTCCTCAGATGGAAGCTCGTTCCGTAGATCACGTGCGAGTCGTACCCAGTTTACCCACTGAGGACTGGGAAATCAGTGACAAACACCACCTGTAAGGGCGAGTTATTAACATCTGTCGAGTAGATGGTGTCTCGAATTATCTCCAGTTTTGGTGGAGCGTGAATGGTGGCCAGATTCATTGTTATGTAGATGGAGACCTGCAAGGGCTACACAATGCTGACGGAAGTCGCTGACTTGCCGGCTTTCCCGCGGTTGCGGAGACATGAAAACTCAATATTTGATTTTTATGTGTTTAACAATTAATCGTATTTAATAATATAAATTTTCTTACAATGAGACTAATATTTGTTACTATTATTCAAAATTTATTATCTTATATAAATATGTACTTGCATCTGCATTTTTCCATTACTGTCTTACCTATCTGTGACTGATCACGATAGACTGCGAATTACTCCAACGGGTCAACTAGTAAAAGTAATACTACGGTTATTAATTATAAAAACTACTCTCTGTCTCTCTCTCTCTCTGTCTCTCTCTCTCTCTGTCTCTCTCTCTCTCTGTCTCTCTCTCTCTCTGTCTCTCTCTCTCTCTGTCTCTCTCTCTCTCTCTCTCTCTCTCTCTCTCTCTCTCTCTCTCTCTAAGTAGTTCCAAAACACTTTTTCTTAAAAAATTTCATAAAGATCACTTGCATAGATTCGGAGTTCATCGCGGACAAACACCACGATAGGTGAATTTCATAGATATAAAGATACTGTTTAGTATTTTCATTTTATTTTCATTTCATAAAGACGACCTATCATGCGGAGAACAATGATTCAATTCATGTAAATTCAATGTTATAAAATTTGTTCTACCTAAAAAACAAAAATAAATAAATAAAATAAATCGCAGGACTATGAGGAATAAGGTCGGCAGAGATTTATTGCTTCGTCAAGCTCAAGGATTTCAAATCACTGACGCAGGTGGTAGACCGAGACAATTTTAGCAGTAAAATTTGCCATGAAACTATGTATTCATAAAATTGACCACGGTTCGACTTTTATAAACAAAACAAGACATTGAGTCGTCGTTGTACCGGTATTAACGACCACGCTTTTTCATATGTCCAAATATTGAGATTTGCACAACGGGCGCCTGAATATGGTTTAATTGTAAACCGAAACCGGTTGCGCAATTAAATAATTGTTATACAGCTGCTGGTACTTTCTCCCACCTTCAAATTTATCAGCGGTAGTCCCAACAAATTGATTATGGAGAGAATCAAATTTGCATGCATGCGTCAACGTAGACGAGGCAGCCTCGACTGTGTGTGGAGCCGGCAGCTATCAAAGCAGTGACGTCAGCGACCGCGCAGTATGGGGGTGGCTTTGATGGTGGCACGCGTGCACGCCCACGTGTTGGCCGGTGCCCAGGTGTGCAGAGGGCGGCGCTGCGTGTCGGCTATCGACCAGGCGCGGTCGTGGTCGGCGGTCGTGCTCGTGGTCGTGGTCGACAGGTACACCGCAGGGCAGGGCAGGCGCGGCAGCAGCCGCACACAGGGGCACTCGCCACCGACACCCTCTGGTCGGGCAGAGGGGGCAGCTATCGCACCAACAGTCGCTTTTTTGTCAATCCTTTTCGCCTCCGGTTTTATCCGCTAACAGCACTCAAAATAACCGGTTTTTAACCCTCGAGCGAGCGCGACTGTGTATAAAGTGCACCAACGGCAGATAAAATTTTTTCGCAGTCTCTGCGTGTTTTCTGCCGGATAATAAAATCAAACTGATTCAATATTTCGACGGTACAGCTGTCCGCAATCTTCAGGAAACTGTTGTTGCTTAGTCCCGCTGAATACTGGAGCAAGATCGAAGTACGGCGTCCTATATAGGCGTCGGTCGCGTGCACGGCGCATGCGCCGGCCGTCACAGTTGCTACCTTCTAGACAGGGCTGGTGGCGCCACCCCTAGTGAAACAGGGCACAACGATATATCGCACCTAACATTAATCAGTCCCAGGTGCTGGAATCCGGGTCGAACAATGCAATTTGATATTATTTAATAATGGATTCCATTTTCTACTAAGAGGAAACCCGATGTCTTCATTTATTACATTGTCCGTCACCCTGATTTCAATGGCTTCTCTGTAAACACTGTTCCAGAAACCGGATGTATTGGTTAAAATGCGGGTTTCATCATACATCATCTTGTGTCCTTCCGTTAAGGATTGTTCTGCTACCGCCGATTTATCCGACTGCAACAGTCTCGTGTAGCGGGAATGATCCACGCATCTATCATGTACAGTTCGAAGTGTACGGCCAATGTATGCCTTGTCACACTCACACGGTATTTTATAAACACCGGGTTTCTTGAGTCCTAGGTCATCTTTGACGAAGCCGAGCAATGCCCTAATTTTTGACGGCGGACGGAAAACAGTCTTCATGTTAAAACTTTTTAATAGTCTTCCAATTTTAAAAGAAACGCCCCCGGCGTAAGGAATGTAGGCTACAGCCCTATACCAACGTGTTTATTAGGGCATTGCTCGTCTCCGTCAAATATGACCTAGGACTCAAGAAACCTGGTTTTTACAAAATACCGTGTGAGTGTGGCAAGGCATACATCGGCCGTACACTTCGAACTGTACATGATAGATGCGTGGAACATTGCCGCCACACGAGACTATTGCAGCCGGATAAATCGGCGGTAGCAGAACACTCCTTAACGGAAGGACACAAGATGATGTATGATGAAACTCTCATTGTAACCAATACATCCGGTTTCTGGAACAGTGTTTACAGAGAAGCCATTGAAATCAGGGTGACGGACAATCTAATAAATAGAGACATGGGGTTTCCTCTTAGTAGAAAATGGAATCCATTATTAAATAATATCAAATTGCATTGTTCGACCCGGATTCCAGCACCTGGGACTGATTAATATAAGGTGCGATACATCGTTGTGTCCTGTTCCACTAGGGGCGGCGCCACCAGCCCTGTCTAGGAGGTAACAACTGTGACGGCCGGCGCATGCGCCGTGCACGCGACCGACGCCTATATACGACGCAGTACTTAGATCTTGCTCCAGTATTCAGCGGGACCCAGCAGCAGCAGTTTCCTGAAGATGGCGGACAGCTGTACCGTCGAAACATTGAATCAGTTTGATTTTATTATCCGGCAAAAAACCCGCAGAGACTTCGAAGATTTGACACGCCGGGAAAGCCTACGAAGTTACGGCATATAACATTGTTTTGCACCGTTTCATTGTTTTTTGACAAGACCAAGCCCCTACCTATTCCTGTATCATACTTTCAGCTAGAATAGTGAGAAGTTGAGTTGTCATAGGTTCACTTGAGCTACAGTAATTTAAAATAAACTGCGAGTTGGTCATCTTAGTGTACAAAGTACGCCACGCGCCTTGGTCATGTAATTTTTCGACCATTTTTTATTTCGCTTCTTTCTATGCAAATGGAATGATAACCCGTTACAAGTGGATATATTACTGTGTAGTGCGAGATTCAAGCTGAAAAACTTGATTGTCTACTCAACGAGGATCCAGATTTCAACACTGTACCAGACAACGATAACGATGACGACTGAGGAAGAAGAGGAACTTATCACACGATGTGACCGCTATTCAGATTCTGATAAATTCCATGATTCATATGATGACTGAAGAGCTACTCTCCACTGGTATTTTTATTGGGAGTAACAAAACGTGTGAACGGAATAAAATGTGTCCTAAGCTGCTTTCCAAAACAAAAAGAAAGAATACTGTGAAAATATTCCCTGGGCCTACAAGTGTTGCGAGAGGCGTCGCAAGTGAAAAAGAAGCTTATGTACAACAACTAACCTTGAAGTGATAAATGAAACACTAAAATTTACGGACATATGTATTCAATCTAACAAAGAATGTATACAATATTCCACAGACAGGGACGCTAAGGAAAGTCCAGGTGTGAAACAGTGGCTTTGTGTGGTTGCTATATCTCATTGGCACTAAGAAAGCGAACCACACAAATGTGATTGAACTATGGACAGCAGATGGTACAGGTATGGAAATTACGATAACTGATGAGCTGCAGAATACGTCTGTTCCTTTTTTATGATGTATCCGTTTTTACAAGAAGAGTAAAAGACAAGAAAGGAAATTATAAGCTTGCTTCAATAAGGCAGATATGACTTTGTGGCGCACTGTAAGAACGTTTACAGTTTGACAATTTGTGAGAGTAGGTGAAACGTTGCAAGCTTTCTGAGGTCGATGTTCTTTTGATCAGCCTATTCCAAAGAAACCAGCGCAGTACGACAAAAAGATTGTTTTAGCAGATGCTAAAACACACTTGACAAGTAATATGGGAGTATATTGAGGAAAACAACCTAAAGGACCGTACGATGTTTCTAATTCTCCCTGTGATATTGTAGGAAGACTTATTACTCACACTGAAGGATCAGGGAGAAACGTTACTTACACTAGCTATTCTTTAGGCAACTCCCTTGAAAAATCCAGTAACATGCACCGGAACGTTGAGAAGAGACAAACGCGAGATTCCAAAAAAAAAATTTTATCTGTGAAATGTAGGGCGATTCACTTCTGTTTTCAGAATGATATAAAGCAAAGTGGCGTGGCGTGTATAACGCAAAGACCACGGCAATAAAATGATACGAAAGTTTTCTTATTTGTTTAATCAAATAGTAAATTAGCGATGTAATGTAAGTTTATTATATTGCTGTTTAAGTAAACTAGAATTAAAGTACGACTTAGCTCATACATGTTTCCCTTGATAGCATACTGACAGCTTTTGACTATATGTGTACAAAGTGCGCCGCGCGCCCGCTCGTATAACGAAAATCGGCGCGCCCACTCGAGGTTTAAACAGCCGATTTTAGGTATTTGATCGCTATTTTTTTTCTTCATTTATGAACCTCCAAGTAAGGCCAGAACTTCGGTCCCTTGTATCTGAACTCTAATCTTTTAGTATATTACCTCTACTTCGTGAGACAACATAAGGTGATGGTAATCACCGGTAAAAACATTAGTGGGAACCGCCAATTCATCAGAGGCGTGTGGATACCTGACAGGGGGAAATGGAAAGAAGTGGAAAGGGCCTTCGCGTTTTGACATTCTTCTCGGATATCAGGCAACATCTGACAGCGCGCCACACCAATGGCAGTCGAGGTATCTGATGAGTGTACACGACCCTCATCGCACACATCTGCAGGGCGCGAAACTCAGCGACAGTGCTGCCTGCACGTGTGTGCATATTGTTCCCCAGCCACACACACCACGCCATCATACATATGTATGGCCGCGGTGGAGTAGCCGAGTGGTCTAAAGCGTCTCGCTGCGGAGCGCGCAGTTGCTCGCCGCGGAGGTTCGAGTCCTCCCTAGGTTTAAGTAGTTTGTAAGCTACGGACTGATGATCTCACAGTTTGGTCCGATAGAATTACAAACATTTGAATACACATGTATGGCACTCCAAAAGACTCAGCAAAATTGCAGATACTAAAGGAAGTCCGTGATGTTGCTTCAGGCACACTACATTTTAGCACAAACACGCCCACGATGCAGAAGACAGACACGATACATACAGGCAGAAAAACCATGGGAGTACATAAGTACTGACACAAACACGACTAAAAAGGCACGCCCAAGTACAAACAACACCACTGCACGCGATCGTACCACACCCGTGGGCTAGCACTTACAGTTTGAAAATATTTAAACATAAGGTTAACAAAATTATAGTTACAGGTAGTCGTAGGCTATATATCTACATCTACGTAAATACTCCGCAAGTAATACTGAAATGCATCGCTGAAGGTTCATCCAACCGCTTTTATGATATTATGTGCCAGCAAAACATGTTCGCCTTCGGAATAGAATGTTGGCGAAAGAAATTTCACCAATAGATCTCGCCGCAATAAATAACGCATTTCTTTTAATGATTTCCACGGCAACTCGTGCAGCATTTCAGTGACAATCTCTCCCCCTATATCTCGACAGTACAAAACTAGCAGCCCTTATTTTATATCCCAGCCTCGTCGCCGCTTTTGTGTCTCGTTTCCGTCGTAGGTGTCGGTGGCCGAGTAGAAATACCGACACAGGAATAAAGGATGCACGCTTGTGCAGGTAGGAGGTAACCAGCCAGTGGGACAGCAGAAACTAGAAACACTAGAGTAAATTAGAACGAGATATATATTTCTTAGAGAATTAGTAATACTTAACTTTTACATAGCTCAGTACTTCAAAATGCTGATACATAGTTGAGCTAGAGGCCTGCCTAGTGCCTATCCGATAGCCAAGTCTTCACTGGTGCCTATCTGATTCCCAAGTGTTACCTGGTTCCTATCTCAGTCCCAAGTGAATGATGTCGTTCAGTGGTGGCCACGAGCGGAGTTGTAGCAGAGGGCGCTCGTGGCTGACGTCGTAAGAACGCCGAGCCGTGCGTGCATGGCGGCGCGCGGCGAAAGTAGGTAGCGCACTTTAGACTTGTGCGATACCAGACCTTCTTTGAACTTTCTCTAAATCGTTTGTCAGTCGCACCTGGTGCGGATTCCTCAATGCACAGCTATACTCCAAAATAGGACGCAATAGTGTACTGCAGTCAGTTTCTTTAGTACAAATGTTGCATCTTCTATATATTCCGCTAATGAACCGTAGCCTTTGGTTCGCATACACTACAATATTTTTTGTGTGTTCCTACCAATTTAAGTTATTCGTAATCGTATTTAGTTGAATAGACGACCTGTAGATTTGACTGAATTATCGTGTAGGTTTAACGGATTTCTTTTGGTGGTGATATGGATGACTTCACATTTTTCATTATTGAGGGTCAATTGCCAATTTTTATGTTTTACACCGTGCATATACTAAGGCTAAGAGGTACAGCCATAGGTGATACCATTTTCTGACTATTGTATGAGCTACAACCATTACCACCCCTAACTTAAAACACACACACACACACACACACACACACACACACACACACACACACACACACACACTAATATAGAGATATATATTTCTTTTTATATATTTTATTTATATATGTATATTAATCTTGCACTAGTGATATTTTGATTCCCTAAGGTGACGAAGAGAATTATGGTATAGAACGAAAGACTGTCGCTTTTGGTGATTTGGACTGTCATGCTTGTTGACAAAAATATATAAAATCCAATAAGCTAGGCATGCTCCAAGTATACCACATCAATCATATAATCTAAGGAGCGAGATATGCAACATAATTGTGAATCATCACTTAACAAACGTGGAAAGAGAAGTAAAACATATTAGGATTTAGATACAAAGTCATAAGTAAGTAACCTCATCTATCCTACTTCAAAAGGTCTTAAAAGTGTATGCAACATTAACATCGTATGTTATAGCTAAAGACCTATAATATGTATATTGCCGCGGTGGAGTAGGCGAGCGGTCTAAAGCACATCGCTGCGGAGCGTGGAGATTCGAGTCCTCCCTGGGGCATGGGTATGTGTGTTTGTCCGTAGGTTAGTTTACATAGGTTTAAGTAGTTTGTAACCTTCGGACTGATGACCACGTAGTTTGGTCCGATAGATTTACAGACATTTGAACATTTTGAGTATGTTTATTGCTGGTAACATACGAAATCTCTCGCCTAAGCAGAACACCAGTCTTGATGGGTATCCATGTAGGCACTTTCAACAAGCGTAGCTTGTTATTTTAACATTCGCCTATGTAACAAACTAAATATCAACATGTAACTGCCTATGAAGCATTACGCAGTTGAACCGCAAACCTACACTCACAAACGTTGTGTATTACCTGCAAGACCCACTATGACAAATGTATCTTAGGTGATGAGTGGCATAGCATTATACTTATGTCATAATGACAAAAAAGGGGAGAAGGTATAAATACATTGGTTCTATCACAACATAGAACCAGATGGCCGCACGTAAAATCTGAATAATTCATATAATGTTAAGTTATGGGATTGGTAACATATGAACCTCAATGAAAAGGAGATTCCTGATGAACTCAATTCAAATCAAGGGCATTGAACTCCATAAAATGTTCGCTCACGACACTCCGAACGTTGACAAAACCCCATCAAGGAAACATACTCTCATGATAAGACATGTGGACTAACAAAACATTCATCGGATTATAAAACAATGTTGTAATGGTCTATGCCTCATCACATTAACAAATCAACACTACTCTCTAACATATAAAAATAAATCATTGTCAATTTTCTCTGTCAGGGGACGTTCACTTATTTGTAATTTGGTGTGTAGATTCCAACCAAGGACCAGATCTTTAATGCTAATAATTTTCTATAGTAGCAATTTAACAGTTATTAAAATATCTTAATATCTTCACAGAATCTACGTAAGAATAGGGATAGGTTCCACAATGAATTTATATCCAGTAATATTCCATTTTTTTCGCAGTAAATAATGTAGATTTGTGTTGTAAAAACACTAGTAAAGTCAAAACGCTATTGTAAAATTTAGCACTAACATAGCTAGCCGGTGAACAAATAATAAATCACTAATGAAATAAATAATATTAAAAAACTCAAGTTACAAACGAGTATTTTTTACTATTTCGAGTTCAACGTGGGGGATGAACCCACGAAACTGAGAATAAAAGTCTCATGCTCTACTGACTGAATTGGGCTTTTGCAGTCTCCTGCCAGGAATCGAACCCAGGCTCCCTGCGCGGTAGTCGGCGACATTTCCAAGTGCTATCTAAGTACGGCACTGCTTGAAGGGAGTCGTATCACCCTACCTCGACAATGTTAAATTGGCTATATAAATGCCCCGTTTATAATAGTTCTTTCGATTGTATTGGCAGTATCAATGGCAATTTCATTTTGTTTTATTGGTAATTCATCTACATAAATTTCTACATTAGTTATTAGTATAAGTCGTTCAATGCTACAAGTGGTTCAGTTTTTATATTTGAAATCTTTATCTAACAAATTTTGTTCATATTTATTGAACACATCAGTAAAATTTATTGTTGTCTTATAAAACTCGAATGGTGGATTTTGTGTTAGTGCTAAGACCTCAGTAGGATTCTGTTTGTATGTGAGGTTTTGGATTTTTTCCTATGTGTAAAACTTACTTTTTGGCTAATAAGATTTACATGTTAGTGTACAAATCTTGAAACATAGTAACAGTCTTAGTACAATTTTATTTTATTAAGACAAATGTGCAAAGTACATATCTTGATTCAAGTCTGTTTTGTGATGGATTTTGTTCTTGATTTCTTGTTCTACCCATAGATTGGCAGCATATTTCTCGACAGCTGGTATTATTGAAGGCTTTGCAACAATCTTGATACTGACGTATGTAGGAATAATTTTATTTTTATACATACTTTGTTAAACTTCACACTTTCGATTAATTTAATCATTTTTATCTTCAATCTGATGAGATGTAAGAATTTCCCCATTATGTTGTATGACAATTTGTAATTTTCTGTACCATTTGTGTGAAACATTTTATCGTTTCATGATAGATGCCACTGTATTCGGCCAAAATGAAAATGTTTTGAAATTTTTGAAAATTGTTAATATCTCAGACGATCACACGTCGGACTTTTTCTAAAGGTTTAACACTTCCTGTTTCAGTATACAGTTGGAGAATACTGCAAAGTGTCGTTGCAGAAGGAACGTTGCTGTCAGGAAAGAGATTACCATACGTCTGACGAACTTCATTTCTGAGAGCCTTGATATACGAAGAATTGATATCTCCTCTCTCTCTCTCTCTCTCTCTCTCTGCATTCTTTAAAATCGTGGAACAATTGCGTAGATATGTGTATAATCCCAATCATCGAAGTAGAATGAACAGTCTGAGCACGGATGGAGAACATGGTGACAGATTATTCTTCATTCGATTGTGGGATATGTGATACGTTAACGTTAATAAAAATATCGAAACAAGTACTTTGCTTTTTGTAATACGATGTTTGTTTGATATAGACATTACCGTTTTTTAATTTTCAAATATCTGTAATTTTTGCCTATTATAGCCCCTCCTGTCATGAAATGAAAGATGTATTACATAGAAGAATTACTTTTTTCCTGGAAAATCGATTTCTACAACAGAAATTAGAGGTTCCAATGTAATTCACTCTCTTCCCACCCTTTGAGGTGGTGCAGAGCGTCGAAGTGAATAACTTTTATTCCAACTTTTTAAATCCGATTTTTATTTTTCCAAATATTGCTAAAAACGGTTTGAAGTGCCACACCCTGTATGATTCGAAACATGGTGAGTACGACTGTGCAACTTTCATTAGGGTATCGTATACAAATTTGTAGTATATTGGGGCAGTACATTCGTGATATATAACAAAGTTAAATAACTAATGTTAATTATATAGTACAGATAAGTTTAGTGATATAAATATAGCAAAATAATAACAGCCAACCAGTTGCAATAATAGTCGTTTAATAAACTTTTGACCACGGTTTCGACAGATATATACCCGTTTTCTTCAGAAATACATGTATAGCTATAGACAATGTGACAAATTAAAAATTCATAATAGTTATGCCTGAAATATTCTTCATACCAAGCCTACTGTCTAAAACATTGTGAAAGACAATTCAGAATAAAACTGCTACTCACTATACTTGCATATAACAGGACTGACATGCCTATGATATGCAAGTATAGTAAGTAGCAGTTTTATTCTGATTCGTCTTTCACAATGTTTTAGACAATAGGCTTGGTATGACGCATATTTCAGGCATAACGATGATGAATTTTTAATTTATGATGTCACATTGTCTATGGTATTCATGTATATCTGAAGAAGACGGGTTTATATATGTCGAAACCGTGGTCAAAAGGTTATTAAACAACTATTATTGCAACTGGTTGGCTGTTATTATTTTGCTATCCTATAACCGTTGCTGATACGCAGTCATGTTTAAAATATTGATATAAATATCAATGTAAATACAAATAAACCATCCCTGAGACGAATTTTCGTCTCGAATGTGTCAAAGACAATGATAAATCTGAAGCATTCAATTAAAATTTGTGATGCGACCGGGAATCAAAGACAGACCTCCACACTTACTAGGCAGATGTCTTGCCACTAGACCACCGCTCCACTAACGATTAAAGTGCCTCGGAATATTCTAATCACGATTTCCTTCACGTCACAAACTTTAATACAGCTTCCGTGTTCCATAGAACATTGCCACTACTCCCAAGGCTCTGCATGCAGCGGAATGTTCCAATATGTCCATTGCCGAGGTGCTACTCCGTTGCATAGAGAGCTTTGGCAGTAGTGGGAATATTCTATGGAACACGGAAGCTGAATTAAAGTTTGTGACGTGAAGGGCATCGTACTTTCACTTTTCCGAGGCGCGTTAATCACTAGTGATGCGCTAGTATAGCGGTAAGACGTCTGCCTATTAAGCATGGAGGTCTGGGTTCGATTCCCGGTCACAAATTTTAATTCAATGCTTCAGATTTATCATTAAGTTTAGTGGCATTCATTTGAGTAGTGTATAAAATTTGTATTAAATTGGCAAAGTGCCTTGTGAGGATTTTGACAACAGCTTAAAATAAGGATTTGTATTTACATAGTCTAATATATAAAGTAGAGTGTAGTATGTGTGTACGTGATGCAAACAAATCTACAGTTTCTATCCAGTCTTTTTCAAATTTTGTACACGTGAGCTTCAATCCATGGGGGCGGTCGCCGTAAGTGTAAGAATCACGTACGATACATAGTTCACAAGATATTGTATCATAAACAATGAGATGCGCGGAAAACTGCTACATTTAGCGACAATACTGCTCATTTTCTCCTAAACCACTGGACCGATTTCAACCGAATTTGGTACACACACATTCCTTACCGTGAGGTAACAATTTCTGCATGGTTAAGAATAACATGATACATGGTTCAGAAGATATGACTTCATAAACAGTAGGAATCGCAAAATAAAACTGCCACATTATGCGGCAATATTTTATAAATACGCTATATCAGAATGAGTGTACTTAGCGAACTGCAACAAACTTTAAACATAATTTCAGACATTTATTAAAGTTTCTCGCTGACAGCCATAGCAAAATGATGAAAGCAAAAATATTTCTCGCTTACTACTTTTTCGGCATTCGGTATGACATAATTTATAATTTGTACACTATACATTGTAGCCGCAAGAAATTTTACAGAAGTATACAAGCATATAGTTGAGTGTTTGGTGTCGCACAAGTCTGAAGTGCGCGCCACGTACTTTCGCAGCGCGCCGCCATGCAAGCACGGCGAGGCGTTCCTACGACGTCAGCTATGATCGCCCTCTGCTACAACTCCGCTCGTGGCCACCACTGAACGGCATCGGCCACTTGGGATTAGGACAGGCACTAGGACTCATCAGTAGGCAGGCTTCTACCAAGTTATACTATGTATCTCCATTCCACTAGTCTTCAGTTAACAAAGTTAAGTATTATAATCTATCTTCGTAATATATTGTTCTAATCTAGCTTAGTGTTTCTAGTTTCTGCTGTCCCACTGGCTGGTCACCACAGACACTGTACCTGCATACGCGTGCATCGTATTTCCCTGTGTCGGTCTCTCTCTACTCGGCCACCGACACCTAGTACAACCGGCGGAAACGAGACAAAAGTGGCGACGAGAATGGGATACAGAAGACTGTACCTTCTAAGTTGCATCACAGTACGACACGTAGTTTGAGATATGAGCACATAACAGTAACACTCATGGAAAACCGCTCCATCACACACACTAAGTTTTAATCTATGACTACTAATTGCATTGCCAAGAGATTTTACAGACATACAGCCATTATACAAATGAATATATACCTGAAAAATGGGAGGAATAAATAAGTAAATAGCCGGGCAATGGCAGGTTTTCAGCTAGTAGTGTATATAAGGCAGGTGGTATAGAACTAGCATCACGTGTCAAAAATGGAATGTTATCAGGACGAATATTAGGAGATATCTTGAGAATGTCAGTCAATAGGTACAGAGGTGTATTGTTAACCCTCCTACTACCAGAATTTTTTTGTTACACTGAGTACCGTTGGGGTCAATATGACCCCAAGTAATTATCACGGGATATATTGGTAGTATTTAATTTATTTTAATGAACTGACACAAAAGCATACATTACTGATTGAAACCTGGTGAAGTAGATATATAAGCACTTACAGATCTTGTCTCAACACTTGATCTTATAGATCCTTACATAAAACAAAACATCTCTTTACATTTAAAACAAAGAATGTCTGTATGGTGTTTACAGACATAGGAAAAGCATCTCCTGCACGTTTCTGAATGTTTTCTATCCACTGAACGTTCGCACAGGTAGCACCGTCCACGTTTTACCCCCGTATCCACTTGTGCTGAAGGAGGAGGAGGACGAGGCAGAGAAGCTTTGCTGTGCTGACTTCTGTTTTTCTGTACTAGACTTGTTCCCAGTTCCAGAAGAAATTATCTTCTTTTGTAGTTGGTTTTTTTATTCCAGTCAGGGTTTAAGTCCAACCAAATTATGAAAGCATTCTGGGCACTAATATCCAAAATATTATAAAAAATCACCATGGGCCATCTTCTTGTCATACGTTTTGTGGTTTAGGTTCTGACTAACTTGTTCATAGTGTCTACACCTGATTTTGTTGCATTATGGTCTAGGATTATAATAGGTTTCGCTGCTTTGCCGTCACCTATTTCCTCACTGAAATGCATAGTACTCAGCAAATCTCCAACGTCTTCATCAGAATCTTCAGTTGATTCACTACTTCCAGAAATGACACCATCAATCTCTTCGTCGTCATCAGACGCTGTATCTCCTAATTCCTCTTCTTCATTCAAAATTGCTTGTATTTCAACAATACTCAGACGTTTTCTAGACATAACGTAGTTCTTTCACACGCTGCGACAAAACACTAGCAACAACTGAGGCAACACACAACAACTGCTGAGGAAAGAAACGACAACAATCGGTATAAATAAGAAGTGGAAAGTGTTAGTTTCATTGTTGCAGGTGTTTCCTATAACATCTGTTCAACGTAATATTCGCTGTTATGTTTTTATAATGTTACATTCAAGAAACAAAACAAACAAAAATTACTTTGGGGTCATGCTGACCCCAGTGGTACTCAGTGCGTAGTCCATGAATAAATTTTGATATGTTGTAAATGTAAAACTGAATATGTCATTGCATACAAGGAAGTTAGAGAGACAAAGTCATAAATTTTGAAAATAATTGCATTGAAAATAAGGAAGATATAGATTTCAATTGTGCTTATGGGGTCATATTGACCCCAGTGGTAGTAGGAGGGTTAATATGAGGAGCTACTTTTCAAAACGCACAACGTCACAAAAACTAAATTTTTGAGGAGAAGCGAAAAACGTATACCGCAAAAAATATTCGATTTATTATTCCGAATTTTACACCACACACTCAGATAGTGCTTTAGATACAAATGTGTTTAATACAAGGAAATTGCTTTTTATATTTTCAAGCTATGAGCACTTTAGTGATGGACAAAGTACGTTTTGTTGGGTTCTGTTGCACAATCTGCCCTTTTGATTTATTCTTCATTCGTTTTCTCCTTCTCGTTCCTCTCCCACAGTCACACATTCACTCTCTATAATACTCTCTATCTCAGCACAACAATGATTTTACGCCTGACTTCCTAACAGACAGAATGATAAACGTTTATATACAACAATGCTGTTATACTGGAAACAAATATTAACTGATCATTGTTGGTCACTTAAATGGTTTCCCTTTAGTCCAAGAGTTTACATTGCAGCCAAAATATCTTAATTAAAACAAAATAAAGGCAACTGTTGGACTTAATGTAGTTTGATTCAATCATCTTAGAGGACGAAATGCTATTTGTTGCATCTGCTACTATTCAGCGCTCTTTTTGAGGGTGTTAAAATGCGTTTTGACACAATCTGATTGCAGGAGTGTGTAGAGAGGGTAATGAAATATAGGATTCCATATCAAACTCAATTTTGTCCACCAGTGCACATAATGCGTTTTGAAAAGTTGCTCCTCATGTGCATTCATGTTAGGGTTGCCAGATTGAACTCGAGGCAGGCTCGGAGACCAGACGTGCCCCTCCCTACCTCTTGGCCAATGACTCACCCCCCCCCCCCCCCCCCCAATCAGGATCACACGAAAATACTAAAACACTAATCATCTCTTCCCTCCCAGCAAAATTGGCAGCAGAAGTGGCGGCAGCATCAAAGCTGCTCACATCAACAGCTGCGCCTTCCAAGAGTTGCCGCTTGTGGCTACGCGCGCCACCAAGAAAAGCTTCTCACTGGCTCCATGTGAAGAGAAAGGGCACAGTTACCGTCTGCTCCGTGTTACGACCGCTTGCTGCCGCGTAAAGAAGTAAACTTGAGGGCATAAAATGATTAAACGTAATAGTGCTATCCTTTCTATGAGAGATAAGATTATTCGAATAAACCAGTTTTCCGAACACCCACGTTCCCCAATTCGTTCGGATAATCGACGTTCTAATGTAATATCAATTAAACATTATACACCGAAGTACAATTGATCGTTGTTGATATCCTGTGTAGTGCTATACCACGTACGGCGAGAGTTGAGCTCTGACAGCTAGCAGCGCAGTTGCCACGGTGCGCGAGGCTGCTCCCGCCAGAGGTTCGAATCCCCCTAGGACATGGATGTTGTGTCCTTAGTTTAAGTTACGTTAAGTTCGATGTAGATCGTCGCCACATGAACATAGTACTTAAAAAGGGTCGTAAAAAAAGACCCGGAGAATTCATTCCAAACCCGGGCATTCCGGGCGGCGCCCGGAGATCTGGCAGCCCTATTTCATGTCTCTTTGGAAGCTGCCTCAGTGTCGGGCAGCTATCCTCACGAGAGACCGGCAGCCTGGTAGCCTGCTGCTGGAGGGAGCGTGCCTGTCAGCGCACAGTGCAGCTCCCTGCTGGGCCTCGGTTGCCGTTTATCGGCCCCTGGCTGGCTCCGGCGGGTGACGTACGGCGGCGTGCGGCAGCTGTCGCCGTGAGATACGAGCGCCGCAGCTACCTGCCGCCGCCCGACAAACTGCCCTGTCATGACACCCATCGACACCAGCCCGCTCACAATCTACCAAGAGGAGGCTGCGTGTGCTGGCGACCATTTGGCCTGCAGGCTGCACTCTGCTCATGTATATACAGTGTGGTGCTAAAACTGTATGTCAAAAATGAGGCGGCAGGTTGAAGCAACCGAACTAAGAAGTACTGTCGGAAAGACATTACATCGCTAGCGTGTACACAAGTATGAAAGAATTGAAACTTAACAGGAAAGAGGTGCTTGAAGGACGGTGCATGGATGGGCGTACATTACAAAAGACGTCAGGTATGTCGATCACTTTGTTGTCCTTTTTTTCATAGCTTACGGAACTTAACTACGGGGTCATCAGTCCCTAAACTAGCGAACGACTTATCAACTAGCTTATCCTAAGGACGGCACAAATATCCATGCCCGAGGGGGCAGTGTAGACCGTGACTGGAGCGCCTCAGTCCCCTCGGCCGGTGACGGGTCTTTCTTACATCTCAAAGGAAGAAATCCACGCAGGTTAAATCAAGTGAACTGGCCAGGGGATCTGGACCGCTCAGGCCTCTCCACTTCTGGCCATAGGTAGCGTTCAAACCGCGGCGGAGTGGCCAAGCGCATTGAGGCGCTACGCTACGATGCGCGAGACCGTTCCCGTCGGGGGTTCGAATCCCCCTATCCTGCATGGATGTTTGTTTCGTCTTTAGTATAACGTAGTTCATAAGTATATAATTTTGTGTGTGTGTGTGTGTGTGTGTGTGTGTGTGTGTGTGTGTGTGTGTGTGTGTGTGTGTGTTCCGAAAGAACAGACGTTAATTCTGTGTCCCCACTGGTATAGGGGGCCAGCGCAACTGCCTAGAAAGCAGGAGACCCAGGTTCGAATCCCGGCTGGGTACACATTTCTAGTTTTGCCCATTCGCAGTTGATGTCATATATTCTATGAATTTGTAGTTCATAAGTAGTTTGTAAATTTAGGGACTGATGACCCCGCAGTTAAACCCCTTAAGCTTAACGAACATTCGTAGCGTTCAAATGATTCCTGGTGTTTCAATTGTAGTGCACTGGAGCTCCATCGTGCTGGAACCACATTCGTCTGCGAACAGCTAGTGGAACATTGCCCAGAAGTTCAGGTATGATCTTCTTCGATAGCGCTACATCCATTGGTGAGCCTTGGCTTCTTCAACGATTTTCCTCCATATTTTTCGGTTATTTACTGCTTTTTCCAACCCCGAACTGCCATTCTTATGAGATCTTATATTACGTCATCAATCCATCTTCTTCTCGGTCTCCCTCTTCACCAAGCCGAATACATTTCACCCTTCATAATTTTCCTTGGAATTCTGTCCTCTGCTATTCTCTCCACGTGCCCTAGTCATCAAATTTGCTGTGATTTCAGAAATTTTACTATGCCCCTACCCTGTAAAAATACTTGTAATTCAGTGTTGTTTCGTCTTCTCCAGCCTTCTTTCTCCTTTACTGGACCATAGATTTTGCGCAGTATTTTCCGCTCAATGGTTCTTAGAGCATTTTTGTCACGTTCAGTCAATGTCCATGCCTCTGACCCATATGTAATAACTGCGCGCACTAGTGAGTTGTATACAAACACTTGTTTTGTTTCTCTTCTAATAAGGCTATTTCTGAAAAGTTATATATTTGCAACGTAAGCCCTGTTTCCTGTTTTTATTCGTGCTCTTATATCATTTCCAATACTGTCATCACTTAGTATTGGGTTTGCTAAGTAGTTGAAAGACGACACTTGCTTAAAGCATTTCCCAATGATGATTAGGTCCTTAGGAGTTCTAGGGGGGGCCTCAGATCGTGACATTACCATATATTTTGTTTCGCTGTCATACTGTGAAGCCGATTTTTAATCTCTCTCTTTCCATTGCCAGGTATTAGAATGTATTGATATTTCTTCCTAGTATAGCAATGTTTCTTGTAATGATATTTTGATTGTGTGACCAGTTAAACGATGTGGTAGAATGTACCGATCTACTTATTACTCACAATGCCTACCCAAACAATAATGGAAAACCGTTCTTGGTTGGCATGCGCTATTGTGCCGTGTGGTTAACATGGGACCACCAGTGAGAATTATTTATTTTAAACAAATCAGATCGTGTAAGGTATCCACATCGGCAGCGAAGTTGTGATTGACGGAAGTCTGGTGTAGGTACCAACGAGCAATGTTCAGGCGTGGAAGATAATCGTCAGGTGTTAGTGCTTGCACTCTGAGTAATTGATACGCATGCATTCCGTTTTGATGCAAAGTCCTCAAAACATTTTGACACCCAACGCATGCCCTAAAGCTCTCTAAATTGTCGAAGGAGTGACTATCCTCTAATGTGTCTAATATTCTTTCCACTGCAGGAGTTCTGCTATATATCCTAATGTCCGCTCTACCCCTGAAAGCATACAACGATACATTCGAGCGTTGCTCTCGATCAAGATGCTCCAATTTTTCGAGGATCCGGCTCATTCCTATCGGGTAATTGCTCCATGTACGCACGTCCTTTTAGCATCTACTTCATTTCCTGGTGCGGCCCCATACATGCATAGGGAGCAGCTCTGAAACGATGCGTGCTGCTCTACATCCCTGCGGGAAATAATCCAGCTAGTGAAGCGCTTCTAAACGGCGCACCTTTCAGCGCTCTTTAACGGCTTAAAGCGCCATTACCAACCACACGTTCCTATACGAAATCTGCTTATTTCGGTCCTCTCTATATGCCGTTTTATATTTGAAATTTGTTTTACGACCATTCTTTATATACCAGGGGTGACCAGCCGGTCGAACGCGGCTGTTGGTCTAGTCGGTTTTGGCAAGTCAAAAATCATAGAGTTTATTATGCCTCATAGTAATAGCTGCATGTAGAAAACACCGCGTAACACAATTACTAACAGCGGCGAATATCATCTAACAGCTAAATAAGAAAATTGCAAGCACTGAAATCGCTATTAGCAGTCAAATAAAACATGTTTTCTTGGCCTATTAAAGTAAGGCTGCAACTGAAGCTTCTTTCCAAGTGAGTTATAGAAGTACGCAGAAGTTCAAATGTTTTCTGATGGCGAATACATCAAGGAAATTTTCGAATAAGTGTCATTCCCTGATCATGAATTTCAAAAATAAAAATGAATTTGAAAGGTCTGTTCAAGGTATACAGCTGTCTCGAAATACGGTGATGCACCGTATCTAAACGACGAGTGAAAATATAAACCAACAACATCAGAGAGATATCGTCCGCTGCGTTGCTTTTTCGCTACAACTTGACGAATCAACAGATATCACCGATACTGCACAGTTACCCATTTTTATTCGGGTGGTCTTTGACGATTTCTCGACGAAAGAAGAATTGCTAACTATAATTTCCTTGAAAGAAAATACTCGTAGCTTTAACTTCTCCACAGAATTCAAAGCATATATTAGCAAGATTTAGCTACCTTTGTACAAATTCGTATCAGTGACAACTGATGAGAATCCTGCAATGATAGATATTCATAACTGTTTTATTGCTCTTTGCTATAAAGACGAAGTCTTTCCAGATTTCATGAGCTACCACTGCATAAATCAACAAGTGCTGGCTTGTAAGAGATAAAACACAACCCATGTAATTGATATTTGTTTCAGGATTATAAATTCCGTAAAAGGAAAATATCTCCAAGGCGGCTTTTTAAGCAGCAATTAGATGAGAAGGAGCCGGATTTGGCATCCCACACTGACGTTAGGTGACTGAGTCATAGCAAGTTTCTGCAAAGGTTCAGAGATCTCATGCACGAAATAAAGTTTCTTGAAGAGAGAATTGATGATTATCAGCAACTGCGTGATACATACTGTCAATGTGAGTTAGAATTTTTAGGAGATTTTACCGGAAAAGTGAGCATATTAAGACAAGAAAATCACAGTAGCGGAAATGAGTTCTATTGCAGCATTTCAATGATAATTAACAATGAGAAGAAAAAAAATTTCAACTATTTCTAAACATCAAGGATAGAGGCCGTAATCTCTGCTATAGTGACCTCATACCAGGACAACTGCTCAATCACTAAGAAGTGCACAAATAGGAGTGTGCCTCGGTGGAATACTAACCTGGAAATGCAAAGGAAACAGGCACGAAGAATGTTTAGCCTTGCGAGGCGCAAAGGACAATGGGCAAAGTATCGTGAGGCCCTTGTCAGTTACAACCTTGCCATCAGACGGGCAAAGGAGGCATCCTGGAAGGTATTCTGTGAGGAAGTGGAGGGCACGGCTGCTCAAGCGAGACTACATAAAATCCTCACTAGAGTACCAACTAGTCCAGGAGGAACATTGAGGAAGGAGGATGGGTAGTATACAAAGACAGCACATGAAACGCTGGAACTGCTCCTCAAAACTCACTTTCCTCAATATACTCTGGGGGATAACTCAGACCAGAATGCGATTCCTGAGAGACAACGGTTCTCAGGTATTCGCAAAGAGGACTGGGATCTGGCCAAGGTGTGTGTCGATCTCAGTTAGGTCCGATGGACGGTGGGAAAATTTCAACCGTTGAAGTCACCTGGCCCCGATGGAATCTTTCCAGCTCTCCTGCAACAAGCGGAAGAAAATCTTATTAGATTCCTATGCAGGTTATTCAGGGTTAGCCTAGCAGCAGGAATCATTCCCAATACCTGGAGGGCAGTGAAGGTTGTCCTCATTCCAAAACCAGGGAGAATTGATCATACCAAAGCCAAGGATATGAGACCAATCAGCCTGTCCATTCTTAAAACATTGGAAAAGCTGGTTAATGTGCATGTTGGAGAAAGGAGGTTAAGTAGGGTTCCTCTACATTCAAACCAACATGCATCTCAACCAGGTAAATCATGCGAGTCACCTCTCCAACAACTTGTTGGGAAGGTAGAGAAAGCACTACACTTTCAAGAAATAGCCCTCTGTATCTTCCTGGACATTGAGGGGGCTTTTAGCAACACGACCTTCGATTCCATGGTTAGGGCAGCAGAGGTGCATGACCTAGTGACCACTATATGTAGGTCGACTAGGGCCATGCTCAGTGGAAGAAAGGTAGAGGCTTCCGTGATGAATGAAAAAATGGTAATCAATACCACTAGGGGTTGCCCGCAAGGAGGAGTTCTTTCCCCTTTATTGTGGAATCTAGTGGTGAATGATCTCATTGGAGAATTAAACTCTAGGTAGTACTTTTGCCAAGGATACGCAGACGATCTTGTCACAGTAATACCTGGCAAATTTGCTGACACAGTGAAGAATATGGCACAAGGTGCCTTGGACATTGTGCAAGACTGTTGCAGAAAACAGAATCTGGGGGTTAGTCCTAAGAAAACTGTTGTTGTACCATTCACAAAGAAGCATATACAACATTAAAGTTGGAATCTAAAGCAATGAAGCACTACCTGTGAAGGGGGCAGTGAAATATCTAGGGGTTACCCTTGATGAGACACTGACATGGACCCCTCACATTAAGAATATTTGCTACTAGGCAAAATGACTTTAGTAAGTACCAGGAGAGCTTGTGGCAAAAATTGGGGCCTGAGCCCAAAGGGTATGCACTGGATATACACCACAGTGATTAGACCCAGGATCACCTGTGGGGCGGTCGTGTGGTGAAAGAAGGTAGAACAGCAGGTTGCTGCTAAGGAGCTTGGTAAGGTGCAGAGATTAGCCTCCTTAGCCATAACAGGCGGAATTAGTAGCACACCAACTGCTGGGATGGAAACCATGCTGGATATGCCCCCATTACACCTTTGGGTCAAGATGGAGGCGGCAGCTGGTGCATGGAGACTCAAATCTATCAACAACTGGAGCTCTTTGGGATATCCAGAATCACACACTAAAATAGTGAGTGAGGTAAATGTAGGAAAGGTTGGGGAAATGCCAGCCGACTATATTATAACCCCATACTGCTTCAACAAGGCTTTCAATATAACAATTGGAAGTAGGGAGCAGTGGGAGAAAATAGTTCGACACCGTACGGGGGATATTGTCTGGTTCACTGACGGGTCGAAATCAGACCAAGGCGTTGCGGCCGGGGTATACGGGGTGCAGCCAAGACTGGAGGGCGTCATCTCTCAAGGGAAACTGGCCTCAGTATTCCAGGCCGAAATCACTGCCATCAGGGCATGTGTGGAGGAGAATTTGCGTAGGTGCTACAAAGATCGTAGCATCTATATCTATTCAGACAGCCAGGTAGCCCTGAGATCAATGGCAGCTCGTACAACAAGGTCTAAAATTGTTGCAGAATGACACAGGGTTCTGGTGAAGATAGGGGAAAGCAATAGAGTAAACCTATTGTGGGTCCCTGGTTACTCAGGGATCAGTGGCAAAGAACATGCCGACAGATTAGCCAGGATGGGGGCCGAGGCTCCATTTATTGGACCGTAACCTGTCCTGACAATCACCAAGGCAATGATTAAATTGCAACTACGTAACTGGCTCAGAAGACAGCACGTAGAATATTTGACCAAAGTCCAACAAGAAACATGGCAAGGTAATGATGCTAAAGCCTTGTTTTAAAAGAAGCTCTGCAATCCTGGGTCTGAACAGGAGAGAGATTAGACTCATGGTTGGATTGCTGACAGGCCATGGAAATATCAAAATTCACATACATACAATGGGAATAACAGAAGAGGACCCTAAATGTAGGATCTGTGATGACGGTGTTGAAATCGCATCACATCTAATCTTCCAATGCATTGCATTGGAGAGTAAAAGGCACAGACAATTTCTTCGGGTCTGGTTATCCGAAATGTTCTAATACAGAACTAGTAAAGGGACTCCTTGCACTGTTCAAGGGCATTGGTTGGCTTTACTAGACATACAGGGAGCGATACCGCACAATAAACTTAGTTTCGGTGCGGGCAGTGGCGGGTTAGACCAAGACTGTTTTGGCTTCCCTGAAAGAACCAAATCAAACATCAAGGATTACACGGAAAAAATCTTTCCAACAATTTCATTCTGAGACGTTGAGGGCAGAAATTAAGGTACTGTCGTTGGAATTCGTTTCAGGAATTTAAAAAAAATTCCGACTTTGGTGGAATTCATCAGTTACCCATTTAACAATTCCATTGATCATAGTGACATCTGTGAAACTTAATAAATTTTCAGGCACATTTCAAATAGACCCCATGATATTGCAAAATGAAATTATTAATCTTAGCAGCGATATACTTCTAAAATGATGGTCATCCTTTGGGCACGATTTCTGGTCATTTGTTTCCGACGAGATATATCTTTGTTTGACGAAATATGTTGGATAGCTGCATACGTTTTTTGGTTCAACATGTTTATTGGAATAAGTATTTTGCTGCCTGAAACAAACAACTAAACACTGTTCTCGTTTGACCGATACTCACACATTCGATTCTTTAAGGTTGGCAATTCCAGCCAACACCAAACTTTCCTAACCTGACAGAAGGTGCTCAGACAGTGCTCACACTAATTTTAAGAAATAGTTACTGAGAATAATTATAAATTTAATTATTTTCCTTTTCAATAAACTGAAAATACTGTTGTGGTCTTCAGTCCGGAGACTGGTTTGATGCAGCTCTCCACAATTCCCCATCCTGAGCAAGCCTCTTCATCTCCACATAAGAACGGCAACCTACATCTGTCTGAATCTGCTTACTGTATCCATCTCTTGGTCTTCCTCTGCGGCTTTTACCCCACACACTTCCCTCTAATGCTCAATTCACAATTCCTTGATGTCTAAGAATGTGCCCTACCAATCTATCCCTTCTTTTAGTCAAGGTACGCCAGAAATTTCTTTTCTCCACAATTCTGTTCAGTACCACCTCATTAGTTACGCGATCCACCCACCTAATCTTCCGCGTTCTTCTGTTGCACCATATTTCAAAAGTCTCAATCCTCTCCCTGTCCGCACTGTTTATCGTCCATGTCTCACTCCCATACAAGGCAACACTCCATACAAATGCCTTCAGAAAGGACTTCCTTAGGCTTAAATCAATATTCGATGTTAACAAATTCCTCTTTTTCAAGAACGCTTTTTCTACCCATTGCCATTCTGCATTTTATATCCTCTGTACAGCGACCATCATTTGTTATTTTACTGCCGAAGTAACAAAACTCATCTATCTCCTTTATTGTTTCGTTACCTAATCTAATTCCTTCAGAATCGCCTGATTTTCTTACACTGCACTCCATTACCCTAGTTTTTCTCTTGTTAATCTTCATCTTATTTGCACCTTTCAGCACTCTGTCCGTTCCGTTTAACTGCTCTTCCAGGTCCTTTGCTGTCTCTGACAGAATTACTATGTCGTCGGCAAAACGAAATGTTTTTAATTCTTCCCCCTGAACTATAATTCCTTCTCCAAATTTCTCCTTGCTTTCCTTTATAGCTTGCTCAATGTACAAACTGAATAAAATTGGAGAAAGGCTACAACCCTGTCCTACTCCCTTCCCAACCACTGCATCCCTTTCGTGCACTTCAACTCTGACAACCGCTGTCTGGTTTCTGTACAGGTTGTAAATAACGTTACGCTTCCTATATTGTACTCCTGCTTGCTCCAGAACTTTGGAATAAATTCTTTAATCAACATTGTCAAAAGCCTTCTCCAAATCTACAAATGCTAGAAATGTAGGCTTGCCTTTTCTCAATCACTCTGCCATGATAAGCCGTAAAGTGAGTATTGCCTCCGTGTTCCTACATTTCTCCTGAACCCAAACCGATCTTCCCCGAGGTCGGCTTCTACCAGCTTTTCCATCCTGCAAATAATTCGTGTTAATATTTTGCAACCATGACTTATCAAACTGATGGTTCTGTAGTTTTCATACCTGTCTGCACCTGTTTTCTTTGGGATGGGGATTACAACATTTTTCTTGAAGTCTGAGGGTACTTCACCTGTCTCATACATCTTACATGCCAGGTGAAACAGGTTTGTCATGGCTGGTTCTCCCAGAGACTTCGATAGCTCTGAGGGACTATCATCTACTCCATGGGCCTTGCTTCGACTTTGGTCTTTCAGTGCTCTGTCAAATTCATCTCTCAGTATAGTATCTCATATTTCATCCCCATCTACTTCTCCCCATTCTCCATTATTGCCGCTAAGTTCAATTCCTTCATAGAGCCTCTTTATATACTCTTTCCAGCTTTCAGCTTTCTCTTTGCTGAGAACTGGTTTTCCATCAGAGTCCTTGATATTCATAGAGCTGTTTCTTATGTCCAAATGTTTTTTATTTTCCTGTAGGTTTTATCTATTTTTCCCCTATTTATACATTCTTCTACATCCTTGCATTTGCCTTCTAGCCACTGCTGCTTAGCCATTTTGCACTTCCTGTCAATCTCATTTCTTAGCCGTCTGTACTCCAGTCTGCCTGTTTCATTTACTGCATTTTTATATTTTCTCCTTTCATCGATCAAATTTAGTATCTCCTATGATATCCAAGGATTTTTGTAGGCCTTGCCTTTCTACCTATTTTGTCCTCTGCTGCCTTCACTATTTCATCTCTCAATGCTACCCATTCCTCCTCTACTGTTTTATTTTCCCCCGTTTGTGTCAATTGTTGCCTAAAGCTCCCTCTCAATTTCTTGAGAACTTCAGCTTCCTTCAATTTATCTAGGTCCCATCTTATTTTCCTACCTTTTTGTGGTTTCTTCAGTTTCAGCCTACAGTTCATAATCAACAAGTTATGGTCAGAGTATACTACATAACTGTAAATTGAACTATACTGTTTTATTTGAATTTTCAAGGAATGTGTAATGGTAGAGAGAATAGTTTTCGATTTAATGTGTTTCCTCTTAAAATTAGGGTATTGCATAACTTTATAATGAACTATCTTCTTTCAATTAAAATTTCAAGAAGTACATCAGTGGCGAAAAGAATGACTTAATAATTTTTCTCTTAGTAAAATTAAAATACTACACAACTGTTTAATATACCGTTTTATTTACAATTTCAAGATGTATGTAAGTGGTAGAAAGAATAACTATCTCTTAATGAAATAATACTACGTAACTGTACTTTGGAATAAACTCTCACATTTAAAATTTGAAGAAGTTTAAGTGGTAGATCGCACAAGGTTATGTCAGTGAACGGTATGTGCAAGGTATAATGAATTTGGACACCGCTGGTACCGTCGGAAGTGGTGAAGTCCATGACAAAATTCAGTTTTTCAGTTCTTTTCGAGGGAACCTCTGGAAGAATTCGTTTGAAAAATATTACGTGTAATTCTTAGTATTTCGACATTATATGTCGAATATAGAAATATCCTATTGTGCTTTTGAAAGTCTTAATTTAAAGGTTAAAAGACCTATAACGGCTTCACCCAGACAATGGGGTGAAACCTATCTCTTTTACATTGAAATATCTCCCAAGATATGGTAGGCTATGTTTATATGAAGTTTTAAAATAGACCGTCTTTCTCAGGGACCAAATATCTATTAAACCTAACAAATATCTATTAAACCTAACAAATATCTATTAAACCTAACAAATATCTATTAAACCTAACAAATATCTATTAAACCTAACAAATATCTATTAAACCTAACAAATATCTATTAAACCTAACAAATATCTATTAAACCTAACAAATATCTATTAAACCTAACAAATATCTATTAAACCTAACAAATATCTATTAAACCTAACAAATATCTATTAAACCTAACAAATATCTATTAAACCTAACAAATATCTATTAAACCTAACAAATATCTATTAAACCTAACAAATATCTATTAAACCTAACAAATATCTATTAAACCTAACAAATATCTATTAAACCTAACAAATATCTATTAAACCTAACAAATATCTATTAAACCTAACAAATATCTATTAAACCTAACAAATATCTATTAAACCTAACAAATATCTATTAAACCTAACAAATATCTATTAAACCTAACAAATATCTATTAAACCTAACAAATATCTATTAAACCTAACAAATATCTATTAAACCTAACAAATATCTATTAAACTTAACAAATATCTATTAAACTTAACAAATATCTATTAAACTTAACAAATATCTATTAAACTTAACAAATATCTATTAAACTTAACAAATAGAGTATTTTTTCGGTTAGGACATTGTATTTTCCTTAAAAAAGATAACCACTGTACATAAAATTATCTTGCATCATAAAGAAATTTCACTCTTTGTTTGAAATGTCAAAATCTGGGAAACTGTAGCGGTCACGACCAATGCCCTTAGGCTTCATTTTTGTTACAATTTCTGTTAAGGGAATCTTTTGTACATCAGGAACATTTGCAAATACACTTGTTCAATCCGTGAACTAAACATTCTTCGTCTACTGAACTAAGAACAGGCTGGTCACCATATTTATATCTACATTTGCTCTTCATCCACTCATTTAATGTTGTATAGGGCACACCGTAACACTCAGATGCTTTACGAATACTCAACTTTCTTCACTTCCTGAACGGCATTTTCCAGATATACTGGATTGTAGTTCCTTTTCCCCTCTCTTCCCATGTTTTTCACGTATGTTCGCGGCATGATCGACTTCACCCCACAAAATACGACAATTCAAATTTTAGATCACTACTCGTCCATACAATAAACTTCTGCTTTTGCAAATACATAAATGACAATGAGTTCACTTACCGACTAACAGTCCGAAAACAGCAGAATTATATGACTATAAGGTCATATTGTGAAAGGTTTTGTCTTGCTTCATTCACAGGTCACCAAATTGCATTTGTTTATATCACACAATTCTGCTAAACGGATACTCAGAGGGAAAATTTTACAGGTAAACTCTACTCTGCAATTCATTGGCTTCCACCAAGTATGTGTAGAGTGAAGTTACCGGAAGTAGTTTAAATTATAATGCTTTGTTGTCGGTCGATTTCTCACCATCTGATCGACTTCACCCTTTCTAACGGTATATACGATAGTAGCGTATGTCAAATGTTCAGACGTTATGTCTGTCTGAGTGGGTTTCAGGGTAGTTGCTGCAACCGCAATATCGTCTGTGGCACTGACAGCTGGTGGATCTGGCTCCTTAACTTAGCAGGTTCGGTCAGAGAGCTACCCGAACCCTGTAATAAAACAGAGCCAAGAACTCACCGACCAGTATTGGGCAGAAACAGTGCCAGGTTCGCAGAATATACACTCCTGGCCATTAAAATTGCTACACCACGAGGATGGCGTGCTACAGACGCGAAATTTAACAAACAGGAAGAAGATGCTGTGATCTGCAAATGATTAGCTTTTCAAAGCACTCACACAAGGTTGGCGGCGGTGGCGACACCTACAACGTCCTGACATGAGGAAAGTTTCCAACCGATTTCTCATACACAAACAGCAGTTGACCAGCATTGCCTGGTGAAACGTTATGATGCCTCGTGTAAGGACGAGTAATGCGTACCATCACGTTTCCGCCTTTGATAAAAAGTCTGACTGTAGCGTATCGCGATTGCAGTTTTTCGTATCGAGACATTGCTGCTCCCGTTGGTCGCGATCCAATGACTGTTAGCAGAATATGGAATCAGTGGGTTCAGGAGAATATGGAACGTCGATTTGGATTCCAACTGCCTCGTATCACTAGCAGTCGAGATGACAGGCATCGTATCCGCATGACTGTAACGGATCGTGCAGCCACGTCTCGATCCCTGAGTCAACAGATGGGGACGTTTGCAAGACAACAACCACGTGAACGAACAGTTCGACTACGTTTGCAGCAGCATGAACTATTAGATCGGAGACCATGGCTGCGGTTATCCTTGACGCTGCATCACAGACAGGAGCGCCTGCGACGGTAGAACACTACGACGAACCTGGGTGCACAAGTGGCAGAACGTCATTTTTTTTCGGATGAATCCAGGTTCTGTTTGCAGCATCATGATGGACGCATCCGTGTCTGGCGACATTGCGGTGAATGACATATTGCATGTTCTGTACGGGCCTTTCTGGTTCTGGAAAATATTTGACTGCTGCCATGGCCAGCACATTCTCCAGAGTCACTACTATTGATGAACTGTGATATTGTGTTGAAGCTGCACGTATCACAAAATACTTTCTTAGCTGACGTTATCTACATATAAACTACATTCCTTCCAAATTTCCGCTTTACAGGTGAAGTAGTTTTCGAGATTTCGTCTTCGTTCAGTGAGAGTGTTGTTTCGGTTTTATATAGATATAGAATAAGAAAACATTGTTTAATTTCGGATTCAAGAGAATTAAGGGAGACTTGCAGACGAAAATAAAGAGTAGCATGCAAATCTAATGCTAACTTCATTTGATACAACGTCATGCCTGATACGACAGTTTTACGGCATCTGCAGCGAAACTTATGAGCGCTGGACTTCCTTTGATATCGTGATTTTGTTGAGGAGGGGGGGGGGGGGGGGGGCTCAGTTACAGTACGCATCATAAACGTCGAAAATTACATGCAAACTTTGTTGCAGGTCCCCAACTACTCCCATTTTTCTACTATTGACGCATAAAGCTGGATATTCTCACGCGGTAGACGCTTAATATTTATGACGTTATATCTTCCGAGCTATGTGGCGTGCTCTTTTGTTTTTGGGGCCAGGAACCTTCGTGGGCGTACAGTGAACAGTTAACCAAAATATCATTGCAATCGAATGAATGTGTTAATAAACCATAGAGGAGATTATATAAAGTTTAACAAGAAAAATATTGAAATAACCTCAGTAATCTAAGATACCGCAATTTTTTCCATTTTAGCTCTTACTTTGGAGGGACCGTTTCGCCACTTAAACACAATTCAGCAACCTTAAATCTCTTCTCAATTCTTGCTGTGTTATCTGTATGATGCTTGCTGCACTGTGACCTAGTTACTTCTACGTTCGTAGCCGCTTTTCTACTTAGTACTGGGCTAGTTCTGTCTTCGTAGCTGCCTGAGTTCTCACTAGTAACTGTCGTATTCCTGACTAGTAACTGCCGGGCTGTCCAGACGTATGTCGGCCTAGATATAGCCACTTGTAGAGGGCGCGCATCTTCGGTTACTCCCTCCAGGATGCGCGGCGCCTGCTTACGATTGTCTGGTCGATCGCTGCCTTCTCTACGATCGTTCTCTACGTTTGGCGTGTGGCGCTGACTTTACGCCTCAACATATGTATCATATATATAACGTGTCCCTTTAACTCTTTTTGATGTGTTACAATACATCATAATTTCAGAAATATCAGTGAGTGACACTTCCGTAGCTTCGCTTGTGACTGACGGGCCGCGGTCTTTAGAGATAAAAGGAAATTCTACCCGAACCCACATATCTGTGCGTGCGACGTAGACCTTGCCAGGACCATCTTTAAGAGTGCGTTCGTCCAAGAAACACTGGTCCACCCCGTAACTTATGGAGTAGAAGGAAGACAGACCAGCACTCTGAAGAATGTTGAAGACCCGTTCTTTTGCCATTCTCTCAAGAGATAGCTGATGTTTCAATATATTAGAATAATACTGCGCGTGGAACTCGTCGCGTTCTAAAAAACATTCAACGGGCTAACACGATAGTCGAACTTTTATCCAATCGAGCACGTGTGTAATATAATGCGACAACTGATTTGTGTGACTCGACAACCGACAGTTCCTATTAATTACGTAAACAGGTCTAACAGGCATGGAATAATGTATCCTAGGACAGTATTCGCAATCTGTAATGATGGAATGGATGTTAGATTTTGCGTCTGCAATATCGCCCGTGGACGTACTCATATTTGTGTTTCTGCAGGGATCGCCACCTGATACCTCGGTACCGCCTGATGTACACATCTGTAAATTTAATCAATTCATTTAATCCATATGAACTCTCAACTACAAATCATGGATACCTTCAAATGTTTGTGAACCTGTTACATGAAATTTTTACGGTCGTCATTCCGTACACTTACAAACTACTTTAACTTATACAAGTACAACATGCCCAAGGGAGGACTCGAATCTCTGGAAGGAGACGCCGCCCAGTCCGTAGCGTGATAGGTTACACCATACGGCTACACCGGTGCGGAAGAACTTTAATAATCCTGAGGCTGTACTAATTTATATTTCTGGTAATGTAGATCTCATAAAATGTCGACCTTTGAAGACTCTTCTACTCCGATACAGTTGGTGTACCGTCACATTTGCAATTACTTCGTTTTATATCGTCATTTTAAAAAAGCAGAATCAAAGAAACTGTGAAAAGGAATACGTTCTCGAGTGAAATACTCAGTGCAGCTTCCTTAGGGACGTCGCTTCGTTACGAATTCACTTGATACCTCATTTGAGCAAAGGCCCTGTTCTGATCGTTAACTTTATCGTTTTTTTATTTACATCAGATACGGTGTGGCGCGCTCTCTCAGACCGTGAAATCGATAGCGGACGTCTGAGGAAAGGGAAGGCTGTCTGCGGAAACGAGCGTCAGAGAGCAGAGAGCAGCGAGTGAATAAAGGCAGCAGTGGCGGTGGATGCGGCCTCATCTGTCAGGCTGGCGGCGGAGAGCTCGCCTAATTGCTGGCCGAGGGAGGGCAGCCAGCAGGGTGAGGTGATGGACCGCGCGCTCCCGCCCTCTGCTCTGCTGGGACGCGCCGCCAACTAAGATTTAACGTCCGTCTCCTCTACTCTACCAGAAACCCGCCGTTGCACAGGGAGTGCCGCGTAGGGCTGCCAAAGACAAATATTTATCACTTGGTTCATGAAACCTATTCTGTGGACAAGCGACCATACGTTGGCATGCGTGAATTTTTTTTTTTCTTTTGAGAAGTCTCGGTCGCAATTAGCTTTATTTCATATGACGCGTTTCGGGAAAACCAGCAAATAGTAACTTGTAACGTATGATGAGCAGCTACGTGACTAACGTCACAATGGTCTAGCTTGCGTACTTTCTAACATTTATCATGTTGTTTGTGCTGTATTTATCAACGCCCAATCCTATCCTATGGCCCTCCGACGCCTCCCTTGTCGTGCGCCCTATCCCATTAGTATTTTTAATGTACTCAAAATTGGTGTCATTTTTATAAGACTTAACACATTTTGTAGCCATGTCTTTCACAGTTTCTATGACTGCACACAGTATAGTGTGCCCAAGATGATGTATGTAGTTTTATTCGCGTAACTTTTAATGTCAATCCTGCGCCATCTAGTGGCGAATGGGGCCTAGGTTACCTGTTATGGTGTTTCCCCCTCTCAACACAGTTGGGCATGTGAGTCTAGTTCAACGCTGTCACTAGACGTCCATGATATTTTAAGTTTTAATCAAGCATCTACACTAAGATGGTTTTATTTCCAATCTTTTTTTTTAATTTGTAAGTATATATGTATTAATATGGTTTATACTCCTTATAGATATTGTAATTACGTGCTTTAAACATCTAAAACGTAATTTTCTTTTTTCCAGAAATCTGATCTGGAAACGCGTCATATGAAATAAAGCTAATTGCGACTGAGACTTTTCAAAAAATTTTCACGACAGACTAAGATCTCTATTGTAACGTACCTGCTACAAACTGAAAACTTCCATAAGCTCATGCTAAATAAATGTCACTTCCACGTAGCAAGGTTACAATTTCAAAATTATTAAGTTTCACACATTACCAGATTGTCTTACGTTGGGTGTATCTCTGTAGAATCTGCTTCGCTTGTAAAGTTCTCCGCCTGCGTGAAATTTGGGTTAATTTGCGTGCTGGGTGATATCTTACAGACCTACATCACTTAATGTAAACTCAAAACACAAGTCGCACTTTACATAAAACTATATATTCAATAATACATTACATTGTTGATCTGCATACTGACATACATAGTGACTGCCCAAAGACAGCCTTAATAATGATGCGCCTAGTCTCTCTGCTTGGATCCTTATATACTATTTTGACATGTGACAATATATATTGTTAGAACCAGGAAGTTCTACTTTCATCATTAACAACGGATTTGTTACAAGATATACTTAATATTGGTAAGTAGAGCATTAAATGTTTATTCTTTTAAATACGATCAATTTCTGCAAAACTCCTGTCTTGTATGGAGAAACCCCAATCTGCATCAACTGGTACTTCTTTTAGATAAACTCAGTATTGAGCAGTATTCAAACCACATAATGTCACTAGTAAACATATGGTTGGAAAAAACACTCAGTGCACTGAGCTACCAACACTAAGCAACATGCGGCACTTCAAACAGTAAATCACTTACAACACGTAAAAATCATTTATTTGTCAACAATTGCATACCGAAAAGTATTTAGAAAGTTGTCAATGAGCATCGCATTTCGAAATCTATCATCTTTTTGTCTGAACTCTTAATCGTCGATGTTTCACTCCCATACAATGCTACACTCCAGACAAATGCTTTCAGAAAGTACTGCCTAACATTTAAACTAATATTGGATGTCAACAAATTTCGCTTCTTCAGAAACGCTCTTCTTCCCATAGCCATTCTACATTTTAGGTCTTTACTTCGACCATCAGATATTGCTACCTAAATAACGGAACTCGTCTACTTTTTTTGTCTCACTACCTAACATATTTCCTTCAGCATCACCTGATTTTCTAACTAAATTCCGTTACTTTTGTTAATGTTGATCTTATACATTCCTTTCAAGACACTGTCCATTTCATTTCATTGCTCTTCCAGGTTTTTTAATATCTCGCACAGGATTACTGTGTCATCAGTAAACTGCAAGGTTTTTATTCCCTTGCCCTGGACTTTAATTCTCTCTCGTAATTTCTCCTTGCATTCCTTCCCAACCACTGCGATCCTTTCTACGACAGACTAATAATTGCTGTCTGGTTTTGTACAAATTTTGGAAATTTCCGAAATACATGCTATGGCACAAGGACCACTTTCTCAAAAATTAATTTACTTACGACTTTCATATTATGGTAGGAAATTAATTCTGACAGAAATCCACTTAAATATTTGAACCAGAGGAAGTTCTGTTATATTGTGAACAAAGTCTGCAGAAAATTCATTTCTTTATCTCCAGTGACTCAGGAAAGAGTTCCTTACACACACACACCCCCCAAATGAAAGTTCCTTACACACACACACACACACACACACACACACACACACACACACACACACACACCCAAAATGAAAGTTCCTTACACACACACACACACACACACACCCAAAATGAAAGTTCCTTACACACACACACACACACCCAAAATGAAAGTTCCTTACACACACACACACACACACCCAAAATGAAAGTTCCTTACACACCCAAAATGAAAGTTCCTTACACACCTAAAATGAAAGTTCCTTACACACCTAAAATGAAAGTTCCTTACACACCTAAAATGAAAGTTCCTTACACACCTAAAATGAAAGTTCCTTACACACCTAAAATGAAAGTTACAGGAAATGCACAATTTGCCGTTATTCCATTTCCTTAACCTTATAGTCAGGGTCTATATCTGCACCTGGATATGTATAGTAGTATAAATTCTGGTTTCTAAACCCTTGCCTTGTCTTGCATGCCGGCAGTGTCACATCTTAATCAGCGCTAATTATCTTAATTTAATTTGTCAGCCAAGTTATTAATTTTCTTTAATACTTCTTTTTCAAGAGGTTTATTCTCGTGTACTTGGCAGATTTCATTTGTGCTACTGTTTTAATAGTTTATTCTCTCTTATTTAATAGGTAGCGTTGGGTGCGCCACCCACAGAGCCAGCAGTACCAGCGGAATTACAGCTAAGTAGAAGCGAACTATTGTCAAGTAGTTGTGCGCTGTAATTTTTATAAACTCACGCTAATTTCACGTTGATACTTAACTCTCTACAGGCAATTGTTGATTTGTTAGGATGGATAGGATGTTTGACTGCTGCATACAGACGCAACAGGAGCTGGCCGCTGTTCGCGTACAGCTGAGCGTGCTGTTGGCCGCGGTCAGCCGTCTTTAGGCTGTTGCCTGGAAGTGCTGCAGCAGTGATGGTTCTGGTGCGTCGCATGGGACACTACAGGTGTTACATGCTTCACCCACCGTCCCAGACTACTGTCAGGACATCTTCGCGCGTTCTGGATGCGGTTGAGCCACCCTCTTCTCAACGGGTGTGGCGGGTTCAACGGCGTTCGCGTCGCCTGGGGTGAATGGTCAATGTGGAGGCTGGGCGTGCGGCGTCGCCCTTTCTGCCTGTGAGTAGACATGTAGCCGCTTCTTCAGCAGGGTCCGAGCAGGCACACGGGGGGGGGGGGGGGGCGGTTTATTAGCGTTAGGCGGGCGATGGAGCCCCTTAGAGAAATAGCTGATAGGTCGCTGAAGAAGGCCATTGTACACTGTTTGCTTGCCGGGGGGTCTAATCCGAGATGTGGAGGAAGCCCTTCCGGCGGCGATAGAGGACTGGATGCTTCCGACTGCAAATTGTTGCTCATGTTGGCACCAATGAATCCTGCCAGCTGGGTACAGAGGTCATCAGTTCATACAGGCGGTTGGCGGAGTTGGTGACGGCTGAAAGCCTCGCTCGTGGGGTGGAATCTGAGCTAACTATTTGTGGTGTCATTCACAGAACCGATCGCAGGCCTCTGGATTGGAGCAGAGTGGTAGGCTTAAACCAGAGGTGCTTAAACCAGGGGTGCAAATTTCTCGACCTTCGCTATCGGGTGGAGGAATGTAGGGTTCTCCTGGATACGTCAGGCGTGCACTGCACGCAGGAAGCGGCTACAAGGGTAGCGGAGTACATATGGAGTGCACTTTAGAGTAATTTTAGGTTAGAGAATTCCCTCCTTCGGCCCGACAAGACTCCCGAGGTGCGACAAGGTAGCAGTAGGCAGAAAACAACTGGGAATGAAAACAGAAATGTAATATTAACTGCAGAAGCGTCTATAGGAAGTTCCCAGAACTGCTCTTATTAATAAACGGTCGCAATGCCCACATACCACTATTGAAAGTTTGTTGAAACCATATGTAAACAATGACATTTTAAACTCAGACTGGAGTGTATACCGCTGTGATAGGCTGGACAGTGAAGGGGGAGGCGTTTTTAAAGCGATGGTAAGTACCCTAGTATCGAAGGAAATTGACAGATGCGAAATGTGAAATAGTTCGGGTAAAGGTCACGGTTCAAACAGGCTCTAACATGGTAATTGGATGTTTCTATAGGTCTCCCAGCTCAGTAACTCTTGTGACAGAACACGCGAAGGAAAATTTGGAAACTATTTCGAGTCGATTCCCCGATAATGTTAGAATTTTGGGAGGAGATTTTAATTTACCTGATAGGAAGTATAAGTGACAACGAAATTTGTACTGCATATATATAACATACATGTCTCAGTTCACAAGTAAAAATCAACATAATAACTAACGCTTTTGAAGAAAAAAATTATTTTTTCAGCACTAAAATTTAACTTTTTTAGTACAGTAATTATTATAATACAGTTGGCGATTGTTTTGTGGTTCTCAATTTACTTGTAATGATTCATTGCCATCTTCAGTACAAAAAGACCATATTTCATCTCTCTAACTCCATTAGTTTATCAAATAATAAAAGTTAAAAAAGGTAGTTTGAGAAAAATCAATTTAAAGTTTAATATTGCAATCTTAGTATGGTTATTGATGAGACTTAGTGACCACTAATATTTTCCTGCACCAGATTGAGCGTAATCTGAATCGTCATGTTTTCTTCTCTTGGTCCCTCTTTTCTGTCTAGCTTCTTTCGTGCATTTTGAATGAGCAATATCGGCTTTGCAGATTCTCCCTTTATTTGGACCAAGGATTTTGCAGTATTTCCACTAGCCTTCCTAATGTGAATGGGTCTAACTGACCCAGTTCGTTTACCAAAATTAACGTAAACCCCAAATGTTATTTATTTTGCAACATGGCATTATGTATTCCTCACATACGTCATTATTTATGTTATCCTCAATTTTCGTTTCAAAAACTAAAATACTTTGGGAGATACGTAACTTTGACACACTTATTGTGAATGGGTCTTTTAGACCCAGGCGGAAATTTTTATTTAGTTTCTACGAAAAATTGTTAGAAATAATTGTGATTGGTCTGAAATGTCTCAGAGGCATTCACATTGTTGTGGGACTCTGTATAATAACTGCATATAAGCGTACAGTCTGTTAGTCGGTTTCTAAGTGATGAAGAGTTAGAAAAGCTTGTAAATGAGTCATAAGATGAAACAGAAGATTATACTGTCAATTATGAAGATTCTGTTGACAGTTCAAGTGATGTTGCTAATGTATCGATTAGAAGTGAGGAGAGATGTGATCGAAGGAGACGAAGGCGTAGCTTTGTTGTCTAAAGAAACCAGCGTAACTGGAAATGTACGTACGTCGCACAATGGTACATAGTGGTCTACAAATCCTCCAGCTGTGTCAAAACCAAGGTGAGTATAATAAATTTCTATTACAAATCAGGAAATGAAGGTTTATTTGAGACTTCTTATATTAGCTGGTGTATAGAGATCTGCTGGAGAATCTCTCCAATAGCCATGGGACAACATGAATGGTGGGCCAGTTTTTCGTGTAACAGTGTCACTTCAGCGTTTCTATAGAATCAGAATTCTCATATATGACAAAGTAGATCGACCAGCTAGGCGATGCCTTGATAAATTAGCTGTCTTTGAAATGTTTGTGGAACCGTTTCCTAAAATGTTCATTCTTTATGAAAATGTCACGGTGGACGAGTTGCAGGTTCCAATCAGAGGTAGGTGTCCCGTCAGTACATGATTTAAAAACCAAGAGGAAAATATGGCATAAAATTATGGTTGTTATCTGATGTGAAAACAACAGATGTTTGTGCAGCAGAAGTCTATACAGGAAAGTTGGAAAATGGACCACGAGAAGTAAATCAAGGTAGAAATGTTGTATTGAGGCTTGTGGAAAGAATTGAGAGAACTGGGCGAAACATTACCACTGAATTTCTTTACGGACAAAACACTGGCCAAACAACTTCTGCAGAAAATACTAACATTAGTTGAATCCTGAGAAAGAACAAAGCTCAGATTCCGAAAGAAATGCTGACAAACAACAGTAGACAAGTGTTTTCAATCATCTTTGGATTTCAGAACTGTATACCACGGGATTCGTATGTGCCAAAAAGAATAAAGCTTCGTAATGCTCTCTACCATGCTCCACGACTCTACCGTGTCTGCAGAAGAGCATCATAAGCTGGAGGTAGTACTGCATTACAACAAAACGAAAGGAGTTGACATGACAGATACACTCGCTAGTAGGTATTCCTGTAAAAGGTGTACTAAGCGAAGGCCTGTTTCTTTTATAACATGCTAGACATTGCTGCAGTAAATGATTATGTGTTGCATGTACACACTAACACAGGCTACTATTGAAACAAATTGTACAAAAGACGCTTTTTTCTAAGAGAGCTTACAAGAACAATGCAAGAAAACAATGTCCAAAAAGTTCCTAAAAAGATAAAATTAAATTTCTAAATATTGCAGGACAGAGTTCTGGAGAAAAGGAACAGAAAAGGGGCCAGTACAAAGAGCGTGGAGCAAAGAAAGATAGAAAGACTAATAAGAAATGTAACATTTGTCAATCATTCCTATGCCAAGATCATGCAAATATTTACTGCAATAATTGTGTAAGCTAATACAACACACATTGAAGCTAAATATTGTCCTTCAGAATTATATTTCATTGTACTTTTAGGTTAATTAGTGTTTGCGATAAGTGACAAAAATTAAGCTTTAGCTTGCACTTTTATGCAACTATTCACTTATAAAAAGTTGTATGATCATTGTTTCACAATCTAAAATGTAATTTTTCGCACTAATTAAGTTCAATAAATACTGGAAAGCTTCAATATCTGTTTTTACACAAGAAAAAACTATATGAAATATATGTTGAAGTAATATCGAAGAATGTATATATTTTTTAAACTGCGGGTCTAACTGACCCATTCACAATATGTGTGTGTGTGTGTGTGTGTGTGTGTGTGTGTGTGTGTTTTTCGAACAGCAGGAAGGCTAGATTGTATGCACAATAATTCCAGAGGAATTTTAATTTAAGCGAGAATTTCTTTATTCGCGGCATTTTTATGAAAACATGTGGGACCAACGAAAAATACAAATCAAGACGTACTTCACTCACAATAAATTTCACCAAGTTAAACCAATAACGTTCGAAAACAATAACAAACACGATCGGAACTAAAAGTATCGATAGTAGATACAGGGCAGGAAACATTGAAGCGATAAAAACAATAGAAGCATGAAATAATATACAAGGAGTAAAAGAATGTTGTGTGCATTTTCTCCGCATGGCGCAAGACCGAAGGCGTGGCCAGATTGCACAGAGCGTCAGAAAAAACATCAAAACGCAAGTAAAAATTGTTGGATTTATATAAAACAAAAACTGTTTCATACAGTAAATACCAGGCATTTCAAGTACGCTAAAATCTAAAATTAGAGTTTGAGCCCAGTTGCCGTCCTTCTGCCCTTAAATAGAGAACCGACTCATGGCAACAACATATTGGACACAGTGAAACAGATCGAACTATTCGAAACAGTTAACGCAGAACAGGAATCTGATCAAAACGCGGTTATAGCATAGATAATTTCAGCCGTAAATAGAAATATTAGATAAGCAGGAAGATTTTTCTGTTCAGAAAAAGTGACAAATCGGATTTCAGAGTGCTTGACTGCCCAACATAAAAGTTTTATTTCAAATACTGAAAGTGTTGAGGAACAGTGGTCAAAGTTCAAAGCCATCATATATGTATTAGATGAGTATGTACCAAGCAATATGAGAGATGGAAAGTAGCCACAATGGTACAACAACCAAATTAGAAAACAGCTATGGAAGCAAAAGCAACTTCACTGCAAATATAAACATAGTCAAAGCATTGTAGACAAAAATTACACGAAGCGAAATGTAGTGTGAGGTGGGCTATGCGAGAGGCGTTCAATGGATTCTGAAGTAAAGTTCTGTGTAATTACTTTGCTGAAAATCCTAAGAAATTTTGGTTTTATGTCAAAGCGGTAGGTGGATCAAATCAATGTCCAGACACTGTGACGAAAATGGTACTGAAACAGAGGATAACACTCTAAAAGCTGAATTAATAAATTACTTTTTCATAGATGTTTCACAGAGGAAGAATGCACTGTAGTTCCTTCTCTAGAGTGCCGTGCAAATTACAAAATGACATATTGAAATTATTGACAGAGGAATAGAAAAACAATTAAAATCTCTCTAAAGAGGAAAGGCCTCAGGACATGGTGGGATATCAGTTCTATTTTTAACTGAGTGTGCGAAAGAACTTGCTCCCCTTCTTGCAATGATTTAATGTAGAGCAAAACGTTCCAAAATATTGGAAAATGTCATCGGTCATCTCCGTTTTCAAGAATGAACGTCGGAGAGATGTGCAGAACTATAGGCTGCAACGGTCAGCTGTAGAATTTTGGAACATGTATTATGTTCGAGTATAATGACATTTCTGGAGACTAGCTGCTCTGTACGACTCAGTAGTCTATGGGTTTCAAGAAAGGCGATCGTGTGAAACCCAGCTCGCGCTATTCGGCCACGAGACTCAGGGGACCATAGACAGGGGTTCTCAGGTAGATACCATGTATCCCGACTTCCGCAAGGCGTTGACACAGTTCCCCACAGTCGTTTAATTAACAAAGTAAGAGCATATGGTGTATCAGAGCAATTATGTGACTGGATTGAGGAGTTCCTAGATAATAGAACAGAGCATGTCATTCTCAATGGAGAAAAGTCTTCCAAAGTAAGAGTGATGTCAGGTGTGAGAGGGGAGTGTCGTGGGTCTTTTGCTATTCACAATATATATACATGACTGTGGATAACATCGGAAGTTCACTGAGGCTTTTTACAGATGTTGCTGTAGTATATAGAGGTATCAATGGAAAGTTGTATTGAAATGTAGGAGTATCTGCATCGAATTGATGCGTGGTGCAGGGAATGGCAATTGAATCTCAATGAAGACAAGTGTAATGTGCTGCAAATACATAGAAAGAAAGATCCTGTATCATTTACCTACACTGTAGCAGGTCAGCATCTGGAAGCAGATAATTCCCTAAATTACCTGGGAGTAGGCATTAGGAGTGATTTAAAGTGGAACGACCATATAAAATCAATCGCTTGTAAAGCAGACGCCAGACAGATTCATTTGAATAATTCTAAGGAAATGTTGTCTGAAATCAAAAGTAGGTTACAGTAAACTTGTTCGCCCACTGCTTAAATACTGGTCACTGGTGTGGGATCCGTACCAGATGTGGTTTCTACAGAAAGAGAAGATCGAATGGAGAGCAGCACGCTTCGGTACAGGATCACTTAGTACTCTGAAATAGTTACAGAGATGATCAATGACGACTCTGCAATAGAGACGCTCTGTCGCTCGGTACAGGCTTTTGCCTAAGTTCCAAGAACTTACCTTTATCGAGGATCCTTGCAGTATATTGCTTCCTCCTACTTTTATCTCGCGAGTAGATCGTGAGGATAAAATCAGAGAGATTAGAGCCCACACAGAGGCATATTGACAATCTTTCTTTCCACGAACAATGTGAGACTGGACTAGGAGGGAGGACCGATAGTTGTACTCAAGGTACCCTCCACCACACACTGTCTGGTGACTTGCAGAGAACAGAAGTATATGCAGATAAAGTCAATCTGGAGTCTCCCAGTGCCTCCTAGTCTCTTCCATGCATTTAACCTTTCATGATAAACCAAGCGTTGGGGATTATTAAATTGTGCTCTGCAAATAATTCTACCAGGCGATGCACTCTTTCATTCCCTCCCCTCAGTCTATACTCACCTACTACTCTTCCTTCCCTTCTCTTTCCTATTACCGAGTTCCAGTCCCCCATCACAATTAAGTTTCCTTCTCTTTTAACTGTCAGAAGATATTCAATCTCCTCATGCATTTCTTCGATAGATTATATATATAATCTATTAGTTATGATATTAAAAATAGTAGATAAATATACAAGAACATACAGATTATTACATTCGTTGTGACTGGTAACAATTTAAAGAAAATCTTTTTGAATAAAGATTAAAAACACTTGGTTTAATCAATTTATTTTATCTGGCTGCCTTCCACGGACATTTGAAGTTTATCGCTTGGCATATTGGTGCCTGCAAAATTAATACTTTATTCCTACTGCAATGACTTGCACGTAATGATGTTTCCATGCCAGCAATGCTCGTTGGAGCACTCGTAGTAACATACAATACGTTGATGCTCTGGAGAGAATTGGCACATTCTAGCTGTGATTCATAATTATGTTGATCAACTGCCAAGGTTTGCTTCTCGGACCTAGACATTGACACTGTTACAAGTAACAACTGTTCACAGGGACGACAGTCTTTGACTAGTTATGAAATAGAACTTGAAGTTGCCATTCTACTACACAGGTGACATGAATCATGCCTCAAGGGAATACATTTGTATGAATGTGTTGTATTATTTAATACAACAAAATGGTTAACTGTTGTTGAGAACAAGTTATCGATATTGTAAATCTCACTTAAATGTTAAAATTTCTACTTAAAAGATTGTTAAAATGCAAGGTTCGAGAACCAAACTGTGGCAGTTAATGAACATCGTTACTGCTGCGAGTACTATGACGAGCAATACTGCTGTTCTACCATTAACATGTGTAAGTCACTGCATTATTAATGAATTATTACTATCTCTGGCACCAATATGCCCAGCGAGAATCTTTAAATCCCCATAGATGGGAGCAAATAAAAACTGATTAAACCAATTAATCTTTATTCAAAATGATTTTCTGTAAATTCTTACCAGTCACAACGAATGTAATAATCTATGTTTTTTATATTTATAAACCGTTTTTCATATAACTGTAGCCTGATAAACAGTAACAAAATTATCAATAATGTAATTCCGCATGTTGGGGGAGCTGGCCATATATACGCTCTACCGTTACTGTTTTATTCCGCAGTTTATTTCCACAGACAACGGTTCCTGACCCACCCACAATCAGCTGCCATGGGTATAACATTTCACATTATTATTATTTTACTGATTATTGCTGTTATATCATCTCCTGTATATCCTTACTTGTAACATTACTGTATTGAAGTCGGCCTGAAGATGGTCTTAGAAGTAGACGAACCAGTTTCTAAGAACAAAATTCTATTGTGATCAAGACCTTTTTAAAATATAATTTTATTAACGATTGCTCTTTGTACAGATATGTATTCTAAAACTGTAAATATATTGAACATTGGTGCTTCTGAACTAATGAGAACAAAAATGCGCCTGTAATTGGTTCCATTTACATATATAAAAATTCTGTTAATTTATTTCTTGTTGAATATATTTATATTCCGAATGAAGTGGGGGTCTGTATGGTCACAACTATAAAAATTAAATTATTTTTTTTAATATTCTTTAATGAATAATAGCAGAAAATTAAAAACTATATAGAAATAGAAACGTAATTCCGTAGGAGTTGATGACTACTGACTGAATCTGATGTTCCATGGTGGATAAAATGTAAAACCCCTCAAGTAATTAATACTTTGCTTTCATTATTAAAGGCAGAATATTGTTTCTTGTATCACTAACACTACATTTATTCTGACATTAGTGACAGAATGATAGCTGTTATATATCAACTTTAAGAGTTTCTATTTACACAATAATGCTAGAATTGGCATACTACTTGCATACTGCATACTACTTATATATAATTATGATGGAAAAATATTTCCAAGTTTTAAATAATCGATTACTGCATCTGACTGGAAATTATCTTGAAAATAGATTATATTATTGGTCTATAGTTCAATAATAACAATGAATATATATAATTTTATTCAACAACAAGCTATTTTTCCTTGGATGCATCAATAGTGATTTTTTCAGATCTGTTAAATAATTGTTCTGGGTGTTTTTCAAAGTTAGAAAAGACAGCATGTATCAACAACACAAGTCAACTTGAAATCAAATTGTTTTTCCAAACTTGCTTAACTTGGGGGTCTATTCTATCATTTATGTGGATCAGATTTTAAATGTATATGGATAAAGCTATTTCTGTTTCTACTCTTAGTGGAAATAGTAATTGCTAATGATAAAAGGAAGCAATAAAATATTTGATTACGGTTATTTGGATATTTCATATAATCAGAACACTCAAGTGACTGATGATGCGTTTAGAGAAGCATTAATATTATTTTAGTTAACATCCAATCTTCAGATAAGTGGCGAATTAAGTGATGGTTCTTTAAATTTTATGAAAATACCTAGCTGTGGAATAAAAGATGAATTTGGTAGCTGTATAACTGGAAGAAAAAATATAAAATGGCATTTCAACTAAAACAGTACCACAAGAAGCAGAAGCAAAGACTAATATGTGGCAAAAATATATTGATATTCAGGTTCATCATGACAACAATGTAGATTTCTTAATTAGGAATAAAAGATGAATGCATAGATATGAAATCTATAAAAGTTTCCATTCTTGAAAATATTTAGATGGATAAGGTAGTGTTGGGAGATGCATTTTTTCAGTTTTGAATAATGATACAGTAGATATGTGGATAATGATGGAATGTGCTATTTGTAAATTGATGAAAACGCACCACATTACCAAAAAATATCTATTGGAAGCATTAGTGAATGAAATTGGTTTCTCATTAGGTTTACCATGCTCAGATGTGTATGGATCAGTTATGTATGCCTACTATAATGGATCACATTTAGAATCATCTTGATATGATAATGAAGCTATTCAAAATTTACATGGTGGAGTATCACCACAACCTACAACACCAAAAGTAATCGCAAATGTACCTGTATCATCCACACCAATTGAACCAGTTGCATCATTATGTGAAAGTAAACCATGCAATCATTTACTGTTTGCAAATGAACATTATGTTTTTATATAAAATGAGTGTGGATTGGAAATATATCACGAATCACTTTTAATTATTAATAACCGATTGGTTAACATATTTACCCAGTAGTGTACAAATAAAGCGAATATATGAAAGGTCAGGTGGTGAAGATCTAATATATGTTGACATGATCTATATCATACATTTAGATCATTACAATTAATACCAGATATCTGAAATAATTACCTAGTATGGGATTATGTAATTATTAATAGTGTAGTTAACACATATTTGAGTAGAACATTTGTATACCATAATGACATTCTTATGTGGAAATATAAGACAAATTTTAAATATAAAGTACATAATGAAATACTCACAAATTTCCTGTATTACCAGATGCAATAAATTCAGTATTTTAACACATCAATGGTACGTTTTATTATTTCATAGATTATACTTTTTATTAATACCTGGAATTTATATAGAAATGTGGTTCAACTGATTTGCCATTATTTGGTATAAATTGTGTATTAATTCTGGATGTACTAAAATTAAATGGTTTGAAATTTTTTCAACCATATAAATGGATGTAGGTGCTAAAATTAATAGCATCAAATATATACCACTGATGAAACTGGGTACATATAAGAGAATGAGGAGTATCAAATTACAAATGTTAATGTCACAAATACCAAATTTCGTTATAATACATTTTTGGAACCCAAGAATGAATGCAAATTTATATTACAAGATATAGAGAAGTGGTAGAATAGCATGATTTTGTAACTATGATTGGTTCGAGTATATTATATAAAGGAATGGTACCTATTACATATATTAGAATTTATACCACAATAGAAAACAAATAGTAAAATTTTTGTGTAATATATGGAATGAACCAAGGAATTTTGTGGCTGTAAAGGAGATATAAATATTAATGAATTTCATATTTAGAAATATTTAAAAGATGATCATAGATTACATAATCACTGCACATGTTATACTAAGAAATATAATGAAAAATCATTAATTCATGATGACTTTATTACAGAAAAATATTCAAATTGTGATATGTTATACCTTAATTTTAATTTATGACCTTATTATTATTTCATGATTTACATAACTTTATTTGAGTATTCATTCGAATGATTCATTGTATATTCAATATTATAATTTAAGAATTTATTAAATGATTTTTAAATTGTTTTTAATTTTCTAGGGTATGGCATGGTGGACCTTATGTATCAGGATGTATAGTGAGTTTTTGCTATTCTTAAAAATTATTATGTCCATAAATAGACACTTCTGACTAAGTATTTTCTATGTAAATAGACAACAAAAACATTTAACATAAGTACTAGTTGTTACCCTTAATAACTAGACATTTGTATCTACAGGCACCAAATATTCTTATTAATTATGTACATAAATTTATACATCTAAGTGAAACTAATACCTATTTGTAAATATTGTCTATATACATAACAAAATTAATAGTTTGTATCCTTAATCAATGGAGCTAACATCAATGAAGATTAATGAACTTAAAATTTTAACTAAAATTCTAAATCTGAAATGTTACTCTGAACTAGGTAAACCTGATTTGATAGAGTGTGTAAATTTCAGTCAGTTCCATATGCTACAGATATATTTCTGAAATTATCTTGTGATGGTACAGCTCTTTTATCTTCCATGCTTGCCGTATTAGATATGTGGCTAAATCGGCCTTATGCAAGTTACCATGTTTTATTTTTTACACCGTAAAATGTGTTAGCTCTATTGTGCCATCTTCTGTGGGTTTTTATTTTCTATTGGTATCTGCTTTGATTGATGAATGACAAGTTTTTACAGCATGTCATCTGCAAACAACAAGATGTTCTATTTACAAAAACTAATTGATTAATTGTACTTTCGCCTAGAAGTTATGTTGAGAAATCATTAGGCCTATATGTGCCTGTTTAGTGGCTTACTTACATTCAAGTTGTTGTGTTGATTGTGGTGTGATCTCTTACGATGTTTAGTGACATTCTGGTTGTCAACTGGCATTGTTTTTATTGCCATTTATCTTGTTGTGGAGGCTGTATTGTGTTCATTTGTATGTGTGGTGTATCTGTTGTGGCACGACATTTTTGAATGGTTTGGTACTGGCGATGTTTTGTTTCAGTGCGTGTGTGTGTGTGTGTGTGTGTGTGTGTGTGTGTGTGTGTGTGTGTGTGTGTGTGTGTGTGTTACAGTAATTGTGGAGATCTTTTATATCAGAATATTATACAATCCATATATCTGTACCTATATTATATCTTGTAATTGATTGGTCTAACAATTTTGTCAAATATTTGTTTTGATTGATCTTGGTTCATGGTTTTCTATTTGGGTATGTGGGTCAGAACACCCATGACCAAACAAGTGGGCACAGAAGAACCGGACACAATACAAATTGCACAAGAAAATGGGTACAACATAGAGACAGTGGACAGAATTCACAGAAAATTAGAAAAACAGCCAACAAACAGTCATGAATATTCCACAAACAGATGAAACTCTGCACACAACAGAGCAACTAATAGCACATATGCGTGCACAATTTATATATATAGGTTAGAGAAAGAAGAAAGTGTGTTTGCAATTCATAAAAATGAAAAAACAATTATGTAATATTCTACACAATTATGGTTACTTGACAAACCAGTTTTTTTGCTTATCGCCATCATGATGTACTGGGTATAAAGATTGAAACATATAGCTCTGAAAGTTGAAAGATCTTAAGTTGACATATGTACATGGTATATCAGTTCATTTTTAAAAATGATATATGTCAAAGATGTAGAACGAAAAGTGAGAGGAATTATTCTGTCGAAACTACTGCATAAAAATTCTTAACACACATGAAACCACAGGCACAATAAATATAAATTACAACACTTGTCATTAGAAATCTCAATTGAAATAATTAGCTTTGTTGACATGTATTATCAAAGTATCCTGAACATGTGTTGTTTTTAATAAATCAATTGCTTTAAAGATATGTGTTTGAGATTAAACTGAGTAGTTACATATATTTTTATACTGTTTAATTTATGATTACTGGCTTAAATGATTGTAATACTATCAAAATGAGCTCGTTACACAGAATATGGAATTATAATTGACATTAAACAAGTTACAAAACTTTGAATTATTCAAAGTAATTTTGTAATCAGGCTATTGGACTTCAATAGAATTTTTTATCTAGGCTATGAAACAGAACTAGGAACGTGGGGCAGGTGAGTAGAAGGGAGAGGGCTGGCGGTGGTTTTCAGGGTATGGATGGAGTTATGAATAGATTCTGCTACCAGAAGTGATACCGGGTTTCTGATAATTCAGTACCAGGTTTGGGAAGGTGTGTAAAGCTCACCCACAGTTAGCAAATAACGTCAAAGAGCTACTGGCGTAAAAGGAGGTGGGGCTACTTTAACATTAATTTTGTTCACCAGATCTCAACACTTCAGACTTCCCTCTATTCTGTCTATTCAAATTCATTTTGCAAGGAAAGAAATTTGACGATATTCCTGACACGCAATGAAACATGATCCCAAAGGAAGACAAGTTTCCAGGACAGACCACAGAGCTTAGCGGTATGGATGTGTGAAGTGGTTAATTTGAAGGCCAGTAAGGTGAATGTAGTTCGCAGTTCATCTACATTAACATTACAGAACTTTGGTAGAGGTTTTATCTTATGACAAATGTAATTTGTTATGTTTAATGTGCTACATTACTTTTTTCAGTAATGTTGTGGGGGTATTATTTGGTAGGCATAATAAAGTACACTTTTAACAGAAAGATTTCACAGCTTCCAGTACCAGATGAGATATTTATTAAAATTAAATGTCAAATTGGTATTTCATGATAACATAAATTTAAAGTTCAGTTATCTTGTGTTTGAGTGTATTGTCTATTTGATCTCTGTAGTAACTTCCAAGTATTAATTCACAGATAAATCTCGAAGTAAAGTTCTGTGCAGCATGACACTGTCTGGAATTTTAGAACTTTATCTGCTGACTCACTGTCCTCACTTGATGACGAGGCTGCAGTCTGAACACATGCTCATTCCATCTACAGGCCTAATGCACCGTCTGTTTAGTTGCTTTTGGAGCAGTTGTATTTCAGATGCGTTGGTACTGTGCAACATCTTGCAGGACAGTGAACTAGTAGTGCCAACTGTCAGTGTTCCCGTGTGCCTATTGAAGACCCTGTCAAGGTTAGTGCCTGTCAATGCTGTTGTAGTCTTTGGGTGTCTGATAGTACGTGAGACTAATTTTATGCAGCAATTTCATCCTTAGACTGGGATATATGTGCTTGTTAAAACAGTTTATAATACTTATTTTACCTGAAGCATCTACTCTGCTGCATACTGTTACTTAAATGTAAGTGTTTAACACAGTTGACTGCTTAACTCATTAGATAAATGTAGAATACAGTGTAGAGTAATCTGTGTTCCAGACTTACATTTGAGTAACAACATTCAGCCGAGTAATCTCTTGGGGTAATACAAGTGTTATAAAACAATGTAGCTCGTAGTATTACGATGATGTGTTATTACGAACGAATATCTATAAATGGTAGTTGGCCAAATTGTCTTCAAATCCCTTTAGAGGCAAGATGTATGAAAGTAAAATTAAGGAAGAAGCACATCTACAAACACATGATGTCATGTTTCGATCTGGGCAGCAACACATGCCTACATCAAACTGTCTTAGAACAGCAATAAATTGAACAATGTGTCCTGGTAGATAGTTGTGTACTATGTAATTTACAATTCTGTACCTTGTTATATTAGTTTATAATTTGCAGGTTCAGTCCCTTGGCTCTTCAAAATCTGTCTTATTAAAGGAGAATGAGATCCTTTCTATTCCATAGTGGCAATAAATAAGTAGCATGGTCGATGGTCATCAAATTTGTAACCTTTCAACTGCGATCCAGGCTTTGTGGATACATGTATTGTAGTCAGCTTATGCATAAAACATTTACGATCACTCTCCTGATCGTCAATGTCGATTAATAATACAATTTTATTTCACTCAAAATGTGACAATCTATCGAGCATTAACGTATCAGTTCACTAAATAATGTAATAAACAAGTTGGACAGTCTGACTCCATGTTCACATTAAACACATAGGATATAATTACATAGGGGGGGGGGGGTCCCATTTTAATATACCACAGCCAATATTTGTAGAGTGAAATTTCTGCAAAAATGCCTCTGGTGAAAGTTGTAAGATTCAAAGTAGGTCAAAATGCTTACCTCAAAATTACCTTGAATTCTGTTTTCAAGGTCAAAGAAGGACAAGTTCATTTTTTCAAATGATAAACTATAATTTGAATTCCATATTCGTAATCTACATGAAAAAATACGCATTTTTGTAGAGAAAACGTTTTTAGAGAACGCAATCGTCGACAAATGGCACTTCATTGTAACTTTCCCAGGTCAACAGTATGTCGAGAATGAAGCAAGATCGATAAACATTTTCTATGGTAAACGTGTGTCGGTTTAGAAATGTATACATTGGTGAAAATTTCGTGAACTTCATATGACCTAGAATTTTCAGTATTGAATGTAAATACATTGGCATTAGCGTAACCCAATGTGCACCACTTTGACGGTACCGCATCAGAGGGCACCATAGAGCTTATGCTATCACAATCAGAAGAGTAGGGTGGAGCTTAGAGGGTAAGTAAGAAACGTCATTGTCAGAGAATTTGAAATCATGACTGCGGGCTCAAATTTTACCTATGGAGACAAAATTTCTCGGCTGTGCTTATCTGGAATGATTGTTGACTGCAGTGACTGTGATAAATATTTCTCTTTTGGACTTAGGAACAGTGTTAGAGAATTTAGAAAAATTCCGCCTAGTCGAACTCTGATCAGTTTCGCTCGTGTGTCTCTAAATCCATACAAACATATTCTCAATAAGAATATTTAGGAAACATAAAATAAAATTTAGCTGAGTTACTTTGCCTTGCAACCGACTTTGTAGAGCACGTCCGTAGTTTCTGCCTTCTCTCTATATTTAAAAAGGATGGGTTGCCATGGGGTATTTCATTGTGTTATTTAGGTCAATATCGAGTTATGTGAGGGTGGTTTCCTTACAGACACACATCTGTTAGAAACCTAAGTAATTTTTCTGAAACAGGACACTTGAATACTGTTTGGTTTCGATTTACGTGCCGGAAACTATGGCACGCATGTTCAAATGTTTGTATAGCTTATGGGACTTAACTACGGGGTCATCAGTCCCTAAACTTACAAACTACTTATGAACTAGCTAGCACTAAGGACGGCACAAATATCCATGCCCGAGGGGGAATTCGAACCCCCGACCGTAATGGCCGTGCAGACCGTGACTGGCGTGCAGCATACTGCTCGGCCACCGCAGCCGACTATAAACAAATGGATCACGTGCACTGAAGTAAGTCAGTTTTCCTGAAACACACTTGCTGGATGTTTTGTTGAAGGGCGAACCTAAGAACCAAAAATAGTAAAAGTGATGAACACAATTTTTTTTCGACTGTAAGAGGTATGTCAAAAATTGCTGATCACATGCCATTCGAAATAATGAGAATCATAAAAACTATTGGTGAGTGTCGTGATAATTGTGCAGTCGCCCGAAGATTGTATGCTGAAAGGTATCCTAATATCTATCATCCCTCGAAGGAAACAATTAGGTCTTTGTTAAGATGAGCTGAAAGAGGTAACGAATATGAACTTTACCTTGGTTGACCTTAATAACAGGGTTATAGGTAATTTCGAGGTAACTATTCCAGGACTCTTCAAGTCTTACAACTTTCATTAGACACATTTTCGGCAGAACTGTGGCAGTCCAGAGATATCGGCTGGAGTAGATTAAAATAGGACACCCCGCACAGGCTACATGAAGGAGGGTAATAATTACACGAACCAGGTCGACAATTAAATCTAAGATCCTGCAACTGCTCGCTGCTTTATTTAAATTAACGTAGGAAAGCGCTGTGTAAGGCTAGTGCTGCGATGAAGGTGCACTGCAGACCTCCGCAAATCGGTGGAGCTGTAGAAGGAAATTGAATTAAGAAGTCCGGTCGGGCCCTATACGGCGAGAATCCGTGCTGGGGTGGTTTCAGGATCCGGGAATAGCGTAATACGGCGGTAATGGGGGCAAGTTTGATGCGGCTGGCAGAGACCGGCAGGTAGGGGGCGACGGTGGCCGTGTGATGTGGGCGGCACAGGCGGCAGTGGGCTGCATTATGCACGGCAGGTAAGCGGCCGGGCCTGAATAATTGAGCGACAGCGGGGTCTGGGGTGTCGCCCTGATCTGGCAGGCAGCAGGCAGGGGTGTAGTGGCGGCTGTGGGGGCGGGGGGGCTCGCCCTAACTCAGACAGCGACAGGGCCAGGTCCAGGGACCGTGTTGCCTGCCGCAAACAGCCACCGGAGTTTCTACCTACACTGCCATTCACAAGTTTCGAAACACTTCGTAATTGTATGGAAAGGACAGCACAAAGTTGCTTTTTATTGTTTCCCAAATGTTCATTAAGCTCTAATAATGCACAGGAAGATGCAACAATTAAATTAAATGGCCAATACTCACTTACGCAATACTCACGTAACGACTTTGAAGATAGATTAAGGAAAGGGAAATCTACATTTTAGAATTTCTGCATCTGGAGAAATCTTTCGACAATGTTGACTGGAATATCAACAATAATACATTTCCTTGAGACAATATTGTCTCGTCATACCAAAGATATTAAACATAAGGAGAGCCATTGAATTAAAATTTGTGCTGTGGCCGTGATTCGAACCCAGGACCTCCTAGTTACTACATACGTGCTTTAGACCACTTTTTTCAGGTATATCTATGTTTTGCGGTCGTTTTCATTGTTCGTTGATCATCAAACTGAGGACGTTCAGCCCTCTGACCGGGCGCGCTGAGCCACGGTGCCCGGCAGACCACTCAGCTAACAGCATTATAGCCAAAGCGACTACACGGGTTGTCAAAGCACGTCTCCCTCAACACCACATACTTTAATTCTACCTCATGTTTCCAGTGAAATGCATATCAAATTGCCAGGGCTCTCCGATATTGGAATAGCACCCAAGCAACGGACGCTAATAGGCCAATCCCGCCTTGATCCTCAGGCCGAGGTGATATCAACAATACTACATTTCCTACATTTCCTTCAGATACAATATTGTCCGAAGGAATTGTGTTATTGTTTATACCAAAGGTATAAAGAGACAATATTGTCTGAAAATATGTATTGATATTTGTATCACCTCGGCCTGAGGAACAAGGCGGGATTGTTCCCATTCGCGTTCTTTCCTGGGGTGCTATTCCAATGTAGGAGAGCCCAGGCAATTTGATACGCATTCCACAGGGAATATGAGGCACAATTAAAATATATGGTGTGGAGGAAGACGTGCTTTAAGACAGTCCGTGTAGTCACTTGAGCTGCGACGCTGTATTAGCTGAATGGTCTAAAGCACCTACTTAGTAAGTAGGTCCCGGATTCGAATCACGGCCACAGGACAAATTTTAATTCAACGCCTCTCCTTATCGTTTGACTGGAATACTTTTCAGATTCTGAAGGTAGCACGAATAAAACATAGGGAGCGAATAGCTACATTCAACTTGTACAAAAACCATACAGAAATAATTAGAGTCGAAGGGTATGAAAGGCTCGCAGTGATTGGGAGGGAGTAAAACAGTGTTGTAGCCTTTCCCCAATGTGTTCATTGAGGAAGCTGTGAAGTAGTGCAAGGAGACAATTGGAGGGAGAATTAAAGTCCAGGGAGAGTGAATAAAGGGTTGAGGTTTTCTGAGGACAGTAATTCTGTCAGAGTCAGCGAAAGGACCTAGAAGAGCAATTAAATGGAATGGAAGATATAAGATGAACATTAACAAGAGTAAAACGAGGGTAATGGAATTTAATGTGAGAAAATAAGGCGACGCTGAAGGAATTAGATTAGGTAATGGGAGGATAGAAGTAAGAGTTTTCTTATTTGGGTAGCAAGATTATTTCTTATGGCCGAAGTAAAGAAAATATAAAATGCAGAATCGCTATGTGAAGAAATGCATAATGAATGTGCGAAATTTGTTGACATCCAATGTATAACTTCAAATGTTAGGAAGTCCCTTCTGCAAGCATTTGTTTCGAATGTACCATTGTATGGGAGTGAAATGTTGACGTTAAGGACTTCAGACAAAAACGGGGAGAGCTTTCTAAATGTCTAACAGACGAATGAACAAGATTAGATGGGTAGATCGCGTAACTATGAAGAGGTGCTCAATAGAATTGAGGAGAAAATGATTTTTTGGCATATCTTAGCTAGGAAAAAGGATAGGTCGATGGGACATAATCTGAGACATAAAGGAATCGTCAACTTAGCATGAGAAGGAAGTGTGTGGGGTAAAAATCTTAGAGGGATACCGAGGGACGGATACATTAAGCTGATTCTCAGATGAAGAGGCTTGCACAGGACAGGGTAGCGCTGGAGAGCTGCATCAAACCGCTCTGCTGACAAGACCACAACAACAAATACCCATCCTTTGCTTCCATCACTGCCTTGCTCACTCTCGACATGCGCTATGTCAGTTTTAGAATTAATCTCAATTCTTTCTGCAGGACCACCCACAATTGTTTTTCACTCACGGTTTTCTGTATTCCGATAATCTTAGCCCACTCATACTGTATCAGTTGAATTGGGTTGCAATCAGGGGACTGGGGCAGCTATTCCATGCTTTTCAATATGTTCCGAGCCTCTGAGGACTTCGCATTGTTGTGACATGAGCAAGACAAACTAATGTCCAGCAAGAAAAAACCATTTCCCAATCTGACTAATCAGATGTCTACAGCTAAACACATACTCAGCAACCCACCCGATTATGCGTGGCGGAGGATACTCAGTACCACTCCTAGTTACTTGATTTCCTGTTCCACTGTCACAACGAAGTAAAAACGAAGTATGCATCCGTACGAGCCTTAACCTCTAATCTTATCCTTGACGTCTTTACGCGAGACGTAGGTTGGCGGCAGTAGAATCATTCAGCACTCCACCTCAAATTCCGCCCCTATAAAGTTCTTTAACAACGCTTCTCGAAAAGCACGTCGCCTTTCCTCCAGCGACTTCCAGTTGAGTTGCCGAATCATTTCGGTAACACTCGTGCATTGACGAATGTACCAGTTACAAACTTTGCCGCCCACCTCTGAAAGGCTTTTCTGTCCTTTAAACCTATCTGCTGTGAATCCCAAACAGTTGAGTAGTATTCAAGATGAGGTCATAGAAGCGTTTTATATGCTGTCTCCTTTACGGTCGAATCACAGATTCCTTCGAAGTCGACTGACCTTATATGCTCGCTCCATTTCATATCGGTGTGCAGCGTTACGCTTAGGTATTTAATGGACGCGACCCTGTCGAGCAGCACACTACTAACTGTGTATTCGAACATTACGGGATTGTTTCTGCTACTCATCTGCATCAATTTACATTTTTCTACATTCAGCACTAGTTGCCATTCCTCACACTACCTATAAATTTGATCCAAGTCATCCTGAATCGTACTGCAGTCATTCAATGACGATACCCTCTTGTACACAACATCAATAAATAGCCGTCAGATCATTTATATACATAGAAAATAGTAACGGCCCTATCAACTTCCCTGGGGCACCTTGATACCCTAGTCTCTGATGAACACTCGCCATCGAGGACAACGTACTGGGTACACTTAAGTAATCTTCGAGCCACTCATTTGGGTGCCTATTCCAAAAGCCCGTACCTTCATTAGCAGTCTGTAGTGCGGTGCCGCGTCAAACGTCTTTCTACAATCGAGAAATGTCATGATGCTGCTTTCGGTCAATTTTTCCAACATGTTAACTAAATGTCTGATTGCATTCCTTTAAAAAGGTCCTCATACCATCACAGAAATCAAATAATCCTCTCCATGATTCACAGTTCGAATTATACCCTGAGGATTGAAGAGTTCTAACGGCCACCAAATTGACGTCGTTTACTTGGAAATATTTCGAACTTGGATTCACCAGTGAACAATACACTTTCCCAATCCCCTTGTGAAGCCTCTCTTCTGGTTTGTCGAGCATCAGAGCCTTTTTTGCTACGTAACCTTGACGGTTGTTGTCTGCAAGACGCAGTCTCACGCTTGACTCATCCGTCCATCCCTCGTTGCAGAAGTCATCAGGGTATTTGTTTTTGTAACCCTTATTAACTATTTCATTTTATGTTCATAAATCTCTGCATTTAAATATACAAATCTAAAACCAGATAAAACGATCACGTGATGCCTGTAACGTCAACTGACATGTTACACCTACTGCCGTATAATTCAATAACAGTGATCTATCATTTGACACTCACGTTTCTTAGAACTGTCTACAAATATTGCATGCACACTGTACACCACACAAGATAAACGAAGTCAAACGAATTGCAAGAATTCCTAATTATATTCCTGGAAAATGAGTTGATGAGGAATCCGGCTGTAAAGAAAGAGACGCCAAAAAAGTTCGCACTTCTTTATGAAGAGCCTTACCAAATCACATGCCCAACCTACCAAGAAATGTAGATTTACAGTTACCCGTAGAGAGTAGTAGTGGTTTACTGACTGCAACCTTACCAACAACTCCATGGCAGTTATCAGCAGAAATCAGCTGACGCAATATCCCAAACTGGGAGAGGTCAGTCGTATGTTCTGAAACAACGTACTACTCGGCAGCTTACTGCAAAACGCCGGTATAATGTAAGATCGGCTCCCCCATATCGGCTCCGTTCGAAGGACTGAACAGCCACTATATAAGGACAAAGGATTATAGGAGTTCCTGCTAGCTACTAGAATATTTGTTATTCCTAATGTAATTAATTCATGATTAATATATCCTTAAGTACAACATTGCCTTTAGGTGAACTGAATGGAAAGTATCCACTGAGTGATAAATATTTTAAAGATAAAGTAGGTTAAGTGTGTTAGTCTATTATACTTTATGGCTGGCGACAATATCCATTAGTTCCACACATAACAGCTGCTATGAAGGTGTTAGTGTTAACAGTTGTAATGTAGAGTTCAACAGCAGGTAGTATACATTTTGTGGCAATGGATGCACTAACAGATTTGTTTTTAGAATTGTGTTAAGTCAGGCAACATTTGGGTAGCAGCAGTCGTGAAAGAATTAAGCATACTAAACTCACTATTTTACTCTGAAGTAAGAGAAATATAGGTATACTAGGTTGTTATCTGATAGAGGTAAACTGCTGCAAGACGAATAATAATAATAGCCACTTTTATGTCATTTCTTCATAATAGATTCAGTGCCTCCCTACCTTCCACTTCCTATTAAACTTAAAAACGTTTCCATGAGATTTAAGACTGCACTAAATCTCTGTAGGATGATAAAGTTGCCTCGAATCATGAGCTCCTTATCCCTTATAATTCCTTACCTTTGTATCGCGATTTCGTGTTACTGACGAAAGGAAAATAGACCTGGCCAGTGAAACTATTTTCCTAATTGTCTCACGATATCACGTATACATTGAATACCTTCCCCACCATTGTATCCCTCCTTCAGTTTGCTATTGTTAATCAATAAATCAGAAATCATAGTTTCAATATTTCTATTCTTGTGGTACACATCACTTATGGCGTTTAGCATGATTTATAACTTTCCATTCAACATGTTATAATTCTTGACTTTGATATTCAGTCTAGAACGTCCTGACCTGTTGCTGTAACTAATTCTAAGAAGAAATTAGTACCTTCTGAAACAATAACTGAATAAAAATGATCAAATGTTTGTAAATCTATCGGACCAAACTGTGTCGTCATTAGTCTATAGCTTACAAACTACTTAAACCTAGGTAAACTAACCTAAGGACAACATACACACCCATGCCCCAGGGAGGACTAACCTCCACGGCGAGCAACCGCGCGCTCCGCAGCGAGACGCTTTAGACGGCTCGGCTACACCGCGCCAATAACTGAATAACCGGGAGTACCTCTCAAACAATTTTCTATACTTGCACTCTCAAACATACTCCAATTTACCTCATTTACAATTGCAATCATATAAAACAAAAGAACATTTATAGAATAAAGGATGCCCTACTTTGATTGCTGGAGTGAGTAATCAATACTGAAGAGAGGCTCAAGAATCTGCCGATACTTGTTTGTAACTATGTGTGAGTAATTCAATATTGTATTTTCACACGTGTACATTTGTTATATGGTAGCATGTGCTATATTTGATATGATAAATTAATATAGTGTGGCAGCACATTTCAGGTTATTCCATGGATGTTAGTTGTATTGCAAATCTTAAATTTATGTAATTATTTGATTTGCACACAGTAAAATACACTCATGGTATTGAGTAAGTCCAGCTAGCACTAATTAGCTAATTCTACTAACGCCCATCATTAATGAGAATTACTATGACACCTGTATATTCTCTCTCTCTTGATAATTTGGATGAATTGATGTCAATATGCAAGCATCTAGAAATATTCTATTAGTTTTTTATTCACACAGTCTAGCTAAATACTTTTATTGTTTCATTAATGTGCCTCATTATTACAATAGCTATACTAAAACATTCCACCCTCTTTGTATCAAAGTTAGAAATATAAGCTACATGTACTTTACTACTAGATATTTTGCTTCTTGTTTTCTTAGCATAGTTATGAAGTAACTTGATAAAGCACTTCGAATGTATTCCCAAGAGATGACTTACTGTACTGTAGTCAGATGATTGAAGTAGAAATAAATATAAATAATTCATGTTTTGCGTTTCATATTCCTAGCAACAATATACCACTTCATTCACCATGTAATCAAAAATTAACTATTGTTAACTGTTAAATTCTCTACGTTCAACTGAATGTCAAAGAATTAATAGCACAGCTCCCCTGTAAGATGACATTCCCCAACCAGTATGCTCCTGCTAGTTGTACAAGTTCCAGCTGACCCCCACTACCTAACAGGAACAGTCTGGCGGCTGCTCTGCCCTGTCTGCTACCTCCGTCAAGTCGCCAAACTCAGATGCTGTTCATCGGAAGGCCAGTCACTTAAATGTTATTGTTAGCGTTGTTTTTATGGCCTCTGAAAATTGCCCAGTGTGGTTGTAATTTAAAGGGTGAGTTGAAAAAGGTACACTTCTACATCTACATACATACTCCGCAATTCACGGTAAGGTGCGTGGCGGAGGGTACACTGTACACATTCCACATTCCATGGTATCTACACCCACTGAGCATAAAAAGAAGCATCTTCCTCTACTTCAGATGCTCTCGCCAACTATAGATAGATACCAGTGAATTGAAGGGCCATATTCCTGGAATACGTTTGTTGTTCAACTCAAAGCCGCGCCAGTCTGGGCAACACCCACTCAGTGCTAGTGCTCGCTGCTCAGTCATGTGTTTGGCGCTGCTTAAAGGTATGTTGCTTATGTTTACAGTATGAAGTGATAAGATCAGTGCCAAACCTAGTTTAGTGGAATTTATTAGTGTTTGGTTTACTATATCCAAGTGACAATGTTAGCAACAGAGTGACAGCGGTGAAAGAAGACGTAAAAAGGGAAGACGTAACAAAAACATGTACGGGAGATGGAAAAGTAGCAAGGCGTCGTGGTGAGGAGTTTGTAGCTTCAGCAGGCGTTCATGATAAAAATAAAAAAGAACCTTTTTCTATAAAGTTTTTCGAACAAGGCTTTTTTCAGTTGCTGATCCACAAGAATAAGAACATCGAGGAGTGTCTACTATGACAAGTCCAACAATGAAAAATGTTTAATCGGAAAATATTTTTTTGTAAATATATGTGGACAACAGTTTTGAAATGCATTTTTTGCTTTTTTACAAAGACAATAATTTTACTTGCTTATTTCTGAAACCATTTTAGCATAATCTACAAATTCGCATGAAGTTTGTGCATTTAAAAACTGAGTTGAAAAAGATAGTTATTACTAAACCTATTTACGCAGTTACATGGTATATAACAAATATTTATACATAGGTGCCATGTGCAATTTGTTTGTTACACTTAAATTTACACATTCACAATAGCAAATTTTTCTGTATAACTAGTTTTCTCAGAAAACGGTTCTTTTTATTTTCCGAAATTTGGTGTTTTTGATATGTGTACCTTTTTCAACTCACCAATTGAATTGTAATGACTATAGTTTGTTATTAACTATATCTGTTCAGTTAAGGGCTGACTCCACCACTATGAATCCATAAATAAAATAAGTGCGCTTGGAAGATCAAAACTTACCTGGGTAAAAGTTAACACCAGAATAATACAAAAGACACGCATGCTGCCACCGAAGACAACGACGTTTTGAACTCAGATACCAACACAAAAGACGTACATGCCCTAAAATCTTATATTCAACAACTAGAACATAAGCTGTCTGCAGATTCCCAATTTCACGTTACACCGCAACTTTTTGACGCCACTTAAAATTATCCCTTCTTCTCAGCAACGGCCGTTAACATTCTAATTTCCCACACCACATGTCTCCGTATAGGAAAAAATAACCTGCCTCAGTAGACTGGATTGGACAGTTCACATTTTCTCTCCCACCATCATGGCCAGTTAGAAGTTAGAATTTATTTGCAGATTTTCAGATGACGAACCGGCTTTATGCTTGCGTCCTATCGCATGACAAATTATTTCCGTTAAATGATTTAAACAAGCTCTTTTAGACGCATACTGGTCGATCATCACTCTACGCAGCGTCAGAGACAAACTCATATTTCTGCAAAATTTCGATAACACCAGTTTTGCAACTCCATCTCAGTTCATTGACCATTCGATGCAACAGAATGAACATATCACAGACCATTATTCTCCACCTGAACTCCTACATACATTTATTTCAAAACTTTGGAAGACTTTTACGCATTCAATTGCACATGAGACGTTTCATAAACTTTTACAGCTCTCAGAAGTAGTGAACCCAGCCAATTTTCTGACTATAATAACTATTTTTATCATAATTGCAACTTTGCTTCGGGGAATAATTACCGGAACTTTCAACCACCTAAGTACTACAAAGGCAATCAGTTTCGACAGTACAGAATCACAGCAACTAACATCAAAACAGCAACAATCTTTCTAATGCGAAATGTTCGAATGTTTGTTAAGCTTATGGGACTTTACTGCTGGGTCATTAGTCCCTAAACTTACAAGCTACTTATGAACTAATTTATACTAAAGACAGCACAAACATCCATGTCCGAGGGAGGATTCAAACCCCCGACGGGGAGCGGCCTCACGCATCGGAGCATAGCGTCTCAATGCGCTCGGACACTCCGCCGCGGTCCTAGTGCACAGCACGGCGATTATAATCCAAAACACATTCAGTCACAGCTAACAGCATTTTAGTAACAATGGTGCACTGGACAATTAACTACACCAAGTTTCCATAACATTCTCAAGGACAATAACCGAAATAATTTTGTACAGAAAAACAACTATTTCAATGTCCACCGGTAGCAAATATACAACAAAACCATCGTAGTAACTGAGAATCCAATCATTGACAAAATAATACGGCAACCAACAGCATATCAACAGGACAAAGGGTTTTGGGAATCCGCTTAAAGGAACCTGACAGTCAGTTTCATCCTGAACAACAGGCAACCAATTAGCAACCGCAAAGATCAGAGCAGATAGTTGAGCTTGTTTTGTAAAACAAGCAGGAACATGACGTGGGATGCAACAATGACTAGACGGCTATCGGCTGCTCACAAACCCTTAGAAATTTCCACCCTCTTAGTATCAAATGTTCAAATGCATGGTCATCAGTCCGTAGCTTACCAAGTACTTAAACCTAGGTAAACTGACCCAAGGACAAACGCACACACCCATGCCCCAGGGAGGACTAACCCACACGGCGAGCAACCGCGCGCTCCGCAGCGAGACGCTGTAGACCGCTCGGCTACTCCACCGCGGCCCTCCTAGTATCACCGAATTTTGCATATCATTCCAGGATATCAAGGATCTAAATGGTGTCCTATTTATCTTGACCACCCAAAATTTCTCTGGAAAAATAACACCTGTAGTAAAAAGACTTTCACTGGTATCAAAGTCAGGGGCTCATGAATGAAACGCTCTGAAACGAAAGCATGTGTGTTTTAACACAAACTTAAGTGTTTTTATATGGACACCCTATATTTCATCAGCAGTCTATAGCATTTTTTTTTTTTTTTTTTTTTTTGTGGTTTTAGGGCGCACAACTTCTATGGTCATTAGCGCCCAGCTAAGAACATTGATTCGCTATGATCTCAAAAAATGGTGACTGTCAGAACATCAGCAAGAGGCTAAAAACGAAAGATAAGGGACAATTAAAAGGGTTAAATATCCTTGGATAGGTTGGCCAAGTTGATAAAACGCAAAACCCGAGCAGCTGCTCGTGTGTCATCAGCTAAAATTTCCTCCAGAGTAGACGGAAAGTGAAGGGCTACACGGAGATGATTAAAATTAACACAAGTCAGTAAAACATGTCGCACTGTCAACAGTTCACCGCAGGAGCATAGCGGTGCAGGTTCGGCGGATAGCAAGTGACGGTGGCTGAAACGGCAATGACCGATCCGCAACCGAGCCAGGATGACCTCCTCCCGCCGAGAGGGGCGTGAGGATGTCCTCCAAGCGGTCGGGATCGGTTTGACAGTTCGCAATTTATTGTTGTACAGTGAAAGCCACACACTGTGCCATTGCGACACGATACTCCGGCGAAGAGCCCGTTGAACATCGTCCGATGGGACGCAAAAGGTAGCCATGCGAGGTAAAAGAGCTGCTGCCTTGGCTGCTGTGTCGGCGGCCTCATTCCCGGGCACACCCACATGGCCAGGGACCCACAGGAAAGATACGTGACAGCTGTCATCCGCCAGCAACTGGAGGGAGCGTTGGATCCGATACACGAGAGGATGGTTCGAGAAAGGGTCCTTAAGACTCTGCAGGGCACTAAGGGAGTCAGAACATATGGCATAGAAAGGTTGGCGGTGGCGGCAGGTATACAAAACGGCCTGGTGGAGGGCGAAAAGCTCAGCCGTGAAGGTCGAGCACCGGTCAGGGAGCTTGTATTGGAACCGGTTGTCCCCGACGACGAAGGCAGATCCGACACCGGCAGTGCTCTTGGAACCATCAGTGTAAATAAATATGGCATTATCGAACCGCGAACGGAGTTCGACAAGCCTCGAGCGGTATACCAAATCCGGAGTGCTCTCCTTCGGGAGCGAACTAAGTTCGAGGTGTGTGTGAACCTGGGCCTGATGCCACGGTGGCAATGGGCTTTCGCTCAACCGAAGGGTGGGAGGAAGGGTAAAATCGAGCCGCTGTAGCAGGCGGCGAAACCGAACTCCCGGTGGAAGCAAGGCAATCGCAGACAACTGATATTGGCGATCGAGTGAGTCGTCAAAAAATAATCTGTAAGAGGGATGGTTGGGCATCGACCGTAGGCGGCATGCATACCGACACAAGAGTATGTCACGTCGAGTGGTCAAGGGTAATACAGCAGCCTCGGCATACAGACTTTCAACAGGGCTGGTATAAAATGCACCGGTCGCCAAACGTAATCCACGATGGTGGATAGAGTTGAGACGGCGGAGAATCGACGGCCGTGCTGAAGAGTACACAAGGCTTCCATAGTCGAGCTTCGACTGAACAATGGCCTGGTAAAGGTGAAGCAGGACGGTACGATCCGCTCCCCATGACGTGCCACTGAGGACACGAAGAACGTTAAGGGATCGGGCACAACGGGCAGCCAGGTAGGACACGTGTGTGGACCAGCAAAGTTTCCGATCCAACATGAGTCCCAAGAATTTCGTAGTCTCCACGAAAGGGAGAGCAACAGGGCCGAGACGTAGAGAAGGCGGAAGAAATTCCTTGTATCTCCAAAAATTGATACACACAGTTTTCTCAGTGGAGAATCTGAAGCCGTTTGCGATGCTCCAGGAATATAGACGGTCAAGACAGCGTTGGAGAGAACGCTCCAAGAGACACGTCCTCTGGGCGCTACAATAAATTGCGAAATCGTCAACAAAAAGAGATCCGGAGACGTCAGCTGAAAGGCAGTCCACGATCGGATTGATTGCAATGGCAAAGAGCGCCACACTCAAGACGGAGCCCTGTGGTACCCCATTCTCCTGGCAAAAGGTATCTGACAAAACAGAGCCCACCCGTACCCGGAACTTGCGATCCGCCAAAAACGCTTGAATGAAAAGAGGAAGGCGGCCCCGAAGGCCCCATGTGTGTAATGTGCGGAGAATACCCGCTCTCCAACAGGTATCGTATGCCTTCTCCAAGTCGAAGAACACGGCTACTGTTTGACGCTTCTTTAGAAAGTTGTTCATAATGAAGGTCGACAACGTAACGAGGTGGTCAGCAGCAGAGCGGTGTCGACGAAAACCGCATTGGATATTAGTCAGGAGGCGGCGAGATTCGAGGAGCCAGACCAACCGAGCGTTAACCATGCGTTCCATCACCTTACAGACGCAGCTCGTCAGAGAAATGGGACGATAACTGGAAGGAAGGTGTTTGTCCTTCCCTGGTTTGGGGATGGGGACAACAATGGCTTCACGCCAACTTGTGGGAACATGACCTTCAGTCCATATGCGATTGTAGGTACTAAGAAGAAAGCACTTGCCCGCAGGAGAGAGGTTCTTCAGCATCTCAATATGGATGGAATCGGGCCCGGGAGCAGAGGACCGGGACAGGGCAAGAGCACGGTCTAGCTCCTGCATGGTGAAGGCGACGTTATAGTATTCACGATTAAAAGAGCGGAAAGAAGGCGGCCGTGCCTCCTCTACCTGTTTGCGAGGGAGAAAGGCAGGGTGGTAATGGGCAGAGCTCGAAACCTCCGCAAAGAAACGACCCAATGCGTTTGAAACATCAGCTGGGTCCACGAGGACCGCGTTCTCCACGGTCAGGCCAGGAATCGGGGAGTGGACCTTGATGCCGGACAAACGGCGTAGGCCACCCCAGACAACCGTGGAGGGAGTAAAACGGTTAAAAGAACTAGTAAAAGCTGTCCAGCAAGCTTTCTTGCTGTCGTTTATGATACGACGGCACTGCGCTCTCATACGTTTGTAATTGATGCAATTCTCCAAAGTTGGGTGGCGGCGGAAGGTGCGTAAGGCACGGCGCCGGGCTCGAAGCGCGTCGCGGCAGGCTGCAGTCCACCAAGGGACCTGCACACGACGTGGAGAAGAGGATGTACGAGGTATGGAACGTTCAGCAGCAGTGAGAATAACCTCTGTGAGGTATTCGACCTGACTGTCACAGTTGGGAAAATGCTGATTGTGAAAAACAGCCATGGAAGAATAAAGCCCCCAGTCGGCTTTAGAAATGTTCCAACTGGTGGGACGTGGAGATGGGGAGTGATGTAGGAAGTGGATGATACAAGGGAAATGGTCACTCGAGTACGTGTCAGAAAGTGCATACCACTCAAACCGACCGGCAAGCTGAGGAGTGCATATTGCGAGGTCTATATGGGAATAAGTGTGTGTTGTGTCAGAAAGGAAGGTCGGTGCACCGGTGTTGAGGCAGACAAGATCGAGGTGTTGGAGAAGGTCCACCAAAAGGGAGCCTCTCGGACAAGGTGCCGGAGAGCCCCATAGGGGGTGGTGGGCATTAAAGTCGCCTACCAACACGAAAGGTGAAGGGAGCTGGTCAACAAGGTTTAGCACATCTGCCCTAGTAAGGGCAGATGACGATGGCGAATATATATTACAGAGGGAGAAGGTAAATGTGGATAAGGTGATGCGGACGGCAACTGCCTGTAGGTGAGTGTGCAAGGAAATGGGATGGAAATAGACGTCGTCTCGAAGGAGCATCAGAACCCCTCCATGGGCTGGGACACCTTCCACGGGTGGCAGGTCGAACCGCACAGAGGTGTAGTGTGGAAAGTCTGCACGATCACGTGGACGCAACTTAGTTTCCTGGAGGCAGACTAGAAGCGGGCAGTGCAATCGAAGGAGTAATTTTAACTCCTCCCGATTAGAACGAATGCCGCGAATGTTCCATTGAAGGAGCGCCATGATAAAAATGAGAGAAGAAATAAGGATAAAAACCAAGTAGCGAGTGGGGTCACCTCGACGGCCGCTGAGGACCGGATTTCGAGGGAGCACTGCTATCGCTGTCCAGGGGCAAAGGGTCGTGGTCCATAGGTTCGACCGACGCGCCTGCCACCTCCCTGAGTTGATCAGGAGGGGCAGTTTCCACCGCCGGTAAAGGGCCGGGCGCCCGGCAAACGGAGCGTCCCGGTGAAACAGAAGACGGCCGAGGCCGGCAACTGTTGGACGGCGTGACAGATGGGTCACGCCGCGGCGGGGAAGGAGAGGAACTCTTTTTCTTGTCAGCTCTTCTGGAAGAGTGACGGCGGGAAGAGGCAGTTGACGGTTGGGAAGCCTGAGAACGCAGAAAATCCTCACGGACGGGTTCCTTTTTCAAGGTCCGGGCATCTTGTTTAGGTGCCCGCGGTTTACTAGATGTTGACGAAGACTGTACCTTAGAAGCAGCAGGAGGAAGCGGGGACGTGGAACGGGCAATCTTCGGGCTGGCGGATCGCACAACTGTGTCAGCGAAAGTGAAATCACATGTCTGGGTACTGGAATCTTTGGTAGGTCGAGGTGAGGTGAGTACCTTACTGTATGTACCCGCTGGGAGGACAGTGGGCTTTCGACTCGCCAACAACTTACGAGCGGCAGATGTCGATACCTTCTCCGTAACCCGAATTTGCTGAATGATTTTTTCATCCTTATATACAGGGCAGTCGCGAGAGGAAGCCGCATGGTCGCCGTTGCAGTTAAGGCAGTGAGGGGACGGAGGTGGGCAATCCCCCTCATGGGCGTCCCTACCACAAGTGACACATTTTGCTGCATGTGGGCAATGTTCACGGGTATGGTTGTACCTGTGGCATTGGTAGCAGCGCGTTGGGTTTGGAATATAAGGGCGGACTGAGATAACTTCGTACCCTGCTTTGACCTTCGACGGGAGGTCAACTCTGTCGAATGTCAAAAACACAGTACGAGTCGGTGTCAGCTGGTTATCTACCTTTTTCATCACCCTGTGGACGGCTGTCACACCCTGATCGGACATATAGGACCGGATGTCGTCGTCAGACAACCCGTCAAGGGATCTCGTAAAAACTACCCCACGTGACGAGTTGAGTGTGCGGTGCGCTTCTACTTTGACTGGAAACGTGTGCAATAACGTAGTCCGGATAAGTTTCTGGGCTTGGAAAGCACTGTCCACTTCCAGCAACAATGAGCCATTGCGCTGACGCGAACAGGTTTTAACAGGGCCAGCAATTGCATCAACACCTTTCTGTATAACGAAAGGATTGACAGAATTGAAGTCTTTTCCGTCGGTGCGCGACACAAGAAATTTCGGCAAATTAGGCAGAGTCTTCTTTTGCTGAGGCGAGTCTATCTTACGTTTCTGGGTCAATGTCAGTGAAGAAGAGAAGGAAGTCATTGCGGAAGTGTCCCCCGTGATTACCGGCGTCTCCGATGGCGCGCTCCTTCCTAGTGGGGGCCCTCTCCGAGGGCTTACCCGCCTTAGGTGATTGTTCACACCTCAGGTCACACCTCCCGAGAACTGACGGAGGGACCAATTGGCATGTTCGGAAGGTACCAGCTCGGGTAATCACCCCTCCCTGGGCCTGGCCTTTACCAGGGGGTACGTACGTGCCCTACTTGTCTACCCGGGGCGGGGAATTACGCGTTACCCCGTCACCTGCTACGCATGATAATGCGTGGGTCGGCCTTCAGACACGCACAGGGAGGAAAGAAGAATAGAGGAAGTGAAGAGAAAGAAGGAAAGGTGTCTCAAACGCCGAGGCGGAGACTAATGAGGAGAAGAAGGCGAGGAGAAGACAAGGAGAGAGAGACAGAAACAAAGGGTAAGAAAGGAAGGAACCAAGGAATAAGAGAAACGACAACAAGAAAACACCTGAACTCGTGAAATACGCCCGTCTCCGGGCGAAGGCATAAACCGGGAGGGAAGGTGAAGCAGCCTGGGGCAGAAGAAAGGCTGCTCCGGCTCGGGGCCCCGTGCGCGCCACACACGTACCCACAAAAGAACTGTGGGCCCCCTGGGGGGGCAGTCTATAGCATAGCAGTCTATGGCATAAACTGGATGGCAATGCGCCAATTACAGCCAGGGATATAGCGAACCAAAGGTGACACCTGAAATACGCGAAACGCGCGGCTAGTGCACGTCCTGGGCAGCAATGGGTTCTCGCCTGAGTCTCAGGACGTGCATTCAGTGGAACTTTTAAAGACGGGAACAAGCGATTACCGCCGGAAGAAGCAAAACTAGCAGCTTTAGCAACAGTTTAACATGTACACATCCAGCTGGTTGAATAAGCATTGGTCATACATATTTTAGTTCCTACTAGTGCTACGACACTATTTTATGATCTTAAACTGACTACAGTGCGAAAAGACTTAAGGAAACATAATATTTACAGAGTCGTTCTCAAAACGTGTTGTTCTAAGCATGAAAACAAACCTAACTTGTGCAGTGTTTCATGATTGAATCAGTGGAAATTAAGATAAAATGTTGCTCTTTGGAGCAAGGTTCTTAAACGATTTGGAGTCGATAAGAAGCATTTCTTCTGTCAAGGTTCAGACTAGTCGGAATTGGCTATTCGAACATTTGACCGCCAGACAAATTCCATTGTAATTGTGCTACTGTGCAATTTGAACGCTTCGACGGTTATGATCGCAACTCCAACGAATCTAAGACTTCCCAATATTTCTTTCCGAAATCCGTTCGACAATTTACAGTTGGTCTATTTTTTTATAGATTTAAGAAGAATTTTAGCCGGCACGCTAATAGCGAGTTTAAATTTTTGGCGGTACGCCGTACGGCCCCATACCGGCCCAACTAAAGCACTGCATGCACTAGCCGCGCGTTGCGCGTTTTTCAAGCGTCAACTTTACTTCGCAATATCCCTGGTTGTAATTGGCTTATTGCGACGCAATCAACGCCATTGTTTATATGATCTGTCATGAAATGATGTAGGGTTGTATAATCGAAAACACGCGTGTGTGTGTGTGTGTGTGTGTGTGAAAACACATTCTTTCGTTTTAGAACGTTTCAAAACATTTACATTTATGAGCTCCTGCCTTACATTCATAGCAGTAAAAGTAGTTTTACAATAGCCTTTGTTGTTCCAGAGGTATTTTTGGTGCTCAAGATCAATGGAACACCTTGTATACTATATATACCACTCTATTCTTGACATTCAAATGGGCAACACCAAGCAAAATTCAGTACTTGAATCCAGTTCCCCCGTATCTGTAATTTAATGAATCCGCTTTTGAAAAATGTAGCGTCGAAAAACGGGCGTCACCATTCCCAATCCTAAAACTAAAATCAGTGATGAAACTCAGCCACGTTTAGGTTTTATGGTACCCGTTCCTTTCGGAAATGACCGAAAAGAACAGAAGGCGTATCTAATTTTATGTATGCCCAACAGGCAACTGATAATATCAATGGGGACACATAAATACGCTCTGTCCATTTCGGGTATCCAGTAAAAAAAAAACAGCGAGCAAGTGGGACTAGTGGGCAGGGGGCACCACCATCGTAATATGCTGTAAGTACTGTAGCAATAAATAAATAAAAATAAGAAACTTCAAAAAAATTCAATTCGGTGCAGCCATTCTGAATTTTAGCTATACAAACGCGCAAAAATAAATCTCATTTACTGCAGATCGGCGTGCTGTCCGAAAGAACAGACGCCACATCAATCCATAATAAGTACTTACACGCGAAGATGGCATTTGGTTCATTTACCTCACCGCATATACGGTCATACGTTCGACCTCGCACGGGGAATTAGTAATGGATGGAGGCACTACAGCCGTAGCGTGCAACTTGTGGAAGTTTGCGTCGGACGGGGGGGGGGGGGGGGAAGGGGGAAGTACGCGGGTAGCCAAGTCGCGATGCCAGGCGTGGTGGCTCAGTGCGCTCGGTCAGGGGTTTTGTGTCTCGTTTCCGCCGGTTGTCGTAGGTCTCTGTGGCCGAGTAGAAAGAGACCGACACAGGAATAAAGGATGCACGCTTGTGCAGGTATGGAGGTGACCAGCCAGAGGGACAGCAGAAACTAGAAACACTAGTTTCCACTGAACATGTTATGGTCTTCAGTCCGGAGACTGGTTTGATGCAGCTCTCCACCCTACTCTATCCTGAGCAAGCCTTTTCATCATCTCATAAGAACGGCAACCCACATCCACTTGAATCTGCTTACTATACACGTCTCTTGGACTCCCTCTGCGGTTTTTACCCCACACACACTTCCCTCCAATGCTAAATTTACGATTCCCTCATGTCTAAGAATGTGTCCTACCAAGCGATCCCTTCTTTTAGTCAGGGGTATGCCAAAAATTCCTTTTCTCACCAATTCTGTTCAGTACCTCTTCATTAGTTATGCGATCTACCCACCTAATCTTCAGCATTCTTCTGTAGAACCACATTTCAAAAGCCTCTATACTCTTCCTGTCCGCTCTGCTTATCATCCATGTTTCACTCCCGTACAAGGCAACACTCCACACAAATGCCTTCAGAAAAGACTTCCTTACCCTTAAATTAATATTCGATGTTAGCAAACTTCTATTTTTCAAAAATGCTTTTTTTTTTTCCATTGCCATTCTGCATATTATATCCTCTGTACTGCGACCATCGCATGTTATTTTACTACCCAAGTAGCAAAACTCATCTACCACCATTGTTTTGTTACCTAATCTAATTCCTTCAGCATCGCCTGATTTTCTAAGTGCGCATTCCACTATTTCTGTTTTGATCTTGTTAATGTTCATTTTATACGCTCTCTTCAACACGCTGTCCATTCCATTCAACTGCTCTTCCAGGTCCTTTGCTGTCTGACAGAAGTACAATGTCATCAGCAAAACGCAATGTTTTTATTTCTTCCCCCTGAACTTTAATCCCTATTCCAAATGTTTCCTTGCTTTCCTTCACCGCCTGCTCGATGTACAAGTTGAACAACATTGGAGAAAGGTAACAACCCTGTCAAACTCCCCAACTGATGCTTCCCTTTCATGCCCTTCGAGTCTAATAACAGCGGTCTGGCTTTTATACAAGTTGTAAATAACTCTCCCTGTATTTACCCATGATGACTTCAGAATTTGAAAGTATTCCAGTCAACATTGTCAAATGCTTTCTCCAAATCTACAGAAGCTAAAAATGTAGGTTTGCCTTTCCTTAATCTATCTTCTAAGAAGACGTAAATTGAGTATTGCCTCCCGAGTTCCAATGTTCCTCCTGAATCCAAACTGATCATCCCCGAGGTCATCTTCTACCAACTTTTCCATAGAACAAGTTGTATATTTAATAGAAATAAGATAATACTTACCTTTTACAGAGTTCAAGAGTGCAGAATACTGATACATAGTTGACTAGAGAGGCCTGTCTACTGGTGAGTCCTCGTGGCTGTCCTAATCCCAAGTGCCTATCTCGTTCCCAAGTGCCGTTGTCGTTCAGTGGTGGCCACGAGCGGGATAGCAGCAGAGGGCGCTCGTGGCCGACGTATGAATGCCGCGCCGTGCGTGCATGGGGGCGTGCGGCGAAAGTACGTGGCGTGCACTTTCGACTTGTGCCACACCACAAGGGGGCTTAAAGCCCTCAGCAGTAAGAAAGAAACTGAGCCACATTCTCAACGAACAACCCTGAACGAACATAAACAGAACGACCGCAAGGCCTTAATGAGCCTGTAGAACAGGAAAAAGTGGTTAACTGACTGCTAACAGGAAGCAGATTATGCGGGTTCTATATCCGGCCCGGCTCACATTTCCACTTCTTGCCATTGTATAATTGCAATGCCCCAGTGCCCCTTATCCTTTCTTCCCCTAATTTCAATTTGCATGTGATTCTTATATATATATATATATATATATATATAAGATAGACAGCAAATTTGAATAAAGTGAAACATTTAGAATGCTCGATTTTGCCTTCATCTACGTACATACCCCGCAGTTCACGGTAAGGTGCGTGCCGGAGTGTACACTGTCCCACTAATAGGCATTTCCTTTCCTTTTCCACTCCCAAATACAACGAGGGAGAAAGTATAGTCCGCCTCCATAGCTCAGTGCCAGCGTCGCTGACTACCACGCAGGAGGCCCGGGTCCGATTCAAGGCAGGGTGTTGTGTGGTGTCCTAATCATCATAGCCGCGGTGGAGTAGCCCAGCGGTCTAAGGCGCCTTGCTGCGAAACGCGCGGTTGATCGCCGTCGGAGGTACGAATCCTCCCTTGGGCGTGTGTGTGTGTGTGTGTGTGTGTGTGTGTGTGTGTGTGTGTGTGTGTGTGTGTGTGTGTGTGTGGTCCTTAGGTTAGTTTAGTTTAAGTAGTTTGTAAGCTACGAACTGATGACCACGCAGTTTGGTCCGATAGATTTACAAATATTTGAACATTTGAGAAAGTATATGCCTTTTTGGGAGTCATAACTTCTCTTATCTTGCCCTTTTGATATTTACGCGTAATGTATGTAGGCTGCAGGAAAATCGTTCTACACTCCGCTTCAAATTCCGGCCCTCTGAATTTCCTCAACAGAATTTCTCGATAACAACGTCGTATTTCCTCCAGCGTTCCCCATTTGAGATCCCTGAACATTTCCTTGACTCTCGCGCATTAGTCGAACCTACCACTAACGAACCAAGCTGCTCGCTTCTGAACTAAAATGATCTGCGGTGGATCCCAAACCGTTGAGTAATACTCAAGACGTGGACGTACAAGCGTTCTCCTTCACAGATGAAGTACATGTCCATAAAATTCTCCCGGTAAACCGAAGTCAGCTGTCCACCTTCCTCACATTGTCCTTACATGTTCGTTCCATTTCATATCGCTCTGCAATGTTACGCCTAGATATTTGACGACCAACTGCATCAAGAACCTCACTACTAATGCTGTATTCGAACATCAAGGGATTGATTTTCCTATTCATGTGCATTACCTTAAATTTTTCTACATTTAGAGCTAGCTGCCATTCTTTAGATCAACTAGATATTTGGTCTATGTCATCCAGTATCCTATTACAGTCAGTTAAAGACAACCTCCCATACACTACAGCATCATCAGCAAACAGCCGCAAATTACATGTTCCTCTGTCTATCAGATCATTTATATACATAGGAAATAGTGCTATCACACTCGCTGCGACGGAGTGGCCAAGTGCATTGAGGCGCTATGCTCCGATGCGCGAGGCCGTTGCCCATCGGGAGTTCGAATCCCCCTCTGGCATGAATATTTGTGTCGTCTTCAGTATAAGGTTGTTCGTAAGTAGTTTGTAAGTTTAGGGACTGGTGACTACTGCAGTTAGGTGCTTTAACTTTACATTTGAACATTTTGAAGTTTTCTAACCAGTCACAAACCGGTGAACCTATTTCACATGCTCGTATCTTCCTTAGCAGTCTGCAGTGTGGAACCGCGTCATATGTCTTTTTGAAATCGGTATAAAAATACGTCTGCCTATTGGTCTTCATCCGTGGCTCAAGATGCGATGTGAGAAAAAGAGTGAAAATTTGGGAAAAGTGTAATCAAACAATTTGCATAATCAAGGAAGCAATTCAAATCGAAGGTAACTATTTTCGCTTGTCTCAGTGATCCGATGCAAGACTTTCGACTGATCGTCACTTCGACGACTAACATTTTCCTAACCCATACCAGTTATGCTACCGGAAAGAATGGGACATACACTTTAACGTGGAATCCGAATGACGTTTCTGACGACTCTTCACATCGTTGACAGGTGAAGGCTAGGGTAAAACTCGAAGGGAAAAAACTAATCACAGAATTTCGACATCCATTTCGTTTTCAGCCAAGTATTTTGCCACTTGCCATACTTCAAGAACAGCACCAATTGCTGAATTCTTACCGAACGTAGATAAAAACATTTAAAATATTAGTTGAGAGAAAAACTATCCCATCTTTTACATTTTAGCAAATAACGCACATTGTGCGAAATATTAACATCTGTTGAGTAGTTCAGAGTTCGTAGGGGACAATCATAGTGACATGCGGTTTTTGTATACTCTTGTATATGCCTCATTCAGCGGAACCTGATATTGTATGCCACTGCTAAATTATCACAATAATGTCTCGGGAAAGAAAAAATATCGCAGCCATTTTATATATTTAGGACAGTATTTCATGTCTTCCGAAAATAACTACTGTATCGACCATCTTGTTGAATATTGTTTCTGGGTAAGCGATCGTAAAATTATAAATATAATTTTTTAACAAAATATTCCAGGATCAGATGTAACTTGATAAGATTATAATTCAAATAACCGATTTCGAATGTTACAAGAGCAGAGTTTTAGAGCTTCTGATGACATATGGGAAGACTGGTGATGAACAGATCGCTTTGAAGCACCATAAACAGTATGAAATCTGGATCTGCACAACTGGCTGGTGAGTGGGAGAACTGCAGCCTAATGCATAAATAAAGTTTTCTCGGACATTTTTCACAAAGCTTCAGTATGATAGCAATAAACAAAGACATTCACTATATAAACAGGGCTTGGCAAGAATTTAACCACATTCATTAATTTATACCAAGTGAGGTTTACAAATTTATATCACCAAGCAATAATGAAACTCAGTTAAAGAAAATACGTAATTAATCATTCCGAACGAATTGTATTAAGATAAAGGCAACTTCCAAACATTCTTTTGGTTTCCGGGATTTATCAAAACATTGCCAGTAACGATTAAGAAGAAATTTTAGAGTTCTGGATCGTGAACACAGTTTATAAACACTCCAAGGCAGTAACATGAGGTACAGTTTAGCGATTGAATTCATAAAAACAAATCATTAAATTAGAAATCAAATTCATAATTTGGCTCAGGCACTCAAAACAATTTAACATTAGCTACTACACAGTAACCAGAGTACACAATTACAAGAACTCAACTGGTGTCATTTAAGGAAGATGAGGCACAACCATCTTATTACTCGTTAGGTTACACTTGGTCCACATGGGCCCCGGTCCCCCATGGACATTGATCGATCACAGTCCACCAGGACAGTCAGGATACCCGGGAACCTGGTCTAGCACAGACTAAGACTTCGGGTGAGAATCTGTTTGGTACTTAACACGTCACAAATTTCACACTGCAATTACATAATCAGCGCTTTATGTGACACTGACAAGGAATAATACACTAAGGCCACACACAAAATATTCACCCGCAGACGGGGTTAGCATGTTCGCTAAATGCTGTTCCCGACAACCGGGTAGAAGCTTATGATAAGCAAACGCAAGGAACCGGCCGCTGAAACACAGCCACAAATTCTGAGGCAAATCTCAAGTACAGTCAGTGCGTACCAATCCGTCTACAATTAGCATGCTACCCTATTTGATAACACCCTCCAAAAATACAAGAAATTACAAATCACTTTACAATATCCGCCCAATTTTCAAATGGCAGTACCAGTTCTCTCAAAATACTACAGTACTTGACCAAATTTCCGAGACACCTTCACAAGTAAACAACGTTTAGCAGAGAATCTGAATGAGGCAAGGTTTATGGAAATCTCACCAAGTACACACCAAGCCTGGCTATACCATCAACGAAAATCCAAAATCTTAATGTGCTTTAAAACAAACGCAGGTACTGGTTTCAAATGTAAAGTAGTCAACCACTTCACACAACATCGTACTGACAAATGCCACTGCACAAAATATCGTTCAAGGTTCACGCTACCAGTGCAGAAGGTATTTGAAGCTTCTTAGTAGCTTTTCGAGAATACAGGCACAGCTGCCACCAAACTTACTAAATATTTACAGAAGACTGGATTTAGGGAGGCGGCACTATAAAGCTTACTTGCAAACACCTACACCACTTATCAAACTCGCTAAAAGAATTAGATAGAATCAAAATAGCTTTAACGCGGCGGCCTGATAAAACAGTTACCTTCAATTCACTTCAAGCTTCGTAATATGAAAGTGGTCTTTGATAACAGACAATCTCAGTTTCTCACCAGATAAACTTGTTTAAGAGCCTCCTGTGTCACCGATCAGCAATTCAGACCATCCAAGGTGCGCTTAATTCCCGTAGCTGTTCCATCGACCAGCAACAGCGACTGTACTATTAGACTTCGGCTCCGTGCCAGACACTCCAAGACCCATTTCCGTGTCCTTCCTGGTGGGTCACACGCGTCGTACTCACTCCACTGACAGAGCAACCGCTTCGAAGCAGCCCAGAGCCAAACTGTCCAGACGAGTCTCCACGCCCGGTATTTCAAATGTCAAAATCCCGCCAAATGCGACTTCCAAAGATCCTCGCGTCAGACCGCGAGGATCGATAGCAGCCGTATATCGCTGGCCCCTGGCTCTAGCGCGTCTGTGGCGCCAGCAACACATGTGAGCCGGCACGGCTCACACTACACCTGATTTGTTTCTTATCAGTTCCTTGTTTTTTCATTTTTATTACAGAAGTACTGTATATCAAACGTCCACATTAGTGCATTTCGACAGTGTGATAATACGAACATAACACAGATAATTTAGTTAACCATTTTACTACGCTTCCGTGAGATGAAATAATTAAGTCCCTACTGGTCATGTAACTCCTACAAAAACAAAGGCAGTCTTTGGTTCTTGGAAAAATATTGCTCGAAGAAGGGAAATTAAATTAAATTTCTGAGAAGTTCTTGTCCGCTCTTTGTTTTTTATTGTTGTCAGTTTCAAATGAAGTTCACAAAGGAGTTGGCACCTTTTATTAAGTATCCCTAACAGTACCGTGAAACAGGAAACAGCCATTATATACTTGTTAATTTGAACGGCTTTTTATGCTGAGAATCTTGTAGGTATTCTAATTTCGTGTTGTTGTTTTCAGGGCTTCGATGTTGTACAGGAGATTAAAGGTAGAAAATATTTACAGAGGAGGAAATTCCTGAACCAGGTGGAGTGAGATTTCGCAGGGAAAACTGATTACTTTGAAAGCACGGGGGTAGATCTACAGCAGCGAATGGGGGAGGCAAGCCGGGAGAGAAACTTTTAACCTTAATTAATAAACGAGCTCTGATATCCGGCGCCTTTGTAAGTGAGACCCCTTTTTTCCGGGCTCTCAATAACAGAAAGTTGAAAACTAGAGGCGAGGAGAGTTAACGAACAGGGATAAACTGCCTATCAAAGTCAATGAAATTCTTCAAAGGTCTCTCTAACGAGAAGACCAGATTTTAATCTATTTCAAACACTGCGCAACCGAATGAGAGTAGCCGACGAATCTCAAACAATAGTGGCTTCTTTCTGATTAAACATTTCTAGATGTTTCAAGAAATACTTGTTCTCTCTCATCAGCTATTTGAGAGGTTGGTGATTTGTGATTCTACTTTGAGATATTCACGTGAAGCGGTACTGTTAGTTCGCTTCATTACTTTATCCTACTACATTCTTTATTCGTTTTTATTAATGCCAACAGATTGGTTGGATCCTTTATTTTTGACGAGCTGTGTTGGCCGTTCTGGTCATTGTTACAGTGCAGTTTTCAATTAGGGACCTGTGGACGCAGAAGTGAATTAAATAAAGAAAATATGATTTAAGAAAACTGCACCAGTCACCTTTTCTTGAAATTGACAAATACATAAATGCTTTATCCACATCAAAATACCTACCCCTTCCATTCTACAATAATAGAGCAACCAGATTCATACTGTCTTTAAACACAATAAACAGAACCTAGTCTATATTAATATTCTACAACACCACTAGTGTATGAATAAATTAGCAATAATACGAAATTTATTCATGTACGTTTAACTGATTGTATACATACATATGAAATAAGAAAACTATGCAAACACTGCAGACAGTAAGAATGAAACTTTCACTCTGCAGCGGAGTGTGCGCTGATTTGAAACTTCCTGGCAGATTAAAATTGTGTGCCGGAACCGGGACCTCGACACGACTCACGATGCCGCCTCACAAAGTTTGGAAAGTAGGAGGCGAGGTACTGGCGGAAGTAAAGTTGTGAGGCGGCATCGTGAGTCGTGTCGGGCTAGCTCAGTCGGTGTTACAGATTTTCAATACAAGAACAGTATGCCAAGCCTACGCCGACGACGTCAGCGTCCTTGTCAGCTCCAGCGAAGAACTCGATACCACCAAGAGGATAGTTCAAGAGTATACTCATGCTTGTGGTGCCAAGGTGAACGAGCGGAAGTCTCGGTTGCTATTGTTAGGACCGCATAAAGACTATATTGCATCTACGTGGCTCCCTATAACCGAGACCAGGAAACAGTTGGGACTGATTCTCACGGCTAATCCCCGTATCATGGTACAGCTCAACTGGCAAGAAAAACTTAACATCATACGTGCGACTCTACGGGATAATTCTACAAGAAGCTTAGACCGCATTCAAAAAGCCTTATTCATCAATGGCTACGTCTACAGTAAAATTTACCACGTAGCTGCAACTTTACCTATCCCCAACACTACAGCTCAGAAAATGACAGCCAGTGCAAGTTGGTACTTGTGGAGACGCACCATCTTTAAAGTTGCTTTTCGTACAGGGTCACTTAGCTACAGTAAGGGAGGCCTCGGGCTCAAAAATTTGGAAGCGCAGTGTACGGCACTATTTGTTAGCAGAACCATCAAAATTTTGCAGGCCGATTACAATTCGATAACCAAAAGTTTGTTTGTCCGCTTAGAACCTGCGGACAATGCTGTGCCAGTAAACCTCGCCCATATCAACCCGGAACTGGACCACGTCAGAAAATTTTACCTCGAAGTAGGCTATATACGGGCAACTCAACGGACTTACGATACTGCATCACTCTATCGCACATTCACTGACATAGTGCCACAGAATACAATCGAGCTGAAATATCCACTTTATAACTGGACTGCTATATGGAAAAACATACATAATTCAGTACTTAGTACGAAAGTTAGATACACCTGGTATGACGTTGTAAATGATGTCATCCCTACTGGCGAAAAGATGTACAATATCAAATTAAAAGCCACGCCGTACTGCACTCGGTGCCAGCTGCTGGACACGTTAGCGCACGCATTTGTCTGTCGAGATCAGACTGAAATCTGGACGTGGACTAGAAGAAGACTAGCTCTTATGACCCGCACCACCGCACTGAACATTACTGTACATGACATACTGCGCCCTGATTGGAAATATTACCCTGACGCCAAACATAATAGTTACACATGGCTTCTTGGACAGTTTATTTACTATGCGATTAATCGGAAAGCTCCTGCCTTACAAGATTTCATACTCTATGTTCACGACCAGCATTACGTTCTACAAAAGCGTTCCAAATGCAGGACTTTGTTCCAAAACTTTTTAAAGGTTTCACTTACGTACGGAATATCATTTCATTTGTTTGAATTACAAGCTTATTTTCTTTCTTCTTGCTACACGAAGAGTGGGCAGTTCTTACTCATTCCATAGAGCATCATTTTAGTTTCGTATTATGACTTGAAGGGAAGACGCAATTGATTTGTTTTACAATATAACAATGGCACATACAGCAGAGGAATGTCTATGGCATTTGAAGCCGACGCCGAAGAAGGCGAACATTGGTGAGCGCAAGGCCGGGCTGAAGGGGTGGAGAGGAGGCCCGTAAAGAAAAAAAAAAGAAAAAAAAAGTCGGTAGAGCGCTTGCCCGCGAAAGGCAAAGGTCCCAGGTTCGACTCCCGGTTCCGGCACACAATTTTAATCTGCCAGACAGTTTTTATTATTCACTTTTGCAACTTAATACTGACAAATTTATTGCCGGCCGCGGTGGCCGAGGGGACTAAGGCGCTTCAGTCACGGTCTGCACGACTACCTACGGTCGGGGTTCGAATCCCCCCTCGGACATGGATATTTGTGCCGTCCTAGTTCGTAAGTAGTTCATAAGTAGTTTGTAAGTTTAGGGACTGATGACCCCGTAGTTAAGTCCCATAAGCTTTACAATCATTTGAACATTTTTTGAACAAATTTATTTGCTAAACGATCGACTGTATCAAACTCAAAACAAAGTTAGCAGTACAAAGAGCGTTATATCTTCGAATTAAGACGTTTGTAAATAACAGAACCTGTAAAAGCACATGTTACACGCTGGTAAAGTGTTGTTAACAGTGCAGTGTAGAACCCAATAGAAGAAAGTGATGTGTCATTGTGACATAAACAAAAGGAGACGCAGTAAATGCAAATTAACCACAAAAATTCGGCCATACAGTCGCAGTAAGTAAATCAACAAATTTCACGTAGTCTTACAAAAACAAAACACGGCCTAAACAACGTGCAATTCGAGTTATTAAAATATATTTCCGTTTTCCCTCCACAGAGCCACCATCCAACATGATAAACCTGAAAATGTTTGAAAACCGGTTCATGTAATAAACATCATTTCAAGAAAAAGTGACTGGTGCAGTTTTCTTAAATCATATTGAAATTAAGTCACGGGCTCGGAAACATTTGTAATGGATAATCTAAAAATAAAGAAAATTCAAGGAGCCAAGCTCCACAGCCATTTCCCTTCCCGTGTGTATGTGAATGCGTGAGTATTCCATAGGTTGTGAGATGACAGAGATTGTAGTGGGTTTAGCAGTAGCAGATAGTTCCAAGTAGTAGGGCCAGAGATTTTCTTGTGGTACCACAGGTTGGTAGTCAGCTCTGCTACGATGCACGAGGCCGTTCCCCGTCGGGGGTTCGAATCCCCCCTCAGGCATGGATGTTTGTGCTGTCTTTAGTATAAGCTATTTCATAAGTAGTTTGTAAGTTTAGGGACTGATGACCCCGCAGTTAAGTCCCATAATCTCTACAAACAAACAAACTAGGTGTCAGCCATTAGAGAATCCTCGACCCGAGCGGATGTGAGTATGTTGGATCTGGTGTGAGTATAGCAAATGTGCCTTATGGTGTTGTTTGAGTTATTCGATCGGTATAGTTTCAACTACCATCATTCTATAGCGAGATCAAGTGTGTCATTTTAACGTAGAAATTCGGCCTTATGTGAGACTTGAAATTGTAACGGTTTCTTTTGTGTAGGACGTCAGCCATCAGCTTCAGTCTTTCAATTTTTAGTTTCAAAGCATGACCAAGTGCGGGTGTTAGTATTGATAAATAAATGACGATGTTCCTGGCAGAATCACATTTAATGCATTGTAACGAGCGCGCTGGACATGCGTTTCCGACATTTCCTGTTATCTGAAATTTTTTTGTTTCAAGGCCAAACTGTAGCTAATCAACACGTTAAGTGCGCTTTAGTAACTTTTCTTTATCACCGTGTTTAAATAATTTTTGATTTCCCTCGTAATTTGTTTCCCTTTTTTCTCAGTATGCGATGTTAACCTTTGCCAAAGGTCTAAAGTTTTATTTGAACCGGTCATAGGCCGTCAGCTCCAACGTCCTGCAGTTAAATATGTGGCCCTACAGCAAGGAACTAAATCAAACAGAGTACCGCGCGGATGCTAATTATGAAAATACGAGTGATACCAGAGAAATTAATGGATTCTTAGTGGAAGTCCTCATGGTTACACTTGTTTCCCGCCACTGGTCATTTGTTTCCATTTTAAAAAGATATGAACGTTTGCGTGGTGCGTTGCCAGAGACTATTTCCTCTTGAAATAAATTTAGTGTTTTGTGTTTTTTTTTTTTTTTTTCTTTTTTCTTTTTCGCGAATGTTAATGGAAGTCACTGAACTTATGATTAAAATGATAGTGCCGGGGAACCTCTGTGCTGTATCTCTTAGGAAGTACGTAGTTTAGTATTGTAAATTTCCGTAGAGCGCGCCACATCCTGTTTCTAGTGTTTCGAGCATGAACTGTAGAGAGATTGAATGATGTTTGACTGGAGAAGTTGCTCCCTTTGTGCCCCGTTCCAACTGTCTGAGATGGTTCACTACAAAATCCAATACATTTAGTGAGACCAGTAATTTTAAATACTTTTACACCTAAGCCAGTCGGCAGGACTACGTAACATCATTCTGTTCACTTTTTTATGTTTAGTGTAGACGTGCTAGTTCGAATAAATTGTGTTGAATTTACATCTCTCCCCATCTTCTCATTTAATCCTTATCTCCGCTCATCCTTTAGGCCCTATTATATATATATATATATATATATATATATATATATATATATATATATATATATATATATAGTGTCTGTTTGGATTGTGGTGGCGATTCAAACTGAAAGTACGTCAGTCCTATTAAAACTTATAGCCGGTAGCCACAATTCGGAACGTGCGTTATACGTTGCAAAATTGAAATTAAATTATTCAGTGGAACGTTGATAACAGAAGATAGATTTGGGTCATTAAATCCATTAATTAAATGGTTTCGAATAATGACTGCAGGTTAGGGGAGGTACATGTGAGCGGCTTGATAAATTTACAGAGGAAACAGGTGTAATTTGTACGTAGGGTAGTTTAAAAGAATAAAGCGGACGGCTTTCACATGAAACAGTAATTAGACCATTATCTTACCCATAATCGCAAAAAGTGGACGGAAATGTAGAAACGAAACCCTTTTTAATTTTATTTCATTTATACGCACTGTGTGAGATATGGTACTCCACTTTAGTTCAAATGTTTTATAGCTTATGGGACTTATCTACGGGGTTATCAGCCACTAAACTTACAAACTACTTACTAACTAGCTATCACTAAGGACGGCACAAATATCCATGCCCGAGGGGGGATTCGAACCCCCAACCCTAGTGGCCTTGCAGACCGTGACTGGAGCGCCTCAGTCCCCTCGGCCACCGCGGCCGGCACTCCACTTTAGTGAAAAGTCATGTAATGACTAGTCTATCAATAAGAAATGGTACTCCAATTTCATGGAAAGTCCTATAATGGACGAAACTATGTCTATGATATGTCTCTGAATGAGGGATGAATGCTGTACGTGTAATATTCGTCATAAGCAAACTTTTCATTGTGAAGATAAGCGCAAATCCAGTTGTGTAAAATATATAAGTAAGAAATAAATCTATACGAGGCTGTCGAAGAAGTCTCCAGTATATTTTTATTGTATTAATATTGTACAGCCCCAATTGGTCAAGATGGCAGTGTCTATCACGGCACACCTAACGAGCTTATTAGGTGTACGTAGATATAATTACGCAGGTGTATTCAATTATAGCCGGGGCGGGTTAGCCGTGCGCGCTGGGGCGTCTTGCTTTGATCCGCGTGGCCTTCGCCGTTTGGGGTTCGAGTCTCCTCTCGGGCGTGGGTGTTTGTGTTCTCCTTCGCTTAGTGTACCTCATTTAAGTAGTTTGTAAGATACGGACTGATGACCCAGCAGTTGAGTCCCATAGATTTACAAACATTTGAATTTTTCAGTTATATATGTAAATGATCCTACTAGTTGGAAAGTGTGTTGCGAATAGCATTACAATTATTTTTCAAAAACTATCGAATTTAAATAGCACGCTAGATGTCAAAACGTAGTAGCTAATAAACGTTTATCCCTCTACAACATATTTTCTTTCGATAGGGACGGGGGCAGGGTGACAAAGGACGTGACAAAAAGATCCGTTTTCATGACGGCACAAAATTGAAGCATTTTTTACATCCGAAAATATTAGATCACTACAATTTATAACTGCTTTATCTTCTTATTTTTAATCGTGTGCACTCATTATGTTTGAGTGCTTAGTGAATAAAGTAGAGACACGAACGCCGCGGCGTAGCGGCCGAGCGCATTGAGACGCTATGCTACGATGCGCGAGGCCGTTCCCCGTCGGGGGTTCGAATCCCCGCTCGGGTATGGATGTTTGTGCCGTCTTTAGTATAAGCTAGTTCATAAGTAGAATGAAACTTTCACTCTGCAGCGGAGTCTGCGCCGATATGAAACTTCATGGCAGATTAAAATTGTGTGCCGGAACCTGGACTCGAACCTGGGACCTTTGCCTTTCGCGGACAAGCGCACTACCGACTGTGCTATCCCGACACGACTTACGATGCCGCCTCACAAATCTATTTCCCCCAGTACTTCGCCTCCTACTTTCCAAACTTCAGAGGAACTCTCCTGCGAAACTTGCAAGACTAGCACTCCTGGAAGAAAGGATATGGTGGAGACATGGCTTAGCCACATCCTAAGCGATGTTTCCAGAATGAAACTTTCACACTGCAGCGAAGTGTACTCTGATATGAAACTTCCTGGCAGATTAAAATTGCGTGCCGGAACCGGGACTCGAACCTGGGACCTTTGCCTTTCGCGGGCAAGCGCGCTATCAATTGTGCTATCCTGACACGACTCACGATGTCGCCTCACAACTTTACTTCCTCCAGTACCTCGCCTCCTACATTCCAAGCTCCCAAATTCGAGTTCCTGTTTTCCTGTTCCGGCATACAATTTTAATCTGCCAGAATGTTTAGTTGATAAGTAGTTTGTAAATTTAGAGACTGATGGCCCCGCGGTTAAGTCCCATAAGACTGACAACATTTGAAGGGAAAGGAACAAAATGTCTAACGTTTTCCTGGCCTCTAATGCGTATTTGATTCACTAATAAGACAAATTTATATACTTTATATATGTTTCTAACAAATAATCACCATGTAATGTGAAAAGTATTTGGCTGCGGGTTCTTTGATGAGAAATAACAGTTTGCTTCATTTCTAGTTGTAGTGATTACTCTGTAGTTCCTAAGAGAAAGAAATTCACAACGAAACGTGGTAGCATATCTTGTTTCTCTCCTCATTGCACATACTTACAGGCTATCAAAACGTGGCCATTAAAGGGTTTTGCGTATGAAACGAATGTTGAAATACTAATAAATAATGGGCAACAGTGACCAAACTACCTTCATATTCAGAGTTCCAGTTTCACAAGGTATGGAAATAAAAAAGTAATCAGTTAAATTACGAATGTATCCTTTTGTTCCTGTTATTTTTAAAGAAATACAGTTTGCTTTAAGAAATTAGTGACGACATATTGTTGTATGAATTATGCAGTCAAGAAAAGAAAAATTCTGAAATTGCCTAGCAGACTCTGTCATTGACGTATTCAGTAGAAATTGAGAGCTTAAAGCAATCTTGTACGGTAGTGAGCTACTCTCAGTGCTAACTAACTACGCACGCGGCACACTCGAAGACCGTTAATGCATTTCCCACATCCAGTCGGCTCCATCAGCCACCGCTCTGCGTGTCAACCAAGTTTGCGACGGCAAAATGTTCTCGAATATTCAAGATGGCGCAGGCGCGCCCACTGAGATCAAACCAATGTACAGCGTAAAGTCTCCAGTGCCAGCCTCTCTCCTTCTGCTTCCAAGCGGGTGTCGTCGATAGAAAATTATGTGTGAACTTATTGGAACATGCTATGTGTTAGGCTATAATTTTCGAGAAATTCGAATACTCGAGTACTTTTCATAACTATTATATGTTGTGTCGTGTCCAACGTAACTTAAGGTTTTTACCTCTTTACGAGTTCCTAATGATAGCATTTAAATTTTTTAAAGTGGATCGATAATTATGCGAAATGGTAAAAATGAAATTTTCATTGACCCTGGTAGTAATCAGACAGGCCTTTTGCAACAGCCAAACACTTTTGCAACACTCGAAAAATTTACTTTTGATTTGTACCTACTCAGGTTCTCTAGTAGGAGTATTAGTTTGAGACAAGTAGGATGCACATCGGTGTTAGATACTTTCAGGCCCACAACTTTAGCTTACGGCAGATAATGGAGAAGGGCTATGAGTGGAATAGGGAAGTGTCTCTATGTTTTAGAGATTTAAGGAAAGACTTATGGACGTGTTTCCACGAGAAACCTGCTGTCAGCTCTACAAGGTCATGGAACAGTAGACAGATTTCTGCAGGAAATTAGAGGTCTTTACATAAGTATTCAGGCAGCAGTTAGAGTGGACTGTAAACTGAGTCCACGATTCAGACAAGGCTGTAAACTGTCAGAACTTTGTTCATATTATTCTTGGATCGTATGAAGATAATGGTAAACTTGCTGGGTGAGATAAAAATAAGTGTAAACAAAATTATCAGCCTCGAAGATGCGGACGACCTTGTTGTGATAGCAGATACGATTGAGATGTTGGAACCTAACATTTTAGAGCTAGATCAGAGATGTAACGAATATGGTGTGAAAATCAGCAATTATAAAACAAATTTAATGTCTATATCATAAACAGAGGTGAAACTGGATGTCGTGAGTGATGCGATCCAATCCACCGACTATATTGACGGTGTTATCGGAAATATCAGTATTTTCATTGATTCTTTTATAACGCTCAAAAACCGTTACTCCCGATCACAGATGTTTCATAGATCCATCTTCAGTTCGGGAAACAATATTAACTGCTCAAATGCCAGACCATGCCAGGTCTCCACTGCAGTAGTCATCACAGTTGCGTGCAATGTATCTATCAAATATTGGACTTCTCCCTCAATTTAATGACTAGCTGTTACACCAATTTCATACCACGTGGTAGTCTCTACTATGTGTTGTTGTGCTCTTCAGTCCGCAGACAGGTTTGATGTAGCTATCCGCGCTACCCTGTCCTATGCAATTCTCTTCATCTGAGAACAAGAACGGCAATCTACATCCTTTTGTATCTGGTTACTGTATTCGTCGCTTGGTCTCCCTCTAAGATTTCCTCCCTCCCCCACCCCCGCCCCCCCACACACGCACACACACTTCCTTCTAATGCTAAGTTGATGGTTCCATAATGTCTCAGAATGTGTCCCACCAACCTCTTTTGTCTTAGTCAGGATATGCAAAAAACTCGTTTCCTCCCCAATTCTGTTGAGCAACTCATCATTAGTTAGGTGTTCGAGCCATCTAATCATCAGTTGTGTGTTGCGTCACATTTCAAAAGCTTCTGTCGTTCCTTGAACTCCATATCGTCCACGTTTCACTTCCATACAATGCTGCAATCCACACAAATGCCTTCCGATAGGACTTTCTAACATGAATGTCAACAAATTTCAGTTCCGTCGGAAATGCATTTTATCTTGTTTACTTCATCCATCAGCAGTTATTTTGCTGTTCATCTAATATATTTATTGCCTCATTACCTAATTTAATTCCATCAGCTCCTGATTTTCTGACACTACATTCCATTACTCTTGTTAATGCTCTTGTTATACCCTCCTTTCAAGACACTGTCCGTTCCACTCATCTGCTCTTCCAGGTCCTTTGCTGTCTCTGACAGAATTACTATGGCATAGGCAAACTGCAATTTTTTCATTTCCTCTTCCTGAACATTTTTGCATTCCTTCACAACTTGCTCTACGTACAGATTGAACATCATTGTTACTACCTGTGTTACTACTTTCTCAACAAATGCATCCCTTTAAATGCCTTCTCTTACCACTGTTGTCTGTTTATACTCATGAGTCCCTGCCTTACTTAATACCGGTGAAAGTCGTTTTACAATAGCTATTGTTGTTCCAGAGATATTTTTGGTGGTTAAGATAGACACCCTGTATATCTAATTATATGTTATTATTATTGGTCTGAAATATTTATAACAGTGACCCTCTAAACGGGACAGTGAGATTTTTATTTATTTATTTATTTCAGGTAAATCTATGGAACCTAACAGCAGTGGTCATCGGTTTTTTTAAATCCATTTCACTCGTATATAAAAGTTATTTTCCTGCGTTATATTCACACCTAGATGATATATTAACGTCAAAGCATTCTTCGAACCTCCGTTACGTGACAAAGTAAAAGAATATCAGGGTAGAGCCATATGAAAAGTTTTATCTTTAGACGTTTGTACCAACTTTCAGTGTAAAAATACTGAAAAACATTTGAAACAAAAGTTACTCGATGTTAAGTGTGAACAACTTTTTCTCGATTTTTTTTTTTTTTTTTTCTATCCGACACATTTGTAGCCGGAATAGGGCACAGTGCCGTCCTCAAGTGGCGTTCGGTTGTGCCGCCAGATTGAGGTTGTGGTTGCTGGCGGCCAGTAAATACGTTTTCTACTATCAAACGAAAAGGGTGATGCTAAAATAAATAGCAGCGGAACAAAAACAGATGAATGAAATGACGAAAGCTAGAGCCTACTCACGCAAAAATATGTAACGATCCCAATATTTCTGTAGCTGATGTGGCACATAATGTCCTTTTAGTTTCGTTATGTATTTTAGTTGGATGGAATTATAGTGGCATCCTCTACCGACGACCTGCGTAGAGTAACTGCATGACATCAACAGTTCTTAAGATAAGTACTACTTGTTGGTGACTTGCTTATTGTCAGATCCTTTGAGTGCCCAACGTCGTTCGTGGACTGCTAGTGGGAGACTCGCCTCGTACAGACAATTTTGTATATTGTTTGTCTCTGAGTAGGCATGGGATTTCAAGCCCACCGGCTTGCAAACCTAATTTCTTTACATTGATGGTCGGTGAATTGGCTACTGATAGCCATGGCAAGAGATTTTAGAATCTTGTTTCTGTTCGTTAATGTTAGTTCATTCAATTTAACGATTCGTAACCGTCACTGGGGAGTTTACCTGATGTGCGCCCGATTGTTGTTCCGTTACTTGCCCCGGCTAAGCATTATTGCAGGCAGTGTGAGTTTCCTTCTGCATGGTGTTTCCTGCCTATCTATATTTGTAATTTAAAATGTCATCTCTTCTGTTCTGTCTATTCTTCCTTCTGTAATCCTTCCGTTCCTGGCGTCATAACCGAGCCGTTAGTACCTCGCCCATTCCTGCTTGAAGTGGCATGAGGTTTTGTGTTTTAATAGAAAGATTTTATTAAATTTATGTCAAGAAACTGGTGTTGTTCTTAACTCAGAATATGTACCACCCAGAAAAGGGAAACTATTGAACTGTTTCAAACCATAGTTTATTTTGCTTGATGCATTTTCCAATTGGTTTCTTGTAACATTCTCTTCGTGATATTTCAACTGATATTGTTTGTTACTTCCAAGTGTGTGTGTGCTGAAACCTAATATAAATGGGCCCTAATGTGAATGAAATTGTTCAACGCTATTTGCTTGTTATTGTTTAAAAAAAAAATTTTCTTAAGAAATTTATCACTCTCTTGTTACTTCACTATTGGGAGTTCTAATGGATAATTGATTTACTCAAGTGGGTTACGTCTTCTTGTTTGCTTAATATCTCAATGTAAGTGCGATTAGCCTGCCTGCCTTGAGGCCTAACTAATTCCTTCTGTTATTTACCTTCGAAACCCTAGTCTTGCGTAGTAGTATCTATTATCTTTGATGCTTTTGCCCTTTACAAGTGGGCTTGTTAGTTAACGTCACTGTTAAAGTAAATTGTTGTTACCTATTTAAAGTAATCCACATTATTATTTATATGTAATTCTACTCATGTGGAATTATTACGGTATAACTTGTTAAGCACACATTTATTGCTTTTACTTCCTTCCCCCTTCCCTGTTTGTTTAATAATTTTATTATGCTCTGAATTCCGTCATCACTGGTACCTTGAGCTGTAGATTTTGATAATTTATTTATTTATTTATTTATTTTTTTAATGGAAAAGAATTTTTGGTATCTACTGTTGTGTACTGGCATTTGGAATTGGAGACTGCTCAATATTTTATTCTAGAATTTTTCCAATTTCAGCAGAAGCCGTTAATGTACTATAAAACTAAAATTGGTCAAAGCCACCTTGGGTTCTAGAGTGTTAAAATTTTAATTGTTATTTACATGTTCATTTTATTTTCTTATTTTAAAGTTTGTATTTAAAAAATCTGATACATTCTCCAAAGATCTTATTACAAGAAGTATGTTATCCAGAAACTGCTGAACATCTTTGCTAATCAAGTAGCCGGCCATATTAAATCATTCTTTAGAGACACCTGCCATTCTTATCAACGTTATACCTTTATCTGTAACGTTGGATATCGAAACTTTTGTATATAGTTCTCAATATACACTCCTGGCCATTAAAATCGCTACACCACGAAGATGACGAGCTACAGACGCGAAATTTAACCGACAGGAAGAAGATGCTGTGATATGCTAATGATAAACTTTTCAGAGCATTCACACAAGGTTGCCTCCGGTGGCGACACCTACAACGTGCTGACAGGAGGAACGTTTCCAACCGATTTTTCATACACAAACAGCAGTTGACCAGGGTTGCCTCGTGAAACGTTGTTGTGATGCCTCGTATAACGAGACGAAATGCGTACCATCACGTTTCCTACTTTGATAAAGGTTGGATTATAGTCTATCGCGATTGCGGTTTATGTATCGCGACATCGCTACTCTTTTTCTTCGCGATCCAATGACTGTTAGCAGAATATGGATTCTGTCGGTTCAGGAGGGCAATACGGAACGTCGTGCTGGATTCCAACGTCCTCGTATCACTAGCAGTCGAGATGACAGGCATCATATCCGCATGGCTGTAACGGATCGTGCAGCCACGTCTCGATCCTTGAGACAACAGATGGGGACGTTTGCATGAAAACAACGATCTGCACGAACAGTTCGACAACATTTGCAGCAGCATGGACTATCAGCTCGGAGACCATGGCTGCGGTTACAATTGATGCTGCATCAGAGACAGGAGCGACTGCGATGGTGTGCACGCAACGACGAACCCGGGTGCCCGAATGGCAAAATGTCATATTTTCGGATGAATCGAGGTTCAGTTTACATTATCATTATGATCGCATCCGTGTTTGGCGACATCGCGGTGTACGTACATTGGAAGTGTATTCGTCATCGTCGTACTGGCGTATCACCCGGCGTGATGGTATACATGTCTCAGACACCTCTTGTTCGCATCGACGGCACTTTGAACAGTGACCGATACATTTCAGAAGTGTTACGACCCGCGGCTCTACCATTCAGTCGATCCCTGCGAAACCCTACATTTGAGCAGGTTAATGTACGACCGCATGTTGCAGGTCCTGTACGGATCTTTCTGGATACGGAAAATGTTCGACTGCTGCCTTGGCCATCACATTCTCCAGATCTCTCACCAATTGAAAACGTCTGGTCAACGGTGACCGCCAGTCACTACTCTTGATGAACTGTGGTATCGTGATGAAGCTGCATAGGCATCTTTACCTGTACACGCCATCCAAGCTCTGTTTGACTCAATGCCCAGGCGTATCAAGGCCGTTATTACGGCCAGAGGTGGTTGTTCTAGGTACTGATTTCTCAGGATCTATGCACCTAAATTGCGTGAAAAAGTAATCACATGTCAGTTCTAGTATAATATATTTCTCCAGTGTATACCCGTTTGACATCTGCATTTCTTCTTGGTGTAGCAATTTTATTGGCCAGTAGTGTACTTTCTACTCGTAAAAGATGAAACAATCATTATTACAGTTATGTAAGTTTCAGTGGAATCGTTATTAAAACACTTCAGCAAATTTACATACCTCTCAGGGACCTTGCACAATCTGAAAATTGGCAAATGAGGTACATTTTTCTGGTTGTTGCTGCACTTCATTACTCTACAAACATTTCAGGTTACAAAAAGCCTCACAGAAACGTATACAAGGTACGAATACGACGACATTCAGAGCACGAGACACCGCCAAATCCGTAGTGTCCCCTGCTGACCGCTCGACGAGCTGCTATCGAGGTTGCTAAGAATAATTCGCTCGAGTGTCGTGACTGGTGTGCTGGACGCATGAGATTAAATCCTACGAAAATCATCCGCTTACTCCCCGACCATCGGATAAGCTCCGTCTCTCAGCGGCAAGGGCTCAGCCCAGTGCCACCTAGGTTCAACCAAACCACAAGTCCATAACGTCGAAGACAAGTTACTGATAAACAACAGTTCGTAATGCACATTTTAAATTTTCAAGTAGAACATTTTTATACATGTAGCGTATTAACGAAATAGAAGCATCTTTGTTCTAAAGCAGGTAACATAAGTAACATACAACTACTGCTTTTGTTACAAGTGATGGGGTTTTCTATAATTCTATATCTCAAAAACAATTTAGTTGAAATCATCATTCTTCGAAGATAAACTGAAATTTTGCAAGACAAAGAAACTACTTGACTTTTACCACTAGTATTAACATTGCTAATCCGAGGTAACTATTGGTTTTAGTACTGTGTATTTTTACCAAAAGATGTATTTTATCAATATATTTGGTACTATTTACTAGTTAGACAGATGCGGTTTAGGTCTTGATTGCTTTTGGAGTTGCTACATTTTTTAGTTGTGTTTAAAAACACAACTAAACAATCTTCAGAAAATGATTTCCCTAACGAAATAAATACCAGTTGATTCTTCCGATAGTGTCTGTCTGAATCTGTCCAATAACATCGGCAACAGCACAATGCAGTTTCGATGTAAGTGAAGATACTTACTGAATGTTGATATTCATGTCGCGTTTCCAACCGGATCGTCGAGTCATCTTGACACAATATTTCAGCGGACCACCTGGCCGCCATCTTCAGGTGCTGATTCTCGTAGGAAACTGAAGTCATTGCCGTGCCCGGCGGCCTTATATACGCCGCGAAGTACTAACGGCGCGTGCGCCAGAGAGTCGTGGCTGCGTCCCCTGCCGCAAGCAGCCGGTGCAGCGCCTCATTGGAGAAAACTGGCAAGAACGATGTTTCGCTTACATGTGCAGGTTGTCACAGGTGGAGAAAGAGCACGCTGTTTTTAAAATTAGACAAAACTGGATTCCACATGTTGCTAAGAGGGAACCCCTTATCTCTATTTATTAAATCGTCCGCCAACCGAATCTCAATAGATTCCTTTAAAACGCATTCCCAGTAGCGAGACGCAGAAGCAAGTACACGTGTTTCGTCATACTTCATTCTGTGTCCTTCGGTTAAACAATGCTCCGCTACTGCAGACCTGTCAGGTTGTAACAAACGTGTATGTCTGTGGTGCTCGGTGCATCGATCATTGACGGTGCGGATCGTTTGTCCTATATATGCTTTCCCACAGTGGCAAGGAATCTTATAAACACCAGGTTTTCTCAGCCCCAAAACGTTTTTAACTGAGCCAAGAAGAGCCCTAATCTTGGCAGGTGGTCGAAACACACTTTTTATATTAATTTTTTTTAAATCCTTCCAATTTTTGATGACACATTTCTGGCGTACGGAAGGAAGGCAACTGATCTGTATTGGTCCTCTTCTGGTTCTGGCGACGCCCCAATCTGCATGGTATGACGGATCTGTCTCTCTGTGCACCCGTTCTCCTTAAACACCAACTTCAGATGTTCTAGTTCCTGTGTTAAGGTATCTGCATCCGATATGGCATAAGCTCTTCTAATCAAAGTTTTCAGGACGCCTGTGCGTTGGTTCGGTGGGTGGCAACTCATTGCATGTAGATATCGGTATGTGTGCGAAGGTTTTCTGCACACACTATGTCCTAGGGTTCCATCGTCCTTCCTGTACACTAATACATCCAAAAATGGAAGCTTCCCATCTCTCTCCACTTCCATCGTGAATTTGATGTTGGGGTGGAGGCAATTAAAATGATCCAGGAACTGATTAAGAGCATCCGGTCCATGAGGCCACACCATGAACGTATCATCCACGTATCTCCAGAAACAGGTAGGTTTCAGACGAGCTGTCCTCAGTGCCCTGTCTTCAAAGTCCTCCATAAATAAATTGGCGACGATGGGGGATAAAGGACTTCCCATAGCCACTCCGTCATTCTGCTCAAAGTACTGGTCATTAAATAAAAAATATGTAGAGGTCAGCACATGACGACAAAGCTTAGTCATTTCTGCGTCCAGTTTGTCACCAATTAATTCTAAAGACTCTTAAAGAGGAACCCGTGTAAACAGAGATACTACGTCGAAGCTGACAAGCATATCAGATGGACCAACACACAAAGATTTCAAACGTTGAGTAAACACCAAAGAGTTGGGGATATGGTGTTCGCAGTTTCCAACGTGAGGACTAACGACCGATGCTAAATACTTCGCCAAGTTATAAGCCGGTGCACCCAAGTTACTCACTATTGGACGTAATGGCACCCCATCTTTGTGGACCTTCGGTAGGCCGTATAGTCTCGGAGGAACCGCAGCACTAGGGCGAAGTTTTTTGACCACCTCCTCAGGTAAGAAACTATTTCTCAACAGCGAAAAAGTCTTCCGTTTTACTCGCTCTGTGGGGTCATTTTGCAATCTGCGGTACGCAGAGTCTTGAAGTAGACGATCCATTTTGTCTACATAGTCGTGACGAGTAAGAAGAACTGTGGCATTGCCCTTGTCCGCTGGTAAGATGACCAACTCCGAATCTTGCCTAAGGGATCGAATAGCCGCCCTCTCAACCGAAGAAATGTTACTGTGTGGTGGCAGAGACTTATGTAATACAGCAGAAACATCCTGATTTCATCTGCTCTATCATCAGGAAGACGAAACACCGCTTGCTCCACAGAACAGATAAATTCAGTCACAGGAAGTGTCTTCGGTGTGGGAGCAAAATTTAAACCTTTCTTACGTCACGTCCTTGAGGATGACATATTGTTTGGATTTTAATCGTGAGTTAGATATAGGCCGTATGGCAGCTCTTGTGGGGTAGTGAGTAGGGCGATTTGTTGCCGAACTTCTAGAAAGTAGAAGAGGTTGTTTTGGAACTGTAGACTATGCCGTACGAACTTGTATATTGAGAAATACTGAAGGGAAACTTACATCCTTTCAGGGATACCGGCAGGAAGCAAAGAAGCAACTAATTTGTGTCGAGGGAGATAGAGGGAAGCATGATCGTTGGGAACTGTTGTGACGAGAAGTCAGCGCCACACGACAGACGCAAGAGTACGATCGTGGAGAAGGCGGCGGTCGTCCGACAGCCTATCGCACGCCGCCGCAGCGCCTCTTGGAGGGAGAAACCACAGACGCGCGCCCTCTACAAACTGATATATCTAGACCGACATGCGTCTGGAAGCCCGTTAGAACTCGGTTACGAAGTAGGCAGTAACTAGGTCTCAACGCATCTAACATTGCACAGAAGACGACGACGCGAGAAGAGAGGACAGATAGAAGTTGAGTATTGTATTGTTTAGTCAATAAAACTTGTATTAATAATCTATAGAACTGTTCTAGATATCTAAGATTCCTACACCGTACCTTTCCTGAAAGACAGGCTGACCAGGGACGAGAACTCAAGAAATAGCAACGAGGATGATTCAACACAAACGACATCGAATATAGAACGTACAAACATTACATGAATGAGAAGTCATAACATTTGTTGGAAATGCAAAAGTGAAAGAGAGAGAGAGAGAGAGAGAGAGAGAGAGAGAGAGAGAGAGAGATAGAGAGAGAGAGAGAGAGAGAGAGAGAGAGAAGAAAAGAAAGAAAGAAAAAGGAATGGATGAGACTCACTACTGAGAGACAGCATGCTGCCATATGTAATCAAAATAATATTGCAGAACTTATTGGTATTACATAAACAAAAAGTACTCGAATGCATGATAATTGCTAAATATAAAACAATAGCAGCCTGCAGGATTTGAACCACAAAATTTCAGCTCGTCACTCAAATGCCTTTATGTACAGGAACACACTGGACTCTCTAGAGAACAATTAGCAAAACTCCATATATTCAGTAACATTTACTGATTTTTAACGTGTTTGTGATAAAGTTGTACTGAGTCTTTGCTTACAAACGGTGTACCGCAATAGAAGGCAAATTAAACACGGAGACCATCCAAATAGTGAAATAAATACGCCGATTCAAAACTAGCGAGCGTTGTACTTCACGTGACCAGCTGTTTGTGTGGTGGGGCAGGGCGCTGGCCGGGACGAGTCCTGCAGGTAGGAGAATTTCACCGGATCTAACGTTCGCTGTGTTGCACTGTGTTCGTGATTGCCTGTGTTATATTGTGTCGTCATGCTGAACGGCCGGTATAAACCGCCTAACACAACACTCAGCTAGATGGCACCGCGCAGTGTTTGCGCTGTGGAATTGGACGTCTGAAACCGTCGGTGCGTGGAGCACGTGGGGTACAAGGCTCCCGCTGCTTGTGGCTGGAGAGCGTTTTGACGCTCTGCAAGTGCGGCGCCAGGTGTAACAACAGCGCGCCGAGTGGCCGGCCGTGTGTGCCGTCCGGTCACCGCGGCGGTCGCGGCCGCAAAGTGGATTGGTGGGCCGGGAGCGCACAGTAGGCGACCGCTGCCATCGATTGGCGCGCGCTCTGGAGGCTGGGGGCTGGGGGCTGCCTCTGCACAGCGCGGGGGAGGCCACACAGCCAGACGGTCCGCCCAGCAGACGGGCTCTGTAGCCGGGCTGAGGCTGTTCGATCAAAGGTAGCCCCACACAGCTGTGCCGTGCAGAATAGATTACCACTGTGAGGATCTATCGCATACTGCAGGTACAAAAGGGAGATCACTGGCAGAGCTGCCGTTTGTACTCCAGTGATGCATGCGATGAGGTTTTCGATGGCACTACCGCCGCACGACGGGGAGCTGTAGACCCGCACAAAGGAATTAACCTCTGTAGCTGTCAGTAGACACTGAACTAAAACAATAGGAAAAGTTCAACATTTGTGACCAACCGGGATTAGAACCATGCTTACTAGGCAATCACACTGGCGAAGACGTAAGATTTTTTTTCCTTATTTTATTTTACATATATGGAGACAGGAACGTAGGAAGCCGCGGTGGAGTAGCCGAGCGGTCTAAAGCGTCTGGATACCTGACGCGCGTGGTTGCTCGCCGTGGAGGTTCGAGTCCTCCCTGCGGCATGGGTGTGTGTGCTGTCCTTAGGTTAGTTTACCTTAGTGTAAGTAGTTTTTAAGCTATGGACTGATGACCATGCAGTTTGGTCCGGTAGATGTACAAGCATTTGAATATTTGAACGTAGGGAGCAGGATAGCAAGCAGCCAGCTACACAGTGTTTGACTTACTTAATTACTTGACTTAGTTGAATTAGTTCCTGTCGCTATCTCTGGAACATAGTGCCGAAACGAAATTTCTCCACCTGATGCGATTTCTAGCAAGTCTCTTCACTTCACTTCCAGTTTTCCCATTCTATGCAGCTTCTCTCCGGATCGTTCTTTTCCAGATGTGTTTGGGACGACCGAATTTCCTAACTCCTTGAGAGTTCCAGTACAACGCCACCTTTTCAATAGCTTCATCAGGTTTTCTCAACGTATGCCGAATCCATTTCCAATTTATTTCCCTGATTTGTATATTCAATGGTTGCTGGTTTCTCTCTCCAAAATACAATAATCTCTACAATCATAAGACCAACACTGTAGTATTGATACTGTACCACCATGCGAAGTTTTTGGCCAATGGTACTCACAAACCGGGAACTATATTTTGAAAAAAAAATCGTATAATTCTGTTCACACTGTTTAAATATAAATCTAAGGGAGTTAGCTTCTGTGGTTATCATTCCCTACGCTTACAATTCACTTAAACCTTGATTGAAACTTTCACTCTGCACTCTCCGCTGCAGAGTGAAAAAGTTTCATTCTGGATACATCCCTTAGGCTGTGGCTAAGCCATGTCTCCACCATATCCTTTCTTCCAGGAGTGCTAGTCTTGCAAGTTTCGCGAGCTCCTGGCGGAAGTAAAGTTGTGAGGCGGCATCGTGAGTCGTGTCGGAATAGGTCAGTCGGTAGGAAAAACATTAACAATTCCACACTTCCATCACGAACTGCATCCGTCTGGTATGACATTGTGAACGATAAAGTTCCAACAGGAGAAAAACTCCACAAGATTCACCTCAAGCAGAGTCCGTACTGTGAACACTGCCATGTCGTCGACACATTGGCACACACACTTACGTGCAGAGATAAATTTCCAATCTGGAAATGGACTAGAAAAAAACTAGCTACAATCAACAGGACCGCTGAAAGTACGATAACGCTTCGAGATGTCCTATGGCCGGACTGGCATTTATTTCCAAAAACAAAAAACAACAGCTATGCATGGGTCATGGGTCAATTTGCGTACTTTACATTGACGTATAAAAATGCGACTTTGAACGACTACGTACAATATATTACGGAAGAACATTATAACTCCCGGAAATGCCCAAAATACAAAAGGTAAGTGCAAAATTTTTTGTTCCACACGTTACCGTAATGATTTGAGAATTGTTTCCATTTCTCGGTCACGACAGAAGAGTGGAAGCGCTCCTTGGTAACTCTGACATCACAGATTTCGAGATAATTTAACGAACAAAAGAAAAAGATACACGGATGAACAATTGAAACTAAGATCTATAACGAAGCGATTGACAGAGTACGAACAGAAAGGAAGACATACACGAAGGAAAGGTTCTTCCTGGCAGCGTCTGTAGCAAATGTATGGTCGCTGGGACTCAAATATGATTTCGATTCTTGAGTTTTTATTTATTTTTATTGTTTTCATTGTTACTTTCATTTCCTACGTTAGGGACAGTGAATGAAGGACCAAATTTGTTATTGCAGGTTTCTCCTGCTGTTGTTTTTCTTTGATTTTTATTTATTTATTACGACTTCGTTTCTTGAGTTTTTATTTATTTTTATTGTTTTCATTGTTACTTTCATTTCCTACGTTAGGGACAGTGAATGAAGGACCAAATTTGTTATTGCAGGTTTCTCCTGCTGTTGTTTTTCTTTGATTTTTATTTATTTATTACGACTATGTACAGTAGGCCATCGTGTGGCTCCGCCGACTGTAACGCTGTAACGCACAGGGCTACGAGAAGTCAAAATAAGCAACGAAACAGACACCAAGCTTAGTGCTTGGGGATTACAACATGGATATAAACCACGCGAAGAAGAGCACTGCGTGAGGACAGTGTGTTGCTAAGACAAAAAAAAAAAAAAAAAAAAACTTAATTTTCTGTTCACTTGGTTTTTACATATTTCATTTACGTAACATAATATTTTCTTCTCGTGATTTCTGATTGTACCAGATCTACGGTTAAACAGACCAATGCTACGGACAACACCCATGCCAGAGGGATGACTTTAACCTCCGACGGCGAGCAATAGCGCGACCCGCAGCAAGGCTCTTTAGCCACCTCGGCCACTCCAAAAATGTTGAAATGTTTGTCAAGTTTATGGGACATAACTGCGTGGTCATCAGTTCCTAAACATATAAACTACTTATGAACTGAAACTTCCTGGCAGATTAAAATTGTGTGTCGGAACCGGGACTCGAAACTGGGACCTCTGCCTTTCGCGGGCAAGCGCACTACCGACTGTGCTATCCCGACACGACTCACGATGCCGCCTCACAACTTTTCTTCCGCCAGTACCTCGCCTCCTACTTTCCAGACTTCACAGAAGCTGTCTTGCGAACCATGCTATTTTTTTTTTTTAAGACTAGTACTTCTGGAAGAAAGGATATGGTGGAGACATGGCTTAGCCACAGCCTTAGGCATGTTTCCATTATGAAATTTTCACTCTGCAGCGGAGTGTACGCTGATATGAAAGATCCTGGCAGATTAAAATTGTGTGCCGGAACCGGCACTCGAACCTGGGACCTTTGCCTTTCGCGTTCAAGCGCACTACCGACTGTGCTATCCCGACACGACTCACTGTGCCAATTTTAATCTGCCAGGAAGTTACATATCAGCGCACACTCCGCTACAGAGTTAAAGTTTCATTCTGGAAATCCCTTAGGCTGTGACTAAACCATGTCTCCGCCATATCCTTTCTTCCAGGAGTGCTAGTCTTGCATGGTTCGCAGGACAGCTTCTGTGAAGTTTGGAAAGTAGGAGGCGAGGTACTGGCGGAAGTAAAGTTGTGAGGCGGCATCGTGAGTCGTGTCGGGATAGCACAGTCGGTAGTGCGCTTGCCCGCGAAAGGCAAAGGTCCCAGTTTCGAGTCCCGGTTCCGGCACACAATTTTAATCTGCCAGGAAGTTTCATATCAGCGCACACTCCGTTGCAGAGTGAAAATTTCACTAACGTATACTAAAGAGGCACAAACATCCATGCCTGAGGGGGGTATTCGAACCCCCGACGGCGAACGGCCTCGCGCATCGGGGCTGCGCGCCTCACTGCGGTCGACTGCTCCGCCGCGGCTCAGCCCCTCCACTGCCAGCTACAGACTTGTGAAGACAAAGCGGGCAAGGTTTGAAACCCGAGGTCTGGCCGCTACATTCGCCTACCCCATTGCCGAAACGCTCCATCACATGTCTCACGTTCTTTCTTTATTTTTATTTGTTCATTTATTTATTTTTATAAAACTTGAAAGTGACCTGCTCGATTTAGCTTCACAGCCCACATTGTCTCTTTTCCTATTTCTTTTTTACTTTTTTCAAAACGGAGGTGAAAATATAATAACAAATACTTGGGGTTATCAACCCATCCAACTCGGTGGCCATTAAAGACAAGATGAGCATATTTATAAGAAGTTTGCAATAATATGGCATCTTGTAGCATGTACAATGTGCCGCACTATACAGGGTGTTTCACTAAGTGTGTTTGCCTCTGTAACTATCAAAATAATAAGTGACGGTAAATTTTAAAGCGGTAGGCCAACACAAGAAATGTTACACTTTCTGCGGAGCTATGAACATAGTTTATTTATCATTTTCCATAGAGTTGCAGCACAAAGATATAATTTTTTAAATGGAACAATAGTTTTTTTCTATCGTGCATTTGATTCCTTGAAACCAGCTGCGTCCAAATCAATTAAAACAACATTCCTATCACTGTTAGTTTGGGAGCTACAACCGTTCAAAGTTTCAGGGGCAGATACCACAAACGCTGCGCATAATGCAAAGCGCCTTCTAAATGTGGTGCGGCCGAGTTGTAACGTCGCCGGTGTCACGGAGCGAGAAGCTTCCTTGATGCGCTGTTAGACTGCCGACTGTCGCCGCACACGGCCATATACCCGACAGCTGGAGCCACACAAACAACCGGGGCTCAATATACCACAGATACTGACATCGGAAGATGATGGCATACACGAACAACGAGTACATTGAAAAGTTGCTGATGCTCGGCGAGTGCCAACACGATGCCACTGAAGCAGCCACGGCGTATGCCGTGAGATATCCTAGGCGAAGAGCCCCGGCAGCCATTACGTTCTTACGTGAAGCACAACAACTTCGGGAAACAGGCACCTTGGTAATGCGCCTCAGTAACAGACGAAGACCTGCAAGAAGTGAGGAGACGGAGGTGTTTGTTTTAGCTGCACTACGCCACGATCCTCTTGTCAGCTTACGAGCCGTTGCTGCAGTCGGTGGTGTCAGTCTCACATTTGTGTGGCGTATAGTACACGGCCACAGGTTTCACCCGTACCACCTGTCACTGACCCAGGAGCTGCATGGGAACGATTTCCGTGCAAGAGTGACATTCTGTGAGTGGGCCATGCGTAATTTCACGCTGGAGTCTTTACAAAGTGTTATGGTCTCTGATGAGTCCATGTTCACAAATTATGGTGCAGTGAATCGCCATAACATGCTCTACTGGGCCGCAGACAATCCTCGGTGGGTAAGACCTGTCGACCGTCAACGTAGGTGGTCTATTAACGTGTGGTGTGGAATCCTTGGGGATAAAATCATCGGTCCACCCTACTTCCCAGGTACACTGACAGGTGAGTTATATCGCGATTTTATAGCCGACAGTTTCGGAGGTTTCCTTGAATATATGTGTCTACACAAGAGAGTTTATATGTGGATGCAGCACGATGGTCACCCAGCCCATTTTGCGCGTGCTGTTGTGGAAGAACTAAACAACAGGTTTGCAGGAAGATGGTTGGGGTGCCATGGTCCTCATTCATGGCCCGCATGGTCGCCAGATTTAACACCAGTAGAGTTCTTTTTTTGGGAATATCTAACGGATCGTATTTGTCACTGAGCCCACATCCCCAGATGATCTAAAACGGCATATCGAGAACGCATGTCGCTCCGTCACACCGGCGATGTTACATCTCGCCCGCAGATCCTATCGATGGCGCATTGCATTATGCAATGAGGAACATGGACACACATTTGAACATCTTATGTAAATCAACTTGCCACCGCCATAACATCCATCACCCACCACACAGTCATGTATTATGTACAGCGTGTGGTATCTGCCCCTGACAGTTTGAAGGGTTGTAGCTCCCAAACTAACAGTGATAGGAAATTGATTTGGACGCAGCTGGTTTCAACATTCCAATGCACGGTAGAAAAAAAACTATTTTCCATTTAAAAAATTATATCTTTGTGCTGTAACTCTTTGGAAAATACAATACACTATAAACACAATACACAATAAACTATGTTCATAGCTTCGCAGAAAGTGTAACACTTCTTGTTTTGATCTACCGCATTAAAATTTCCCGTCACCTATTATTGTATAAGTTACAGAGGCAAACACACTTAGTAAATCACCCTGTATATTGGGTTGATGTACGACGATCTGAGTAGTACCCTTACACTACTTCATAATACTCGAAGAGCCACACAATGGTATTGTACTTCATCCTGGGAAAGAAAATGGAAAAGGGACGCAAGAGGATCAAAATGTTCCAAATGTTTGTTAAGCTTAAGGGACAGACCCCAAACTTACAAACTATGTATGAACTAGCTTATACTAAAGACGACACAAACAGCTTTGCCCGTGGGGGGATTCGAACCCCAGACGGGGAACGGCCTCGCGCATCGCACAATAGCGCCTCAATGCGCTCGGCTGCTCCATCGCGGCGCAAGAGGTTCTCGATAGAAATTGTGGCCTCCATCGTTCGGAAAGAAAGGCCGATTTTCGGGGCATCCAATTCCAGTGTCTGTGTCCATGAGATCAACTGATGAAACGATGTTTCTGTTACATGGCAATTACTACAATGGTCTGTCGCAAAGAGCCCAATACGGAAGAGTGGAATGTCCGTAGGAACAATGTAGTGAAAAATTGGTACCGTCAGGACATGATATCCATCGGAAAATAGTAAGACTGACATTGGACGAAACAATCTTCCAGTCCGTTTCAAAAGATTCCACAGAAAAAATAAAATGAGCGGAGGGCCAATGACGTAACAATATTTTGATAGACAGGCTAGATTGGGAAAGAACGTCCTAAAAGACTGACCCCACGAAAGGATTCCCTTATAAGACTTAATTTATAATTAATGCTACCAATATCGATTGGAGGTGTGACGTTTGCTGGTCGAAGACGAATAAAGTGGAGCTGCAAGTGACAGAGGTGCGGACGACGTGGTAACGGCAGTGCGCGGCCTTATAATGCAGAAGCCTAAACCGAATGTGAGGGTGGCCCAACCATTCCGGAAGCTGGGGGCGCACCATAACCTCATAACGCACGGGAAATAGACATTCGCCATATAAACCTGCCAGATAAACTTCGCTTCGTTGACATCAGTTTCATGTAGAATTTTAGAACATATTCTCAGTTCGAATATAGTAAATTTCCTTGAAACGGAAAATATTCTTTCCATGAATCTGCACGGGTTTAGGAAACATCGTTCATGTGAAACTCAGCTTGCCCTTTTCTCACATGACATCTTGCGAGCCATGGATGAAGGGCAACAGGCGGATTGTGTTTTTCTCGACTTCAAAAAGGAGTTCGACGCGATGCCACACTGCAGACTGCTAACGAAGATACGAGCTAATGGACTAGGTTCACAGATTTGTGACTGGCTGGAAGACTTCCCAACTAATAGAACGCAGTACGTTGTTCTCGACGGCGAGTGTTCATCAGAGACGACTGTATCGTCAGGCGTGCCCCAGGGGAATGTGATAGGACTGCTATTATTTTCTATCTATATAAATGATCTGACGGACAGAGAAAGTTGTAATTTGCGGCTGTTTGCTGATGATGCTGTGGTGTATGGGAGGGTGTCATCTGTAACCGACTGTAATAGCATACAGAATGACTTAGACAAAATTTGTAGTCAGTGCGATGAATGGCAGCTAGCTCTCAATGTAGAAAAGTGTAAGGTGATGTGCATGAGTAGAAAAAGCAATCCCATAATGTTCGAATACAGCAATAGTAGTGAGCTTCTTGATGCTGTCGCGTCGTTCAAATATTTAGGCGTAACATTGCAGAGCGATATGTAATGGAACTAGCATGTAAGGACAGTTGTGAGTAAGGCGGACAGCCGACTTCGGTTTATTGGGAGAATTTTGGGAAGATGTACTTCACCTGTAAAGGAGACCGCGTATAAAACGCTTGTACGACCACGTCTTGAGTATTGCTCAAGTGTTTAGGACTCGCAGCAGATCAGTTTAAAGGAAGATACAGAGGCGGTTCAGAGGCGAGCAGCTAGATTTGTTACCGAAAGGTTCGACCAATGCGCGAGAGTCACGGAAATGCTCCGGCAACTCAGTTGGGGATCGCCGGAAGAAACACAACGTTCTCTTCGTGAAATTCTGATAAGTAAATTTAGAGGGCCAGAATTTGAAGCTTAGTGTAGTGCGATCTTGCTGCCGTCTACTTACATTTCGCGTAAAGATCACAAAGACAAGAGAAGAGAAATTAGGGCTCGTACGGAGGTATATAGGCATTCTTTTTTTCCTCTTTCAGTTTGGAAGTGGAATAGTAGTAGTACAGTGTACCCTCCGCCACGCACCTTACGGTGAATTGCGGAGTATGTATGTAGATGTATTTGCGGGACATCTTCTCAGGCAGAGGGAAAACATCTGCAACAAACTACGCTTTAATTCATATATATTTTTCCAGGTCTCGAATACTGTGAAAGAGTGATAGTGAGCGACGCTCATGATGATGATTGGTTATTTAGGGCTCTAAACATCTAGGTCATCAGAGTTTGCTACGTTCTTGTTCAATGATTGGTCCGTGAATCTGATCCATTACAGGCTTCCAATTGATTATTGCCATCCACGGCGGACAACTGTAAATTATAACACCAAACAATTGTTGGCAAATTACCTTAAGGCTCATGGAATTGCTGTTGTATAAAATCCTCGCAAATAGAATAATCGATATTTTTGATCGTTCAAAATGTTCAAATGTTTATTAAGCTTATGGGATTTAACTACGGGGTCACCAGCCCCTAAACTTACAAATCACTTATGAAATAAGTTATACTAAAGACAGAACAAACATCCATGCCCGAGGGTGGATTCGAACCCCCGACGAGGAATGGCCTCCCGCATCCGAGCATAGCGCCTCAATTCACTTGACCATTCCACCGCGGCTTTCTTTAACTCAAGCCCCCGTATGATGAGCAGCCGCATGTCGTAATGAGTACGAAGTAGTACCATAATATCGTCTGCATATGCGCAGATAGGAAATACTTCTTCCAACACTGACCAGTCCCCCAAACGAGTAGCTAAAAAAGATCGCAATAGGTGTTTCGTAAAACGCACAAGTAACGAATGGATAACAGACTTCCTTGTAACACTCATCTACAGACCTCTATGGGTATGTAAGATGACCATTCAAGTCATTGGATACCTCAATATCAGCAATTACAAAGGTAAACATCTGACGAGCAGTGTCATAAAATAAACAGTCGTCAACACTCAGTAATGCAGCCGTTTGTGGTGGTGGAAGCAAGCGAGATATACCGACATTCAGGAATGGGAGTCAGGTGGGTTCGACATGGTAGACACCTTTGATAGCTCGCAAATACGTCTGCTTCGAAGGTTGACAATCGGCTGTTTACTGCCCATGTTACGATTTTGTATGTATAGTGAAGAAGTGTTATCGCTCGGAATTGATCCACACGTAAACGTCCTGTGTTTTGGGGGATCAGCACCATTTTAGTACCTTTACAAGGAGGATGGGATTTGGCCCCCAAGCACTACTTCATTCATTGAAAGTGAGCAAACGTATCGCCACAATGAACTCCCCTTGGGTAGTTGGCTTAACGTCTATATCAAGGACGCTAATTCGTCGAACTTCACGTCTGTGTAAAGTTCTGAAAAATACTGCTAAATGGAATGCGTATCACGAGGGAAGACCACTCATGCCCATCAAGTGAATAAATGGTAGTAAGACATGTCCTTTAAGATTACTTTCGAAGCCGGACAAGATGATACAGAGAGGCTAATTTATCCTGGAGGATTGAAAGAGGTTGGAAACACAGCCGAGTACCATTTGATTGTATTCGTTATGTTGCAGAAATTTCGTCAACACTCGATAGGGTTCTGTAACTGTCAAGGGGACATTCCAAACACTATCGAAAAGGTCACGAAGAACAGCACAATGAAATTCCCTAGCCCGCCTTATCCCAGCAACTTTTTCAGCGATAAACGCATGAGTGTAGATCAAATACGGGGTGTAGCAACGGTACTCAGCCAGTCCAGAATTATGTTGACTTCTGGATCGGAACTATAGGATTCCTCTAGTGTTGCAGTCGCCGCCAGCATATGTACGCGAGCTCCCTTCTTCCTACTGGCCGGCGCGTGAAGGAAGCAAAGAGGTACAGACACTGCAGGCACCCCCGGCGGCCGAAGTACTTAGAACGACTATCGATTCTCGTGTACACACGACTTGTGAGGACTGCTGGCGTTGTGGCGAATAGCGACAACATTACAGAATGGAGGGATATTGCACTTGGAAACGGATTACCCACGTCCACTATTACATTGTAATGATTGGTTAGCGTATATCTCTGAGGGAACAGCTAAACCCATAGGAATAAATATGTCGGCAGATGATCTGGGGGATGCTGGCGCTTCAATAATTTTATCATTAGCCATAGCAGATTCGACATACTTGGAAATAAGAGGCTAACATTGTACGTCAGTTCACTAGACACCACTACCAGAAGGTAGATGTTCTACCAACACCGTCTCTGAGGGACATGATTGTGGAGGGAGCCTTGTAAATCTGCACCTTGACGTCCGGTTTGTCAGCGTTTGATCTTGCCGAATGCCACCAAGCACTGAAATTGAACTGGCAGGTAGGATCGGGAATTCAATAGCCGTTGCGGGTAAATTTACCTCAACGTACCCTAAAGCTTGAGATGAGCTGACAGATTGCAGAAGCTAATTTAGCTTAAGCCAAGAGCTTACGTCTCTGATACGGCGACGCTAGAACCGTAGCATGACGCGGACAATCTGATCTTGGTTGACCGCTTTTGTTACAGTGAAAACATATTGCCTCTTGCCCTGACGTGAATCTGGTAACCACAACTGTTATATGTGATGAAATATTATTTGTGTAACATACATTTCTACAGTTTGGATACCACTACAGCACTGGATGCGATGTTGTGCTGACCATTGTCCAACGGATTTGCCGTATTACTCCATAAGGAAGCAATGCTGCTTCGAGAAATGAGTGGTACACCTCAGGGAGAAGATTGTAAACCAAACCGGAATATTCTCCATCGTTGCAATTTCCAGAACTTCACTAACAGAACCATCACGATGGGTAAATAGCAAACCATAACTAAGCCGAGCGGGAAGGTAATCTACATTTCAGGGATCATACAGCTTCACAAAAAATGCATACGGATCAGAATCAAAGTAAGCAGTATCTACCTGATCAGGTATAACACGAATTACGCCAGCCAGCGAACCATGAATTTCTTAAGAGCTGGGTTATATGGGATGCGTGCTGTTGTCCAAATTAAATCGAACGGTAGCAGAGCGACGTACAGACTTGACAAATACGATAGCTTGGCGGCGACAGTAACCACCGCTGAAAATTTTACTAGTAGCCAAGCGTGATATGTCTCCGGCGATACACACATTACACGTGGCAATTACGTTTATCAACGCTGTGGGACAGGGATATGTGGACAAGCCGCTTGCTCGACGTGCGACAAATCGAATGGTCTTCAGTGAGTATGTAGACACTTCGTGCGAGACTCATTAATGTCGCTGTATCGAGGAACGGAGACAGAGGAGACTATGTTAGACTGTTCACTTGGAACGCTGTTTGGTACACAAGGATAACCGACCAGACTCTCTCATATAGGCCTATATTGCTGCGTTTCAATCATAGCATAAGTTAAGTAGAATCTCAACACCACCCGCAACTTCGTTAGGCCGTTGCGGGACACACTTTAGCTGGGAAGGTCAACTGAAACTCTTAGAAGTATAAGTCAAACACACACCATTGTTTACCGCAATGTTTATACATCTGTTGTCAGCCTACAGGTATGGATGTACATCATTCATGACTAGTCCCACGACGCTGTGTCTTTTTGGGGGTCGTCTCCATCTGCAGGCTAGCGAGGAACTGGCACTAGCACTAATCTATCCTTTGGCAGCGCCTCCTCCACAGTTCCGTTGTGCATAGATTGTCCATCGGTAGTTCTATCGACGACAGTGCAGCTTCATGGTGGTGCACGTTATGCTGGCAACACCACACTCCTCCCTCCGCCCAAAACACATAGCTATGGTCACATATAACGGCGGTGTGAACCCATGGCGAGGTGTACTCTGGGTGCACGTGTAGGGAGCTGAGACTGGAGCTCCCCCCCCCCCCCACTGAAACGCCAGGAAAACTGTAGGAAGGGCGGTAATCTACATAAAGCTTCAGAGGCGTTGGTGATAAAGGGTCTCTGTCAGCGAGAAAGGCAGCGGGTCGCTTCATGATCTGTCATATTGCTACGAGCTAGTCTGTTGATGACTTCTCATATGAAGATGTATCCAACTCCTTGGGCTGTGCCACCAGAGTAGATGTTGTGTGACCTGCGATGGAAACCCCAATCGACGACTCTTGGCTGCAAAACCGGATCTGAAATTGGAAACCCAGTGGGAAGATCACGAAACTTAAGAGGACAGAGCTGGTTCCTGAGGCGTTTCAGCATCGAACCTGTAGGGGAATAAAAAATATATATTTTGTGTCCAAAGGCATGCGTAATGATCCCCTGCTGCCAGTGCTAGCCATCCCGAAATGTCCTGTAGAGAACCGCGTCCTAGACCAGAAAAGCAGAAGCATGATACTGACCTACATCCTGTGATGGTGAGTGCAGCAGATGAAGGAAGGTGTGATGATGGCAGCCGTGCAGCCTGTAAAAGGACCATCTGAGTTATTGATTGGTAACTGCAAAGGCAGTTGCAATGCCTGATCCCTGTAGTCGTGAATGTCCGCACCAACTGTTTAGCCTGCCCATTGGACTGCGGAAGGAGAGGCGGGGTGGTAACGTGTTCAATGCCATTACCTCTGAAAAACTGATCACAGTCATGTGATATGATCTGTGGTACATTGTTCGACACTATCACCTCTGACAGTCCATCAATACAAAATATGGACGTCAGTGCAGGAATAATACTTGCAGCCGTAGTAGAGTTTATTGGCACCACAAATGGGAAGGACTGTATGCATCCACCAAATGTTCAGCAAAGTCAATGTAAATGCGGCACCATAGACCAATCGGCAACGTTGGCGTTAGAAAATTGTGCTTTGGGGCAGTACAAAATTTCATAATGATAGTTCGATAACAGTATCGCGCAACTCTGCAACTTTTGCGCCGTGTGCGGCGGGACTGGCTTGGCAGGGCCGAAGAGGGAGGTGAGTGGCTTGCGGTCAGTGAGCAAATAAACTTTATTCCATACAAACAGTGATGTAACTTGTGACGCTATAAATGATCGCCAATGCTTCTTTTTCATGGGTTTTGAGGTAAATGCAGTCGGACGATTAGTCGATCCAACACGATGCAGCAAGACTGCTCCAAGAGCAGTTGGGTCAAAATGCATGAGACACGTGTTACCAAGGAGAGCCTGCTTCAGGCGTTCAAGAGCTATTTGATACAAACTGAACACCCTTACGCTACAACGTATATAGTGGAGCTGTCATCTAAGATACATGTGGAATGCACCGGAAGTAATAGTTAAATGTGCACAAAACTGCTTGCAATTGTTTAATGTTCCTTAGGGCAGACATATCCACAATGGCACCTAAGTGGTCCCCAGTGGCGTGGATACGCTGTACATAAATCAAATGCCCAAACGTACTCAATCATAGTTTGTAAAAATTGAACATTTTTCCTTTCGACACTTGAGTACAGTGGATCAGAGAACTAAGAAAAAGATCGGCTGAAAGTTCTTGCGCAGGACGTCCTGACACCACAATGTCATCCAAGTAATTAAAAAGGCATCTTGGAAGTCACATAATCCAGAAAATGTTGGATAATAACTGGTACTGATGCACTGCCGAACGGAAGGCGTTGAAGTTCAAACAGTAAGAGAAGTGTTTTAGTATCAAATTATCGTTTGGAATCTTCGTCCACAGGAAACTGAAGTTATGCATCAGCTATTTCAATTTTCTAAAAATAATGTCCTGCTGCCAATTTGTTCATGAGTTCCTCAGGGCGTGGAAATGGACATGTCTATCACCATTTGAGGATTCACCGTTTACTTTAAATCAGCACAAATTCTGAGACGAGCGAATGGTTTACCGAGAATGACTAAGGGCCTCGCCCGCTGACTTGCACTAATTGGTTTCATCAAAAATGTTCCAATGTTTGTATAGATTTCGGGACTTAACTACGGGGTCATCAGTCCCTAAACCTACAAACTACTTACGAACTGGCTAACACTACGGACGGCACAAATATCCATGCCCGAGGGGGGATTCGAACCCCCGACCGTAGTGACCGTGCAGACCGTGACTGGCGAGCTGCAGTCCCCTCGGCCACCGCGGCCGGCCTGGTTTCATCACTCTCGCCGATTGCCACAAGCGTAATTGAACCGCCACTTGCTCCTGAAGGGCTACCAAAATTGTTGCCACAACCCTGCCCACACTAAAGTGTTCACTGTAGTGATCGAACAACTCAGCCAGTTTGAGTGTTGGTGCACACGCCGAAATCTGTAATACCAAACAGTGGATTCATGACCCAAAAAGAACAAATGAGTCGACACCAAAAGTGTTCTGGGTCGATCTAGCAGACAACATAGGACGGAAAACAGTTTTTGTAACACCTGGATCGTTAAGTTTTCCCAGATTGGTCTATCATATTTCGGGTTTGTAGCCGGATCAATTGACAGCTTGCCACAATATTTCAGATGGCAAACAGACAGTTATCTTCAGGTAAATACGAGACTGAAAATAACTGCTGCGCATCGTTCTATATATACCGAAGATTGGCGCGGCGGCGTCTGCGCAGTGGGGATGTATACTAACGTACCCTCTGTCTAATTTGGCGCGCTATGAGGCATAATCAAGAATCAATATCAATGCGCCTTCGTGTACCTAAAGCGCGGTGGTTGAAAGAAATCAGTTTTCGTCAGAAGTCACACTAAATGTAGACCTATGTCTCTGTGAGGCGATTAAAGAAATTAGAGGCAGCTATCAGGCAGGTAAAGTATTAAATTTATGTCATCTCGGTTAGGGAGGGAGATGTTTTCAGTTCCGTGGTTGTTGTATTGGTGAGTGTCATTTTGAAGAACGATGTTGTTAGCACAGTGCTTTCGGAAGAAAAAGTGTGGACGGTCGGAAAGCGGTAAACTGCTGATCTTAAATTATTTCATGCATTTTTTCTACTGTTGATTGTGACCCTCCAAGGAAATACCGTTCTACAATAGGGTTTAGAGTTGTTTAAACGTAGAGAAAGAACAATTTTAAATGTCTTCTGGAGTGCTCTATATCGGTATTTGCAAATATGACCTGTGTTAGATAAATGTCGTAAAGACTTGGAGCATTTCGAAAAGAATCGTTTGCAGTGTTTATCATTGTAACAGGTTATGGTTGATAGAGATAGAGAGAGAGATTCCCTTTACTGTGTTTAGTTTCAACACGATGGGTATATGCATGAAGATGTGTACTGCTATAGCGATTGCTGTATACAGTAAGTAGGAGGTAAAATTACCCAAATTCTCTCATCTGTCGGAAGCCGCAGAACTGGATATTAAAACTTGATGGGAGGAGGAAATGGGAGACTGTGATACATCGATCTAAGTAAAAGTTGTGAAGACTTGGTACATTTCGGAAAGAATTGTCTGCGTTGCCTTATATTGTAACAGGGCATGGTCGCTAAAGAGAGAGTATTAAATTTCTAAACTTCACATTACTAGTTTCAAGAGCAGCTACAAAGTGCGGCTGGTATGATTTGAACTAGAGAGCGGGTTGTCGTTAGTTTGTCTTTCTGAATCCACCCAAGAAGACTGATGGTTTGTACTTGCCGATTTCGCTATTTCCGTCAGTAAATTCGATTTTATTTCTAAACAATATGTCTTCTGCTATTGTTTTTATTGTGTTTCCGAAAGAGTGTTTGTGGATGTGAACACGCAAGTTTGTGGTGATCGCTACCGTTGCATCCTGTTTATTATCTAATGCGCTCTACTTTTAACACATTTGTCAGCTGTTGCAGAAGTAGTTTAAACGAAGAGCGTGTTTGGTGGTATTGTCACATACCTGTGACAGATGAAATCCTTTATTATGTATTATGTGTAAATTTTGTAAACCATACGAGTTGTATTACAATACCTAGCAGAGTGTATCCAGATGCAGTATACAGTTATTTTGCTTATAGACCTAAGATGGCGGACAAGTTCCGAAAATCGGGCCCAACAAAGCTAGAAAGTATTTACACAGCGTTCATACACCGCCACATGACCACTAAAGGTTTTAACATACCAGGCCGCTATCAAACTGCAACTAGAATCACACCGCGTTTATTATTGGAAATCACTGAATTGAAAGACGAGAACACATTTCCGCACACAATCGGAGAAATTACGCAAAAGAAAAAAAAAAAAAAAAAAAAAAAAAAAAGAAAGGGAAAAAAAAGGGAATCTAATTTCACGAATCTAAGTTAAACATGCTATGCAATGAAATGCTACCATCTCGCGGATACCAGAGAAGAACCAACCTTACCTCTCCAGATGCCCAGTATAGAATGATCAGCCGAGCGGCCGCCGGGGGAAGGGAAAGCAAGTGAAAGCCACCGGAAGCCGGAAAATCCACGAATACAGCGGTGGTGGGGACGGACAGCGATACTCACTCTGGAGGGAAAGGCTCGCTAACTAGACTGTATCCAAAGGGTGTAGAAACCGCTTTGTTAACCTCAGCAGCTATCGACTCTGAGTCAAAGAGAACGATGCAAAGCGAGTTATCACTCCCCACACTCAAACAGCCATAGATTTTCGCACACACTTAAAAGTACAGCAACTGCACACTATCACAGGGACAGTGATAAGCCGTACTTATGCCACATTATATTAATATAATAATAAATAATTAACATAACAAAATAAGAAAAATGTAGCAATATAAACTAATATTTTAACACATGAAATAAAAATACTATTCCTCAAGTATTGAAAAGAGTGGGTTTCAAGTTTTAACAAAATGATATCTAACGACATTAAATAAATTATAACTTTACAGAAATATACAAAAAATATATTGAAGACGACAGAGGGTCGTCTTTCAACACAAATAGTGTTTGTCGAGTCGGCTGTTTCATGTGTCTACTTTGTTTGTTGTCAACTTAGAGCAAATGAATCCTCGAGCTAAGATCACTTTTCGAGACTGTCAGATGTATTGTGTTTATTGTAATGATTAAAACATTTATCTGCGTTTTAGACAATCACTGTGAGTCTGTATTTAATCGTTTTCGTGCCGTTCGTGTGTAACTACGTCGCTCACATTTATAAACGATCTCATTAGCGATTACATACTTCCAGGCTGCATTGTTTGAGACGCCTATGCATATTATGAACACGCTCAGGTGTCTATGAAAGTCTGTCTATACATATACCTTTCGCTGTGACAAAGCTTCAAACAAGGTTCACCAATAACAAATACTTCAGCTGTTAACTACAGCAATTTTTACGAAAAATAGGAAATATTTTAGGAGATGGTAATAAAGACGAAATTCAATTAAAATGTCATATAATGTGTGTCGAATTTGTATTGGATACAGAGTTACAGCTCTTAGTATGTAACTCAAATGAACTGAAAGAACATGAAAATTTGGATATTTGACTGATTCTTTCGTCTGTTCTTGCTAGATCATCATATTGACTTTACTTTAATAACCAGTTTTCAACGCATTTTAAAGTCTGAAGATTACCTAGTAAGTCCGGTAACTAAGTGGAAATGAACATGTAGAACATAGAGAACTTTGAAGTCAATATGATGTATTAGACGGTGGTGTTGCGCTCTAGGTTGGCGACATCACATATATTACTCCATCTACATTAATAAGGCGAAAGGCGAAGGGGCATTATTGTTTGATAGAGGTGTTCATATCTATTGAAGAATCTAAAGTAAGCATATTTTGTGTCACTTGGTATCTACCTGTCACAAGTTAGTTAACTAAGTAGTTTGATTAATATTCGTATGGAGTAAGAAATTTGTGTCAAGTGTAAGTACCATGCGAGTTCGATCAATGTGAAGTGTTTCTCTGACTATGAGGAAAAGTGGTACATCAATCAGGATTACATAGTTAGAGTCGCGTTTACTTCAAATTTAACAGTTTGATTGATCAGATTTCTCAAAAACTTTGTGTGCAGCAAGAACAGTTTCATGTTAGTTTAACAGTATTGAGATTAGAGCCAAATAAATTCACAGTATCAGTCGACATATTTTGTTTCAAATATAATTTATGAGACTGTCAGTAACAGGAAACAATACTTTGTAAGCCATTACTGTTGATTGTCGTAATAACAGAACAATTAAACTTGCTACAATTCAGAGTCATTTAAACTTAGAAGTGTTAATATTAAGAATGTTTTATGGATAAACAATTCATTGTATGCTTTAGAGGCAAAGAGCAACGTTTTAATAATATTTTAAAAGCTCCTTTGTGATTGCCGTTTCGCTCAATATAACGACTCTGCTGGCGATCCACATAACACGCAGCTGTGACCTTTGAAAGCCATTAACTGTAGCACACATTATTTATGATTTAAAAGCGCCGTTCTGAATCTTTAACTGGAGAACTTACACGTTAGCTGTCTAGCCACAACTCTGATGTAAAGTCCATTAAATTCAAAGGTGTTATCAGTTTAAATTTTAAATAAATCGCCAGGTCATATCTTGCGTAAATTTAAGTGTTAACAGGGCGTAAAATTAGCATTGTTGAACATCAGTACACGAAAAGGTAACATATGATTTTCTACTAGGTTTCAGCTAATAGCTTTGGAGCTAACATCAAAGGTAAGTCGACGAACTATAACGTTAGTCTGTACGTAGACTGTAATGGATCGCGAATTTACGGGAATACAGTCTGAATCGGTGATTGCAAAAACAACTGAAGTCACATTAACATACTTTTGGGGAAAGTGAGGAAAAGAATGTAAGTACTTTATTAATTATTAGAATAAGGTGAAACTTTAGCTGAAGAGTATGTAGCACTCAACAAGTTCATTGACAACATCTTACACCTACATGATAACTCGTTTGTGTTGAAAAAAAAATCCTTTTATGCTGTAGATTTAGGTTGTTTTCGCAGTCATTGCATCCGATGATAAAAAATTTCAAAAATACAAAAACAAAGTAACTACTTTTATTTAGAATACATTAAGCTCCCACTTATATTTCTTTCAGAACTGCAATACGACATATTGGAATGCTTTCATTCCTTGATACTGTTTATAAAGGTGAATAGATGGGGCATAACAGCTTTCAGATAATTGTAGAACGACATGTTGACCATAGCTGTTTATTAATTCTCAATGCTACCGGTTTCGGTTATTTACCATTCTCAAGCGTTAGCAGAGATTAGCTAATAGTTTAACATGTCGAAATACAAAAATACAAAATTATAACACAAGTATTCGTTCTCATTGCTCAAGTTATTGTCACAGTGGCTGACTACTACAGCAGTTAAGCTATTAGCTAATCTCTGCTAACGCTTGACAATGGTAAATAACCGAAACCGGTAGCATTGAGCATTAATAAACATCTATGGTCAACATGTCGTTCCGCAATTGATACTGTTTACATAAGGAAAAAGAAGTAACAAAACAAAATAGTATTTAATGTTTACAGTACGGAAGTCCACCCTACATATCTTTCTTATTTGCTGTAGGCCAAGTTAATATTTATTCTAAAAGGATGGCACACTGTCACTGTCAGAACAAATAATTCACATTTTTAAATGTCTTCCATTTTCTTCACCCCAATAGGTATTGTCGTATCACTGTAACACTTTTCATCTGACAACTGTGGCTTCCTTCACTGATCAAATTTCGAGGAGAATTTATTGGTCTGAACCCCATTAATGAATTCCATTGCTTCCACAATCCCTGGCATTGTTGATTTATAACGGAATAATGAAACTTCGAAATATTTAGTGCTACCTTATCAGCTCTTGGAATAGCTCGATTCAGTATTTCAATAAAAAAACAGGGCTTCTTATAAGTTGATGGCCACCACTTCTTGAGAGCTCTCTTTATCACCCCAAAAATACCCATCAAATGTCAGGAATGAATGACCATGGATAGGGTAAAATGTTCAATCTTTTCAGATCGGTTTGAATCAACAAGAGCTAAATACAGGCGGATCATTGTGTTGTGCATGCTCTGTAAAGAGCAGTTATCGGAAAACAGAAGTAAGTTTTTCACACTTTGGGTTATATATTCATTGATGTAGTTTAATACAAAAAGTACAAACCTCATTGCGTCCTTCTTCGCATTCTCTTCATAATAGAGATTAAAAAAAGATGGCCTTGTATGTAGGTTATGTATACAAAAGCCGCGGTGGAGTGGCCGAGTGCATTGAGGCGCTGTGCACCGATGCGCGAGGCCGTTCTCTGTCGTGGGTTCGAATCTTCCCACGGGCATGGTGTTTGTGCTGTTTTTAGTATAATGTAGTTTATAAGTAATTTGTAGCTTTTGGCACTGATGACCCCGCCGTTAAGTCCCATAAGGTTAACAATTATTTTTATGTATAAAAAATACTGCAACAGTCAACTGGAGTAAGTAGAACAGATCTTTACAGGAACAAGAGGAAGTTGAAGATTTTGAATGTAGTCGAAACAAAAAGCAGTAGCTGCAGGATTAGTCTTCGGCTGTCTTTCCCCATCTTGCTAAGCATTATAAAATTTCTTAGATCTTCTGATGTGGACAAGCTTCTCTCCTAATGAAAGTGATAAGTTTTCATTAAAAATCTTATTGTAGTATTCGTATTTTACTGGAGACTTAGGATGCTTGGCAATAAAAAGCTGACGCATTTTCTTCACAGATAGTTCACAGTTAATGTAGTGTATAATGCCGCTACCATACTGACTTTCCTTAATGGTGAATGATCTGATGTGATCTGTAAATTTGACAATTTATTCTGACGGCAGAGCATTAAGTCTTACATTTCCCTCTTCCGCCTTTCGGTGTCTGCCAACACACAGTCGTTTGTATCCAACGAGGATGAAGTAGCTAAAATATTTTTCACGCCTTAAGACCTTCTCATTTCTTTGGCGGTGTCTTTTTCCAACCAGTAGCTATGATCAGTTCTTGCACGAAAAATCCCGGTCATTCTTGCACTCCATGTTCAGAAAATGTGCTACCGCTTGAGTTCTGTTGTCTTCTGCAATAACACGAAAACAGCTTCTTCGACACTTGCAGTTTTCTCCTGTCACCCTTCTCTGAATTGCTTTGCCTCTATAATTCACATGTTCCTCTCCATGAATTTCAGCTTTCTTCGTAGTATTTCCTTGATATTCTGAAGAATATTTCACTCTTTCCTTCCCATAAATGCTAGTACACGCCACTTAATCCGTTTCCTAAAGAATACTAAAATTAACAATACCAATTTCTTCCGTAGTGTCGTACCGGACTTCACTGTAGCGCCAACAGTTGAGAATAAAACTGACTTAAGTCCTGGACTTCGGACGTTTCTGCACTCAGCTCAAAGCTCCTACCTCTTTTTGAACGGAGACTAATGATGACATGGGCTATTTTCATGCACAGTCTGGTGGAGCTACATGCAGAACATGCATGTTTGCCTTTAACTCAGTTTTTACCAAAAGTGGACTAAGAAAGGTTTTGCAATCTGCGATTCAGGTACTGAATAAATTTGTACATAAAATGAAGAAGAAAATCCGGAAACCATTAATTTCAAAAAGTTGGATAAGGCATTGGAAAATTAAAATATGTGTCCTTCAGAATGAAAAGTGTGGCATATTGCGTCATACGTCATAAAAAGAGGGGAAAGTTACCTCTGTAGCCGGCCGCGGTGGCCGAGGGGACTGAGGCGCTCCAGTCACTGTCTGCACGGCAACTACGGTCGGGGGTTCGAATCCCCCCTCGGGCATGGATGTTTGTACCGTCCTTGGTGTAAGCTAGTTCATAAGTAGTTTGTAAGTTTAGGGACTTAAGTCCCATAAGCTATACAAACATTTATGCAACAATTTTAGTTACCTCTGTAATTGTAGATAATGCATCGGCTCCTATATATCGCATAATTTAACTGATATATTACTGATATTATTTATGTAGGTAACCTTTCGCTCTAACGAACGATGTGGTCGTTGTAAGTTTTGAACGACCGCATGTAGCTGATCGTGTGAACATTAGATTTAAAAAAGCGCCACATTTTATTCTAAAAGTATTTAAACTTCTTGGTTCGGACCTCGAAAACATTTTAACTGACTGTATGTTCAATTAAGGGCACAAAATTCTTCATACATCAGCAGGTTAACAGTTTAAAAATAATAACTACACAATTTATGAAATCGCTGCATAATGGAGTCCAAACCTTTCATTATTGCTAACAGACTTTTTTAATGAAACGAGTTATTAATAAATTATGGGGAAGAAACTGCTTACTACAATGAAAAAACTCACATTAACCTTTGAAATGAAAGAGGATTCATTAAATGAAGAAAATAAAATGTAACCTCACACTCAAATGAATTGTTCTATATGACCCGAAAACGTGGGGAGCACCCGCTATTCACCAAAGCCAAAACCAGAAATGAAAAACCAATGGCGTCAAGCTTTCTCCTTCCAATGGCAAGAATAATACATGAACAGCAAGAGGACATTAAGAACTACAAATTAGTAGGAGAATGATTATATGTGACACAAATATTTGTCAAATTTTCCCCCAGTTAAATTCTTCTTTAAAGCCTGCAGTAGAATCACGATTAAACCATAAACAGGAAGGTTTTGGTTCGCACTTTAACAGAAAGTAGACTAGTTTAATCACTAATACAGTTTTCTTCGATAAGATAATTTTATCTGGCAAAAATAAAATTTGACCAGGTGCCTTATAAGTATTAACGTGTTCCTGCCCATTATCACACATTATCCCCCGCAGTTCATCGATTCTTGAAAGAGTTCAGGCTGATTGTGTATCCGCTCTGAATAAAAGATCGATAAAAAGTCAACATCCGTCTTCACATTCTGGTCAAAACAATTAGTGGCTAAGTTGAGATATCCACGTCTTGAAGTATTGTCATCGTCAGAATAAACTACATAGTTCGTCGTCTTTCTGTTCTACGGAGCAGAAACAACATAATTACAGAAATGGAGTATTGGTTGAGGCTGGTTAATCAGATAAAAATCAAATGTTTGTATAGCTTATGGGACCTAACTACGTGGTCATCAGTCCCTAAACTTACAAACTACTTATGAACTAGCTAACACTAAGGACGGCATAAATATCCATGCCCTAGGGGAGATTCGAACCCCCGATCGTAGTGGCCGTGCAGACCGAGACTGGCGCGCCGCAGTCTCCTCGGCCACCGCGACCGGCGTTAATAAGGTAAGGAAAACTCAAATGGAAGATAGGACCCACAAGTAAATTGTTTGTCATTGACCGTTACATCTTTTATTGTATATCATGCAAATTGCCAACCATTTATTAATTTAATTATAATTTTAAAACTTAGATAAGGCAGTTTTTTAAACAAACGTCAAGAAAGTGATTTGGCAATAAGAATGTCCAGAAAATAAATAAAGTGACGGCACTCAGATAAACACACGATCCCTTTTTACATCATAAATCAGCAAGCATTAATTAATTTAATAATAATTAAAGGGCTCAGATACCATAATAACATCTTTCAACAACGTCAAGGACTTGATTTAAAAATTTAATATGAAGTAAAAACAGATTTATATAATAGGTAAATAACCCCATACTCAGATGCTGATATAATTCAGGTGACAAGGGTGAGTTACGAGTCATGGGCTTCATCCTAAAGAACAACTACTCAGAGAAAATGGTAAGAGGCAGTATTTAATGTCACTCTAAAGCCTGAATTATGACACGTAGCCACTTAAGTTAAACACTACAGATGTGGCCCGGAGTTTTCATTACCAAAAGTTAGGGAAATACAACCTTTCAATATGTAGTGACGGTCAAATTGCCAAATAAACACACCATAACCTATAAAACCTAAAACATGTTGTAAACAATATTCAACTAAGGCACATTAGTTCCAGGCCGCCGACAGTAAATACAACTGGCGGTTTGAGATAAAGGTTGCAAGGACATTTTGACAGTAGCCGCCATTTAACTACGATAGTTACAACCTGGTACAGTCAATTTAAAGAAAAATTACGGTAATATAACGGATTCAAACAACAAGGATCAAACCTTAAAGAACAACTGGAAAATTTTCTTAAACACAGCATTTATCCACAAGTTAAAAGAAAAACTACATGCTAACGAAAGCAACCATATCATGGTGGTGGACGAGTGGTGTGGACGTACGCACGGACATCTATGTCAGTCAGAATGGCGCTTTGACCGCTCAGAAGTATAGAGACGTGTTCTTTTGACCTTTTGTTTTGGTCCACGATGGTGCCGTAGGAGATGGGTTCCTTTTGGTGGACGATAGCGCTCGTCCCCACAGAGCTGCACTGGTGGACAATGTGCTTGAAGCTGAGGGAACTGAACGAATAGACTGGCCAAATTATTCACCGGACTTAAACCCGATTGAGCATTTGTGGGACGTACCTGGCAGATGCACTGCAGCTAGACCAGTACTTTCCACAACGGTAGCAGAGCTGGATACTCCACTCATGGAAGAATGGGCAAATATTCCTCAAGAGTTGATTGATAACCTCATACTGTCCATGTCATGCAGGTGTGCAACTGTACTGGACGTCGGAGGTGATCACACATCATAGAAGAGGGCAACGAGAACGACTTTTTCACTATTGTGGTAGCGGCATGGTGCCTCGCTCTAAATAAACGTCATGTATACCTCAAGTAAAGAGTTGAGAGTTGAGAGATCATATACAATATCACACACATGTTGCAATTGCAACCAATCTATACCAATAATAAATCTGTAAATGTAGGCCTGTCGCTGTTCCCTACAATCTTCAAAACTACTGGACGAATCATCATGCGGCTTTCACAGAAAACACGAGAAAAGATTGGGTCAACATATAGGCATAATTTTATCGGAATCGGATGATGGAAAAATAAGATATCGAAATTTTAAGTGTTTTAGTAACCGTTGTGTCTGTTTGTTCAACTATTAAAAACCTCTTATCTCCAAAACTACTTCACGAATTTGCATGGGATTTGCACAGACAACTTTAGCGTAAGCCTAGACAACATATAGACTTCGTTTCATAAAAATCGGATCACGGAAAGAAAGAATATCGTAATTTGAAGTTTTTATCTATGACCGTCATGTCTGTCTTTCTCTTTGGACACGTTTATCTCAAAAACTACTTGACGAATTTTCGTGAGGTTTTCACACGTAAATGTAGAATATCGTGTGTTTATACAAAGGCTTCAATAATTAAAATCGGATCAGAGAAAATAAAGATATCATAATTTAATTATTTGCTTAAAAGCCATCGTGTATGTCTTTTTGTTGAAGGTAATCTCCAAACGTACTACAAGAACTTTAATGGGATTCCACAGGTAAATTAAGAATAGTTTGGGGAGTAACATAGGATTAATTTCATCAAAATTGGATCAGAGAAAGGAAAGATATCGTAATTTGAAATTTTATGTGTATACTATGCTTATAAGTATGGTGTAGTACAGCAAATCTCCAAGAAACTACACGAACTTTCATGGGGTTTCATAGGTCGACTAAGAGTACCTTGGCGCAACATATAAGCTTCATTTCATCAAAATCGGATAAGGGGAATAAAAGATATCGTGATTTGTAGTTTCTGGTGTATGGTACGCTTGAAATGCAGCGTAGTATAGCAAAGGCCCGATAGAGGCGCTGTTACTGGCATAGTATACCAAATAAGTAATAGATGGCGATGCTGCGTTGTTCAGTCTCATAACTAAGGTGTAATACACTGAAACAAGGGCTAAGATTTGCCTTAGGGCAGCGGTGTAGTGTATGGATGTTGGTAACAGCCGTTGAATCATTTTTGAAAAGACAGTCACGTACAATGAGGGGAATAATTCTTAGTGTTGATAATGATATAAATAATTAATGTTTTTCTATCGGAAAATTAATGTGCCCACTAAAGCGAACATTTCGTTCCCAGCGTTAACATACTAAACCGTTGTCACTGCAAGTAAAATTTAACCCAGGTACTACACACAAAAATAATTGTTTTACTAGATCGACTTTTTCATTTACTTAGAATTCTTTGCAAGAAAATACGAATTTATGTAGTTCCCTTTCTGATTTCGGTGCGTACTTATAGCATCCAGAGTTCATTCTGTTTATAAATGCCTAGAAAACGCTGTAGTACAGTACAGAACTAATTGAAGCACTGTTAGTTACATAATGCACCAAAGAACTAATAGTTGGCGCTGCTGCATTTTTTAATTTTTATTTCTTTTCGGTGGTTATGCCATGGAATAGCAACGCACCATTAAAGGTGCTGTTGGTTTTATAGTGCTGCAAAGAGATAATACATGATAGTGTTGTGCGTATTCCTTCACCTTAAAGTTGAGGACACAAAATCTGTTCCGCTCTTCTGAATGCTCACTCGAGAGATATTTCTGCTCTTTGCCTGCCACCTGAGATAATATACACACGCGAGCGACAAACTCATCTGATACCTCTCTGCTGTCATAATAGTTCAGGACAATATTGTGATTAAAACTTGTAATTACTTACTTTTGGTGCGGACTACATTAAGATAGAGAAAGACTTTTTTTTAGAGACAATTGTACTTAGAGCTATAATCCGACTTCTGATTGTAGAGTTCTATTACTCAAGGTCGATTTCAACTTCGTGTTTTATGAAGTGATCACTGCAGGACGTGGGGACACGTATTAGCTGATAGTGTCCTATGCTGATAACACAGTCAAGACAATTCACTGGAAATATTATATTTATTGGAATATTACAGACGATCGGCTCAAGCCATTCCTTCAACGATTACCCAAACTTACTATATCGCACATTGACACCACCATGACGTCGTACTTAAACAGACATGAACTACTTTATTGATTGAATTACTAGACTTTCAGCATTCGTCGAGTTTTCGATAGTAGGGAGCACTGCATACACAATAACTACATTATCCCCAGTGTAACACTCCAACATACGTACTAATACGGTACTTCAGCATACACCTACTGTCACAGATAAACAGTTTAGTGCTACACCATAGAGCGAATACGTGGCGCTGTTATTATTATCACTCTTTCTCATCTCAACGATAGAAGTGTTTTCAGAAGTTTACGCCAAGCACCGCAGTCTTAACTTTATGAACGCAACCTGACATTGAATTTACATCGTTCCGGATTACGGACTTAATTTCACCTATTGTATGAAAAACTCTATGAACATTCATCGTTTTCGACAATGATTTCTACTTAAATTTGACATCTTGGTTTGACAGTTTATTGACAGAGTGATCCAGCAAGGATTCTGTTTTTGCTGACCTACGTCCGGAACCCTAAAAACAATGATATACACAGGTCTCTCTTTAACAACCGTTGCGAAGCACGGGCATATAATTATGGATTTCAATTCCTGTTGTTGTGCTGGTCTCTGTAATGAAATTAGAGACGTATCCAGTTTTACAGTCGCACAACACGAATGTTTTGATTCCAAATTTACTTCGTTTTGAAGGAATGAACTGTTTAACAGATAAGCGAGCTTTGAACAATAATAGGCTGAAGCTACAAATTAAATTGTTGTCTTAATATCGGATGACGAGTATTTTGTTGAGCCGCCAACTCTGCATGGACAGAAATGGGCGCACTTTTCGCGACTGGCCGTCGGACATAACACCCTTTATTTCGAGAATGAAATAAGTTATAGTTCTGTCCTCAACCTTACATACAATTTCTATATCTTACCTACATTTTGCGCTGTCGAGCTACGACAGCGGGAACACGCGCTACAGCGTCGCGGGTTGCCCGGCAGTTAGGCGAGCAATCCCCGGGCGTCTAAAGCCCTGTTTACACCGCAGCGAACATGGGCGAATGCGTTGTGTATTATATCTCACCTGATCCCATAATTGTTTTGAGTAGGGTATTGTCTGTACTTGCGAACATGTCCATGAAATAAAAAGGATACACCAATTGTGATCATGTTGCTATGGTAAATGAAACACAAAGCAATTTATTATACTAGCTACCAGTATTAATTGAAATAAACCATTGGCGAAGCCTAAAAATTTTTATCCGGGCACGATTCTAGATTTCGTTGTCTGAAGGCACAAACCATACATATACATAATTAATGTTAAGACTGCGATAGGTTCTTTTTTCAGTATGGGTGCACACTGCACACTAGGCCCGAAGTCTTACCGCAATCGGTGAAATTCCGCGAGTAATGAGTGTCACTAACCAAGGACACTACTTGGTAATATCTGAAGAAGTTTTGGGATTGCGTCTGACGATATGCATGCGAGGGTAGATTGCGTGGGAGTATAATTATCACAGTATTACTAATGGCGTGGTCGTGGGAAGCAAATTGAAACACGTCTGTTCATCTTTGGCACGAAAGTAATTAAGTTGGTAGTAGGTTGGTACTACCCCTCAAGATATACAGTGGTGGCAAACACAGATTCCTATTTTGAAATTGTGAATAGAGAAATGGTGTGATTTGCGGGGAGGGTAGAAACTTAATATGTGTTCCAGCTATAAAAGTAAAGAAATTTTGTAATTTTGTAGTGGTATTGGGTATTTGAAACAAGCACTTACGGCGTAGTTATTGTTGTCAGGTATGTTGTAGAAGTAATTTTAAGGTGTAAGGTTTAAGGTTTCACAGGGATTGTTTTAATTTCTCAATACAAAATGAATTAGTAAAATAACTTCCAGCTTCATTATTGTAGTATCTTCTTGCTCTACTTTGATTTGCAAGTATAAAATCTGTGAAACTGATCGTGTTTCAAAGTTGCATTGCAAAAAGTGCATTTTTGACTGTGTAGAAGGCATATTAGAATTTTATTAGTGAGAGAGCAGGAAATTATTTTTCATAAAGATTTCCATTATTGTCAACAGTCAAAGTGTTGAAAAAGTTATCATTTTCATTTTCTGAATGAATTTAATTTCTAATTAGTCAGGTGCATTAACGCTTTGAGTGCTGCAGATGTGATACGCCATGAAGCTCCACCTTGCTGTGGGGCCTGCGGACGCCGTTTGCCGCAGCAGTGATATTTTCCGCGGGTCCTGCAGATGGCATTCATCGCGCGGCCTGGCCGGTACCTGAGTCCTAAAGGCGGCATATGCCGCAGCCGATTCCACTGCCCGTGGGCGTGCAGACTTCAATAGCCGCACAGGGCAGCTGCTTACTCACTGACCGCCACAGCGTTCCGAGCGGTTCGAATATTTATCAACCGATTCTGAGTAAACTCTTCAATGAATTTTTTTTCTTAGTTTTTTTACATCTTACAGTGCTATTTATTCGCGCGATAATGATCTCATATTCAATTCGTAATTCCTTATAGTTACTGTCCTACATCAAATAAAATAAACTAATGCACAAAATTTCGAAGAGTCTGCAGACGAGAAATCGTATTCTGCAGACTTAGCGTATGGTTGATTTTAGCACATAAAAAGCTGTGGATGAAATGTGATGAATCTACTGTCAGAATACCACTCGTGTAATGCTCCAGACCCGTTTATTAGAATACAAACAAAAAAAATCAGTACTCCTCTGACGGTATGCTAAGGTTACAGAAGAACAAAAAAATCGCACTGACGTGTTTTACGACCCACTTTAGATTTATAGTTTTATAAGTTTTTGCATACATTTTGGAACAAAATAATAATCTAAATAATAACTCTTGTAGCAAAAAAAAAAAAAAAAAAAAAAAAAAAAAAAAAAAAAAAAAAAAAAAGTTAGGTACACTCTATGACAAAAAACCTGGCCGCCGGCCGGCCGCCACTGAGCCTAAGTCCGAGCCTATCGCGACATGGGACAATAAAATTGGCCGCGCTGATTCGCTCTAAGTCCAGCTATCTGCACAATCTGGCAACACTGCAGACTGCGGGAGTTCATACAGCACTTCTTGTGTGCAGTTAGAAGATAACTGGGTCAGATCCCTCCTTGGTCTTGCGGTAAAGTGAGCGACTTTCATGTTCAGTATTAGCGATCGAAACCGACTGTTGACAAAAATTTTAAATTCACGTCACTCGTGCATGCTGCTGCCACATGTGTAAGGGGAGCATATGCGTAACGTATTTCATTTTTTGAAACACTGGTAATAACATTTCGGCCCAATAACATTGCCACCTCTGGCCGCAGCACTTGGCACAGCTCTCCGCGGCCCACTCGCCGGCAGCAGCGGTGGCGGCGCTACACAGCGCTGCCTCGCCCTCTGCCCACAGCGCCTGCCGCCGCTCATCGCCCTGGAGGCGTAAAATGCTGTAGTGTTGCTAAGTGGTGATCCACAAAAAAGGTTGCGATTCGTATTTCACACAGGATACAACGAAGCTGACCACCTATTTTGAATGATGAGCATATACATTAGAGAGGCAAAAAGTTGTCATTGTCCAATCCAATGGCACTCTACGATGGTTAACACTTATTTGTGGTTTAAATCTCGATTCTTTTCCTTTCAGAAAAGCCTTTCATGTAATTTGTTATTGTCATCAGTTCATATGTTTTCATCAAGACACAATATGTAACCCACTAAAATGTTTTAGTGTCGTTGTTTCACTCCGTACGGTAAATGTATGAGCTAAATTATGTGAATTCGTTTCAGTGCACGTTCTAAAGCAATACAGGCATACTGCAAGGTTCGTGTCTTCATGTCTCATTTCTACAGGAGATATTTCACATCAATGGAGGTGAATTCGAATTTCTTCGAAGGCGTTTGTATGGTGAAGCAAAGAAGACATCTAATACTATTTCCATAATTTGAAGTCGACCTTTCTGAAATACTTATTGTGTAAAGTTTTTCTTATGATTTCGTTAAAGAGTTTCTTCTTGCTATCTGCAGCGTATAAAGTAAAGTAAAATGAAATTAAATTCCATCCCCAAACGCACTTTCTCCAACCAGGATTTGAACTGCCGCCTCACGCCAGGCTTGCATCACAAGACACAAACAGAACCACACAGCCAACCACACACTGCCAGAGATTGGCCTTATTCTCTCACATATTGAATGCTTAGCCTCTAACGCATCGCGAAAGAACCTGAAAGTCACCTACACAAATAACTACATTCCTTGAGTGCAAAAGTTAAATTTCTGTCTCTCATTTCACGTCGGCATTACAAATCATTAGTCATGAAAGTAGAAAAGGAATGTCAAGTGAACTTAGTGAGACAATTCAGTACCACTTGAGCAAGTAACTGCACTGTCACAGTGTTGCCAAATATCAGCAACGATGTTGCCAGTTCTTAGCTGTACTAGGAAGACCTGTGTAGCGATAAGCGACGCGAAATCGTGCTGGTCGCATGTGGGCTTCTAGAGGGGAGTCGCGCATTTCGGTTAATATGCGATATCTCCTGATAGATTCCGTCGTCACATTTACGATGCAGATATTAAATTCATTCAATGAGGCCGAAACTAGCGTTTAAATTTTTTGAAGCTTTACAGCATTATGATATATTTTCAGCAAATAACTAGAGAAAAAAATACTGATATTGTGATTGCAACATACGGCAGGTCAAAGTCTGAGATATATAAACTTCCATCACGATTTCAGTTTCACCCCCCTCCCCCCCCCGAAAAAAGACTGAAACAATTACTTTGTTAGATATCTACAAAAGCAATTTTTATGAGTTACTGGAAATGAACATTGCATCATCCGTCACTAAACAGTAAGGTATTAAACACTTCGCATCTTGAAAGCGACAGCCCACAATATTCTCAATCCTACTAGCATCTGGCGTAAACTGGCTTTTCGCCATGCATTGAGAAGAAATGATGATGAATTGATAACTTACCATCATCAACTGTCAGTGAGAGCTTTTTGTAACAAAACGAAAAAGTAATACGAATCATCATTTTCTCCAATGATACTAGGCACTGTTGTCCGAAGATGGACTACATCTACGTTGAGTCTTGTCAAACGCGTCTCACATTCAAGGTATATTACCTAAATGAATTTAGTTCTCATGAAGCTGTAACAAAACAGAGAATCTGGGTGGTTGCGCATGTTCGCAAGTTTTTTTACCATGCCGTAATACTTGATGCAAAGATGAGCAAAATACAAATCCATCATCTATCGGTTTCTTCGATTCTTTGGACAGTTTTCTTTGGTTTGTACTCCTTCACTTCATCGGCGATCTACTGGTTTCATTGAAAATACAGTAATCAAAATTACGCGACTATTTGTCCCACATTTTAATGTCCTTGGTTTTTATTCTGAATGACAGTGATGATTTCTGTTGGACTGGTTCCATATATCTGAGCCTAATTAATGAAATTTTATTCCCATGACAGATGAAATCAATTAGAACCTTGTATCTCTATAATGAATTTTCATATGAAAAAAAATTAACACCTGAAGATGGGTCTTCAAAAACTTGAAAACGGTCTTTGACCTGTAAAGCAACATTCTTAATAATAAAAAAAAAACAGCTGACACGGCTTCAGAATTTATTATTTACTTGATGGGATGACTACATTTGAAGTGATATCCAAATAAGTAGTTCTATCTATATTTAAATTTTACCATCATTTTAGAATAATTGATAAATTCATTTAATAAAATGTTCTTTCGTTTTGTTTCTGATGTCACTTGATATTCTTGAAGTAGGTGGCTACAGCATCTGCTATGATGTTTCCATGAGACAGTTGGCACGGATGATTTTGTTTGACAGTAAGCGGATAAATTAAAGACGTAACGAGACGAAATGATGAGATCCAGCTTTTGCAACAAAACGGCCCCGATTTCTAAATTGGCTAGGTTATCAGAAAGTGACTATTATACAGCTAGACATTACTGCTATAAACCCTACCTCATTTATTTACTCACAGCTGAGGCAGATTGCTTGCAACGTGAAAGAGAGTAGGAGTAGTTAATGTATGAAACGACCTTCTTGAATGCAAATTCAGTTAACTACTACAACGAGCATATTATGTTGTTAATTTTTGAAAATATTTAATGTAGATGACAAGAAAAAGTCAACTGACTGCAGAATTACATATCAGACTCACATCTACATGATGCCGAAGTTGCGAAACAATAGGCCCTACTACTACGTTGGAACATCTTGATTACATTGGTGGCCTGATGAACGTGTTTTTGTGGCTGGTGTCCTGCATGTTAGGATCCGTCTCCGTAATTCCACTCAGGCTCGAGATACTGTGCTCTCCAAATTCCGCATATGTCACTATTTAAAAAAAAAAAAAAAAAAAAAAAAAAAAAAAAAAAAAAATCAATGAATACCTCATTGAGCGTATTATCAGTTTTGTTTCTCGGTTTATGGTTGATTCATATGCAGGACTTACCGTTATGTTTACTGTACTCCATTAACTAACAATAAGACTCACAATTTGTCGCAGAAAAGTCTTCCTAAATACCCAAATTTGTCCAGTTTCCTTCGAGTTTGCTTCCTAATAAAATAAAATGTCCACAGGTCAATATGGAAATTACAAGCGACCTGTTATTGACAGAACATCTTGCTACGATAAATAGCGTTCCATTTGAATTTTTTGAGCACGTTCCTTGATGAGGTGCTCAATGGATTCCGGAATTGTCTTTATTGCCTGCCTCGTTGATTTCATAAAATGTTACGTAGTCTCATGGCCGGATGCGATTTAAACACAGTTTTAATTGCAACGTGTTCATTACAGCGCGGTGATAGGTTTCAAAGTACAAAGTGCCAGGTATCTCACGTCGATAGATTATCATTCGATCGGTGTCGTCGCAGATAGCGGACGACATTAATTTACTATACATTGCAATGTTCAATGCAATTCTCGAATTTCATTTATTTCTTATGTTAAAGTCAAAACGCGTAAGTTCCAAGAGGTCTACCGAATATCTGTTAGGCTCCTTTTGATGGCTTTCTCAGTTAAGAACGAAAACTATCCCTCCGGCAGGCGCGCTCCGCCTTCTCCGTTTCCAGTCGCGCGTGCCTTCGCTCGCTCGTTGTGCCGCATTTACCAAAACGACCGTGGCTGCCCCCACCGCGTCATACCTCTTATCGACTTCAGAACGTTAATGAAATAAATTACCCTTCACGTTGGTGGCCACTAAACGCTACTGTTAGCATTACTCATGATGCAAGAACACTTTATGTTACAGTGTTTCTATGATGTCTGACATAGCTAATAAAAATTCGAAAATTTATTGGAACTATCCTTAACGCGGTAGTAATTATCGAGTGGACAAAAGTTACTTCATACGTCTTAGTCTATTTTAAACCCACGTTTCTATGCATTTTCCATCTGAATGATTATTTTACACTTTTCAAATTTTGTATGTGTGAAATTTTTCATTCAGTTTCAACCGTTTTTATGAGAATACAACAGAGACATTCGATACATTTGTTTTATTTATATTTCACCTGACCCCTCTTATGTATTAGTCACGAAAAGATCGCGAAGGTAAAAGATAGGGCGATATGAACTCACACTAAGTCTTACCAGAAATAGTTTTAACGGCGAACCATTCACGACTGGAAGAGAAACAGGCGGAAACAGCAGTTGTATAAAAATTGCCCTCCACCACACACCAATTAAGAAATGGCGTTAATGAAGCAGTGTCATCCAGTTCTAAGTTAAGTTGAAAGTTCAAGGTCTCTTGTTCAGAGGGAAGTTGGTTTGAAATGAACTGCAAAATTTATACCAACACACGAAAACATGAACAAAGTAAGCTCTCTTGCACACAAGACACGAAAGAAAGAATGAAGGTTACAATTTAATGTCCCATCGACAAGGGGGTCATTAGAGCGAAGCAGAAGTTCGGATTGTTATGATAAGGATGTCGAAGGAAATCGGATGAAACAAGACTAAAATGAACGTTATACATTAGCTCTAAGTCGCTTATATTAATGGATATGAGAACTTGTTGATCTTCAATATTGTGAAACATATTGAAAAAACAAATACACAGTAATACAAAATACAAATTCAGAGATCAACTTGAAATAAAAACTAATGGTACTAACAATAATAAAGCACAGCAGTTCAAACACTTCACGAGGAGAATTACAGGGAAAATATGTGTTTAACAATATTAAGGAGATGAACAGCAAGAGCAAACTGTTTACGGTTACGAACAATATTCGTACAAGTAAATATACCAACGGTGGAAATACGACAGCCTACTGCGAAATGAATTATGTGGATCACATGTTTTCTTTCGACGTGAAATCTGGGATCGGCAGAGACAAATTATTATCCACCTAGAGACAACGGAAAATGTAATGCGGTCGGAAACGACCAAAGGTAGCTACTAGCAGAGAAAAATATATCTCATTATTTTGTGAGAAGTAAAGGCGAATATAAACTGAAAGAATGTAAATACACGAGAAAAATAAAATTAATATTCAAGTTTCTTAGATATGACTTCTTTCTTCAACATATAATTCCATCTCTTCTGCACAGAGGACTAGCTAAGCGAACCTAACTCTACTATGACAGACAACCGTCTGCCTTTCGTGGAGATATTTCAGATGAAAGTGTTCTGCCCGTATACGAATGACCTAACGGTTTGGTTTATAGGACAATTTCACTTTTGGCGGTTGCAATTACTTTACAAATAACAGATCGAATGAATGGAGTAATTTGAAGGGAAACTAATTATTACAATTACTTTGAATCACCTGCAAATATAGAAATATTTAAGACAAAAAGTACTTCTGAAGCAACAATAAACACTAACATTATAATGCACCTAAACAGGGGCATCACTATACGAAGAAAACAGTTTCTTATTGGGAAAGGTTATGCGGATGTAATAGAAGTCACTATATTCTGTAGCAAAAGCCGTCTTGTCAATTTTATGATTATCGGTAAAAACTTCCGTAATAGCTGCTCTAGGACGGTACCCGCCTGATGCTCATTTTGGTGATATTCCTGGAATGTGAGCCGTGTATGACAAGATTGAACGTATATACGTCCAATTTGGGACAAAGGTCCGTAGTAACTTTGGAGAAAGTATTCATTTCACACTTTCTCCGTTTCGTTGAAAGAAACTCTCCCCGGAAATTGATGAACGTAAGTCATCTATTCATCAGCATTTTCAATGATGTTTTCTGCTTTCGGACTAAAGCCTTACTTAGAATGGGCGTTGGCAGCGCAGCATGGATAAAAGCCAGTTGAAGCATGCTGTTTGTAGGAATGAGGATATTGTGGGATGGCCAAGAAATTCTTCCTATAGCTTAGCAGTATTGCTTACGATGCTAGTAAACTCTGATCGTTCCCTTAGTTCCAGAATTCGAGGTATTTTCCAATAATCATGAGGATATGACATTAGTCATTGCATTTAAATGACTCTGTTATCCTGAATTAAATTTTCGATCGCAGAAAGGTCTACCCCTCCTTAAATTGCAAACAATTTTGTGTTTTATGTCGGGACTGTCTGTATTAACTGCCAACAAATGTCAGATAACTGAACGAGAAATCTCATTTTAGCTCGGTGGCGCCATTCTCGTTTTCTCATCTACAGCAAGCATAGTTGATTAGTGAGGTATCGTTGTACTAGTGATGTGTGTGGCTTCAGGTCTATATTTCTCCTCTGAAAAATATCCTAAATGGCATTCAGCAACGAAATACCAAAACTCATTGCAGTGTGTCAACCAAGAGATTGTCATTTTCTAATGTTATTGTAATCTTTAACATTCTGCTGTAATGCCATAAACATCATTGATTACTATCATTATTACCATCATTATTATCATTAATTCAGTTGCAAAAGCTTTATTTCCCATGTGGCCAAGAGACCAGAAAGAATGTGTGGTTTGACGAAAAATAGGACAATAGGAGAAAGTAGGTAAAACGTTTGTGACAATATATGTTGATTTATCATCATGACGACAGATACTAAGCAACAACACATGCAAGTAATAGGTTGCAACGTTCGAAAAATCCATCAGACACATGGGTTCGGATTCTCATCATCATTTGTTGGCCCATCAAGGCTGTAACACTACGAAATCAATAAGCTGCTTAGTAGTCTATAGATTATATGTATATGTTTGCAGAAGAAAAACATCAGAATTGCACGTTTCCCACATATACAGTTTAGTTTCTGTGTTCATGGCCGTAATTTTAAATATCCAGTCTTCTAAATACTTAAGTGAAATAATTGCTGTGTTGCACAAATAATCAGTTAACTATGTTTCTTATGGTTTTCAAGCAAACCAACACGTAGAAGACATGAAATATTACTTGTACAGTCGTAAGGCTGCATTTTGAAACGCAGTCGCTTTCAAGTTGCGAAGTTTTTCGAGACGGATGGGGCATCATTGATTTCCAGTAACTTTTCATAAAAAAATTAGCTTTTGTCGAAATGAATCAAAGCAATTGTTTTAGTCTTTTTTCGGGGGGGGGGAGGGGGGTGAAACTGAAATCGTGATGGAAGTTTATATATCTCAGACTTTGACCTGCCGTATGTTGCAATCACAATATCAGTATTTTTTTCTCTAGTTATTTGCTGAAAATATATCATAATGCTGTAAAGCTTCAAAAAATTTAAACGCTAGTTTCGGCCTCATTGAATGAATTTAATATCTGCATCGTAAATGTGACGACGGAATCTATCAGGAGATATCGCATATTAACCGAAATGCGCGACTCCCCTCTAGAAGCCCACATGCGACCAGCACGATTTCGCGTCGCTTATCGCTACACAGGTCTTCCTAGTACAGCTAAGAACTGGCAACATCGTTGCTGATATTTGGCAACACTGTGACAGTGCAGTTACTTGCTCAAGTGGTACTGAATTGTCTCACTAAGTTCACTTGACATTCCTTTTCTACTTTCATGACTAATGATTTGTAATGCCGACGTGAAATGAGAGACAGAAATTTAACTTTTGCACTCAAGGAATGTAGTTATTTGTGTAGGTGACTTTCAGGTTCTTTCGCGATGCGTTAGAGGCTAAGCATTCAATATGTGAGAGAATAAGGCCAATCTCTGGCAGTGTGTGGTTGGCTGTGTGGTTCTGTTTGTGTCTTGTGATGCAAGCCTGGCGTGAGGCGGCAGTTCAAATCCTGGTTGGAGAAAGTGCGTTTGGGGATGGAATTTAATTTCATTTTACTTTACTTTATACGCTGCAGATAGCAAGAAGAAACTCTTTAACGAAATCACAAGAAAAACTTTACACAATAAGTATTTCAGAAAGGTCGACTTCAAATTATGGAAATGGTATTAGATGTCTTCTTTGCTTCACCATACAAACGCCTTCGAAGAAATTCGAATTCACCTCCATTGATGTGAAATATCTCCTGTAGAAATGAGACATGAAGACACGAACCTTGCAGTATGCCTGTATTGCTTTAGAACGTGCACTGAAACGTATTCACATAATTTAGCTCATACATTTACCGTACGGAGTGAAACAACGACACTAAAACATTTTAGTGGGTTACATATTGTGTCTTGATGAAAACATATGAACTGATGACAATAACAAATTACATGAAAGGCTTTTCTGAAAGGAAAAGAATCGAGATTTAAACCACAAATAAGTGTTAACCATCGTAGAGTGCCATTGGATTGGACAATGACAACTTTTTGCCTCTCTAATGTATATGCTCATCATTCAAAATAGGTGGTCTGCTTCGTTGTATCCTGTGTGAAATACGAATCGCAACCTTTTTTGTGGATCACCACTTAGCAACACTACAGCATTTTATGCCTCCAGGGCGATGAGCGGCGGCAGGCGCTGTGGGCAGAGGGCGAGGCAGCGCTGTGTAGCGCCGCCACCGCTGCTGCCGGCGAGTGGGCCGCGGAGAGCTGTGCCAAGTGCTGCGGCCAGAGGTGGCAATGTTATTGGGCCGAAATGTTATTACCAGTGTTTCAAAAAATGAAATACGTTACGCATATGCTCCCCTTGCACATGTGGCATCAGCATGCACGAGTGACGTGAATTTAAAATTTTTGTCAACAGTCGGTTTCGATCGCTAATACTGAACATGAAAGTCGCTCACTTTACCGCAAGACCAAGGAGGGATCTGACCCAGTTATCTTCTAACTGCACACAAGAAGTGCTGTATGAACTCCCGCAGTCTGCAGTGTTGCCAGATTGTGCAGATAGCTGGACTTAGAGCGAATCAGCGCGGCCACTTTTATTGTCCCATGTCGCGATCGGCTCGGACTTAGGCTCAGCGGCGGCCGGCCGGCGGCCAGTTTTTTTGTCAAAGAGTGTACATGGCGGGTTCCGAACCACTGACCTTCACCCTCACAGTTCAACACATTGCCCTCTACGCTACAACTAAAAGTTAGGAATTGCGTTCATTAATCTCATACTATAGATGGCCGTTGTTAACTAGTGCTAATATGGCATTTGTAAACACTAGATTATTATTTATCGTACGAAGAACGACGTCTTTTTTGTTAATTCTTCAGTGTGCCATTGCTTTGCAATCACAACGTGTAAGTTACAATAAGAAAATCATCAAATACGCAACGCAAGATGCCGTATGACAGAGACAGTGGCCGCGTTGGCCGAGGGGACTGAGGCGCTCCAGTTACGGTCAGCACGGTCTCTACGGTAGGGGGTTCGACTCCCCCCTCGGGCATGGATATTTGTGTCGTCTTTAGTATTAGCTAGTTCATAAGTAGTTTGTAATTTTAGGGACTGATGACCCCGTAGTTAAGTCCCATAAGCTATACAAACATTTGAACATTTTGAACAGAGACAGTTCTGGGCGAGGAATGTCACGTGACATCTGTGATCGGCTGGTTTTCGGTAATTTAATGGAGGGTGTCAGAACGCCGTTATTTTTGCAAATATCTCTCAAACGATACTTGATATGAAAAAAAAAGAAAAAAAAAAGACACAAGGGAACAAAGTTGTAGAGAATTTTTTCCTCTACAAATTCGGATATTCAATTTTCGTGTCAGATGAATGGGTAAACCGTTATTTTCATTTAAATTTCGAGCTGTCAAAAGACGATCGCAAAGGCCCACATTTAATGTTACTGCCGTAACCTAAAGTGGGCCGAAACACAAAATTAAAAGTCCACTGGTTTACAGTTTCAATAAGTTAAAATTCCAGTTCCTCGATCCCGGACGTCACTGTGGCGACCGACATCTCGTCCGTCCCCACCGTCGGCGGCGGTGCTGTGGAAGGCCGGCCGCGGTGACCGAGGGGACTGCGGCGCTTGAGTCACGGTCTGCACAGCCACTACGGTCCGGGGTTCGAATCCCCCCTCGGGCACGGATGTTTGTGCCGTCCTTAGTTAGTTCATAAGTAGTTTGTATGTTTAGGGACTTATGTCCCCGTAGTTAAGTCCCATAGTCTATACAAGGATTTATTTGGTGCTGCGGAAGCCGATGGCGTCCTTGGAGGTCCCGATGGGCGGCTGAGCAGCGGCGACGTCAGAGAGCGGAGGCGTGACACGCCCCTTGGCTAGCGTCCGACTGCCGAGGCGAAGCGGTGCTCGTCCTTAAATATGCACGCGGAAGGATATTTGCCTGCCCTAACTACGTGATCACGTGCACGGCGGACGGGAGTAGGTCCCGTTTTACTGCGCCATCTGGGCGTGCTGTTAGCGCCGCTTGCGCACTCTTTAAGCCCCGTTTACACCGAAGCGAACGAGCAGCAGCGAAGGAGAATTCGCTCTAGTGTAAACGCTATGCGTGCGCTGTTCGGTCACGCTCAGCTCGCATTCGCTAATGCTCACTTGTGATCCGCTGGCTGCCGGTTTCAGCTCCGCCTCCGTTACATATCCCGCAAATCAGATCCGCCTAATCCTCTAGTCCATTCCCTGCTCTCTGCACCAGGTACATTGCCGCGCTCCACCACTGTATTCCCCCTGCTCTCCACTTGTCCACCCTTCGGATCCTTTCCCGTGGCAACTTCCGTAGCCTCCCCCTCCCGGATGATGCCCTCCGACCTGACATCTACCCTTCCTACCAGCTGTGATCCTTCTCCTTCCTCCCTCTCCCCCTTCTCTCCCTGAGGGCTCCGACTATCCCTCCCTTCCTGTCCCTTCTCCCCTCCTCCGTCCCCGTCCCTCTGGATCCTCCTCTTACCACCCTCTCCTATCCTTCTTCCCCGTGGCTTCCTGGGACATCATCCCCCTGTCCCTTCCCTACCGGCTGTGTGGCTCCTCTCCACCCTCTCCCTCTTTTTTCATCCTCTTGCCCCCCACACCACATCTCCAATGCTGTCAGTGCCCCACCATCTACAGAACCTCCTTTGTGCTTCGACTAGTGTGGTGTGTTTTAGTTACATTGTTTTATTTTACAACAGTGGACGGCCAACCCGCAGCCGACACCGTCAGTTTTAACTTGTGTGTTTCTCCGAGTGTGTATTGTGTTTTTTGTTTTAACTCCAAATAGCGGACGGTCTCACCATGGCCGTCGCCCTATGCTCATTTTAATTGTGTGTGTGCCACTGACATTCGAGGAACTGTTTTTATTCACCACTTTCGCCGTTCCAAGTGTTTTATGTCACCACCGTTTTCCTCCGTTTTATGTACTTTGTCTTATCTCCATTTTAAATCTCCGTTTTATGTCTGTATTACCTCCAATATTTTATCTCCTTTTTGTTTTTATGTTCTCCGCTGTCAAATTTTATTTCTGTAGGCCGAAGAGCGCCAGTGAGCGCTGCCGGCCCGCCCCTTTTTTAGGGGAATTGAAACCACAATAAAGAAAAAAAATCGGTTTCAGGGCGAACCATCAAAGGAAGTTCGCATCCTCTCCACTTCAGCGCTAGTGTTTGCGACAAACTCCGTATGCTTGCCTTGCTGCAGTCTGCTGTTATCTCTTCCATTCACTCCAGTGTAAATGCTTATTCACAAGTACAAGGCAATGCGTGCACACACAGACGAATTCCTGGCCAATGCGCATTCGCCCATGTTCGCTTCGGTGTAAACAGGGCTTTAGACGCCCGGGGATTGCTCGCCTAGCTGCCCGGCAACCAGCGACGCTGTAGCGCGTGTTGCCGCTGTCGTAGGCGGACAGCACGAAATGTAGGTAAGATATAGAAATTGTATGTAAGGTTGAGGACAGAACGATAACTCATGTCATTCTCGAGATAACTGGTGTTATGTCCGACGATCAGTCGCGAATAGTGCGCACATTTCTGCCCATGCGGAGTTGGCGGCTCTACAAAATACTCGTCATCCGATATTAAGAAAGCAGTTGCATTTGTAGCTGCAGCCTATTATTTCTCAAAGCTCGCTTATCTGTTAAACAGTTCATTCCTTCAAAACGAAGTAAATTTGGTATCGAAACATTTGTGTTGTGCGACTGTAAAACTGGATACGTCTTGGATTTCATTGTAGAGACAAGCAGAAGAACAGGATTTGAAATCTATAATTTACTAGAAACCGGTAATTGTAAAAGATGTCTCAAATATAGCCTACACTATTTTCACCTTTCATAAAAATTGCCATGTTCACGACAAATTTTTAGGCTATTGCAAAACAGTAGGTGACTGAATTTTTTTCTTCCACATCCCTGTGTTGGCAACCTCTGAGGCACTAAGTTTCATGTTCAGTATGGATTTAAATTTGGAGATATAAGACTCCAAAGTTTACACTTTTTCGTGGTGTGATTTACGCTTTCAACTTTGATTCGACTTATCCAGCATTGTTGACTCGAGTTAGATGACCAAATACAAGTTGTTGCAATTAAAGATAATGGTCTTTGTCGTCAGCCCAGTTCAGAAAGTTTTATAGAACATAGCTTGTTCAAAATAAGGCTGAGAGAATCGCATTTTTATCCTTTTCTAAAATCTTCAATTTTGCACTTAATTTTTTGAATATTGCAAAGCGGCACATAAACGAAACTTCACATTTCATAACCTTGTATTGTTAGGTTACCACATCCAATTTTCACGTTCGTCATAACTTTAGTTCCTAAGATATAACACGCCAAATATTGAAGTTTTTTGGGAGACTTTTTTTTTTAACACATTTGCTTGAACTTTTCTGGCTATATGTAGCACGTAAAATTCTTTTCAATATTATTCTTATGAGAACGCAAACAGTCCTACACTATAGCCTAATTTTATATCTTTTAACGAAATATGGTTCGAGTTATATAACGACTCAAAGTTGTTAGGAATTCACGCTCGCCCTGCGCAAAGTCGCACATGACGTCAAACAAATGACTATACTCGACCAGTATTGTTTCAGTGAAAGTTTACCATTGTTCATTGGGGACATGTTTCAATGATCACATAAAATTGACCATGATGGTCAACCTGGAAAATGTTCCGAAATTAGGCGAATTGACATGAAATGACACAGGGTTACATGTTAGGAGCGTAAGCAGTTTCAGTCTGTCGAGCAATCATTCCAGATTCAAAGCCACGGAATAAGTATCAAGATATACTGCGTTCATTTGTAACGTCAGTGAGCACACTGCGAGACTGTCGGGCGAGGTCGGCCGAGCGGAGGGCTCAGACACACACAATACTCCACGGAGAGGAGGTGGCTGCCAGCGCATTTAGAAGGGCTAGGCGGCCGCAACGACAGGCCTGATTCGGCTAGCTGGACGCACAGGTGCAGCACATAAGGGTTAAAGTAATAAGAGTAATTAATGCCAGTTGCGTTAGTTAAAAGTCAATTGGTAATGTTGAGGACACAGTTCGTACTAATCGATGGCAAGGAATCGACTAAAACAGAGGTGATATCGGGCGTTCCACGTGGTAGTGTCATCGGTCGTCTGCTGTTCCTTATTTACATAAACGAATAGTGGAAAATCTGAGTAGCTCCCCTAGGTTGTTTGTAGATGACACCGTCATTTACCGTCTAGTAAAATCATCTGAAGATCAAAACCAACTGCAGAACGATCTGAATAACATATCAGTATGGTGTAAAAATTGGCATTGACTCTTGATAAATCAATCGAACGTGAAGGCCGTAAACTCCACACAATACCTAGGAATTACTATTACTTCAGACTTAAACTGGAAAGAACACGTAGATAATGTCGTGGGAAAGGCGAACCACAGACTGCGTTTTATTGGCAGAACGCTTAAAAAATGCAACAGAACTACAAAAGAAACTGCATACACTATGCTTGTCCGTCCATTCTTGGAGTATTGCTGCCCAGTGTGTGATCCTTATCAGGTGGGTTTGACGGAGGACATCGAAAGAGTCCAAAGAAGGACAGCTCGTTTCGTATTGTCAAGAAACAGGGCAGTCACCGTTACGGTGTTCCCGCACGCTATTCGAGAATGGATTGGGAGGTAAATAGTATAATGGTGGTTCGATGAACCCTCAGCCAGGTACTTAAATGTGATTTGCAGAGTATCCCATATAGATGTAGATGTAGATGAAGTTTCCAAAAACAATGAATTTGATCAGTAACATTTCTAATGTAATCATAGTCATAATGTGTAGCGACAATATTCACATCAGTGTGGCCTTTGAGAGTAAAAGAGCACGTTGTGTATTATCTTTAAACAATGGCCACTGCCTACTCCCCGTGTCCGGTAGAAAGCAGAATTTTGTGTCGAGACGCTGACCTCACTTCACATTGAGAATAGTTTCACTATTATTAGTCCTGTATTTGATGACAGACAAGTTTCAAGTTGTTCCAACTTTGATTTATTTCAGTGCCCTTGGCACCTAACGTTGTTAATTCCATTGTGTGTTTCAGCTAATTCATCAAGATAACCAATAGTGCCCAATAGCGTTGTGGAATTCAATAATCTTGGAGCCATATGGTCAAGAGGGTGCCAAGTATACCAAATTTCAGGCATTACTTCCACTATAGTAGAGGTGGTAATCGACGACCTGCACTTTATGACCAAGAGCATTTACATAAAGGTGTGAATGCCAATATGTAAGATACGAGAAACTAGTGTTCGAAGTACAGTGAACCTGTTGATAAAACTCTTCTGGGTACTGGACCGTATCGTCAATATATCAAATATAGCACCGACGTTTCGGCAAACAAATAGGTTTTCAGGAAGTCACTGTACTGGCAAAAGAATCCTTCACTTTGAAGAGGAAAATCAGGGATGCAATAGAAACAGCTAAGCGACCCGGAAATATGAACAGAGAAGAGGGGTATAGGCTTCAGGCGTCTTGGCTGCCAGCAGTAGCAGCGCTTCGCGACGACATCGCGCGCATTGCAGTGCATAAGGGACCACATAGCCCAGAGACAGCAGCGGCCGCACGTACATACAGCAAACAGCACGCTCTAGCCGGCGCTAGGCATCACTGCTACGTCACTGCTACCACCTCTCCTCATTCGCTAGTTTCAACCAATGGAAAACATTAATGCAAACACCAATCAAGGACTTCCCTTTCCACTAATAGGAAGAATAAAGGAAACACCAACGAAAGAGAGCAGAAACCACCAATCATAACTGGCAACATTCAATATTTAAGACACCAGCTTTCCCTCATCCAGCACACGTCATCGATCGTTACTGCTACGTTGCTTGTGCGGTATTTGTTCTGTGTTCCACAGTTCGTACTTCTTCCGTTTGTGTGCTATCGTCTTCGCGTGTTGTCTGCCGCCACGAAGTGCCACTGTCGCCGACTGCCGATCAGGGCCCCGCCGCCCGGCCGATCCTGACTGCAGTACCGTCGTGTCACCGCACTGTCGGCGTCCGTCGCCTCCGGTGTTCTCACTGCCGCCGCCGCCTCAGCCGCCACCCCGGAAGGAGCTTCTCCGGCCCACGCCGGGTTCGCCGCCGCCCAGCGCGCGCTGCCCGGCCGCCAGCCCGTCGGAGCGCGTCCCACCGCCGCCGCCCGTCGCGCCGCGCCGCGTCGCTCTCGCCCCCACCTGGGCCGCCGGGAGGGACGTCCGCCGCCGCCGCTGATCCCGGAGCAGTGTTCTACAGTTAAGGTGACTGTTCGACTCTGCCATGTCGACCCTCCCCCCCTACTACTGTGTCCTCCACCATCATTTTTACCTCGCCCTCCCATGCCCCCACCACCATCTCCTGGAGCACATCCTCCCCTCTTCTTCCTGCCACAATTCCCTCCCTCCTCACCCTCACCACTCCCTCCGCTGTCGCCCTCACCTCTGCCCCCACACAAGCTGCTGCCCTCGTCCCACCCTCTCTTGCCTCTTTCTCCGTCCCCCCGCTCGATTCCTTCCCCCCCCCTCCCCGACTATGGTGACCATGCCACGGTTCACACCTGGCAGCCGTCGTGGACTCCTCTCCCACCCGATGACGCCACCGCTGCCGCAGGGCCGGCTCCGCACCACCTTCCAGTCACCCCTGTACCCACTCCTGCCTCCCAGGCACTCCTAAAACCAAAGAAGACAAAACGAGCATCCACAGACGCCACCTCCTCGGTGACAAAAAATGCCGCCGACCCTCTCGCCACTGGCCCACTGGTCCCGATGGAAGCCGCCCCTCTCCCCCCTAACCAGCTTGTACCACCTCCCCCGTCACCCCTCCTCCCCACTGCTCTCCACACTTTCGTCCTCAATAACCCTGACCCCCCAACTCCTAGATTGCCGTGCCCTCACTCTCCTCTTTCGGCAGTATGCTCCTTCTGCCCCCATCTCCCAAATCATCCCACGGAGGGACTCTGTTCTCCTCAAATCACCTGACCCCGACCTCCACACACAGCTCCTCCACAAGATCCCCCGCGTCCACTTTGGACCCCATGCCACCCTTGTCCCCGTCCCCCCTACAGCCTCCAATCGCCAATCCCCTCCTCTCTGTCGTCCTCCCACGCTCACTGCTGTGATCACCAAATTGAACCCGGGAAACACAGAGGAAGAGGTGCTGGAGGAACTCCAGCGGGATCCACGCCTATCCATCCGCTCAGCTCGTCGCATTAAAAATGCGAAGGGCTCCACCTACCAAGTGCACGTCTTCACAGAAGACGTGCCATCCATCGACCACCACCTCCTCATTTACAACAGCCTGCACCAGGTGGAACCTTCCCGAGCACCTCTCCAGTCGTACCATTGCTCCCGATGCCTCATCTGCAACGACCACCTTGCTGAACAATGGCGTCTCCCCCATGTATGCCCCCACTGCATAGGCCAACACTTTCAAACCTCCTGCCCTAACCTCGCCACCATGCCCTCCTGTAACACCTGCGGTGGGGCACACCCCACGTACTCTTACAAGTGTAAGTCCTGCCCCCTCCCACCAAAGAAAAATTCACCATCCCTGTCCATCCCATTGATCCCCCAATTCCTGCCAATAACTCCTTATGCCCACCCCTCACAGCAGAGGACATCATCCGGTTCTTGACTATCGTCCTCCAGAATATCCACCATTTCCAGCGCCCTCACACTCTCCACTAAGTCTCCCTGGCCGCTCGCTCCCTCTTCAACCTTGATTTTAAGGCTACAACCTCCCAAAATCACATCCACTTCACCTCCTCCCGAAACGACCGCCCCCTCACCCTAGTTTAGACTCCACACCCGCTCCCTTTTCCTCTCCCTCTCCCCCAACTTTCAACCTCATTATGGCGCAGCAACGTTTTAACATCTTGTACTCCAATATTCGCTCCCTTCCCACCAATAAGCTCCTCCTGATGAACACCTTACACCAACACTGCGTGGATGCCTTCCTCCTCATGAAACCTTCCTCCTCCCTCACCTACATGTCAGTACCACACCCTATATCCTACACCGTCATGACTCTCCCCAACCCCCTGCACAAGGTGGTGTAGTTTTTGGCCATCTCCGACACCACCCGGTTCAGCCACATCCCCTCATCAACATCCCTTATGAACATCTCATCCACACCATCTTCCTCCCTTCCCTCACTGTCACCTGTGCTACTATTTATGTCCGCTCCCATGGCCCATCCCTTATGACTTCCTTTCTCACATAGATAGCACCTTCATGACCTACGTGGACGCCGCTGACCTCAATATCAACTCCCGCGCTCCTGCCGAACTCTGTCGGTGGCATCAGTTCATTACTACCATCAATGGCGACATTGTCTCGCTCCCACGCCACAACCACCCCTGTAGCAACACCACCCCTGTTGTCGTCATTGTCTCTCCCAATCCCCTTGGGCGCATCACCGCCGACGTCCTTGACCCCATAGGCAGTGATCACGACCCTGTTCTCCTTACCCTCACCCCCAATGTCCATCACCCACGGAATCCTCGCCCGCCTCCACCTCCTAAACTTGTCCATGACTACTCCCAAGCAGACTGTGATGCCTTTCGCCTCTCCATCACCCATCATGTCGAAAGCCATCCTCTCCCCCTCCATTCTCCCGACGATATCGACCACGCTGCCTCGTTCCTTCAGCAGACCTTGTCTGATGCAATCCATTCCCACATCCCTACCAAAGCTGTCCAGCCACACCGTCCCACACTCCCTCCACAGGCTGTCCTTCTCCTGTGGGAATCCCGCCGCCTGTACCGCCTGTACCGCCTGTACCGCTCCTTCCTCCGAACCCGTGACCGGAATACACTCATCCGCCACCGGCAACTCCAGCTACACGTGCGCAGCCTCCTGACTGCCAAAAAACGCCGGGACTGCGACATCTGCAGTTAATTATAGCTTACTGTCGAATGTTGGCCCTGTATCACACTCATACAACGCGACCAGCAATGTTCCTACTAGTGAGGCGACTACTGCATTGTTAAATGCCTTACTGCTGAGGTTGTTTGAAACTGAACGTATCCCATACTAAAGACTCCCTACGATTAGGTCGTAGTTTATCATTTGTTCCTCCGAGTTGCGGATTCCAAATATTTTACTGTGTTATCTGATTCTGTATACATTTTTACAGATTTCTTTTGCGAAGTATATCCGCTATTAATTACATCTCCACATCAGTGGCGGACTAAAGTTGTCGGAGTCGCAGTGTGGCGGCACAACAAAATGAGGCCCCTGTTCGTTTGCAGATACATGTATCACTGTAAAAAGTAACTTTTGAGATTTGGACACCCACGCCCCCCTCAACGAGAGGAACAGGACAATCTAAGAAATACAGCTTCCGAGATTTGGAGGCCTCAGAACGAGAGGCCGTAGGCGCTCAAAAGAAACAAAGAAAAAATGCTTTGGCCCGGGGCGGTAGCCCTCCCCCCTTTTTTCATTAGTCCGCCATCGCCACTGCTCCACGTGACACCTACACTGATGTGACAAATTCGTGTGATTCGGCTTGTATTTCTATCAATGTTACTTTTGTGAAATTAAGTGCACTAATTTGAGGCGTGCTACCACTATTACCGTCGATAGTTACGACAGTGCTGCCGGTGTAGTATTTTGTGCACAAACGGACCTCTCGATTATGCCCTGTCAATGTTATACGATATTTACTTCGGGCCATCTGGGTAGCAAAATCATCCGCTGGAACTGTTCATCAAACTAGTCGCGAGCTTTATGAACATTGTCATCCAGAGAAATTCCATTGGTTTTTGGGAACATGAAGTCCGTGAATGAATGTAAATAGTCTCCATGTAGCTGATTGTAAACCTCTGCAGTCAGGTTCGATTGGACTAGACGACCAACTCCATTGCACTCATAAAAACGCCACTAAGACCTCAAACTTAACAATTAGAGGAAGAAAGGGGAGGAGGAAGGACTTGACAAACAATTCATTTGAATTTATAATTTCGTAAGATGCCTGAAATTCAAACTTTTAAATGAACGCTTGATACAGTTTACAAGTCTCACAAATACCCACCGACAATAACATTGTAAATTACTGTCCGTGAAGTCGGAATAAAAGCAAGGACCAAAATTCAAATTTGAAGTGAACAAATAACCACAATTTTACAATTTCAATGTTTTAAAGAGGCAAGGAACTTCTTAATTATTTAAAGGTCTGGAAACTGAAATTTTAAATGAACACTTAAATTAGTTTAAAGAATAACACATATCAATGTCTTAAACCGGCAACGACCTTGTAAATTAGCAACCGTTAGAAGTACTAGCAAGGACAAAATTTCAGATTTCAAGTGAATACAGAATAACAAACTTCTTTCTAAATTTTAGTCACCTGAACTGCGTGAGATCTAATGTTGGTAATAAATTTATTTACACACTAATGGATATGTAATAACATGCAAAATATTTTTTCTTTAACTTGCCCTATGACACAACGGTTAAGCACCAACCCTGACATGTTCTGAGAACACGTGCCCCAATGATACGATATTAAGGCGAGAAAGGTAGTAAACTGCTACAGGTGACAAGCAGTGGCAATAGGTAACAGGCAAATGTTCAAATGCATGTAGAGCTTAAGGGAATTAACTATGGGTTCATCAGTCCCTAAAATTACAAACTACTTATGAACTAGCTAATACTAAGGACGGCACAAATATCCATGCCCGAGGGGGGATTCGAACCCCCGACTGTAGTGGCCATGCAGAACGTGACTGGCGCGCTGCAGACCCCTTGACCACCGCGGCCGGCATGTAACAGTCCTTTAGGGCAAAACATATGTGGGGTGGCAGCCAAATCCCACAATTTCACGTCTTTCACATGCGTGAATGATAAGCATAGAAGGAGCTGTAAAATATAACTACACAGTGACGCACTCATCTATAAACGCGACTTAAATAGAAGTCTCAAGGTATATGTAGTGACTAGATGAGTTAAATTAAGGAGTGAGAGATAATTTAAAACTAAAGTTTCACCTACAAAACAAACAAGACAGACTCTTCAGCGCTAGCAACAGGGCGAAGTGGAAAAAGAAAGACATGCTGGATCAAAACAAGGAGGCACCACGGCGCATACACTGTCATGATTCCACCACTAGGGTGTTGGAAACACGGTTCGATGGCATACTGGGGTCTGCACCACACCTCAATCGCAGTAACAGATGTTTGAAACTGAACTGGAAATGCTGAAACATCTCGACAGTTTCAGGGCACTGAAATAAATTCAACGGCAACGTTGGAAATTTGTGATGGACCGGGATTCGAACCGGGATTTCTCGCTTAGAGATGGTGGTCGCCTTAACCAATTAGGGTATCCAGACTTGCTTCCCATTCTGCACAAATCATCAACATACAGCACACTACGATGGTTAGTGCCCCCTGTATGTGACCAATCGACAGTTTTCCACTGACATAGCCACCAACCGATTTAGCCAAGAGCACAGGAGTGTCATAACAGATTCACTGTAAACTAAGGTTTCCGCAGCCGTTGTCATTGTTGATAAAACACCTCTGGGTATTGGACCGCATCGCACAATATATCAAATATTTCACCGACGTTTCGGCCAAAGTGCGAGCGGCCATCTTCTGGGTGTTACGTTTACTGCTGGATGAGGGATTTTTTTTTTATTTATTGTGATTTCAATTCCCCTAAAAAGGGGCGGGCTGGCAGTGCTCACTGGCGCTCTTCAGCCTACAGAAATAAAATTTGACAGAGGAGAAACATCAAAACACAAAGGAGATAAAATTTGGAGATAACACATACAAAAAACGGAGATGTAAAATGGAGATAAAACAACGTGGTGACCTAAAAGATTTGGAACGGTGAAAGTGGTGAATAAAAACAGCTGCTCGAAGATCAGTGGCACACACACAATTAAAATGAGCATAGGGCGTCGGCTATTGTGAGACCGTCCGCTATTGTGGAGTTAAAACAAAAAACACAACACACACTCGGAGAAATATACAAGTTAAAACTGACGGTATCAGCTGCGGGTTGGCCATACACTGTTTTAAAATGAAACAATGTAGCTAAAATGCACCACACTTGTCGAAGCACTCACATGGAAGCACAGAGAAGGTTCCATAGATGGTGGAGCACTGACAGCATTGAAGATGTGGTGTGGGGGGAAAGGGGATGAGAGGAGAGGGAGGAGCCACAGGGCCGGTGGGGAAGGGACGGAGGGTATGATGTCCCAGGAAGCCACAGGGAAGAAGGATAGGGGAGGGCGGTAAGAGGAGGATCCGGTGGGACAGTTGGGGAAATGAGCAGGGGAGAAGGAACGGGAAGGGAGGGATAGTCGGGGCCCTCAGGGAGAGAAGGGGGAGAGAGAGCAAGGGGAAGGATCACAGCTGACAGCTGGTATGAAGGGTAGATGTCAGGTCGGAGGGCATCATCCAGGAGGGGAAGAGTGCGGAAGTTGTCACGGGAAAGGAGCTGGAGGGTGGACAAGTGGAGAGCAGGGGGAATACAGTGGTGGAGGCGCGGCAATGGACCAGGTGCAGAGAGGAGGGGATGGACTAGAGGATTAGGCGGATCTGATTTGCGGGATATGTAATGGAGGCGAAGATGTTCAATAAAGAGAACGAGTTGGGTGAAAGGAATGAGATCATAGAGGATCCGCATAGGGGAGGAGGGATAAAGGGGAATACGGAAGGCGAGGCGGAGGGCATGGCGCTCTAGTATCTCCAGAGATTTGTAAAAGCATGAGGGAGTGGAGATTCAGGCTGGATTGGCGACACAGAAGATAGGACAGATGAAGGATTTGTAGGTATGGAGGACGGTAGAAGGGTTGAGGCCCCATGTTCGGCCAACGAGGAGTTTGAGGAGGTTGAGGAGGGAGCGGGCTTTTTCATGGATAGTGCGCAGATGGGGAGTCCAGGAGAGGGTGCGATCAATAGTGAGGCCCAGGTACTTTAGGGTAGAGGTGAGGCGGATGGGACGATTATGGAGGGTCAGATAAAAATCTCGGGGACGGAAGGAAGGGGTAGTACGACCTACGATGATTGCCTGGGTTTTGGTAGGATTTATAGACAGGAGCCACTGGTTGCACCAAGCAGCAAAGAGGTCAATGTGTTCTTGGAGCAGGCGGTTGGAATGGGCGAGGGTTGGAGCTAAGGCAAGGAAAGCGGTGTCATCATCATATTGGAAGAGGTGTACAGGAGGGGCAGGTTTAAGCATATCAGAGGTATACAGGAGATACAGGAGCGGAGAAGGGACAGAGCCTTGGGGCACACCAGCAGAGGGATAGACGGGAATCGGTGTTGTCGATGGTAACATAGGTGGGGCGGTTGGAGAGGAAGGAGGCAATGACCCGGACGAGATTGATGGGAAGAGCATAGGTTTGGAGTTCGAAGAGCAGACCAGAGTGCCAGACCCGATCGTAGGTCCCTTCGAGGTCTAAGGACACAAAGATGGCGGCACGACGGGAATTTAGCTGGAGGGAAAGGAGTTCCATAAGTCGAAGGAGTTGGTCGTCAGTGGAGAAGGAAGGACGAAAGCCACATTGGGTGTCTGGGAGAAGGTGATGGAGTTGGAGGTGGTGATGGATGCGATGGGACAGGATGGATTCGAAGACCTTGCTGAACAGTGGGGTGAGTCAAATGGGGCGGCAGGAGGAGGCAGCAGAGAGGGGTTTGTTCGGTTTGAGGAACATGAGGACTCTGGTGATTTTCCACAGGCGGGGATAGCAGCCAGTGTAAGGATGGTGGTATAGAGGGAAGCAAGAGTGGTGAGAAAAGGGAGGGGACATTCCTTGAGGTGGCGGTGGCCAGGAGCTGTGTTGCGTTTGGTGCGGAGTATCAATTGTATGTCGTGTGCAGTGATGGGAGTGTTAATGTCATATTGGGGGATGTGGTTCAGATAATGGAAGGTGGGAGCCAGGTGTGGGATGGAGACATCAGCTTTTTCATGGATATCTGCGAACATCGAATAATCAAAGTTTGGATTGTCATGGATAGAGAAGACATCAGAGAGGAAACAGGCAAAATGGTTAGCCTTACTGGCATTATCGGGAAGGGGCTGGTTAAGGTGTAGGAGAGGGTACGTGGGCATAGGTTTCCATCCAGTGAGGCGGTGGAAGGCGTTCCAGCGCAGCGCTCGGCCACTTCACCACGGCAAATGCTGCAGTTAATAAGTAAACAAAACGAGAGAAAAACAAGTAAGTATTAGAACACTAGCAACTGAACATTTATTTTTATATGTATAGGCCGGCGAAGAGCGTACCTATTCCGGAAATACGTATCTGCGAGATCCTACGTGACCATTCCAGTGTTAATGGTTTGAATATTTCTGTTTGTAACTCCGCTGGCAGAGCATTAACAATCATTCATTACAATTGGCATTTAAATACGCGATGTGTGTAAAGTATCCTACGAATACCACCAGGCAGCTAACAAAACGAAGTTTCTGTATGTAGGAAACGAATTTTCTGAACGAGTCTGCTATCTGCCTTTTTTTTTTAATAAGAATAAAAGCCACCTAGGACGCTAAAATTGTACTTTTTGATTACGACGTTTCGGAAACTGCCATCATCAGATTTGTAATATGGAAGGAACAAATGTTCGCTGCACAATCGAATACACAGTTTTAAATACAAAAATATAAAACGCTTTTACAAGGAACACGTACCTAAAAACCTTTGAACTTGCAAAGTAAAGTTCAGCGTCAATGACAAAATATGTATCTAGTAGGTGTGTCAACTGAAGTCTTGATTAAAAATTTCGCATACATATATAAAAAATAGTTCACAGGTGGCGATAGTATGGAACATTGCAATTAGTTTTTTACATTTAATATTCTAACGCTGCTTGCAGCTGGGTAGCACAGTGGTAGACTGGCAGACTAAAAATCCAAAGGACACGGGTTCGATTCCCGCCAGGACCTAGGGTTGTTATCTGTCACTTTTCGCTTCTTTCACCTCTGGCTGTGTTGCTGACGTGAAAAATATCGAGTAGCCCCGTGGTTCGGAACCCACGTTAAACTGTAGGTCGCCCTATAACTGGCTGGGTTGGTCAGTTCGAAAGTCAGAGGAAGGTAACGGCATATCACATCCAAACAGGACCATGCGTAGTAAAGCACTGTGGTGTTCAAACCAATCTTCGGATTGTTGACTGCTTGTTGACCGTTTTACTATTATGTAAAAAGAAGAAACACTTGTAAATTTTAATTTTAAAATTATGAGCAGCGAAATACTTAGATTTTTTTAAACTTGCGTTACATTAATTAAAATTTTTGTTACTTTCAATACCTTTCAATGTGGCAGTACAAAATTGTTTTCAATTACGAACATCTTTTAATAGAGTTATTTATAAAATAAATGTGGAAACAAATAGTTTCTTAGGTATTAAATATTTATAAATTTAAGCGATCTGAACAGTTTTTATTCTTATTTAAAAAGAAAAAAAAGATACACACAAATGTTCTCTACTACCATTCAAAATAGCGGTCACACGCTTCAGCACACTTTAGACAACGTTCCTACTGCTTTTTGAAACAATCAGTAAAGGCTTCCTGTGGCATCGATCGGAGAACGGCAGTCAGACGATCTTTGATGGTATTCATGTTCGCAAAACGTTCATCTTTCGTGGCAGCCTTCAAGCAGGGAAACAGGAGGAGTACGGAGGGTGTTCAAGAATAGTTACTATCTTCTGCACCAGGAATTGGTGTCTCCCCTGACGATGGTGTTCAGAGGCAATGGATGTAGGCCTCACATGGAAATTAAATCACAAGACTTTTCCCTCTGTTTTGTTTCTGGTCGTCTGTGAGCTTGAGTGGCACAAATCGAGAGTAGATACTTTGCTTACCCAAATCATCACGGACAATGGTGTGCACTGTGTCCTTGGTAACGCTCAATTCCTCCGCAATCAATCTGAGACTCCGTCGCCGTATGTGAACCAGAATGTTTTTGGGTTCTGATTGTCGTGGCTTATCCTCGTTTCCTTTACTTCACGGAAGCGTTGCTCACAGCGTGCCTCCTGTACACCACGCCAACATTCCATGTGTCGCCGTTGCAGTTGCCCTTATTTGAAGCAGCAGAACTTGTTGTTTTCACGTCACTCCATTGTGCTATGGCACTTGCTCTCACACTACGTTCAACTCGTCGCCGTCTCCTAGCACTACCAGTCACATGCAAGGCATGTTGTGTATCGAGTCTCCTCAAGTCTCTGAAGACCCATGCACATGCACGACCACATGCGCGAAGTTGCCGTTCAGATATGATACTACTTTTTATGCACACGACTTAAGGGATCTCTCTTACGCAGACTGAAATAGCAGTTACACTGCTATACATACAAGACTCCCAAATAACAATCTGTGTTTCTTTAATCACTAGAATGTGTCCTGCTTCAATTTAGTAAAATTTAGCCAAGTATAATTTCTGCAAAGTTCAAATGTTTGTTTAGCTTATGGGACTTAACTATGGGGTCGTCAGTCCCTAAACTTACAAACTACTTATGAACTAGCTAACAGTAAGGACGGCACAAATAGCCATGCCCGAGGGGGGATTCGAACCCCCGACCGTAGTAGCCGTGCAGACCGTGACTAACGCGCCTCAGTCCTCTCGGCCACCGCGGCCGGCTTGCCAGTTTTAGTGAATCTTACATTTACAATTTAGATCAATCAGGTTTTCAAAAAGAAATGCGTGCGAAAAGAACACTGTCATTAAAAGGGGAAAAAACATATTGAGGCAATTGCGCAATCCACGACTGACCTCACCCATTCATCTATATCTATAAATGTGAAGGAACCGTGGCCGGCTTTCTGTAAAGATAAGAAAGAAAAAAAAAAACAATATTCACGGACGATCATCACATAAAGCGACAATACTGGTATAAAGAAATAAACGCCCCGCAACAAATTACAGTTAGGGGAAAACTGACTGTAAAACATTTACAGCAAGTTTAAATTAATTTACCAGAGGAATGCTGTATTAACGAATATCACGGCAATATTAGATAAAATAATGTCACGTATTTCATACCAGGAAAATTGCTACAATCCGTTAGGTAGAAAATTTACTGGGCATGCTAACCTTCAAACGCTGACGAGTACCAGCACGAAATGCTTCACTCTAACTGAAGGGGCACTCAGACCAACTTTATTGCGCACAGATAATTAACTGAAAAACAGTACTGTTTTTACACCGTAGGCTTTTCTTAGCTGTTGTGAGCGCTATTGGTTTCAAAATTTATCAACGTCCTATGCTTCGCCGTTTCTGCCAATAAATCTTAAAGCAAAACGTAATTTCAAAACTTGTTTACGCGCATCTATTCTGAAAGCCACTGCAACGAAAAAATATGATTACATTACCCCAAGGATATTACCGTGAAATCAGTGGCGGAGCTACGACATTTCCCAAACAGGGTACAAGCACAAGTATAAATGCTTCAGAAATAGACCTTTTAAAATAACTGTTTGTAACGTCAGGCCACGTGATAGTACAAGGTCAAGAACGACCAATTCAAACACCCGCTACTCCCAAAACAGAACCACAAACATCTCATCAAGAATAAGGAAAGCTGCGGGTCTCCTTGGCGTATAAAAACACAAGCCTCGCGGCAGCTTCGTTTCCACATAACCGTTCGGCGTAACTGCCTCGATGGCCACTGCTCCAGCTTCCAATGGCCGCCCGAAAACCAAGTCGATCGCACAGCCTTTTTTCCCGAAGCCATTCACAGCAATTGCGACCCCACTTTTTTCTTCCTTCTGGATAAGGCAACAGGCCTGAATTGTAAGGAACCAAGAGGAACCTACTATAACTAGCTTTTTTTCCCAAATTACACTTCTTTATCAGTAATAAATTACTAAATTATGCCGGACGAGAATCCTAAATAATGTCAATTATTCAGTGATTCTAAGGAACTTCTAGCAGTCATAGTCACTTCAAATTCTGATTTCAGTTCTTATTCAGCGTATAATGGAAGGAAACAATTGAAACAAACCAAAATATCAGTCCTTTTTTCTAACGTTCAGATCTTTTTCTATTCGGTTATTAAAACAACACCTTGTTTTGAACACTGTTCCCCTTCAAAGCTCATGGTTTTTCGCGGTGAAGTGCGACGATCTGACGCGAGAGGTTACGCGTTTGGTCCTTAGTTGGGTACAGTTTCTTTTCCGGTGTTTATTTCATCACAATGAAAGGAGTCTCCAGAACCAACACGTGGGTCCGAATTTCACTAAAAACTGAGGTGTATCTTGTGCAAAAAATGTTTGTAAAGCTTATGGGACTTAACTACGGGGTCATCAGTACCTAAACTTACAAACTACTTACGAACTAGGACGGCACAAATATCCATGCCCTAGGGGGGGTTCGAACCCCCGATCGTAGTGGCCGTGCTGACCGTGACTGGAGCGCCTCAGTCACCTCGGCCACCGCGGCCGGCCTATCTTGTGCACTGATCAACATTGTCTCTTCTGTGTTTATAATAGTCCAGTCATTGGGTGTCCGAAAAGGGGGTTACCTGGAAGCTTTTGCGGGAGTTTTGAAAACTGGTATACTTATAGATTTTGATTTGCACTTTTCGAGCGGTGAAAATCTAGTCAACCGGCCGCAGTGGTCGAACGGTCTGCGGCGTGCCAGTCACAGTATGCACGGCCGCTACGGTCGGGGGTTCGAATCCACCCTCGGGCATGGATGTTTGTGTCGTCTTTAGTATAAGGTAGTTCATAAGTAGTTTGTAAGTTTAGGGACTGATGACCCCGCAGTTAAGTCCCTTAAGCTTAACAAACATTTCAACATTTTTTGAAAACCTCCGTTTCAGGTATAGCGAGATTTCCCTTCTTGACACTAGGGACTTTCGGACCCCTTCCACATGCGAGTGCAGCAAATTCTACTTAACGAAAAATATTTTACTTTGCGGTAGAAACCCGGGCTACTGAGGCCTACTTGAGGTTACACGGCTGAGACAGGTATAGCGGGATTTCTTCCTTTGCCCTGGGGGCTTTTGGATCCCTTCCACGAAATGTCTGCCAACCGAGCTCAAATGTTCTGCCTGAAAATCAGTACGAGTGCATCGTTCTACAGTGTCGTTCGCATTTTCAGTACCATGGATCCTGAGGATTATCAATGAAAATCCATTGCAAGGAAGGGAGGTGAGTGATGTGAAGGAGAAAGGATTTGAGACATTTCGTAAGTCAAGTGCTAAAAGGAAGGACAACAAGAAAAAAACTCTTGTAGAGACTGAAAACGATAGTGGTTCACGATGTGTGTCGCAAACGCTAGAATAATGAGAAATTTATCTCTGCATTTTTGCGTAGAGGAGGCGATGTCGTATCTTCTCATCCACGACTGCGATCCACCACAACCTCAACTTTCTCATTCAGAAATCATTGATTTTTGTGCGCTGCTGAAATAAATCAGACTTTATAGCAAAACAAACACAGACGCGCTTATGCGAGCGTAATATTGCGTAAATTATCAATGAAAAACACCATTTCACAAATTGCTAGAGCTCGTAATGATGACTGGGGTTGAGCAATTGTTGAGCGTCTCGAGCAAGTAAATGATTTGGTCGCAGCCGATGCACAGTATCACAACTCGTGCACGACAAAATTGTACCAAAGGCCAACAAATGAAGACATAAATAACGTCGTCCGTGCGTAAACGAAATCGATACTGCAATGCGGTGTATTTACTCTTATCCCAAACAGAATTATAGAGAGCGCCAGTTCTCTCTTGATTACGTAATAGTTGTCAGTGAAGATGTAGATCTTATTCTTTTGACGGCTCTATCACCTCGTTAAAAATGTATATATTCTCAAACCAGGAAACGGAACAATTTCGCCACGAATATATTCAACTGAAATTATCGTAGATAAAAGAGTCGCAGATAACATACTGTTCCTGCATTCCTTCAGTGGCTGTAATACAAGATCAGCACTCTTCAATCAAGAAAAAATAAAATGTGTCAATCCACTCAAAAATAAATAAATAAATAAATAAAAATAAAAAAGAAATAAAAATAATAAATAATAAATGAGTTTGTTGGGGTATTTAAAAACCAAAATAGCGAACCGGAAATCATTTCTGAAGCTGGAGAATGCTTCGTCCTTGCATTACATGGTTACAGTGACGTAAAAAGTACGTTGTTAAACAACTATAGGTATAAATGCTTCACAATATCAGCATTCAGAGGTAAATGTAGTCTTGCATCGCTGCCACCGACAAAGGCAGTATCACGACAACATTCGTTTGCAATCTATCACCAATTTCGGAAGTGGTATGGAGTGGAAAAACAATGCCGAACGATGGGGATGGAAAAAAAGTAAAAATGGACTAATTGCAGTCACTACATTCGAGCTCCCACCTCCAGAGAATTTACTGAAAATTATTTCTTGCAAATGCAAACAGGGATGTCAGCGGGCTTGTGGATGCAGAAAGGCTGGATTAAAATGCTCCGTTATTTGCGCGAATCGCAGTGGTACCTGTCATAATTCCGAAGTTCCACTAGAGGATAGTGATGAAGGGGAAGTAACGGGTCTACACTATCCTTCAGCAAACCTACTACGAAATCGAGGAAAAAGGTGATAACGTCGAAGAGAACCCTATTGCGGGTAGTGCGTAAGAACTTTTTATCCGTGAAATTTTGCTCGATTATGTACACGAAGAACTTGCACAACTTGGTCCGTCAGGCGAAGGAGAATGCACTAAATTTAATGAGCAATTCGGCATTTGTGGACTGGAATTACTTGGATACCCAAAAAATAAGTAAATAAATAAAAAACAAATAAATAAAAATAAAAAAATCGCCAGCTTCACTACCTCATGGTGGTATGGAAATAAGTTTATACGTCAATACGCGTATTGCAGTAGACTTTGCGGCGCTCTTAATCTGAAACTATTCATTTCACAAAATAGGTTAGGACATAAATAGTGGAAAATTTTGTCTAGTGTAATTTATCTCATAACTATTTTCATTGTAAAATGCGTCGGAAAGGAGATATCGACAAAAACGGGTTTTGGCCGCCATTTTTCCAATATGGCGGAGCGAGCGGCAAAGATACGAGGTGGCAAAGTGGAAATTCGACAAAGCACGTCAAAAATATGTAACATGCCAATTTTCAAAACTCCCGCTAAACATTCCAGGTAAAACTGCCAAATAACCGGACTATAAGTAGTTAGACGTAGGTGGCACTTTCGAGAATAGAAACGTCTTGATGGATTACATATAATTAATGTCGAATTCACTAGTATAACAACTAAAGAGTACAGTCGACTTAGGACTTAGAAGAAATGTATTCGCAACTGGGAATACGAATTGGTTCTGCTATATGATGTAAAGGTGACATGTGACATTTTTGTGCAGGACCGGGACTCGAAACCAGATTTCCCGATTTTAGCGCGCGGTCGCGTCAACTATTACGCTACCCAGGCACGTCTCCTGAAACGTCCCAAAATTCCGTAGGCCGCACACTGCGTACTGACGATGAGTGCTCGTACAATCTATGATGTAATTCCCGACAGGGAGAGACATTTTAATATACTTGTCGCAATCCTTGCTAACGGCGATTTAAATACATACATTAATGTAAAAATGTTCAAATGTTTGTAAATCTATGAGACTTAACTGCTTTGGATACTAGGTTCTAGGCTTACAAACAACTTAAACTAAGTTAAACTACCCTAAGAACAACACGCACTCATGCCCCAGAGAGGACTCGAACCTCCGCTCCACAGCGAGGCGCCTTAGATCTCTCGGCTAGTGCACGGTGGTCCACGCATGCATGTCTGAAGGACATTTGTTTTAGTTCTACTGATAAACAATGACACTGGAAATCGTAATTAGGATGTGTGGTGCATATTTGTCAAAACATGGTACTTGTTGCAGTGGGACAGATTTGTGAGCCCCTACTCTCCCATATCAGCTTTCTTTTGCCGGAGATGAAAACATTGCATATTAGTGTAAACGATTTATTGGATGTTGAGTAATGATTTTTATGATGTGATACTTAAAAAATGTTTTGTGTTTGTTTCATGGTCGATCGAGGTACTGCAATAAACAGGATCAGCGTCGCCACAGCACCGACCGGCGTCATAGAGCTGGCCGTTATATAGAATTAGCCGACGGTCATGGGGCAGCGGACGTCTCGGCGCCTTCTTTATTGCGGGACATCGATCGTCCTCTAAGAGGGTTATTTAACATTGTTATTGCTACGGATGTTAGTCAATTCAGATTGTGTCCTTATAAATGTATGGTCAGATCAGAAGCAAATAGTATATGCTTGTATTGCAAGAAGACCAATAAGCATGTGATGTTTGACTGCAGAAGAGTTTTAAATATTACATCAAGTATACGGAATGATTTACCATTTAATCTGAAATATGGAAATGTTCACGACATTAATTGATCTTCTACATCTAGGAAGACAACACCATCAGTTTGAAAAGTGTTTAACAGGCTATTGAATTTCAAGGCACATTAAAATGAAACAGTGGTATTTTCAATGTGAAACTAAAATATAGTAGACTGTGGATTTTCGCTCGGAAGCCAGTTTCTTGACTGAGTTGGTGCTAAAGAGTTTAAACTTTCAATGTGAAGTTACATACTGGCCTTTTATCTTTGTCCTGTGTGTATAAGGACTAGAGATAGCAATCTGCTCCTGAACTGATTCAAAGAGCCAGATCCTTCTAAGGAGTGAGTAATGGATGAATCCGAAGAAAAGAGTGGTAGTTCATCCGATTCGAAAAGTCCCTCTGATGACAGCATTGAGCTGCATAAGCACCCCTTTCCACATGCTCCAGAAGTTTCCTAATCCCCTTGCCACATGCTTCAGAAGTTTCCTAAGCTACAAAATAAATGTGGTATAGACTATGTGCAAGTATAAAACTGCAGAAAATGAGCTCCTAAACACGCGCAGTGCCTCTGCGCTGCGAGTCGAGAATCGTTGAGTTGAGAATCACACAAGCAGCGTGGTTCAGTTAGCTCGCTGCTCGCTGCTCCGCAAGACTCCGGTGATTGGGGCGATCCGACCGTCAACTGAGTCGGTGAGTTACCTGGTTCATCTCTCCCCACCACTCTCCCAACTCTGGTCACTTGCGGAGCCGCCCGTGTGGCGCACCACTCATTATTCCCCCCACTCCTCTGGCGAACCGCACGGTGCCGAACAAAGTGACTCCGCGCATTTCTCTGTTGTCTCAACTTCTGTGTTCTGATAAATCTTACAGCTCGCTTACAGAAACGATCATCTGAAGCAACAGAAACCGTTACATGAGCAAATGTATTCCGAAAAGTATTCGAAATGAAACGTATTTATTTAATGTTATGCTTTTTCTTAATAACAGTAAATCTGCAGTCTGTAGTAAAAACGCCTTACAGTACAAAATTAAGCTGTATAAAATTTCCGCGAAAAAGATCATACTCCATTTTTCTCGAAGACTTGAAGTTTGGATGAAGGGAGCAAGGCCGGCCGCGCTGGCAGAGGGGACTGAGGCGCTTCAGTCACGGTCTGCACAGCCACTACGGTCGGGGGTTCGAATCCCCCTCGGGCATGGATATTTGTGCCGTCCTTAGTATTATGTAGTTCATAAGTAAAGTTTGGGGACTGATGACCCTGTAGTTAAGTCCCATAAGCTCTACAAACATTTGAACATTTGAACATTTTTGAAGGGAGCAAGAGAGACAAAATCTTGTGCAATGTGCATTCTCTGTTGCTTAGATAAATTTTGTAAGCCCATATCACGCAGTTTCCTGACTTGTCTATCAAGTGTCTTGCATCAAATTATGCGCCTTTTATGCATCTACACTATTTTGACACGTTGAAAACAATGACTATATAATCGAATAACAAAGAAAATAACAATGTTCCTTAATGTTTTCTATCTCTGAAACCATTCAGTTTCGGAAATGTGTCCATTTGAAATTTTTGCTGCTGGCGTCAAATCTTTGATAGTAACAACAAACTTGTTTCCCAAGAGAGAGAGAAGGAACACTAGGATGTCAAACGAGATGTGTCTAAAATTATGTTTCTGAGTAAAATATCTTGCTATAATATTTCATTACGAATTTAATGTGTTTGGTACAGTGGGATGTGTTTGTTTGCAATTAAAGATAAAATATATTGGGAAGCACTTAAAAATAATTTGACTTGCTCTGTATAGAGAATATATAAAACTTTGCACAAATAACAGGTGAAAGGGTTGTAGTTATAGGAATTAAAATATAAGATGGAACGAAAATCGTACCAGCAACTGCAAAACTTAGAATATAAGAGCCCAGAACGCTATCCCTGTACTATGCCGACTGTAAGAGTATAACCACAGTTATTTACCTAATTATTTCTTTCGGTAAGACTCTCTTCGAACTTAATCAGTTGTTGATGGTTTGTACTCACAAAAGAAAACGTCATTGGCGACATAGTCGAAAGTATCTGTAAAAAATGTCTGTAAATCTATCGGACCAAACTGTGTTGTCATCAGTCCGTAGCTTACAAACTACTTAAACCTAGGTAAACAACCTACGGACAAACACACACACCCATGCCCCAGGGAGGACTCGAACCTCCACGGCGAGCACTCGCGCGCTCCGCAGCGAGACGCTTTAGACCGCTCGGCTACTCCACCGCGGCAAATTATCTGTACTCGTCGGCATATTTTCGAAGAATTTGACTAGAGATCTTCACAGTCTTTTTTTAGTATTTGAAGTTATGAATGAAACAGTCCACGAACATTCCTCACTTTGTAAATTTAAGGGACATTACTCTTTTGATGCCTTATTTCCTAAATTAAATAAACTTCATTGCTTACTCTGGAGCTATCATTATTTTACTGTATGTGAGTGTCAGACTTTAGTTTTTAGAAGCAAGTGATCGGATCTAGCGGCCATCTTGTAGCGAGAATCTGTCGCGCTCACGTAAGACACCCGGCCGTACGCCGAATGTTGCTTCTTGTAGCTGCCATGTCGCATCACTGAATATCGCGCGCTGTCACTCGCTTTTGTCGCTAACGTAGTACGCGCCATTAGTGCGCATGACAATTTTGCTGCGGCAGTTGCCATTTCCTGCTTGGACCTCTCGCGCTATCACATTTCATTCAACTCGCTCAAACTCGCAAACTACTCACTGCATAAATATTGAACTAGTATCATTTTATTCTGCAAAATATTGTATTTTTTGAATAAAAATATAAAAATAATATTTTTTTTTCTTTTTCCGATAATTTCACCTGCAAAAATATTTTAATTCCATTATGACATTTTTAATTTTTAATGTAGGCGTAACTAACAAATTTTAATTATCGAAACTACTAAGGACTTACTATAAAATGATTACATTTCTTTCACAATATGGCCACATCAGATAAAGGAATAGTGACAAAAAAGCAATGTGACATCGTTTTACGTTTATTATCAGTTGGTGAGTCGGTGAGCCATGAAAAAGAACTAGTTCATGCCAGTGAGTGATTATTTTTGTCCCGAACTCTGAAAAGATCGGTTTTGCCCATCTCTAATAAGGACCTGTTTGTATTTTAACGAAAAATAGAAATATAAACTATTACACATTTTTTATATTAGGCGGTGGACATAGACTTCGGAGGGAAGTTTGGTGCCACGGTTCACGAGAGGTGTTAAGTTGCTAGGTGACATTAGAAAACTTATAAATGTTTACTTAGCAACTGAGCATAAGAGCTATAAACAAGTTTTCTGAATAAGATTGAACCAAATTTCGGAAGATACGAGATACGAGATTATTTTTACAGTTTAAAGTTCTTCACCACCTTTTGCCTTTGTCCCACCGCATTGGGTGCCTCTCATGAAACTTTGCTACAAAATCAGAGACATATCAAACGTAATAATGAACATCTAATGTTACATTACACCTCTTTAGTACAAATTCATCTACCACTTACATAGATTCTCGCACCAGTTCTTAAGTACTAGAGTGCAGCAAACTTGAATCATAGTACAGAAAGAAATATCATCCAACCGGGCAACCGGCTTAACAGTTCATACAAAGAATCTACTGATGTGAATAGTGTACGAATTGTGGTGTCGCACAAGTACAAAGTGGGCGCCACCTACTTTCGCCGCGCGCCGCCATGCACGCACGGCGCGGCGTTCTTACGACGTCAGCCACGAGCGCCCTCTGCTACAACTCCGCTCGTGGCCACCAATGAACGACATCGTTCACTTGGGACTGAGATAGGAACCAGTTCCCACTTCGGAATCAGATAGGCACCAGTGAAGACTTGGCTATCGGATAGGCCCTAGGCAGGCCTCTAGCTCAACTATGTATCAGTATTCTGCAGTACTGAGCTATGTAAAAGTTAAGTATTGTATAAATTCTGTGCAATATATATCTCGTTCTAATTTACTCTAGTGTTTCTAGTTTCTGCTGTCCCTCTGGCTGCTCACCTCCGTACCTGCACAAGCGTGCATCATTTATTCCTGTGTCGGTCTCTTTCTACTCGGCCACCGACACCTACGACGGAAACGAGACACAAAAGGGGCGACCAGGCTGGGACACAAAAGTGACGACGAAGAGTGATAGAACCGTGGACCAGCCCGCTTGCAGCAGCCAGACAGTAGCAGTCGGAGCACGCAGAAATTGTTCCCGCCTACCCACCCTTATTATAAGAATTTTGGGGGAACATATACAGTTACGTGTTTTGTGGACTTTTTTTGTTGCAGAGAGACTCCTCTTTCATATTGCATTTGTATTTTGTTATACGTTTCTTGTATGCGCGGCGCCTAATCGGTCAGCATGGCCACTACTCCGAACTCAAACTTAATGAAAATTATTCAGTTACAGATGGCGCAAATCACGCAACTGCTGCAAGCGGTGTCACAGTTGACGGCACAGGATCACCAACAACAAAACCAGCCGTCGCTTCAGCAGCCCAAACCTGCAGCCGCACCGCTTCCTACGTTTCGCCAGGACAACGAACGTGAGGAAGAATGGAGCGACTATTCTGCCGCGTGGAGGTCTCTGGTTTTAGGAGTACTTAGTACCTACAATAAATTGTTACTCCTCTTTCTTCTTTCACAATATGGCCAAATCAGATGAAAAAGATAGTGACAAAAAAGCAATGTGCCATCGGTTTACGTTTCTTATCAATTGGTGAGTGATGAATCGGTGAGTCATGAAAAAGAACTGGTTCATCCCAGTGAGTGACTGTTTCTGATCCGATCCCTGAAAAGATTGGTTTTGCCCATCTGCAGTCCAAACTGTTAGCTGACCGGCTGGGGAACCCAACCTATCTTGCCAAAACTTGTTTTTCACATGGAAACAATCAGCTTCCCCCTTTTTCTCTAATGTCACACACACACACACACACACACACATACACAATTGCATCAGAATCGGTCCAGCGGTTTAGTCGTGCCTATTTGTCAGACGCATTGCTAGTTCAAATTTTCTCCTGGGGCATTTTACTGAAAATAATACACAGCACAGTTGAAATTAAAATTAAAGATACCAAAGTCTTATTAAGATTCGTTAAGTCGTATTTTAGGAGTCACGTATACCGTGAAATAAATTGTAGCATCAAGATAGATCTGAAGTTTTACACAACGTGATCTATTGGATAAAATTTGCGAATTAAAAATTGAAAAGGTTTACTTTTACAAGTGATATAATTAGAAAAATAAAAACTGATTATCATTATACTTTTATTCAAGAATACAATATTTTACAGAATATAATGACACTAAATCCATATTTATACAGTGAGTAGTTTGCGAGTTTGAGTGAGTTGAATGAAACGTGATATATCGTGAGAGTTCCGTGCAGGACGTGGTAACTGCTACGGCGGAATGGCCGTGCGCACTAAAGCCGTGTCCTAGGTGAGCGACAAAAGCGAGCGACAGCGCGCGACATTCATCGATGCGACACAGCAGCCACAAGCAGCGACGTTCGATGACACGGTCAGGTGTCCTACGTAAGCGCGACAGATTATTGCTACAAAATGGCCGCTAGAACCTATCACCTGTTTCTAAAGTCTGGCACCCATAAACAGTAGAATAATGATAGCTCCAGAGTAAGGCAATAAAGTTTTATGAAATTTAGGAAATAGAGAGTAAACAGAATGTTGTGCATTAAATTTACAAAGCGAGGAATGTTCGTGGACTATTTCATTAATAACTTCAAATACGAGAAAACGACTTTGAAGGTGTCCATCCATATTCTTCGAAAATACGACGACGGTACAGATACTTTCGACTATGCCGTCAATGTGTTTTCTTTTTTGAGTACAAACCACCAACAACTGATTAAGTACGAAGTGAGTCTTACTGAAAGAAATAAAAAGTTCCGTCGTTTATTATTCTCGGAAAATAAAGGTACCATATTGTTCTTAGTGTATATTTTTAACAAGAATTTCGCTGTAATGCTAAAGAACAATTTTAAACATTGTAATACTCTCTCTCTTCAGCGACCATTTTTAAGGTAAATACACACTGATCAGAAGTACACGTCACAACTTTCGATGTATAAGCGCCTTCTATCTCCTAACCCGCAACCAGTAAATCGACAGCTACGGGCAAAGTTCTAACTCCAAGACGCATAGTCGTCTCTCCACCACACACCTGAGCACGTGATCCACCAACCCCTCCTCCTCCACTACGAAACTGACGGGGATCCGATCGTCGGAGATACACACGGGACCATATTTATTTATTACTAGTTGAAAACCCGGCGTTGCCCGGGTATTTATTTATTTATTCAAACCTTGTTCAAAATGTTCAAATGTTTGTAAATCTATCGAACCAAACTGCGTGGTCATCAGTTCGTAGCTTACAAACTACTTAAACGTAGGTAAACTAACCTACGGACAAACACACACGCCCATGCCCCAGGGAGGACTCGAACCTTCACGGCGAGCAATCGTGCGCTCCGCAGCGAGGTGCTTTAGACCGCTCGGCTACTCCACCGCGGCTATTCGAACCTTGAATTAGTACTTTTCCTATCCACTCTCTCTCTCTCTCTCTCTCTGTCCATCTCTGTTTTCTAAAAACATGTTACATTTATCAGAGAATATATAAGAAATCACAGGTAAATATGCAGTCGTTTCGAAGAATCCAATCACGAAATTCAACAATATTGATTGTAATAATATCACAGATGGATCACTTGATGTAAAGCGCGAAACGTCAAACCGATTTTTTTAAGGAGATGAATTAAAAGAAATTTCATGTTTACTGCTTTATTTATTTCTTCTTATATTTCCTTATTCGTATGCTTATCCTTACAGAGAAAGAGCTAAAGACATTGTAGCACGCGTATACCAAAGATATGGTCTGTGGCATCACGTTTCGCTGTACGTAACCTCCTTGCTATAGAGTCGCAAACGTCATCGCTGTCCTTCAGTCCATTTTTTTTTTTTTTTTTTTTTTTTTTTTTTTTTTTTTTTTTTTTTTTTTTAATAATTTGACGACTCTCAACCGCCATATCTTTCATCCCCTTATAGCTGTCGGCATGGAACTGCTAGGTGTACGACGGAAGAATTAGGACAATAATTACACACAGACCATTCGTTTGTGTTCTGTAGTTTTCACTGCAGAGCGCAGTAGTAACACACACACACGTAGAATTTTATGTATACCGATAACTTTCCATCCCAATATACTCCACCCTTTTATCATTATCAACCCTCAAGCTACAATGCAACCACTAAAACCATTTTCAAAGAGTACATATTATTTTCAAAGAGTAATTATTATTCCGCATTTCGCGTTATATTCTTCATATTACTAAATATCTATCAGATCGCTATAAAACCGTGCCTAAAACCTTCATCGGGTATAAATTAGTAACTGTACAAATATTTAATTCTCTTGGACGTGATAATCGTACACCGATCAGACATTCATATTAATATATATAAATAAACAGCTATCCAATCGCCATAAAACCGTGCTTAAAGCCTTCCCCGGGTAGACATTAGTAACTGTACACATTTTTAGCTCTTTATGTCTTGTGGTTCATACGTTATAAAAGTACACCGAACAGACATTCACATTTATAGATATTGACGATTACACACTGCATCTAGGTTACAAGTTCTCTGATCAGCACACTGCAGTTACGGTAAACGTGTTTGGAGATATTACATTTTTTTCTTCTGCCGGAAGAGACAGACAATCGAAGAATCTCTCCCTGGCGAAGACGCGTCCTATTGGCGCAGCCGACCATTGCAGGTGTTACATGGCCGGAATCCATCGCGAAAGAATTATTTCGCCTACTCCATGCACAGAATTCTGACAGCACTCCTCCATTAGAAATCAAATCACCCATACTTTGCGACAACGTCTGGATTTCGGACACTGCAATATCTTACTGAAAATGACTTTTGTTTTCTCTGTAGTTGACTCGTGCATTCTTAAACCTAGATATTTCCGTAGATCGACGTATCGGTATCTCCCAACCAGTTCTACGCCTTCCGACAATATTCTTCTAACACTCTGGTATTTTAACTTGCCCATTATTTCCTGGTTATAACACTGCGTGTACGCCACCGATTCTTATGATACCTGCAATTCCGTATGGAACACTAGATTATGCATGAAACGACCGCTTGTTATCTGTAGTTATTCCATGGTTTTCAACTCTGCAAATGGCTGCTCCAACACCCATTCCTCAACATTTGGATACCATGTAGCCCTTCTCCAAACGAGAATGCAATAGGTTTATCGTGTGTTCCGCTAATTTCTGTCAATACAACGACACGAGATCAATCCCCCAGCCTGTATAGTGTACAAATATTTTTTAAGACGTAATGGTAGCTAGATTTCTCTACACTATCTGTTTAAACCGGGCTTGGAAATGTGCAATAGCCTCCTTTAAAGCCTTTTTCTTCGCCACATAATCCAGTTTTCGTTTACCCTTGTTCTTAGGACGTGCGGAATAACATAGCCGATATCTACGTCTGTGCAGAATAAAGTCCTGGAATGCTAAAATATGCTTTAATATACCTCCTCCCTCGACTCTCCAAATAATTTACAGGTAGACAGTTGAAACTAAAACAATGTATAAGCTTTTCTCGATTTGAAGGGCAGTCAATTTTCGGGTACTCTTAATGCCCAAGTAATCAAATTGCAGAATAACTGATCTCTAAAAGCGTACGTTAGCAGGGATCATATGAATGGGAGCGATGCACAGTACAACGACGCACTTTATAAATACTGTATCTTCTCTTTTAGAACACTTAAACTATCTTCTTGCACAGATCCATAACCACAAACCTCCATCCTGGTAATGCCATCTTCTAGACTCAGCGAAAAAATAAAAGTCCTCACAATCGCGTGTCTGGACGCTTTATAAAATCGAAATTGTAGCTACCAATAACTTTGCTTATACCAGGGCACGTGATTTGAAAAATATATTTATTTTGATTCTACAATTCGTCGCCAACCACGTTAATCAATCGTTTCCAATTGTCTTGTCGCCCCTCACAACCACGTCGCTGTTGCTCCTTCCATCCGAAAGCTATGCTCAGATACGAACGCCACTGGGTTAAAAAAATCCCTTCGAAATCTATCCTACAGCAGCTTCGTGTAGATGGCTTCTATCTCCTGGATTTGTACAATACACAAGATTTCGAAGGGATTTTTTTTTTTTTTTTTTTTTTTTTTTTTTTAACCGAGTGGCGTTTGTATCCGAGCATAGCTTTCGGATGGAAGGAGCAACAGCAACGTGGTTGTGGGCGACGATAAGACAATTGGAAACAATTGCTTAAAGTGGTTCATTTCGAATTGTAGAATCAAAATAAATAATAAATTTATCAAATTACGACACCTAGTGTAAGCAAAGTTATCGGTAGCTACAATATCGATTTTATAAAGCGTCCAGACAGGTAATTGTGAGGACTTTTTATTTTTTCGCTGGGTCGAGTAGATGGCATTACAAGGACGGAGGATTGTGGTTATGCATCTGTGCAAGAAGGTTGTTTAAATGTTATAAAAGAGATGATACAGTATTTACAAAGTGCCCCCTTGTACTGTACTTCGCTCCCATCCATATGGTTCCGGCTAAAATATGCTTTTAGAGATCAGTTATTCTGCAATTTGATCACTTGGATATTAAGAGTGCCCGAAAATTGACTGCTCTCTCGGACATTATGTTTTATTTTCAAGTGTCTACCTGTAAATTACTTAGACAGTCGAGCAAGGAGCTATATTACAGCATATTTTAGCATTCCAGGACTTTATGCGGCACAGTCGTAGATATCGCCTACGATATTCCGCAAGTCCTAAAAACAAGGGTAAACGAAAACTGGGTTATATGGCGAAGACTAAGGCTTTAAAGGAGGCTATTGTATATGTGCATGTCCGGTTTAAACAGATAGTGTGGAGAAATCTAGATACGATTATGTGTTAAAAAATATTTGCTTTTACACTAAACAGCCCAGGGGATTGGTCTCGTGTTATGGTATGGACCGAAATTAGCGGAACACACGACAAACGTGTTGCATTCTCGTTTGGAGAAGGGCTACATTGTATTCAAATGTTGAGTACTGGGTGTTGGAGCAGTCATTTGCAGAGTTAAAAACCGATGGAACAACCACTGTTAACAAGCGGTCGTTTTATTCATAACCTAATGTTCCATACGGAAATGTGGGTATATAAGAGTCGGTGGCTTACACGCAGTGTTATACCAGGAAATAATGGGTAAAGTTAAAATACCGGAGTGTTTAGAAGAATATTGCCGGAAGACGTAGAAGTTTGGGAAATACCGATACATAGATCAAAGGAAATATCTAGGTTTAAGAATGGCAGGACAACTGCAGAGAAAAAAAAATCATTTTTGGTAATACATTGCAGTGTCCGAAATCCAGACGTTGTCGCAAAGTGTGGGTGATTTGAGCTCTAATGGAGGAGTGCTGTCAGAAATCTGTGTATGCAGTAGGCGAAAGAATTCTTTCACAATGGATTCCGGCCATGTAACACCTGCTATGGTCGGCTGCGGCATCGGGCGCGTCTTCGCTAGGGGGAGATTTTGCGCTCATCTGTCTCTTCCTGCAGAAGAAAAAAAATTAATAATTCCAAACGCGTTTACCGTAACTGCAGTGTGCTGATCAGAGAAACTTATAACCTAGATGCAGTGCGTAATCTCTATTTATATAAAAGCAAAAGGAAACTCATTCATACACTCACTCACTCACTGACTAAACACGAAATTTCGAAAACTACTTCACCTATGAAGCTGAAATTTGTGGGGAACGTAGTTTATACGTAGTAGACGTCAGCGAAGAAACAATTTTGCGATAGGGCCGATAGTTCAGGAGATATGACGTTATAAACAATAAAAATTCTCCGTCTTGCGGCACGTGATACTGTGACTTTATCAGTCTACTATTTGAGGAGAGCACTTAGCGACTAACAACAAATTTTAACATAATTTCAAACCTTTGGGAAACTTTTTCTTGCTGACAACTGTAGCAAGATTATGAAAAGAAAACAGTTTATGACTTCTCATCTATACGCGGAGTAAAACTGGGCCATTCGGTACAACGTTGAAATTTATAATTTCGACACTACATATTGTACCTGCAAGAAATTTTGCAAACATTGTAGACACATATAGTTCAATGTAGCATCTAAATTGTATCACAGTACGACACGTAGTTCATGAGATACGAGCACATGAACAGTCACGTTCATAGGAAAATGCTCAATCACACACCAAATTTTAATCTATAAATTCTTTATTACAAATTACATTCGGAACAGATTTTTCAGACATACAGCACTTATACAAAGGAATATATACCTGAAAAATTATACCACTGTACAACATATAACTCAGTAAATATGAAATAATATATACTGCGATGGGTAAAAACTTTTCACATCAGGCATCAAGTTTTATCACATTTCTTATTTACTGCTAAGACACGCCTGTATTCCAGTGAGCTTAAGAAAATTCCTGAAAGATGAGAGTGCTATTGAAAACTTGGAAACAACTTTGAATTCTGAAGCGCACACCGCTGTAGGGAGAAGCAAAACATATCTATAGAGCTACAAAGAAAGGAAGACAATGACAGAGTGCATCGGACGGATTCCCATTATTTCCGACAGATGTGGCTTTTGACTTTAAGAGACTGCGGTTTGCAGAGGGACTTACATTTTCTACTATGATTAATAAATCACAGGGTAATCTACTGAATACTGTGCACTATTTGAAATCTCCATGTTTCTCACACGGACAGCTTTATATTGCTTGCTCTGGCATGGGCTCTCCACAGAAAATATTCATATTGTGTCCTGGAGAAGTCACAAAAAATATTGGTTATAGTCAACAAAGGAATGAATATTAAAGTTTAACACCCTATCGACAACGTGGTCATTAGAGGCGGAGCTTACGCTCGGATTGTTAGGGTAAGGATGGGAAAGGAAATCGTAATTTGAAGTTTTTGTACATACTATGCTTATAAGTATTGTGTAGTACAGCAAATCTCCAAGAGTACTATACGAACTCTCATGGCGATTCATAGGTCAACTGAGAGTACCTTGGGCAACATAATATAAGCTTCATTTCATCAAAATCGGATCAGGGAAAGAAAAGATTTCGAAATTTGTAGTTTCTGGTGTATGCTAAACTTTAACTGCAATAACAAAGATCCGATAGAGACGCTGTTACTTACATAGTATACCAAATAACTAATAGATGACGATGCTCATAACAAAGGTATACATTGAAACAAGGGCAACGATTTACGATTTTCCTTACGGCAGCGGTGTAGTGTATTGACGTTGGCAACTGCCGTTGAATCCTCCTTGAAAAATCAGTCACATAGAATGAGAGGAATAATTCTTTATGTTCACGATGAAATTAATAATTTATGCTGATCTGGTCAGTAAATTAATCATCCTCCTAAAGCGAATAGTTCGTCGTCAACGGTAGCAAACTAATCCGCTGCCACTGCAAGCAAAATTTAATCCAGGCAGGACACAATTTTTTTTTCTTCCTAGCTGTATCCCATATGCTTTACAAAGTCATGGAAAGAAAAGAAGTGCATCTTTTGATGAGTACAACCACTAAATTGTATATGGAATGAGCATTGCGTTCTGTGCATCTTATCAACATTATGCTGGAATTACCACATGATATTGAGAAAAATCCACTCTTTACACACATTTATCTGCTATTACGGTTGGTTTGTACCGCAGTGCCTGCAAAGAATCCCCACCTCCTTTTCGCAGAGCAACTGCATAACATGAAATAATACCTAAATAAATGTGTCACAGAAGCAACAAGAAAGTTGAGGAAGCGTCTCTAAAAGGGCCATTTGCACATAGCGTCTTAACCGAACAAAAAGGGACCAAGATAAATTCAGCGATTAGTAGATTTTTCCCAACATCATGGGACATTTCCACCTTAATGTTGAGAACACAAAATCTGTTCTGTGCAACTGAATGCTCACTCCAGAGATATTTATGCTCTCTGCCTGCCACTAGAAATAATATACACACGCGAGCGACAAACTCATCAGAAACCTATCTGCTTTCATAATTGTTCGGTACAATATTGTAATTAAAATTTGTAATTATTTTTGGTGCGAACTACACTAAGATAGAGAATGACGTCTTCTTTTGCAGAGACAGGTGCACTTAGTTATAATCCAACTGCTGAATATATAGTTCTCCTCCGCAAGGTAGATTTGAACTTCGTGTTTTACGAAGCAATCACTGCAGGACGTGTGGACATGTATTAGTTGAAACAGTGGCCAATACAATGAAAAGTTCTATACAGACGATCAGCTGACGCCATTCCTTCAACGATTACCCAGACTTAGTTTATCGCACATCGACACCATCATGACTTCTTATTTGAACAGACATGAACTACTCTGTTGATGAATTACCAGACTTTCAGCAATCGTCGTGGTTTCGATAATAGGGAGCACTGCATACAGAATAACTAAATTGTCCCCAGTGCTTTACTGTAACATACTAATACTTCTGCATACCCTTTCTGTGAGTGATAGTTTAGTACTACATAGAATCAATAATGGCACTGTTATTATTATTACTTTTTCTCATCTCAAGGACAGAAGTGTTTCCAGAAGTTTGTGCCAAACGGACAATTACACACCGCTGTCTTAACTTTACACAACCTAACATTGAATTTACCTCGTTCCACAATAAGGACTTTAATTAATTTCACTTTTTGTATGAAAAACTTTATGAAAATTCATTGTTTCCGACAATGACTTCTACTTAAATTTGACATCTTGGTTATGACAACTGAGTTTATTGACAAAGGGATCCAACAAGGATTCTGTTTTTGTTGACCTAGGTCCGGAACCCTAAAAAACCATAATATAGACAGGTCCCTCTTTAACAACCATTGTGAAGCACGGACATATAAGCTAGTAATAAGATCGGGCATATAAATGTGGTCACATGTGTATCTCTGAGGATCGGATCCCCGACAGTTTCGGAGTAGAGGATCATGTGTTCAGGTGTGTGGTGCAGAGATGACTACACGTCTCGGAGTTAGAACTTTCCCTGTACCTGTCGATTTACTGGTTGCGGGTTAGGAGATAGTAGGCGCTTATACATCGAAAGTTGTCACGTGTACTTCGTTGATCTGTGTGTCTTTTTTACCTTAAAAATGGTCGCTAAAGAGAGAGAGTATTACAATGATTAAAATTTTTGTTTAGCATTTCACATACGAAGAAAAATATGATAGCTTTATTTTACGAGAATAATAAATGGCGGAAATTGTTACAGATGTTCTCAGAATTAAAAATTTTTTATGCGAATAAAAAAAAATCGAGATCTGGCATATGGATCGCTGCGGTGCTGTCTCACGGCGCGCTTAATAAATATGCAATTTAATTGGCTGCTGACCTGGCGGGGCGCAGTCGGTGTAAGGGTGCCCTACGCCCCTGTCCTGGGTGTAGGGGTCGGCTGGCGGGAGCGGTCTTGTTTAGAGATGTCAATGACAATCAACGGTATTGTTTGTTCTCTCCAGGTAGGGCAGGTGGCGGCGTACTTTGAGAAGCGGTCGCGAGCATGAAGGGGATGGCGTCTAGCGGCGGAGGCGGCGGCTGTGGCGGTGGCGGCTGGCGGGGGTGGAGGGGGCGGCGTGTCGGCCAGGGTGGGGTGTAGCGCAAGTACAGACATGTCAAGTGGGTGGCTGTGTGTATGATGTCAATTACCTTTCGTCCTTCCGGGAAGTGCGTTATTGTTCGACGATGGTGACGTCCTTTGATAAGCAGTCGGGCAATTAGTGTCGATGACAAGCAAAAGGACCTAAATGCAATTACATGTAAACTGTCAATCATCTTTGTCCTTCCGGGAAGGACAGGTTGCGGCATCCTTTGATCTGCGGTCGGGCAATTGGCCGAGCGTGGTGGGGGTGCCTGGCCTCAATGACACTATCGTCGACGGGCGAATCTCACTGTGATTAAACTCTCGTCATCATACTACTACCAGGTATTCTCATTACAGCTCACTGATGAAGCCACGTTCAATCGTGACGGCATCAGAAACACTCTTAATTCTCATCAGTGGTTCTAAGAACATGAACCTGCTATTGTGGAGACATTTCAAACATCGCTTCTATGTAAATGGGTTTTATGGTTCGAAAGGCAGTTAGTAGGTTGGGTCTGTTGTGTTACATATAAAATTACGAAAGTGTAAATGTCATTAAAAATTGTAACCTTTTTCTAAATGATATAAATTAATCTGTAAAATCTATTCAGACAGTAATTATCGCATATATGGAAGCGGAGTATTACTCTTATCTCTGAAATAGCAAAAACATTGTCGCTTTGCTTTTGTCAGGCACTGGAGTGCTGTATCACTGACGTACTTGTTGTCTAGCTATTGATGAGGCCAGTTAGACTGTGCAAGTTTCTATTTTTTAATAAAGTCTCGTTCTTTAAATTTTAAATTTCTATTCGTCTACCTTAACTGATATCATTCTAGTCCATACTTTTGTGGCGCTGGCAAGGCAACCGTAATAGATATTTTGATAGAGAAACAGTCTTTGTTGCACGAAAGCGATTTTTTACTTACTGATATATAACGCGTTTCGTATCTTCTGGGCATCATCAGACATTGAAGGGGAAATTTACAAACTACTTTAAATGACGAGAGTTAAACTCAAAAATATGTAAAATATTCCCTTGCTAGCAAGATAGCTATGGCAGGGAGTGGCTCGTATGTAAGTAAGTGAACTTCGCGCGGTTAAGTTAGGTTCGGTTTTGTCATTGCCTTCGCTCCTCACCTTCCCCTCCTCCCCATTCTCAAGCAACAGTTTCCATTTCTGTTTTAAAGTTTCATTTCACTTGAATTTAATAATTTGACGCCCTGTTACCTCAGTAATGAGTTATTTATTCGTTAAACCACAGTCTTCAACGGTATTGCACTAGTTCAACCTTCCCCCCCCCCCCCCCCCCCCCCTCGCAAAATCGCGAATGTGGTCATGTGGCCCGCTTTTTTTTATCAGCCTGCAGCTTCCCTGTTTCTAGTATTTCTTGCTTAGGGAAGATTTTAAATATTTTAAACTTCTGTCTTTTAGACAAGTTTGTAAGTTTCCTCTTCAACTTTTGATGATGACGAGAAGAGGCGAAACGCGTCATGTGTAAATAAGAGAAACATCGCTTTTTTATCAAAAAAAAAATCGTCTGCCTTATTTACTTCAATTATTCCTTTTCCTAGATCAAATCTCATTAATAAGTGTTCTGTGTTCTACTGTTTTGTTTTAAGAAGTAAGTTCGTCATGATCACGCAAGCGAAGCTTGATTATTGGAGGGCGGATTCCGTGAACTTTTGTGATTGATTTCAGTTCATGTCCTTAGCCGAGCCCTGAGATGATGTGTCTGATTTGAGCCAACCGGTTTATTTCTCTCATAATATCTGGGAGCACGGCAGTGACCCCGCCAAGTCGAGCGCACGGCCGTACCATCCTTTTCTCGAAGCAGTAGACGGCACTTTCTACCACCCTGTATCTCAGTGGTGGATAAAGCTCAAAGCCTGAATTTTCGGATACCAAGAGTATCTATTATAACTAGCTACATTTTCAAATTAGACTATTCTACACCTTATGGTCTACGAAATATTATCAGTCGAAAATCACTAATTCTGTCACACACTAATTGACCAATCACAAAATTATAAGGTACTTATAGCAGACTCGCAAACGTCAAAATTTGTATTTAGATAGTGTTTAACCTGTAAGGGAAGAAAAAATTCAAACACCTTGTGCTGTTACCAGGGATGGAGTGTTGGGGTATCAGAACAGTAAGAAGAGAAATAATATTTTAATTTCATTTTTTATTAAAAAAAGAAAAAATTAATAATAATAATAATAAGACAATTATTAATTAATGTTGTGAAGAAAAAAATTCATCTGTGGAACTAAAAGAAAAAAGTGGAAAAGCAGTATCTTTGCTTGTTAATTAGCAGTCAGTCTTGTCTTGTCTTCTTGAGTAGTTAGAAGTCATGAGCTGCCTCTTTTTTTTTTTTTTTTTTTTTTTTTTTTTTTGTAATCTTTCGGTTGTGATGTAAATGTTTTTAGCCAAATACAGATCTTTCTCAAAAGTGAAAAGTTTCGTCTTAGTTCATTTCTAAGGCCTTAAAGTGAACCACATAATGACCCTGAGATGTGATGAAGCAATCAACAATAAGAAGCCATTCAGAAAACTGTATTTTTGAAACTTCCTGGCAGATTAAAATTGTGTGCCGGAACCGGGACTCGAACCTGGGACCTTTGCCTTTCGCGGGCAAGCGCTCTACCACTAACTGTATTTTTATTTATTTATTTATTTACTTTTTACATGAGTTTATTCTGAAGTTTCTCTGAACTTTATTAATAATGACGTTAAAATAATTTTTAAACTGCAGTTCTTCTTTGCTAATTTTCATTAACAATTTTTTAAAATATATATTCACAACCTGTAAATATTAATTCCGTTCTCGAACATATTTTCTCTTGACGGAATAGTATCTACTATCTTGAGGTTGCAATGTCTGTGTTGCTGTTGGTCTCGTGGTAGAGCGATAGGTTCGCGTGGCGTGTGCGAGGTCGCGCGTTCGACTCCTGGTGCTGCCACCTTTTATTTTTACTTCTCATTTTAATGTAGGCGTCAGCTTTCTACTAAGTGAAGAGTCGTCAAAAAATGACATGAGGCACCTGATTAGAGAATTAAAGAGTAGCCTAACTGGTAAGATGTAGCTTAAATTGCTGCAAATGAAAGCAGTAGCAATGACACCTACATTCTAGCTTGATTTCATTTACAAATGAGAAAACTGTTGCTCGTAATGTCGAAAATTCCGTCACATGACGCGGGAGACCGGGAGCAAAATCGTTAGATGTTGGTTTCAAATCACAACACGGCAAAGCTAGGGAGACGCCATTGATCTGGGAGACGCGCAGCCTGTTATCTATGTCTGTGGCACTCTCTGCAGTGAATATTGCGTTCTGTCTTCTCTAGGAGGTGCTGTTTCTCTTCATATTATCAACATTAAGCTAAGATTGTCACGTGATGTCACTGTATAAATACGCGAACTTGAAAATTGAAGTACAGATTTTCTTCGATAATTTTATCAGGAAGCCAATGAAACTTATATAATTCGAAAGACTGTTTGTTGTAGATGTACAGAATACAATAATCATAACTGCACATAGCCATTAAGAGTGGCAAAACGCAGTAGATGTGGTCAGATCTATAGCTCGGATCATGATTTAAATTCTCCAACTCTAATAAAAAGGAAACGGCAAAAATTGAAGTGGTATTAACTATTGCCCTAGGGATTATCTAAATTAGAAAAACATTGAAGGTAACACCAATGTTAACATCACATCACATCAAAGAAATCTACATACAATGAGCATCGAAAACATCCGAGAATATCAGTGTTCTGGGTGCCGAAACAAACAATTCTCGGCAGAACCACAAAGACACATTACTAGACTGTGTGGCGCTTTTCTTTTTACTTGACATACATTAAAGCCACATTTTTCTATGCATCACCTGTTATATATGTTCAGTGGTAGAATGCTTGTAGATCTCGTTGCTCGTCTGCCAATAGTACATCACAAAATAATAAGACGTCAGGTTCTTATATGTCATGGAATGAACCAACAATGTGACACGTTTCATTTTTATACAAATTTATTTATCCACTCTTGATGAAACACAAAAATAATGCAAGATTAAGACTGGTTCACAACACACTTCCATACTAACTAAGACTAAGTTGTTACTACTCCATTACTAACTTCATACTACTCCATACTACTACTATTTCATACGACTGAGTCCGCCCCAATTCGCGCGTATTAATACGTAGTGTATATTCTAGAACATTCTAGAACACGGAAGTACAATATTTAACAATTTGTTCATGAAACATATACATATTTTGCTTTACGTGGAGATACACAATGTTATGACAATTGTAATAATAAGTTTTTTCCTATTTAAACAAACTGTACAAAAGATCGTAAGTAAGTAACAATTAGTGCAGTATTAATATATGTTTCCATTATTGTTCGACATAAGCTTCAATAATTAATTAATTTAGTTTGTTAGAAAACCATAGTAATGCAAATAATAATGAGACTTGACAGAAACGCAATACGACGCTTATATATTGTAAATATGGAATATTAGGTTAAAATAAATTCCACGACCAACTACGGTATCGTATACTTCAGTTATTCAAACAAACGGGACCCTCCTGGCTAAATATATTACAACTGCCACTACCGAATACAGTATTACTGGTCTCCCTGTCACTTTAAACATCCTATCAACAATTATTGGTGTACAGATATAATAGTCGTAAGAAGTAAGGATAAAATGATAAAATATCGCCATTCTAGAGTTTTGACGTAAAGGCTAAATTGTACTTACGGCAGTGGCATAGTGTGCAAGTGTTGGCAGCGAAATGTTCGCTTTTGCGGTGTAAAGAACCTGTCAACTACAGAGCAGGAACAGAATTAATTATTTACCTCATACGACAGACTATGCCCTTCATTCTACGTGACGAGGTGTCTCATTCGTTGGTCGCTGACAACTTTAACACACTACGCGACCACTGCCGTAAGTAAAATTCTATTGTGTATTAGAAAAAGATATAGTATCAAAAACAGAACACATTTATATTCACCTATCTCCTTTGTGGCATGGCATCTGAGGCTATACTAAATATTATTTTCAGATCAACGATTTGAATCTTCAGTACGGAAATATCGATAGTCCGATTTTTACACACCATCGATGTGCAGCAGACATATATTAACTATATATCTATGATGGTCTATGAGTTGTATGTATGTGGGTTGGCCTTGGCATCACGTCAAAGTATCTTTATCAAAGAATATTGGACGAATGTGTCGAGAAGATTTGTGCAATATTGGTGTTAGTGCAAGCGCCAGAGTTTCAAAATACTATTACAGCAAACCAAACCAAACCAAAGAGACAGGGGATGGTTTTTAGGAAAATCAGCGGCTGATGTAATAAAAACTTTACAGAAATGGACTACCTACAGGCATAAGAATAAATATAATATTCTGGCAATTGTACATCATCATAGTGACATAACAACAATTTACATTCCTTTACGTAACCAAGCGGAATCACATAAGATTAAAGTACCCTCTCATGTACATTAAGTTATTTAAGTATTATTGTATGTTTCCATGGGAAACCAAGTCAGTTGTTTTAGTTAATGTTCATAGAACCTCTTATTTGTTATCTACCAATATTTGTAGCGACTATAATAATATTATACACCTTTATTTCTATAATACATACAATAACTTCGTAATCACATTGTAATATAATGAGATCAGAAGACATATAATGGTAGGGCAATTACACATCAACATATAAAAATAATATATACTCCACTATGCAACCATACGTACAGTAATCCCATTTTAATGAAATACCTTACATTTGCATAAAGTATTTTAAATATTATTTTACGTTGCCATGCGATTGTCAAGTCATTAGATTTATTATAGAAATAAAGATGTATAATTTTGATATAGTCACTATTATGTTGGTAGCTAACTAATAAATTAGATAAAAGATTATGACAAGATACTGAATAGGTGGTTCCATGAACACTAACTACAGTAACGGACTTGGTTTCCCATGAGATCTCATGAAATTTTATGGTGGGAGGAATTAGTCGCGAGACTTGCGTTTTTGTACATTTTATATTTATCATGGTATATTACTTTCCAGCAATAATTACGCTGATGAATTTACGTAAGAAATATCAGTTCTCGTGGTTCAGAATAGAGGTAAAACTTGTATTTTGATGAAGGACTGTTCTGAAAAAATGTTCAAATGTTTGTAGAGCTTATGGGACTTCACTACGGGGTCATCAGTCCCTAAACTTACAAACTACTTATGAACTAGCTAACACTAAGGACAGCACAAATATCCCGGCCCGAGGGGGGATTCGAACCCCCGACCGTACTGGCCGTGCAGACCGTGACTGGGGCGCCTCAGTCCCCTCGGCCACCGCGGCCGGCGACTGTTCTGACAAAGGTAAAAATATCCCACGCTGCATCACGTCATTGAGGTTTTCCTTCTAGGTTAGTGAAATAATTTGCTATTTAAATGTTTATTATAATTTCTTGCTTGTCGTCTATCTCCATCAATTCTAAAAAAACAAAATCCATAATTTCCCTTTTTCATTGTTCTTCGGAAAATTCGACATTAACCAGATGTAATATTTCTTACTGCTTAGTTGTAAATGACCTCATTATCTACTCGTCCTTCAAAATGAACTTCCAGCGTTATTGGAAGAGATTGCTTTGGCTACAAGCATCCGTACGTTCTTCCAGAATGGCGGAGCCCCAGGAATTTCTATTGGTCATGAGATACATCATCTAAACTTACCATTCTACAGAAGGTGGGTCGATAGGAGTGGACACGTTTGTTGGCCAGAAAGGTCTCCAGGCGTTAACTATTTGGATTTCTGCCTCTGATGATATTTGAGACGTCTACGAATAGAAAGTAAACACAAGAGCCAATTTGATCGTTAAGATTGTGGATAGCGCAGCCCTCAGAACAGAACGCAGAGATGACCTCATAAGGCTACGCGTGGAATTATTAATAGACGCCAAAAGTGCGTTCAAATTGAAAATTTTAAAAATCAACTTTGTACCTCCTCATTTGCCTATTATTTAAGTTTGAGTCACATTATAACAGCTGTATCTCAATACTTAGTAAAATTTTGAGACATATAACATGTCACTTTTCATTGCAATCTGTCGATACTACCACCTTCTAAAGTATTACTACTATGCTTCGCGAAAACACCTGTACACTGTTTTCATTCAGCTCCACACTGCACAGTTCTTATACACGTCTTCCCGCCCTACTATTCGAGTCTTCTGGACATTTCTAGAGAAGCAAGTTGCAAGCACTGGAGGTCCGAGTCAAGGGCGGCATGCGTCTGAAGCAGGTCAAACGGATTTCGCCCGCACGTCGGCCACTGCACCCGCGATGAAGTTTGCAGCGGCGGAGCTATCGGATTCCTATGCAGTGTCCGAATGGAATCTGCCCGCCACTCAGAAATACCAGCTCCGAGTTCCTGGTATTGCTCGATGCAGACACCGAATCTCGGCATCGTCCTGGTGCGATACTTCGAACGCTACACCGTGATGCACCCTTCATTTTATTACATTCGGTGGAAAACTACAGCAAAAATAAATAAATAAATTTGTTCCTCGTGCGGTAATAAGAAGTACAACTTGATTCAGATTTCACTCATTAGCAAACATCAAAGACTTTTTGCACGATTCTATTGATTTTCTAGCCCCATAAGAATTGCAAATTCCACTTCTGTCTGTGGCAAACACGGTTTCTCATACATAGTCTGCCTTCGCCACTTTGATGCAGCGCCATTAACAATGATATACCGGTATCCTATAAAAAGATGGTAAAACAAAAAATTGTTAAATTTGATTCATAACTAACTGCCCCAAAAATCAAACCTACTGAAATAAACACACAAATCCACTCAAAGTCGTAATCGAGGAATGTGTGTCGCTGGACCGCAATTTCACCCCGCAGAGGGGAAAAGTTAGGAAACAGAGGACTTGTTGACTCCAAGGTATATACGTGCACTGACAAGGAATATTCTCCATCGGACCCCCATCAGATGTTATCTGAATAAAGAAACAAAATTGAAGCTAAAGATCTGCAACATCTAGCGAATTATAAGATTAAAGGTGTCGTAGGTATGTGCTCACGGTGCGGTGCCGGAGAGGACGGGGTTCAAAACTTTGTTAAACGCTGGTGTTGACCTAAAAAAGGCCGTACGAGGAAATACACGACTGGCCATTAAAATTCCTACACCAAGAAGAAATGAAGATGATAAACGGATATTCATTGGACAAATATATTATACTAGAACTTACATGTGATTACATTTTCACGCAATTGGGGTGCATAGATCCTTAGAAATGAGTACCCAGAACAACCAACTCTGGCCGTAATAACGGCCTTGATACGCCAGGGCACTGAGTCAAACAGAGCTTGGATGACGTGTACAGGTACAGATGCCCATGCAGCTTCAACACGATACCACAGTTCATCAAGAGTAGTGACTGGCGTATTGTGACGAGCCAGTTGCTCGGCCACCATTGACCAGACGTTTTCGAATGGCGAGAGATCTGGAGAATGTGCTGGTCAGGGCAGCAGTCAAACATATTCCGTATCCAGAAAGGCCCGTAAAGGACCTGCAACATGCGGTCGTGCATTATCCTGCTGAAATGAAGCTTTAGCAGGGATCGAATGAAGGATAAAGCCACGGATCGTAAAACATTTGAAATGTAACGGCCACTCTTCAAAGTGCCGTCGATGCGAACAAGAGGTGACCGAGACGTGTAACCAATGGCACCCCACAGCATCACGCAGGTGATACGCCAGTATGGCGATGGCGTATACATGCTTCCAATGTGCGTTCACCTCGATACCACCAAACACGGATGCGACCAACTTAATGCTGTAAACGGAACCTGGATTCATCTGAAAAATGACGTTTTGCAACCGGTTCGTAGTTGAGTACACCATCGCAGGCGCTCCTGCCTGTGTGCAGCGTCAAGGGTAACCACAGTTATGGTCTCCGTGCTGATAGTCCATGCTGCTGCAAACGTCGTCTAACTGTTCATGCAGATGGGTGTTGTCCTGCAAACGTCCCCATCTGTTGACTCAGGGATCGAGACGTGGCTGCGCGATCCTTTACAGCCATGCGGATGAGATGCCTGTCATCTGAACTGCTAGTGATACGAGGCCGTTGGGATCCAGTACGGCGTTCCATATTATTCTCCTGAACCCACCGAGTCCATATTCTTCTAACAGTCACTGAATTGCGACCAATGCGAGCAGCGATGTCGCGATACCATCAATGCGAGATGCCTACAATACTTATCACAACGAAACTCTTTCTCCAAATTTGACTGAAAATTCAAAAAGAATTTTGTCATATGTTAAATATACAACCTGATAGTAACGGTGATCCTACCATGTCAGCGCTACTAAAGCAGAGTTACTAAACATAGCTTTTAGAAACTCATTCACCAAAGAAGACGAAACTAATATTCAGATTTAGAATTACGAACAGAGGTCAGAATGAGTAACGTAGAAGTAGATATCATCGGAGTAGTGCAGTTACTTAACAAGAACAAGTTTTCTGGTCCGGATTGTATATCAATTCTACCTGATTACGCTGATGCGATAGCTCCTTACTTAACTGTCATATACAACCGCTCTCTCATAGATCTGTACCAAATGATTGGAAAGTTGCACAGGTCACACCTATATTCAAGAAAGGCAGTAGGAGTAATCCACTAAACTACAGGCCTATTTAATTGACGTCAGTTTGCAGCAGGGCTTTGGAAGCTATCCTGTATTCAAATATTATGAATTATCTCGAACAGAACGATCTGTTGACCCAAGGTCAACACGGATTTAGAAAATATCGTCCATGCGAAACTCAACTAGCTCTTTATTCACACGAAGTGATGGGCGCTATCGACAAGGGTTCGCAAATCGATTCCGTATTTCTTGATTTCCAGAAGGCTTTTGACACCGTACCCCAGAAACGGCTTTTAATCAAATTGCGTGGTTATGGTATATCCTCCCAAATTTGCGATTGGATAGGGGATTTCGTGTCAGAGAGGCCACAGTTCGTAGTAATCGATGGTAAGGCATCGACTAAAACAGAGGTGATATCCGGCGTTCCACAGTGTAGTGGTATTGCTCCTCTGCTGTTCCTTATTTATTTAAACGATTTAGGGGGAAATCTAAGTAGCTCTCTTGGGTTGTTTGCAGATGACGCCGTCATTTACCGTTTAGTAAAATCATCTGAAGTTAAAAACCAACTGCAGAACGATCTGAATAAGATATCAGTAAGCTGTAAAAATTGTTAATTGTCTTGAAATAATGAGAAGTGTGAAGTCCTCCACATGAGTACGAAAAGAAATCCGTTAAACTTTGTTTACAAGATAAAGCAATCAAAAGTGAAGGCCGTAAACTCCACAAAATACCTAGGAATTACAATTACTTCAGACTTAAATTGGAAAGAACACGTAGATAATATCGCGGTAAAGACGAATCAGAGACTGCGTTTTATTGGCAGAACCCTTAAGAGATGCAACAGAACTACAAAAGAAACTGCATACACTACGCTTATCCATTCTAATGTTTGTATAGCTTATGGGACTTAACTACGAGGTCATCAGTCCCTAAACTTACAAACTACTTATGAACTAACTAACACGAAGGACGGAGAAAAAATATATGCCCGACGGGGGATTCGAATCCCCGACCGTAGTTACCGTACAGACCGTGACTTGCGCGCCCAGTCCCCTCGGCCACTGCGGCCGGCCTTCTCCGTTCATTATGGAGTATTGCTTCCCAGTGTGTAATCCTTATCAGGTGTGTTTGACACGGACGACATCGAAAGAGTCCAAACAAGGGCAGCTCGTTTCGTATTGTCACGATACAGGGGAGACAGCGTTACGGAAATGATGCAGGATCTGCGATGGGAATCATTACAACAACGGCGCTTGTCGCTGCGGAGTGGGCTACTTACGAAACTCCAATCGCCAACATTCTCCTCCGAATGCGAAAATATATCGTTGACTCCCACTTACATAGAAATGATCAGAATAAAATACGAGAAATCAGAGCTCGAACGGAGAGACTCAGGTGTTCTTTCTTCCCGCGCGCTATTCGAGATTGGAATGGGAGATAAATAATGTAATGGTGGTTCGATGTACAATCTGCCAGGCACTTAAATGTGATTTGCAGAGTATCCCATGTAGATGTAGATACGATACACCGCAATCGAAATAGACTACAATCCGATCTTTATGAAAGTCGGAAACGTGATGGTACGCATTTCTCCTCCTTACTCGAAGCATCACACAACGTTTCACCAGGCAACGCCGGTCAACTGCTGTTTGTGTGTGACAAATCGGTTGGAAACTTTTCTCATGTCAGCACGTTGTAGGTATCGCCACCAGCGCCAACCTTGTATGAATGCTCTGAAAAACTAATCATTTGCATATCACAGCATCCTCTTCTTGCCAGTTAAATTTCGTGTCTGTAGCACGTCATCTTAGTGGTGTAGCAATTATATTGGCCAGGAGTGTAGAAGTTAGCGGTGTTCACTTTAAGGAATAGTATGGCTCTGGAGACGCTACACAGTTATGAATAGTAGCCAGTAGACATGACAGTGTTGTACAGAATTTCTAGGAAGTTGAGGAAGGAGACAGGGCATTTTTAAGTGAATGGCCAGTCGATTTGTTTTATTTTCGGCGAAGTAACCGTTTCATGTCACATGCTCTGATTGATGCATTTGATTCTAATGGTGATATTGTCTTCAATCACTGGTAGTTGGGGGCAGGGTGAGTATGGTGTAAGTGTGCATTCCTGGACGGTATGGCAGTAGGATTAGTTAAAGTGAGCATCGTCGAGGACACATGTCAGATGTTATAAACTTTGCTTTTGCCATTAGGTAAAGGATTTTCGTTCTGAATGAGTGGATAGTGAGGGATGGAATGGATGCCAGTAAATGGGTGGTATTCTTGCAAGAGTTAATAGGGAATGTTCAGTTTGATTGATGTCCGGAGCCAGTCTTCGAGAATTTGGGATTGAATTTGTTTCTCATGTGTGTCTGTATTTGCCAGGGATGTGAAAGGGTATCCCATTCAAGAGACCATAACGATATAGGCGACAGGATAATCTGAGAAGAAGTACAATTTTTGTTCCGAGCGTGGGGCGATGAGAATTGTTGTTCTCGACGGCGAGTGTTCATCAGAGACGAGTATATCATCAGGCGTGCCCCAGGGAAGTGTGATAGGACCGCTATTATTTTCTATCTATATAAATGATCTGATGGACAGAGGAAGTTGTAATTTGCGGTTGTTTGCTGACGATGCTGTGGTGTATGGGGGGGGGTGTCGTCTTTAATTGACTGTAATAGCGTACAGGATGACGTAGTCAAAATTTCTAGTTGGTACGAAGAATGGCAGCTAGCTCTCAATGTAGAAAAATGTAAGGTGATGCGCATGAGTAGGAAAAACAATCCCATAATGTTCGAATACAGCATTAGTAGTGAGCTCCTTGATGCTGTCGCGTCGTTCAAATATCTAGGCGTGACATTGCAGAACAATATGAAATGGAACGAACATGTAAGGACAGTTTTGAGTAAGGTGGACAGCCGACTTCGGTTTATTGGGAGAATTTTGGGAAGATGTACTTCATGTGTAAAGGTGACCGCGTATAAAACGCTTGTACGGCCTCGTTTTGAGTATTGCTCAAGTGTTTGGGACCCGCAGCAGATCAGTTTAAAGGAAGACAGAGAAGCTGTTCAGAGGCGAGCAGCTACGTTTGTTACTGGTAGGTTCGACCAATGCGCGAGTGTCACGGAAATGCTCCGGCAACTCAATTGGGGATCGCTGGAGGAAAGACGACGTTCTTTTCGTGAATTTCTGTTGAGAAAATTTTGAGGGCCGGAATTTGAAGCTGAGTGTATTACGATCTTGCTGCCGCCTACTTACATTTCGCGTAGTGATCACAAAGACAAGAGAAATTAGGGCTCGTACGCTCGCTTTCTATTTGGGAGTGGAATAGGAAAGGAAATGCCTAGTAGTGGTAGAGTGTACCCTCTGCCACGCACCATACGGTGGATTGCGGAGTATGTATGTAGATGTAGAATATATGCGTTTGTTAGCAGTATAGTTGGATGCAGCTTCTGATAAATTCTGCTGCAGGAAGAGTTTGGTATGAGCGATGTCCTCAGGTTTTTGTAAGGTTTCGGCGAGGCTTGCAAAGTTGGGTATCATTAATTCCAAGTACACAGGGGGTAACTGTGGACGATTTTTATTGAGTTTGTAGATGGTTGTAAACAAGATATGATGTGTAGGGTATAGTGAGAAGGACAGGTGTGTAGGGTATAATGATAACGACAGATAGGCTATCACTTCCAGTTGGCATGAGGCTGTCTGCAACGATGTGACGAAGGAGATTTGCAGATTCTAGAAGAACTTGTGAGATAGAATTGCTTTCAGACTGTGTCTCATCGTAGCGGGTTTATGTCACCTTGGAGGAAGTTTGGGAACTGACGCCAGTACTGCATTTCTATGGCTATTGAGGTAGTCGCATTAATATAGTTGTAAGACGTACAATCAATGTAGGTGATGAGGACGTAGGTTTTGCGACTGATGGACCATGTGATAGGCCGCGGTGGAGTAGCCGAGCGGTCTAAAGCGTCTCGCTGCGGAGCGCGCGGTTGCTCGCCGTGGAGGTTCGAGTCCTCCCTGGGGCATGGGTGTGTGAGTGTGTTGTCCTTAGGTTAGTTTACCTAGGTTTAAATAGTTTGTAAGCTACGGACTGATGACCACGCAGTTTGGTCCGATAGATTTACAAACATTTGAACATTTGGACCATGTGAATAAAGAGGCGAGGTGAAAGTGAGCGTCGCGAAGAAAATGCCGAGATTAAGATGTTCAGTAGGATTTTGGAGTAACGCTTGTGGTCGAACAGGGATGTTTCTGAAGTGGGCTTTTCTTAATCTCTGGCAATGAGACAGTGGAGGATGTAAGGAGAGGTGTGGATGGTGTGGTAAGATTGAAGGAACACGTAATTGAGAATGAAGATATCGATATTGTATTTGTGGTGTCGCACAAGTCTAAAGTGCGCGCCAGCTACTTTCGCCGCGCTCCGCCATGCACGCACGGCGCGGCGTTCTTAAGACGTCAGCCACGAGCGCCCTCTGCTACAACTCCGCTCGTGGCCACCACTGAACGACATCGTTCACTTGGGACTGAGATAGGAACCAGTTAACACTTCGGAATCAGATAGGCACCAGTGAAGACTTGGCTATCGGATAGGCACTAGGCAGGCATCTATCTCAACTATGGATCAGCATTCTGCAGTACTGAGCTATGTAAAAGTTAAGTATTACTAAGTCTCGAAGAAATATATATCTCGGTATAATTTACTATAGTGTTTCTAGTTTCTGCTGTCCCACTGGCTGGTCACCTTCTACCTGCACAAGCGTGCATCCTTTATTCCTGTGTCGGTCTTTCTACTCGGCCACCGACAACTACGACGGAAACGAGACACAAAAGCGGCGACGAGGCTGGGACACAAATGTATTGAGGCAAGGTATGCATACACATAGGATGGTGCACCATTGAAATGCTGCATGTGGTGACATTGTTAGCAGAAATAAGAGTGGTCCAAATTATGGAGGTTGCACGGTTGTCCACTGTAGTGTTATTGATAGGGTAATGGAGACTGTAAATAATTAGTGACGATGCAGCATTTCCGACGTTGTGTGGATGATGGTAGTGATACCTGAGATGAGATGTCTACACAGTCTGTTTTGTCGATACGGGGAAGGTACACAGAAAATAATTACTGGAAATGTAGCATCGCCGAGGTGGTGGTTAGTGGTGACAATGAAGACAGACGGGACGGCGGCAGTGGCCATGGCGATGAGGATGGGAGCAGCAGCGACTGTGACAAGAGCGATGCAGGCGGAGGCAGTGACGGTGAGGCGGACAGGGCGCTGCGGGAGGTACACAAGAAGAAAGTCACGACTGCGTGGTTAAATTTGACAGATAAACACAGGGAAAATGGTTTTTATCTAAAATTTAGAATAAAACCGGTACTATTCTGAATAGAGAAGGCATGACAGCGCCGAAAATAGCGAACAATTGCAACGTACAACAGAGTACTCGAACAAATTTGTTCAAGATGTGTTGGGTGATAAATTCGTCCTTCCTACCTAGAGAAATAAACATAAACAATAGATACTGAAGGTAATACCTATTGAAAGGACTAACGCTGTAGCTGAAAAATAAGAATTCTCTCTATTTGTATATTCCAGCCTTAATTCAATGTTGGTTTATGTCTGTAAAGATATGATTAAAACGCGCAGTTCTGTAACTAGCAAAAGGTTCCTTAAACACTTCCACCAATTCAACATCTACATATGCATCTAAATATACACGTTTACTCTGAAAATTGCCACAGAGTTCAACGAAAAGCTTTCATAATATTTCTCTACTTTTCCATTCTCTAATAGCGAAAGGGAAAAGGAACGCCTAAATATTTCCGTTTCCGTTTTCGACATGATTTCTCTTATTTTATTATGATGATCTTCTCCCCTATGGACGTGAGTACTAACAAAATATATTCCCATTCGCAGGAGAAACTTAGTGAAAGAAATTTCGGAAATGGATGTCCATACATTCATCTCCATACACCCTTCATTTAATGATTTCCACCTCAACGCCTGCATAATTTACGATTCACACTCTCCCCTATATCAAGATGATATGAAACGAGTCGCCCTTCTCTGAACTCTCTGTATATCCTCCGCCATTACCTCTTGGTAGGAATCTCACAATGCACAGCAATAGTCCAAAATACTACGCCCAAGTGTAGTGTAGGCAATTACTTGCGCAGATCAGTTGCATCTTTCAAGAATTCTGCCAATGAAACGCAGCCGTTAATTCCCCTTCTGAACGACATTTTCTGCGTGTCCTTTCCATTCAAATGTGTTCTTATTAAAGTAATTCTCAGGTATTTAGTTGAAGTTAGGCCTGATATTTGACTGACTTAGCGTGTAAATAAATTGTAACGGATTTCTTTTAGAGCTTATATGGATGACTACACACCTTTCGTTACATAGGATGTAGTGATATCTTATTCAGATCGTTCTGCAGTTGGTTTTGATCTTCAGATGATTTTACTAGACGGTAAATGGCGACGTCATCTGCAAACAACCTAAGAGAGCTACTTACATTTTCTCCCAAATCGTTTATGTAAATAAGGAAAAGAAGGGGACCAATAACACTACCCTGTGGAACGCCCTATATCACCTACGTTTTTATCAATGCTTTACCATCGATTACTACAAACTGTGTCCTATCTGACAGAAAATACCCTATCTAGTCGCAAATTTGGGGCGATATAACATAATCACGCAATCTGATTAAAATCCGATTGTTGACATCAAGAAATACGGAATCGATTTACGAACCCTTGTCGATAGCACTCATCACTTCGTGTGAGTAAAGAGCTAGTTGTGTTTCGCATGAACGATATTTTCTAAATCCGTGTTGACCTTGGGTCAATAGATCATTCTGTTCGAGATAATTCATAATATTTGAATACAGGATATGTTCCAAAACCCTGCTGCAAATTGACGTCAATGAAATAGTCCTGTAGTTTAGTGGGTTACTCCTACTGCCTTTATTGAAGATGTGTGACCTGTGCAACTTTCCAATCTTTTGGTACAGATCCTTCTTTGAGAGATCGGTTGTATATGACGTTAAGTAAGGAGCTATCGCTTCAGCGTAATCAGATAGAAATATAATGGGTATATAGTCCGGACCAGAAGACTTGTTGTTGTTCAGTGATTTTAGTTGCTTCAATACTACGATGATATCTACTTCTACGTTACTCAGTCTGGTCTCTGTTTGTAATTCGAAATCTGGAATATTGGTTTCGTCTTCCTTGGTGAATGAGTTTCTAAAAGCTATGTTCTGTAACTCTGCTTTAGTAGCGCTGTCATCGGCAGGATCGCCATTACTATCGCGTAGTGAGGATATTGTTTGTGTTTTGCCCCTACTATATTTAATATATGACCAAAATCTCTTTGGGTTTTCAGTGAAATTTCCAGAATGTGTTTCGTTGTGATTAGTATTGTAGGCATCTCGCATTGAAGTCCTCGCTAAATTCCGAGCTTCTGTGTAGAACCGCCAATCCTGTGGATTTTGTGTTCGTTTAAATGTAGCATGCTTTTTCTTTTGCTTTTGAATCGGTGTCCTGACTTGTTTTGTGTGCCATGGGAGGTCACCTCCTTCTTTTATTAATTTTGTTGGTATAAAACTGTCAATTGCTGTCGATACCACTTCTTTGAATTTGAGCCACACCCGAACTACACTCACGTTTAGTGTTAAAAACGAGTGGAAGGAGTCTTTCAAGAAGCAATTTATTTTATTTCTATTTGGTTTCCTGAACAAATATACATTTCGTCTATTTTTATGTCTTTTGGACTTTCAATATTCAACCTCGCTACGGCAGCTCTGTGTTCGCTAATAACTGTAACCGTTTTGATGCTCGTCATGAGCTCAGGATTATGAGTTGCCAAGAGATCAAATGTGTTTTGACATCCATTTACAATTCTAGTTGGTTCATGAACTGTTCGCAGTAATTCTCAAAGAATGCGTTGAATGCAATTTCACACGAAATTTTATGCGTACCTCCTGATTTGAAAATATAATTTCGCCAACAGATTGATGATAAATTAAAATCACCGCCTATTATTATCGTGTGAGTCTGGTACGTTTTTTAATTAGACTCAGGTTGTCTGTGAACCTCTCCGCTATAGTACCGTCAGAGTCGGGAGGCCGGTAAAAGGGACCAATTATTAACTTCTTACGATTTTCAGGTACAACCTCTACCCATAATAGCTCACAGGACCTATCAATTTCAACTTCGCTACAAGAAAGACTACTTTTGACGGCGACAAACACGCCTCCACATTTTTTGTTTGATGTATCCTTTCTGAGCACAGATTTGCTGAACTTATTTCCGGCTTCAGCCAACTTTCATTGCCTACAATGATGTGTATTTCGGTGCTTTCTATTACCGCTTGGAGTTCTGGTACTTTCCCGACACAGCTACGTAAATTTACAACTGTTATGCCGATATTTCCTAGATCTACATTTTTCCTGTGAGCCACGTGTACCCTATGAGACAGCCCATTTTGTTTTTCCCCAAGGCCCTCTATCCTAAAAAACCGCCCAGTCCACGCCACACAGCCCCCACTACCCGTGTAGCCGCTTCCTGCGTGTAGTGGACTCCTGACTTGTTCAGCGGAACCCGGAAACCCACCACCCGATGGCGCAAGTCAGGGAATCTGCAGCCTACACCGTCGCAGAACCGACTGAGCCTCTAATTCAGACCCTCCACCTCGGCTCTGTACCAGAAGTCCACAGTCGGTCTTGTCAACTATGCTGCAGATGGTGAGCTCTGCTTTCATCTTGCAAGCAAGACTGACAGTGGTGGAGACATGGCTTAGCCATAGCCTAAGGGATGTTTCCAGAATGAAACTTTCACTCTGCAGCGGAGTGTGCGCTGATGTGAAACTTCAAGGCAGATTAAAATTGTGTGCCGGAACCGGGACTCGAACCTGGGACCTTTGCCTTTCGCGGGCAAGCGCACTACCGACTGTGTTATCCCGACACGCCTCACGATGCCGCCTCACAACTTTACTTCCGCCAATACCTCGCCTCCTACTGTGAGGCGGCATCGTGAGTCGTGTCAGGATAGCACAGTCGGTAGTGCGCTTGCCCGCGAAAGGCAAAGGTCCCAGGTTCGAGTCCCGGTTCCGGCACACAATTTTAAATTGCCAGGAAGTTTCATATCAGCGCACACTCCGCTGCAGAGTGAAAGTTTCTTTCTGGAAGACTGGCAGTCTTTTGCACTTCAAATAGCCCCTAAAAAAACCTGAGAAAATCTCTTCAGATACAAAGCGATACACATCATTGGTACCGACGTAAGCCAACACCTGCAGTTGGTTGCACCCCGTACCCTTCATGGCATTCGGAAGGACCTGTTCCACATCTGGAATGACTCCAGCCGGTATGCACACGGAGTGCACGTTGGCCTTCTTCCCCTCCTTGGCTGCCATCTCTCTAATGGGCTCCATCACCCGCCTAACGTTGGAGCTCCCAACTACAAGCAAACCCACCCTCTGTGAGTGTTCGGATCTTGCAGGCTTAGTGGTGACTTCAGGATGAGAGACACCATCCGACTCAGGAACGTTGTCGTTAGCAGACAGCGCCTAAAAACTGTTTGCAAGACGAACCGGGGGGGCCTCACGATTGGTTCCCCGGAATGTTTTGCACCTCCTGCCACGCACTGGAGTAACCTCCCACGCAACCACAGGTGGGATGTCTGCCTCACTGCTAGCAGTATGAGGGCATGTCGATGGTGCAGGCCGATCGGTGGAGATGACGGGTGTCCGTTCCGTCCCCACTACCGGCCAACAACAACGACGTCCCTCGATCGCAGCCTCCAGATGTGCAACGGAGGTTAACACAGCTTGAAGCTGGGAGCGAAGTGTCACCAGCTCAGACTGCATCCGCACACAGCAGCCACAGTCCCTATTCATGATTATAGTGGCGATAAAACTAAAACTACTGTCGCGATGCACTCAAAGGAAGACTACACTGTTTGTTCCAACGCGAATTTGAATCTAATATTCACGAGAGCACAGTATAAACTATCAAACTGAAATACATGTGAACAGACAAAAATCGAAATACTGTATGTCGCTTATAATCAGAAGCCGGCTTCACTTACAGAATATGAGGGCGGCATCTGCTTCGAGTAGGCAGGCGGCTAAGCAAACACTGACGTGCAAAATAATGGGCGGGTCGCAAAGAAAGTGTTGTCGCTCCTTTCGCAAAGCTGGTCGCAGGTGATGCTCCAAAAACGAGCAGTAATTCTGTGCATTGACTGTCTGACTTGGAGGAACGTAATGCGTTACGATAACAGCTCCACAGGCTTACATAGAGACACCGTTACGTGAGACCGCTCGCTCACTAGTGACTGTCTCCCTCGAATGTGCGCACGCCGGTGATGTGGGACGAGCGAATCCATTTGCTCGGAGCTAAGGTAGGTATGCCAACAACATCTGCTATCAGCGACAATAGTAGATGCTATTGCATAGTGTCTCCACAGCAGTGCTGCCACTATTTAAGTTCCAACCCTTGTATATTTTTGGCTGCCGCCTTCAGAGGGAGAAATGATCATCAAAACAAAATAAGAGACCAGATCCCTAACGGTAAGATTTGAACGTTCATCCTTCCGGCGGGTTATTCGAGAATTTGATGGAATCTGCATATTTATTGATGGTATGACTTTAACAATGCAGAAAGGTTTGATAAAATGAAGAGAATCGATACGTCGTAACTCTACTACTGTGCTCACGCCTCTTGTGCTAAACCCTTCATCAGTCATACATTCTAAAGAATAAGATCAGTACAGCACATCAGTATACACATCACTGAAAGTAATATGCCTAATAAATTAGTCGCTTGTTAATACCGTTTTTCAGGAAGACGTAACAGCCACATAACCCTTCGAATCGTCAATGAGACAGCGTAGCGCCTTTATGAGAAAACCATGCACATTGTAGCTGTGGCAGCGTGGGCCAAGGCTTATTACACCCCAGTTTGCATTACGATGTATGGCAGAATAAACGGTATAGAATGGAAACCATACATTTCCGTACACATACGTTTATTATACTCTTGTAGTTCCATAGCTTTCCCTTGATCAAACTCTAGCGTTTGCGCAAGGCGGAAAAAATCACCCCGTGTAATTACTTATTAACATTACACACGCCAGGGCAATATATTGTTTGAAGCGTATGAACAAAAGTCAGGATGTCTAAAGCAGGATTACAAAGGAAAGACTCTATCCTTCACGGCAATAACTTACATAACAGATGAGATGTACACGTATTTTTATTACTAATAAATGAAATACAGAATTGTCAAATGTCAAAGTGGTACAGAATATTAATTATAGTTTTTTTCCTCAAATTCTTCAACATGTAAGAAAACACTGAAATGTCGCCATAAAATAGTAATTCATAACTTATCCACTACTGGGTGGGGCAGCCCAAATAAGCCTTTAGCGTAAGACACTCTTACTGTAAATCCACGAGGAACAAATTGATAAAAATACTCACTCATATCAACAATAACAAATGTAAAATTGCGTGGGATCGTGAAGACACGATTAGTAGTGAATAAGAGAGCTGAGACATACCTTAAATCCTTTAGCAAGTCGTGGATGAAGTCAGAACGCCACTTACAAAAAACTGTATATTTTCGTTAACCATTTCCATCGCAGTGATGCCATAAGTTAATATCAATTTTAACTGTTCATCTAAACACAACCATTTGTCCAAAGACTGTAAACAACACTGCAGGTCTTTCAAAAAGTCATTGTGGCTAGGGTGTCTACCATTACTTCGGAGAAAAGGAGAGCACTGGGCTGCAATTCACTGACGAAATATGTATTGGTGCTTGATGTATAAATTGGAGTACAAGCGGCAAGTCCATCAAATTATTACATCAAGATAAAGCAAACAAAGTAGTTTGAAAATTTCATTCATAAATTATTGCTAAATGGCTAAATTGGTATTAAACAGTTTGAAAATAGCGTTAGTTACGATAAAGAAAACATCCTGGCCTTTGGTACCATATGGACTCATCCCAAATTTCCCTTCAAAAACTAAAGACAAATCAAAAATTCTAACAAGTATACATTATTACAAACATTATGTATAGAAATAGGCAAAGGAATACTTTTGCTCACAAATTTTTAAAAAAATTTTGGTATGAAGGGGTAATTAACAATTTTGGATCACCATAATAGCTTATTTAAACTTCAGTCCCCTCCAAAATGTGTAAGGCAGTACTCTAACTACTAAAATGCATAACAGACAAGTTGTGCTGAATACCTATCAAGTGATTATGAAATTTTCGAAAGTAATCTGCCAATGAAATCCCATTACCAGTTCTCACGATGTCGTCCACTTGAAGATATTGATTTTAACGCTGTAGTTCTGTAGCTGCAGAATTCTCTCTTTTAAGTGGAAAATCATTCGTTCCAAAAGAAATTCAAGACTTACTCCGATTACTCAGTTCTCCAGGCATTGTAATTTCACAGACATGTTGCTTCTACTGGTTGAATACCGCAATTTCACTAAACCTGTAGAAAGAAATGTTTCCAGTACGTTATATACAAAGAAAGGGATCGAATTTAACATAAATTTTGAATTGGGAAGCTTGTTGAGTGCTTTAAATATCTAGTTAGTATGTCAATCATTCTAGTAATCTTTATTTATAACATTGTGAATAATAATGATCAAGATAAGTCTGTTACATATTACGTACGTTAGGTAAAATATTGCGGTACAGTCTAAGCGACTGTCACTTTTTACATCTGTCCCGAGCGCCGATCACAACAATACAATAACGCGTGATACTTAGAGCTGTTGCCCGGCATCATTATATTGTGGCATTTCGTCTGTATGAGTGAACTCGTTTTTAGTGGCTGCTAGTGCTCTATTTAACTGAGGTGTTACAGAGCTCTTTCAAGAGCTTTCAACTCTCTCGATCTGTTACAGGAAGACGGAACGCCGAAATACATTTTGGAACACGTAAGTGACCAATTGCCATCTTTTTACAGTGTTCCCATATCCACTTAATGATATTCTTATTTCGGTATGATCTCTTAATTTACGACTGCTGTTCGCTGTAACGCCTGTTGATCAGTTAGAAGGTAATCTTCTTTTCGTAGTTAAGTCGGATCATCTCCTCTTTACCTAATAAACTGCGTCTAGTAATAGAAGCTGAAGCAAAATAAAAACGTTCAGTTTCATGAAAATTTTCGACGTCGCCTTTCCTTAACGAATACAGCTCTGTGTAATCGCGTTATCATTTATAGGTATAAATATTCTTAAGGTTATATTTATGTGGACGGTTTTTTTGTTTTCATTTTAAATTGCAATTGGCAGGCGTGCGTTACTCTTGCTGCTACGAACTGTATCAACGTACGACTATTTACGACTATTTATAAAACCTGAATTGTTTAATTTGTCATACCTGAATTGCTTCTTTCGGTGATGGGTCTATAATTTCTCCAAACTGTCTCTGTAACTGCTATTTAAGTAATTCTTACATATAAGAAGGGGAAAACATTTCAACATTTGAAGAAAAAACAGTGACAGTGTCTGCAGTTCCGATTTATCATTCTGAGCCGATATGTTTCTAGTAAACCTCTTATCCTCACCCAAAACTAGAGCCGTGTCTTTTATCGGTGACATTGTTAGGATACTATATGAGCTGTTGCGTTACGGTTGCTTCCTAAACGGAAGTTTGACGTTTTTCAACCTGAAATTTCGTCGGAGATAGAAACAATTGTTATTTTGGTTATCGATGTAATATTTTATCCTCAGTACCAAGAAAAGTATGGCATACAAGGTTTTGATAGATTTAGGCTTTAGAAAGCAAGTTCTGTAATTTTATAGCTATCCACCAGCAAACCATATTCTGCGATGTTTACTTGCTCTGAATTCAGTTCTGTATTGTCACGTTGTCGCGTCCCGAGCGGTGTAGACGTTTACTGACACTAGGGAGTTGAGCTGGTCCGTTCAGTCAGCAATCGTGGAGAGGCTAACTGAAGGATAATTAGGAGTTTCGGAACTCGGTCGGGAATATGAACAAAAAGAAGTTAATACTTGAATTAAGAAGCTTTACTGAACGTCTAAGCTGGAAGTTAATCACTGGGTACATTGGAGGGAGGTACGCGGCAAAGTTGAATAGCAGGCAGAAGCCAGAGCGAAAACTGCTAAGTCCAGGCCCCGGGCCTGGGCGACACGGAGGTCCGCCCCGCGACTGCTAGGACGCGCCAACTGTCGGATCTCCCCGAGCGGGTGGCGTGCCGCGACTTATATACCCTCGTGGGCACCCGCGTCGGCACCGCCCTTCCGGCCGCTCCTTGTGACCATATAAGGCAAGGTATGCGCACGTCCGAAGCCCCTCGGCTTCCAGAAGCTTCCCACGTGAGGCCATGTGACGCCTCCCTGTTCTTTGTGTGAGCTTCCTGCCACACCTCAGCCAACGCCCTTCCTGAGGCGTCGCCTTTGTACCAAGCGTACTTTCTACCGAAATTATTCGTTCTGGCTTCTGTTAATTACATTTCTGACATTGCGAATTTTAAATACGCGACACCTCCCCCCCATAGGGAAAAATTTGTAGGCGCTGCCCTCAGCGACTACAAAATTTTTTTGTACAAGAATTTTAAGCGTTACATAATAAAGCAGTCTTTTCCTGAAAGAACACAAGAAAATACTTTGTACTTCCACTTTCACATGACTATCACATATCTATAATCTCAAGTACAATCTCTTTAGAATCCTTTAGACTTTTACATCATTTGTTAGTAGTCCAAGATGAAATAAACACGTATGTATACACTTACATTGCTTACTTTACATTTCACATGGGTTTATACAAGAATTTTAAGACCACAACTTATGTAGATACTTTTTCTTTAGTACACAACATTGTCATTTTATCGTCTATCTTCCACAAAGAATAATTTTACATTAAACTTTATGATGACACACCATTGTTACTCCTCAATTCTGGATATATTCATTTACAGTTAATTCTACAATAAATTCATGACCGCATTACAATTTTATCAATAAACTTTTACAATACCTTTCACTCTTACTTTACAACATGTTGCAACTTTAATTTTTACCGTCTGTCTGTTTTTGTTATTACACGTGATGGTGTTGCTCTATCTTCTCTTACGTATCGAGCATCACTTTGGACTGGTCTAGCAGGCACAAAGGTTCTGTCAAGCACTATATCATCACTGTCGGTAGACATCCTTCGACTAGGATGATATCTGACTACGGATCTGTCTGGGCACTGGTTAACAATAGTGTTTTAACACATATTTTTCTGCAGCAATCGTCACCCATTGTTTTAAATACAAATTTAAAACAATCTTTACAACATTTGCAATACCTGCATATACAACATATAATCACTATAATCACAACACTAGACCCTATGTAACTCAATAAAGAAAAGTGATATATGGGTAAATTACTAAAGACAGTTCTTCCTTGATACTCTATTTCGTCTTTCAGTTCATCCAACTTATGACCAGCCGCTGTTAGGTCATCTAACTGCCTACCTACCGAATAGATTGGCAAATCTAACTTCAGTTCACTTATATTTCTTTTCTCGTTGTTTACTATGCAGCAGTCTAATTCCAAGGTCATATAGGCACAATATCACTACTCTGGACAACCGTTCGGATTACATGGTCCGATTGTATCACCATTTTAGCGGTGTACCCACGACATTTCCCTAAGAATTTGAACTTTCCTGTTCCTCTGAGCATAAAATCCATGGGTTTTCCTTCGTGACAGATGACGGTAATCCCTTCGTCAACTGGAGCAACAAATAACCATTAATTATTACTTAGAGGTGTCCATAGACTTTCGTTTAATACAATAAGCTTTTGCACGCAGTCTTTAGGAATTTCTCTGATAGGTTGCAGCATTTTAGCCTCACATTGTTCATGATCGTATGTGAACAGAAGGATAAATATCTGTTTGCATATTCTGAGGCTTTGGTCTACTGTTTTGCATTTCAGTTGCTCGCTACTTAACTTCGCGTACTGCCGCTTTGCATCATCAATCAGTAGTAGCTCTTTCTCTGGGGCAATATACATGAATAGATGTTTCGTTCCGTCTACTTCCGACGGCAACGGTAGTAACCTATACAGGTTGTACACATCGTCCTCCACTAGCGGAATATTTAACACGTAACCCAAGATGTTACCAGCTATGAAAACATCTAGATCAATGATTCTGATCAACCGGTATCCGTTGTCTGCCGTCAGATCTACAGGGAACCGTTTGTCCTTGATATCATCTTTTATCAGCTCAAGATATTTAACTATCTGAACTGGATTGATAAGATGCGGCTCCAGAATACCCTTCTGTGCATTAACTATCGCCGCTATTAGCATATCGTATTCCCGCTCTAATTCGTTGAAAATTCCCATTAGTTGTATCAATTGCTCATTGAGAGTGATCAATATTACAGCCCTCTGCAACCGTCTATCAGTACTATTTTCATATTCTACTATGTGTTTGCTCAATTGTTTCATACCATTCGTGATAATTTCTTCGTTCTTTGCTATGGAGTTAACCGTTTGATTAAAACTAGTTAAAGTTGCTTTAACTATGGTAACTTGCTCCTTTGAAAGTCTGAGAAGCTGCTTTTGTTCTGCTTCTAGTACATCTATCTTAGCTTTAAAGTATGTGGCGTCATCCTCATCTAATGTTCCGAACAGTATTTTACTTACTTCCCCTACAAAGTTCAGAATCCCTCGCTTCATTATATGGGACTCATGTCGTGCTAACTGTCCAATTAGACTCTCCGCTTTTTCGATTTTGCCAATGTGCCAGTGTAGTGCAAGGCTTGCACTTTTGCATTCTGTTGTGCTCATATTTAGTAACGCCAATCTCTCAGAGCAATAGACATTTGCTCGCCTCGCAAGAACCTTCGTGTTTTCAAATTTCTCTTTCAATTCCATTAAATTGAAGTAACTCACAATGCGCCAAGTTACGCTGTAGACTTTCACTTTTCCCATATTATCGTAATAGAGTCCGGGTGACGACTGGACGTTCGTTATCTGGGTGTAAGGTTCTTGTTTTGCTGGCTCGATGCACAGGAGCAGCAGGATAACACCCATGATGTAGCCCGACACCGACATCTGGAATTAGAAAAATTCCTTCAGTCTGTTGGCATGAACCGTGAGGTACTTATTTCTCTTTAAACATATTACTACATTGGGTCCTTTCGTTCGCACTACTGTGAAAGGACCTCGCCACTGTGTGTCTAACTTCCGCGACCTGCCTCGTCGAACACTCTCGTCGTACAGCAAGACCTTGTCACCATGACGAAATTGTTTTGGATTCTGTGTTCGATCGTAGTATTCTTTATTCTTTATTTTACAGTCCGCATTCTGCTGCCTTGCACAATGATGCATCTCTTGCATGCGCTCTCTCAGTTCTGCCACATAATCATCGTAATTGTATAGTAGTCCAGCTGGATCTTTTTGTAGTATCCCTGGAATATTACATACCCGACCAAAGAATAATTCGTGTGGTGTGTACCCTGTTGCGCGGTGAGGTGTCGTATTGTACACAAAAACGGCATGCCTAACCCAGTCGTCCCAATATCTCTGGGATCTATTCACGAAATGGCGCAACATCTCTGTCAACGTTCGATGCGACCTTTCTAGAGCTCCATTTGATTGGGGATGGTAGCTCGTTGTCTGTATTTTTTCTATTCGTAAAAGTTTACAGACTCTTTTCATTGTTTCGCTAACGAAGTTACTTCCCATATCACTTAGTAACGCAGATGGGATTCCGTACCTCAATATTATCTGTTCAACTAATACTCGCGCTACTGTGTCAGCGTCTTGTCGGTCTATTGGTTCAGCAACTATAAACTTGGTCAGAGCATCTTGAAATGTGAGAATATATTTGTTTCCTTTGTCAGTTTGGGTCAACGGACCTACTAAATCAATATCACACCGTTCGAAAACATGTTCTGGTGTTTTCGTGATCTCCAATGGCATTTTATGTGTTTCCTTGTGAGCTTGTTCTTTTGACAACTCTCACACCTTCGGATATACTCCTCGATATCCTTTTTCATACCGTTCCATATCCGGTATTTTTTGATTCGTTCATACGTCCGTCCTATGCCCTGATGGCCTCCAATTGGAGAATCGTGAAACTGTTTAAGTATGGTAGCTTTTTCTTGGTCACTAATATCGTCTGCCTCTCTTGGCTCCGCTACCCCGCGTCCTTGACTATGCTCTTCACAGTCGTGACTGACACACTGTCGAGAACAGTCCTCTACTGTTCTCGGATCAGCTGTTCGGTGCGCGGCGTCCTCGGCCGCCTCGCCTGCCGCCTGCTCACTTGAGTCAACAGCCCGGCTGTCGTCACCCCCTTGAGGCTCTCCGACCGTCTCCACGGCCTCCGGATCGGCCGGGTCCTGACCTGGGCTACCGTCGCCTTCCGGTTGCTCCCCCGCCGCCCTGACCTCTCTCACTCTCGAGAGTGCGTCGGCGACTTGATTCCGTTTGCCACTCTTATACAGGATCCGATAGTCGTACTCTTCCAACTTTAGCCTGAATTTCATCAATATAGATGAAGGGTCTGATATACTGCCTACCCATGTTAATGGCTTATGATCTGTAAATATCATAAACTTTCTGCCAAATACGTAGGGTCTGAAGTACTTTACGGCCCAACAAATGGCCAACATCTCCCTTTCAATTGTGCTGTACCCTCTTTCCGCTTTATTCAGCGTTCTCGAGGCGTATGCAACAGGTAAGTCGCTTCCGACTTTTCCTTGACTTAGCACAGCTCTGATCGAAGTTTGGGATGCGTCTGTAGTGATAATAAAATCTTTATCAAAGTCCGGATACTGCAATATAGGTGGACTAATCAGCTTTTCTTTCAAGTGCTGAAAAGCGTTTTCTTGTTCAACACCCCAGGTGTATGGGACTTCTTTCTTCAGCAACTCATGCAATGGTTTAGCAATATTGCTGAAATTGCTTAGGAAACGCCGGTAGTATCCCACGAGACGTAAATACGCCTTTAGCTCCTTTGTTGTTCTAGATTGGGGATACTCCTTTATTACTTTGACTTTCTCTGGGTCTGGCTTCCATCCTTCAGCCGATAAAATGTGACCCAAGTAGCAAACTTCTCTTCGCAAAAACTCACACTTGTCCACCTGCAACTTCAAAGTGTGCCGTCTGAGTCTCTCAAATACTTCTGTCAGCCGCACATTGTGTTCCTCTAATGAGGGTCCAAATATCACCACATCATCCAAATATATAAATAACTTATCGCCTTGTAACCCTGTCAAAACAGAATTCATTAACTTCTGAAAAGTACTAGGAGCTGTCTTTAGACCCATAGGCATTCGTTTGTATTCGTAGTGTTCATAAGGCGTGCTGAACGCCGTCTTCTCTCGATCCTTCTCGTCTAATAAGACCTGGCTAAATCCAGGGTCGAGAAGTATTTGGCTTTGCCTAGACCATCAAGAATTTCGTCTATTCTTGACAACGGATTAACTGAATTTAGCGATATTTCATTCAGTTTTCGGTAGTCCGCGACTATATGCCATTTTTGCTTTCCGCTAGCATCCTTTTTCTTTGGCAGGAGTGTTAGTGGAAAGTTCCAGCCACTTTTGCTGGGGACTATGATGTCATCGACTAACATCTTTTCGATATCCCGCTGGAGCACCTCTTTTTGGGCTTGAGGTATGCGGTAGGGTCGCGAACATATGACTCTACCTTCTGCTTCCGGGAGCAATTTTATTTCGTGCCTAATGCTATCGGTGTATGATAGTTTATCTCCAGGCAAGTGGAAGACATAACTGTACATGGTACAAATCTCGATAATTGCCGCTTTCTCTTCTTCATTCAAATGACTCAACCGTATATTCTCCTTCAATGTACTTATTCTTGCCATTAACTGCGGTTTTTCTTTACTGATATGGTTCACTCTACGTGTCTCCGTTGCCAACTCCAACGTTGGAACTGCTTCTGCTACCACTAGTGGACACTCTAGTGATACACTTTCCTCTGTAGTGTTCAGTACACTCGTTATACATTTTCCCGAATCTATTCGGACTAACGCCTCAGGTAGATAAACACCCTCCGTTATCTCCTGTTTCGGAATGATAGCCTCGCTCATTCCGTTCGCTACTACGGTATTCTGCACACTCGTTCCTCTCGAGGACCTACTGTTATTCTCGTCACAATAACTGTCTTGCGACAATTTTTGTTCTCTCCTGTAACCGCAATTGTCTGATTCCTCCTTTCCTCGAAATTCTGTTTGCCGCTCTTTTTTGACCTTGCCTGAGTACATATTTCTCGTTTGTCGAAACTTTTTCCCGCTAGCTGTCTAGCGCTTTCTGTGCGGATATCACCCTGTGACTCCGTCTTCTGATTCGGCCGCGTCTTTCGTTGTGTGACAGAGCTTCTTCTGAATGATCCTACCTTTTCGCTTATTCCCACGTCGGTATAAGCAAGTCCCTGACTTTTAGAACCTAACTGCACAGTTCGGAGCTCGCACTCTCGCTCCGTCTTCATCTCCATCTGTTCTCCACGGATCCACAGGCTTCCGGTGCCGTAGTCTATTACGACTTCATTTTCTTTGAAAAAGTCTCGGCCTACCAACCCGTCAAACGGAAGATCGACATCTTCCCCAATTACGTGAAAGCAGTGCCTCACATGCATCCCGCTTTCCGTTAGTAACCCGAGAGTTACAGTTCCCTCAGTTCTCGCCACGGTATTAGCGATTCCCCGAATCCTAATACCATTTGCCTTATTAAAACTTCTGTCACTCCTTAAACTATTTCTTCGGATCAAACTTACCTGCGCTCCACTATCAACGAGAAACTTCAGACGATTATCCGTGCCTTCCAGGCATTCCATTTCAATAAATTCATTTCTGTTTTCGCAGCCGACAGTTAATATTTTTCCTGGCAAGGCGCAAGGCGACTGCCTTCTCACGCCTCTATTTAGTTTTCCTGATTTTTATACCTCCTCGGTGTGTTCCGTGCCTGGCTAGCTTTCTCCGGACAGTTTCTAGCAAAATGGCCTGTTCTATTGCAGTTATAACATGCCCCCGTCTGCGATTGCGCACATGGTCCATTGTGGCTTGCTTTGCTACACCGCGAACACTTCCCCAGTCGGAACGTGCCCATTTCTTTCCCGTTTCCTGTATTCTCTGTACCCACAGGTCCTACCTTCCGTATTCTTTTGGGTAATTTACAGTCTCGTGCCATGTGGCCTAGCTTCCCACAGACGAAACACTTTGTGGCCTTCTTTTCGTTCCGCAGCGCCGCTGCACTGCCTCGCGTGACCATCTTTTCACGCCCAGAAGCTATCGCACTTTCCTCTGTCAGAGCGATTTCTATAGCTTCGGCCAAAGTTAACTGTTCACCCCGTGCACGTAGTATAGTTTTTATTCTTTCATCGTAAATGCCCTGAATAAAAACAGCTCTACTCAGCTTCCATATGAGTGCAAGACTGCCTTCCAATTCAGACGCGCGCATGGTGCCTCGAACTGCTTCCCTAAAGTGATGCTGCATAGTATCCAACCTCGACCCCCATTGTGCAATGCTTTGCCCTCTTTCTTGGCGACTTGCAAACAATTGGCATGCATAGAAATCGAGTGTCCTTTTACTGGCATAGTTCTCGACAAGTATGGCACGAACATCTTGCCATGTGGCTGTCAGATCACGAACTAATAACTTGCTACGTGCTGAGCCAATTATTTTAGTTTTAACAAATTTTAATAATATCTCATGCTGTACTGGATTGATGAGCTCGAAAGCGATATCACAATTATCAAGAAATTCATTTAGAGTATTTTTAGTACCGTCAAAAGACTGAGGTATTATTTTGAGTGCTTCAGATACGCTAATGAAATTCCTAATGGGTGACTCTTGCGCATCAGTGCTAGTGCTGGATACGTTCTCCCTGTCGGTCGACATGCCTGCTCTCGAGTGCTGCCGCAGGAGCCGCCGCGCGCCCCTGGCCGCCGTCCGTCGCCGCCGCCGCCGCCGTCGAGCAGCTGCTGACGTGCCCGCCTTCCGCTACCGGTTGCCGGCCGCCCCACGAGCCGCTGCGCCCGCACCGCTTGCCGCTGCTGCCGGCCGCCCGCCCCGCGCCGCCTCTGGGAGGTCCGCCTCGGCCGCCGGCGCCGCCTGTCCGCTGCTACTGGCCGCCTTCCGTGTTGTCTTCCCGGTCCCCAAGGCACCGTTCTAGAGCGGGACTGGGCCTGGCTTCTTCTTTCTTCTGCCATCGCCTTCCGTTCCCGGGTGCGAACTATCGAAACGACCCGTTGTCTCCGTGAGAGCAAGGTGACTTCTCGCTCTCCTGGCTACTGGCTCTGCCGCTGGCCTGCGTACTACTGTTCAAGTGTTGCAAAAATAGTTTTCAAAGCCGTTCCGCCGTTTTGCGTGACGTTGGGCTGAGTAGGTTCGATATTCCAGAGAGGTGACCTATTCCGATAACTCGAAGCATTACAAAAAGCTATTCCACGAATAACCCCACATAACTGGAACCAAATTTATTCTCCTCTATGTCGCGTCCCGAGCGGTGTAGACGTTTACTGACACTAGGGAGTTGAGCTGGTCCGTTCAGTCAGCAATCGTGGAGAGGCTAACTGAAGGATAATTAAGAGTTTCGGAACTCGGTCGGGAATATGAACAAAAAGAAGTTAATACTTGAATTAAGAAGCTTTATTGAACGTCTAAGCTGGAAGTTAATCACTGGGTACATTGGAGGGAGGTACGCGGCTAAGTTGAATAGCAGGCAGAAGCCAGAGCGAAAACTGCTAAGTCCAGGCCCCGGGCCTGGGCGACACGGAGGTCCGCCCCGCGACTGCTAGGACGCGCCAACTGTCGGATCTCCCCGAGCGGGTGGCGTGCCGCGACTTATATACCCTCATGGGCACCCGCGTCGGCACCTTCCAAGGCATCACTGCTTCCATGCCAAGACTTGTTGCCGATGTTATCTGTTGAAAGGTGGATGTAAAGGATGTAAGGTCGGTGGTTTTCATTATTTAGCTGACCAGTGCATGCAATTTTTACACTGGGGAAGGAGGACATGAACTGAAAGAGACGTGAAAGAAGAGATCGTAAGGTTTTGGGTGAAAGGAGACGAGTCGAGAGAAGGTATGAGCAGAGAGAGGAGAGAGTAGGAAACTGTCAGTGGGATGATGATATGGATTGAGAGAAAGTGAGGGCAGGAAAGGATAGAAAGATGAAAGAGGGACGACTGGGTGTTGTGCCAGGACTATACACCAGTGGAGCATGTTACTGCACTGCTGACTATCGGGATTCGCATAACTGCAGGTATTATGCCAAAACAGATACGTGTGTATGTACCGGATGATCAAAAAGTCAGTATAAATTTGAAAACTTAACAAATCACGGAATAATGTAGATAGAGAGGTAAAAATTGACTCCGGCCGCGGTGGCCGAGGTGACTAAGGCGTTCCAGTCACGGTATGCACGGCCACTACGGTCGGGGGTTCGAATCCCCCCTCGGGCATGGATATTTGTGCCGTCCTAGTTCGTAAGTAGTTCATATGTAGTTTGTAAGTTTAGGGACTGATGACCCCGTAGTTAAGTCCCATAGACTATACAAACATTTGAACATTTGAATATCCATGACCGAGGGGGATTCGAACTCCCGACCGCAGTGGCCGTGCAGACCGTGACTGGCGCGCCTCAGTTCCCTCGGCCACCGCGATAAATTCCACAGTTACGATATATATATATATATATATATATATATAGAGAGAGAGAGAGAGAGAGAGAGAGAGAGAGAGAGAGAGAGTACTCACTACTCAGAGCAAAGAGAAAGAATAATTCCATTGAGACATGAACAAACAACTAACGACGTAGACACAGGCAACGCAGACCCTGGGAAACGAACAACGGTCCTGACAAATTCACACACACAAATTTGCGGAGCAGGCTTTATCAGTCACTTATTTACTCCACGACAAGTGCAGGCACCCTCGCGATGGTGTAGGAGGAGGGCGTCAACCAAGGCCCGGAAACGTTTCATACGTTCTAGAGGAAGAGCAGCTGGATCGACGCGAGGCGCAGCCGGGGCTGAGTGCAAAGAACTCTAGCAGTTGTTGATAGCTCCGACGCTTGGCGAGGAACGGACGCTAGGGGTGTCGCACGGCCGCTAGGAACGCGACCACGTAGCCGGGAGACGAGGTAAACAGCCCGCGCGAGGAGCTGTTATAACTTGGCAGAAAAGCCTCTCCTGGCCAACCTCTTCAGCTCAAGGCTTGCATGGCTCCCCACGGACAGAGTGCCACCCAGAACAACTTCGATGCACACGCCGGACCCAGCCACAAACGGCCCCTTAATCAAAATAACTCGACCCTGGCGAAGCCATGCATCTATGAAAGTCACTGCCTTATACCCTCTCCGTCCCCAACTGCCTCGGCGCGCCACCGTAGCGCCACCCACAGTAAAGAAAACACCAGTCAGAAGAGAATCGACGCGCGATAGATCAAACAGCGCCACGAGCGGTGGACGCACAGAGAGATCGATGGTACTTACGCCAGGAACTAAATCGAGGACAAGGCCAATCGAAGAAACAGTAGCCGGAACTGCTTAGTTAAATGTTATTATCTTGAAACGATAAATAGCATTTTCGCTTTTACTTGAGACACATGAACCATAAGTCTTCAAAATGTTCAAATGTTTGTTAAGCTTATGGGTCTTAACTACGGGGTCATCAGTCCCTAAACTTACAAACTACTTATCAACTACCTTATACTAAAGACGGCACAAATATCCATGCCCGAGGGGGGATTCGAACCCCCGACCGTAGTGGCCGTGCAGACCGTGACTGGAGCGCTTCAGTCTCCTCGGCCACTGCGGCCGGCCCTAAGTCTTCAGTGGAAATTTATAACTTCCCGTCTTTTCACAAAGAAAGATGTTCAATGTTTGTAAATCTATCAGATTCCAACTGCTTGGTTATTTGTCTGTACCTTCCAAACTACTTAAAGTAAGTTAAACGAACCTTAGCACAACAAAAAACATCCATGCCAGAGGGGGGACTCGAACTCCCGACGGCGCACGACCGCGCGCATCGCAACACGGTGCCCCAGTACGCACGGCTAATGTGCCGCGGCTTTCACAAACACTTACATTGACGACAGACTTCATTAATCTTTATAGATGGCGAAGTAAAAGTAATTTCAGATTGTTCCACGGTTTACATCTGTTGTGACACATGCCCATTAAGTCATAAGCAGGTCTCCATACAAGTCTGCGCAAAGTAAAGAGCCACACGGCGTGGTAGCTGAGGGTAAACATATGAGGTCGCTCCCATCAGTCACCAAGCCCCTTAGAGACTTAGTTTGCGCGGAGAGCATGCGTCCCTACAAATGGCGACCATCAATTTCGAGAACTGTTGCGCCACGTCTCTTCTAAGACATGGTGGGGGCTTGTGTCAGACTGTACATGGACAGTGCCACTACGCTTGACTCTTTCTACTGTCGTTCCAGCTGTCAAACGTAAAATTTTACACAGAAGTTGCACTGTTATATTACTATGTAAATATGAATTAAACACGCTGAGGATTGTATAAACATACTATTCATTGTGTTTAATCATGTATGGTAGAACATTACAAACAATAAAGTAACTACACATATCGGCACATGTGATAGATATAGAATGTAAATTCCACCAGTGTCAAGCTGGGGCGAGTCGCTAGTGATATACATATTTCTAATACCCTTTCACTGATGTGCACCTGTCCATCGCCATATGTTGAGCTGTTTGTGCACAGCAGAAACAATGTGGTTTTGACGTGAAACACTCGCCGAGATATGTTCCGAGCATATTTCGATCTTGAAAGGATATTCCTTAAAGTTGTTTGATAGAGAGCGTAGAAGAAGAAAATATGAGGGTTTAATATCAAGTGAAGCCTGGAAGACTTGTCAACTCAACAGCTGTATAGCAAATTTTTGTGATTGTAGCATAGAGCATGCAGTAATCACACATTCGTTCTTGGAATCATCCATACTGCGCACAAATGTAGTACGATCGTGAAAAATCACGCCTGTCAGTTGTTGACTATCATGAAGACGATAAAATTGATAATTGTCGAAAACGATTTTCATCAATTCCCAGTGGCCTTTCTGTACGTGGAGAGTGATCACGGCCACATTGACCCTCCTTTCAACGAGGTAACCGTTTTCCTTCAGACGTATGCGAACACTCAGAATGGTGCTGCCATCGACGACTCCTATATAAGACACTGGCTGCAACCCCGGCGTTTCCCGGGTGTTTATTTATCCTACACTATCGTAGTCCAGACCCCTCTCCCCCCTCTCTGCATCCACCTCTTTCTCTCCGATCTCTCTGTTTTTTTCCAGCTTTCCCTCTCTCGGTAGAGTTTCCTGCAAGATACCCTCTGCCGTGTACCATACAAACATTTATGTATCCAGTGATCTTACTCCTGGTTTAAAGGTCATTTGTGCAAAAATTCATAACGATTGGAGCAAAACAATTCATTTTGTAAAATTCCGTAAGTTGAGTACCCTCCACCATGCACAGAAAGAAATTTTATATAGACAGTGACATTCCTTTTGGCAAAATTTCATCAATACCTGAACAAAAATATAGATTTCTATTCAATAGAAAGGCAGGGTCACATTGAAAAACGCACTTTGTTACTCTCAGATATTTCAGTTTATTTTTATAACCCTTGTTATAAAAAAAGATAAAAATCTACATATATCTATGAAATCCGTCGAACCATTTTCAAGTTATGGCGCGACCAAGGTATTTAGGGATTCATTTTTATTTTGAAAATTACAGACTCCCAACCACCTTATGAAACTTACGGTAGACGGTGACCTTCCTATTGTTTTGAACGTCAAGCGTGCGAATTTCGTAAGGATCAGAATGAAAGTGTAGATTTTGTGAGTCTGTAGAAGTATGCTCCGCCTTGTACCTATCACATAATACTTTCTTAGCTGCAGAATACTTTCTTAGCTGACGTTTTCTACCTATAAACTCCATTCCTGGTAAATTTCAGCTTCAGAAGTGAAGTAGTTTTAGAAATTTCGCGTTTGGTGAGTGAATGAATGCCATTTCGCTTTCATGTAGATAGAGATTAAGAAAAGAGATTGCTTGAATTTGGATGCAAGAGAATTAAGGGAGACTTGCAGACAAAAGTAAATAATAACATGCTTAATGATAACTTCATTTGATACAAGGTCATGCCTGATGCGACAGTTTTACGGCATCTACAGCGAAAATGTTGTGAGTGGTAGACTTCTTTCCGTTTCACCATTATGTGTGTGTGTGTGTGGGGGGGGGGGGGGGGGTGTTAGTTACAAAACGCTTTATAAACGTCAGAAATTCCATGTAAACTTTGTATCAGGTCCCCAACAACCAATATTCGAATAATTGACGCATAAATCTGGGTAATCTCACCCGGTTGCCTCTCATTATTTATCACATCATATCTCCTGACCTATGAGTCGTGCTCTTTTGTTTATGAGTCAGGAACCTTCGTGGGCGTACGGTAAACAGTTCACCATATTTCATTGCAAGCGAATGAATAGTTTATGAACAAATAGACGACATACAGACAAACACACACACACACACACACACACACACACACACACACACACACACTATATATATATATATATATATATATATATATATATATATATATATATATATATGTGTGTGTGTGTGTGTGTGTGTGTGTGTGTGTGTGTGTGTGTGGCGCAGACGTTGGATCGCTCACAGCTGCTGCACTAGCAGCTTATCACGATTCAAATGAGTTTGAACATGGTGTTACTAGTCAGCGCCGAGAGACGGGACACGGCATTTGCGAGGAAGCGATGAGGTGGGGGTTTCCCTGTACGACCATTTCAGGAGTGCACCGCAGATATCGGGAATACAGTATAACATCAAATATCCTATATAACTGCGGCCGGAGAAAGATGCAGCAAAAAAGGGACCAAAGGAGACTGAAGAGAATCGTTCTACGCGACAGAAGTTCAACACTTCCGAAAACTGCTGTGGATTTCAGTGCTGTGCCATCAAAAGCCTCATCGAGCGAAACATTCAACTAAACATCATCAACAAGTCCTTACAGATCCTAATGGCCACTCGTGTACGCTTGCCGACTGTACACCACAATGCTTTACCCCTCTCCTGGGCCCTTCAAACAGACAATGAACTGTGATTCCTTAATTTCTCCTAGCGAATAACAACTTCGAAAAACCTATGGGTATGGTGCCACGTATCAAAATCGACGACGGTCGATATTTCGGCAGGAGACCACCCTGCCATTTTCAAGGCGAAACTGCAGTGAGGGAGCAATGTGCAACGATCTTTAAAATCTCGGTTTTCAATGTGTAAACAGGAAAGACAACACACACCGAGCAAGCAAGCACACAACGCCAACAAGACCAAAGATGAAAATGGTCAGGATATCGATAATAAGCATCAGTTCTCGACAAATGAGGTCGGATTAGTTTTGCCCCTCTGTTTTTTGACAAGTGAGAGAGCAGTATCCCAAGCGGAATTTAAGCAGAACCCTCCATCTCTATTCATAAGTTTGTCACCTAGTTTCATTTCTATCGCTTCCTGTATAACACAGTCACAGTAGTTGGAAGTGCATGCCAGAATTTCCGTTTTGTTGTATTCCATAGGGTGACCTGTGTCAAGACAGTGTTCGACCACAGCAGATTTGTTTGGCTGTTGTAAACGTGTGTGACGTTTATGCTCAATACAACGGTCCTTAACAGTCCTAATAGTTTGACCAACATATGACATGCCACAGCTACATGGGATGCGGTAGAAACCCGCCTTGCGCAAACCGAGATCGTCCTTAACGGATCCCAGCAGTGCCTTAATTTTAAAAGGTGGACGAAACGCACATTTGTTACATTGTTTTTACGAAAAATGCGGCCAATCGTGTTGGCATGCTGCTCTCTCACTTCTCAAAAAGCAGAGGGACAAAACTAATCCGACCTCATCCGACGAGAATTGATGTACATTATCGATATTCTGACGGGTTTCACCGTTGGTCGTGTCGGTGCTGTGTGCTTGTTTGCTCGGTGTGTGTTGTCTTTCCTGTTTACTCATTGAAAACCGAGGTTTTAAAGATCGTTACACATTGCTTCCTCACTGCAGTTTTGCCTTGAAAATGGCAGGGTGGTCTCCTGCCGAAATATAGGCCGTCATCGATTTTGATACCTGGCAGCATATCCGTAAGTTTTTCGAAGACAATGAACTGTTAATGACTAGAAACATGTATCGAAGTCTGATGAATCTCGTTTGCAGTTGTATCGAGCGGATGAACGTGTAGGGTATGGAGAAATGGCATGAATTCGTAGAACCTGAATGTCAGCAGGGACTGTTCAATATGACGGAGGCTCTGTAATCGTGTGTGGCTTATCGAGCTGGAGTGATATGAAACCCAGCAGGACAGTGGGACACCCCCACAAGTCCAGCATTATAACTTTAATTGGTGGTGACTTTAACTTATCTTCAATATGTTGGCAAAAATACATATTCAGAACTAGAGTTAAGCTTAAGGCATAGTCCGAAACTGTGCTAAACGCATTCTCCGAAAATTATCTCGAGCAATTATTTCGCGAACCCACTAGAATAGTAACTGGTTGTGAGAACATACTTCCCTCCTAGCAACAAATAATGCAGAGCTAATAAAGAGAATCAAAACAGACACAAGGACTAGTCGACATAGAGGTGTCGTAGCGAGACTGAATGTCGCACTTTCCAAATTCATCAAACTTGTAAAAAAATTATATTTATGAAAAGAATTCAGGTAAAAATTTGATTAACACTTTCCTGAGTGAGAATCTCCAGTCTTTCGAAACTAACAATGTGAGAGCAGATAACAAGTGGCTAACATTCCAGGAATTAAATCGACAACCATTGACATATTTATACCAACCAAATTAATAGAACAGTTGGCTTTGTACACAATAGATGTTAGATCACTCTTAAATAAAATTAAAATAAAGCATGCAAAATTTAAACACACAAGATTGATAATCTTTTACAGGAACTAGAAATTTAGCTCCAATTTCAATGCGAGAAGCTAACAACAGTTACCACAACGAAACCCTGGCTCGTAATTTCGTAGAGAATCCCAAGAAACTATAATCATATGTAACGTATACTAGTGGTACAGCAATACCTTTATTACGCGATAACAACGGTGATGCTACTGGTGACAGTTCTGCTAAAGCAGAATTGCTTAACACAGCTTTCCGAAATTCAGTCACTAGAGAGAATGAAGCTGGGGTTCTTTGCAGCTGTTGTAACAAGTGGTTTCATTGCAGTGGAATGAAGCGGCGTCGTAATCTCTCTTCCTTTCTTTTGCAAAGAATGTTCAAGAGACAGGAAAATAGTTTAACAGGAGGGGAAGATTAGAGGTCTGTTACGGGCGATCTTATGAGGTTAAGCAGGGACAAGTGTGAACAGAGGTGGGAAGTGGTAGCAGAGAGATTATAGTGTCTGGCAGCTTCACAATTGGCACAACCAATGCATTTGCCTTGCTACCACAGTTAAGTGAGGTAGGGGCTTCTATAGAAGTAGGTGTAGCTAAGAAGCAAGAGACTTTCACTAGGAAACCAACTGTTTCAAAACGAGTATAAAGTAGGAAGAAATTTATGTTGCTAGGAAGTAGCCATGGAAGTGGCAAAGGCCAGATTTTTAAGCAAAAATTAGGTAATAGGTATCAGGTCACAAACGTCTTAAAGCGCAGAGCAGGTCTTAGAGAGGTGATAGCGTTCCTTTTGTAAGGGATTCACAAAATAGGATCATGTGTTGGTAGTGGGTAGAGCGGGAAATAGTATTGATAGGGATCAGGGCTACAGTATTGAGTGTGACCTGGTTAAAATAACTTCTGCAACGACCCAAAGAAATGTTGGACAGATGCCTACTTTTGTGTGGTATGATCGATCCAAGATGAACTGCTCTGTCAGGAGGGTCAACATGTAGCTCGATCAGCAGCTTAGGGCAGCTACTCTGTCAGATATGGGTTTGGTATCTGTTGATGCTATTGGTAGGTGGGTTTTCACTATGCATAGCATGCATCTCAATAGGAAATGGAAGTGGAAACTATTTTGATACCAAAATCCTTAAGGGAGAAGGCTACAGTCCATGGAAGTACCTCTCTTTTTGGGCTACGACCAGTGTCCAGTTTGAAGCTCACGCAGGCAGATGTTAAAGATGTTAAAAATCACAAGATTCCCAGGAAAATGAAGTAAAAAATAATGTTTGCATTTTCAGCAGAATATTGAGGAATTAATGAATAAAGCATATGAACTTGTGTTTTTTTAGATGATATAGAAACTGAAAATGTAATAAATATACTATGCCTGTCTAATCATCACATTGTTACTGATATGGAAAAGATGAATGTCAGTGGATATAAAACTAGCTACCCATGTAAGTAGTGATAATAAGGTAAGAGGAGGAGTTGCCATACATGTCAATGCTATTAGTGTATAAAATATTTTGGAAATATAATGTTTGGTGTAGAGGAACTTATTGAAGCATGTGCCTGTCATCTTAAACTCAATGATAACTCTCTTACAATTGTAACAGTTTATAGGTCTCCTTCGTGAATATTCGAATAATTTCTAGAAAATATAGATGTCTTCTTGTGCTGTCAGTCAGATAGGGGGAAGGAAATTATTATTTGTGGTGATTTCAGTGTTGATACAGTGAATGAGTGAAGAGTGTAATAGAAAGAATGACCTGGAAGTCTTAGTCGGCTCCTTCAATTTGTCATCCGTTATTGATTTTCCTACTCTGGTGGTAAAGGACAACAGCACAGAGGATAGATAACATTTTTATTGACCAAGATATGTTTATCAACGGCTTGTCCCATTGAGAATGGTGTTTCTGATCATGGTGCATACCTAGTTACAGTATATGACATAGCTCCGTTTAGTAATTCGAAACAATAGCCCAGACTTGTACACTCAATCAATGATTTAACAACTAGCAATTTCAGAGACAGTCTACAGCAGTTGCGTTGCCATAATGTTTATAATAAACCGTATTAAAATTTAAAGTATAACTTACTTCATGATACATTTGTAAGGGTATTTGAAAACTGTTTCCTCGGGAAAATTGTTAAACATAATTGTAAGACAACATGCAAAGAAACCATAACTTTCTAAAGGAACAGCCGGCCACGGTGGCCGAGCGGTCTGCGGCGCGCCAATTACAGTCTACACGGCCGCTACGGTCTGGGGTTCGAATCCCCCCTGGGGCATGGATTTTGTGTCGTCTTTAGTATAAGGTAGTTCATAAGTAGTTTGTAAGTTTAGGGACAGATAACTCCCTTAAGCTTAACAAACATTTGAATATTCTAAAGGAACATAAATAATCGGAAAAGGAAACTGTATCTATTCGCAAGAAAGAGTAATGACCCACAGACAATAAAATATTATAAAAACTAATGTGCTACAGTACTAAAATTTATTAAAAAGTCCAGAAGCACATGCATCATGTCTCAGATTAGTTCCTCTCATAAAAAAAAATTAAAACAATATGGAATATTATTGAAATGGAGGTAGGCTAACCGAAAGTACAGGAAGGCGGTATTACTATCAAAACAAATGAAAAGTTTACTAATATAAAGTCAGAAGTTGAAAACATTGTAATGATTATTTTTTAAATGTTGTGCAGAAAATAGAATATAAATGTTCATTGGAAGTAGCGAGGTAGTTAATGGAACAAGGCATACCCACACCATTCGATAGAACTGAAATTCCATCCACCTCTCCATCTGAAATTACGAAAATAATAAACTCTCCCAAGAGTAAAAGCTCACATAGAATTGATGGCATTTCCAGCAGGGTATTAAAAGCTTGTTCCCAAGAGATAAGTAGGATTCTTAGCCGCATATGTAATAGCTCTAAAAGCATGTCATTTTCCCTGATAGACTGAAATGTGCTATCGTTAAACCATTGAATAAAAAAGAGGACCCGTCTGATGTCGACAGCTATCGCCCAATCTTACTTCTGACAGCTTTGTCAAAAATTCTGAAAAAAGTGATTTAGTCTCGAGTAGCTTCACATATTAGTACAAATAAACTTCTAACAAATTGTTAGTTTCGTTTTCTGAAAAGGTTTTAAACAGAAAATGCTATATATACTTTCACTTATGAAATATGAAATGCTGTGAATAACCGGATATAGTCCTTTGGGATTTTTGTGATCTCTCAAAGGCATTTGATAGTGCAAATCGTGGAATTTTTCCTAATAAGATTAGGTATTGTGGTATGAATGGCATATCGCACAATCGGTTTAAATCTTACTTAAATGGAAGAGTGCAGAAATTTGAAATAATCAGATCACATAATATGCAAAAAACAGATGATTCCACTAATTAGGGAGCTATCAAAAATGGGAGCTCACAAGGTTTTGCACTGAGTTCTTTGCTGTTCGTAATATAATTTAATGACTTGCCATTCTGTATACACAAAGATGCTAAAAGCTAGGTCTTTTTGCTGACGATACAAGTACAGCTATCACAACTAACATACAGCAATTAACTGATGAAATTCTAAATGATGTGTTTCAGAAAATTATTAAGTGGTTCTCTACAAACGGACTCCCATAAAACTTTTAAAAACTCAGTATTTACAATTTCATACTGTAAATGGTATGACACCATTAATAAATCTAGACTTTGAAAAAAAATCTTTAGCTAAGTTAGAACATTCATAATTTTTAGCTGTCTGCATTTGTGAGGGACTGAATTGGAAGAAACACATTGAAGACGTGCTGAAATGTTTGGGTTCAGCTGTTTATGCAATATGGGTTTTTGTAAATTTTGGTGATATACATCTCAGTAAATTAGCTTACTATGCCTATTTTTATTCACTAATTTCATACGGCATCATATTCTGGAGCAATTGATTGTTGATTGAGAAAGTATTCATTATACAATAGTGCGTTAATCAGTATAATAGGTATACCCCACGCAAGATCAACCTGCAGACATTTATTTAAGGATCTAGGGTACTTCACAGTAACTTCACAATATATCTATTCACTTATGAAATTTGTAATTAACAATACGACCCACTTCAAAAGTAATAGCAGTGTGCATAGCTACAATACTAGGAGAAAGGGCGATATCATCAATCAAGGTTAAATCTATCTTTGGCTGAGAAATGGGCGAATTATGCTGACACAAAAGTCTCTGGTCATTTACCAACTAGCATCAAAAGTCTGACAGATATCCAACTAGTATTTAAAAAGAAATTAAACGACTTCCTTAATGGCAACTCCTTCTACATATTAGATGCATTTATAGAAAAACTTATTAATTTCGCTAAATAAATGAAATTAAAATGAAAAATCTTTAGAATTTGAGAACCATATAGAGACATATTTTATTAAAGTGACACGTTCCACATCATTGCGAAATGTCATATTTATGATCTATGGAACAAGTATTAATCTAATCTAAGTTTTGCTGTTGGTTCACCTAATAAATGTACTACAAATATATCCTTGCATATTATGTTTATTTTCCCTGAGAATTTCATCTTACAACATTTTTCATTGTCTGGCTCTTTTCTCTGAGTAGATAGATTTCCTAAACTTGTCTTGATATTTTCCTTGCGAACAACGTCATGTTCTATTTGAAAAACTAGAACGACCGAATCCACTTCTTCGCCACCTCTTGCTGTTTTTGTATCTCCTAAAAAGTCTTCCTATTTCTTTAGGCAACTTTCTGCAATTATTAATGTATTCGATCGAATATCCTAGCATTTTAAGTCCCAAACAACTCGCAGACAGTCACAAATATAATGTTTATCAAAATCAAAGTGAATTTAACGAACAGTAATTCGCGTGAAACGAATTTTATGCATATGTATGTAGTACAATTCAGTGACTGTATCCTTTATAGTACGGACAAAACTTCGTTTACGGTCAAAACTGAAAAGTTTTTGTTCATCCCATGACCGGTCTAGTCTACCTTTGGGTGCGCGCATACATTCAGTTACATGTCTTCCTGCTTCTGTTCACTGTTTACATAGAAACAGATAATATATTGACAAAAGCCCAATCAAAACTTTTGATGAACGAGAGCAAGTTAACGCTATCAAACGAACTGTACACTGAAATAATACAGCCCAGACGTATTAGAGTAACTGCCCAATAAAGTAAAAAAGAATGAATGTACAACTTACAGATCAGACTCACAACAATAAATTTATATATTTGCGTTTCATACCAAAAAGCCAAGCTTTCCTATGGGTGTTATAGAGAAATCTTTCAACACCAACAATGAGTCACAACCGAAACTTTGATAAATGCATCTCTTCAACACATTTGAAAGAACGTGCTTACTCATCTAAAGCAGTTGATGATGACTTACAGAAACTGGATATTGCCAACAAGGGAAAGAAAATGGATGTACTTAAAGAGTTTGAAATCCAATTCACAAGATGGCATATTTAATGAACATGTTAAGCTTTTAAACATCACTTACACAGAGAGAATATTGAAGAACAAAAATGAACCTACTGCCTCAAAAAAGATTTAAAAACAAATCATTACTATTTAAATTTACTGGATATCCATTCTATATTATGAATTAATGCGTTACTCCACAATTACACAGTAATTTCTATTTGCAATATTCGTAATATTTGTGGGAATATACGTACTGTCAGTATGTAAGTTCTAAGATAAATGTGTGTGATATCATTGTACTTCCTAGAACTTAGGTTCCTTGATCAGAACAACAGTGCTCAACCAACACAACCTAGAGATAAGACCTCACAACAGGCCGTGCTACGTCACACTGACCAGGCTGCGGCCGCCAGCTGAATGGCTGGCCGCTGGGGCACGCCCACTGCCTCGTAGCGGCCAGCCAGTAAGCTGGCGGCCGCGGGCTGGTCAGTGTGACGTAGCACGGCCTGTTGTGAGGTCTTGTCTCTAGGTGGTGTTGGCTCAACACACCAGACATTGAGCATATCTGCTGTGTCAAGTGGGAGGATTCAATTTAAAATGTTGATATGGCAATTAGAAATTGTGCTTCAGTGTGAAGAAAGATAAAGTATGTAGAAAATGAAATTTTTGGGAATAGATAATGACAAATTTATATCCCAGCAATGGATACATCTGTTACAAGTAAGTACAGTAATATGTTAACACTTTTTATTGAACATTTGTAATCGTTTCACATGTAGATAGTAAATACGAGGCGCGTCCAGAAAGTAAGTTCCGTTTGGTAATAAAATGAAATTGTACACAGGTACAGAAGAAATTTTTATTGCACAAAATTCTACAACTCTTAAACTATACATTTTACTCCATTCCATGATGGTGGTGACTCTTAAACTACTTTTCCACATAACTGCCGAAATTTTGCAGGCATTTTTCATAGCGTGGCACCAGGTTTTGTATACCTTCTTCATAGAAATCTGCCGCCTGTGTCTTCAACCAGTTGGAAACAGTTTCTTTCAGCAAGTCGTCCATAGCGAGAGCACTAATCTTAAACCTACGGTTTTCCTGGATCTTGTCATCAATCGCTTGAACCAGTTCTTCTGTAACCAAGACCGAGCGAGGTGGCGCACTGGTAACGCACTGGACTCGCATTCGGAAGGGTGGTGGTTCAAATCCACCTCCGGCCATCCAGATTTAGGTTTTCCGTGATTTCCCTAAATCACTCCAGGCATATACCGGGATGGTTCCTTTCAAAGGGCACGGCCGATTTCCTTCCTCATCCTAACCCAAAAACTCCGAGCATTAGCTCCGTCTCTAATGGCCAAGTTGTCGATGGGTCGTTAAACCCTAAGCATCCATCCTTCTGTAACCAAAGGTGGACGCCCACTTCGTTCTTCATCGTGCACATCACTACGCCCGCCATTGAACTGTCGGACTCATTTTCTCACCATCGAATCACTCATCGCATTTGGTCCGTAAACATCGCAAATTTGCCGATAAATTCCACTTGGTTTCACTTTCCTCGCATTCAGAAACCGAATCACCGACCTGATTTCACAGGCGGCGGGATTTTCAATCAACGCCGACATTTCAAACAAGCACAACAAGGAGTACTTAACTGACAGCGATCTCCAAATGGCGCACGTTCTTCTCCTTGATACACATCGTCTACAGCCGGCCTCGGTGGCCGCGGGGACTGAGGCGCTCCAGTCACCGTCTGCACGGCCATAAGGTAGTTCGTAAGTAGTTTGTAAGCTTAGGGACTGATGACCCCGTAGTTAAGTCCAAATGTTCAAATGTTTGTATAGTCTATGGGACTTAACTACGGGGTCATCAGTCCCTAAACTTACAAACTACTTATGAACTACTTACAACTAAGGACGGCACAAATATCCATGCCCGAAGGGGAATTCGAACCCCCGACCGTAGTGGCCGTGCAGACTGTGACTGGAGCGCCTCAGTCCCCTCGGCCACCGAGGCCGGCTGTAGACGATGTGTATCAACAAACATTTGAACATTTTGAACATCATCTACAGCGCAAGAGCGGAACTGCAATCGCAGCGCTGCAGCGGAGATAAATTGAAACGGAACGCGCCTCGTATTTAACACGTATTACATATCTTGTAAGCAATGTATTCCAGCAGATACACATGTCAATGAATGTATGACCAACTGAAGAAGGACGCAAGCACGAAACCGGTCGAGTAATAACAAAAACCTTTCCAGTTATCATTGCATACGGTTATAATCCACGTGACGTATTGAGCCTCAGAGTAATACCGGCCATGCCCACCTCCGTCGCGTGGTCGATGGCGTCAGCAGGAAGTGGGGCGTCTGGCCGTCAGCCTTGTTTCCGTCTGCGAGTGTAATGGCGGCGCTGCACGCCACGGCCCGGGCGCCCTCCCATTCTCTGCCAAATAGATCGCTGTAATCCCAACTAACGAGATGCTCTATCTCTTTTCCAGAAGCAGGGCGATGGAGACGAGGAAAAAGTGTAGCTCATTCTGCGAGGATAGGAGTCACGACACTGTGCTCGATATAAACGCAACGGAACGTTTCTATCATCATACTGTGACGATACTGCTGGCCCTCTTATCTCAATGTTACTGTACAATACCGTCTGCCTCGGACCCGGAATCGTGTGGTTCAATACTGATACATGTTGCGTGTGAAGTTAGTAAAAAACGAAATAGCCAGCCTAGGAATCAGTGTAGGACAGTGTCTCAGTGATACTGTGATCAAAACAAGTGATAGATTTCATTAATTAAGAGATTTTTATAAGACGTTTCCAGACACTTCTATAAATAATACTTTTGTCATTGTACATTATTTTAATAAATAGACAGACGAAGGGTATAAACTTAAGTAAAACATAAAGTCATGAAAATAAATAGCATATTATATAGGTTAGCCTCATAAAAGTTGTATTTACCAGCTAATTGTATTAATTAGCTTAATAGTCGAGATTTAAATATTATAATTCTTTGTGTATATTGACTGACGTGAGATTTAGAAACTAGTTTGAGATTTGCGAAGATATCTAATAGTTCATTATATGTTAGGAACATGTATGATGTACTCGTTAACTAATTAATTGTCATTTAACATTTTGGTTTGTTGTCAAACAAAAAGTAGCGTGATTAAAACTTAAAAAGATAGGTGCGATCTAAAATTATTGTATGTATAGTTTTCATTTTTATTGTGATTATTTTTGTGTACATGAAATGTTTTTCTGTTATGTTTGTTAATTGTAAATCAGTATATTCAATTGTTCTCAACAGTGCGTAATGTAATGCCATTATTGTCAAGGTTATATATTTGCCTCACCGCCTTGCGTGGGGGAGTTCGAGTTGGAGTTTCAGTCGTTTGTCAAGTGCTCTGGAAGCTATGTCAGTCTGTTGTTTTTAAATGGAAGTACTGTCAGCTAAGTTCTCTTGCATTGTTTTGAATTTGTAATGTTTTGGTGGAGAAGAGTTTGATTCAAATTAAAGAAGAAGTGAAAAATTGTACATTTCGAGTATTTATTTCTACCACGACGCCCCAGGAGAAAATGTTGCAGCGAGCAGTACCCCCATACATCGGTATGTTGAAAAGATGAGTATCTCGTTTGGAAGTGGTAGTATGAAATGTAATTACTTAAATAGTATATAAATGTTTTAATACTCATCATCAGAAACAATTCCATATCCAAATCTGCACGAGGCTCTAGTTTTTTATGCGTTAAGGTTCTCTGATATACACACGTCTTTCGCTTTTGCACCATTTCTGATCTCATCTGTTCAATTTCCATTACAGTATTCTGTTCTCTCGTTCTCTTCTTATCGGTTTGAGTCTCCTAAAGATGTGACATTCATTTATTGGGCTGCCCTCGCAGTTTCCCGTAGCTATGTTCCTCACTATGGTTTGTTTCCTGATACGTCGTTTCAAACTTTCACCTCGCCCCTCTCTCAATCTTTAGTAATTCCTAGCACCTACCAATATCCGCTCACACATTTTGGTAGTACTTCGCATTAGTTTCTCTGGCATATATCTCACGGTCTTAAATTGTAAGAAGCAGAAGTTTCTCTCACATTCGTTTAAGAAGATGAACCGTTCCATCGTAGGTAGTGAAATTGTTCCGATTCCTTTAATCCTAATTGCGAAATGTTTTCCATTGTTGCAAATTTCTTTGTTACATAATTTCGCCTTTCGCCTCCGTTGGCGAAAGTCTCAATGTCATAAGATGAGGAACTCATTTTTAATTAACGGTAACTGTGTGCATCCACACACCCTTCAGATGGCTCAGCAATAATTTTTTCTGAGTACGGGCTTCACGAACCCGGAGCCCTTAGCTGGGGATTGGTAAGCGTCGTCAGTCCTCTTAGACACCTTAACCTCTCGGCACGCTTCAGCTACCACCGTATGGTGCAGCGGTCGAACATTGTGCGTCTCAGGTAATGGAGAATTTGGCCTGACCACCCGGGTTACGAGGAAGTAAAATTCCTCTATAAAAACCGCTTAGTTCCAAGCTGTGCTACGTGCTGACGGAATATAAAGCTGTTGAGGTGGAACAGTGGCTAGTGAACAACCTGTAGGGATCCTGCCGAACCTCAGTTATATCAGGCTTACCTAGACATACGGAGCCCTGTCTAGGCCGACCGCAGTTCCCTAGCTGCTCGTGGGACCAGCATTGATCCTTCGATTGATTCAACTCCTAGAGGAAGGGGTGTATCATTGGTGTTTACCAAAACCCAATCAAAAAAGTAGGTTTCGGGTGGGCAGTCCCCTTACTGGAAAATATTTGTCCAAAGTAATAAAACAAATGCTGCTAGCCAGAATGTGTTTCTTGTAATTAAACGTATATAAGGTGCTTTCGAAAAGATTTCGTTCTTTTATATCTTAGTTCTAAGAACTTGCAGTCTATTTGAAAACTGTTAAAAGGTTGCAGAATGGTACCCTGTTGGTGGAAACATTAACTTCCCAAAAGGCGGCAGATCTGCAGAAAGCAAGGTGTCTTGGCGAATCTGAAATAAAAACAGAGCTACAAAGTACGCTAAATTGAAGTAAAGGTGTAGTCTTTTGTAGGGATGGGGTATACATTCCAGCTGAAGAACTTGTGGAAGAATGGGCAGCAGAAAGTATAGTAGATGAACAAAATATTAATAAGAGTATGGATGGAAAACTTGTCAACCAGAGTCCGTGATCCGTACTTTTAATAATCCTTTACTCCCTGAGCACCTTAAGGCACGCTTTTTACAACCAAATGTCCGCTCCTATGTCTGTAATCAAATGACAGCGCTTTGGACACAGCATCCTCGGTTTCAAGGAAGAGACGACCTGTGAAAATTGTGAAAAGGCGACCCATGAAGTCATCGATAGCGCATCATTTGAAAAATTCTTGAAATATTCTGGTAACTCCATGTTCAGTGTCGGGAATGTACGGTGTATCATGAAGACAAGAAAATACAAGAGATTAAGACAACTAGCATATTTCGTACGCAGAAGTCAGAAAGATATTTAAGGACATGCAGCCCTCTATATTTACTACTTGTTTCACTACTGCTCTGGAGAAAACGGTCACCAAAGAAGATGCCTCAACACAACCTGCGCTGTCAGTGTCAGTACAAACACCTGCACGTGCCAGTGCACTTGTTAGGCAGCTGAAGCTTCACTGCCTGTTGCCCAACCAAGAAAAGCTGAAAAGCTACCAGTACCGCTTTTGCAAAGTCTGTGGTACCTCTTACAACAGAACCATCCACCACAGCCACCACAGTTGCAACAGCGTCCGCTGCATCTACTACAAAGCAACCGAATCAGAATAAAGCCACAGATGAAACCAGCTACGAAACTGTCAGACTATGTCAAAGTTATCGTTCCTGAAGCTTCATCTGACACCGCTCTACATCTCATGGAGCTGGATTTGCCTGAGGGACAAACATATCGCCCCAATACTGAACCTCCATCAAGTTCTGACCCGTCCTAGGCGGAAAGAGTGAGTGAAGATGAAAATATGATAGATCACTTCCATACTGCGTGGAAATTCCAAGGATTGAGGACACATTTGGAGGAGCTACGTTAACCATCATATGTGTATATGCCCCCAGGAGACAAATTTCAAGCCTCTGAGACTCTTGAGACACGTGGTTACAACCTCCAATGAAAGGAAGACGATAGTGAAGATTGGACAAGAGGAGTTGCTGTTTACATCAGCACTAACTACCACTTTAATCCCATCTCTCTCAACACATCCCTACAGGTGTCAGTGCATGTGCGCCATCGAGTGGCTAGATGGTACCTGTAGTTGTCTATATACGATGCACTAAGTGAAGAGGCTCTTGAAGACGTACTTGCACAGCTGCCTAATCCATTCATCGTTTGTGATGATTTTTATGCGAACATTGTGCTTTGGGCGCTGTACCTACCTGCCACAGAGGTAGAGCAATTGAGAGGTTTCTCTTGTATTGAGTGCCCACTTACTAAATAAATATCAGCGCACACACACATGTGCACTGCAACTGCCGCGGTGGAGTAGCCGAGCTAAGGCGCCTCGCTGCGGAGCGCGCGGTTGCTCGACGTCGGAGGTTCGAGTCCTCCCTGGGGCATGTGTGTGTGTGTGTGTTGTCCGTAGGTTAGTTTACCTTACTGTAAGTAATTTGTAAGCTCCCGACTGATGACTAAGCAGTTTGGTCCAATAGATTTACAAACATTTGAACATTGGAAAATTGAACATTGGAACAGGGTCGTTGACTCCCAATGGTCTTTTGCTTTGCTCTCCATCCCTTGCCGCTGCTATGCAATGGGAAGCGTCTGATGACCTTCACAAAAGTAATCAGTTCCCAGTTTGGATCTAGCAGCCAAATGGAATGGAGTCTGTTAGGCAATTGCCGTGAACGGTGTTCAGGAGAGCGGACTGCATCTTTCACAACCGACTAGCTGAGTTTGATGACCATGATGCTATCCAGGAATGGGGGGATCATATCACCAATAAGGTCCACCACCCGATGAAGCTTCCATTTCACAATGTCTTCAGGTCGACCGAGAAGACAGCCTGTCCCTTGGTGGAGTGACGAACGGCGCTCTACAGTAAGGACAGGGCGTGCAGCTCTGCATAAGTTGAAAAGCCAGCCAACTGTAGAAAAACTCACAACCTTTTGGGTCGAAAGGGCGAAATGTCGCTAAATTATTCGCGAGGGCAAGGAACAATCATGGCAACAAATCCTAAATACCCTTAGTCGTTTGACCAAAAAGTCCCAAGTGTGGGAAAAAATGAGGAGATTATCTGGTAGAGGAGGAAGACGTCCCATGGCTGCCGTAATGGAAATTGGCAACCTACTGTCCATTCCACAATGGCGGAATATGTCAGTGCAGTCACTTTCTCTGCCAGTCAGGCTCCTGGTTTCCAAAGTCACAAGCTGTCTATGGACAGCAACACTATAGGCTTCAGGTCCACTAACGAAGAAGAATACAACCGCCACTTTTCCATGTGGGAGCTCAACTCAGCACTCTCAGTAGCTCGTGACACGTGTCCTAGAGGAGATAGGATACATTACATTATGCTACGGCACCTAACGGTCAGAAACAAAGAAAGCCTCCGCGATTTAGGTGTCAGATCTGTTTACCGACTCTTGGCGATAACAAATTTTAATCCCTCTCCTAGGGCCTGGATTTGATTCTGCAAGCCCAAGTGTTGCCCTCATCAGCTGTGTGGGAAAGACCTTAGAGCGGATTGTCAGCTGCCGCCGTATCTGGATATTATGCTCGAGACAGATCCTTAGTCGCTTTCAGTGCGGCTTGAAGAGATATCGATCCATCTTTCATAATCTGGCCTTTCTGGAGGCAGCTATAAAACAGGAACAGCATCACCTTTTGGGCATATATGTTGACAATAATAAGGCCTACGATACTACTTGGCGGTGTTTAATTCTCCGGCAGATCCACGAACGGGGCTTTCGTGGTTGTCTTCTGATTTTTATTCAGTCATTTGTTTCCCCGCGATATTTGAGATTTTGGCACGGTGATGCGATTTCTGACTGTTTTGAACAGGAGAACGGTATCCTTTACGATAGTGCTTTAACTGTGACTGTATGTCCTGTTTAGTGTTCTTTGAATGTGGATGCCTTCTTCGTTTTTTGCTCTTCCTACTGCCCTGCACAACTAGTCATTAGCAACTATCTTTTAGACGGCTGGACTGATGGGCAGAGAAGACTGGTTTTAACTTTTCCGCTGAGATTTCTGTTTCTTTTTAACCATTCCCATTTTGTTTTTAACTTACCTGAACTGCGAATGAGGTACACATTTTTGAATTTTAAAGACATTTACGTTTTCTGTGTCTGATATTTGATACCAAACTCACATGGTTGGTACACGTTAAAGACTTGAAGAGACGATGCCTCAAAGCACTCAGTATTTTAAAGTGTCTTAGTCACACTTCATGTGGAGCTGACAGGACTCGTCTGCTCCAGTTTTATAGAGCCTTTGTACGATCCCGACTTGGTTATGGCTGCACTGTGTATGGGTATGCAAGACCTTATATAAAGATGTTGGAACTGGTGCACCATGAAGGGATTCGTTTGACCACCGGGAAATTCGGGACCAACTCCGTACTAAGTCTCTGCGCCGAGGCTGCTTAATCGCCCTTCACATATGGCGACAGCTCCACATGCTGCGTCAGGGATATACCACACTGCCCACGCCATTTACACCTACATACTATACCGTTGCTCGACCACCTATAGGAAGGCTTTTATGCAATCGGCTACGAGTAGCGAGAACTTTTGTGATACGCGCAAAGGATTATTCACGGATGTGGCATTTTCAGTGTTTTACGTCGAGGTTGGAGCAGATTTCCTCCTTGGCTATTACAAAGGTCCAGTCTCCTTTTAGACTTGGGGGAATTAAAAAAAGATTGCAAACCTTGCATAGTTACCCTCGGTTTTATTTCTTTATTTTGTCTGTTATTTACTACTACTGTATATGATTTGCCAGCTAATAACACTGACTATTATGTGATCTGCTATTAAAAGTAACTGTTTCATGCTCTGACCGCCGGGTTTCGTTTATTTATAAGTAAATTAATCAAAAGCTTCAAACCGAAAAATTAGTTATAAAATAGAGTGCGCAACGGATCCGGGTATTTAATCAATTCTCACAACCTTTGATACAAAGTTGGGGTAAACTATGACAACTGCCCAAAATTTTCGATTTTACCTTCATCTTACTTACGCAGTTGATATTAGTTACTTTATTTACTTTCTGTTATTAGTATTCAAGCTTTCTCTGTTAAAATTCAACGGGGGTGGAATATCTCTTCATAGTAAAGTCTGACTAATTGAAGACAAGATTTTTATTTTCTAAAAGTATACAAATAAAACCACTACCCTTATACAAATTTCAATTTACCAACAAAAAAATGGAATATGAACACTCATTGCAGACCCGGCAATCTTTTTGAGCCACAGGCTCTAAGATTAATTAACTAATAGACTTGCTGGTCTCCTAAACATATAAATTTTTCAACATATTTCACGCCACACTGTATGGAGAGAGAGAAAAGAAGACGAAAACCAAAAGGATTTTTTGGACGAGTAAGGAAATCACTCTTTACAAACGCAATCGCACATCAACCATTTTTTACTCTGCATGCACTAAACCACGCCATTTTATACTAGCAGATGAATAAAAAATGGTTCAGCAAAAAGGAGGCCGTTATTAAATTGCTGATCTTAATGCAAGACATGTGTCACGCAACGGTATCTGCCGCTCAAATCTTACAGAATCCCAAAAAAAAACACACACACCATATAACCATATTATAAAAGAAACACAAGAAGCGTAACTGGCGCTTCTTCCCCATCATACGTGAATACTGAACCACGCAACAAGAAATACGGTGGGAAGCAAATGGCTCCACGATTTACACAAATTTAAGTACCCTCCAAAAGAAAAAATTAATATTATTCGAAATTTCATCTAACTGTTCCTAGAATTACTTTGTACGGTAAGACGCCACTCTACCCCACTCTACTCAATTACCACTGTGCCCCGCAACGAGGCCTTCCGCGACTCATTCTTCCTTGGTCTGATTAAGAAAAAATTTACAAAATCAATGAAATACCTGACAACCACTGGTTCAAAATGAGATGTTGCTTGTTCCCTTGGCTGCTATCGACCACTGAAACTGCATTCTTACTTTGAAATTGCCGGACTATGAGCCTATTGTGTAATCGCACGAAAATTTCTCTAAGTCCCATTACACAAAGAAAACTGCGTTAATTCAAATACGATCTTCTCCGCACAGACTTTGAAATGACTGGTTTACAAAGTTCTACTAAATAAAACAATCAAGCGTAGTGAAATCTCAAAGTGTGAGGTGTCAATCGGATACTAAGACCCGACCGTTACCGTTGGCATCAAACTATTGGATGTACTCAAATTGACCAAACAATAACTAAAGTCGTTCAACTTTCTGCCATTATTTAAACTACGTCTGCTGTAACTATGGCTTTGCGAGTCAGATTCAGCATAATGAGAAACTTTTTTACCTACTTGCTTGCCACATTCTCAGCAGTCGAGCACGGCACGTCTGTGCTCTCGGGCCTCCAAGCTAACAGTGCCAAACATGGCGTCTCCTGAGCACAACGAACCGCTACTTTTTTGAACTCGTGAGGAAGAAACCTGCCATTGTCCGGTCAGTGCCTCCCTCTCAAGACAAGCGATACCCGAGAAGTCCACTGTCAACTTCCCTCTTTGCTCACCTACGCCAAGGATTTCGCAACTACACCACCTCTAAACTATCTTTGGTTAGTAATTACAGAAAATAACCTCCGCAAATACATTCATACACGCTCATTATCTTGGTGGGGGAACAGAGGAGAAAGGAAGTGTGAGAAATTATAAATAAAACAAATAACGTATTTCCAGATCTAGATGGCCAGAGGAGTTGATCACCGTTACAGCTCGTAATTAATCTCCATAAAACTGTCATTGTGGTTTGATTTACTATGAAACTAGCCCATAGGGCTTAAATGGAGCGTCATGTAGTACCGCTTCAACCTTACATTACCTTTCGGTCTTTGATTCATAACATTTTAAACAGGTATCGCGATTTTACAGTGGTTTACACAAACGGATCCAAACAAGGGGACTCCGTGCAGTGTTCCGTAGTGTTTCTCGATCATGTCATGAGGATTCGCCTGCCCATTGGCTACTCCATTTTCTCAGTAGAGCCGAATGTCATCCTCGGGACTCTAGAACAAATCCAGCGTGTTCAGGGTAAACGTTTTATTCTCTGCACCAAGTCCCTTAGTAACCTACAATTTTTGCGGCTCGGTAGCACAGTGGTAGAGTGCCAGACTATGAATGCAAAGGTCTCGGGTTCGATGGCCGCTAGGTCCTAGGATTTTTAAGCGAACGACCTATTAACCAACAGTCAACACGGATTCAGAAAGTATCGCTCTTGCGAAACACAGCTTGCCCTTTATTCTCATGAAGTGATAAGTACCATCGACAAGGGATCTCAAATCGATTCCATATTTCTGGATTTCCGGAAGGCTTTTGACGCTGTACCTCACGAGCGGCTTCTAATGAAATTGCATGCTTATGGAATATCGCCCCAACTGAATTGTGCGATTGGATTCGCGATTTCCTATCAGAAAGGACACAGTTCGCAGTAATTGACGGCAAGTCATCGAATATGACAGAAGTGATATCTGGCGTTCCCCCGGTAACCGTTATAGGTCCCCTACTCTTCCTTGTGTTTATAAGCGATATATGACACAATCTGAATAGCTCTCTTAGACTGTTTGCGGATGATGCTGTCGTTTATCGGTTAGTGGAGTCAACACAGGATCAAAAGCAACTGCAAAGCGATTTAGACAAAATTTCTACAGAGTGAGAATTTTGGCAGTTGATACTAAATAATGAAAAGCGTGAAATAATACACATGACTATTAAAAGAAATCCGCTGAACTTCAATTACACGAAATATAAGCCAAACCTCACAGTCGTAAATTCTACTAAATACCTAGGCGTTACAATTATTGTGGGGAAGGCGAATCAAAGGTTACATTTCATTGGCACAACGCATCGAAGATGCAATAGCTCCACCAAAGAGACTGTCTACTTCACACTTGTGCGTCCTCTCCTGGAGTAGTGTTGCCCAGTGTGGGACCCTCACCAGGTGGGACTGACGGAAGACTTTGAGAAGGTTCAGAGAAAGGCAGCTCGTTTCGTTTTATCACGTTACAGAGGGGAAAGCGTCACGGAAATGTTGCACGATTTGAGATCGGAATAATTAAAGGAACGACGTTAATCGTTGCAGCGAGATCTATTTGTGAAATTTCAATCACTGTCTTTCACTTCTGAATGTGGAAGAATTTTACTAGCACCCACCTACATAGGGAGACATGACTATCCGAATAAAATATGGGAAATCAGATCGAAAACTGAACGATTTAGGTGTTATTTCTTCCTGCGTACTATTAGAGAATGGAACAGTAGAAAAAGGTTGTGAAAGTAGTTAATGAACCCTCTGCCAGGCATTTAAATGTGATTTGCAGAGTGTCTATGTAGCTGTAGTTGTAGATATAGATGTAGAAAATCAACCCGCCTGTACAATAACAAAATTTATTGTACTTGTAATGAAAGTCACAAATTTGCTGCTACATTTAGATTTGTTTTTATTTTGTCACTACAGACTTCTTCGGCGCATTATTGCCATTTTGAAGTGTCGTCTGGGTGAAATGACGTGCAGATATCATCGTACTGTCAATTACCTTCTGGTATTATAAACATGTTACTGAATTTCTTTTGACAGTTTTGACAGTTCAGATGATATATGTTTACCAGAAGGTAATTCACAACCAACAGACAGTGGAATACGATAATATATGCCCGTCATTCCATCTAGACGACACTTAAAAATGACAATAATCCTCCGAAACAGTCTGTAGTGACGAAATAAAAATAAATCTAAACTTATCAGCAAATTTGTAAATTTCTGTAGTAAAAAGTCATTATATGACTTTTATTGTGCTCCAGGCCCCGATGATAAAAAACTTTTAACAATTGTTCTTCCTCCAAAGGCGGGATAGGATGGTGTTATTTCATTGAGTACCTTCAGCCTTCAGTTGTGGGAGGAGACGTGGCTGTCAGTGGCAGATACCAAACTGCGGTTCGTTACACCGACTGCCCGACCGTAGCGAACCTCCTTGCCGTCATTAAGGCTGCATGAGACGTTCCTGACATGCCTCCGCATCGGACACTGTCCTTTGTTCTTTGACACACAACTTCGTAGTCAGTCGAGAGGACGCCTCCCCCCCCCCTCACGTTTTGTAATTCGTGTGGCGTGCAAACACTGTACGCCTCATTTTAACTGAGTGTTTTTTATATCGTGCTCAGAGAGCAGCGGCGAATCTTAGTGCTGGTCTGCCCTCTGTTTTACTAATGATATGTAAGCGAAGTCTTAAAAATTTTGTGAAATGCCTGCACTCGGGCCTAAGCTTTTGGGCTGGAGGATTCAGTGTGTTGGAGAGCGGCTGGCTCATCCTTTTATTCCAGTATCAGCCACCCACGATACTCTAGTATTGTGTTTTCAAGCATTTCTAAAACTCAGGCTTACTTCTACTGCCGATATGCAACGATGTGTTTCTGTGTAACTTTGGCTGCCCACACAATTTGACTAGTTTGCTACTTTTATTGGTTTTCTGCTTATTCATTTCTTCTTTCCTTGTGACAGAATCTCTGATTGTTGCACCTGTCAGGGCGTTAAAGACAAAGTTGTGCGCACAAAACATCTTATCCTATACGACGAGACACACAGTTTCACTGCGATTGGCGGCTTTCAATATGGTAGTGCTACACTTGCTCCAATCAGCGGTCTATCTATTTTTAGTAAGTCTATGGAAAATCGCCGAAGTCTACAGGCGAGAGTAGTACACAGTGAAACAAAAATTAGCCTTTTGATTGTTTCGTATAAAATACTACTCACAAAACTAATTTTATTTATTTACTTGAAAGAACAATACTTATAATTTTGTTACTAATTAGTAAGTGAAAAAACAATTTTAAACAACTTCCGCAAATGTTTCACTGTGTACTGCGTATAGTACACAGTGAAACAGCTGCCTTTTTTTATATTTATTACTTGCTGAGTGACTTATAAATATGTCTGTTAAATATAAGTACAAACATTAACATATGTTAAATTTTGTTCAGTGAATATTAAGTCCACCAAAATTGTTTGGAAAACGAATATACCGGTGGTAGGAGAGTCTCTTACTAGCCGTAGGTAACTCTGGTGGCAAAATCATTGCAATGTCCTTATGTGAAACATAGACTACGTCTTCTGCAACTGGGAATACGAAAAACTTTTTTTTTTTCAAAGTTACGAGACTGCGTACTCAGTACCAGAAACTACTGTCTTCAAGACCTTAGCTACAAAATATACATTTTTTTGGAATGTCACAAAATGTAGTCACCAGTCATACCGCCCCGTTTCAAGTTAAAAAGATCTAATGAACGTTACACATATCTCTCTTTCACTGGATGGCCTTCATCGTTGTCACTTTCTTCATCACTTTCACTTGAAGCTGTTTTACTTCCACATCACTTAATTTTTTGATTGTTGACTCTCTTTATACTTCTTTTCTGCTTTTCTTCCAGCTCTGTCCTTTTTCTCAAAGTCTTTTGAACAATAGTTGCTCGCTCTGGTATTAGGAGGAGTCATACATACATCTGAGGCTAATGCTCCTGTTTCACTTTGTACCATACACAAGTGTTTCACTATGTACCAAAGTCACCATAAACTAAAAAGTTAGTCACAACTCTTAACTTACGTATCTACCAAATCTACAACTGCTCAATATATAACTAAAGATGTGTATCTTATCACAAAACATAATATTTCTTTTAGCTGTATATTATATCGAAACTATTAATCTTACAAAGAGACGTTAACTGTAACTTCTGACCACCGAAAACAAATAGTTACGTATAGAAACAAGAATAATCAACCAAAATGTCCATAATTACAGTCAAAGTTGTATTTTATAAAAATAAACATACATGGATATCAACAAGTTGGAAAAAATTACTAAAAACAATTGAGATGGAAGGCTTCAGTGTGTACCGTGTTCCACTGTGTACTACTCTCCTCTTCATCAGGCAGTTCTGAGACATCACGTGGCGATCCCTGTTAAAACGAAATATGAGTACATAAAAATTAAAAACTGAAACAGTCCAGATCGCAGAATTGTTGTTTTTATTTCATACCGGTTTCAGTCAGTGTAGACTATCTCCAGATAACTAGCACCATGACGGCAGGTGGAGGCGGTGCACACGGTGAGCCGCACAAATGTGGACTGTGATCTGGAGTGCTTTGATTTTAATTTTTATCCATTATTTTAAGGTCGCAGTTCTCCATCATGCTTTCTGAAATATGAGTGCGTTCACGGGCGGGATTGCAGACGCAAAATCTAACCGTGTTTCACTGTGTACTACTCTCCCCTACTCGCATAACCAAGGAATACCGGTTAGTGAAGTCAACAGAGGATCAAAAGCAACTGCAAAGCGATTTAGACAAAATTTCTACTTCGTGCGAAAATTGGCAATTGACACTAAATAAAGAAAAGTGTGAAGTAATACACATGACCACTAAAAGAAATCCACTGAACTTCAGGTACGCGATAAATCAGTCAAACCTTAAGGTCGTAAATTCTACCAAATACCTAGGAGTTACAATTACGAACAACTTTGAATGGAGAGAACACACAGAAAATATTGTGCGGAAGGCGAATCAAAGGTTACGTTTCAATGGCAGAACGCTTCGAAGATGCACCAGCCCCACCAGAGAGACTGCCTACATCACACTCGTGCGTCCTCTCCTGGAGTAGTGTTGCCCCTTGTGGGACCCTCACCAAGTGGAACTGACGGAAGATATTGAGAAAGTTCAGAGAAGGACAGCTCGTTTTGTTATATCACGTTACGAGGGGGGGGGGGGGACCGTCACGGAAATGTTGCACGAATTGGGGTGGTAATTATTAAAAGAAAGACGTTATTCATTGCGGCGTGATCTGTTTGCGAAGTTTCAATCACCGACTTTTACTTATGAATGTGAAAATATTTTGCTAGCACCCACCTACTTAGGGAGACATGACCATCCCAATAAAATAAGAGAAATCAGATCGAAAACGGAACCATTTAGGTGTTCTTTCTTCCTGCGCGCTATTAGAGAATGGAACGGTAGAGAAACGTTATGAAAGTGGTTAATGAACCCTCTGCCAGGCACTTAAATGTGATTTGCGGAGTATCTATGTAGCTGTAGATGTAGATGTTAAAGACATAGTGCGTGCCGGAACTAATGTCTGAATAAGGCTGGGCGCACATTGAGACGCAGGTGACGAAGGGCAGGGCAGGGCAGCGCAGCACAGGTTTCTGTGACTGCCGGGTTTAGATGCAGCAGCGCAAGTTGCGGAACAGGGCAGGCCAGGGCAGCACAGTTCCTGCCTCCGCCTGCGCCGCACAGTGTCCGGGACACAGATTGCTGTGCTGTGCGAGTGCCGCGAAGCCTTGGCGGCAGGCAGGCCACCTGCTGGGCTGGGGGTAAGGTTTGCTGCCCCACTGTCCGCTCGCTACCAGTCTTCTCCAGCTGCTTACCGCGCGTTTTCACCAGTCTATGTTTGACATGGAGGAAAGTGTAATTTAAGCAATTCCCCCGAACCCGGTTTTGTACGATACCAATTACAATTACATGAAAACCAAATTAACCCTTAACTACTATCTGCGGTCTCTAAAACCGCTACGACTTTTTGAGTCGAGAGATTTCACACAGCCGTGCCAAGCTAAAAGGACTCTTCCGTGTACCTTCCTGTGGCCAACAAGGTCCCCGTGCCAGCATTCTTGCAGTGTTGCTGCTCTTTGTTCCGTATTTATGAGCCTTCCGCGGTCTCACTGATCGACCATAGTGTTTGCGTGCCGCTAGCGCAGGCTCTGTCTCATAGCGCCTGGCTTAGTGAGCGCGGCCTGCTAAGCGACAGCGCTGTGGCTGTGGCCTCTCTCTCGCTTTTGTTGTTCCGTGGGACACATAAGGATATCTTTAGTTTGTTATTTTTGTTTTATAAGGAAAATGTGGCAACCTTTCTGGGAGAATCGTAAATGGAAAGGAGATTTCGCCACCGCGGCCGGAAAAATTTATATATATTTATCAAACCACTAGTTTAATATATAGAAAATAAGAGAGCGGTCTGAGAGACCCCTACATAGTAGTTGCGTTCCTGTCAACGTCTATAGTAGTTAAGGGTTAAAACAAAAATTTTGAGTTTCTATTGCAAAAGATCTGGATATGCAGAATAGAACGTATTATGCTATATTACTTCAGTTTTATTCATGTACATCGTGTTAAACATCAAAGCAACATGCTTTCATGATTACAGGGAACTTCACTTAATGTCCAAGACTAATTTGTCTATTCAAATTAGAGTCGTAAAAATGTCAATTGTTTTCTCTAGTATTTTCCTTTTGCAATGCTGTCTGTTTGCCGAGATGCTCTACCAACTGTGTTAAAAACTCAGTAAACGTCTCTTTCACAACGAAAGTACTTTGAGCACTTCTACTATTGTTAGGTATCAAAGGAAGCTCTTGTTCAGAATTTGGAGGTATCTGTAAATTTTGTCTCCGTAACTTCTTTGACAACGTATATCCCCATCACTAAACTTGCCCATTTACTCCACATTGATAGTGATACACTTGTAGTTTGCATCGAGAGTATCCATTAGCACTACAGAATAAGTAAGCCAGTAGTTGAAGAATAAAGAACCAGTGGTTGCTAACTTATTAACCACAATATGTTTTCCGTCGAGAACTCCAATACAGTGTGGAAACTGTCGTCGTTGATCGAAACATTCTCCGATTGTTTTCTATTTCTGTGCTCTGGGTTTTGGGAAAATATAGTGTTGCGTGGTGTTCCACATCGCATGTGAGACTGCATTAACAGTATCTGACACAATTCGATCGCCCATTCTGTGGCTGCAGACAATACGTTTCTCTCTCCTATGGCTAAATACCTATCGGAAAAAATGTATTTAAGGAAACTGCATGAAATGCGCTGTAGATGTTGTGTCATCATTATCACGTACAGTATTAAGTTTACGTAATAAGTACACAGACTACAGAAAGAATACTAATAACGTCTGGGGAAGGTGAGGACATTCAGATTACATAAACTTTAAATTTTTGTATATAGTTGTGATGCAACAGTTTGCTGACTGTAAGTCACTGACATTGGTCATTACATCCTTCGGAAAATATGTATTTTCTCATCAGCTCGTTAACCTCGTGGAATTGACTTTGGTCTAAACGGAAGCATTTCGGGAACTGTTTATCAGAAAACTCTGATGTCAAAGGGAATTCGTCATGTTACTGCTTGTCCATTCTCATTTCTCGCGCTACGAAGCGTTATATAATAATATCAGCATGTACATTTCCTCATCCCAATCCGACTCGGAACAAGGTTCATGTGTGCGCCTATAACTGTAAAAGGAAACACGGTGCTCTGGTTCGACAAGGAACGACTGTGCGACAATGGCTAGGAACTGTCTCCCAATATGCGCAGACGCTGTGCCGCAAAGTGTGTCCTTCTCTGTGCTGCCCTGCCCTGCCCTGCATCAGCTGCGTCCCAATGGCCTAAAGCCCGTTTTCAACGATCAACGAACTTGTAATAGATTGCTAACAAGTTGCATTAATGGCGGCCGTCAGTCGTTTGTACGGCTGCACTAGTATGATCGCGCTAGTATCGAAGCGCGATAATTATAGTGATAAAGAAATAGGACGAGTTCTAAATTCGATACTAGTGGGTTCACTGCGCATGCGCGAGCAAGCAGCTGTCTGCTGCAGTCGCCGCTACAGTCCGCCATTTTCCATCGTATTTACGTATATTTTGCGTTATGTCGAAGTTTATGATCAGAATGTATTACAAAATGTATTTCTAATGACGGCATTCACACTGTCCGTCACTAGACCGTCACCTAACGTCAATGTCACGTTAAGCTTTCTCAAGAAGATTGTTTTGATTGAACGGTCGTCTGCTGACATCGGAAGTTAGCCTATTTTCGTCACGCGATTTTCATACTGTAGTCGACGGTTTGCATGCAAACTTGTCTTATTAATCTTTAGTTTATTATTATACTTTGGTGTAACGGTAAACTGCAAATGTTTCATGACGACTTAAATATTTATCTCAATTATTGTCCACCGAAAAGCGAGGTCGTACATCTGAAACCGAAAAACGGTTTATGATTTGCAATATCGTAACAGAAAAGACTGAAGCCAATTGTTTATTTGAATAAGATTGTAATTTGATGATGCAATTTTCATTAAATAGCATTTTAAACAAAAAAGTCAGTTAAAATGAAAGACAAAAATTCAGTTGTGCATGACGTTATTAACAATGTCATTGGGCAAATCGTAGTGGATAAAGTAAAGAAGGTCTATTTACGCTCTTATAAATATTGTTTGATGTATTCATAAGTTTATTTTTTTCGCTTGAAAATAGATGTGAATGTTTTGAAATGTTGTTTCACTACCCATAACTTTACCACACTAAGTTGAACAAAAACATCGATTGCAAGGTTTTCTTTGGCCGTCAATAACATTTAGCGTTGTTTCCTCAATTCCAGTATTAAACTATGAGTTCCTACATAACAAATCGGCTTTTATAACCTCACTTTCAACATCGGGTATTACTCTTCTATTACGTTTATTGTGTAAACACGCTGCCACAAGATCTTGCTTGAGTTTGTAGTTCAGGGTTAGTACGCTAGGAGCGCTTCAGTAGACTATTATCTATCTTGTTCACCTTCGTTCATCGTTTAAAAAGGGCTTAACTCTTGCTACTTTTCACCTGCTTCGATCAGTAGACGGATGGCCTCTAGGTTCTCCTTCCTTGGAACGCGTCCGCACTCAGCCCCCCGTTAGGGCGGGTGGAGGCCTTAACTCTCCCTGGGGTCTCGGGCGACGTCGCCGGCATAATACGCGGGCAGCCGCGGCACGCCGGGCATTTTAATGGCCGCCGGGAATATAGGCCAGCCCAGGTGGGGCGCAAACCCAGGTATATGGGCGGCCGCGCTGCGCCGGCGAATTAAAGGCGAGGCGCCGGGGGCGGGTGCGCTAAATCTCGCAAACTTTGTTACGCCTCGTAATTCCGCAATCTAATAGCTCGTATTTCAATTTTAAGCAGAGATTACCTCTTTGCGCCGCACGTGCCATTAGCTATAACTCTCACGTATAATGGCACAATTAATTCGAGGGGCGTTTTGCAACTGTCACGAGCTCTTACAAACTTGCATCTGACCCACATTCAGGACCTAATTTTCTTCTCAACAACGGGGACTGGTGAATTTATCGGCGCCAAGGTTATAATTGAATGTTCGTGATCTAGTTCAGTTTACTGTTATAGCTCCGTGGAAGTATCCGTGTCGTCTAAGGACTGTGCAGTCGCTCCTAATAGAGGTTCGACTCCTCCCTCAGGCATGGTGCGTGTGTTGTTCTTAGGATAAGTTAGTTTAAGGACTTATGACCATAGTCTATGGACTGATGACCATAGAAGCTTCTTCCAATAGGTTTCCAAACATTTGAAATTTTGCTGTTGTACCTTAACCTTCATTTAAGCTCAGAAACGGAAATATAAATTAATACAGCCTGTTAGAGTTTCCATTTCCATCAAGACTTATTACTGAAACAGTGCTATGCAGTACGATACACGAAATCCTGTGACGTAATGTGGTAGAGAATCCTAAGAAATTATAGTTGCATGTAAAGTACACTAGCGGCAAAACACTATCAAATGGTGTTACTACTGATCCTAAAGTAGAATTGCTTAAGACAGACTTCCGAAATTCCTTCACAAAAGAATACGAAGCAAATACTCCAGACTTCGTATCAAGAATATCTGCAAGCATGAGTAATTTAGAGTAGATACCCCTGGGGTATTAAAACAAGTTAAATCACTTAAGAAAAGTGAAAAATCCCGATTGTATACCAATTACATTCCTTTCAGAGTATGCCGATTCAATAGCCCCGTACCTAGCTACCCGAAGACTGAAAAGTTCCACAGATCACTCCCCTCAGGGGCTCAGCATTAATTTGCTGAGTACGGGCTTGGCGAACCCGGGGTCCTGAGCAGTGGGCTGTGTCGCGCCAACAGTCCGCTATACCGTAAGCTCTGTGCGTGCCTCAACGACCATCGTTCGGCGCGACGGTGGAACGTTGTATGTCTCAGAGCCCGGGGATCTTGGCTTAATCGCCCGGGTCGCGAGGATGGTACAAACCTCTATAAAAAAAACCTCAATCTCAAGGTGTGCTACGTGCCGAGGAGATGCATGGCTGTTGAGGTTGAACAGTCGTTAGCGAGCAACCTCTGGGGAACCTGCAGCACCTCAGTTGTATAAGGCTTACCCAGGCAAGCGGGGCTCTGCCTGGGTGGACCTTTAGATCCCTAGCTGCTCGTGGGAACAACATGAAACGAGCAAAAGAAAACGTTGGTGGACGTATAACCACCGTCTCAAAGCGTGGTAAGTTTTATACCTCTTCCTATGACCCCAAGTCGTTCCCTTCCTTGGCCACGCCCTGGGAGGAACGCAGGGCTGCTACCATCAATGAGCCATATTCGCCTCGATATTTAGTCTGTACAAGGGTTGATGGGGAATCATTTACGACCATAAAGCCTCAGTTCTTCGTAGACCATCTGGAAGAGAAGTTTGGAGATGTGGAGTCCCTCTCAAAGATGCGCAATGGCTCTGTGTTGATTCACACTGCATCCCCTGCCCAGTCGCGGGCATTGCTTGCCTGCGATAAGCTGGGAGATATCGCGGTCAACATTGCGCCACATAGGTCCCTCAATCTGGTCCAGGGTATTATTTTTCACCGGGATCTCCTCTTACAATCTGATGAGGAGCTGCGCGCCAACCTCGAGCGGCGAGGTGTTCACTTCATCCGGCGCATCCATCGTGGGTCGAAAGATAATAGGGTGACCACCGGTGCCTTCATCGTAGCCTTTGAAGGCGATACACTGCCGGAGAAGGTGAAGGTGATGTGCTACCGGGTTGATGTAAAACCCTACATCCCTCCTCCTATGAGATGCTTCCAGTGCTGGAAGTTTGGGCATATGTCGTCCCGTTGCCCTTCCAGCGCCACTTGCCGGGATTGTGGACGTCCAGCCCACCCGGTCGCCCCATGTACTCCGCCGCCCATCTGCGTGAACTGTGGCCAGGAGCATCCTCCCTGCTCATCACAATGCCCTATGCTCCGGAAAGAAAGGAAAATCATCGAATATAAGACCTTGGACCGGTTGACCTATACTGAGGCGAAAAAGAAGTTTGAGCGCCTACACCCAGTGGCCATGACAACGTCTTTTGCGGCAATTGCATCATCATCTTCATCATCTGTGGCGACACCCATCTTGTCTGCTCATTCTTTTTCTGTGGGCCCCCAGGGCCGCAAACCTACATCTGCCCCCAAGGTAGTTGGGGGCCCCCTTCCTTCTTCTGCTCCCCAGGTACCTGCCTCAGGAGCAGCCTCCACCCTTCTGCCGGAGAAACAACAACCTTCTCCGGCACACCTCGTTCGGAAGGGGTCCCTTGGGACACTCCCTTCCGAGGGTTCCGCCCGTGTCGCTTCCGACACACGCCAGCAGCAGGCAAAACCGAAGGCTGCTGGACGCGGGGCCTCATGCTCCTCCTCAGTCCCTGAGGCTGAGTCTGAGAAGCCAGCCCTGCCGGCGAAGCCCCCGAGGGGCAAGAAGGATCGGAGGAAAAATGTTAACGACGACGTGCAGGATACTACGGTGGCTCCCGAGCCACCTCACCACTCCACCTCGACCTCTGGGGACGAGGTGGAGATTCTAGCTTCCCCAGACGACCTCGCCGTCGGGGACATACCAGAAATAATGGATGCTGAGCCAGAACAACGGCAGTCAGCTGATTTAAGTGACGCTGATTTGTAATCTTCATGTCTTCCCAGTTATCAGACAGCATCATCCTCCAGTGGAACTGCGGCGGTTTCTTCCCCCAACTGGCTGAGCTACGACACCTTTTAAGCATAACACCTGCCTTCTGCATTGCTTTACAGGAAACGTGGTTTCCAGCAATGCGGACCCCAGCCCTTCGTGGCTACAGGGGATATTACTGTAACCGTAGCTCATATAACAGGGTCTCAGGTGGTGTATGTGTGTATGTCCTTACTTCTGTTCATAGTGAACCTGTGCCCCTTCATACACCACTAGAAGCAGTGGCTGTCAGGGTAAGGACAACACAAGAGTTTACCGTCTGCAGCCTTTATCTCCCTCCAGTTGGTGACATCTCTTTGAATGATTTGGCTGCACTTATATCGCAACTACCCCCGCCTTTCTTCTTATTGGGCGACTTCAATGCCCATAACCCGTTGTGGGGTAGTACTTCGCTTTCTGGCCAAGGCAGAGTAGTCGAATCTTTACTTTCTCAACTCGACCTCTGCCTATTAAATACTGGTGCCCCCACACACTTTAGTGTGGCACATGGCACGTTCTCGGCCATTGATTTATCGATCTGCAGCCACAGCCTTCCACCATCTGTCCACTGGAGAGCCCACGACGACCTGTGTCGCAGTGACCATTTTCCGCTTTTTCTGTCACTCCACAACGTCAGTCCCCAGAACGCCCTCCTAGGTGGGCTTTAGGCAGGGCTAACTGGGAAGATTACACATCCACTGCTATTGTTCAACCTCCCCCACTCGATTCCATCGATGTGGTGGTCGAGGGCGTCACTCACACCATTGTTTCTGCTGCAAAAGCTGCAATTCCATGCTCCACAGGGTGCCCACGGCGTAAGACAGTGCCGTGGTGGTCGCCGGAGATCGCTGAGGCCATTAAAGACCGCAGGCGGGCCTTACAGCGATACAAACGGCACCCCTCTCAGGAGCACCTGATCAATTTTAAACGGCTTCGCGCTCGTGCTCGCCAGCTTATAAGAAGACGGAAACGGGAGTGCTGGGAGAGGTACGTTTCCACTATTGGGACAGATACCTCAGCCTCGCAGGTCTGGAGTAAGATCAGGCGGCTACAGGGAATACAGACTACATCGGGAATCCCTGGGATCTCCACAAATGGAGTCCTATGTACGGACCCGGCCACTCTTGCAGAGATGTTTGCCGAGCATTATGCTCGCGCCTTTGCCTCTGCAAACTATCCACCGGCCTTCCGTACATTGAAGGAGCGGGTAGAACGCCAGCACCTCTCCTTTCGTACCCGCCGCTCTGAATCCTACAACAGTCCTTTCACTGAGTGGGAGCTCCTCAGTGCTCTTCGACAATGTCCAGACACGGCGCCAGGGCCTGATAGCATCCATAGCGAGATGCTGAAACATCTCTCAGCAGGTAGTCGGAGGGCCCTACTTGCGGTCTATAACCGCATTTGGTGTGATGGTGTTTTCCCGTCACAGTGGCGGGAGAGTATCATCGTCCCCGTACTTAAACCCGACAAACATCCTCTGAACTTGGATAGCTATCGGCCTATTAACCTGACTAACGTTCCCTGCAAACTGTTGGAGCGGCTGGTTAGTCGGCGGTTATGTTGGATTCTTGAGACTCGTGGATTATTGGCTCCATGCCAGGGCGGTTTTCGCCAGGGTCGATCTACCACCGATAATCTGGTGTGCCTCAAGTCTGCAATCCGCACAGCCTTTTCCCGGCGCCAACACCTCGTTGCCGTCTTCTTCGATATGCACAAAGCATATGATACAACCTGGCGACGCCACATCCTCAACACTTTATATGACTGGGGCCTCCGGGGCTCCCTACCGATTTTTATTCAGAATTTTTTAGCCGTCCGTACCTTTCGTGTTCAAACTGGTGCTTCTCTGAGCTCCTCTCATGTCCAGGAAAATGGGGTTCCTCAGGGTTCCGTTTTAAGCGTCCCATTATTTTTAATCGCCATCAACGGTTTAGCCACAGCGGTTGGATCGTCGGTGTCTCCCTCTCTTTATGCTGACGACTTTTGTCTCTCTTTTAGTTCCTCCAGCACCCAAGTTGCCGAGCGCAGGTTGCAAGGTGCTATTCGGAAGGCGCAGAACTGGGCGCTTACCCATGGCTTTCAGTTTTCTGCCTCCAAGACCAGAGTGATGCACTTCTGCCGGCGTCGGACCGTCCACCCACACCCTGAACTTTATCTGAATGACGAACCACTTACGGTAGTGGAAACTCACCGTTTTTTAGGACTGGTCTTTGACGCCCGGCTGACATGGCTCCCCCACATTCGTCAGCTGAAAAGGAAGTGCTGGCGCCATCTCAACCTTCTCCACCACCTGGGTCATACGACCTGGGGTGCTGATCGCTCGACACTGTTGCGGCTCTACACGGCGCTGGTGCAGTCCCGTCTCGATTTTGGGTGCATTGCCTATGGGTCTGCGGCACCTTCGGCACTGCATCTCCTGGACCCCATTCACAACTGTGGGGTCCGCATTGCGACGGGCGCTTTCCGCACCAGCCCGGTGAACAGTTTACTAGTGGAGGCTGGGATCCCACCTTTGGGGATCCGCCGCCAACACCTGCTCGCAGCTTATGCAGCGAACGTGTATTGCTCCCCAGGCCACCCAAACCGTCGTTTTCTCTTTTCTAATGTGGTCGTCCCTCACCATCAGCGACGCCCCAGGTCAGGTCATATGATAGCCTATAGAGTTCGGTCCCTCCTCCTGGAACTTGAGTCTTTGCCCCTTCCATGTCCATATCGGGTCCAGGTGCATACACCTCCATGGTGTTTGACAAGGCCGTCTATTCGGCTGGACTTGGCCCATGGGCCCAAAGACTCAGTACCACTGGAGGCGCTCCGCCGTCAGTTCTCGGCTGTCATAGCGGAGTTCCGTGGTTATGACCTGATCTACACCGATGGCTCAATGGTGGATGACCGTGTCGGATTTGCCTATACACTAGTGGAGGCTGGGATCCCACCTTTGGGAATCCGACTATACACACGGTGACCATGTGGAACAGCACTCTCTGCCGAATGGCTGCAGTGTTTACACTGCAGAGCTTGTGGCCATTCACAGAGCTCTTGTGCATATCCAGTCTTGCTCAGGCGAGTCTTTTGTTGTTTGCAGCGACTCCCTGAGCAGCCTCTGAGCTCTGGAGCAGTGTTACCCACGGTCTACCCTGGTGTTGGCCGTTCAGGAGACACTTTATGCCATTACACGGTCCGGGCGATCGGTGGTGTTCATCTGGTCTCCGGGTCATGTTGGTATCCCGGGCAATGAACGTGTTGACAGGCTTGCCAAGCAGGCTGTAGGTATGTCCTGTCTAGAGATCGGCCTCCCGGCTTCTGATCTCCGTTCATTGTTACGCCAGAAAGTACGTCAGCTTTGGGATACTGAGTGGCGTAGCCTGCACACGCCCAACAAGCTCCGGGTGGTCAAGGAAACGACGGTTGCATGGCGCTCCTCCATGCGCGGTTCACGACGGGACTCAGTGGTTTTATGTCGCCTCCGCATTGGGCATACGTGGCTCACCCATGGACATCTCCTTCGGGGTGAGGACCCAGCCCAATGTCGGTGTGGCTCCAATTTGACAGTCTTCCACATATTGTTGGACTGCCCCCTTTCAGCCGCCTTGCGGAGACATTTTAACCTCCCTGCTGTTTTATCGGAAGTTTTAGGTGACGATGCCAAAATGGCAGATACCGTTTTACATTTTATTCGAGCAGGGGGATTTTATTGTTCTCTCTAACTGGAGATTTCTTTGTGAAACCGAGTGGTTGACTTTTCCTTTTTTATTCTTATGGTCGGTCAACCACGGCTATCGGTTTCTTTGTTGTACGTTGTCTTTGTGTAACCATCTTTTGTTTAGTCTTGTGATTCTTGATGTTTTATGGACTAGTGGGACTCCTCTCCCACTTCGCTATTTTAAACTCTAGGCGTATTATCTTTTACGTGTTTGGATTTACTTTTGACGCCTAGAGATGGAATGGGGGACTGATGACCATTGCAGTTTTGTCCCCCTTAAACAACCAACAACAACAACAACAACACAGGTCACTCTAACATTCAAGAAAGGCAATAGGAGTGATTCGTAAAGTTACTGAACAGTATCACTGACGTCTATCTGCAGCAGGAATTTAGAACATACACTTTGCTCAAATATTATCAACTACCTCGAACAGAACGACCTATTATCCCATAGTCAACACGGACTCAGAAAGTATCGTTCTTGTAAAATACAGCTAGCTCTTTATTCACGTGATATGATGACTGCTATCGACAATGGATGTCAGATTTCGTATTTCTAGATTTCCGCAAGGCTTTTAACACTGTGCCTCAAAAGCGTCTTCTAATCAAATTGCGTGCTTTTGGAATACCGGCACAGTTGTACCATTGGATTCGTGATTTCCAGTCAGAAATGAATTTGGGGTGGAAATCACTTTTTAAAAAAGGCGTTATTCGTTGCGGCGAAATCTATTTGCGAAATTCCTTTAACCAACTTTCCCCTCTGAATGCGAACATAATTTGTTAGCACTCACACCCATTTTTCCCGCTAGCTGCAATTCTAGAGAAATGCTATAAAACCAGTTTGATAAACCCTGTGCCATGCACTTCAGTGTGACTTGCAGAGAATCTATGTAGAAATGATTACTTTCACTAATCAATACCTCAAGCGGTACTGAGGAGCCAGATGTCGATCCATCGTGAAACATATCAGGAAGGAAGGTAGCTCGGAATTTAGCGTCCCGTCGCCATCGTGGTCATTAGAGAGACCCATATCAGTCCATGGCGAAGGTCATGCACACTGCGATTCTGGCATCCATTCGGTCGAACAGGTTATAAACCTACCCGTCCTACACCACCGGTTAGAATATGATAATTAGAAAAATGACCCGTGTGCCTAATTATCTTAATTTGGTGGAAAAGCTATCGGTAATGAAGCCGATGATGTAGTGGAGGCTATAACCGGAACGTTGCTGCACCTCTTTGGTAAACAACAACGATCGATAAGAATAAAAAAAGTGGAAAGTAAAATTTGGAATAAAATGATAAATGTTTAAATAAAAAAAATGCGGAACAAACGGAACACAGGGATTAATTTGAAAAAAGTGAATAACTTATTGATTTACGGTCGCCAGCTCGATGTACGAGCAAATAATTTGGTGGGATGTCAATAATAGAAAAGTTAATTAACAACGTGAAATATTAAGTAAAATTTAGGTGCGCAGAAAAACAGAGGGTGCGAGTCAAATTCGGTACTAAAGACACTGACAATATACTAATTACTGAGAAATAGTTTACTAACACAGGGTTCATTGTAAGACAGCGAAATGCAAGCCATAGCCGCGCAAATGCAACATGTAGCAATTCATGCAAAACTCTCACCTTAATACTTACGATTTACAGCTTCAAATAATTAATTGTTTATATAAGTACCAGAACTTATTCTACAGTGAGTATGCCATGCGCTTTAGCAATAATCAAGTTGTAAGTGAATTATTAACTATAATAATGGCAAGCTCAAAAAAATTAATTAATGACTTGTCGTGCTAACACTGAATATTTAGAAAAGAACCATTTAACCTTCTGATTAACTTTTACTCTATATTTAACCAGGAATTATTAGTATTCAAACACTTGTAAACAATTACTATTCTCACTAGTCAGTACTTGCAAGTTAAAACAAACTTTACCTCAAAATAATATGCAGTGGAAAACAATTAACCTTTTACACTGTTATTGAAATATCTTTTGAAATTGAAAGTTAATCTAGCAGTTTCGTTCAACTTAGCAAATCTATTGATCAGCAACACTGGCATAAGCTACGTCTAGTAAAACTTTTCTGAACACATTTTTTATTAACGACTGTCACATTGTCTTTAATGACTCTGATTTTTAGTTTTCTATAACTTTGTGAATATCCTCGGAAAAACAATGGATGAGGAAGGAACTTGTCTGGACAATGACTATGGGTAATGATTTTAAACACAAGTTCACAAATAACAGTGTTCGCTATTGAACAATCATCACTAATACGCTGGTTAGCTGTACATGCTAAGAGAAACTGGACAGATCTTACTGAATTTGATGTGCGACGTGGTGCTGCTGATTGAAGACTGTTGGCACTTAACAATTGGCAAACACAGGCTCTTCTTGGCGACGAATTTTAATTACAATTTAGGGCCCACAGCATTCCTCTTGATGCATTTATTAATTATTTAAGCTGTGGCCGTATGAATAAACAATACTGCCTCTTCGCCGCCTCCTCCACTAGTGCCAATCCACGTACTTGTTCCGTACACCAATGAGCACACAGTCTGTCCGCCGCTACTTCTCAACAACGACCCCTTCTCGCTGTGCGCCTCTGCGCTACCAGCGATAAAAAGCTCCCTACTCAAAGATGATTCTATACAATAGCAAAGCCCTTGCTAACCCAGCGTGTCTACTACATTTACAATATTTTTGACATATATGGAAATTAGCGGAACAATGCAAATATATCACAGAAACAAAATATACAAATACATAATAAATTATAAAAAATACAAATAATGAGGAAAAATGCATAAAGCATCGTTTTATATACCACCCTGTACGCACACATGACTGGAAAGCACCGTTGGTCACTGTGTTGTTGTGTCACATATGCCCCACGGTTCGTTGGTCTATAATGTCTTATAGATCCAAGGAAACGTCCAGACTCAAACAAACAGTGATCAACGACATGCAAGAAAAACACAAAACAAATCAATTTAGTCAACACTACATCAAGAGATAATCACACAGGATCATATTCAACTGTGTCCATTATTATCATCTACTCATTAAATACAGCTCTTAGTCTAATTAATCACATAGGTTGAAATCGCTATGTCCTCACACAATAACTAATCAATACCTTTCTCAAACAGAAAAATTATCTGTGTCCTTTCTCACCAATTACTAATTAACCGAAATACTTCATTAACCAACTCACATAGGATAAATCACTATGTCCTACACATTATTCAATTAACACTCAATTAAAATCTTATTCACACAGCATAAAATTATCTGCAAATAATAACACCAATCATTTTTTTTTCAGGCACTGATTTGCTGCTCAGTACTAAATTTCTCGTACGTCCTCATTACCATTGAAATTATTGGCATCAGCACTGTGTTGTGCCCCACTTTCATTTTATTTCTGTGCCCGCATGTGCATCATGTCCAAAGGCACCCAACTTCAAATTCAGCTTAACTGCCTCATTATATTGATGAATAACTTTGATTAAATTTTTTCTAATTTTGTATCAGTCACCTGCAACTTAAATAACCAGTCTAAGTACACCTGAAGTCACAAACACTTCATACAGTTGAAATCAGAGAATAAAACAATCATTCACAGTAACATTTAGTATACATACTCTAATTAAGCTCTTAAATTTACTAATTACGTTAATGAGAGGTCACTGAATCGTTTGCTGCTATCATTTTAAGCAGTCCATACTTAGTTTTCAGTATACCTAAGGAAAGCTTAGTCTATAATCAGGCAATATCATTTCGCTAATTATCCTTCACAAATTATATTTCTTTATTTACTGGTTAATTATCCCTACTCTGGTATGGTTGTAAATCAGTGATGTTTCGCAGACCGATTTTTTTTACCTGATTGCGGATACACCAGATAATAAGCATTAGGGTGAGGAATACTTTGAATTTCAAACGGTCCATTATAAATAAATTTAAATTTTGCAATCTCATTATCTTTTTCACTAGATTTCTCGTGCATTTTCACGAGATCCCTGTCATGAATTTTGAATTTTATTGGTTTCAAATTCTCGTCGTGCCTTTTGATCCGTGCTTGAGCACGCTTATTCATTTGATCTCTCAACATTTCTTTCTTCCGCGCGAGATTTAATTCTTGCCGCTGTGGAAAATTAATGAGTTCCTCCACTACACTTTTCGGTCTCATTCCCAGCATAATCTCATAAGGAGTGAACCCAGTACTTTCGTGGGACAGCGAGTTCATAATTAGCTCAATGTCAGACACATATTTGCCCCACGCTTTATGATTGTTGTGGCAGTATGTTCTGAAATATCTGCCCAGCTCACGCATATAGCGTTCTGCAGGGTTACTTGAAGGGTGATAGACTGATATGTGGATGACATCCACCCCTTCATCTTTCATACCTTCCGTCCAAATCTTAGAAATGAACTGAGGCCCGTTGTCGGATAATATTGATTTTGGCTTTCCTATTTTTTGAAAATAGTCCATCAGCTTACTGTAAACTGATCTAGCAGTAGCTTTACGTAATGTGTACAGCTTAACAAATTTAGAAAACGTATCTAATACAACCAAAATGTACGCGAAATTTCCAATTGTTTTCGGAAGAGGACCATATAAATCTGTAGCTAATATCTCTAGGCTATCCTTGGGCTGAATACTCTGCATCGGTCCTCGGTTTGTCATATTGGCTACTTTTACTTTCTGGCATCTGTCACAAGTTCTCACGCGTCCCTTTACACTTCTCATCACATTGTCGAAAACCATAGACTCAGTTATCTTGTCTGCGCACTTTTTCGCTCCGCAGTGACCGTAAGCTAAATGAAAATAGTCAATGAGCTCCGTCACGTATTTATTCGGCCAACAGACGCGCCACTCTTCCGTATCTAAGTTCTTACGCCGGTACAGTATGCCGTCGTAAATCTTGTAATATTTGCGCAGTTTTTCGCCTCTCTCATTTTTCGCGTCGAATTCGACTTCAATTAATTTCCAAATTTCGTCATCATTTTGATGTCGGCGCATGTTCTTACAAATGTTCTCAATTTTCTTTCTGCCTTCAACCTCCTTCAAATACATCATTTTAAATAAGCCTTCTGATTGTTCTTCATTAACGACACCGTCCGGGTCGTACGGCATTCTCGACAGCGCGTCGGCCACGCAATTGTCTACGCCCCTGACATCGCAGATTTCATAATCAAATTGTTGCATGAATAGCGCCCATCTCCTTAATCGGTCGTGCAACAATAGACAGGTTTTCAAAAACGTCAACGCTTTGTGGTCAGTGTGCACAATAACCTTGTGCCCCCACAAGAAACCTTTGAATTTTTTAAAGCCCCAGACAAGAGCTACGGCTTCCTTTTCAGACACGCTATAATTTCTTTCATATTTTGTCAAGATCCTACTCGCGAAAGCTATCGAGCGAACCTCTTTATTTTCGCCTTCTCCTACTTTTTGGAAAACATGTACTGCAATCCCATAATCAGATGAATCAGTTCCCATATGAAAAGGTATTGCCAAATCTGGATGGTGCAAAATTTGACTTTCTAATAATTCTGTCTTTAATCTTTCAAAAGCTACTTGACACTTTTCCGTCCAAATAAATGCACTGTTTTTCTTCAACAAATTACACAAGTCCGGATCATTAAAAACTTGCCCCTTCGCATATTTTCGATAGAAATTACAGAGACCGAGAAACGACTTCAATTGCTTCTTCGTTCTCGGTGGTGGGCTGTTTCTAATGGCTTCTAATTTTCGCGGATCCTTAGTTATTCCAGAAGTTGTTATAATATGCCCCAAAAACTCTACTTCTTTCTTTACAAATTCACACTTCTTTATTTTCAAAGTCATCCCGCCGCGTATCAGCGCGTCAATACTTTATTCAACAATTCGCAGCGCTCCTCCCACGAAGAAGTTGCAATTAACATGTCATCTACATAGATTGTAATTCTAGAACCAAGTTCTTTACCCAATACACTGTCTAACGCACGGATGAACACCGATACTGACGTGTTCAATCCGAACGGAATGACTTTATACTGATAACACTTTCCTGCAAATAGGAAGGCTGTCAGTTTCCTCGACTCTTCTTCCATGGCAATTTGCCAATACCCTGCCGTTAGATCAAGGCTAGTCATGTACCTCACGTTGTGAAACTTTTGCAACACATCGTCTATACATTCCGGACGATCAGTTTCACGTTTGACTACCTTGTTCAATTCTCTCGCGTCTATTACTATTCTAACACTACCATCTTTCTTAAAAACCAAAACCCTTGGGTTGTTGTACGGACTTTTAGATCTTTCGATAATTCCCCATTCTTCCATTCTGTTTATTTCGTTTTGTACAGCTTCCTTCCGAGCTAACGGCACCTGATATACTGGTCCAAAAAACGGCTCATGTGGTACAGTTTCAATTTTATATTCAAATCCCCGTACTTTACCAGGTTTTTCTGAAAACACCTTCCTATTGTTGACCAAAATCTGGTATAATTCTGCTTTCTGTTCACATGAAATATCCGAAACATTTTCTACTATGGTTTTGAAATCATCGTCAGTCGGTTGCAGTGCGTTTAAATTTCTGATGTGATAACATTCTGAACCGTCACTTAATCCTCCATACAATGGCAACGTAACTAAACGCAACCGCCATTACCCTGCTCATCTCATCAAAACCTATTTCCATTTTACTGTCTTCCACAGAAAACGATGTAACCTTTCTGCCACAATCAATTGTCACTTTATATCTCAGCATCCAATCAATTCCTACTATCATATCAGTACTCAGTTGAGGTACTACTAAAAACTCCTGTTCAAATACACAACGTTTAATAGAAAACTGTAACACCACTTGTGATTTAATTGGTTTGCTACATGCTCCGGTAGCACCTATCACTTTTACGCCTCTTACAGGCATCTCCACTATTTCCGTTAATTTCTTTAATTGTTCATAATATGACTGAGACATTGCACTAATTTGGCTTCCAGTATCGACTAAAACTTGTACGTTCGTTCCATGAACTTTAACCGGAACCATGATTTGATCGTACCTTTTAGTCTCATCACCTTTGTCTTCCCACAACAAATCCTGTTCCACGTCTAAATTATCCCATAATAAACCGTCCTGTCCGAACTTTGTAACTTGCTTTTGCCTCCTACTATCTTTTTCCTCAGACTGACATAACACACATTTTATGTCACGCACCTCTGATAATTCAGCGAGTTCATCTTCGCTGCCACTTTCGTCCGGTCGTATCACGTCTGCTTTAACCTCGTACACATTGTAATCATCTGTTTCACTCGTTAATGTCCTTCGGTCATCAAAACGAGCAAGAACTACCGACGCATCACCTCCGGCTGCCCGTCCAACGGGGTCGCTTTCGTCGCAACCGAGAATGGCATCGATACAAGCTTTGTTTGTCGACACTTCCCGTGTCCCTTTTTCTTTCCCATACTCAATAACATCATCATTATCTCCAATTATACATACATTAACTTTATTCATATTGCGTGACACCTCTCTCAGCGTGCCCGCTCCTTCCAAACAACTTTTCTCAGTATTGCAATGCTTAACTACATCTTCCTTTACTGTAAAATTTACTTTCCTACCTTTCCTTTTCCATGCTTCTATACCTTCATACATCTTACCAGCTTGTATCAGCCAATCCCGGTTATCGACTTCCAGATCGAACACGCTAGACATGGCATTTGGCACTTTCGTGACCGGAAGCTGCATCGGAATCTGCGCCGGCCTTTTATGTTGCCGCTTCGATAACAATCCCGACTTCGCTAACTACTACATCTGTTTCTGTATGCGTACGAAGTACACTCCTTTCGCGCAGATGTTAGCTACTATTTCCTTCCGCGTAAACTCGCTCGCAGTCGTTTATTTCATTTAGGCGGTTACCGGACTCATTGTCATTATTCTCGCAGCAACCGTTCCTTTGTTGATGGGGCAGCACCTCGTTACGCGCAGCAGTTTGCCCCTCTACTGTTGCGGCTCCTCGTTTTTTGGGAATTGATCGTCACACAGATATGAGTGGTGACAATCTCTCCCGCCATGGGAACCTCTACCTCTGCCCCTTCCTCTTCCTCTATCCACTTGTGCACACCGTACATCAAACTCGTTAACCTGGTTGTTGTCATACTGCGGGTTACCGTAATTATTTTTGTTTTGATTAGAGTTATTGTTACCGTGGTACCGGTTGTCATTACTCCGATACCACACATCCATGTCGCCCACTTTCCTTAAGAAAGAAGCTTTGTCTTTCTCGCCCATTAAGTAACCGCGAACACTCCACGGTAACTTTTCGCGCAGCACGGTCATCGTGCTTCGCTCGGACATTTGACCTTTTACATGCTCAATCCACTCCCATGAACCACAGACATTGCCGAGGTGGGGTGGCTTGCGTGCCTCAACGATACAGATAGCCGTACCGTAGGTGCAACCACAGCGGAGGGGTATCTGTGGAGAGGCCAGACAAACGTGTGGTTCCTGAAGAGGGGCAGCAGCCTTTTCAGTAGTTACAGGGGCAACAGTCTGGATGATTGACTGAGCTGGCCTTGTAACATCAGCTAATGTGGCTTTACCACACAGCTACTGCGAACGGCTGAAAGCAAGGGGAAACTACAGCCGTTATTTTTCCCGAGGACATGCAGCTCTACTGTATGAACATATGATGATGACATCCTCTCGGGTAAAATATTCCGGAGGTAAAATAGTCCCCCATTCGGATCTCCGGGCGGGGACTACTCAGGAGGATGTGATCATCAGGAAAGACAATACTGGCATTCTACGGGTCGGAGCGTGGAATGTTAGATCCCTTAATCAAGTAGGAAAATTAGAAAATTTAAAAAGGGAAATGGATAGGTTGAAGTTAGATATTGTGGGGATTAGTGAAGTTCGGTGGCAGGATGAACAGGATTTCTGGTCAGGTGAGTACAGGATTATAGATACAAAATCAGTTGGGGGTATCACAGGAGTAGGATTGATAATGAATAAGAAAATAGGAATGCGGGTAAACTACTATGACCAGCACAGCGATCGAATTATCATTGTCAAGATAGATACGAAGCCAACACCGACAACAGTAGTACAGGTTTATATGCCAACTAGCTCTGCCGATGATGAGGATATAGAAGAAATATATGAGGAGCTAAAGGAAATTATTCAGACAATTAAGGGAGAGGAAAACTTAATTGTTATGGGAGACTGGAATTCGGTAGTAGGACAAGGAAGGGAAGGGAAGATAGTGGGTGAATATGGTCTGGGCAAAAGGAATGAAAGAGGAAGCCGCCTGGTAGAATTTTGCACGGAATATAATTTAGTTATAACAAACACCTGGTTTAAGAATCACAAAAGAAGGTTGTATACGTGGAAGAGACCAGGAGACACCGGGAGATACCAGATAGATTTTATAATGGTAAGACATAGATTTCGGAACCAGGTTTTGAAGTGTAGAACATACCCAGGGGCAGACATGGACTCTGTCCATAACTTGTTGATTATGAACTGTAGGCTGAAACTGAAGAAACTACAGAAAGGTAGGAAGATAAGGAGATGTGACCTAGATAAATTGAAGGAACCCGAAGTTCTTAAGAATTTCAGAGGGAGCTTCAGGCAACAATTAATAGAAACAGAGGAAAATAAAACAGTTGATGAGGAATGGGTAAAATTGAGAGATGAAATAGTGAAGGCAGCAGAGGACAAAATAGGTAGGAAGGCAAGACCTACAAAGAATCCTTGGATATCACAGGAGATACTAAATTTAATCGATAAAAGGAGAAAGTATAAAAATGCAGTAAATGAAACAGGCAAAATGGAGTACAGACGACTAAGAAATGAGATTGTCAGGAAGTGCAAAATGGCTAAGCAGGAGTGGCTAGAAGGCAAATGCAAGGATGTAGAAGAATGTATAAATAGGGGAAAAATAGATACAGCCTACCGGAAAATAAAAGAAACATTTGGCGATAAGAAAAACAGCTCTATGAATATCAAGGACACTGATGGAAAACCAGTTCTCAGCAAAGAAGGGAAAGCTGAAAGGTGGAAAGAGTATATAGAGAGGCTCTACAAAGGAAATGAACTTCGAGACATTATTGTAGGGAGGGAAGATGATGTACATGATGATGAAATAGGAGATACTATACTGAGAGATGAATTTGACAGAGCACTGAAAGATCTAAGTCGAAACAAGGCCCCTGGAGTAGATGATATCCCGTCAGAGCTACTGAAGTCTCTGGGAGAACCAGCCATGACAAAATTGTTTCACATTGTGTGTAAGATGTATGAGACAGGTGAAGTACCCTCAGACTTTAAGAAAAATGTTATAATCCCCATTCCAAAGAAAGCAGGTGCAGACAGGTGTGAAAACTACAGAACCATCAGTTTGATAAGTCATGGTTGCAAAATATTAACACGGATTATATACAGAAGGATGGAAAAGCTGGTAGAAGCCGACCCCGGGGAAGATCAGTTTGGGTTCAGGTGAAATGTAGGAACACGGGAGGCAATACTCACTTTACGGCTTATCCTAGAAGATAGATTAAGAAAAGGCAAACCAACATTTCTAGCTTTTGTAGATTTGGAGAAGGCTTTTGACAATGTTGATTGGAATAAACTCTTTAAAGTTCTGAAGCAAGCAGGAGTAAAATATAGGGAGCGTAAGGTTATTTACAACTTGTACAAAAACCAGACAGCGGTTGTCAGAGTTGAAGGGCATGAAAGGGATGCAGTGGTTGGAAAGGGAGTAAGACAGGGTTGTAGCCTTTCCCCACTGTTGTTCAATTTGTACATTGAGCAAGCTATACAGGAAAGCAAGGAGAAATTTGGAGAAGGAATTAAAGTTCAGGGTGAAGAATTAAAAACATTGCGTTTTGCCGACGACATAGTAATTCTGTCAGATACAGCAAAGGACCTGGAAGAGCAATTGAACGGAATGGACAGTGTGCTGAAAGGTGCATATAAGATGAATATTAACAAGAGCAAAACTAGGGTAATGGAGTGCAGTGTAAGAAAATCAGGTGATGCTGAAGGAATTAGATTAGGTAACGAAACAATAAAGGAGGTAAAGGAGTTTTGTTACTTGGGCAGTAAAATAACAAATGATGGTCGCAGTACAGATGATATAAAATACAGAATGACAATGGGTAGAAAGGCGTTTTTTAAAAAGAGAAATTTGTTAACATCGAATATTGATTTAAGCCTAAGGAAGGCCTTTCTGAAGGCATTTGTATGGAGTGTTGCCTTGTATGGGAGTGAAACATGGACGATAAGCAGTGTGGACAGAAAGAGGATAGAGGCTTTTGAAATCTGTCGCATTCACAACCCAGCTACTAGCGTCACCACTCAATCTGGTTCTAGCTATTCTGATACGCTCTTCCTCAGGTAACGCAGAAGGTATAATCTTTCTGCACGCATCCATGAAAATCACTGGGTGCACGTTACCTTTCGGGTCGAATTTTTCGATTTCCAGGCTCACATGGTTGGGATACACGCCACCTAATGTGAACGTGGCAGCCAAACTCTTTACGGTTTCTAAACTGTTTACTTGCTCTTTAATTTCTACCAGCTTTTGATTAACGTTAGATTCCAAAGTCTGAGCCTTATTTTGCACATCAGCATTGACTTTAATTACCGTTTCTTGTAATTTCGTTTCTGTCTCGTCCTGAACCTTCACAATTTGCCCCTTTAATGTATTTACAGAATGATTCAGTTCAGTACGAATTTCCTCTTGTTTGTTACTGACAAGCCTTACTTCACGATCAACTTTAGTTTCTACCTCTTCGCGAATCTTTTCTGCCTTTTCTTCTATACTTTCATTTATTATCCCTTCCATGGACCTAAACTTTTCAGTTAACTGATTATTCACGCTGTCATAAAGATACTCTTTCTGCTTTTTAATTTCATTAGTCATTAATTTCTTTACACATTCTAATTCGCTATTAAATTTTTTATCTAAACTGGTTATTTTACTGTCCATCTGTTCAGTCAGAGTTTTCATTTGTTCACCAATTTTCGTGTCCAGACAATTTATTTTACTATCAAAAGCTTGACTCGGAGACTAAACTGATGAGTCTATTTTGTTATCTAAACTGTCAATTTTGCTAGTTATGTATTCAGATAATGCTTTGTTTGATTGAGCTAACGATTGATGTGACTGACTGATAATTTCACTAATCCTTTGCATCCACATATTCGGATCAAATGGTAGATTTGACATTGGCTCTGGTTTCATTTTCAGACCCACATTATGCTTAAAACTCTCTGTGTATGTTTCATCCGGATCCTGCTCACATTCTGGAATTTCCTGCTTTATTGTCACGTAGCCTACATTTTCTGTTTTCACGTCAAAATCTGTGTTGCGGTCGGCGTCTGGCTCACCACCAAACAATGCGGGAGCCGGCTCCAGCCTTTGTAGTGGATGCCCCGCCTGCATTGTCGAATTCGATATTGTTGTTTGGTCTACTGTTTGTTCCGGCACTTTCTTTGAAATTACACAATTTATTTAAATCCTAAGATTACGCAGCTCAGGACGAGATAAGTACTGTCCTGTCCACGACGGTCGCCACGTATAACCCTACCCGTCCTACACCACCGGTTAGAATATGATAATTAGAAAAATGACCCGTGTGCCTAATTATCTTAATTTGGTGGAAGAGCTATCGGTAATGAAGCCGATGATGTAGTGGAGGCTATAACCGGAACGTTGCTGCACCTCTTTGGTAAACAACAACGATCGATAAGAATAAAAAAAGTGGAAAGTAAAATTTGGAATAAAATGATCAATGTATAAATAAAAAAAAATGCGGAACAAACGGAACACAGGGATTAATTTGAAAAAAGTGAATAACTTATTGATTTACGGTCGCCAGCTCGATGTACGAGCAAATAATTTGGTGGGATGTCAAAAATAGAAAAGTTAATTAACAACGTGAAATATTACGTAAAATTTGGGTGGGCAGAAAATCACAGTATGTGCTTCAAATTCGGTACAAAAGACATTGACAATATACTAATTACTAAGAAACAGTTCACTAACACAGGGTCCATTGTAAGACAGCGAAATGCAAGCCATAGCCGCGCAAATGCAACATGTAGCAATTCATGCAAAACTCTCACCTTAATACTTACGATTTACAGCTTCAAATAATTAATTGTTTATATAAGTACCAGAACTTATTCTACAGTGAGTATGCCATGCGCTTTAGCAATAATCAAGTTGTAAGTGAACTATTAACTATACTAATGGCAAGTTCAAAAAATTAATTAATGACTTGTCGTGCTAACACTGAATATTTAGAAAAGAACCATTTAACCTTCTGATTAACTTTTACTCTATATTTAACCAGGAATTATTAGTATTCAAACACTTGTAAACAATTACTATTCTCACTAGTCAGTACTTGCAAGTTAAAACAAACTTTACCTCAAAATAATATGCAGTGGAAAACAATTAACCTTTTACACTGTTATTGAAATATCTTTTGAAATTGAAAGTTAATCTAGCAGTTTCGTTCAACTTAGCAAATCTATTGATCAGCAACACTGGCATAAGCTACGTCTAGTAAATCTTTTCTGAACACATTTTTTATTAACGACTGTCACATTGTCTTTAATGACTCTGATTTTTAGTTTTCTATAACTTTGTGAATATCCTCGGAAAAACAATGGATGAGGAAGGAACTTGTCTGGACAATGACTATGGGTAATGATTTTAAACACAGGTTCACGAATAACAGTGTTCGCTATTGAACAATCATCACTAATACGCTGGTTAGCTGTACATGCTAAGACAAACTGGACAGATCTTACTGAATTTGATGTGCGACGTGGTGCTGCTGATTGAAGACTGTTGGCACTTAACAATTGGCAAACACAGACTCTTCTTGGCGACGAATGTTAATTACAATTTAGGGCCCACAGCATTCCTCTTGATGCATTTATTAATTATTTAAGCTGTGGCCGTATGAATAAACAATACTGCCTCTTCGCCGCCTCCTCCACTAGTGCCAATCCACGTACTTGTTCCGTACACCACTGAGCACACAGTCTGTCCGCCGCTACTTCTCAACAACGACCCCTTCTCGCTGTGCGCCTCTGCGCTACCAGCGATAAAAAGCTCCCTACTCAAAGATGATTCTATACAATAGCAAAGCCCTTGCTAACCCAGCGTGTCTACTACATTTACAATATTTTTGACATATATGGAAATTAGCAGGACAATGCAAATATATCACAGAAACAAAATATACAAATACATAATAAATATACAAATAAAAAATAAATTACAAAAAATACAAATAATGAGGAAAAATGCATAAAGCATCGTTTTATATACCCCCTGTACGCACACATGACTGGAAAGCACCGTTGGTCACTGTGTTGTTGTGTCACAAGCTGGAGAACACTGGCTCGAGGTGCGGTACTCCTCGTCTGCTCGATCTGTTCGCGCTTTACTATAGTGTGTACACAATAGTCTACTATTCGGCCGCTACATGAGCAGACAGCTTGGTAGGAACGTGGCGAAGGAACTTGGGAAGTGTTATGGGGTACCTAGTTGGCGGCTCAGAAGTGTCCGGGATATGTCGTTACTCAGAGTCTGTCCGCCACTTGAACTCCGATATCACAACTATTAATTTGGTAGGTTATAGTTGTAAACACTAACACCAATTATTTATATACCAACGGAAGAGCTGTTACATTACTACCTGATCGAAATTGTCGTAGTGGTGGTCTTCAGTCCTGAGACTGGTTTCATCCAGCTCTCCATCCTACTCTACCCTCAGCAAGCCTCTTCATCTCCTCATAAGAACTGCTACCTTCATCTATTTCAATGTGATTACTACAATTCTCTCTCGTTCTACCTCTGCCATTTTTACCCCACACACTTCCCTCCAACGCCAAGTGCACGATTCCTTTATGTCAAATGATGTTTCCTACCAGTCAGTCCCTCCTTTTAGTCAATGTATGCCAGATATTCCTTTTCTAAATGTTGAAATATTTGTAAATCCATGGGACTCAACTACTTTGGCTACCAATTCCTAGGCTTACAAACTACTTAAATTGACTTATGCTACAGACAATAAATACTGCCACGCCCGGGGGCGGACTCTAACCTCCGACGGCGAGCAACGGCGCGGTCCGCACTAGGCGCTATTGAACGTTCGGCCATTCCACCTCAGCAAATTCCTTTTCACCCCAATTCTGTTCAGTACCTCCTTATTGGATACGCGATCAACCCACGTAATCTTCAGCATTATTCTGTAACACCACACTTCAAAATTCTCTATCATCTTCTTATCTTAACTATTCATCGTCAATATTTCATTCCAGTACAAGGCAACACTCCACACAAATGGATTCAGAAAAGACTTCCTTACGCTTAAATTAATTGTTGATTACGCTCAGGGAGGATCAGCTTGGAATTAGGAGAAATTCAGGGACACGTGGGGCAATCTCAGAAGTACGGTGAAGAAAACATAGATCTACCTTTTTAGCTATTGCAGATTTTAAAAAAGCGTTTGACAGTGTTAACTGTAATATATTCTTTCAAATTTCGAAGACAGCAGGGCTGAAATATAGAGAACGAAAAGTTATGTAAAACTTTTACAAAATCCAGACAGCGATTGTAAGAGACGAAGGGCATGAAAGGAACGCAGTGGTTCGGAAGCGAGAAAGACAGGGTTGTAGCCTGTCACCAATATTATGTTAACAGCACATTGAGAAAGCTGTGAAGGGAAGAGAGGAAAATTTTCTAAGAGAAAGTCAACTTCGTGGAGAAAAAAAAATACTATGCAGAACTTCCTTCACGTTGCAGTTGTGGAACAGAAATTGAACAGAATGGACAGTGTCTTTAAGTGTCAGTATAAAATTAAAATTTACTAAATTAAAACTAGTCTAGTTGAATGTACTGTGAGAATATCACCGCATGTTAAAGGAATTACATTAGGTAACGAGAAAACAAAAGTAGCAGAATGGCTACGGGAGAAAATTTCTGAAAAAGAGAAATTTGTTGATGTCCGATATTGATTTAAAAGTTAGGAAGTATTTTATGAAACAATTTTTATGGAGTGTAGCATTGTAAGGGAGTGAAACGTAGACGATAGGGATCTCAGGCAATAAGATGGTGGGAGCTTTTGAAATGTGGGGCTACAGATGAATGATGAAGATTAGAAGGATACAGCGTAAGTAATCAGGAGGCAATGAACAGGATTGCTGAAAAATAAATTTCTGATTCATCTTGACTGAAAGAAGAGAATTATTGGTAGGACACCTTCTGTGACATCAAGGAATCGGCAGTTTATCATTGGAGAGAAGTGTGTGGAGTAAAATGAAAAGGGGTGGGGGACACCGAAAAGCAGATTCAAAACGATGTAGGTTGCCGTTCTTATTCAAAGATAAACAAAATTTGTATAGGATAGGGTTGCGTAGAGAGCTGCATCAATGCAGTCTTTGGACTGAACACCACAACGCCGCGGTGGAGTAGCCGAGCGGTCTAAAGCGTCTCGCTGCGGAGCGCGCGGTTGCTCGCCGTGGAGGTTCGAGTCCTCCCTTGGGCATGGGTGTGTGTGTATTGTCCTTAGGTTAGTTTACCTAGATTTAAGTAGTTTGCAAGCCACGGACTGATGACCACGCAGTTTGGTCCGATAGATTTACAGACATTTGAACATTTTTGAACACCACAACAACAACTGGAGAGTGAAATTAGATATCATCCTGTTGACAGTTTTAAATTAGATTACGGTTTTTTATCTACAATTCATCCACCGTAATGCACGATCTGATATTAACTGTTGTGACCTCTGTATTCTGTATTGAAGGAGGTTTACCGTGAAGAAAAAGCACTTGGACATGGGTCTGCAACTAAAAGAAGTGATTAGTCCACATAAATTTAGTCAAATGTTCAAATGTTTGTACATCCATCGGAGTCAACTGCTTAGTCCGTAGCTTACAAACTACTTAAACTAAGGTAAACTAATCTAAGGGCAACACAAACACCCATGCCTGACGGCGAACGGCCGCGCGAACCGCAGCACGGCGCCCCAGTGCGCACGGCTAATCCACCGTGGCATTAATTTATTATAGGTGAAATGGTTAACTTTGATGTGCGTGTGGTGGTAGAACTTATTGGGAGCGAAGGTCGGTCCGTTCTGGGAGCGACTCGCGAACGACCGACCGACTGAGGGCGTCAGCAGAATTCCGACCGACGTCGGACCACACTACTGACAGGGCGACTAGAGAACGACCCACCGACTGAGGGAGTCGGCGGAGAGTCGCCGCTAATAGTCAACACTAACCGAGACAACCAGAGGCGACAAACAAAGACGACAACTAGATGGAAATGACAGACCAAAGCGTGAACAAATCGAGACCATGACGTAGCCGAGTAAGATGCCAGACCATAACGTAGTACAACGATAGTATACAGAACGCAGCCGAGAGACGACTGAGGAGCGTGCTGCGGCTCCTGGCGCTACATAGTACGGCAGCCTGCGCAGATGGCCTGTGCGGTGGGCGCGTCACTGTGTGCAGCACTGTAGTGGCGATGACAGCACTCGCAGGTTGTGCACGCCGACTAACGGCCGCTGTCGCAGTCCATGTGGTCGGCGGGCTCTCGAACCCATCGTGCCGGAATACCAGATCCCTTCCCCATGAATCAGGTGCGTATGGACGGAAGCGCCCAGGACGGTGCTTCAGAAGGTGGACTGACGGCATGAGTGGTGTCCTGTTTGCAGAGCCCGCGAAGTCAGGGAAAGAATGTGGAGCCTTCAGATAGGTTCTAGAATGCGTCGTTGTGGGAGGCGATTTCCGAGAGCGTGAATGTGGAGGCGCGGTCTCCACCTCCATGCCTGTGTCCCCTGGGGTCGACGACGCTACCCTGAAACACATATGCAGCCCCTGTGGTTGACGTGTGTCTGAGGGTGATCTGCCCTGGGAGCGTAGTTCCGGATGGGAGTGTGCCACCTCCATACCTGAATCGACTGGAGCCGCTGACAACGCCCTAGAGCGCACATTGTACCCGTGAGGTTGGTGAATTGCCAATGTTGGGGGCTCCCAAGTCTGGGTGGGCTACTGGTTAGGATGATGCAGGTAAACTGGGCTGGAGTTGATTAGTATGTCAGCACTCCAAACCCATCTGAGTGTTGACTGAGAAGAGACGTCACCCGAGAGGGCTTTGTTACATAAGAACAGGCCCACACAGTGGAACATATGGCATAGCACCCAGTGTACCAGGTCTTGGGTTCCGAGGGCTGTGGAGCCAAGAGAAGGAGAAGGGTGTGTGGCTGTCGTCCGTGGAGGAGTTCTGCTAGGCTACGATCCTGCATAAGGATAGTTCTATAGGTATTTAGGAACAATGTGAGGGCTGCTGTCGTGGTGGATGTGCCCATGGATTTCAACATATTTATTTGAATGTTTCCACCAGCCGCTCAGCAGCGCCATTGGAGGCTGGGTGGAATGGGGATCTAAAAAGGTGTTTGATGCCAGTGCCATCACAAAACTTCTCAAAGGCCGTCGCTGTAAACTGGGACCCATTGTCAGATGTGATGGTATGGGGTAGACCCACAAAAGCAAGAATTTGTGTAAGGGCATTGAGTGTGGCGGTCGTGGTGGTGAACGCCATGCTGACCACATAGGGGTAGTGGAAATATGCATCAATCACAATAAGCCACATAGATCCTAGAAATTGGCCCTCAAAGTCAAGATGGATGCAGTCGGAGCAGCCTGGTGCTTAGCACAAGTGTAACAATGGCGGATGATGGCCTCTACGTCTTTCTTCAGTCGTATCCAGTAAACGTGCCTCCTGGCCAGGGATTTCATACGTGACATACCCCAATGCGCACGCTGGAGAAGATCAAGAACCTGTTGGCGTAAGGCAGGTGGGATAAACACCAGGAGGCTATTGCTCTCTGCACTGACCAGGAGAACACAATCAACGACAGACAGTGGATGAGAGACATAGGACCAGGCCTCTATCTGTGAATCTGTCGATTTTGGGAAGTAAGTAGGCCACGCACGAAGCACGTGATGTGTGACCTATTGTAAGATAGGTTCATGGCGTATTTCAGCTGCAACACATGTGGACATGATGGGGAACCCATCTAAGTTATTTTGCCGTTCCAGGTCAATGTGGAAATAGGAGACTTTGTGTCAATCGAATGTTGGGTCAGGTCCTGAGGGCAAACGAGAAAGAGTGTTGGCGTTGGCATGTTGTGTAGTAGGCTTGTACATAATAGTGTAGGTGTATGAACTAAGGAAAAGAGCCCAACACAGGAGTGTTTGGGCTGTACGCTCTGGGAGCCGAGAGTGCATCCCAAATAGAGGTTTGGGTCTGTAATTAGGTCAACCTTGGCCCCAAAAACGTATACATGGAATTTCGTAACAGCATAGAGGAATGCCAATGCCTCCATTTCTATCTGAGAGTAGTTCTTTTGAGCAGGTGACAGTGTCTTGGACGCATAGGCTATCGGTTGTTCAGTATCATATTATTATGGTGTGCCAACACTGCTCCAATGCAATAGGGAGATGTGTCCGCTGCCAAAACATGGGGCCACGATGGAGAAAAGGGTGTAAGGCAGAGTGCCTGTGGGAGGAACTTTGCATAATTCACCTTCCCCAAAAACACTTGCAACTCCTGTAGGTTTTGGGGGTGTGGCAGAGAATCGACAGCCGAAACATTGCGGTCCGTGGGCTGGATACCGACTTTTGAGAGCAAGTAGCCAAGGTATTCTACCTGTTCCTGGAAAAACTGGCATTTATGCAGGCGACACTTGAGCCCGGCATCCCGCCACGAAGTAAAGAGATTGAGGAGGTTATGCAAGTGATCCTGGTGTGTACCCCAGTAACAATGGCATCGTCAAGGTAGTTGGCACAGCCGGGTATGGCATGGTTAACTGTTCCAGATACTTCTGGAAGATGGCTGCCTCCGAAGAAATCCAAAAGGGCAAACATTTGTATTTACAAAGGCCATAATGTGTCTTCATGACAAGGATTTGTTTCGATTCCTCATCGAGCGTTTTTCTTTAATATGCGACAGCCAGGTCTATCTTAGAAAAATATTCGCCACCAACAAGCATTGTGAGGGAGGTCGTCTTCACGTGGATTGGGGTAGGCTTTGACTTGTGCCTGGGCATTGATGGTGGATTTAAAATCACCACAGAGGCGGAGGGCGCCGTTTGGCTTGATTACCACTATCAGTGGTGTAGCCCAGACACATATTTTGACAGGTTTAATGACCCCAGATACGTGCAGATAGTCTAGTTCCAGCTTCACAGCCATCCTTAGGGAGACCAGAAGAGGGAGTGCATGGCACTGCATTGGATGTAAAGCAATATGTGCCTTAAAATTGGTGACACACCCCAGATCAGGTTCAAACAGAAATGCAAAAGAGGCACAAAGGTCGTCGAGTTCCTGGAAAAGAACTGTGTCTGAGATGACCTGCACCTCGTCTGTGATGGAGACCTCAAATGCATCTAGGCCGAAAATGTTTCCAGCTGAGCGGCTATTGACAAAAAATAGGGTTACAGGTCGTGTGAACGTTTTATAAGCTGCCAAAATGGTAAATAGACCTTTCAGAGGGATAGAGCTGTCGCCATATTCTACCAACCTGCGGGAGGGCGGATCCAATGCTGGGTAGCCGAGACGGACATAAGTTGGGAGTTTCATCAGGGAGACTGCCCCCCCCCCCCTGGGTCCACTTGGAAGCGGACGTTTGCTGTTATGAAATCAATAAACAATTTGGTAGCTTGAGAATCACCGTGGGGAACGATGGCCTGCAGTTCATGAACTGTCCCTTGACGCCAGTGACGAGTTGGGTTTGACTGTCCTGCCGTTTGACGACAAACAGAATGGACATGTCCATCTTTTCCACAACGACTAGAGTGGGCCCAGCGGCCTGGACAGTCTGCCATATGGTGCGCCGTCAAATAGTCAGAAAAGGACCGTAAACCACGTTGCTTACACCAACGAGGAGTGACTGGCTGTTCATAGGTCATGGACACGTCAGAGAGGGATGTATCACGACGTCCCCTTTGCGGTGGTTGTACAGTAGCTACCTGAGGGCGAGCCATGAGGCGCTCATTCGCCGCATCTGCTATCTCGAAAGAATGTAAAATTTTCAGGATGTCCTCCAGAGAGGGGTCGTTCAGCTTAAGGGCTGCCGTATGAAGATCTGGATCTGGAGCCACCTGAAGATCAGAGAGTCTGCACATAAGGTTTTACAAGACGGATTGGAGCAAGTGAAATTGCAACGCCGACTCAGTCCTTGCAAATCCGTCACCCATGACCGATATGATTGACCCGGTTGTTTGTGGTTCTGGAATTCGAGGCACGATGTGACAACGTGAAATCATTGCGAATAATAATTTTACAGCAATGTGCACATTTCCTCGAACGTCAGTGACACCGGATTGGAGAGGGGGGACAACTTCTTCAGTAAGAGAAGCGTCTCGGGAGAAGCCCAAGAAAGAAGAAGCGACCGTTGTAGAGCGTCATCAGAGACCTGAAATGCGGAAAACTGCTGTTTCAGCCTCTGTAAGTAAGTGTCCCAATCATCTATGGTGTCATTAAATGGCGGAAACGCTTGGGGGCGGAAATCCGCCGACGACATGACCACCGCTTGGACGGTTTGTGAACCCTGAACCTGTAAGCGTTCGGCCAAAAGTTGAATTTCTTGTCGTAACCAAAAAAAAATTGTTGCTGCTGGAGGAGCAGCTGTTTTTGTTGCTGCTCCACGAATTTTTCGACCATGAGAGGTCTTTTTTAATAATTTTACTTCGTCGCCAATTATTGGGACCGAAGGTTGGACCTGGCCGGGAGCGACTCGCGAACGACCGACCGACTGAGGGCGTTGGCAGAACTGCGACCGACGTCGGACCACACTACAGGCAACTAGAGAACGACCCACCGACTGAGGGAGTCGGCGAAGAGTCGCCGCTAATAGTCAACACTAACCGAGAAAACCAAAAAAATGTTCAAATGTTTGTTAAGCTTATGGGACTTAACTACGGGGTCATCAGTCCCTAAACTTACAAACTACTTATCAACTACCTTATTCTAAGGACGGCACAAATATCCATGCCTGAGGGGGGATTCGAACCCCCGACCGTAGTGGCCGTGCAGACCGTGACTGAAGCGCATCATTCCCCGCGGCCACTGCGGCCGGCCGAAAAAACCAGACGCGACAGACAACGACAACTAAATGGAACTGACAGACCAAAGCTTGAACAAATAGAGACTGTGACGTAGCCGAGTAAGATGCCAGACAACAACGTAGTACAACGAAAGTATACAGAGCGCATATCAAGGGGAGCACCCTCTTCTTATTGGCTGGCGCACGAAGTAGGCAAAGAGGTACCAAGACTGCGAGCGTTCCCGGCGGCCGAAGTACTATGGAGCGACTTATCTCTTCTGCTTGAAGTAGCGTGGCGAATTCTGTATACTGGCCGGCTTTGTGGCGAAAAGCGACACCACAACATTAACCATAGGAAGAATTTATGCAATATTATTTTACCTCTTTAATTTCCGTAAAATATACCGCAAGTCGTTACCAAATTCGATTCGGCACGGTTATCGTGACTAATAAAGATATGAAAGTCAGTCCATTATCATTGAAAATGTCCAACTATGGTGCGATTTTTTTCCCACGGTATAGAAATTGAATGACATAACAGCCGCAAGTCTACATGCACAGATCTAGGCAAACTGTGTACGTAATTTTCTGCAAATCTTCTACTTTACCTGGAATAGGCCCTCACAAGGAGAGGACGGCCATTCCTCATCGCCGCATTTGTCTAAATGTTTGATACACGTAGGGCGTGGTAAGACATGAAAGCGTCCCAAGTGGGAGCTCCAGATGACCACGCGTTTAGGAAACAAAGGAAATTTTGATTCGGGTCTATCACCAAATGCACCTTATCAGTTGTCTGTGCGGCAGTTTGTTTGGCTCAAAGGTGAGAGATTGGGTGTTATTAAAAAAGATCGCGATATGAATTTAGCGCAGCGGCAAATATTATTTTGCTCGTTGGCAACGTGTCCACTACTAACGTCACAATTAACCACAACGTCATATAACTTCTTTTATTAATTTTTATATGCACAAGAAGTATAAAAATGTGATGAAATTCGGGACTGCAAAAATTTTAAAATTTATCGTAATTAATGCGTACACGATAACGATATGTATGTAAATCGATACTTCCATTCTTTTGAAATTCATCGCCGCGGCGGAGAAGCTGAGTGCATTGAGGCGCTATGCTCCGATGCGCGTGGTCGTTTCCCGTCGGGGGTTCGAATCCCCCGTCGGGCATGGATGTTGGTAATGTCTTTAGCATAAGTTCATAAGTAGTTTGTAAGTTTAAGGACTGATGACCCATAAGCCTTACAAACATTTGCACATTTTATTTTAAATTCATCAGTTACATGTACCGGGGTTATATTCATCAAAGAAAAAGGAAATGAATTATTTTGACTGCATCTAGAAAAGTTATAAACGCCGCCTTTTTGCAGTGACATGGATTTTTTTAATTCCCCATAGGAAAAAAGAGTTGATTAAATTCTGAAAACAGTTTCTTTCATCCCACAGTCTTCATGTAGATAAATACTCCACAAACCACATTCAGGTGCATGGCAGAGGGTTCATCGAAACGCTTTTATAATGTTTCTCTACAGTACCATTCTCTAATAGGTCGGGGAAAAAATGAACACCTAAATCTTTCCGTTTCCGAACAGATTTCTCTTCTTTTATTTTCATGATCATGTCGTCCTATGTAGGTGGGTGATGAAAAAATATGTTTACATGCGGAAGAGAAAGTAGGTGAAAGAAAAAAAAATTTCAAATGTTTGTTGAGCTTATGGGACTTAACTACGGGGTCATCAGTCCCTAAACTTACAAAGTAATTACGAATTGAAACTTCCTGGCAGATTAAAATTGTGTGCCGGAACCGGGACTCGAACCTGGGACCTTTGCCTTTCGCGGGCAAGCGTACTACCGACTGTGCTATCCCGACACGACTCACGATGCCGCCTCACAACTTTACTTCCGCCAGTACCTCGCCTCCTACTTTTCAAACTTCACGAACTTACGAACTAGCTAATGCTAAGGACGGCAAAATATCCATGCCCGAGGGGGGATTCGAACCCCCGACCGTAATGGCCGTGCAGAGTGTGACTGGCGCGCCGTAGTCCCCTCGGCCACCGCGAATAGCTTGGTAAAAGAAATTTCGCAACTAAATTTCATCGCAACAAATAATGCCTTTCTTTTAATGTTTTTCACCCCAACTCGCCCATCATATCTGTGATACTCTCTCCCATATATCGCGATAGTACAAAACGAGCTGCCCTTCTCTAAACTTTATCTAAATCGTCTTTCTGTCCCTCTTGATGGGGATCCCACAATGCCCAGCAATACTACAAAATAGGACGCACAAGACTAGTGTAAGCAGTTTCTTTAGTTGATCTGTTGCATATTCTAAGTGTTCTTCTAACGAAGTGTAGCCTTTGGTTCGCTTTCTCTACAACATTTTTTGTGTGTTGTTTCAAATTTAAGTTGTTCGTAATTGCAATTCCCAGGTATTTATCGTATAAATGAAGTTTAACGGACTTCTTTTAGTGGTCATACGGATAACTTCACACTTCTCATTATTAAGGGTCAGTTGATATTTATTGCACCATGCAGTCCAGCAGTGAGCTACGCTCTACATGTACCATCCAGGTCAAATTAAGCTCAGTGTATGTGATTATTCGTTTCTCCTCCTTATGGACCATTTACATTCCAAGTTTGCAACAAAATGCGCTGGTTTTAAATAATGTGCTAATGTTGTGCATATGTGGATATAAAATAACGTATGTGATATTCGGTTAATTGTGACATGAGTAGCGTACACTTTGCCAAAGAGCACAACCATATTTGCGACTGGGTGGAGGCGAACCCGTGACCCTTACAATACGACTCCGACTCCGACATCTTTCCGGTCTCTTACCGCTCACCCAAACACCGTTTCATGAACACACTCTCACAGCAACCATTGATATGATGCATATGGTGATAGATCTGTATCAAAATTCATTTTATTTCGTAAATGCTTGGCCATCTGGAGTTCCCACTTGGGGCACTTTCACATTTCACCGCGCCCTACACGTCCCATTAATTTGGAGGAATTCGGCACTGACGATACGGCGTCCTCTCCTCCTCTCCTTGTCAGTTGTAAATAAAACCTTTATATCTTAGCAACCTTTCATCCACAGCAACGTATGACTTAGCATCATCCTAATAAAGATTTCGCAGTGAGATTGTACTCATGAAAAGTAGACAGAATATCGTGCAATGCTTTACTTAATTTGACCGAAGTCTGTAATTATGTATGATAACGTAGCCGCACTCTTATTGACCATTTCGCTACGGTGGGTGTTGCTACCTCTGGGCTCACTGCGCCGCGGCGGATTAGCCGTGCGCACTGAGGCGCCGTGCTCCGGTGCGCGCGGCCGTTCGCCGTCAGGGGTACGAGTCCCACCTCGGGCATGGGTGTTTGCGTTGTCCTTAGGTTAGTTTACCTTAGTTTAAGTAGTCTGTAAGCTACGGACTGAGATTCGCTGCCGCGGTGGAGTAGCCGAGCGGTCTAAAGCGTCTCGCTGCGGAGCGCGCGGTTGCTCGCCGTGGAGGTTCGAGTCCTCCCTGGGGCATGGGTGTGTTGTGTTTGTCCTTAGGTTAGTTTCCTAGGTTTAAGTAGTTTGTAAGCTACGGACTGATGACCACGCAGTTTGGTCCGATAGATTTACAGACATTTGAACATTTTTTGAGATTCGCTAGATCTCAAAAAATTTGGTAACCGCCAGTTAGAATACCAAGTGAAGGCTAAAAACGAAAAGATAAAAACAATTAAAAGGGTTAAATATCCTTTGATAAATTGGCCAAATTAATAAAACGTAAAACGCGAGCAGCTGCTCGTGTGTCATCAGCTAAAGGTTCCTCCAGAGTAGACGGAAAGTGAAGGGCAACACGAAGATGATTAAAATCGGGACAAGAGAGTAAAACATGTCGCACCGTCAGCAATTCACCGCAGGAGCACAGCGGTGCAGGGTCGGCGGTTAGCAAATGACGGTGGCTGAAACGGCAGTGACCGATCCGCAACCGGGCCAGGATGACCTCCTCTCGCCGAGGGGGGCGTGAGGAGGTCCCCCAAGCGGTCGGGATCGGTTTTACAGTCCTCAATTTATTGTCCGTAAGGGAAAACCACGCACTGTGCCAGGACGACACAATACTCCGGCGAAGAGCCCGTTGAACATCGTCCGCTGGGACACAAAAGGTAGCCATGCGAGGCAAAAGAGCTGCTGCCTTGGCTGCTATGTCGGCGGTCTCATTCCCGGGTACACCCACGTGGCCAGGGACCCACAGAAAAGAAACGTGACAGCTGGCAACTGCCACCAACTGGAGGGAGCGTTGGATACGATACACGAGAGGATGGTTCGAGAAAGGGTCCTTAAGACTCTGTAGGGCACTAAGGGAGTCCGAACATATGGCATAGAAAGGTTCGCGGTGGCGGCAGGTATACAAAACGGTCTGGTGGAGGGCAAAAAGCTCAGCCGTGAAGTTAGAGCACCGGTCAGGGAGCTTGTATTGGAAACGGTTGTCCCTGACGACGAAGGCAGATCCGACACCGGCAGTGCTCTTGGAACCATCAGTGTAGATAAATATGGCATTATCGAACCGCGAACGGAGTTCGACAAGCTTCGAGCGGTATACCAAATCCGGGGTGCTCTCCTTGGGCAGCGAACTAAGTTCAAGGTGGATGTGAACCTGGGCCTGATGCCACAGTGACAATGGGCTTTCGCTCAACCGAAAGGTGGAAAGATGGGTAAAATCGAGCCGCTGAAGCAGGCGGCGAAACCGAACTCCAGGTGGAAGCAAGGCTATCACAGACAGCTGATATTGGCGATCAAGTGAGTCGTCAAGAAATAATCTGTAAGACGGATGGTGGGGCATCGACCGCAGGCGGCATGCATACCGACACAGGAGTATGTCACGTCGAGTGGTCAAGGGCAATACAGCAGCCTCGACATACAGACTTTCAACAGGGCTGGAAAAAATGCACCGGTCGCCAGACGTAATCCCCGATGGTGAATAGAGTTGAGACGGCGGAGAATCGACGGCCGTGCAGAAGAGTATACAAGGCTTCCGTAGTCGAGCTTCGACTGAACAATGGCCTGGTAAAGGTGAAGCAGGACGGTACGATCCGCTCCCCATGACGTGCCACTGAGGACACGAAGAACGTTAAGGGATCGGGCACAACGGGCAGCCAGGTAGGACACGTTGTGGACCAGCAAAGTTTCCGATCCAACATTAGCCCCAAGAATTTTGTTGTTTCCACGAAAGGGAGAGTAACGGGGCCGAGACGTAAATATGGTGGAAGAAATTCCTTGTATCTCCAAAAGCTTACACACACCGTTTTCTCAGTGGAGAATCGGAAGCCGTTCGCGATGCTCCAGGAATAGAGACGGTCAAGACAGCGTTGAAGTCAACGCTCCAAGAGACACGTCTGCTGTGTGCTGCAATAAATTGCGAAATCGTCTACAAAACGGGATCCGGAAACGTCGGCTGAAAGGCAATCTACGATCGGATTGATTGCAATGGCAAAGAGAGCTACACTCAAGATGGAGCCCTGTGGCACCCCATTCTCCTGGCGAAAGGTGTCGGACAAAACTGAGCCCACCCGTACCCGGAACTTGCGATCCGCCAAAATCGCGTGAATAAAAAGAGGAAGGCGGCCCCAAACGCCCCATGTGTGCAATGTGCTGAGAATGCCCGCTCTCCAACAGGTATCGTATGCCTTCTCCAAGTCGAAGAACACTGCTACTGTTTGACGCTTCTTTAGAAAATTATTCATAATGAAGGTCGACAAGGTAACGAGGTGATCAGCAGCAGAGCGGTGTCGACGAAAACCACATTGAAAATTAGTCAGGAGGCGTCGAGATTCGAGGAGCCAGACCAGCCGAGCGTTAACCATGCGTTCCATCACCTTACAGACGCAGCTCGTCAGAGAAACGGGGCGATAACTGGAAGGAAGATGTATGTCCTTCCCTGGTTTGGGGATGGGGACAACAATGGCTTCACGCCAACTTGTGAGAAAATGACCTTCAGTCAATATGCGATTATAGGTACTAAGAAGGAAACACTTGCCCGCAGGAGAGAGGTTCTTCAGCATCTCAATATGGATAGAATCGGGGCCGGGAGCAGAAGATCGGGACAGGGCGAGAGCACGGTCGAGCTCCTGCATGGTGAAGAAGACTTTATAATTTTCACGATTAAAAGAGTGGAAAGAGGGCGGCCGTGCCTCCTCTGCCTGTTTGCGAGGGAGGAAAGCAGGGTGGTGATGGGCAGAGCTCGAAACCTCCGCAAAGGAACGGCCCAGTGCGTTGGAAACATCAACGGGGTCCACAAGGACTGCATTCTCGACAGTCAGGCCAGAAATCGGGGAGTGGACCTTGATGCCGGATAAACGGCGTAGGCCACCCTAAACAACAGTGGAGGGAGTAAAGCGGTTAAAACAACTAGTAAAAGCAGTCCAGCAAGCTCTTTTGCTGTCGTTGATAACACGACGACATTGCGCTCGCAGTCGTTTATAATTTATACAATTCTCCAACGTTGGATGGCGGTAGAAGGTGCGTAAAGCACGTCGCCGGGCTCTAAGAGCGTCGCGGCAGGCCGCAGTCCACCAAGGGACCGGGACACGACGTGGAGAAGAGGATGTACGTGGTATTGAATGTTCGGCAGCTGTGAGAATAACCTCTGTGAGGTATTCGACCTGACTGTCACAGCTGGGAAAATTCTGGTCTTGAAAAACAGCCATGGAAGAATAAAGCCCCCAGTCGGCTTTAGAAATGTTCCAACTGGTGGGACGAGGAGATAGGGAATGATGCAGAAAGTGAATGACACAAGGGAAATGGTCACTCGAGTACGTGTCAGAAAGTGCATACCACTCAAACCGACCGGTCAGCTGAGGAGTGCATATCGCGAAGTCTATATGGGAATAAGTATGTGTTGTGTGTGAAAGGAAGGTCGGTGCACCGGTGTTGAGGCAGACAAGATTGAGGTGTTGGAGAAGGTCCACCAAAAGGGAGCCTCTCGGACAAGGTGCCGGAGAGCCCCATAAGGGGTGGTGGGCATTAAAGTCGCCTACGAACACGAAAGGTGAAGGGAGCTGGTCAACGAGGTGTAGCACATCTGCCCTAGTAAGGGCAGATGACGATGGCGAATAGATATTACAGAGGGAAAAGGTAAATGTGGATAGAGTGATGCGGACGGCAACTGCCTGTAGGTGAGTATGCAATGAAATGGGATGGTAATAGACGTCGTCTCGAAGGAGCATCAGAACCCCTCCATTAGCTGGGGTATCTTCCACAGGTGGCAGGTCGAAACGCACAGAGGTGAAGTGTGGAAAGTCTGCACGATCACTTGGACGTAACATAGTTTCTTGGAGACAGACTAGAAGCGGGCAGTGCAATCGAAGGAGTAGTTTTAATTCCTTCCGATTGGAACGAATGCCGCGAATATTCCATTGAAGGAGCGCCATGATAAAAAACGAGAGAAGAAAAGAAGAGAAAAAGGAACAAGCAGGTGGGGGTCACCTCGACAGCCACTGAGGACCGGACTTCGAGGAAGCACTGCTATCGCTATCTATGGACAAAGGGTCGTGTTCCATAGGTTCCACCGACGCGTCTGCCACCTCCCTGAGTTGATCAGGAGGGGCAGCTTCCACTGGCGGTAAACGGCCAGGTGTCCGGCAAACGGAGATTAAAGGGCGAGTCGAGGACAAGGAGAAAGGAGAAAGAGGGGAAGGCGAAAGAACAGGAAAGGAGGAGGACCAAGAAGAGAAGTCTGAGAGAAAGCGAAAAAGAAACCTTGGACTGACTGAAAACGCCCGTCTCCGGGCGAAGGCACAAACCAGGGGGGAAGAGAGAAGCGGCCTGGGACAGAAGAAAGGTCGCTTCGGTTTGGGGCCCATGCGCGCCACACACGTACCCACAAAAGAGCTGTGGGCCCCCTGGGCGGATGTAAATGTGTAAATATATGACAGAACATGGCTGACCAAATAGACGTCATAAAGTTCAGCTCAAATACCAATCTAAGGTAACGTAACGTGAATCAGATCATGTGTGCGACTTACCGCCTTCAAATGAACGTTATGGGAGCCCACATAAACGAACAAATATATATGAAGTTTCCAGTCTTCCACTAGTTCGTCTCTTCCTTTCCATTGTCTCTTCACCTGCTTCCCCCCCCCCCCCGTGTCCTCCTGTCCCTTTCTCTGTCAATTTCCTACTCCCCTCCCTCTGTTCATCTCCTTTCCTTCACCTGTCTGTCACCATCTCTCCTCCTCTCCAACCCAACACTGAACCTCGTGGTACTCCATTCTTGGTTGCTCCCCATTTTGATGTATCCATTGATTTTTGTACATTATGTGAAGCGCTTATTTCAACTCCTTGCACTCCTCCATTTAATTACAAAATAAACCGCTGGTGCACCGTCCAAAAGATATCACAATACTTAGGTGTATGAAAAAGAAAATTGTGTTTTACACAATCAAAAGCAATATAGAGGTCACAAAAAATAATGGTGGGTGATGTCCGGATCTTCAGCTAAATATTTGAGTAGTAAAAGCATATAAAGCGGGTTATGATGAAAAGCCTATCTCAAAACCAAATATTTTTAGTACTTTACGTTTACAAATATGTCAAGCTGCTCTTGAATACATTATTGTTTCAATAGTTTTGAATAAAGCTGCCGGAATTGAGATTAGACGGTACTTATTGCACACACACATAGCCCATGTTTTATGTAGTGGTTTATCAATAACTTATTTCAGTGATCGAATTTCTGATATTTCACTGCGCAGTATTCTTGCTGCTAAAACTCTAAAGCTCCGTATGTGAGCTACATAATGAAAATACGTTGGAAAGAATCATATTCACTTGAAATATAATCGCGTGATGGAATTATTGATGTAAATAGGTACAGAAATCAGAGCAGTAACAGCGACAGAGGAAAGGTTATAACTGAACACGAGCTGCAATATACTAATTAAATTTGATTCTGTAGAGTGAGTGTGCTCTCCGTGAAAGGACTGAATAGCTGTGACAAACGAAGAAAGGGGCAATTAAGTTGGAGCTTCACCCGGAATACCTGCTGCGTTCTCTTTCTCTGTCCCCCCTTTTATATCTCTGTTTCTCCCCCCCCCCCCCCAAATGTCTCTCTCTCTCTATCTCTCTCTCTCTCCCTGTATGTGGGACTTTCTCTCGCTCTCTCTCTCTCTCTCTCTCTCTCTCTCTCTCTCTCTCTCTCTCTCTCTCCTTCTATCTCTCTCTTTGAAGTTTTCAAAAGGATCTACATGCCCTCCAGTCAATTAATCACATGACCTGCCCTCTTTGTGCGTTTCATTACCCGCTCTTACACTCGTTCTAATGTGCTAATTGCTACGTACGATCCGTGTCTATTGAGAAAAATAAATCAATACTTTCTCTTTTGCAAAATTTTTATTTAATCAACTCTTGGTTACTGGGCTCAGAGATCAGCTTCTTTAGGTACGAAGTCATGAACGTTTGATTCCATAAAGAATTAAATATCCATGCATAGAACTACTTCAGATGTCTAACTTACAATACACATGCGTACACAATTTAGCAATCTGGAAAGGGATCTCAGCAACATCTACGATTCCCTCGGAGACGAAGCCTCATGGAATGAACTAAATGTAACAGCAGAAATAATTTCGGGGAAATTACGGAAGAATACAGGAGGGAAAGAACCACGAGATACATCAACAGACAACAGACACGCATACAGTACAACAGGAGCGATAATGACACAGGAAACAATACATCAGATAATGAAACAGAAACTACCACTCATATAAGTTTGGAGTATCACAATGACGAAATGTAATTGAAACCAAGAGGCATTATACAGTACTGAAATAATGACTGACAGAATCATTTATTTTATGAGAAATTGTACAAGTTAAGCAGAATTCATTGTAATGATATATTCATTGTCAGCAGTAACGCAAAAATACATGACTAAGTCTTGTAGGGTCTTAATTATTATTAATATATCATGTAAATTATACAAAATACCTTACCATGTAAATATTATATCAGATGTGGGATTTATTCAAATACATTCCTTTTATATAATTGTAAATCAAATTTTATAACTTATTCTACTAATACAAAGTAGATTTACAGTGGGTTTTGTAATTTAATAATATACAATTAATCAGTTTGCACATATTAAATACTCAGCAAGATATTATGCAAACTGATTTAAGTCTCAGTGTTTCTTTGAGATTGCACTGTTTCACACATTCTGAGTCAATTTAATACTTGATTTTGTATAATAGCAGGAATATTATTGTTTAAAGTCTTCATCTAGAGTGTACATGTTTTTTTCCAAGCAAACTGTTTCCAAAGACATCACACTTTTTTTTAAAACTACATAGTACATAAATTGAATGCAAAATGTAGGGAAAATATAGTACTTAGAACAGGAAACAAATGAAACATCTATTTAAAATGTTTTATCAAGTAATAACATATTAGCCTGAAATTAATAAAATCAGTATTCTACCAATAATTTTACTCTAGTACCAAAAAGTACCACAAATAAGTATTCATTGCACAAAAGATCGTAATCAGAATAATTGCTGGAGTCATTTCTTTAAGGATATACATATCTTCACAGTAGCTTCACAATGTATATATTCATTCATGAAATTTGTTACTAGTAATCCGACCCAATTCAAAAGTAACAGCAGTGTGCATAGCTACAACTCTAGGAGAAAGGGAGATATTCACTATTCAAGGTTAAATCTAACTTTGGCACAGAAAGGGGTGAATTACGCTACCACAAAAGTCTTCAGTCACTTACCAACTAGCATCAAAAATTTGACAGATAGCCAACTGGTATTTAATAAAAATTAAAGGAATTTTTGAATGGCGACTCGTTCTACACATTAGATAAACTTTTAGATAAAACTTTAAAAAATTAAAACAAAAATAAAAAGTTAAATTTCAAAAAATTATTCAAATGTTGTCATGTATAGATACCATTTACTAAACTGACACGTTCACCATCATTACGAAATGTCGTATCTATGGAACAAGTATTAATCGAATCTAACATTTATAAAACTTTCAACGAACAAATCCCATTCATATTAACCACACATGTCGTACTTTTGTTTCGGATAAAATAACAAGAAGAGTTGGAAAATTATTATGGAATTATAATATAATAGTGTAACAATACATTAATTCTTTTTATTGAAAATTATAACTGCGACGCTTGTCGCTAGCATCTGTTCTCTCTGCCAATAAATCTCTGATTATCCTTGGTTTTAAGTAAGTCATTCAACTATTTCAAACGATGTAAAGAGAGAACGAAATCGCTTGTTGTCTTTCGTTATTCTGCCTTTATACTGTGCGGACGTATTTTACTCGACCTCCAGAACTATGTAAGTGTGAGCCCTGGTTAGCATCCTTTAATGTAATAAATTTGAAATTTCATTTAAATAATGACTATTTCTCCCCATCTTTCATATAATTTATGACTTGATTTTCAACAATATTAGTAAACTGATGCTAGGTTATTGTTGCCTGTTGTCTCATGATGACAAAAGAACATTCTCGATGTAAAATTTATTTACTCTCATTTTGTATTAAAAATTGAATTCAATGCCTGCAGGAAATCTTCATTCTGTTAAAAGCGAAGTCCGATAATTTCTTTAACTTTCGATAACCATAGGGATCAAAATTGCACACGGTCTTAAAACTTTGATAATTAATAGTCATGAAACCAAGCATCAGTTTACGAGAACGAAGATATTAATCAATTCATACAGGTTCAACTGCAGTGTCACGGCTTCCACCAACGAATGTATACAAGCAGTGGCGTAACTATGGGGGGGGGGGAATGAGGGCGATAGAACCCCCACCAGAACCCGAAAAAAAGAGAGAGAGAAGAAAAAAAATCGTATAACTGCAATCTGGTAAAGGTAAAGGTTTGAAACTTGCGGTGATTTACCATAAGCTTTCTTTGGAAGGGAGTTAATTAGTATCTTCAACAGGAGTGGTAGATGGTAGTCTGTCTGGAAACTGACTAATATTTTGCTCGTCAAGCAGATCTATCCCTCCCCCCCCTTCAAAGCCAAGTCCTAGTTACGCCACTGCATACCAGGTAACTGATTCCGCTATTTTTTATGTAATGGTGCTTTCTGGTGTTGTAATTTTTAACTTACATTGCTACTGGGAACTGACGGCAGAATCTTATGTGGTCTTTTTAGTGTATTAACCACTTCAAAAATTAATATTCATTGCTGATCTTACGGTTAGCTAAATTTCAATTCCGGTTGATCTTGTGAGAAAACCAGCGGTACAATTAAAAAAAAAAAAAAAAAAGAAAAAAGAAAAAGAAAGAGTATCATTACATAAGAATTGGCGTCCATTGTGACAGGACCTCGAATGGTAAAAAAAGTAATTTCTTTTGTAATTTTATGTGAAATAATTATACCATTGTTTGAAATTTTTTATCTTTATAATCATTCACCAATGTATGATACCTAATTTGTACATTGTGTTTATTTTTCATGAACAACTGCTGACCGATTGTGACGTAAAAAAATCATTATTACTACCCCGGAGAATAATAAAATAAAAATTTGAAGCCACGCCCGATCACGAGAAATTCAACAGCAGTCAACAATGAAAACTGCAACACAGGTAAGGACAGACTGATTATTTCGCTTATTTGGTGCTTCCTACTTTCTCTTAGTCTTTCGGAAGTACGAAATTTCCGATTCAGTACCTCATTCTATTAGCAAAAATCTGTTTTCAAAATTTCTTTTGTAGTCAGATATTTATTTTAAATCACAAGTTGGAAAAATGACCAACATGGCTGCTAAATCGATATAACAAAGCGATCCTCGCTTGTCTCTCACTCGAAGCTTCGTGCATGCGTGTGATGAATATTAATAGTGATTTAATTGTTTCAATACTTAAACAGTGCAGATAAAAGAATTTTTTTTGTTTGCGTGTGAAGTGTGTGGGTTTCCGACACTATTCCACAATTTCTGATAATTTATTAGTATGGTTAAAACCCGGAGACAAATTACTACAATGGAGTCAGAACAAAACACTAATGTTTCACAGCCCGCGCAAAATGTTGAAAATAATGTGGCTGCGAGATCAATTGAAATGATTCCACACATAGTGAAGGAAAATCTTTCAACCATATCACACGTAACAGATTTTCCCACACAGACAGTACGCCAATCTGCAAATCCGCAAGAAGATTGGTTAAAACGATTTGAGATATTATTTGTCGCAATAGATGAATAATTTGCAAGCATCTACGAATGCTATACATGCGAACATGTCGCAACAGATTAACAATTTGAAAACATCTTCAAATGCTATAAACGACAATATGTCGCAATAAATTAACAATTTGCAAACATCTACTAAAGACGAACTAAACAATTTGCAAGCATCTACAAATGCTACAAACAATCAGATTTCAGGCTTGACCGATCAAATTAATCATTTGCAGACAACTACAAAAAAATGAACTTAACACTTTGCAGGCCAACACGAAACATGATTTAGAGCAGTTCCAAAATTTCACCAAGCCACAATTAGACAGAGTAGAAGAAGAGCAAAATCAAATCGCGGTTGAAATGATAACTCGCGATGAATTTGAGTCGAGATTTAAAAATATAGAATCAGTACAACAAAATTTACCCTTACTTATTTCTGAGGAAGTAAACAAACAGATAGACGCACAGATACTCAAAGTCGAACAGGCTATCAATGGTAAGTTTTCTAAAGTACAAAACAAAGTAGTGGATCAAATCATGAACACAGTAGATGCAAAAATCTCTTCTGTAGTCGATGATGTAACTAATTGCAAAGAAACCGTTAAAACATTGCCAACAGCTATTGACAGTCACACAGAATCTTATACAGCTTAAAATTCAACAAGAAAACTTGGAAACAACTGTTACGAGAATTAGGAGTCAGGCAGAAAACATAGTCAAAGAAAATCATGATAGGGTACAACAATTCTAATCTAATACAGAAGCGAAGTTGAATGAAAAGATAGACGCAGAATTTACCACGTAGCTACTAAAGTGTATTAAAAACATGGAAATACTGTTAAAGCTTTACAAAAAGATCTTACAGACGTGAAATCAATTTTAAATACACAGATGGCACAATATAGGCCAAATGAACCCGTGACAAATGTGTTTCATGATTGGAAATCTCCCAGAATTGCAACAAATATTCCACACTCTCCATATAATCCGGGCACATCTAACAATTTGACGTCAGACAGGACGCAGACTGACTTTTGCTTGACGACCTCTAATGACCTTGACCGACTAGGTAGGGAAATGAAATCAAACATACCCCCCTCTAATTCACCACGAAATCACGCTACTGCCGAAGAACTTGACGAAAGTATGATAAAGCACCACCAGTTTCAAATCTTTATTAATGAAAACCGTACTGTGCACCCAGTCATTTTCCTACAATCTTTTAGAGGTTTATTACCTGAATAGTGGTCCGAAAAAAGAAAGATAAGATTTTTTGCCGGATACATTCAAGGTAAAGCGGGAATCTGGGCTGCAGAAGCCCTACAGATTTGTGAAACTTACGGTGAGTTCGAACGGGCATTTTTAGCCACCTTTTGGTCGCCTGTTGTGCAAGAAAGGTTTCGAAATGAAGTTTATAATCCTCAACCTTTCAATGAACGAAACGGGAGTCTGCGGAGATATTTCGATCAGTACACAAACAAAGCTAAATTCTTTGATGACCCCTTCCCGCACAGGGAAGTACTAAGCGTATTAATAAACAAATTGCCAACACGGTTGCGGTTGAAACTAGCACACGTTTCAACACAAAACTTAGAAACTTTTCTCACTGAGGTGGGCACACTAGATTAAATCTTTGAAGATGACCGAGCAAGAAATAATAGTTACAGGTACGGTAACGCAAATAATTACTTCAACCATCCTGGTAATCAGCTGATTCATGTCATCCAGCCGCAACCTAATAATCAAAACATGTCACGCCCTTCACAGATGTTACCGCAACAGTCATTTATTAGCAATATCGGGCAGCCGCAAATGCAACAAGAGACTATTGGAGTAAACAGTGGAAACGCAGTACGAAACGTACCTAACGGCGGTCAGTATTACCGACGCCGTCGTGACAACAGATTTAATCCGGGCTACTTCAATCACAATAATAATAATTTCAATAACAATGCAGCTACCTTCCCTAACCAATATAATGGTAACACACAACCGCTCTGCCGTAATGGAAACTACTACAATAATAATAACAGAAACAGAATTTTTTTTCCAAACAATAACGGTAATCAACAAATTCTGAACTTTTCTACTACCCCTGCATAACAACCAAATGTCAATCAAATACCAGTAGCAACAATGACGTCTGACAGTACAGATCAAACAAATTGGACACAAAATGAATCGACCGTGACTATAACTGACGTGACAGAGATCGGCTCGTGTCTGGCCCTCCGACATTGAGCGACAGAGGCAGTGAGGGCACAATTCTCACAGTAAATATGCTGCGTTACAATAGAGGAATCGATATCGGGGAAGAGCTACTCCTGGAACAAACACAACAAAACAAAGTACCTATAGCTGCCTATCAAGCACACATCTTAATAACAGTAGGAGGCATAGCTACATCGATTTTAGTTTACACTGGAGCAGCTGTTAATATATTGTATTACAGTCTATTTAAACGCATAAACAACATTCAGAGGTTACCTACCTTTCCTGTACAGAACTGTAAAATCATTGGTGCAGTAGGTGCAAAATCTAAACCAGTTAAGTTACAGACACTTGTTCAACTACAAATCTGTGATGAAATTGATACTTGCTCATTCCTTGTAGTAGATGCTGTCACAGAAGGCTATATACTTGGTTTAGAATATCTTCAAAGTCGAGAAGCAAAATTAGATTTTAAGGAAGATAAATGTTATTTGACAGTAAACCACTGTGTCTGTGTTTTGAATTTGACTAAGAAGGAAGTGACACCAAGAAAATCTTGTAACTCTGTTAGGCTGAAGCAAGTGACAGTTAATCAAATGCAATTTGAAAATTATACTGGTACTCAGGAATCTGAAAATGAATCTCTTGAATCTATAGTTCAAAAAGTTAACGAATCCACTAATGCCACAGATAGTCAGAGACAACAACTTCTCCACTTGCTACACAAGTACATACGAGTAAAGGAATGGGTAAAACCGATACCAAAATTTCCCCGACGTGACGTAACACTGGAAGAAAACATAAGACAAATATTAGTAGTCCTGACTGATGCAGCTATAAAAAGAAAAGCCTACTATGATAAGCAGCTGAAAAGAGCACAAACATTTAATATCGGAGACCTAGTACTTCTGCGAAATCATCCTAAACCATCAGCTATCGTAAAACATAATAAAAAGTGGCAACAACTATTTTCTGGACCCTTCAGAATTGTTCAAATTCCGCACGAGGGAAGTTATTTATTATCTACAGTACACTCGGGAAAAGTGAGAGGTTTATATCCACACAAGCATTTGAAAAAGTTCTATGCTTAGTTTTTAAGCTGATCATTGAAGCAAGATAAACAAAAATGATAAATATGACACCTCGTTCCTAGTGAATAAGTAACACATTCAGAGATCCAAGGAGAATAAGCTGAACAAAATATTTTTTCTCTTACAATGTTACGTAATGGACAACAAATATTAACTGACGGTGTAACTGTTCTCATGTCAAACACTTAGCAAATACACAGGTATATAGAACCACTGTTATGTTTAATACAACATAAAACACTTACTTGGGCATTAATTATTATAATTATTAGTATAAGAGAATATTTATGATGATGAAAATGAATATATGGAGCAAATGATTTATTTTAGTACGATGGATCATAAGTAGGAGGATTTTTTTTATGAAAGAAATGTAGTGATAAGGATATATTAATGTTTTGTTTGCCCAACGGCTCCTAATACGAGCCTCACACACACACACACACTCACACACAGACACACACACACACACACACAAACATACACACACACACACACACACACACACACACACACACACACACACACACACACACACTCAAATCCAAACAATGTAACATATTTGCAGTGAGCTATATTTTCAAAGACAAACTCTTGGTATAACTCAAAGGCCAGTAATCAAATATTTTTTTAAAAAACGATGAACACAGCTATCGGTGAAACGCAGCCATGTTAGAACCCACAAATGAAATAAATCCGCAACACCCAATCTTGAGCAGGTGACCGGCCACGTGACCTTCATCGCCAACGTCAAACTGTTGTTACGAATCAGACGGAGCAGCCGCGGCGGAGCGGCCCCCGCCGATCGTAATTGGTCGCTCTATACGACAGGGTTGCCCGCTTTCGGCGCTCATGTATGCCTTCGCCTTGGAACCCTTGCTCTGTGGCCTTCGGCAACGTTTGATGGGGTTACCCATTGATGGCTACCGATTCTGTTGTACAGCCTATGCTGACGATTTAGTCATCTATATACGTGATGTTGATGGAGTCCGGGCAGCCTTGACGTGGGTTGCGACATATGGCGAGGCTTCGGGTAGCTTTCTCAATGTGCGTAAGTCGCACGCTATTTTTATCGGCACAGGTTTCGCTGCTGGGTGTACTGCGCCCCTCGTCACCCAAGATACCATCCGCTGTTTAGGCATTGACTTTTCGGCTGATTCGCTTTTAACTTGCCGACGCCTACTTCAGCAAATGAGGGCTGGCCTTATTGATCATCGGCTAAGATCCCTGGATATTCTTCAGCGAGTTCGATATGTCAATGTCTATTTCGCATCCCGCGTTCCCCATGTCGCACAGGTTTTCCCCTTTCCACTTACCATTGCCCATCGAATGTTAGCAGCGATGGCCTCATTCGTCAGCAATGGCTTGTTGTTCAAAGTTAATTATGAATCGCTCACCCTTCCCCGCGACCGTGGTTGGCTCGGTCTGTATCACGTACCGGATAGAGCTCGTGCCCTCTTTATTAGCTCCCAGATGACGATATGGACACGTTGCCCGACGAGCCTTACTGGTCTTCTATTGTCGACTTATACGCCGGCCTCGCTGTCAGCTCCGGTCATGCTGTCGGTTATTCCAGTTCCTTTCCATTATATCAGATATTTTATTCTCGAGCTTAGCTATTTCCACCTCAACTTGCCCAACCCGTACTTACGCAAAACTAAAGCTGTCTATGATGTTCTACAAAGAAGTCTACCATCAAACCCGATTGAACAAAAATTTCCCCAGTTTGACTGGCGCTCCATCTGGCGTTCTGTATCTGCTTCTTTCCTTGATTCTGATGTACAGTCGGTCTGGTATCTTACTGTCAATCGTAAGCATATTTGCAGATTTCGCCTTCATCGCATCCACCTCGCCCAATCACCTCTCTGTCCCAGGTGTGGGGTGGCTAACACTGACGAACATCGTTTTGTTTGCGGTACTGCTGCTGACGTTTGGCAACTGATTCGCCGTATTATAGCTTTCCTCATGAGAACTATTCCAGAGAGTGTTACTCCTCATTCATTCTTATTTCCGGACCAAGTGTATTTTCCAAAGTGTAAGACCAATGCGGTGAATTGGATTCGCGGACATGCCATACACTATCTTTTTGGACACAATGAAAAATCGAAACTTGATTTTTGGACTTATCTCACGGATCGCCATTACAGAGTTGTACGACATCCTAAATACAGACAATACTTTTCCAACTTCCTTGGGAGTACCTTCAACGACCCTCCCCGCAGCTGGAATGTGGTCAGTCAATAGAGAAGAATTTTAAATGTTTGAACTGCTGTCCCTCCTTGAACTGTTCAACGAAATGCACATTCTACGAGAAGCCGTGACTGAACTTACTAGCCGCAGGGAACCGAGATCTTCCGAACTGTACAACGAACGTCAAGATCTATTAAATAAAAATAATGAAATAAAATCATAGTAAAGTGAATAAAGAGAATTGATTTGTTTTGTCTCCAACACATTCCCCTTCCTTTTCTTTCTCTGTTCCCTTATATAGTTAAGTTTCCAGGGGTAGTTTTAGTTAGGCGCCAACGCCTGAAGAGGTTGAGGTTCCTTTTGTATTAGGGTCAAAGTGGCGGTGGCACTTTAGTTTCCTTTCCTTTTGTGGTCCCTAAAAATAAAAATAAAAATAAATAAATAAATAAAAAACCATAGCCCGCGTTTATTTGAATTCTGCGTTATATATATATATATATATATATATATAAAGCGCATTGAGGCGCTACGCTACGATGCGCGAGGCCGTTCCCCGTCGGGGGTTCGAATGCCCCCCTCGAGGATGAATGTTTGTGTTGTATCCTTAAGCTAAACAAACGTTTGAACATTTTTGAACAGACGGAGCTGCAGGCAAATTGACGTTGACTTGACGCTACGCACCGAGTGAATGATGCTGTTTGGAAGCACAGGAGAATATTTTCCCGACTCGTGACTCGATTTGCAGTTCACGCTTCATGCCTACAGTATGAATGGGGCCTCAGAGCAGGCTGTTCCAACAGGCTGCTCTGCGAGCAGGAGCGCACACGAGCGTTCACTGCCCCAGCTGGGAGGTGCGGTGGTGGGGGAAGCTGACGTCACGCTCGCTACTCGGCGGACGAAAGTAAACAGACGCGCTCGCTTAGTTCTCGCTAATGTGTAGTTGCGACAGCAACGAAAATGTCTGTCTAGTAGCGAAAGCCCAGTGCCTGCTACCTTAGAGCCAGCCCACGCAGTACAAAATATTGTAGCGAGTAGTTATTCTCTGCAATTAAAAGAATAAACAAGGAAAGGTCATTGATTCAGAACAGTACAATGAATAATACGCTGCGCATCGCTGTAGCAAGCAATGTAATACCTGATATATATTCACCTGTGTCGCAAAAAAAAAAAAAAAATAAATAAATAAATAAATAAATAAATAAATAAATAAATAAAAAAAAGATGTAAAAGGCAAAATAGTCAATTAATCCTTTATTAGTTGTACAAACGTTATTCGTTATTTCTTTCTAATAGCCGCTTCCGCATAGTCGTCTCATGATGTTTCGTTTTTATTGCCTTAATTAGTAATTCGGACATCTTGAACCCAGATTTGAAATATATAAATTGGTTCCGTATTTTCTAGCACTGTGTCCATAAATTTAAAACCTTAGTGTTAGTGCCATTTCTTGTGATAAATTCTGGATCGGCCGGTATACCGCTTATTGTTGCCACTGTTTAGCCAGTTACTGTACGTGAACATTTATGACAGGCAATTAAGATGGTGTGTTACTAATTTGCCTGAAGTAAGCTATTGTGCCTTAACACCAAAGTACCATTTCTTTGAACTTGAAAGACATACTTTCCTCGAAGACAGTTCATTGTAAAATTCATACAGACATATTTACCATTAATATCTTGGAAACTGCATTGAGTTCAACCTGATAAATCAGTCATCATCTGACTTCTACTCTACCAACAACTGCTAAAATCAATGGCGTCTTAATTAAAAAATAATGGTAAAATTCGTTATATAATTCATAAAATATCCCTACCTTATTTACTTGAAACAGGCATTTAAAAATGTAAAATAATGCCACTAGAAAATGCTTTACTAAATTCCAGTCGTGGAATCAGACCGTTCTCATTTAGCGCCACGTAGCTTTTTAATTATTTATTATAAAGAAAAATCGTCGATGAGGATTGACCCGGTGTCATGTGTACTGCATTTTCATGGAGAAAAATCCATTCTCAGATGTAGGCTAGCTCTGCCTCTGCTCATCTGTGCCCGTGGCTGGAATTGCAGTGCGGCTGCAGTTCCTCGTGACGTCACCGCCCAGGCGGCTGCCTCGCCTGCACACTCGCTCGGCGCAGCCTCAGCCATGTGGAGTGCCGCATTGAGTGTTGCCAAATTAGCGGAATTTACGCTAAATTTGACGGATTTTTCACACAGTCAGCGAGTTAAAATGGTCATTTAGCGATCAACGGATTTTTTAACTCATTTGTATAGTTCTGTCTGCAACAATATTTTCCTGTATAATTCATTGTTTCTATTGTATTTCCTATCATTCATGGACTTATTGCATACCCATGACGTTTATGTAATCGATTTCGATATAGTGATTCCCCTGCCTCAACACAAAAGAACAATCCTTCCCAGTCTTAGTTCTTCGCTTTTATTATTGCATGTGCAAGTCACCCTGGTCACCGAAGTTCTGTTGTAGTGTCGGAACAGCGCTTAAACTTAAAACACACTTTAAGATAGCAGCGCTTGATGAGAAGTGCTATACTGCTCAACTTCTCTATAATATGTACATTTATGAGCCGCAGTGGAGTAGCCGAGCGGTCTAAGCGTCTCGCTGCGGAGCGCGCGGCTGCTCGCCGTAGAGGTTCGAGTCCTCCCTGGGGCATGGGTGTGTGTGTGTTTGTCCGTAGGTTAGTTTACCTAGGTTTAAGTAGTTTGTTAGCTACGGACTGATGACCACGCAGTTTGGTCCGATAGATTTACAGACATTTGAACATTTTACAGTGTTGAAGTAAACAAAATTTATCTATCTTAAAACCTCATTTGGATGAATGCCAGCTGGTAAATAAGGCATTTCAGTCAAATTCTACGGACCAATCACGGCTCCTAAACGATGGTATGTTACTAATAAGTGCGCTCGTTAGGAGAATTATCGGTCCAGGGTGTACATGTGATCTTTTAACAGAAGATGTTCGCAAATATAAGACGGCGAGAGAATACTTACGTCATGAAATAAAAACTTGCAACAGAATTTCATTTGAGGTTGAGGATGTCATCAGGAAAAGATGTGAACATTTCCTAGTTTCGCTTGCTTCTGAGCTGCAATGCCGCCTGCCCCACAATGTAAAAGTGCTGAAAGGAACCAATACAATCCCTGGCTAAGGAAATGGGCTTGTCAGGCAGTAAATCTCACCAAAAATTATTTTCAGTGGTCAAAGCCCTCCAGGCCTACTGTTCAATGGAAAAAAATAAACAATACTACGGCTTTCTGGAATGAAATTACATCATACAGAAATGCCAGCGGCGTAAATGCTTTCCAAAAACTTTCAATTTTGGGTGTTATGCTTTTGGTTCTACAATGGTCGTATGTAGAGGTGCAAAGGGCCTTTACCAACCAAATTTGTTAAAAACGTCCCTCCGGAACAGACTAACTACTACTCCGGTCAACGGCATTAATACAATAAGATTTCGTCTTAATCGTCTTGTCAAGTGCTGTCACAATTACGATCTGCCGGAGAATGTTCTCCAAGAAATTGGCACCATGAAAGCATACACCACTCATATTTCTACATCCGGCTCCAGTACTTGAGGATTTTCAGCAGGGGGTACGCAAGCCACCATACTGCAGGAGGAGGAAAATGAAATATTGTGGCTTGAACTACATTAACGTGGTGAGTGGAATCGAAACTTAATAAACTTCCCATTAAAATAGTAGTAGTATTAGTAATAATAGTAGTAATATATAGTGACGAAGGAAAAAAAAGAGTTTGGAAGTAGCCAGGGCATTGAAATTTCAGTTTGAGAAGGGTAAATAGCAATAGTAATCATTTATCGGATATTAGCGGAATTTCAACTCCAGTTTAGCGGAATACATTTTTCTGAGTTGGCAGCGCTGGCCGCATTGGACAGCAGCTCACAGCCGCAGAAGCGGCGCCCCGCGAACAGGTGAGCGCTTCCTAGCTCGAGAGGGAGCACGCGATCTGGAGCAGCCTCCTTTACCGTATATAATGTCACCACCGCGGCGGAATAGTCGTGCGCACTGAGGCACCGTGCTACGATGCGCGCGGTCGTTCCACGTCGGAGGTTCCAGTCCTCCCTCGGGCATGGGTGTTTGTGTTGTTCGTACGAAAAATTAGTTTTAGTGGTTTGTAAGTTTAAGGACCACTGTAGTTAGGTCGCATAACTTTACAAACGTTTGACCATTTTTATAACGTGACCTGTGCTCTCTGGGAACCGTCGCCCCTCGTGTGTCATTTGGGTGGCTGGCAGCGCACGCCGCCGCTGTTCTGCAGAGCTCTCTCGCTGTGTCGTATCGCGCCATATCGCAGCCGCCGTGACCCGCAGCCGGCGGCGGTGCGCGGCGCGCCACTGCTCATGCGCGGAACCTGTCTGCGAGCACAACGGCGGCGAGTGCCTAGTGCCTGCGCGCCCTCAATGTTATCTGCCGGCGCCCGCGGCACGCAGTTATAAGGCGGGGCGGGCGGTAGCGGCGCTGCCAGGCCAGCCACCGTCTGCCGTCTGCTGCACGGCTGCTTCCCGACCAGCTCAACAGTGGCGGTAGTTGCTATGTACAGCACAGGAGCGCCGTAGTAACTGTCACCTGGAGCATTTACTTATTACACTTCTTTAAATGGGGTCAACCGTAACAGACAAGCATCACCATCATTTGGTTTCGGTTGGATAGTTCTTCATGCTTCTGTATCTTCTTCTCTTCATTCATTCGCTGCTACCCTCCTCGAGGACTGGTGACATCATCGAACGTTTACTACCTTCCTCTGCCCATCTCTCTCTTTCCACGATCGAAATCTTCAATTGCCTCTACTAAGGAGGCCGTTGGTTCAGAGCACTAAAATATAGAATATTACATGAATTTTTTATAACATCCGTAGCCACCTCTAACTTAATCCAAGTAGTAGCCTCGGTTTCAGCCGGTATGGTCTGGTCACCATACACGCCTAGGCCACGACCCGATCACGTGAACGCCTGCTACAACATAAGCAGAAACGTGAGCCTACCACTCGCCTACTGCGTGCTCTGACTGGAAGAAACCAATGGCAGGCTGAGGAGAGCACTACATGAGGCTCTGAGAAGAGCGTCTGCGCCGGCCGCGGTGGCCGAGGGGACTGAGGCGCTCCAGGCACGGTCTGCACGGCCACTACGCTCGGGGGTTCGAATCCCCCCCTCGGGCATGGATATTAGTGCCGTCCTTAGTGTTAGCTAGTTCATAAGTAGTTTGTAAGTTTAGGGACTGGTGACCCCGTAGTTATGTCACATAAGCTATACAAACATTTGAACATTTGATTTCTCTCCTTCCACTTTACTCCCTTCCTTTTCAAGATATCTATCAGCGTATCCCATTGCATTCTATCGTAAAGCATTTTCGAGGTGTATTAAGGCACCATACACCTTTTTGCCCTTTTCTATGTATCATTCGCCGATGGTTCTTAGAAATCCGATGGCATCTCGGCTTACCTTTTCCTTTTGAACCCATATTGATCTTGCCCAAGTGCTCCTTCCAGCGTTCCATACAGCCTCCTCTTCAGAACACAGAGAAATGCTTTTGGTGCCTCCGAGATTAGGCCGATTGTCCTGCGATCTTCACACTTTTTAGGATTATTAGTCTTTATTAGAAAGTCCTCTTGCCAGTCCCCAACTCATTTTGATCTATTTCATTCAAGATTTTTAGGATTTCTGTAGGAATGTCGTCCACTCCACACGCACGGTTGTTTTTAAGTTCACACAAAGCCTTATTTCTGAAACTAGGATAAAGTCTCCGTTTTCATCTTCATTTACTAATTCCTTCTTCGTCAGTATTCCATGAAACTTGGTATGATGATTAACTGTCATTCAAATTTTACACACGTACCAGTTTTTTCAATGAGTGGCCTCATGACGGGGGGAGGGGGAGGGGGAGGGGGGGACTGTGATAGGGTACTACCAACTACCTGTGTTCCCAAATCGATGATGGTGTAATTGCCTTTGGTTTTCGTGAACTATGTGACGATCGCCTCTGTGCTTTAATTCAAACAATGCATGGCAATGAAATGTTGAGGATACAACAGTAGGAAACAGAAGCTCCTGCTTGAGGGCAGTACCTATCCAGAAAACGGTGTCTGGCAAACAAAGACTACAAATTCTTTCTCTTCGTTGCTTAAAATGAAAGCAGTCCTCTATGCTCGAACCAAACATTATACGAATGTTACCTGCGTTAATGTTCTTTTTTTTATCTCTCTGTTTTTTAGTTTGCTTTGTGTTTATGGTTATTTTGCTAGCGTTCAAAGTTTATTTACCCTTTTATTATTTATTAAGTGTTCTTGGACGTGTTATGAGTTCTCAGAACATATCCTATTTTGCAATCTTTGCATGTCTTTTCGAACTTCTTCCTTCTGATGTGGCACCCAAGTATGTGATACTACCTAGTAAGATTTTATTGCTCCTTCGAAACTGTATTCTCACTGCTTGTAATATTCTTAAAATATGTGTTTTTAACTGTGGGTATTTTGTTTTAAATTTTGATTTTGAATTCAGGAAACGCACTAACAACTCTTGAAGTTCGTTAATAATACTCTGTGTTGCTACTAAATTGCGGTTTTGCTCAAAGAACCGAAGTAAAAGGGGACGGACTCAGCACGACCTTTGCTGGTCCTTTGTGCTCTTGTCGCTCATTTTCTGTTGGGAGGGTTAAGGAGCTTTCGCACTTGCGCCCTTGTCATGCCGTCAGTATGTATGTAATGAAAGAAACACGGATTTCATAAACAACGAGCACAGCTTGCAGCCTGCTAAGCTAAAACTGATGCAAGTTTACATCGAAAGAACTACAGTCGGATTTAAATTACTTGCTAGTTGATGCTTCACTTTCTCCAACCACAGCGTTAAGCATAGCGTTTAGAAGAAGCGTAGGCACTCGACAAATTTACGTGGGCCTGCCGCTAGGTGACTCCACCGTCGCTAAGCTGGGAGAGGAACGTTGCCGTATATGCACTACTCGGATCTTACACAATTTTAAATCGCTGTATTTGACAAGATTAAGACAAGATAAGAGAATTATCTCCATTGAAAATATAAAACGTTGACATCCTTTAAGGCAATTACGAATATCGGGTCATGTATAATAAGCAAATAAAATATACCGACAATGCTACAAATAGGCCTATAGCTTAACATGCAGAAAAATGATCTATAAAGGGACATACCAATCAATAATACACACTAAAATATATGATGTAAAATATAAACTCACCAATCTAATTTGAAGCTGTTAGTTGTCGGAAACTTTGGAAAGCTTGCGTGATGGTTTGTATAGCTTATGCGACTTAACTACGGGGTCATCAGTCCCTAAACTTACAAGCTACTTATGAACTAACTAACACTAAGGACGGCACAAATATCCATGCCCGAGGGGGGATTCGAACCCCCGACCGTCGTGGCCGTGCAGACCGTGACTGGCGCGCCTCAGTCCCCTCGGCCACCTCGGCCGGCAGCTCTCTGCTTATTTCTTTCGTGCAAAAGGAAAAGCGGCACTTCATGAAATGGAAAATTAATTTACCGGCAAGTTCAAGTTTATGTTCCACACAACATCCTAAATCACTCGTTACCAAAACAATTTCGTCACTGTTGTCCAAACACTCATAAAATATATGACCACACAGATTTGAAACGGAAGACAGTTTCTTTTCAAGAACTGCTTCAACCTGTAAAATAATGTTGAAGACGCTTTCAGACGGATAAGTCAAATAAGAAAGGCCATTTATTGATCCGAAGTCTTTTATGGCAGTAAAGGTTGCAGCTATTTCGTCAGACGGCATTTCAGTCAGAAGGGTTTGGGAACACTTGACACAGCTGCTCCGTTTATTAAGTTTTTTGACAATTTAACCTGCTATGTGATAAACTAAACATTGTTTTGGAATGTTGTCTTTATACGGTATAGGAAGATAATTCTCCCAGTCTGCTATCACCAATTTGTCCTTAATTTTTTCCTCGGCAGATAAGTTAATGCATTTGTTTCGTACTTCCATTAACAAACGACGCAATATGTGGCTCTTAATTCGGTTCGCAATTCCCGGATGCAGATATAGCCATCTTAACAGGAACATACACGCATTGTAACATGTGTAAGTGCAGATAATCTACGGTCGATGGATGGTCGTCACAACTTATAGACCTCAAAATTCCAAAATGACGTTCCAGAGGGTACTACATTTAATATTTCCTGCTTTGCCGGTAATCCCTAGATTAATTCAAGCCTTTTTATTTGATTGACTTCCATCACTTGTAAAACCTATCACCCTTGCTCCAGCTTCTTCTAACTATATAACTACCTGTATCAATATTTTAACTAAGATATCTCCAATTGTTGCATTTTTGCTCGCATAAACGGCAACCGGTAGGATCCAGCTATAAAGGAGAGGAATAAACATGAATACCAAAGCATGGTCCGCCGAAGTATAATTTTTTTCCTCTGGAGTTAAATCACCTAAGTCTACGAAACCATCGACTTTAAGTGAGGAGGAATTAAACCGAATGTCTTCCCTTAATTTTACTTCATCGAAAATGACAACCCCTAAACGTTTGTTTTCGTCCTGTTCGTTTTTAAATACTTCTCTAATAGCATTTATGGCAAGTGTGTTGACGCCATATGAGCATTTAAATCCCTTGCAGAGCTTTCTCAAATGATCTTCAGAAGGCAGAGGAAGTAGGTCGTGCCTTCGACAATGCTTGTAGCCCTTAGGTGATTTAATTTTGAGAAGAAGCTTTCCAAAATAAACTTATCATTATATCGCATACCGGTTGGGATTTTTGGCACTTCCTAAGAATAGTGTCGAAGCAATTCAAAGCACTACATGCACATGACATCGATTGTTTTTCAGTAGAAACATTTTTTCTAACAAAATTACTCTCTCCCTTCTCTTTCAACAGCTGATTTTGTGTTCTCTCTAGCATTCTTTTCAGAATTTTTACTTTCCGTTTGAGACTGTCGACAATTTTTCTTGCATCAGTCTCACTATCTGCTACGTGGGAAGCACTAGGTACTGCAACTGGTGTGCAAATCGCTGATGTTTCGGTACACGAGGGGACTGTTTCCTTCACTACTCTCTTTGGAGGAGATCTGCGTGGTTTCAAGTGAGTTGATAAATAGCTTGTCAAGTTTGAAAAAATATGAGGCAATGAACCTGGCTTTAACTTCCATTTCGTTCTCGGTATTTCCACCTTGATTCCTTCTATAACGAAGGAGTCAGTTTTAAGAAGCAAATCATCAGCGAAATGTGTCACATACGTATGATTTACTTGTTAATTGAAAGGCCTTCCTCGGAGTAACTTTAGCCCATTTAGTAAAATCACTGGCGTTCTTTGGTGGTCTAAAAAAGTGCCTACCTACTGCAGATGACTTGTATCCAGATCGACACCCGGGAACGAAACAGCATGGCATAATTCACAAACACAGTTTTATTTCTCCGATGGCAATAATTCAGTACACCTTCAAATTATCAGTCAATGCATCAAAAGTCTACACACACACGCGCGCGTAAATATTACTCCACCGCAATTTTATGATAGAAAATTATTTAACATCACGAAACACTGCTACACACAACAACAATTCTAAACGTATCTTACGAGGCGCACTGTTGGAAATCTACTTCAGCCAGCCTCTAGCGATTGCTGCGGAATCTGTCGGAGAGCGCAGTAATTACAATTACAGAAGATACCATGAAAACAGAAGTAACGACACTTTACCTTCTAAGCGCTATGCGTTAAGTTTAACGTTACGCCGTTGCTAAACTGCTACACCTAGTCGTTTCAATTCCAGTTCATTGTCCGGCTCTTTCTTGGTGTATTTTTAACCCGATTCATAGGTCTGTCCCTCGTATTTCCCATTTCATCACACATAATAACCACACCAGAAGCAATATATGCACAACAAGGTTAACAAAATACATACGTTTCGTACATAGCACTATAAACTGTACTTAATTTGGATCATTTTGTACAAGATGCGGTACTGCGTCACATATATTTTTATTATAATATTTATAGATCGTTTCACATTACATGCGCTCCGCATGTCATACTTGAAGCAGAAATTTCGAAAACAACAGTGAAGGGCCCAGAAAAAAATGTGGTACAAGTGACAGTTATGTATATACCGGGAAATGGACATCATGTTTACCATGAGTTTAAAAAATCTCAATACTATGAAAATTGATTTCAGTAATTATATTTGTTTGCAAACACAAATACATATTGTATTGTATGTAGGGGGCTTCATATCAACAATGGCGTTCATTGTGTCAGTAGAAATAAAATAATTATGCTGCATTTTGACGACAGTGCAGCTTCTGCTAGCATTAGAAATTACGGCTGTTCATTCGTCATGTACAAACACATATTCATTTATCTGCGTTTCTCAGCTACCCTGAAGTCTCCGTCACATTGCATATAAGTATGGCATGGCAACAAAAATTTGTGTTCAGTATTCTCCAGAATTCCTCCCTTAGCAACATACATCCAAAACTTCTATATGTTCTTCATGCTGTTTTGCCCTCCACAGCAGATACTATATGCAATGAAATTTAAGCATTTGAATAGTATTTCAGAAACATATTCAAGTAGGAAGAGACTTCTTGCTAGATACGGGAGCTGACTGATTCATTCCATAAAAACATGATTGCTTCCTTCCTTCTTTATTTTCCATCTCACGGACCACAGACGAACAAAATGTTCAAATGTTTGTAGAGCTTACGGGACTTAACTAAGGGGTCATCAGTCCCTAAACTAACAAACTACTTATGAACTAGTTAACACTAAGGACGGCACAAATATCCATGCCCGAAGGGGGAATCGAACCCCCGACCGTAGTGGCCGTGCAGACCGTGACTGGAGCGCCTCAGTCCCCTCGGCCAGCGCGGCCGGCTCCCTCATATTCAAGCATGTTGCCCAACAGTGCAGCTCTGTGGGGACGAGCGTTATCTTGCACCCATCTCCAATGCCACAAACCTAGGGCACAACGAAAGATCGAAGAATCTCGTCTTCATACCTCTGAGCTGTCATAGCCTTTCTGAACGACAGAGAGACGTCCGCCAATATTGACTTCTGCCCACGACATTCGTCCACCACCATGATAAGGCGATATTTCCTACGCTTCAGCAGGATTGTTCAGAGTTGCACCATCTCTCCAGATGAGACAACGACGATGGTCCGGCTGAATACAAAATCTAGACTCATCTGTGGACAGAGCCCATTGCCATTCCATATGACTCCAATCCAAATGTTCTCAACCCAGTATCTGAGTGATAAACGGTGCCGTGCTTTAAACAGGACACACACCATAGTCCTCCGCGCGTAGAGGCCACATTCCCACACGCGTTTCGGATCGTTTGTGTTGATACTGCGGTGGCGCTTCCTGGAAGTTGCGGTGCAGCTGACTTGACTCTGCCTCGTGTCTCGACTGCCAGTTAACGAGAGATCAGGGACCCCCCCCCCCCCCTTTTTAATATTACTCGCGGGATACCCATGCCTTATTTTAACGGTTTCCGTTATTTGAAATCGCGTCCAGGTCCTGGAAATTACACTTTGCGACACTCCAATATAGTCTTGCGCATAACAGTTCGCGACCGCAAGCGCTCACTTTAGTTCGCAGCTGTGTCGCGAACTAGTTCGTTCTTTCAGTTCGTTCGCTCCCAGTGACGGCTGAGCGGCGTCGTCTTCGCATGCAGGTGGAGGGAGAAGTTCCCCCACCTAGCTGCCTCATGCGCTTGCTGCGTGAGCCGCTAACGATATCACGCAGACCAAAAGAAACAGTTTGTGGTTAAGTTCTCGCGTTTAAGTTTAGAGTTATCTCTATATCTTGGCATTATGGAATTTATTAGCCAGATACTGCAGAAAAAAAATACTTTGAAACAGAAGTACTGTAGCACTAAACAATATAACTCTAGCTGGCAGACGCTCACCTCGAAATGTCTCTCATCGACAGAAGGCAAACACGTGAATAATAAGTCTGGTGCGCGGCCTCTCGTTATTGCCCGTCGGTTTTCGGAAGATGATCCTATGAACTAAGGAGCGAGAAACGTTCGGCATATTTTAGTTCGTGACTGGTAGCTCTCATTTCAGTTCGCAGCTCCCTCGCGAAGTAGGTCGTTCTTTTTAGTTCGTCAGCTCTCACTCCCGAGTCACATCGCTCCTCATTAACTCTTTTTGGCTTTTGCTAACGCTGCTGTAAGTGCTCTTTCTTTTTTTATGGTAGCTTTTCTATATAATGATCAGTGTTGCCTAAGTATATGCTATTACCCGCATTTTTGGGCAGTTAGACATCAAATAGGTAAAGAAAGCAGTTATTTATTTGTTAGATCATTGAAGAATGATTTGTTATAAAATATGCTAAATGCTTTTATTTTTTTAAATAATTGACTTAGGTCTAAATGACGGTAACTGACAGAATGGAAGAATGGAATCACGTGATTCTGCGTGCTCTCGCGTCCTGTCGCTGTTTCCCGTCAGTCTTCGGAAAAGGAGCGAATGAAGTAAGAGGCGAGGGATCAGGGAACTAGTTTGCGTAGTTCGTCTGTGGGAGCGCTCTTTCGAACTAGTTCGTTCGCGAACTACACAAGACTAACAATAGCTGTAGCCACCTCCCTGTGTGGCTGTCGAACGTTGCTATGGCTCTCCATGCCAAATAGCATCGGATAAGTCACGTTAATGTTGCATTGCACTACTTGCTCACTACACTACCTGAACTCAACTACTTGTGTAAGTCGTTTGGTAAACACAAGTAAACGCTATCTTCCTCTTCAGCAATTTCTGTTATTACCTCTATATCGGCTGCCATAATGTTGATAACTTCACTCCATAGAACCGACAGAAAGAGTTGAACCATTTTAGATCATTCTGCCGATGACAATACTTCAGAACCTAGATTTCTCAGCTGATACCCCAATTATTTTGAGCAGTTCATTAAGTTTCGTATTCCTTCTGGCACACTTGTGATCACTGCAGATAGATTGTAATTAAGAACTTTGTAGATCACAATGAAATATAGGTGTTGTATGTGTTACATGTCGTACTTCAAGACCCATTCATTTGTAAAGTGATGGGTTATATTGTACCATTAAGGTAATAAATCATTTTGAAAAACTTCCTAAACAAACCTGACGGCAACACATACACCCATGCCTGAGGGAGGACTCGAACCTGCTTCTCTGCTCCAGTTTAATGCTTGTTCACGTAATATTAGTTGTGTTATTTCCAAGAGAAGTCGTCAGCGGTCGTCCTCAACGTTGTCCTGAGTTGCAAGTGAAGAGTGTGCAGTAATGCGCCATGTTTCTGTGTCGCCTGAAAATGAGCGGTATCCGGCAGCCAGTGTGCCAATAACCGAATAACCGAAAATAGCCCGTTGTCATTTTTTGTCATCTCTCAAAGGCTTTTCATTGTGTAAATCAAATGATTTCCAATCCATGGTGTACAACAGCAATCAGTTAAAATAAATATTCCTTCAAACAGTCTTGATTTCAATTTTTTTTATTAGTTAATGACGCGTTTTGCACTTTACAGACCCGTACAAATCGGTAGAGCAGCACACCGCGCCCGCCCACCGCCCGTGAGCGCAATTGTAAACATGGGCTTATCTTGTGTCATCAGAGACCACCGCTTCGATTAAGGGCCACAAGGAAATCCAAAAAACATTCCAGGAAAATGAAACACCGCAATAACAACTTACGGTGTCACATCATGGAGAGCGCATTATAATCTGAAGATGCCTTGCTAAAGGGCGGAACGCGTCATTAGCTAATAAAAAATTTGCAATCAAGACGGTTTGACGGAATATTATGTAAATCATGGAATTTTTCTAGATACGCTTCAGCACTTGGGTGTTAGCGGGACAGTTCACAAATGGTTTACTATTGATACTTCACTGGAATAGTACAGAAGGTTGAAATTTGTGCTTCAAACTACAAAACATTGGAAATTTACCACAAAATCTAATCTAATATGAAAGTCATATTTTCAACTAAAGATCTACGACGTACTCTTATCAGGCATAAGTAAATTGAGAAGAAAACGTAGTAAATGTTGGGGGACCGCGGTGGAGTAGCCGAGCGGTCTAAGGCGCCTCGCTGCGGAGCGCGCGGTTGCTCGCCGTCGGATGTTCGAGTCCCCCTAGGGTATTTGTGTGTGTGTGTGTGTGTGTGTGTGTGTGTGTGTGTATGTGTGTGTGTGTGTGTGTGTGTGTTTGCCCTTAGGTTAGTTTACCTTAGTTTAAGTAGTTTGTAAGCTACGGACTGATGACCACGCAGTTTGGTCCGATAGATTTACAAACATTTGATTTTTTTTTTTCTTTTATTTTTTTTTATTTTTTCTTTTTTTTTTCTTTTTGAAATGTTGGGGAAGAGTGCGTTTTATTGGCAGGCCACTTTCTGTGACTGCCTACACTACTCCTGCCCGTCGTCTGTTTGTTGTATTGCTGTGCAATGTGGGACCGGTATGAGGTGGGACTGCCGGAGGACCTGGAAAGGTTACTAAGAAGGGCACCGCGCTTTGTGTTGACCCGATGTAGCGGCGATAATGTTACAGAAATCATGCAGGGGCTGGAATCATTACAACAATGCAATTTTCGTTGTGGTGACGTCCACTTATGAAATTTCGACCGCCGACTTTCTCATATATTGCTGACTCCATCCTACGTAGGGAGAAATGATCATCTAAACGAAATTAACAGCTCAGCGATCTAACGTATAAAATTTTGCGTTCTCACTTACAAGGTATTTGTGCTATTAATGGTAGTTAAATAGTATCTCTGCCGGCCGCGGTGGCCGAGGGGACTGAGGCGCTCCAGTCACGGTCTGCACGGCTACTACGGTCGGGGGTTCGAATCCCCCCTTGGGCATGGATATTTGTGCTGTCCTTAGGTAGTTCATAAGTTGTTTGTAAGTTTAGGAACTGATGACCCCGTAGTTAAGTCCCATAAGCTATACAAACATTTGAACATTTGAACAAATACATCTGTTTAGACATAGTTTCGTTGTTATAGCCAGTCTCTGCTGTCAATTCACAACCTTTGTACCATTTACAATAATTTTCCTGCGGCAATGATAAACGTTGCCCACTACTGTAATTGTTTCGTAGCCTAATCAGATTGTATCATTTAATATGATTCTGTTCTGTTCCCCGTGTTTTAACTTTACTTTTAGAAATTGATCCGAAATGTTTGAGAGGTGTAGTAGCTGGAGCTCGGGTGTTTTCCTACATCATCAGCAAGAGCAGAGTTCCCGGCAGCTGCGGACTTATCTGTTATACAGCGCAGTCACGTCCGAGGCATTTGTACGGCGGTTTGCTGTGGTACTCGGCGGCATTGAGAGCGATATACAGCCGGGACCACCGCTGGATCTTCATCTCTTCGCAAAGCACAGAGTTTCTGTCCGTTTGTCTTCTCTGGCTTAGGAGACTCGGCTGTGATTAACATGCGACGTCCTTTGACAGAAACAGAACGGCCGCCCCACTGCGTTACAATGAGAGAACTGTGTGACGTAGGAACGCAGTCAGATCATCATTTATAGTGTTTCTTTATCAACCTTTCGGAGAAAACACCTAAAGAACTGCACATGACAAGTGACAGAGAGAATCTTCACATTATAAAAGAGAACAAAGAAGTTTCTGTTCGATGGCATTGCTAAAGCGCTTCTTAAACGTAGATTGGCTCCATAATGGTTTAAATGCACCGACATGTACACAAGGTTCCGTGTCTTTCTAGGCTGACAATAAACAATAAACACACCCATGCCCGAGAGAGGACTCAAACCTCCGACGAAAGTGACAGCGCAACACGCGACATGGCGCCTCAAATCACGGGGCCATTCCCACGCGATGACAAGAGATCGCAGGCTTACTGAGTAGTCCGATGCAATACGTTAGGTGGATGGCACCTAGAGCTCTGATGTCAAACCACGACGTCTTTGTTACCTGGGCGTGACCCAAAGTCCCTCCAAATCAGCGTCTAGTATTAACGTGCAATCCATGTAGCATCGACTTCCCATCGTTTTAGGCATACTGCTGAGTGTTGAAAGCTAGACAAGAGACTGCTTCCTTCCAGACTACTAAATGAGAGAATGGTGTTCTTTCTCACAAACACAAATACTGTAACAACTTTACACTTTCGCAACAAACTTTCCAGGTGTATTTTCTTATTTTTATTTATTTCTTTATTTAGTTTTACACGACAAAACTATTATCGTTTTCAAAACCTCTGTTCATAGGCAACGCGACTCACCAGTCATTTTATGCTTCTTGACTTTGACAGTTTTTCGGGACAAACAGCAGAGCGGTTATACACATGCTATTGTACATCATGGGACTACCTGACTAATGCCGAACGTTAGTCAGATATAAAAAAGAACTTACGAGATTTCAATAAATGCCACTATTTTAAACTAATAATACACGTGAAATTGAATGTCACTACCATTTACACAAAAAGCTCTATTAACTAATAAATGAAGCTAGACTCTACAGTGTGACTGTTAACAAGGCATTTGTTTATCTGTAGATGTGTTGGTTCCATGAAAGCGACTCCATACCCAGTACACCAATATCTATGGTCGTAGGTGGGGCCTGTTTCATGGGTAAAAGCAACAAGAGCAGCATGTGCCGTCACATACTACCAGCGATCAGCGTCGCCGTGTCCGGTAGAAAGGCCGACTCCACGGCCATTAGCTGTGTGCTGCTGCGTGTTGTGACGACACCAAAGACAACTACTCCACTGTCGATACGGCCACAGGAGCACCGACAGTTGGTACTACTGGTTCCTACATTACCACAATAAACCGCATATTGTGAACATCATCAAGTGTAAGTACTTTAATCGGTCGAAATGTGGTTAATAGTCGATCCAAACGACCTGTGAGACAGTGTGCATCGATAAAGCGAACTGTTCATCAATCAGTAGACAGAGCACTCTTATTCAGAAAACTCAGTCCTTCGTCTTGAAACAGGGCTTCAAACTTGTTTATAATGAAACTTAAAATTTATCACGGATAGTCTGAAACCTTATTATTTCTCCAACACTAGAAGTTGAGTATTAACAACTTTGTATTAAATTTCATTTGTTGCTACATTTGTGGGACCTTTCGGTTTTAAGTATACCTACGTCGCCTTACCAAGAACAGCCCCCACAACAAGTTCCGTGTGCAAACAGAAAAAAAGAAAAATCGCATACTCAATTCAATGCTTGTCTCACCTTCCCGAAAGACAAAAAATGAAAATTTCATTTATAGGATACCAGTCTCATTCGTCGGTGGTTTCTCTGTAGGGTAACACATCACTCACAGAAGGGGATCTACATTTACAGCTACATAAATAGTCCGCGTGGATTATCCGTGTGCACTGGGACGATGACCACGCACTTGAGTCCGATAGATCTACAGACATTTTAGTTTTTTAGTCCGCTAACAGTGTTTAACTGCAGGGCAGAGGGTTCACGGAAACCCTTTTATGATATTTCTCCATCGTTACATTCTCTAATAGTGAGAGGAAAACACCTGAATCTTTCCGTATTCGATTTGGTTTCCCTTATTTTATTTTATTATGATGATAATATCTACCAATGTGGGTGGATCTTACCACAATATGTATGCATTCGAAAGAGAACGTTGGTGACAGAGATTTCGGAATTAAATCTCGTCCAAACGAATAACGCCTTTCATTTCATGATGTCCACCCCAACTGGTGCATCCCTATATCTCGGTAATACAAAACGACCTGCCTTTCTCTGAACTTTTTTATATATGATCCGACAGCTCCACTTTGTTGGGATCCCACAATGCGCAGCAATACTCCAAATTAGGACGTAGAGTAGTGCAGGCATTTTCTTTAGTAGTACTGTTGCATCTACTAAGTTTTCTGCCAATGAAACCTTTGGTTCGCCTTTCCTCCAATATTTCCTAGGTGCATTTTCCGATTTAAGTTGTTCGTAACTGTTATTCCGAGGTATTCAGTTCAATTTAAGGCCTTTAGATTTGACTGATTTTTCGTGCAAATGAAGTTTAACGGATTTCTTTTAGTAATCATATGGATGACTTCATACGTCTCTTTGTTTAGGGACAATTGCCAATTTTTGCGCCACGCAGATACATAAATAATTTTTCAGCTGCTTTTGATCATTTTGTGACTTTATTAATCGATAAATGACAGCATCATCCGGAAACAGTCTAAGAGAGCTAAGAGACGAGTCTAAGAGAGCTAAGTGCCCTGTAACACCTTCCTGTGGAACGCCAGATATCACTTCTGTTTTGATCGATGACTTTCCTTCATCCCGTGCGTCTTTACGGACAGGAAATGGCGAATCAATCGCTCAACTGTTGCGATATTCCGTCATTTTGACTGCTTTTGATCATTTTGTGGCTTCGTTAACCGATAAACGGCAGCATCATTCAGGAACAGTGTTAGCTACTGAGATTGTCTCCTAAATCGTTTATGAATATAAAGAACACACCGAGCGAGGTGACGCAGCGGTAACCCACTGGACTCGCATGCGGGAGGATGGTGGTTCAAATCCACCTCCGGCCATCCTGATTTAGGTTTTCCGTCATTTCCCTACATCACTCCAGGCAAATGCCGGGATGGTTTCTTTGAAAGGGCACGGCCGATTTCCTTCTACATCCTTACCCAAACCTTCCAAGCGTAAACTCCGTCTCTAATGACGACGCTGTCGACAGGACGTTAAAGTCGAAGCTTCCTTCCGTAAAGAATAGTATGGGCCCGACAACAGTTCCCTGCGGAACCCCAGATATGACTGCTGTTTTATTCGATAAGTTACCGTCAGGTACTACATATCGTGTCCTATCGGACAGAAAATCAATAATCCAATCGCATAACTGTGGCGATATTCCAGCAGCACGCATTTTGATTAGAAGAAGCATGTGAGGTACAGTGTCAAAAGACTTCCTGGAAGCTAGGGAAATGGAATCGATTTGAGATCCGTTGCGTGTAGGACTCGACACTATGTGAGTAAAGAGCAAGTTGTGTTTCACAAGAAAGAGACTATCTGAATCCCTGTTGACTATGGTCAATGGGACCATTCGAGGTAGTTCGTAATGTTTTGAGGAAGGTTCTAGAATCGTTCTGCAAACCGACGTCAATGATACGCCACACATTACAGTTATTAGTTGTGATTGGAACTGACTATGTTATTCCCCGCGACCTGTCGCCGCTGTTGGTAGCGTGCAGTTCATTAAGGATGCTACTGTGGCCCGCTTGGCAGCCCCTCTCACTACAGCCACCCGTCTCTCGCCCACACTCCACCACGTTAGTAGCGGTCAGGTCGCCGGGTGTGGCAGCTGGTTGCGACGCCGGTGTGTTTTTGCCGCAATTACTCGGCAGATTGGCAAAGTTGTGCGCCGGCGTGCGACTGCACTCGGGATAACAGAGCGCCATGAATAATCACACGCTCCGCCGCCGCCGCCGGCCGCGGAAAACTCCGGCAACAGCGGCGCCCGCACACTTGCTGGCCACCGACCGCTGGGCGAGCGGCGGCGCAGTCCTTTGATGTATCTGCGCCGCTTATCCACCTGATAACCGGCTTACAGCGTCACTCTCCATCCACGAATGGCTTTCGTCGTTTGCTACGCATTGTAGGCCGTCAGCAGCAGATTTACGGGACTGAAATACGGGAGCGCGCACCCCGCACTTTGCGATACAGCAGATGCAAAACATGATTCAAATGTTTCAAATGTTTGTGTAGTTTATGGGACTTAACTACGGGGTCATCAGTCCCTAAACTTACAAACTACTTACGAACTAGGACGGCACAAATATCCATGCCCGAGGGGGGATTCGAACCCCCGACCGTAGTGGCCGTGCAGACCGTGACTGGAGCGCCTCAGTCTCCTCGGCCACCGCGGCCGGCAAAACATGATTCAGATTCACTGAAAATGCGAATACATAATACCAACAACGTTTCATACCTGCTCCAAAATTGACCCAAGTTGCGTAAATACGTGTTCGTCATTACGTATAACATATCAAAACGCACACTGAAAGAAGTATGTCACATAAGGTTTTGTGTCTCGTTTCCGCCGGTTGTCGTGGGTGTCGGTGGCCGAGTAGAGAGAGACCGACACAGGGAAATAGGATGCACGCGTGTGCAGGTACGGAGGTGACCAGCCAGTGGGACAGCAGAAACTAGAAACACTAGAGTAAATTAGAACGAGATATATATTTCGTAGGAACGTTCTAATACTTAACTTTTACAAAGTTCATTACTGCAGAATGCTGATACATAGGTGAAGTAGATAGAGGCCTGCCTACTGTTGATTCCTAGTGCCTATCCGATTGCCAAGTCTTAACTGGCGCCTATCTGATTCCCAAGTGTCCGATGCAGCAGTCGTGGCCACGAGCGAAGTAGCAGCAGAGGGCGCTCGTGGCTGACGTCGTAAGAACGCCGCGCCGTGCGTGCATGGCGGCGCGCGGCGAAAGTACGTGGCGCGCACTTCATACTTGTGCGACACCACATAAGGTGCGTTATGTCCGTTAAGTAACAGAACTGTATATCGGTGTTGTCGTTCATCGACGCAATTGCATTCGTTTATTTCATAAAATTTTATACCTAATAATATGAACTGCTAAATTCAGTAATCATTACACGTTGCTAAACATACGAGGTAAATTTCTGTTTAGGATGTTCCAATTATAATTATAATTTAAATGGCCATATTGTCAGTTACAAAACTGTTTTCATTCGCTGAAAAATGTACGTGATCTCTTGTACATTTGAAAAAGTTTTCGCCAATTTATTAGAATGAAAAACATTGTTTTGCCAGAACTGTAAGCTCTTATCAGAAGAAGAATCGAATAAAAACAGGAGGTTTCAGGTCATTCAGTAATAGCATCTAAGAAGGAAACGATCCACATTGTTTGGAAGTTTCCTATAATTTTCCTAGTATTTGTATTTTTCTCGTGGCACTCATCATCTGATTCCATCGCGTAAATACAGGGTGAATCTAAATTCGCGCTCTCGGGCTTCGCAGCGCAATTCCTCACAAGCTAGCAATAAAAAAAAAATGTCTATCACAAAATTTCGCCCCGGCAGTAAATGGACGTCTAAGATTGAAATGGATTCTCCCATTCGTCAGTGTGTTTCAGAATTACACAACGGCTCTAACAAAATTCCAGGGTATGTGGGAGGTGTCATGAGGAACAAAGTGAGCTTAGAAATCCATACCCGGAAATGTCAACCAATGACGCTACAGAGCGTCGAAGTTACTCGAGGGGATGTCTAGCGGCAGGAGCTGGTGCCTGTAACTTGGACTCTCCGTAGCGTCGTTGAATGGCGTTTCCGGGCATGGGTATAAATGCTCAGTTTGTTCCTCAAGACACCTCCTACATCCTCTAGAAGTTTGTTGGTGTAATAGTGTAATTCTGACACACACTTACGTATGGGACACACACCCATCTCAATCTTCGACGTCCATTTACTGCCGGAAATAATCACAGGGCGAAATTTTGTGAGAGACATTTTTTTACTACTAGCATGTGAGGCATCGCCCTGCGAAGCCCGAGTGCGCGAATTCAGATTCACCCTGTAAATCTCGGATAGGAAAAGTTTCTGTTACCGATAATATTTCTGCCGAGCTACGCGAACTAGATGTCTCTCGGACAGACCGGATATTGGATTGCACAGGTGCTCTACCACAGTGATAAAATATATATATTCTGAACTGTCTCCTATTCCGTATCGACATTCCAAAGGCGGATTTAAAATACCTTCATATATATAAATGTCAAAACCGTTAACCCCCAAACGTTCAACCCAGATTGTTTTGAAATTGTGACGGAATGTTGCACTCTTTAATATAAGGTATTAAAACTATTATAAATAATCTTTTTCATACTTTTGTTTCGCCATGACAAAAGTTATACGAAGGCACATATTGCAGAATTTAAAAAAAAAATGAAAATATGCATATGTTGTACTGTAACGTTGTATGTTCGAGAACATTGAAAGACAGCTGTCTGCTGCCTTACCTAAATCTTAATCTTGTATTTTATTTAAAGTCGTTTAACGACTCTCTATGCGTTTTCTGAGTAGTAACGTAGAATTTCAGTTCTCGTTTTTAAATGCTACCCCACGTGGTGTGTTCTCAGAACAAAGCTTTCGCCGGCCGCGGTGGCCGAGAGGACTGAGGCGCATCAGTCACGGTCTGCACGGCCACTACGGTCGGGGGTTCGAATCCCCCATCGGGCATGGATATTTGTGCCGTCCTTAGTCTTAGCTAGTTCGTAAGTAGTTTGTAAGTTTAGGGACTGATGACCCCGTAGTTAAGTCCCATAGACAATACAAACAAACAAACAAAGCCTTCAGCGGAACTCGTGTTTGTTCTATGCCCTTCAGGCTAGAATAACAGCATGTATCCTTCCATTTTCTGGTAGTACTGCACGATCTTCCCTCTTCGGCCTGTTGTAAATTGCTATTTTATTCTCGAACTTGTACTCTGTTCCCAACCGCGGTCTGTAAATTCTTTACTAGCCCTGTACAACCTTTCTTATTTGCTTGATTATGAAATGCTGCGTATTTCTATAGGTTGCATGCCGTATTTCATATTTGTTTTTCCGCGACTCCGAATTGATTCAACTTTGATTTTTGAGATAGGATTTCATCCTTCTCTGTAAAGTTCCTGCTATCGCGTATATCTGTGTTTCTTTCGTTTCCTTACAACATTCTACATTTCGATGCGTTGCATGACGTATTTTGTATTTGTTTTACCACGAATCTGAATTTATTAAACTTTGATGATTTCTGAGAGTGGACCTCATCCATCTCTCGAATGTTTTCCTACCGTGTGGAACAGTGTTTCTTCCGTTTCCTTGTAACATTCCACGCATTTCTATGGGTTGCATGCTATAGTTATTTTTCTTAATATTTTAGTAACTGATTTTCCTCATTTTACTGGATTTCGGAACCACGTGGTGCGCGCCTCAGTTAGTTTGCCAGCGCTTGGTTTAGCTTCAAATGCAAACAGATTTTGTTGCTATACGCGCCATCTCCACTTCAGGAAGAATAGAACCAGCCACGTAAGAAACTTATTTTTACTGTGTTGTGTCCTTCGTCTTGGCTCGTTGAAACTTCCCCTAAGAGATCGACTGCCGTTTCTGCCTTGTTCAGCACGCTGATTTTAGTAAGTTTCGCTTGCATTGCGTGTGTGTGTGAATGAATGCTTGTTATTTGTAAATCCTCCCCCAACTAAAATTCAATTCAGTGTAGATAAATTTAAATATCTATTATGGGCATTTTTAGCCTAAGATATGATAGTGCATGTGAACTAGTTCAATGTGATGCATTTTTATTATGGAACTAAATTGGTTCCCCCCACGTGCTTGTGCTTACACTGAATAAAAGCATTTTGTTCAGTAAAATCTTATATTTTTAATACAGTAGTTTGAGAATACCTACACCTTTCTTTATAAATTTTGTTTCACATGTGCTAATTACAGATTCAGATGCTGATTACTGTTAATATTTTCGTTGCGCCTCTTGTTTCGTCCGCCACTTTCATAAAGTAATTTATTTGTGGTGGCTCGTTTCATAGTAAGTGTGATTCCTGTGAGCTACAATTCATATGACCGCTGCTTTTCTAACTTGCGGCTGTGGGAGTAATTTAAGGTCATACTAGTTCTCAATTTGGGCCAGGGAATAAGTTTCAACAGCACATCAAGTAGTTTACCCCAATCTTTTAACTGGCTTGTACACCCAGAACTATAATTGTTAAAAGTAATCTTCTGCTACTAGAATCATTTCATTAAATTAATGTTGATCTTGGTTTTGGCTCTTCTCGTCAAGACTCTATGTACTAATTTTGTAGCTGTGAGTTTTCCATTAAATTAGTTGATGCCAGATTTGATTACACTATTTAAGCAGTACATTAGTCTAGTAAGCAGACAGCTACAGTGAATATACTCAGCTAAAATAGCTAAATATCACATTACATCTGCAGTAGTCAATTTCAACATTAAGGAGGTTTGCGGATTGGATCATCTACATTTTATATGTGAGGTCAAATTTAAATGTTGTTCGTTGTTTATTCGCATATAGCGTTAATATTTGGAGACAACATTCCATTCAACTTCAAAATGTTTTTGAGTATCCAGCTAAAAGTAATTTTTATGTATTTATTACAGAGTATATTGCCACATAGAATAGTAAACGTTCCTTTGTTGAAAATCGATAATCTAATACTATGAAATTTTGAGACACATTATTGTAAAACAGTTTTTTTTCTACCTTGTATTTTTGTATATCACGCAGGACCTTTATAGATCTAACTTTTCGTGATATTTACTACAACGTTAGCCCATTACAGAAATTATATAAATTCATATGGAGAAAAGCTACAGGAAGAAAACCATTTTTGAAGAAGCGAAATTTGTTGGCATCGAATATTAGTTTAAATGCTAGGAAGTCCTTTCCGAAAGCATATGTCTGGGGTGTAGCACTGTATGGGAGTGAAACGTGAACAATCAGGAGTTCAGACAAAAAGACGATATAGACGAATGATGAAGATTAGATGGGAAGATCACGTAACTGAGTAAGGTGCTCAACAGAATTGGGGAGAAAAGGAGGTTTTGGTATATCCTGACTAACAGAAGGAATAGGTTTGTGGGACACATTCTGAGACACCAAGAAACGTTAACTTAGCACTAGAAGGAAGTGTGTGGTGTAAAAATCGTAGAGGGAGACCGAGGGACGAATACACGAAACAGATTCAAAAGGATGTAGGTTGTCGTATGTATTCTCAGATGAAGAGACTTGCACAGGAAAGGGTAGCGTGGAGAGCTGCATTAAACCAGTCTGCGGACTGAAGATCACAACAACAACATATGTGACATACCATATTAAAATTAGTTAAATAGAAACACAGACTTATAACAAAGCAACGTTGTGTTCAAATTTTGTTGAAGAACTTTCGTAGATACAACAATTTAAACATGACGCTAAACAAGGCTCTTGGTCAAACAGAGTTCTAGGACGAGATAGACGAGAGAGTGGAAGGAAAGGAAGCGTAGCGTTTATCGTCCCTGCGACAGCGTGGTCATTAGAGACGGGGAGGGGGAGGAAACTGATATATATTGCATATTAGAAATAAATTTTAATACAGTGATTATTACATATACATGTTATAGGAAACACCCAAAAGATGTTTCAAACCCACAGTCGCTACTTAGAAAAACTTTTTAATATACATCTATCTATTAGTACTATTATTGCACTATTAGTTTCTGTACTTTATGGCGTCATTTTCAAGTTTAATGTGGTTAAATATTAGTTTGAGAATTACGCCATAGTGCGATGAAACAAGTAGTGCGTTCGTAGTTCGATGGAAGTGTATTAATTCGACAATTGAAGACGATTTTACCTGGTGATTCCACGAGAAGAAAACATCTGAACTAGTTGCAGGGCATTCATTTATTTCGGAGCGCTCTCAACGTTACGCTGCCCCTAGACACGTAACATTACTGCACACATTGTTACGGGTAACGTTTCCAACACTGCGACGTTGCCTTCCGCTCACTGCTCCTCGCCTCCCGGCAGCCATGGTACACGCCTCCTGCCGCTGCCAACAGCCGGCGCACGATCGCCAACTTACCGTGGACAAACAATACTGTATCCGGCGTAGCTATTTCATTATCACTGGACAAGAATCAAACAGCCAGTAAATATGTCGCGCTAAGTTTGATATTCCCTCAAAACCTGAAGTCCGATTTCCTGTGTGACGTTGTACAGAATCAATTTCTTCTTCGTGCTTTGTAAAGGTATTGCGCAAAACGTGATGAGATTTCAAGACTGCTTTCCCGATCAATAAAATTACACTTGATTGTGTTTCTAGAAGAATTTCTACTAGCATGAAAATCCTTTGTATCTGTTGTGCGGAAAAATGCCATTGAAATTTCTAATTTGCTCCAATAACTGGAAAATCGAAGCGTGTAGCTTCAATGCATGACAGTACTATTTCTTAGTATTTGGGAAAAGAATCCAGAGTGATAAACTGATTACCGAAAACACCTCCCTCAACTCAGGCCTGGAATTTTATGATTTTTAACATAAATCCATTAACTTTATTTAGGTATGAAAAAAACGTACGTAGCAATCACAAAACAATAAACTCCTTTAATTTAGTTTTATCGTAAATTACTGACAAGAAAGGAGGAAGAAGCAATTGAAAGGATGCATAGCACAAAAAGTCAATTTAAGTTATGTTAATTACAAGGATTTTGCCTTTGCATTGTCACAAGTTAAGTAAAGCTAATTATTCATATGCTTTCTCTGCCTTCCTCCTCTCCCCCCCCCCCTCTCGTTCCCTCTCTGTCTCTCTCTCTCTCTCTCTCACCCCCCCCCTCTCTCTCTCTCTCTCTCTATTTTTATCTGGCTGGCCGGAGGGGTCACGTCCCCCCCCCCCCCTAAATCCGCCCTTGGAAGGCTGGATGAGGAGATGGACAGTGAAGAGGGTCGGAAAAGGTAGAAAGAGAATAGTGAGGAGAATATGGGCAGAGAGAGGGGACGAGAAGAGGGACGGAGAAAAGGGGGATAGAGATAAGAAGAGCAGGGGGTGTGTGATGTGCATCAAATCCACATTCACTAAGTATTCTGAGATTACACGTGCCAGAAATAGCTTTCTCGTTTAATTCCATTTAATCTTAACAAGCCACTGCAACCTGTTGCCGTAAGCAGCAAGTTTAAAATTAGTCTTTGTAATAACTTGCATATTTTAGTAAATGCCTCTTTGCTTCATTAATTTTAAACATACAGCACTATTCTGAAATGAAAGTGGTTATATTATTGTTTTGTATTGTTTTCTAGACCAAACATCAGGTTGTTGCAATAGACAATGAAGTGCGAATTTTTATGTACGGTATATTTTCCCGACTTCCGACTACATCTAGTTCTATCAGATTATGTCTTACCCGTGCAATAAATGCACTACGCTTTCTGATGTAATTTCCCGTTTCGTGACTCGTCGTATCGTTCCTGCTAGGTGAGGATGAATCGTAATTCGCAGATAATCCGTTTTTATGTGACAGTTTAGTATTCACACGTATTTTCATTCACGTCGTACGTAAATTTGACAAATGTCGGCAGAGAGGATACCTCTCGTGTATAATGGACCGTAAAACACTCCTGACGCATACAGCCCCTATTGTACTCATCACAGACGCTACGATAGCTGGTATTCAGTAAGACACATGGTGATTTTGGTGGAAACAGCCTTTGTCCTCTAGTCAACCAGAATATATTACTGTCAGGTAAAGCACTTAGCCGAACACGTGAACAAAACGCAGCCGGCAGAGTATAGTGACCACACTGGACAGGTATCCGCTGCTGTTGGAGTACATGGGATGCTATATTTTTTGTGCGAATGAGCAAAAATTTCATGATTCTCATCGGAGTTCAATAAGTAGTCTCAGTTCCGTAATTCAGTTCATGATATTTATAATAAAAATCTTTTCATGATGCTTCCCTCAAGAAAAGTTCTGTTTCAGTACAAAAGAAATTATTTGTTTTATTTTGTCATAAATAGGAAGGTGAATTGCTTTATAAATAACAAGCCAGCATATACAAAACCGTACTTGTTTCACTTTTTGTCTTCATCAAATTCTCAGCATCGATTACTTTATAGTAACACATTTAAGTTACTGTTTTTAAGTTACTGTTTTAGCGACATATTTTCTCCAGACTGTATATCAAAATGTTACGAAATCACTGATGTAAAGAAAACAAATATCATTTAATACTTAAAGTTGTAAGTTAGATCAAGTGACAACAGATCATTCCGTTATCATTAAAGGAGCGTAATTAAGAAGAAAATAAAAAAGAAGACTTTACAGTAAGTATTACTGGAGAACAAAGAAGACACTACAGATCAAAACATTTGGCGGCAACCTTTCCCAATTTTCGATTACTGACAATCTGAGCTATCTATCTCTATTATTTCATTCGAGTTGTTGCCAAATGTTGTGTTGTATGGAAATCAATTGAGAAATAACTAACAAAAAGCATCTGTTCAAACAGCATCGCCTCTATAATTTGCTTTCGCTAGTCATTGCTTCCGTGTATCGTTATGGTTTAAAAACGCCAACTGATGATCGATACGACGCGAACGCATCATCGAGTTGATTGTATCGACGAAGAAACAAATAAACATTTCCGTCACAGCTTCATGCTTTCCAAAGACCGTAGCAGCACAAACTGTAATCGTAATTAATATCGATTATTATGAGAAACGTTTTCGAGATATTGCATTGGGATAATATCTGCTATCGAGAGTACATCACGGGTTTTGTGATATAGCAGCGATAACTATCCAAAATAGCACCGTTCATTGTAATTGAAGTTTTCATGATTCTCGATAACAGAAATTCAACAATAGACAGTATCTTACAGGTTTCGGATTAAAACGGCGTACAATGAGAAATATAGGGAGAAACAGGCGAGCAATACCAATAACAAAAATGGATAAGCGCTAAAATGCGGGAGAACCCCTAAACTACGGGGGAGTTTTTCGACCTATTGTGGAGACATGGCTTAGACACACCTAGGAGATGTTAACAGTTAGCAGAGCGCTTGTCCAAGAAGGGAAAGTTAATCGGGATAGAACCCCAGTTCCGACAAACAATTTTAATCTGCGAGGAAGTATCATATCAGCGCTCACTCTGCTGTAGAACGAAAATACCATTCTGGAAACATCCCTTAGCCCTTAGGCTGTGTCTAAGTCACATCTCCACCATAGTCGTTTTTCAGGAGTGCTAGTTCTGAAAGTTTCGCAGCAGAACTTTTGTGAAGTTTGGAAAGTAGGACGCGAGATACTGGCGGAAAGTAAAGCTGTGTGGATGCCCTCTGTAGTTTGAAGACAAACTAAGCCAAGAACGAAACTTAGAGCAAACACAAGCGAAGAACCGATCTACCTGAAGAACAAAAAAATTAAGAAAAAATAGGTCTTAGAGCGTTTGCCCACAGAATGCAAAGGTCTCGTTGGAGCCCCGGTCTGGCACGCAGTTTTAATCTGGATTTCTGGAGCAATGAGATGTTTTGTGCTCTGAAAACGTTGTCGTCTGAGACGGGGGAACAGTAAAGCTAATTTTCCGATCAATTAGTTACCGGAAGTAATAGCAAACTTCTTTAAACAACTGCAGAAAAAATTAATAACACTAATGATAGAAGTGAAGCATTGAATTAAAATTTGTGATGGGGCCGGGAATCGCACCCGGACCTCCATGCTTACTAGGCAGACGTCTTACCGCTAGACCATCGCATCACTAACGATTAAGGCGCCTAGGAATAGTCTAAGCACGATTTCCCTCCACGTTACAAATTTTAATTGAGCTTCCGTGTTCCTATGAAACATTGTCACATCTGCCAAGGCTCTCCATGCAGCGGAATAGCACCTCGGCAATGGTCAGATAGGAACAAGTTCAAATGTTTGTAAAGCTTATGGGACTTAATCGCGTGGTCATCAGTCCCTAAACTTAAAAATTACTTATGAACTAGTTTATACTAAAGACGGCACAAACATCCATGCCAGAAGGGGGCTTCGAACCTCCGACGGAGAACGGCCTCACGCCACGATTCCTGCCTTTACCCTCAGGCTAAGGTGATATGAATATCATTATAAATAGAAATTTCTACACCCTGAGACTGTTGTTCCGTCTCGAATGTTCCGATCTGTCCATTGCTGAGGTGCTATTCCGCTGCATGGAGAGCCTTGGCAGATGTGGCAATGTTTCATAGGAACACAGAAGCTGAAATAAAATTTGTGGCCGCGCTGGAGTAGTCGAGCGGTCTAAAGCGTCTCGCTGCGGAGCGTGCGGTTGCTCGCCGTGGAGGTTCGAGTCCTCCCTGGGGCATGGGTGTGTGCGTTTGTCCTTAGGTTAGTTTACCTAGGTTTAAGTAGTTTGTAAGCTACGGACTGATGACCACGCAATTTGGTCCGATAGATTTACTAACTTTTTTTTTTAAATTTGTGACGTGGAGGGAAATCGTGCTTAGACTATTCCGAGGTGCCTTAGTCTCTAGTGATGCGGTAGTCTAGCAGTAAGACGTCTGCCTAATAAACATGGAATCTGGGTTAGGCACTGTCGGCTTTGGGTAGCACTTGGATGGGTTACCGTTCGAGTCTGCAGAGTGCTGTTGGCTAGAGGGGTGCACTCAGACCTTGTGAGGCCAACTGAGGAGCTGCTTGATGGAGAAGTAGCGTCTCCGGTCACGAAAACTACCTTAACGGCCGGAGTGCGGGGCGCTGACCACGTACCCATCAATACCGCATCCGTTGACGCCGTCGGGAGGGAGGATGACACGGCGGCCGGTCAGTACTTAGTGGGCCTTTCGAAACCTGTCGAACGGACGGAGGGGTCGTATAAGTTCAGCGAACAAATGTTTGTAAATCTGAGGGACTTTTGCGGTTATCAGTCTCCCTAGGCTTACAATCTACTTTAACTTACTCTAAGGGCAACACACACATCCACACCCGAGGAACGACTCGAACCTCCGATGGCGAGCAACCGTGTGCTCCACAGCAAGGTACTTTAAGATCGCTCAGCCAGTCCATCGTGGCGGTCATATAGGAGAAACTGGTGACTATAGATTAAGGTGAATGTGAAAGTTATACTTAGTAAAGTTGTAAAACACCCAGAAATGAAGAAGATAAAGTATTGAAGTTATTCAAATAAATTTAAGAATAAACTTTTGGGACACATACATTTTCAAGATTTCAGGAGACAAAAAAGTGCTGCAGAGACACAGTTGGTGAGTAATAACAACATCAGTCAGTTGGATATATGCCACATACTCATTGGCACTAAACTATTAGGCCAATGGATACAGAAATACGGGTCATCAATCACTCACTAATGGGTCGTGGGATCTCTGCAGGTGGGTCACTACATCACTTTTAAAGTATATAAGTAAAATATCTGATCGACTTTCGTTAGTCTTATTATCTACATTATATTGTTCTTCTCATCATAAAGAAAAAGAACACTTAAGGTATGTAAATGTTTATGAGGCTTTTGAAAGTGCTTTTTGCGTTAATACAACTTTCTTCATTTTGTGTATTTTTTTCACATTGGTGAGAAAAGGTTCAAGATTAGTCACCTATGTAAATCGTAACGCGTAGATGATTTTTTAGACATTTTCTTGTAACACGAGGAAAAGTTTTCATCAGCATCTGGCGTAGGGCGGAAAGTTCTTATTACTGTCAGCAAAGATTCGATGAGCTACCACTCCAGTTGTTCCGAAACACCCATTGCTCTCTCCTTACAAAAATCTTGTTCTTTGAACCGATTCACGAACGGATTGCCTACTTCTCATAAAGGCTAACTTGTTTACAATGTCCCATTTTGAAAGACTGTACAAGCTATTGAGAAATTAAATATATAACATAATTATAATTTATTAATAATAGAACACATTAATATAAATATTTTCTATTATTTTTCTGTATGTTATCTGTAACCGTGTACAAGATACGTGATATTTTACAGAACCTTTAAAAGAGGCTAAATGGTGAAAATTTTCATCACGCTACCACATCAGCTCATGATAACAGTTTCCGGAGGAGTGAATAAACAGACAATGATTTGATCAATATTTATAAGAGCTGCAAAGTTGACTTGGCAATTATCAAGTCCAATATATCAACAGAAATATAATGAAATATTTTTTAAAAAAAATATTGTATTGTACTCTGCACAAATATCCCTTTCTAAAAAAGTATCAAACAGATTATGTGCTCATATGATGATGTCAATAAAACTGATACTCAAGCGAAAGTTTGCCGGCAGTCATTCTTCGAACAGGCCATTCGCGGATTTCTTATAGAAACGACAACAGATAACCCCCCTACAAATACACTCCGACATATATCATAAGGTTGTCTGTCGTGTATTTATCTAGAAGTATGAAGCAACGTCCCTACAAAGTACACAGTAACGTCACATAACTTAAGATTCATTACCTGTGTAATCTGCTAATCTAATATATAATAATTAATATTTTTTTTCATATGCACAGAATATATGAAATCAACTGCGAATGGGCGAAACTGAAAATATGTACGCAGCCGGGACTCGAACCAGGATCTCCCGCTTTCTAGACAGTTGCGCAGACCACTACACCACTGGGGACACAGTGATCAACGCACATGGAAGGACTTACCTAAGCACGCCTCCCGTCGGATACAAATTTCTAGCTTCACCTTGCCCAAAATACTCTATTTCCATCTGTTCTTTTGGAACAGACACCACATGTATATATATAATATTTGTTTGTTTGCCTTTTTGTCGTATTTCATGCATCACCATGCCGTACGTACGATTGCTATAAAATTTCGTCAACTCATTGCTTGTACTCGAGCGAACGTTAGAGGCATACTAAAATTAACTTCGTATGGTACATGCCGGAGGGTGCTTTACTATTAGTTAATTCATTTCCTACGCCGTCGCTGATACCATGACTGGGCCACCTTTCGTAAGCTTCCGTAGATGCATGGCAGAGGGTTTCGGCCACAGTTTCGGATAAAATTCAGCCGAATCTTTTGCTTTGCTGAAACTAGGTTTCTTAATTACGGATGAAGTCGGTGGCGTTCGGGATGGATTCAGTTAAGAATTAAACTTTACCTCAGTTGTCGGTTACGTGTTAAGAGTCTCTCCTCGCGCGTAAAAGTTGTGCTAATTTTTTTGTTAAGTAAAATTGATCGCAATCGTATCTTATAGTGATTTTTTTAGACTACGTTAATTACAATTTAACTCATTCAGTATTGTACGTAAAGGAACGGGTTACCATATTGTTATGCTAAAAAGTTTTATTAATGTGTTTCCTTGAAAGCGAGGAGATTTTTAATAACTAGTGTCAGTTTAGAAAACAGTGATCATGTGGTACACAGTTTTTCTTGTTCAGTAAGCGTAAATTTATAATGACAACAATCACACTATAAGTCGAGACTGTGACTTTCTGCAGCACTGATTGAAACTGATTAACTGACTGTAACTTATATGTATTATGTATTTAAGAATGAAGAGACAGCTTATGGAATCAAACAAATTACTACTTTCTGCGTATTTTGTATTGTGGTAGTCATGTCGAGGCTCTAGCATTTCGTAGCATCTACTTGGCACGTTTGTCGTGTACCTAAAGAGTATCTTCATTCAAGAAGATATGCAAGACTGTGGAATATTTGTGGTAGGTATTCAATTCAGTACAGTTCGTTAATTCGAGGTAAACGAGACCGGTTGCACCAACTATCGAAATTTATGTGTGGAAAAAAGTAAACCAACCGTGAAAAGAATGAATGTGTCAAATAAATATGGACTTTCTTAAACAAAGTGTTTAAATAGACATTTACATTGACAACCTATAGATTGCAAAGTCTTTTAACTATTTACTTCGCGAGATAAGGGTGGAGTGCCTTTTTCGGTGAAGACAGAATGTACCCGCAGTTTTTGTTTTGTTTTATGGCTCCCAGATTTATGGGACGCTCGTAATTCCAAAACACGAAATATGGAGACTCCACTGTATCTAATTCATTTTACTTCTTTTCTAACTTACAAGGGGAGGCCGCCAATAGTGTAATTCAGATTCGATTCATACTGCGTATTATGAAAGCTCATGGCCAGAGGTGTAATTTGGCAAAGCACCAAGATGCACTTCTCAGCTGTTGTCGAGAAAATCGACAATTAAGAAAAAAAAAAAAAAAAAAAAAAAGGCCGGCCGCGGTGGCCGAGGGGACTAAGGCGCTCCAGTCACGGTCTGCACGGCCGCTACGGTCGGGGGTTCGAATCCCCCCTCGGGCATGGATATTTATGCCGTCCTTAGGATTAGCTAGTTCATAAGTAGTTTGTAAGTTTAGGGACTGATGACCCCGTAGTTAAGTCCCATAGACTCTACAAACAACATTAAAAAAAAAAAAAAAAAAAAAAGCCGTTGCGGTGAAATACTCTCTACGACTAATAATATTGTACAGAGGTGTGGCGTAGCGGTAAGCTCTCTGGTCGCACGAACCAGTGTGATAGTTATCATAGAAATATACATGGAGCACATTTGATAAACGATGCGTTTTTACAAGAACAATTGTTTTTTAAATTATCTGTTGGGAAACACACTTACTTGACATTCTGAAAAATTGTTCTGTCGTTCGTATTCGTTTCGGAATATCGTTTATATTTCTTCAGTTAACTATACGTGGTAAACATTATGAAAACAATTAATAACATTTGTGAAATACAACTTTGTTTGCGGAAAATATAATGATGTTCGAAGTCGCCAATTGCATATAATAAGTTGTTTGAAAGTCGTTTGTCGTGGAAAAACTGGCGACTTCGAACATCAAATATTGTCTTCATGTGTGTGTGTGTGTGTGTGTATACATTTGAATAACAAAAAACAAATAATAAAAAAAGTTGCATTCCGCGAGATTCGATCCGGCGACCTTCCGATTACGAACCCGCGCGCTTACCGCTACGCCACGCCTCTGTACAATATTACTAATCGTGGAGATCATAGAGAGTATTTCACCGCAACGGCTTTTTTTAATTGTCGATTTTCTCGACAACGGCTGAGAAGGGCATCTTGGTGCTTTGCCAAATTACACCTCTGGCCATGAGCTTTCATTATTCGCAGTATGAATCGAATCTGAATTTCACAATTGGCGGCTTTCCCTTATTAGTTTAATTTCTTTAGATAGAAAATGTCACAATGAGGAGAATAGAATTCAATTTGGAAGCACATTAATAAAAGTACCATCAATTTGTCTAAGCCTGTTCGTCACCCATGTTATCTGCTATGGACTCCTTGTTAGGCTTACAAAAAGGTAGGCTTAATACAGGTAGGATATCTTGCGAAATGTGGAAGAAACTAGTGATGTATAATGTAATGTAAATATATCTGAAATTTTAACTTTATTACACAAGTTTCTGTTAAGGTTTTGGACGGAACTAGAAGAGGAGCCCAATATTCGTTTACGATTTCGGCCTCAAATCATGTTTTGGTCGGACTTTAGTTACAACAAACATGCAAATTGTTTGACTGTTTTATTGTGACTAATAATATTTTAGTCATCTATTTTCCGAACAATGCGTTTCTTTCTTTGCAGGTTCATAATAATAATGGACATACAGGCATTAATTTCAATTTTGATCATCAAACTGTCAATCTGTATTACTTTTTTATTACGATAACACTCGCTGTTCGCTTCCGTAACAAAGGCCATACAGAGATAGCTTCTGATATAAACAAACTGTCAATCCCTCACTTGTGATAGTGATATCTTCGGTTAACCAAATGAAACCACTACAAATACTGAAATTTTTCACTGTTAATACTTGTGACTGGTTAACGTAACATCCGTAAATACAGTCTTACTCACATACAAAACAATTAAATACACACGTAATATTGAAGATTGAAACATTTATACTAATGGAATAAATAAATTTTTAACACTATTACTTCCATTCAGTTCACTGGTATCAGTTTTCCATTTCTTTTTATTTAAACATACTTCGCCAGGAAACCACATCAATGTAAGACACACCAGTCTCTTCCAGCAAATTGATTATTTGTAGTTTACTTTATAATCGTAATGAACATATAGTTTTCGCCACACTAAACACATCAATATCCCAGCGATATATTATTTTTATTTAGAGTCCTCTGGCTCAACGACGTATCCCTCTGGCGAGGCATGACAGTCGGCTGGAAGCGTGTAGTGGCCAGATTCCTTCAATGCCACCGCTTGCTGCTGCCAGTCGTCGTCGTTGACTCGGCGCTCACGATCACATGAAACGAGCAAACCACACACTTCATCAAATATAATAATTATAATTATTAAAAAATTAATGTCTCAACACCTAGTATGATCAACAACAACCATAGATCGAACGGCGCTAAAGGAGAACATTGCTATTTACTTCAATGTCTGGAATTCGTGTAAGATTATCAGCACACTGTTCACCGTGAAAGTCAGCACATACATGTATGTGTTCATAAAGGAGATTTTTATAATCTGCAAGCCAGTGAATTTAGCATGGAGGACGGTACCTTACGACCTTGACAGCTTTTGAACAATCACCATGAAACTTGGTGCCATATATGTATGTGTTCATATATAGGAGGGAGAGAAGTAGGTGGAGGAGGAGACGGACAGAGGACAGACAGAGGGTAGAGGAGGAGACGGACAGAGAGAGAGAGAGAGAGGGGGGGGGGGAGAGGAGGAGAATGAGAGGGAGGGGGGATATGGTGACAGACAGGTTAAAGGTGATGAACAGAGGCAGGGAAGAGGAGGATATGGACTGAAGGAAGATTGGAAACCTCATATGTACAAATCCGTTTGTTCAGATTTTATGCGCTGTCATAAAATTCATCTGATTTCGATTAAACTTCGTCAAATTACTTCTTCTTCTTACGCAAAGGTTATGGACATAGTACAGTTAACTTACAGTACATGGTGAGCGTGTCGTACTGGCAAATGTATTTGAATGGGCCATTGAAGTGAGAAGTTTGAATGTAACACAAGGCACAAGGTCAGTCACTTCACGTGTGCGGATTGACTCTAAAAAATTGTTTGTTTTTTCTGAAGACAGAAAAACAAAAACAGTTATCTACCCTAAAGCACTTGAATAATGAAGTCAACAAAATGAAATCAATGCCATTTATACTTCTCCTTTATGCGTCGTTAAAGTTCAATAAATGTACAGATTATCGAGTATAAAATGAATATTTATTTCCATGATTCGTAATTCAACACAAATTCAGTACAATTATTTCTCCTACTCTAGCAAAACGCCGGGTACCAGCTAGTATACTATAAATGATAGATTCCAATGCACAACGACCGCAGCTAATAATAACGTGTGCGATGCATTACTTTTTAGATAATGAATACGTCAACTGCTTCAGTTACAAAAGACTACGTGCAATGAAACGAGGCAGTGCAGCTGCAGACTGCAAATTAACCGTGATGCAAATGGCAGTGTGCGTTTGCAAGTGTTTAACAGGCGGGGTCATTAGCCACATCAAAGAGTAATGAACCTTGCCTGCTACTAGGAGCGCTTTTCTGCATTTAATTAACCGCTGACATCAGCCTGCTAAAATATTTGCTCGTTAACACAAACATGGGAGGCTGTAAAACAATTTTATAGAAACGCATTAATTATGTGCGATAGAGTGTTCAGCAAGCTCAAAGCTATGTCTCCGGGGAATTAACAATAACAGAAAGGTAATCGAGTTTTATAACTAGTCTGTTTCTGATCAGGTAAGCGCCCACGTAAGATTGCGTGACCTCTACTCCAAGTTAATGTCAGCCTCACAAAGGTTTAGGTGTTGACGTATCATGTTGATAATAAAAAAAAGTTTAAAACTCAAAATTATCCCATTGGTAGCAATCTCTGCCGTCCTTACTGAGCTTTAGCTATTCAAAATTTCCAGTTATTTTGTTTAAGAGTTTTTTTTAACTTTCTATCGCAAGCGAGTTTGATGTTTGCCACGGCTTGCAGGCAGTTAATGGTCATTGGCTTCATGGGGTATTGTAGGTCGACTGACACCGCTGTTCAACATAGAGTTTGTGTTGACAAGTGTGTAGATTATTGGCTGACGTCATATGTACTGTAAGATAACATACTACAGTACATGCTTGATGTATTAGCAGCAATCACATTAATACGTTTTTATGATTTCTTTCTGTTATGTGACAATAAGCTGAAGCGTTACTACCGATAAGATAACTTCGTAAAAGGCATAACTTTGAAGAGTGCTCGCAATAATCTTTGAGTGCACATGTGGATGCGCGAGAGGGCTAGAAGAGCAAAGTAGTGGTAGCAGTATAGGTGGTACAGTGTTGACTACTAGAGTGATCTATCTGGTGAAGACCGAATTTCTTTGGAAGGGGAGAAGGAAAGATTTTGATCTGGTTCCGAGGTATTATTGATGATTGTTTATAATGCGTGTTGCCGGTCGCGGTGGCCGAGGAGACTGAGGCGCTGCAGTCACGGTCTGCACGGCCACAACGGTCGGGGGTTCGAATCCCCCCTCGGGCATGGATATTTGTGCCGTCTTTAGTATAAGATAGTTCATAAGTAGTTTGTAAGTTTAGGGACTGATGACCCCGTAGTTAAGTCCCATAAGCCTAACAAACATTTGAACATTTTTTTATGCGTGTTATTTTTCTGATTTCTTACCTTGCTTTACGTTCTTAAGACATTGCGAGGTGGCAGTGTTTACCTAGCCTATCCAAATAATCATAATGAATCAGTATTATTTTGAAACGATAGAAAAGTGTTTTTGACGTGAAAAAGAAGAAAATACATAAAAGTTAAATAGGTGTTAGATTCTTCAAATACACATGTCTTTTCGTTTCCTCTTTTGTTATGGTAGGGCAATGAACCTTATGAAGTTCATATATTGCAGCATATAAAAGAAGGTCTCACTCGAATTAATGAATATAACGAAAATAAGTATGTACAGTATCTGACTTATTGTAATGAATGATGCACGAAGGCATCGTCGTAGTAGACAGTCATAATTTTCTGTATTGGTGAGGGGAGTGGGTGTTACTGGTGTGAAGTTCATGTCAGTTTTTTTTAAAGAAGCTATTTTTATGATTTAATGTCAACAATAAAAAAAGTTTGATCTCAGTAAAATAAAAGGGGCTTCGGCGTAAGTCATGCTTTGAAGATGAGCAGTAAAACGGATACGACAATTAGTGGGGTGTCTACTTAAATTATTTATCTTCACATTTTCTTGCTCTCCCCAGCCCACCGAAAATATATTTTCACCACTTACTTTATGTGCAATATTATTCGGTCCAATTTGCACATGAATTCAGACACACGGTTTCATATAACTTTCATGTCGGTTCTTTAATTTCTTTCTTTTTCTTTTGTTGAGCGAAACCGGTAGCATTAACTCAATTCAAGGAGTACATTACCAATTCGCTGTATGCAACGGAGCAAAACTCCACAATCACAAATAGACAGAGCCTTTTCGTCAATTTCAGAAAATGAGCGGTATTTAAACTTATACGAATTTTTCACACATTTACGTGTAATACCGACCTTTCAATTAGAAACTACATATTCTTTTGATTCACGTAACCTGCATATGCTGGTTGTCGACAAAAGTATGTGAGTGGAACTCAGTTTATATATGTTTGATATCGCAGGTAGAAAACTCCATTTATTTCTGAGTTTATTTGACTTTTACACATTTTTTGTTAGTCACCACTTATTTGCAAAATTTATATGTATGTTTATTTACTCATTTGCTATAGAAACGAAACCGATTATGTCATCTTGTAGATACGGCTATTTCTTTTCAGTTGTGCAAACCACCCAAAACACTGAAATTAATTACACCAATTCATCACAACATAGTAATTTGTTTACTGGGTGAATTATTTTACAATCTCCCGGTGATCCTTGTTGGATAACAATTGTCTGTCACGCCACGCAAACATTCGACTGCCTTTGGTATCACACACGTGGTAAACATTTGTTTGTACTCCATTTAATTAATGAATTACATGAATGTCTACTTGAACTATATCCGTACATGTCATTCTGTTGTTATCAGTCACTGCGAAACACAGTCACGCCACCCAAACACACATTTTTATCTGGTATCACACTCGTGTTAAATATTGACTTGCTCTCCGGTTAATTAATAGACATTTACAAACCCACACGTAAGGTTATCAGTCACTGCCAGGTTGATTAATCATCGTATCTAGTCTGCTGCTAATTCAAACAAAGTAATTAGTTTTGTGTTTTACGGGGCTTTGCCAGTCTGAACTATTGCCAACCAGATTGAGTACGTACCGATAACGTATTCAGACAGACACACGGCTACGTTTAATCTCACACACACAGTCAGGCATTCTACAAAACATTTTATATTATTTTATTCATTGATTTTAATTTACTTTTATTAAATACGATTCAAAGCTTATAAATGAAATGCCGTATTCCTAAAATGATATTTGTATCATCTTTCAATGTTAGGCAGGGTGTCAACGATAAACTGATGTCGAAGACTCATCTCACTGATGCACATTCTTGTCGTATGATGTAGAGTGAATTTACTTTCGTTACCAGAAATTCTTAATGTGAACTATATTAGGTACACTGTTGCGGCGACTTACCTTTATAACAGTTAGTAAATTTTTACTAGTTGGTCGTTATGACTTAATAGACGCAAAGATCGGGCAAGTATTCGTTGATTGTAAAAATACTGGATACTAGATAATATTTGATTATTATTTTGTTTCCATAGGTTATTCTGTATTTTATTTTTATTTTATTCCTTTTGATTCTCGGCTAGCTTAGTATGGGTCAAAGTTTTAAGGTCTCTGATTTGTACGATTATTTTTACAATACAGTTCCACATAACTAATGGTAAAATATCTCTCCATTGAAGTTTGTTAGTAGTTATTTGAAATGCTACGTGCAACCAAAAACCGGCAACGAACCTAGGGTAGTTTTGTTTAATAACCTTAAAAATTTTATTTCACTCTCCAGTGTTTGATATCTACACACCACAATGAAAAATAAATGAAAGTCCCCTGACATAAAAAATGATTCACTATAATTGCTTTCTAAAATCTGCCTATTCAGAAAATTATTAAATGAGATAAGTATTTCATCCTTCCCATCTATTTTGAAATATAATTCACTGTTAAGGGTTAATAACACGTCACAATCTGCATTTCTTCATTCCATACCTTTGTCGTAAGATTATCTTTACCACTATTTTTTGTAAAAAGCATGTAAGTTCACTGTCGTGTCCAGATGAGCTGAAATAAAATTAATAAATCATTTCTAGTTTGGCTACCACCCGACCTTGTTTTTATGAATTGCTGTTTCTATGTTTGCCACGTAATGGCGGCAGGATGCTGCATTCAGGTCGATGGCTGCTCGCTGCTACAACTGCTAACATCGTTTCTAAAAGAAATCTCTTCAAAATGAGTTAAAATGTTCCTACACTAATTGAAATTAACACCCGTATTATTTTTAATATCTATATTTTGTATTTTTATGATACACACCTTTTTTATAATTGATTCCATAAATATTCAAAAACAGTCTAATAACACCTGATGTAAAATTACACTTTCTCTCATACGCCCTACAACATCGACAATAGACAAGAAGAACAAGAACAAAGAGAACAATTGCTGGGTAACTTACATTTATACACTAATTATAACAGAAATATAATATTTTTGTTATAATTACATCATAGACGTTGCGTGTTAATGAACATAAATGCCTTTGGTGGCATCTACTGTCTACACAAGTGGCGCGTTTGAAATAGTCTTTCATTACATACACAGTTTTATTGTCAGAAAGTAATCAGATCAGAAGGACATTACAACTGACTGTTATAAAACAAAAAGTTGCATGCTTCAAGGATTTTGGCAGCACTACTGTCATAACCGATGATTAAGCGTCAGAAATGCTCGTAATGGGTATACCGCTGTTAAAAGTTCATTACATCTACATCTTACGGATGTTGCTGGAGGTATTTTGTGTATCACTTGTACATTCCAATTCCAGTCGTGAGTGGCTCGTGGGAAGAACTACTGCTGGCAACCAAACGAGTAAGCCTGGATATTTCTAATTTTATCACGATGGTATTTTCTGCTAGGCTATTGCTTTGCTCGCTACAGAAATTGACTAACTTGCGTTTCATGTACAATGTAATAGGTTCTTGTGGAGGGAAGACAAGCCAATTGACGGATAATTGTAATTGAAAGAAATGTATCTTTGTTGACAGAAACTAAGTAAAATCTGGGTTGTTCATGTTATAAAGAGCTGGTCGAGGGACTCGACCAATAATAGTTCACGCAATGGAATCTGATAAAACGATACAGGATCATATAGTACTTTTCTTCAGTAAAATTACATAATTTTGGCAGTGAAATGTAAACTCACTGAAAGATTGTGTTGAGTACCGTAGTGAACGAGAGATCTCCGTGTCATATCAGGCTTTATGAAGTGGTGAACGTTTGACTGTCTTAGTTCAGTACTGAAGTTGGCGTGACTATGAATCCTGTGGCAGAGACGCTTTTACTGGACTCTGCTAGTCCAAGAAATGTTGTAAATAAAATTTCAAGGTACTGCATTTAAGCAATTATCTGATATTTAGATTCTTCTGACATAATTCACGGAGAAATAGGTCGTGCGTGAACGGCCAGTTCACAGCGTATAGGCACAATGCTTAGCATGGGGCTACGAAGCCACCAACAGATGAGCTGATGACATATTTAAACTGTCATTCCTCCACCGTATGGTTGTGTGTGGGCTCAAGGAGGATTCGATGCCCTTTTGAGCCTTGGCTCAGACTTACGGGATGCTGTTTTCACACTTCCTGTTTCAGTACGGTACATTGTCTATTCGTTAGATTTTGCTTATTTGTTATTATTCAGGAGTGTACACGACTCTGGAACTTCCCATACCTGCAAAACCACAGCCAGAGTCAGTTGACTTTCCTTTTTTTGTCTTCTTCTCCGTCTATATTTCATTATGTTTGTAATTCTTTTCTTCTCACTGTCTGCAGATATCAGTTCTTTGGTCATGAAAGCTTGTACAGGGTTTATCTGATCGGATTTTGTACATTCACGCTAGTTGCCATTCTCTTCTCTCCAAATGTTGCTACATGTTTGTTATCCGTTCATTGATAGGGTCGATCTGCAGACCGTTTTGTAACGTCCTGGTTCATCCGTAAAGTAATTCGCCTATTCGTGTCAGCATTCTTCGGTGCTAGCTGTTATTCTGTTGCACTCTGTATCATTTCCGCATCACGCTTCGCTGCCAATTCTAGGATTGGTCTTACATAAGTTTTGTATATATATAACACTCATGACGTCGCTACACCTCCGTTTCGTGTTGTAGGCGTCTTTGTTTTGCCAGTTTGGAGTTTACTAGTGCTACCTTGCATGTTGTGTTCTTCTACCAATTTAGCAGGTCATCTACTCCTAAAAATATATTGATGTTTTCTTCGGTACTATTTTTCGTCCCGAAAAGTCTACCAGCAAGTGCATTAGTCGAAGGCACACTGTCCCCACCACATGCCTCATGTCTACAGCACTTAACCTATATCCCGCGGATGATACCGAAATTGAAATACCCATCCCATTGCTGCTCAAATAAGATGGGTTGGAGGCATTGTCAGGATAGAAGGCGGACCGGTGAAGGCTTGTGGGCGCCCTAGGGAGGGGTGACTAAGTGATAAACAACAGATGGGATTCAAGTTGATATTGGCTATATTCTGAAAGTACGGGATACACAGCTTGAGTCCGGATGCAATGAATTAATGCCAGTTTAAGTGAACGGATTATAAAAAGGAAAAGGTAATGGTTACGGTGCACACAGTTGGTGGTGGGGTGTCCGTGTGTATATGCTGTGCGTGTGTGCGGTTTTATCTGTTGCTTGTGTTAGTGCATAAGAACAAAGCTGTTGTAGTGGTGTATAAGTATTACTGTACTTGATGTGTACCTGCCCAAACATAAACCGAGCGAGGTGGCGCAGTGGAAACGCACTAGACTCGCATTCGGAAGGATGGTGGTTCAAATCTACCTCCGGCCATCCAGATTTAGGTTTTCCGTGATTTCCCTAAATCGCTCCAGGCATATGCCGGGATGGTTCCTTTCCAAGGGAACGGCCGATTTCCTTCCCCATCCTTACCCAAATACTCCGAGCGTAAGCTCCGTCTCTAATGACCATGCTGTCGACGGGACGTTAAAATCCAAGCTTCCTTCCTTCCCAGACATAAATTCATAAAGGTCTACGGTAGTCCATTAAACTATTTTGATTTAAAAGCAGTTCATCGAATGATCACTGATAGTTAAATGTGACACTTAACTAAAAATTGACCACCTAAACCCAATTTAAACACTGTTCAGTTAATATGGGGACTAAATTCACGTAATAAACATCTCGATTATTTCCTTTAAATGGCTAACTGTGAAATAATGTAATCTGAGCTCTGAGAATCATTAGTAATTGTACAGTCTTCGACCTACCCACAATTAGCTCGAACACCACAGAAAGTTTCATGAATAGGTCTGCCATAAATGTGAGAAGCGATTTCTTTTAAAACTTGACACTTTCTTTCAAAGATACAATTTCACTGCTGACGCTGGAAACCTTATCAACACACCAATACTTACGCAACTGATCAATGCAGCAATAATTTGAAAATGCTATAGAAAATAATTTTCATAACAGTTTTTAGTTTTCATTCTCCTCTTTCGTGTAATTAAAGTCAGATCAGTTTAATTTTATCCACCGTTGGTTCGAATAATAAAGACGGCAGCCTCTCGCTAACATTGGATTGTGAACAGCGGCACCAAATATACTGAAAATGCTCAAAATCTGGTTTTAATTCTAAATACTTCAATTAAACACATAATTTTTTTAATATCATTGTATTTTCAAATAATAAAACAAAATCAACTTTTTTACAGACCTTAACTTAATGGCTGTTGAATAACAATCTTTTTTATCTGTTCGCACATATAATTACGTGTTAACAGTTCAACGACTTGTTACAGAGAGGAAAAACAATAGTTACGTATCGATTACAATCTGTACTGCTGTACGTTCAAAATGCATATCTAATATCCACTATGGTAAGAAAATAATTATGTGTCTTGACATTCCGTGATACAACTTAGTGGCAACGTGTAAACCTCCGTTCACACACAACTGAAGTGGCGTCAGTTGTAGATGTTATTTCAACAGTTCAAATGGGACTTTACAGTGGCTGATCGGGGAAAGCCGCTAGGCTGGAGCGGACGGCACTAAACCGTTCGCCCCAATCAGACGCTGGGCATCTGGAGTGCGTCTGTTCTGTACGAAGGCTGCAACGGAAGAGAGCGTGAACGAACCGATTCTCGCACCTCAGAGTCCTTCAGCAGAAGCACACGTGATCTATCGAGGGTGTCCGCTATTGGCTCACACGGTAGCTTGGTACGTCAGCAGTTTCAGCTTGGACGCCACAAGGGTGACGTGATTTTGGAATCAGCAGTCAGTACTGCTTCTAACCAGCTCTGCCCTGCAAAGTGGACAGGTTTGGTCACATAGTCACGACAGATGTTGCACTGGGAGAACACTTGTAAAACTTATCTGTAGCTGTGAAATAAAATTTTTGACTTATTTCCCCATACTCTGGCTGGTCAACGTACACATATGGTCTAGCGTACGACAAGCTAAAAGTGTCGTTTGATTTTGACGTTTTTGAAAGGAACTCTGACAAGCACTCGGTACATGTAGAATGTTGTAACACCCTTTCTTCGACGTTCTTGCAACAGCAAAACAATACGTTATACCAACCGCATAATTCTCCTCTAGACACTGCGATTGTAACTCAACCTGCTCAACAAGGCGTACGACGACTACCTTGACCAGCATTATCTCGGGACTTGCCTCCAATCGAGCACGTGTGGGATATGATGGGACGATAGGTAACAGGTGCGACTCGTCAACCCAAAATTCTTACAGAACTACGTCAACAGGTCGAGCAGGCGTGGAATAACGTTTAGCAAGGCAGTATTCGACATCTGTGTGATCGAATGGGTGTCAGAATGAACACCGGCATTGTCGCCTGAAAGGCTATACCACGTACTGGTACAGCTGTTTCAGTATGGATCGACATCCAATATCTCAGTACCTCTTCAGCTGTTGATATGTAAACTTAATCATTTCATGCACTCGATATGTTATAGCGGCCGCGGTGGCCGAGGGGACTGAGGCGCTCCAGTCACGGTCTGCACGGCCACTACGGTCGGGGGTTCGAATCCCCCCTCGGGCATGGATATTTGTGCCGTCCTTAGAGTTAGCTAGTTCATAAGTATTTTGTAAGTTTAGGGACTGATGACCCCGTAGTTAAGTCCCATAAGCTCTACAAACATTTGAACAATTTTTGAACACTCGAAAATGTTCAAATGTTTGTAGAACTTATGGGACTTAACTACGTGGTCATCAGTCCCTAAGCTTACAAACTACTTTTGAACTAGCTAAGACTAAGAACGGCACAAATATCCATGCCCGAGGGGGGATTCGAACCCCCGACCGTAGTGGCCGTGCAGGCCGTGACTGGAACGCCTCAGTCCCCTCGGCCACCGCGGCCGGCCTGAACACTCGATATGCACTGTTCCAAGAATGAATCTTGAGACAGAGTGAAAACTGACAGAGGGAGTCAGTTGGCTACTACTATTATTAACAAGTTACATAGTACCTGGAGATGGACAAAAGTCTAACTCCAGATGATGTTTACCTCGTCTTGGATGAAAAGAAGGAAGGAAGACAGTTAGGGTTTAATGTCATTAGAGTCACGTTCAGACTTTTGGGTAAGGAGGGGGAAGGAAATCGGCCATGCCCTTTCAAAGGGACCATCGAGGCAAATCACAGAAAACCTTAATCTGGTTAGCCGGAGATGAATTTGAACCAACGTTCTCCCGAAAGCGAGTCCAGAGTATTACCAATGCGCGACCTCACTCGGTCTCGTCTTCGACCCCCGAACAGCGTTCCAGTGGGGCAGATGGTCGGGCTTTCCAGCAGTTTGCGAACCACTGCTGTGTATTATGTGAACTGATTCATGGTACGTGTTGTGGCGTCGCTATTCACCACAACGCAGGTGGCCCGTGCAATTGCCCGCGCCAGTATATGAAGAAGCGATGAGTTGCTTTGTAGTACTTCGGCCGTCGGGGTGCCCGCAGTCTCGGTACTTCTTTGCTCACCTCATGGGCTGGCCGATAGGAAAAAGTGGGCTCGCCTATTATGCCGGCGCACCATAGCTGCACAAGTCAGTTCCAGTCAGTACGAAGCAGATCCACGAGTTCGACAGTTCCAGAAAGTTCATCAAAGGAGAGCCAGCAGTCTACTTAGGACGTAGCCGGAACAATTTTCTATTGCCTGGCATAACAGTTTATTGCTACATTTCAAAACTATGGAATCGTTAAGAAGACTTTGCACCATTACAAGCACAAAAAAGTTAAGTATTCATTTAATTTGTAATAAAATTATGTGGCCTAATCAATTCTTTTAGTTGCAGACCCATGTTCACATCCTTGCTCGTGACGGTACACTATGTATACTAATATAAATAATAAAAGCATTTTTAATTTATTCTTTGTTGGAAAAAAGTAAATTAAAGCTTTGTATCCCTAACTCTCAGACCAAGGCAAAGCATATATTTCCCCTTGCCATGTTGGGATTGCAACAGTTGTGTTTCCGGCTGAACAATCTTCACATCGGTTGTCCTCTGGTTGATTATTAATTGAAATAACTGCCGAACGGCTGAATCTAAGCAAGTAACCAATACCCAGGTTTTCTATCCAATTTTATACTCACACAGTAGTAGACGTACAGCAATCAAATAATGTTGAAATCCAAATTTTCATCTACAGCTACATAGATACTCTGCAAATCACATTTAAGTGCCTGGCAGAGGGTTCATTAACCACTTTCATAACTTTTCTCTACCGTTCCATTCTCTAATAGCGCGCGGGAAGAAAGAACACCTAAATCGTTCCGTTTTCGATCTGATTTCTCTTATTTTATTGGGATGGTCATGTCTCCCTAAGTAGGTGGGTGCTAGCAAAATATTTTCACATTCAGAACTAAAAGTCGGTGATTGAAACTTCGCAAACAGATCAGGCCGCAATGAATAACGTCTTTCTTTTAATGACTTCCAACCCCAATTCGTGCAACATTTCCGTGACGCTTTCCCACCGTAACGTGATAAAACAAAACGAGCTGCCCTTCTCTGAACTTTCTCAATACCTTCCGTCAATCCCACCTGGTGAGGGTCCCACAAGGGGCAACAGTACTCCAGGAGAGGACGCACAAGTGTGATGTAGGCAGTCTCTTTGGTGGAGCTGGTGCATCTTCGAAGCGTTCTGCCAATGAAACCGTAACCTTTGGTTCGCCTTCCCCACAATATTTTTTATGTGTTCTCTCCAGTCAAAGTTGTTCATAATTGTAACTCCTAGGTATTTGGTAGAATTTACGACCTTAAGGTTTGACTGATTTATCGCGTGATTGAAGTTCAGCGGATTCCTTTTAGTGGTCATGTGTATTACTTCACACTTTTCTTTATTTAGTGTCAATTGCCAATTTTCGCACCATGTAGAAATTTTGTCTAAATCACTTTGCAGTTGCTTTTGATCCTCTGTTGACTTCACTAACCGATAAACGACAGCATCATCCGCGAACAGTCTAAGGAAGCTATTCAGATTATCTCCTGAATCGTTTATAAACACGAGGAACAGTCCCCGTGGAACGCCAGATATCACTTATGTTTCACTCGATGACTTACCGTCAATTACAACGAACTGTGTCCTTTCTGATAGGAAATCGTGAATCCAATCGCACAATTGGGGAGATATTCCATAAGCACGCAATTTCATTAGAAGCTGCTTGTGGAGTACAGTGTCAAAAGCCTTCCGGAAATCCAGAAATATGGAATCGATTTAAGATCCCTTGTCGATGGCACTTACACTTCATGTGAATAAAGGGCAAGCTGTGTTTCGCAAGAGCGATACTTTCTTAATCCGTGTTGACTATTGGTTAAAAGGTCGTTCTCTTCGAGGTAGTTAATAATATTCGAACAAAGTATATGTTCCAAAATCCTACTGCAAATCGACGTCAATGAGATTGACCTGTAATTTTGGGGATCACTCCTATTGCCTTTCGTGAATATTGGAGTAACTTGGGCAACTTTCCAGTCTTTGGGTACGGATCTTTCGCTGAGTGATCGGTTGTAAATTATAGCTAAGTACGGAGCTATTGCATCAGCATTCTTTGAGAGGAATCTAGTTGGTATACAATCTGGCCCGGAATATTTGTTTTTATTTAGTGACCTAAGTTATATTACTACTCCAGGAACAGCTGACAGCTGTTCTTGGATTGAATACTGGGGTGTTCACTTCATCTTCTTTCGTGAACGAATTTCGGAAAGCTGTGTTTAGTAATTCTGCCTTAGCAGTACTGTCATCGGTAGTATTTTCATTGCTATCGCATAGTGAAGGTAGTGTTTGTGTTTTGCCGCTAGTGTACTTCACATATGACCAGAATTTCTTTGGATTTTCTGCAAGATAACGAGACGAGATTTCGTTGTGGTAACTACTATAAGATTCTCGCATTGAAGTCCGCGCTAGGTTGCGAGTTTCAGTAAAAGATTGCCAGTCTTGCGGATTCTGTGTCTTTTTTAATTTTTCATGCGTTTTTATTTGTTTCTGCAACAGTGATCTGACCTGTTTTGTGTGCCACGGGAGGTCAGCCCCCTCTTTTATTAATTTATTTGGTATAAATCTCTCGATTGCTACTGATATTAAGTCTTTGAAAGTAAGGCACAACTGATCTACACTCGCATTTTTAGTTTTGAAAGATTGGAGACTATCACTCAGGAAAGCGTGAAGCGAATTTTTATCTGCTTTATTGAATAGATATATTTTTCGTTTATTTTTGGTGCATTTGGGAATTTCGACATTCCGTTTCGCTAATACAACTCGATGTTCGCTAATCCCTGTATCTGTTTTGATGCTCTTTACTATCTCCGGATTATTTGTTGATAGGAGATCAAGGATATTTTCACAACCACTTACTATTCTAGTGGGTTCATGAACTAACTGTTCGAAGTAGTTTTCAGAAAAAGCATTCAGAACTAGTTCGGACGATGTTTTATATTTGACGCCGGTTTTGAATACGTAATTATGCCAACATATCGAGGGTAAATTAAAGTCGCCACCGATTTTAACAGTATGCTTCGGATACCTATTTGAAATGTGATTCAAGCTTTCTTTGAACATTTCTGCAACCGCATCGTCTGAGTCAGGGGGCCGATAAAAAGATCCAATTATTAATTTATTGCGGTTGTCAGGTATAACCTCTACCCTGACCAACTAACAGGAAGTATCTGCCTCAATTTCGCCGCAGGATAAATCGTTTGTAACGAAAATCATCGCATAATACACAATACCGTGTCGGTCCTACTTTAGCCCAGACAAGAGCAGAAACTCGACATGGCAAATAGTTCAAAGAGTCGTTAGAAGTTTCCTGAAGGAATAATGACCCCTGGTGCCTCCTAATTTGCGAAAGTCTTCCCAGTGCAGAATTTCGTGCACGAACTGACCTCTAGATGATGTTTCTCGATTGCTCGATGAGATTCATGTCTGGTGATCTCATTTGCCAAATCTTTCGCTGGAATAGTTCAGTTTGTTTTTAAAACTAGTGGCGAACATTTGAGAGGGTCCTGGCAAGATTGTGCCAACCCACGTTTCTATGGTCTCGAGGAAAAAACAAAATTAATATTAGATCACATTGTCAATAAAATAAATTATTAAATTTTGTATGAACTCTGGTATGTTTTATTTTATGAAACATAATATAAATAGTTTAAAGAAATCTAAATAAAGAATATATTTTAAAACAGGATGGTATGCTGCTTGACACTATCTTCAACAAAAAAGTTACATATATTAGACTAATAGTTGTTTAAGATACTTACTTTCAAACAAATGCTTACTTACTTCTTAAACAGACAACCTTAAATTTCAATAAGCTTAAATACTAGTCCTTCTTTCTCCGTTATTATCATCACGAAAAGTAGCAGGCAGCAAGACTGCGATAAAAGTAGTGGTTGACTAGTGGAAAATAATCTTTTAGCTTCATTACATCAGTTTAGTTTATCTAATTTTAATATGCCCGTCGTATTTCGGTCTTACAGCTATAATACCCTTTATTCCTTGTGGATATCTCTCCAAACTGGTTTTCAGTTACATAACCCATGGGTTGGTATGTTCAGATCTGAAGCGTACATTTTCGGAGGATTTAAGTTGAACACCACTAAAAATCATTACCTTCTAGTATTAAACCGCCCATTTTCCAATCTTATTGTGACAAATAAATCACAATTTAGAGTTTCTGATATTAATTCGTCCTGGTAACGTGATAAATAGAGTGACAAACAGTGTGTCTGTCTTGATCACTGTTTTCCGTAGAAAATTATTGTTTTCTCTAGAATACATTTTAATCAAATTTGATTTGTTGCGTAATATTGACTTGCCATTGCGTTAGATAGGTAGAACAATCTCGCAAAAACAAAAATCTGAAAAGAGTACTACCTTCTGAGGTTGACACCATGACATGTAGTATAACTGTCTACAAAATGATAAAGTCAGTTTCATTTTTCCAAAAATATTGCTTGTCACTTTTTTGCTGGGAGTCCTCAACAGTGGATTCCATAGTTCTTTGGGACATGTAGTCCAGAATCGTTGCAAATACTGAAATCGAACCTAAACATTTAAAGTCAATGATAGTTACAGTCTGACCAGAGGGCAGACAATTTAATGCGAAAACAGCCCACATGAGTTCAAAATGTTTGTTAAGCTTAAGGGACTTAACTGCGGGTGTGGTGTCGCACAAGTACAAAGTGCGCGCCACCTACTTTCGCCGCGCGCCGCCATGCACGCACGGCGCGGCGTTCTCACGACGACAGCCACGAGCGCCCTCTGCTGCAACTCCGCTCGTGGCTCCCACTGAACGACATCGTTCACTTGGGATTGAGATAGCAACCAGTTAGGACCTTCGTAATCAGATAGGCATCAGTGAAGACTTGGCTATCAGTTAGGCACTAGGCAGGACTCTAGCTCAACTATGTATCAACATTCTGCAGTACTATGTAAAAGTTAAGTATTGTATAAATTCTGTGCAATATATATCTCATTCTAATTTACTCTAATGTTTCTAGTTCTGGCTGCTCCCCTCCGTACCTGCACCAGCGTGCTATCTTTATTTCTGTGTCGGTCTCATTCCACTCGGCCACCGACACCTACAACGGAACGAGACACAAAAGCGGCGACGAGGCTGGGACACGAAAGCGGGGTCATCAGTCCCTAAACTTACAAACTACTTATGAACTACCTTATACTAAAGACGACACAAACATCCATGCCCGAGGGGGGGGGGGGATTCGAACCCCCGACCGTAGCGGCCGTGCAGACTATGACTGGCGCGCCGCAGACCGCTCGGCCACTGCGGCCGCCAGCCCATGTGAGCTGGGAGCCAGCAGCTCACTATATCGCGATAATACAAAACGAGCTGCCCTTCTCTGAACTTTCTGTAAATCGTCCGTTACTTCGACCTGGTGTTGATCCCACAATGCTCATCAATATTCCAAAATAAGACGCACATTTGTCTAGTGTTGATCGTTACTTTAGTAGACTGTTACATCTTCTAAATGTTCTGTCAAGGAAACATACCCTTTGGTTCACCTTCCCTACAATATTTTCTATGTATTATTCAATTTGTTCATAATTATTGTTATTCCTTGGTATTTAGTTGAATTTACGGCCTGTACATTTGATTGATTTATCGTGTAAGTGAAGTTTAACGTATATCATTTAGTGATCATATGGATGACTTCACACTTATCATTATTAAGGGTCAACTGCCAATTTTTGCACCATGCAGATATCTTATCTAAATCATTTAGCAGCTGTTTTTGATCTTCTGGTGACTTTACTATCCGATAAATGACAGCATCATCCGCGAACATTTTAAGAGAGCTACTCAGATTGTCTCGTAAGTCGTTTATAAAAATAAGAAACAGTAGGGGCCTTAAACACTTCCCGGGGGAACGCCAGATATCACTTCTGTTCCTGTAAATGACTTTCCGTCCATTACAAAGTACTGTAAACCCATAACCTCCTCTCTGAAAATTACCGTCGTTGTTACGTGAACCGTAGTTCATGTTTCGTGGGACAAAATTATTATTATTCCCGGAAAAACATTTTGATTGTTATTACCATTCGTTTTGAAATGCCTGAGGTATTGCAATTACATGTAACTCGTTCTTTAATAAACTGAAATACCGGACGAGAGGATGTCGCCGTAATATCAAAAATAACGTACTCAAATATCGTCGTTCGCTCGCGTTGCATATGCGTACAAATACCGTGTGTTACGTCCATGCTGACAGCGGCTGCGTCTCTGAAACCTGTAAAAACTTAGCTGAGTACATCGATGGCTGGGATTATTCAGCCAAAAACTTCCTATTGCGCTTGGTGACGCAAAGGCTCGCTATTCTCCCTAGTCAAACTAATATTGGCTGGGTACGCTAATTCAGCAAATTAGCCCACCGGAAGATGCCGCTCAAAATCGTCCGCAGACGTTAACTATCAAAATTATGGACTTGCAAAATGTCCACCGCTCTGGAATCGAACCGTAGTTACACGTTATGCATGTAACTCAACGCTTGGTACCGCAAACTTCTCTGTACACGCAATCAGGCGTAACCACAGGAAGTCGCTTTCAAATTCACAGAGCGCGCGATTCCGTCGCCTGCGCAAGGCGAGAGAAGACACATAAGTGAGTCTGCCAACAATTTCCTCCGGCAGCTCTCAATTTCTCCTACCACGTATCTTTTCTCAGCAGCCAATCAGCGTTATCGTAGCAACACGCCTTCTGCTAGCCTTCGCCAATAACAGCGCGCGTGACATACAGTCTGGGCAATTCCGTTAATGTTTTGATCCTTTCTAGACTGTGTCACTGTCGTAACATTATGCGGCGCCAAGCTCGCCTCCCATTGTCTGTCTAAAGCTCTTCAGACGCGACCCCCCTGCTGTTTAAAAGCCATCGTTTTTTGTATGCCATCGCCTTTGTGTTCCACCTACCTTCCTCGTTCCGGCTACGCCGTGAAATGTTGCTTGTCTGCGTACGGGATCCTCTCGTTAAATGTTAAATGCAATTGACAATTTCATGTGTAATTGCTCATTACTCTCATGACCAATATTAATATACATATGACTTGTGAGGTATCAAACAAATCGGAGTGACGAGTAGAATATGATTCTCTACACAAAAATGTCATGGAAGGAAGTCAGAAAACCTTGACCCCTTACACCGTGATTATGTTGTCAATCATGTTGCCAGTCACCTGACAACTCAAATGTTTTGATATCAAGTTTCGTTTACAAGGGCAATTACTTTTACTGAGTGTACGAGGGGTACATACAAGAATCTGTCAACCATAGAGCATAAACAGCGTTATGTATTTACTTCAATGTCTGTACGAAACACTAATTAAGTAACTCGAGCGTGGATTTCTAAGAATATTATTATCCTGGCGAGGGCTTTCTACCGTTTTGGTGATGTTCCCAACATTCTCATGCGAGGCCGCTAAGATGGTAAATACAATTTTACCATTGCATACAGTTAAAAGGAGTGCAGTTACCTGAAAAACACTCAGAAGAATAAAGATATGTCTTATCCACGAGAAATAGCACATTTATAACGGTCAAACTATTAAAAGAAAAGACCAAGTTGATCGAAACTGGTAACGGCTTAATAAAAACAGGAAACACGACTTATTATTGTGTCAAAGCAAAATGTAGATTTTGTAAGAACTGTCAAATGAAGAAGAATACGTGTTATCCACGATAAACAACACTTATGATGACCCATACGACAAACAATCTGAAGTTTAATAAAATTGGTACAGATCAATAATAACAGCAAATCAATGCTATTCATTACTGTACGTGTCAAAGCTTACTCCAGCTGCAAAAATTACAACTATATACAACACACAAATTTCCCAAATGTCAAAATTCTAAAGACAGCGTAGTTATGTCATTTCATTGGTATTTTTACGACTGTTTTCTGTAATAACACCAAGGACGGCTGACAGGTTATACTATGGCGGCGAGACTTCAGTGACACCAGTGATACAGTATATGGCATTGGCAGTCTAGTAATATATGTCTGTGATCTCGACTAAAATAATGTAGCGATTTACAGGACACATTCATAGACATCAGGAAATCGTCAACTTAGCAATTGTGATTTAAAAATCACAGAGGGAGATCAAGAGAAGAGCACAGGACGCAGGTTAAACAGGATGTGGGTCGCCGTGCTTATCCTTCTCAGGATAGAACCGGTGTGACGGGGGGGGGGGGGGGATAGGCATTGCATGAAATCAGTCTGCAGACTGAAAACCGTAAGAAGAACAAAAAATATATTTCAAATATAAATTCCCAGTACATAATACCACACTAAACATTTCTGTCAGCTTTCAGTTGCTACGTTCATTGCAACATTCTAGCGTCTTCCCTTATTACTCTTAGGCTTCTGATGATGCATCACTGTCAGGTTTCTAGACACTCATATTGTTTCTAGGTTTGTTACGGCTTATCATTCAACGTCTTTGAAAGTATCATTGTCAGTTTTGTTAACTTCCTCTATATTCGGATAGGATAAGTACTTTTTTTTATCTTGGAGATACAACTAACTATTTGACACTTTTATGTGGCTTAACATATTTGGAATGGTAGTATCTTTCTCACCAATTAGCAGGCAATTTGTCTTGAAATCGTACAGCAGCAGTCCGTGCTCGAAATCAACAGGTAGCATGGTGGCATAGAAATTGATAATAGTGTGAGTCTAACCTTTATTTTGAAATGTTTGTAAAGCTTATGGGACTTAACTGCGGGGTCATTAGTCCCTAAACTTACAAACTACTTATGAACTAGCTTATACTAAAGACGGCACAAACACCCATGCCCGAGGGGGGGATTCGAATCCCCGACGGGGAACGGCCTCTACGGCCGCTACGCCCCGGCTCCTACCTTATGTATCAAGTTTTCTGTATCCTTTTTCAGTGGTACCAAATACGCCTTGAAAGGCATGAATTTGTGAAACTTCAGTGGGTAATACAGGACTACATCGTCAAAAAATTCCCTCTTTCTCGAAATCAACTTTAGTCATTGTCTAAAAATAACCATCTGCCATAAGCAGTTGAGGAAGTCATTGCACAAACCTCGTTTTCCGTACAGGTCGATTTTAGAATATTTTTGTAGCTTTGCGTGAGATATTAAATACATATTAAATCCGAGTAAAGAAATAGATTCGTCTCGTTAGAAGTACACGAATATATACGTAATTCATTTGTGCAAATTTTACGAAAACGATCCCCAAATGAAGACAAAATGAGTTCAAACGGATACATTCGTCGTGTGTGACACATTGTCCTCTGCAGTTATTTAACCAAGTTCTATGTGTGTATTAGTGTGTTTGCACTGACAACTGTGCGCGAACAACGCAGATCTAAATCATTATATGAAAGACATCGGTCGCTGAGTTTTCCGTGTTGATATTGTAATATTTCTGGCCTACAACCATCATATGCAGATTTGAAACTCGCTCCTATACAACAGCTTGTTGTTGTTGTTGTTGTTGTTGTGGTCTTCAGTCCGGAGACTGGTTTGATGCAGCTCTCCACAATACCCTATCCTGAGCAAGCCTCTTCATCTCCTCATAAGAACGGCAACCTACATCTGTCTGAATCTGCTTACTGTATCCATCTCTTGGTCTTCCCCTGCGATTTTTACCCCACACACTTCCCTCTAATGCTAAATTCACGATTCCATGATGTCTAAGAATGTGTCCCACCAATCTATCCCTTCTTTTAGTCAAGGTATGCCAGAAATTCCTTTTCTCCCCAATTCTGTTCAGTACCTCCTCATTAGTTACGCGATCCACCCACCTAATCTTCAGCATTCTTCTGTAACACCATATTTCAAAAGCCTCAATCCTCTTCCTGTCTGCACTGTTTATCGTCCATTTCTCACTCCCATACAAGGCAACACTCCATACAAATGCCCTCAGAAAGGACTTCCTTAGGCTTAAATCAATATTCGATGTTAACAAATTTCTCTTTTTCAAAAACGCTTTTCTACCCATTGCCATTCTGCAGTTTATATCCTCTGTACTGCGACCATCATTTGTTATTTTACTTCCCAAGTAACAAAACTCATCTACCTCCTTTATTGCTTCGTTTCCCAATCTAATTCCTTCAGCATCACCTGATTTTCTTACACTGCACTCCATTACCCTACTTTTGCTCTTGTTAATGTTCATCTTATATGCACCTTTCAGCACACTGTCCATTCCGTTCAATTGCTCTTCCAGGTCCTTTGCTGTATCTGATAGAATTACTATGTCGTCGGCAAAACGCAATGTTTTTAATTCTTCACCCTGAACTTCAATTCCTTCTCCAAATTTCTCCTTGCTTTCCTTTATAGCTTGCTCGATGTACAAATTGAATAACATTGGAGAAAGGCTACAACCCTGTCTCACTCCCTTCGCAACCACTGCATCCCTTTCATGCCCTTCAACTCTGACAACAACTGTCTGGTTTTTGTACAAGTTGTAAATAACCTTACGCTCCCTATATTTTACTCCTGCTTGCTTCAGAACTTCAAAGAGTTTATTCCAATCAACATTGTCAAAAGCCTTCTCCAAATCTACAAAAGCTAGAAATGTAGGTTTGCCTTTTCTTAAACTATCTTCTAGGATAAGCCGTAAAGTGAGTATTGCCTACCGTATTCCTACATTTCTCCTGAACCCAAACTGATCTTTCCCCGAGGTCGGCTTCTACCAGCATTTCCATCCTTCTGTATATAATTCGCGTTAATATTTTGCAACCATGACTTATTAAACTGATGGTTCTGTAGTTTTCACACCTGTCTGCACCTGCTTTCTTAGGGATTGGGATTATAACATTTTTCTTAAAGTCTGAGGGTACTTCGCCTGTCTCATAAATCTTACACACCAGGTGAAACAGGCCTGTCATGGCTGGTTCTCCCAGAGACTTCAGTAGCTCTGAGAGAATATCATCTACTCCAGGGGCCTTGTTTCGACTTAGGTCTTTCAGGGCTCTGTCAAATTCTTCTCTCAGTACAGTATCTCCTATTTCATCTTCATCTACATCCTCTACCCTTCCTACAATATTGTCTCTAAGTTCATTTCCTTTGTAGAGCCCCTCTATATACTCTTTCCACCTTTCAGCTTTCCCTTCTTTGCTGAGAACTGGTTTTCCATCCGTGTCCTTGATATTCATAGAGCTGTTTTTCTTATCTCCAAATGTTTCTTTTATTTTCCTGTAGGCTGTATCTATTTTTCCCCTATTTATACATTCTTCTACATCCTTGCATTTGCCTTCTAGCCACTCCTGCTTAGCCATTTTGCACTTCCTGTCAATTTCATTTCTTAGTCGTCTGTACTCCATTTTGCCTGTTTCATTTACTGCATTCTTATATTTCCTCCTTTCATCGATTAAATTTAGTATCTCCTGTGATATCCAAGGATTTTTTGTAGGTCTTTCCTTCCTACCTATTTTGTCCTCTGCTACTTTCACTATTTCATCTCTCAATTTTACCCATTCCTCCTCTACTGTTTTATTTTCCCTTGTTTCTGTCAATTGTTGCCTAAAGCTCCCTCTGAAATTCTTATGAACCGCAGGTTCCTTCAATTTATCCAGGTCCCACCTCCTTATTTTCCTACCTTTTTGTAGTTTCTTCAGTTTCAGCCTACAGTTCATAACCAACAAGTTATGGTCAGAGTCTATATCTGCCCCTGGGTATGTCTTACACTGTAAAACCTGGTTCCGCTATCTATGTCTTACCATTATAAAATCTATCTGGTATCTCCCGGTGTCTCCTGGTCTCTTCCACGTATACAACCTTCTTTTGTGATTCTTGAACCAGGTGTTTGTTATAACTAAATTATGTTCCATGCAAAATTCTACCAGGCGGCTTCCTCTTTCATTCCTTTCGCCCAGACCATATTCACCTACTATCTTCCCTTCCCTTCCTTGTCCTACTACCGAATTCCAGTCTCCCATAACAATTAAGTTTTCCTCTCCCTTAATTGTCTGAATAATTTCCTTTAGCTCCTCATATATTTCTTCGATTTCCTCATCATCGGCAGAGCTAGTTAGCACATAAACCTGTACTATTGTTGTCGGTGTTGGCTTCGTATCGATCTTGACAATGATAATGCGATCACTGTGCTGGTCATAGTAGTTTACCCGCATTCCTATTTTCTTATTCATTATCAATCCTACTCCTGTGATACCCGCAATTGATTTTGTATTTATAATCCTGTACTCACCTGACCAGAAATCCTGTTCATCCTGCCACCGAACTTCACTAATCCCCACTATATCTAACTTCAACCTATCCATTTCCCTTTTTAAATTTTCTAATTTTCCTACTCGATTAAGGGATCTAACATTCCACGCTCCGACCCGTAGAATGCCAGTATTGTCTTTCCTGATGATCACATCCTCCTGAGTAGTCCCCGCCCGGAGATCCGAATGGGGGACTATTTTACCTCCGGAATATTTTACCCGAGAGGATGCCATCATCATATGTTCATACAGTAGAGCTGTATGTCCTCGGGAAAGGTAACGGCTGTAGTTTCCTCTTTCTTTCAGCCGTTCGCAGTAGCTGTGTGGCAAAGCCACATTAGCTGATGTTACAAGGCCAGTTCAGTCAATCATCCAGACTGTTGCCCCTGCAACTACTGAAAAGGCTGCTGCCCCTCTTCAGGAACCACACGTTTGTCTGGCCTCTCCACAGATACCCCTCCGCTATGGTTGCACCTACGGTACGGCTATCTGTATCGTTGAGGCACGCAAGCCACCCCACCTCGGCAATGTCTGTGGTTCATTGGAGTACAACAGCTTACAACCACTAAAAGACAGATGCTGCAGAACAGGTGCTAGCAGTAGGTTTGTTTCTGGTGGAAAGGAATATAGAAAAGTTCTCCGCGTTGTCTATACCTCATTCTGATTGCCTGATAGATCAACTAGTCGCCCGTCAAAACGAAATCAAATTTTGATTAATATTAGTAAACTAATTCTTGAACACAGCTGAAATTCATAATAGGGAAACCCTCATTGGTAACGTATGTCGTAATAAAATGAAATGTCTAAGAATCAATTATAAATGGAAAATAATACTAAGAAAAAGGCAAATGACGCAGGTCGGCCATGTTTTGACGCCAGCGGCAACGAGAGAGGCCGACGCGAGTCTCTCAGATCCGGTGCAGTGTTCAGAGGCTGAACACCCAATAGTTCAGATTCTGCGACAGGGTGCGGCCAGAGTAGATTAATGATTTATTTAGTAGCTATGAACATTAATCCAGAGAAAAGGAAAAATACAGTTAATTTTGTGCAGTTTGCTAATTTTATGCTATGACTGTATATACTCCTGGCCATTAAATTGCTACACCACGATGACGTGCTACAGCTTTTCAAAGCATTCACACAAGGTTGGCGTCGGTGGCGACACCTACAAAACGCTGACATGAGGAAAGTTTCCAACCGATTTCACGTACACAAACGGCATTTAACCGGCGTTGCCTGGTGTAACGTCGTTCTGATGCCGCGTGTAAGGAGGTGGAATGCGTACCATATCGTTTCCGACTTTGATAAAGGTCGGATTGTAGCCTACCTCGATTGCGGTTTATCGTATCGCGACGTTGGTGCTCGCGTTGGTCGCGATCCAATGACTGTTAGCAGAATATGGAATACGTGGTCTCACCAGAGCAATACGGATCCAAACGGCCTCGTATCACTAGCAGTCGAGATGACAGGCATCTGACCCGTATAGCCGTAACGGATCGTGCAGCCACGTCTCTATCCCTGAGTCAACAGACGGGGACGTTTGCAAGAGAACAACCATCTGCACGAACAGTTCGACGACAATTGCAGCAGCATAGACAATTAGCTCGGAGACCATGGCCGCGGTTACCCTTGACGTTGCATCACAGACAGGAGTGTCTGTGATGGTGTACGCAACGACGAACCTGCTTGCACGAATGGCAAAACGTCATTTTCTCGAATGAATCCACGTTGTGTTTACAGCATCATGATGGTCGATTCCGTGTCTGGCGACATCGCGGTGAATGCATATTGGAAGTGTGTATACGTTATCGCCATACTGGCATATCACTCGGCGTGATGCTATGGGGTGCCATTGTTTATACGTATCGGTCACCTCTTCTTTACATCGACGCCACTTTGAACAGTGGCCATTCATTTCAGATGTGATACGACCTGTGGCTCCACCCTTCATTCGATTCCTGCGAAACCCTACATTTCAGCAGGATAATGCACGGCCGCGTGTTGCAGGTCCTGTACGGCCGTTCTGGATACGGAAAGTGTTCGACTGCTGCCCTGGCCAGCAAATTCTCCAGATCTCTCACCAACTGAAAACGTCTGGTCAATGGTGGCCGAGCAACTAGTTCTTCACAATACACCAGTCAGTACTCTTGATGAACTGTGGTATCGTGTTGAAGCTGCAAGACCATCTGTACCTATATACGCTATCCAAGCTCTGTATGATTCATTGCTCAGGCGTATCAAATTCGTTATTACGGCTAGAGGTGGTTGTTCTGCGTACAGATTTCTCAGGATCTATGCAGCCAAATTGTGTGAAAATGTAATCACATGTCAGTTCTAGTATAATATATTTGTCCAATGAACACCCGTTTATCATCTGCATTTCTTCTTAGTGTAGCAATTTTAATGTGCAGTAGTGTAAATTAGCTGTCATCCCATTATCGTTATCTCATCATTTAAGACAAAACTACACAAAATAGTTCCTAGCGAATTGCAGCCTCAAGAGCAGGAACCCACGACCTGCGTGCTGTTATTTGCGCTAGGATAATTAAGGTAGAAGACGACAGATTGCTGAAATATCTTTCAGAACTGATGCATGCTTCTCAGCGCGGAAGAAGTAACTAGGCGCCTCACGTGTTCCGTATTCTTTTTACAACCAAGAACTGGTTCACTGTCTCCACAGTAAGGTGGAGGAGGTTCAATTATAATAATATTACGAAGGAAATATGTAGGGATGATCGCCTATAGTGAAAGTAGGGAGAACCAGCAGTTAGGTGTCGCAATTCTAAAAAGCAAGTCGAAGTAAAACCCCAGGTGTACGTAAATTATTTTGTGAATTACTAAACCATCTGGTCAGGGCATATATCCGAGTACATCGCAGTCCCAGGGCGCAGGCGAAGCTTGCGGCCGGGATCCTAAACGCCAGAGGTGGGCTGCTGTGTCAGCGCCTTCTGCGGAAGGAATCGTTGTGGGGGTGTTAGGAGTGACGTCGGTGTGGCAGGTGGCCAGGGCGCCTGGGGAGTCGTGGTGGGGACGGACCGACAGATGGGGACAGGCGCGGCTCCACAGGCAGCGCTATTTCCCTGGAGGCGCCCGAGTCTGTCAGATGTCCCGAACTGTGACCAGCACGCCGGGCACTGCACCACAGACAGCCGAAACTCAATAAGGCGAGCCCAAGGGCAGCGCATTCAGCGTCTTCATACGAAAACTGCTTGTTTAACGCGTTTACCGAACAGTGTTACGAGCGATCTTACGCAAGGCTAATAAATATAAGGTTGGGCAGTAAGCGCTCTGCTCTGCCATTGGCTGGCGCTCTGACTGCGCGATCCCAAGAGGACCGCACAGGCTTAAAAGGTTGGAAACATAGTAGAGCGGCGAGTCTAGAGTCAAGCGGCGAGTTAAGCCCTTTCTACACGGTAAGTCAGAGCTTACGAGATTACCCATGATGCACCGGTCACGCCGGCCGGGTACAGTGTACACGAATCCACTCGCACAAGATACACGCGTACGATCGCTAATAGACGGAATAGGATGGGTCCTATTCTCGCGCGAATGAAAGTGCTTCGCACATGCGCAGACGACCGAATGAGGAACCCAGCAGACAAACTAAGACAAGTCGCGAATTTGTTTGAGAATGTATACTTGTCTCCTGCTCAGAGAAACGTAGTTTTTCGACTCAGTAGTTAGTATTTTAGGAGGTGATACTGAAGAGGAATTGAATTAAATATTTAATATAAATGGTACAATTTTATTGAATTGAGAGATGTAATAGCTGTTAATATGAAAACCAAACAAACTTAGAGGAAATGTAAATGAAGACATTTTCACTCATCCGTCGGTTCTTGGTTGTACGACATCACACTGAATTCAAAGTAGTATTTTTACATCTACATCTACATAGATACTCTGCAAATCACATTTAAGTGCCTGGCAGAGGGTTCATTAACCACTATCATAACTTTTCTCTACCGTTCCATTCTCTAATAGCGTGCGGGAAGAAAGAACACCTAAATAGTTCCGTTTTCGATCTGATTTCTCTTATTTTATTGGGATGGTCATGTCTCACTAAGTAGGTGGGAGCTAGCAAAATATTTTCACATTCAGAACTAAAAGTCGCTGATTGAAACTTCGCAAACAGATCACGCCACAATGAATAACGTCTTTCTTTTAATGATTTCCACCCCAATTCGTGCAACATTTCCGTGACGCTTTCCCACCGTAACGTGATAAAACAAAACGAGCTGCCCTTCTCTGAACCTTCTCAATGTCTTCCGTCAGTCCCACCTGGTGAGGGTCCCACAAGGGGCAACAGCACTCCAGGAGAGGACGCACAAGTGTGATGTAGGCAGTCTCTTTGGTGGAGCTGGTGCATCTTCGAAGCATTCTGCCGATGAAACGTAACCTTTGGTTCGCCTTCCCCACAATATTTTCTATATGTTCTCTCCAGTCAAAGTTGTTCGTAATTGTAACTCCTAGGTATTTGGTAGAATTTACGACCTTAAGGTTTGACTGATTTATCGTGTAATTGAAGTTCAGCGGATTTCTTTTAGTGGTCATGTGTATTACTTCAAATTTTTCCTTATTTAGTGTCAATTGCCAATCTTCGCACCAAATAGAAATTTTGGCTAAATCGCTTTGCAGTTTCTTTTGATCCTCTGTTGACTTCACTAACCAATAAACGACAGCATCATCCGCGAACAGTCTAAGGGAGCTATTCAGATTGTCTCCTAAATCATTTATAAACACGAGGAAGAGTAGGGGACCTATAACGCTTCCCTGTGGAACGCCAGATATCACTTCTGTTTTACTCGATGGCTTACCGTCAATTACAACGAAGTGTGTCCTTTCTGATAGGAAATCGTGAATCCAATCGCACAATTGGGAAGATATTCCATAAGAATTTTGTGTATGTTCTACACGTTCATTTCCACGTAGTTACCCTTTTTCGGCTTGCTAGGACATATTCCGACTTTAAAGTACACCGAATATCGGTTTTGTTTAAATAAAAATCAATATGGTGATCTACCAAGAACCTACGAAGGAATCAGTCAAAATATCGAATTTTACATGTGCTTTAAGTGTATTATACATACCCAATAAAAACGGACACACGTTATGAAATTTTAACTGCAATTTGTCTTTATTATCATCTTCTAAAATACTATCAATTTTTCCTGAAATATTCTGTAGTTAATAGATGAAATATTTGTTTTTGGTGAGCATTATTTGAAGCTTTATCACAGTTAAGGGTCTATGTATAGACAACTGAGCTTGTTTGTCATATACATAGGTGCCTCATACCGAAGGGGTGGAAGTATGTAGTCGCATTTTATAATGAGGACATTAACACATGTGAGCGACGTAGTTACGCATGAACTGCACGAAAACAATTTCCCAGTGGCGGTGCACAACACAAATAAATGTTTTAGTCATCAAAATAATCATAATATATGTTCGAAAAGTGATCTTAACTCGGCGATTCATTTGCTGTAATTTGACAACAAACCAAGTAGACACGTGAAGCACACGATTCGACAAATGCGTGCCGTTTGAACGCTTCTTTGTAGTTCGACGGTCTATCGCAAGGAGCGCTGCAGCTGGCAACGAGTTTCTTTTGCGTATTGCACATCTCTTATAGAAAAGGCTTTAAGCTGCGCGTCTTTTGAGTGAAGACGGTAGCGACGCTGCACATGCGTATAGTGGAGCGGCGAGGCTCGCTGCGTGAGTCAGGGAAATGTCGTCGAACAGCGAAGACCATGTGTGTACGAGTGTAGCGCACTTAAAGTGGCATCGGCTTTAGGGACAAGGAATTATGTTTTGCACCCTGTAAATCACGAACGTAAACAATTTGCTGAATATCGCAATTTCAGTGAATTTCTCATTTCAGTGCATCTTCATTTACACGCTAAATCAACTGTAAATTCAACTAAATAGCTAGGAATTACATTTACGAACAACTTAAATTGGGAACAACACACATAAAACGTAGGGAAGCCGACCCAAAGGCTACATTTCATTAGCAGAACACTCAGAAGATGGCTGTGGCAGAGCTGCCGAGCGCATTGAGGAGATATGCTAAGATGCGCGACATCGTTCCCCGTCGGGGGCTCGAATCCCCCATCGGGCATGGATGTTTGTGCTGTCCTTAGTATAAGCTAGTTCATAAGTAGTTTGTAAGTTAAGGGACTGATGATCCCGCAGTTAAATCCCTTAAGCTTGACAAACAAACAACTCAGAAATACAACAGTTCTAGTAAAGGAAACTGCCTGCAGTATAGTCAAGCCGAAATACAATGATCCCTGGTACTTGCTCCAATCGGCTTTGAGCGGCAGCTGCGGTAGCAGACCATTGGAGAAGTCATACGCGAACTTTGTTCTGCGCTGGCGCACGTCCAACTGCGCTATGCACTTTTGCCAGTTCTGTCAGACAACAGCGACCGTTATAACTCTGCTGCCCGGCAGCGAACTAATTATTTGGCAACATGGTTGCATTCCTTTTCTCCGACTGGGGCGGTCTCCCAGCCCAGAAGGCGAAACTAGGGATCATTGTGTTTCGGCCTGACTATAGTGAATCTTATTTGGAGTGTTGCTGCCCATTGTCGGATCCACACTAAGTGGGACTAACGGGGGATAGGCCTATAGAGAAAGGAGGACAGATAGTTTTATATTATCGCGATTTATGGGACAGAGTTTCACATAAATAATTCACGAGTTGGGATGTAAATCCTTAAACAAAAAGCCTTATCCGTTGCAGCGAGATCTATTTGCGAAATTTTATTCGCCAACTTTCTGTTCCGAAAGCAAACATGTGTTGTTATCACCTATCTATATAGGGAGACATATTCATAGTTATAAAATAAGAGAAATCAAATCGAAAACGGACATATACTGGTGTTCCTTTTTCTCGTGCGCTATTAGAGGATGGAACTGTTGAGCGGTTCGATGCACTTAATGTGATTAGCGGTGTGCTATTCTGACGCGGCTATTGAGGTTAAAGCTCCTGTGGTTTGCGAGTGTTTTAACAAAGTCGTTTTGTAGTTGGATCGCTCTTCCTTGAGGAAAACACTGTGTTTCTCAATTGCAGTTACAGTTACTTCAGTAAACCTTTATTTATTTATTTTTTCATATTACATCTTCAGGAATTCCTGTTTTTCTAAGTGTTCCTCGGGATCCAATAAAAAATTAAAATAAATTAATAATAATAATAATAATAATAATAATAATAATAATAATAATAATAATAATAGACAACAGGAATATCTGAATATGAAGTAACAAGAAATAAATAAAAGCGCATAGAAGATGCTGCAGCTGCGATGAATGTTTGGGTAATAAAAAAGAAGAAATTCCGAATTTTTATCAAGGGAGACCGCTCAAGTTACAGAAGGACATTTACATTCTGAACATTTACATAATGAAAACCGGTATCACGGCATTAGTAGTAACTAGAATATAAATGGGAACAGTAATCAAAAACAAGGCAACAACTAGGATAATGAAAATGGTGAAAGGTTGCTCGAATCAACTCGCTATAGGAAGAGCTTAAGGCTATAAAATTATCGCATTTTTACTTGTTTTTATTATAACAGAAGTAGCTGTTAAGTATTGCCTTTTGTCGTATGATTTTTTTTCTGCTACACATACCACATTATGTCATACATGTATTATGTAGGACATGATGTCATACATGTCTTGTTACATGTCTTGTTACATCATGTCGTGTCGTGTAACATATCTTATCTGCCACATATTTTGCACAAAATGTGAAATTTTGCCACATGACAAGCTTCATGTGAGATTTTGGCACAGCATCTTCTGTTTGAGATTGTATGCGTGTGCGTGACTTGGCTTTTAATATCTCATGATTTCATACGTGGCATGTCATGTTGTGATTGCGCCGTAACTTGTCATGAGACTATCTTGTGATATGACACAACATTGTATCGCATCATGTTTAGTAATTTTATGTTATCATGTCATATCATCTCATGTAAAAACGTACACATTGTGTCAGGTAAAGTATAATGGTACATAAGATAAAATGGTATGTCATGAAACACGAGGGGTCATTTCACTGGGAAATTAGGATTCAAAGGCAAAAAAGCCGTGTATCTGTGAAGATCCCCTGATATAAACGTTTTCGTAACTGCCTGCTACACCAAGAAACAAGTACTGTTACTTTATACCTTTGACTCCGTGCATGAGATATTCGCCTTTATAGTGCAGCGATAGGAGCATTCTTCATCTTGTATCAACACATATTATGAAAGTGAATCAATGTACGAATGTATGTGTGTATATATGATTCATATCTCCTGCTGGACCCATTTCAAACTACTGAGATACACACACACACACACACACCTTACACAAGGCAACAAAGGCTTATCATACGAAATATTAATGACATACGAGTATATTTCACGTGATAGTACGTCATAAACAATGTATATTCGAAAAACTGACACATCATGCGTCAAATGTCGCACATCGCCTCGTAAACTTGTGACCAATTTCAAAGAAACTTACTACAAATACCCTTTGCCATCAGGAAACAATCGCTCCGGGAGTGAAAATCACCTAAGACAGACACAGGCGATATGATCTCATAAAGAATTACAGTCACAAAAAACTATCGCATCATGCGACGCGAAATAATAACACTTTATCCATCCACTATTTGAAAACGAGAGCGCTTAACAACTTGGAAAAAGCTTTACATATATTTCAAACCTTTACGAAGTTACAAATTTATGAAAGAGAATGTGTTTAATTACTTTACCGCTGCCCATACCGTCAAACTACACCATTCTGCATGATATTACAGTTTATTACTTCTGCACCAATAATTATATTTGCAAGAAATTTGACAAAAAATGTTCAAATGTTTGTATTGCTTATGGGACTTAACTACGGGGTCATAAGTCCCTAAACTTACAAACTACTTATGAACTAGCTAATCCTAAGGACGGTACAAATATCCATGCCCGAGAGGGGATTCGAACCCCCGATCGTAGGGGCCGTGCAGACCGTGACTGGAACGCCCCACTCCCCTCGGCCACCGCGGCCGGCAGAAATTTGATAGACATGATACAGACACAACACTAAATGTACTGTAGAAATTATAATGTAACACGTAGTTACTAACAAGGAAAGTACTTGGGCTCGAAAAAACATATCTGTATGAACGTTTGGTTACAGTATCTCTACGTACACCTCAATTTGCTGGTGGGTGTCGTTTTCATGCAAAACTTTGCAATCATGCTCTAGATAGCAATGTAGATTTAGTTGTAGACGCCATACATAATGCAGATATCTGAACTATAACTTATGTAATAATCATCATACATGTTCTCTAGCGTATTGTCATCAAAAGCCGTGATCATAGTTGCAACTTTAACCTTCTTCTCGGAAGACTGTTGGTATTCCCTGCCACTGCTTCCATAGCCTCTTAACGTAGCACTACCGCTAGCAATGAATTCTTCGTCATTATCATCCGTATTATCATCATTATGTGTTAATGTTACAACAGTATCTAACTTATGCTCATATTTCTGTACCACAACAGGTACGAGAAAGCATGGGCATGATTCATCTTCTACACTAATACCATCTTCACGAAGAATGGTTCTTCGTAACGTCATCTCAACCAATCGCAATACTTAAGCAGGACTGATTATCAATCGCCGCTCCATCAGACGCTTCACCACACAAATGTCACAAAATGCAACACCGGAGGCACACTGCACCGTCTCGACTGGCGAACCGACAGGTCAAAGTACAATGCGGCATGGCACACACAGAGGACTCTAACGGACGACTACAGAGTTTTGCAGAATAATATTCAAAAATGTTCAAATGTCTGTAAATCTATCGGACCAAACTGCGTGGTCATCAGTCCGAAGATTACAAACTACTTAAACCTAGGTAAACTAACCTAAGGACAACACACACACCCATGCCCCAGGGAGGACTCGAGTCTCCACGGCGAGCAACCGCGCTCTCTGCAGCGAGACGCTTTAGACCGCTCGGCTACTCCACCGCGGCCCAATAATATTCACTGTTATTGTTGTGATCTTCATTCCGGAGATTGGTTTGATTGAGCTCTTCCCCTCATTCTATCTTGAGCAAGCGTCTTCATGTCCTCATAAGAACGGCAATCCATATATATTTGAACTTGCGTACTGTATTCGTCTCGTGGTCTTCCTCTGTGGTTTTTACCAACATACTTGCGTCCTATGATAAGTTAACGAGTCCTTGATATCTAAGAATATGTCCTACCAATCTATCCATTCTCTTAGTTAAGGTGTCGCAGAAATTTCTTTTTTTCAGAATTCTGTTCAGTACCTCCACCTAACCTTTAGCATTGTCTGTACCACCACGTTTAAAAAGCCTCTATCCTCTTCCTTTCTAAACTATTTATCATTTATGTTTCACAACTGTACAAGGTAACACTGCACTCAAATGCCCTCAAAAAAGACTTCCTAACATTAAAACTGATATTTGGCGATTAACATACTCTTTTTGACAAACGCTTTTCTTCCAAAGACTTCCTAACACTGATAATGATATTGGAGCATTAACAACATCCTCTTTTTCACAAACGCTTTCCTTCCCATTCCCATTCTGCATTTCATATCCTCTGTACTGTGACCCTCGTATGTTAATTTGTCGCAGTGGAGTGGGCGAGGATTCTAAGGCGCGCGGTTGCTCGCTGCCGGAGGTTCGAGTCCTCCCTTGGGCATGGGAGCGTGTGTGTGTTGTCATTAGGTTAGTTTAAATTAGTTTAAATAGTTTGTTAGTCTAGGGACTGATGACTATAGCAGTTTGGTCTAATAGGTTTACAAACATCTGAACATTTGATTTGTATGTTATTTTACTGCTCAAATAATGTAAGTCATATAACACCTTTATTGATTCGTTACCTAAACTAATTTCTTCAGCACCCCATCATTTTTTAGACTACATTCCAGTACCCCTTTTTTTTCTTTGCTCTTGTTAATGTGCGCTCCTTTCAAGGCACTGTCCATTCCGATCAATTGCTCTTCCATATCCTTTACTGTCTCTGATAGTATTTCCAATGTCATCGGCAAAACGCAAAGACATACAGCTATGAAGATGCTCTATTTCTGTAGTACAAAGATATTCAATACATATAAAGGTATTGTATGTGTAGAACAATTTTGCAATACAGATGTACTGTTCATAGTTCTACGCCTTTGCGTTAAGATTTACAAATCAAGAAGTTTCTGTAATGATATATGAAACATCTTTGTAATATAGAAGTCATCTTCATAGATATAGGTCCTTCAGTTATCAAGATTTCACCGTATGCTACAAAATAAGATCTGTCTGTAATCATGTTTATTTATTCCTGTAAATGTGTAACAAAGACGGCAATGCGTATCTCCTGCTGCAACAGATATGTATAAACACAACTGTTGTCGGGCCCGGTGGTCTTCGGGTAAAGCGCTCGAGTGGAAACCGAAGGGTCGCCGGTTCGAAACCAGGTCGAGCCTCCTATTTTTTCAGTCTGCGCTTTAACCCGTTCTTCTCCTCTCAACGATGTGAGGAGTCGCTAAAACCGACACGTGGTTCAGATTCCAAGTTAAGCTGTAGGTCCCCGTTTGGATAACTGGTAAGGCTAGGGACATGCAAGTCGCCGAAGTGGCGTTCAATTGTAAGACTTGCACCAGGCCAGTGAGCCACACGAAATTATTATCTGTAAGTTAATCCTTCAATCTCCTTAATTCTGTAAGCCTGTAACTAAAATGTACCATATTGTTACCATTATCAGGTCAGAATTCTTTATACGAATGTAAATTACTAAAGAGGCCCTTAATAAATTACGTTTTTTATTATTTTTTTATTTTATTTTACAAACGTTTACAGTAAGTAAACAAAACACAAGAATAGAAAGATTCAAAGAAGATTTGAGAATGTTTAGTTGGTAGAAGGGAGGAATAAAGAAAGAAGAAAGGATTTAAAATTTAAACGGGTAGTTTAGTGAGTTATAATTTATAGTTAAGTGGCATATTATGCCTATGGACAGAGATCGAAAATTTATATAAAGCACACTTACTTCAGCCAAGATCGCAAATTTATTATATTTGGTGTTTTTTATCGGTTTCGATTAGCTATGTCATCATCTTCAGAAAAATAATTACATTGTTCTCCTATTTTCAATAAATTAAACAGTTACTTGTGAAAATGTAATATAAGAAAAATAACATTGTCAAAAGATTAAAATTTGCATCACGTAAGTGGATCGTCATCTGTATTGTACACTTAAAATTTGTATGTGTTCTTGCCACAAGTAACAAGGATTTTCGATCTTGGCTGAAGTAAGGGTGCTTTATAGTTATAATTGAGGTAAAATATTAACCAAAACTTTCGGCAGCCGTAACTGTTGTTTTAAGGCATATATTACAGACGAACATTTGAAGTGTGAGACGCGAGTCACTACCCTTGATACATTGAGGGAGGTGGTTGTTACCTCGATGGAATGTCGAGCGGTCTAAGGTAGTTTTTTGCGGATCGCGCGGTTATTGCCCGTCGGAGTTCGAGTTCCCCCTTGGGCATGGATATGTGTGTGAGTGTATTGTCCTTAGGTTAGTTTAAGTAATTTTTAATCTTATGGACTAATAACCACAATAGCTAAGTCCCATAGATTTACGAACGTTTCAACATTTTTGGAGGCATCTGAAACATTGAGTTCCTTCTTAGGAAAATCCTGCAGGGATAGCGAGAGAGAGGTAGTTCTCATCTGTAGGTGATGAGTCTCTCTGTATTTCTGAGTTCAGTGTGTCACTTACGAGCTGCAGTGAAGTCATAACACCTCTCGTATTTTTCCCTTATTTTTGGTCGTGCTGTAGTGGATACGCCAGTTCTCGACAGATCACCGAAGTTAAGCACTGTCGGGCTTGGCTAGCACTTGGATGGGTAACCGACCGTTTCTGTCGAGCGCTGTCAGCAAGCGGGGTGCACTCAGCCCTTGTGAGGCCAAATGAAGAGGTATTTGACCGAGAAGTAGCGGTACCGAACTGGACAACCGGTACAACGGACTGGAGTATGGGGCGCTGACCACGTACTCTTCTCCATACTACATTCGGTGAGACCTTGAGGCTGCGGCTGATATGGCGGCCGGTCGGTGCCCTTTGGGCCCTCTAGGCCTGTGTGGAACGGAGTTTCTCGAGTTTAGAGTTACTGGCTACTTATAGGATATATGGCTTATTTAAAAATAATGGCCCACTCCTTGTGGATGTGTGATAAAGATATACTGTACGAATCAAAGCACTCGAGCGCCATTGGAGAGAGTTAAGACTGCTGTTGATACTCAAAATGGCGACGTTCTGAGAACAAGGGCAGTGTGTAATCATTCACTTTATCTATGGTGTCCACTAGGCGGTATGACGTTATGATCGAGCCAGTGGATACAATTGTTCTGGAGAATGGTTTCCTTCAAAGGAAGCAAGGTAACTTAGGGTTTATCGTGCTGTAGACAGCGTGGTCATAAGAGACAGAGCTCTCGCCCGGATTTTTGGGTAAGGATAGGGAAGGAAATGGGCTGTGCCCTTTGAAAGGAACCATCCCGACAGTTGCCTGGAGTTATTTAGGGAAGGTGGATTTGAAACACCGTCCTCCCGAATGAGAATCCATCATTGTGTTACCAGTGCATCACCAGAGCGTCATACCATATGGAATTTTCGTGGGACCTGTACACACAAGGCTGCACACGGATTAAAAAACTCGGAAAGTATTCTGCTGGTGGGTGAAGTGAACGCTGACGGATGACCATAAGTCTGCTTCCGTGGAATGTTAGCAGGTAATGCTGATTTGTGATGACGGCGTAAAGCGTACTATCTTTTCATGTATTGTCACAATGGATGAGACATGGATGGATTCTGAGACGAAGCACTAGTAAGATCAATGGAAGCACACAGACTCATCACCACCCAAAAAATTTCGGCTAAGCACCAGCCTTGAAAACAACGATGCTGGCCATATTCTGCGACTGACACGCCGTAATCCTTACTCACTGCGTCCCAATTGCGCTTCGGCGGTGACAGATGAAGATTACCGAGATGTTTTGCAAAAAAAGTTCATTCCAACATTGCGGAAACGGCCGAAAACTGCACGTGTGTTCTTTCATCAACACAAGGCACCAGCAGTTCTTTCGCACAACTTTGACACGATCTCTCTTACTGTCTGCTCACCTGTTCAGGCCCCTAGCTACTTCTGGCGTATTCCAGAAACGACACACGATCTTCGTGATCACGCATTAACTAGCCATGTTGCAACCGTATCAGTTATTTTACAGTGGTCAAATCAGACTACTAAGGGAGAGCATGAGATCCTAACGTCGTCGTTGTGAAAAATGTTTACAGCTGCAGCACTATTACGTCGAGAAGTGACAAAAGTTTTACAGTTTGCGAGTGATTAGTTTGTGAGAAAAAATCAAGCCGCGGTGGATTAGCCGTGCGTACTGGAGCGCCGTGCTGCGGTGTACGTGGCCGTCCGCCGTTGGGGGTTCGATTCCACCCTCGGGCATGGGTGTTTGTGTTTCCCTTAGGTTAGTTTACCTTAAGTTAAGTAGTTTGTAAGCTAGGGAATAATAACCAAGCTGTTGAGTCCCATAGATTTACAAATATTAGAAAAAATCGGAGGTGTTACAGCTTGCGTGCACCTCATGCTTTGCGTCGTCGCCCGGATGTAGGCAGTACTTTAGTACGCTTTCAGACGCCTCCCCTGTGTTTACATAGCTGTGCAGGCGGCAGCTGCAGCCCTAATGGTGCGCCATGGACCGCCCACGCGACGGCGGCTTATCAGGTTACCCCGGTTCCCGCATCGATTCCCGCTAAGTGGTGCAATTAACCGGCCGAAAGGTGTATCATGCTAACTTTTAAGCAGCCCCCACTCTACAGGGATCCAGTTACCCCGTATACCTTCCCGTCTAACGCCAAAACTGTTCATCTACTATGCAAGGCAATTCTTCGTTCCGCGCTTCTTACGAACAGTAGATAGATATTGCTGATACCATAAAAGTTTAGCAGTTCATTTCTCACATCAAAACGCTAGAGTAACTGAAGAGAAATAAATTCTTGGTTGATTGTGAATGTAAGAATTATGTTTGATCTTTAGAGGTCATGATCCAACGTATCCGGACATCCCCAAAACATACATTTTTCATATTAGGTGCATTGTGCTGCCACTGCCAGGTACTCCATAACAGCGATGTCAGTGGTCATTGACATTATGAGAGAGCTCCGCGGAACTGACGGACTTAGAACGTGGCCAGGCGATTGGGTTTCACTAGTGTCAGAAATCTGTATGTGAGATTTGCACACTCCTAAACATCCGTATGTCTACTGTTTCTGATGTGATAGTGAAGTGAAAACGTGAAGCAACACGTACAGCACGAAAGCGCACAGTCCGACCTCATCTGTTGACTGACAAAAGCCGCTGACAGTTAAAGGGAGCTGTGCAGTGTGATAGGCAGGCATCTGACCACACCATCACACAAGAATTCCAAACTGCATCAGGATCCACTATGACAGTTAGGTCGAACGGCTGCTCATTAGTAGGGAAGGGAAAAACCAATACCGGTATTTTAGTTTTGAGTAACCGGTTTTTTGGTATTTATTTGGTGTCGGTTGTAACCGGTTTTTTTAGTTATTGCCAAGAACCGGGTAAAAAAACCGGTACGACTACTTCCTGTAGTAGTGGTTCATAATGTGTTTTTTGTAAATAACTTTAAAAAATTAAGGGCTATTCCTAAAATTTCCACTGCTGTTAAATATAAGGCCATCGTAGTAACTAAGTAAAGCGATCAGTGATAATTTAAGAACAATCCCGGAAGTCAGAAACGCGCAACAAACGCGTGGCATAAGAACTTAAGAACTCGTGCAACTATTGAGGCATTGATGCACCTGTTGCCGTGTGGCGTGGCCTATTAGACGACGCGCGTGCACCGGCAGTGTACAAGACTTGCCTTTATCTGGTCATGCGGCAGTTCCTTGCTTCGTCGCCAGACATCGGTTGTGTCTTTAAATGGCACCACCCCGAGTGTGGAAGTACTTCACGAAGTACGGGAGCACTGAGGTACAATGCTCCATTTGCTTTATAAAGCTGAAAACGGGTGGAGGTACTACAAACATGCTTTGTCATTTAAGGAGAAAACATCCAAAATGTTCCTTGGAAGACAAGGTAAATTCGATTCATATACCTATTATGTAAGTGATGTACTCTAAGCTTGGAATAATAACTTTTAATGTATTATCATATTGTTACGCTAACAAGGTTTTTAATGTGATTCCTTACAAGCGAGGGGCTTTTTTTGTAATAACCAATATGGTTTTAGTTGCATTGATCATTTGGTCTGAGGCTCCATGTCACGGACTGCACGGCTGCTCCAGTCGGAGGTTCGAGTCCTCCCTCCTCCCACGGTCATGGGTATATATGTTGTCCTTAGCGTAAGCTAGATTGAGTAGTTTGTAAGTCTAGGGACCGATGACCTAAGCATTTAGGTCTCATAAGAACTCACATCCATTTAAACATTGTTTGATCATGTGGTACAGAGCTTTCCTACTTCAATTTGCGTAAATTTACACTGACAACAATCATACTGTTACTCGGAACTGTGATTTCATTTCTCGAACTACTTCTGCAGCACTGATTAAAGTTTGTTTACTGACTGTAACTTCGTGTGCGCTGGCTCACAAGTCCAACTTACAGAGTCGTTGGCTCAATATTCGCAACTGCCGGATGGAAATACTAGGCCAGTAAATCTGTATGCTTCATATATCGTCTTCTACGGACTCCTGGATAGGCTTACACACACTCAAGAAGGCGTAGTATTGGGAGGGGATCTTGCAAAATATGGAAAGACTAGTGATTTGCCGTATAACGTAAATTTACGTAAATTTTAACTAAATTTCTTAAGTTTCGGTTCCAGCCGAAACTAGAAGAACCGATGAATACGGTTTCTCTTTCGGCCGCAAAATATGTTTCGGTCGTACTCTACTGGAAATAATAGCAATAAAAAACCGAAAACCGGTTATTTAAAAAACCGGTTATCTTGAGCAATTTTTATGATGCGCTTAAACTGGAGATTAAAAGAACCGGTATAACCGAAAACCGGTTGTTTCAGCGATAACCGCCATCCCTACCCATAAGGCACGCGTCACGCAGGTCAGTGTCAAACGACGGTTCGCTTGGTGTAAGGATCAAAAACAACGGACGATTGACCAGTGGAAAAACATTATGTGGACTGCTTAATCCTGGTTCATGAGATATCGATCCGATGCCAGGGTGTTGGTATGGCGAATTCCCAATGAAAGACATCTGCCATCGTGTGTAGTGCCAATAGCAAAATTCGCAGGCGGTGGTGTTACGATGTGGTCGTGTTTTTCATGCAGGGGGCTTGCACATCCTGTTGTTTTCCGGGGCACTATTACAAAACAGGCCTACATTGATGTTTTTAACAAACGCGTTCTTGCCATTACTAACTATGGATATGACTTTCCAAAAACTCTTCACAAACTGAATAATCAAAGACAACCATTGTCAGGTAATAGTGAAGTCAATACTGTAAAAATTGTAACTTGTCTCTTGCTCTTTTTTATTTTATTTATTTATTTTTATATATTTATTTATTTATTTTTAAATAAATAAATTTTTAATAACCTTTTATAAGATGTAGATAGTTACGAACTAACAAAAATACGTACATTTTTCGTAGGAATTACCATTACATATAAAAATTGTATGTAATATTAGAACACAACAAAAATAAAAATTAATTTCGATGTGATTTCTCGTTGTATCCATCAATTTTGTACCATACTGTCGTGTATCTGTCACGCGGGATTCTAACCACAGACCCTCTGCTTGTAAGCCAGAACGCTGCCACCTGAGCTACTCCAACAAATTCTTCGCCTATTCTAATTATTTGTACCTACATGTACTTGCAAAACTTCAGACCCGATTTTCTCGAGAATTTTTTAGGATTACATCGAATGGCTTTGGCAGATTGTTATTTACGTTCCGAACTTCACGAACCAAAAATATCAGAAGATTCTAAAATCCGATATCCATGTTGTCTCCTTTTTAGTGTTAACGATCTTTGTCAAATGGTTTTGTCAAATACTTTGTCAAACTTCTTTGTTCAAAGTACTTCACCGTAACAGTTACAATATCGTAAAATGTATCATTATAGGTGCTCTCAAACATGAGTGTTAGCTCTCAATCTTCCTCCCAGCAAAATTTAATACAAATTTGGTACCGATCACATTTCTTTAAAAGAAAGAGAAGTGATTGTGGATGATGAAGTCAGTGTGGAAATATTAACTAGAACATGCTTTATATGGACAGTGCAAGAACGGAAGGAACTACGGAAATTATTTGAGAATGGCTGAACTAAAGTTCAAATTTACCTAATGAAGGTCCTTTCCTATTTACAATCAAAATATTTTTTCTGCTACGTTTTTACTAATGGTTAAGAATTTTAGGGATAGGGGAAAGTTATTCCAGCCTGCAATATAGCCTAGTACATTCAACTTCGAAGCATTTCATGTACCATCCCAGAACAAGTTAACACATATTGACATTTCGTGTTAGATATTTACACTGTAACAAAGATTCTTAGAAGCTAATATAATCTACCTAGATTAATATTTACAGTGAATATGCCTTAAAATGTGCATATGTAGATAGCGTATGTTGAAAAAGGTCTTGCTAGGGACATACTTAGTTTTCTACATTATTAGTTATTACAGTTTAATGAAATATTCAATCAAAATTAAAATCAATAATGTAATTTTGATTGAATATATGACTAAAATGTAATAACTAATAATGTAGAAAAATAAGTATGTCCCTTGCAAGATCTGTTTCAACACATGCTATCTACAAATGCTCATTTTAAGGCAGATTCACTGTAAATATTGATGTAAGTAGGATATCTTAACTTCTAAGAATCTTTGGGACAGTGTAAACATCTAACACAAAATGTCAACATGTGTTGTGAATATATAACTCTGCTGATGTGTTGTGAGTGCCAGATAACAATATTATCAGCAAAACTGTAAGTAAATACAACAATATAATAAGCCAGAAGTTATAATCACGTAACATACATACTAAAATAGCTGTATCTTCCTGAATCGATTAAAATGTCCAACCATAACCTCACTAGCACCCGCAAAACCAGACATAACCAAAAAATAATTAATTTGTAACTGTGAAATACACTCGATGGTGGCAGCTTGCTGCCGAAACGCGTTGTGCTAATCAAAATATTTGTGAAAAGTGACTGCTGCAGTACAAATTATTCCTAAAAGTTTATAATAGTCGCAGACCTCATATCAATCCTCATGACATGGATAAATTTATGTTAAACAATGAAACGTATAATAACAAAAACTTCACACTAACGTACGCGTATAGGGTTCATTTCTAGGTAGTTTCATACAGGTCACGTTTTTTAACTGTTGTTGAACCATTCAGCTATTACCGCACCAGGTCCTATGAAGCAGAAAGATGTTTTTTCATCAAATAACTGCGGGAAACCACAAATGCTTTCGTGGTATAATTATTCCAAAGATTTAATTACTGTATATTCAGGATTCGCGGATGCATTTTTGGTATCATAGTAATCTAGCGATGTTATTTCTCACGAAGCATACTAATAACAATAAATTCGAATGGCTCAGTGGTCTGGTGCATGCCTTTCAAATGTACGCCACTTCGGTTACTTGAGTGTCGCTAACGTATCCCAGTTATCCAATCTGGGAAAGGGCACCTACAGTTTAACGTGGAATCTGAACCATGTTTCGTCTTTTGTGACTCCTCACATGGTTGTGAGTTGAAAGCAGGGTTCAAACACAGACTGAAAAATTCCGTGATCCCACCTGGTTCCGAAAACGTGTCCCTTCGGTTTTCAAATAAGCTCTTCACCCCGAGACCACGTAGCCCCACTATAAACCATAGTCTCAGTTTATGTATATCTTCAAACATTTAGTCTTTATGAAATGAGCGTATGGCTTTCATGGCCGGAACAGCCCTTAAGGGATTGTTCGGCCGCATGAATATAAGTATTTCGATTTGACGCCGCGTGTGCGACTTACGTACCAATGATGATGATGATGATTATGATTAGGACAACACACACTAACTCCCCTTCCTTTTCTCTCAGATCAATACTTCGCAGTGTTCCATTACAACAGGTTCTCATAACGACGCCTGGAAATACATATCTCAGTATCCGGCCCACAAGCATTTCTGGGCACATGAAAATTAGCTGTTTAGAACATGCAGACTCCACATTAGTTAAACTAGTATTGAGCTTTAAAACTACAACGACACGGTTGTCGGAAATAAAAAGCAAACCCTACGGAATACCGGGAACCGTCTTCCCACGCCTGAAGCGAGACAAATAGCGGAGCTCCACAACAAAGCCGTACCTCACACGTGTGTATACCGCGTTCTTTGTTTAATGTGCATCACGTTTCAACATTAGAGTTTTCATAAAATGAGTTCTGAAGTGCAAAGAAAAAAATTAAAAACTTATTTCTATGGACGTTCTCGTGAAGATATACCATTGGGAAAATTTAAAAACAGATGAAATTCTCACTAACGAACTGCAGCTCATTATTTGCTGTGTATTTTTTCACACGCGTTATTTATTGTTGGGTGGGTTCTATTTTTCTGTTATCTTTATTATAATTGCTCAGATACAGTGTGGTCTGCAAATATGGAAACGTAGTAAAATGGGGATTATCTGTGTAAGTTCACCCTTGCATCTCATAACGAGTTTGAGGAAACAAAATGTGGACTGAATGTTGACCCTCGTGAATAGACGGATCGAAGTCTGGAATTGCCGAATTTTTTGTTCGTTCTGTTAAACGATGCAACTAAAGTGTACAAGCCTGCAGCCGACATACATATGTCTTCGTAACTGCGGATTCCTTAAGGTCGAGTGGGAAAGCTGATCATTATACAGCTGTTATTTACTCATAGTATAACTTCCTAGAGGTCTATGTTCTCATTTTTAAGCAGCTATTGTTCTCTTTTGCAGATATCACGAAATTACATTATGTTTATGCTGAATGGAGTAAAATATTCGTTTTGTGTCATACTGGTACAACTACGTGATTATATATGTTTATGTTTCACAATGTTTTGAACGAAGAGGACGAAATTATCTGTGCAACATTTCCGGGAAAGTAGCCAACGTAGTCGTTAGGGAATGATGTGGTCCGTTAAGAAAGTCAAGTAAGTGAACCACCACACCTTTTTTCATCCACTTTTATCTTTCCTGCGCCACTCCTCTCAGTGCCTCTGATCTTTATCACCTCGACAAAATAGAGCGACCACGTATACACAAAACTGCTTTAAAGCCTCTTTCACACGATCGATATTCTAGCCTCAGTTGACTATACGAGACTAGTGGGTCTGCTGCAGCGCCCCTAGCTGTGATCGCCTGTCTCGAGTAGTCGTTCTCGTTTAGACGTTAACACCAAAACTGTAGAGCTGTCTGCTGTGTAGTTTCTCATCTAAATGATCATGTGAGGTTACGAGGTCACATTTTACGTAACAGCAGGAAATGGGAATGAATTTATTAATGGGAAAAGAATAATACATACTTAATGTTTTTGTCAAATATCATGTAGTACATTCTGTACATCGTTACGAACTTAAGAACACGCCAAATACTGTCTTTGACATTCAACTCACACTTCGCTCTAAACGCTACACCGCTCCTTGTCTCGACCGCCTAACTTACAGTCACCTCCGTGCCTGCCCCATTCCTTCCAAGTCGCTCTCGCCTCCCTATGATATGTCATCTTTTACACCTGCATTAACCCCGACTGTGGAAGACCTCTCGCAGAATCATGTTTACTGAACCCGGCAAGCCTTCTTCTGACAGCTCCTCCTATCGCCCCATCACTCTGCAAATCATATTGAAGTGCCTGGCAGAGGGTTCATTAACCACTTCCATAACTTTTCTCTACCGTTCCATTCTCTAATAGCGCGCGGGAAGAGAGGACACCTAAATCGTTCCGTTTTCGATCTGATTTCTCTTATTTTATTGGAATGGTCATGTCTCCCTAAGTAGATGGGTGCTAGCAAAATATTTTCACATTCAGAACTATAAGTCGGTGATTCAAACTTCACAAACAGCTCACGCCGCAATGAATAACGTCTTTCTTTTAATGATTTCGACCCCAATTCGTGCAACATTTCCGTGACGCTTTGCCCCCCGTATCGTGATAAAACAAAACGAGCTGCCCTTCTCTGAACCTTCTCAATGTCTTCCGTAGGTCCCATCTGGTGAGAGTCCCACAAGGGGCAACAGTACTCCAGGAGAGGACACACATATGTGATGTAGACAGTCTCTTTGGTGCAGCTGGTGCATCTTCGAAGCGTTCTGCCAATGAAACGTAACCTTTGGTTCGCCTTCCCCACAATATTTTCTATATGTTCTCTCCAGTCAAAGTTGTTCGTAATTGTAACTCCTAGGTATTTGGTAGAATTTACGACCTTAAAGTTTGACTGATTTATCGCGTAATTGAAGTTCAACGGATTTCTTTTAGTGGTCATGTGTATTACTTCACACTTTTCTTTATTTAGTGTCAATTGCCAGTTTTCGCACCATGTAAAAATTCTGTCTAAATCACTTTGCAGTTGCTTTTGATCCTCTATTGACTTCACTAACTGATAAACGTCAGCATCATCCGCGAACAGTCTAAGGGACCTATTCAGATTGTCTCCTAAATCTTTTATAAACAGGAGGGAATGTAGGGGACCTATAACGCTTCCCTGTGGAACGCCAGATATCACTTCTGTTTTACTAGAAGTGGGTCTTTTCTGATAGGAAATCGTGAATCCAATCGCACAATTCGGGAGATATTCCATAAACACCCAATTTCATTAGAAGCCGCTTGTGGGGTACAGTGTCAAAAGCCTTCCTGAAATCCAGAAATATGGAATCGATTTGAGATCCCTTGTCGATGGCACTTAACACTTCACGTGAATAAAGGGCAAGCTGGGTTTCGCAAGAGATACTTTCTGAATCCGTCTTGACTACTGCTTAATAGGTCGTTCTCTTCGAGGTAGTTCATAATATTCGAACAAAGTATATGTTCCAAAATCCTACCGCAAATCGACGTCAATGAGATAGGCCTGTAATTTTGGGGATCACTCCTATTAGGCCAGTCGTCGTAGACAAAAAAATGGCCTTAGGTCCAACAAAATTGCAGGAAGCTGAATTTTTGTATGTTGTTAGGACATGTTAGAGTAGTATAAAACCAAGTTTGCAGCTTCGAAATCATTTTGCGTAGCTTTTAAGAGCCAAAAAACCTCGAAATTTTCGGACATTTTCCTGGTTTTGGCTTATAACTCGTGAAGGGTGGTTTTTTGACGAAAGGTCACTAACAGCTCTATTAATGTAGATAAAATATTCTAAATTTTAAGCCCAACTGCAGCTCTGTAAGTTCAATAGTTCCCGAGATATTGGACTTCAAAAATTGACTTATTTCTCCAAAAAGTTCAAATTTTCGATTTTAGTCATCATTTGACTAGAATATTGGCTCTAATGATCATCCCACGTGGAATGTCATACAAAACAAAGTTATAGAGCAGTTATTTAACTTTAATCTAAGTACTGAACGAAGTCCATAGGCCCAATAGATTTCTAGTTACAGTTAAAAAACGAAAACTTGGAAAAATCAGAGTATTCAATAAATTGACCCAGGCGAATTGCAGTTCTCTTATGCTGTGTATGTTAAAGAAAAAGGAAGAATTACTCATTGACGATGATTATTAACGCATCATATATAAAAAGGACTTTTTCCACACTGTTTTCCGCAAATATTGAACAGAGAAGTTCCTTGAGTCACTTCCTGCCATTATGGCACCGACGGCCCCCATGAATAACATGAGGTGGTGAAAACCTCCAAGTCTCACCCCTATGTTGACAAGCTGAGGATGCTGGTGGCTCTCCACAATGTCTCTGGCTTTCAAGTACAGTGGTTGATCGTAGGTCACAAAACATGTTTCCTGACCGTAAATGCTTATTCTTTAACTGGCTTCTAAAAGTGATGTTAAAACAGTGTCGTAATCGGTTGGGGGAGCATGGATAAAAGGGAGATATACAATCTTTGAACGTTTGTAAGGAAGATCTTCTGTCACTTGCTCCATGAATTCATTCCATCCTGAGATGCCTGGCATGTTAGTTTCTGTTCCATACAACCACAGCAGGTCTGGGGATTTTGGCAAAATGACTTCAGCGACTTTCACTTCGTTAATTAAGATGGCTAACAAGCCAAATTTCTTTCTAATAGAAGAATGTTTAATGTGTGTGGCAGTGTGTGAACCTGATAGACTCGGCACATACAGACTTCAAACGTGGTTTGTTTATGTCTGGGTGAACGGATGAGTGAGGGGTCATAATCATTGTACCACCCATTTTATGGAACGTATTTTCTCCATCATTTGGGTTAACGATCACATCTGCATTGTCGAAGACAAAATGCATAAAAGCTCCTTTGTCGACTGGTTGGGCCACTTCTCCACGGAGGATAGCGGAACTTTCAAAATGCATAGCCTCCGTATATGTAGAAGAAATTCCCATACAGTGGCAAAGTTCAACAAGGTGCTTTGATTCAAATTTTCTATACAAATAGGTTCCAAAGCTTATTTGAATTGAGGATAGGAAATATTTGGGCCTCGTTGCAGCCATGATTGCATGAGCAAATCCTATGCACTTCTTTTTCCACTGTTCAAGAGAAGGATGCCTCTGCGTCTTTTAAAAAAGCATCTGACGGGAGATATTGAGTAGTGTCAAATGTTTGGGAACGAATGTCTTGCAGTATAATCTCTGCTGCAGCTTTGACAACTCTAAGGCGCTCTTCAGCAGGATCGCTAAGTCTTTGATTGTACCACTTTTCATAAAGGATGTTTTGTCCAATGTCTGTGAACATCAAGACTGGGCTGTGATACGGACCAACCTGAGCAAAAATAAATTTTCCGCCATATCGCTGTTTTAGATGAGCTTGAACACTTGCAACTGCTGGTTTGTAATCACATGTGAAGGTCTCTGCAAACAAGTCACTTATGGAAAATTGGTTTTCCTGACTTGTTTCTGCAGGTTATGCATACATACGCTCCATACCTTCGATAAGGAAGGGATGTTAGGGACGGCCTTGTTTACCTCCTGCACCAGTAGATCGCGACAAGGGGTGCAGTTTTACGTAGCAATGTTTCTGGTACTTACCCTCAGTAGAAACAAGTTCACTTATACATGAAAGACGCCGAAGAATGTGTTGCCCCCATTCACTAGCTTGTCTAGCTTTTTCCACAATCGATTCTTTCACTTCCAGTGTTTTCCTTTGATGGAGTTCATACTGTAGATATTTGGGCAATTTTATCTGCTTCTCGAAATATTCCTTGGAGAATTTTTCACCACAAAGGAAACAATAATATCCAATGATGTGACGCCATGAATCCGACGCACTTTTCAGCCTTTCCCCACACGAAGACGATGGTTGAGCAAATCAAACATCCCCTTCTCGCTGGACAAATGCTTACACATTACTTTCCACAGTGTACCTCTTCCTGCATACGTCATGTACGGTCACTTCATTTAAACTGCACAAAAAACCTCATGTTCCTTTCAAGCCCACGTTTCTGGCTCATTTTTATCAGCGTCTGAATTCCGCGATTTTTCACTGCCACTATTCCCTCTGCAAGAAGCACTTACCGACGGCCCCGAAACAAACATGCGACAGGGGTAGCTACGGCGTATTGTAAAACAGAAAGTACTTAAAATGCCACCAAGATCAAGATTTAGCCGATTTTTGTTTGAAACGGATCCGAATACGGCTAAGGGCAGACTGGGTGTAGTGGGGAAGGCCTCGGAGGCAAGAAGTTTGGGAGGGAGGACAGAGCACCCGCTAAGTCACGACTCTGAGTAAGGGGGATTGATACTTTCGCACAACAAAACACCTCGCTGCGTACGAAAGACTCAATCCCTTAATGGCTGACCAATACCCAAAAACGGAGAGGCTTTCGTTTTTTTTTTTTTTTTTTTTTTTTTTTTTTCAGCAATACCTACTTTCACAAATATATTTATATGCACTAACACATGCCGCGGTGGCCGAGGGGACTGAGGCGCTCCAGTCACGATCTGCACGGCCACTATGGTCGGGGGTTCGAATCCCCCCTCGGGCATGGATATTTGTGGCGTCCTAGTTCGTAAGTAATTTGTAAGTTTAGGGACTGATGACCCCGTAGTTAAGTCCCATAGACTCTACAAACATTTGAACATAATTACACCTATTTATATACAATACGTTAATAATCATCGTCAATGAGTAATTCTTCCTTTTTCTTTAACATACACAGCATAAAAGAACTGCAATTCGCCTGGGTCAATTTATTGAATACTCTGATTTTTCCAAGTTTTCGTTTTTTAACTGTAACTAGAAATCTATTGGGCCTATGGACTTCGTTCAGTACTTAGATTAAAGTTAAATAACTGCTCTATAACTTTGTTTTGTATGACATTCCCCGTGGGATGATCATTAGAGCCAATATTCTAGCCAAATGATGACTAAAATCGAAAATTTGACCTTTTTGGAGAAATAAGTCAATTTTTGAAGTCCAATATCTCGGGAACTATTGAACTTACAGAGCTGCAGTTGGGCTTAAATTTTAGAATATTTTATCTACATTAATAGAGGTGTAAGTGACCTTTCGTCAAAAAACCACCCTTCACGAGTTATAAGCCAAAACCAGGAAAAAGTCCGAAAATTTCGAGGTTTTTTGGCTCTTAAAAGTTACGCAAAAGGATTTCGAAGCTGCAAACTTGGTTTAATATTACTCTAATATGTCCTAACAACATACCAAAAATTCAGCTTCCTGCAATTTTTTGGGACCTAAACATACCTGACGACTGGCCTATATTGCCTTTCTTGAATATTGGAGTGACTTGGGCAACTTTCCAGTTTTTGGGTACGGATCGTTCGCTGAGTAGTGGGTTGTAAATGATAGCTAAGTATGAAGCTATTGCATCAGCATACTCTGAGAGGAATCTAGTTGGTATACAATCTGGCCCGGAAGATTTGTTTTTTTTTTTTAGTGACTTAAGTTGTTTTACTACTCCAGGAACATTACTTCTATTGGCGTCCCTCTCGCCGCCCTCTCCTTTAGTGTCCTTACACCGTCCTTCCCGCTCCCCATTACCCCCCCCCCCCCTCGGCACTACCTTTCCTTCTATTTCCTGCGGGGCCTGCCCAGTACTCGCAGTTTTATCGTGTACTACGTCTAGGTTCTGTGTCATTTTTTGCTCTTACATTTTATTCACAACCGCCGATTCTCCGACAGTGCCATCTTCCGGATTTTAAAGACTCACATCAGTGTATTTTAGCTACCATGGCATCATTTTACTCTGAGTGTGTTGTGCATTTTATGCTCCATGTGTTTTTAATTACATCATCCATCTTTTCTCCCAGTCAGATTTTAATGGCCATTATTGTCACCATTTTATTCCTGTATTATATCTGCCTCTCCGCTACAGAGCGACGCATAGCCCACTGACAGCCTACTCCCCTCGGGGGTTTAAAACACCATAGAAAAAGGAAAAGAACCTAAGAAATAGCAAAACTGACGTCCAAACAGTTAGAACTTATACATTTATTTGGTGAAGAAAAGTTATACTTGCCGACCATCAAAACAGTTGAAAGCGCGTTTCTGCGACAGTTTTCATGAAAATTGCTAATGGACAAGTATCATCAAAAACAATTTTCTCATCTAATAATTCTGTTTCACTGTTGAGACAATTTTCGTTAGAACAAATTTATATATTTACGTTTGTATTTAGGCGTAGAGTACACCTGTTCCCTATAAAAAGTAAATACGTTTATGCTCGCAGATATTGCGTCTCTTTCGTAAGAGAACGCTAGTAGAACAAGGAATACTAGGTTGTGGTGAAATCTTTTCGGTGCGATGAAAACACAAATCAAAAAGCAGAATAATGTTTAAGAACTGCGATAGTCTTTGCGTGACATTAATGAAAATAACGAGAATAGGTTAACTTCCGATGTTAGCAAACACCATTACAGTCCCTTACTTCTGCGCAGGTGCATTTTGCATCACACTTGGAGATTTAGAACTCCACACTCGGCACAATATATAGACCATTGACGTCATAGACGCACTCGCTACGAGGTTGGCTGCTGATTTATACGAAGGCACGAAAGGCCGATGCACCTTGAGCAGTCAGTTTTCACCACGAAATCGGTAGTGTAAAACTGGCTGTAGCGTCCACACTGGATGCGGACGACGCAACTGTGCCCTTTTGGCTAACCCCTACATAATATCATTTCTGGAATGATGAAATAACACAAATCCTACACGTCAGGCACATTCATTAATCCAGGTGATAATTACACAATTAAAGATAAAATTATACCCATATTTTCGTAAAACATATAAAAAGAATTAAAATTTTACTGCGTCATTATCATGATACAGGTATGTAGGGAATCATAAAGAGACCTATAGACCTGTTCATGCTGTATACTACAATCAGTACGTTTCGTTCCTTTCATACAATAACAAACCAACTTTAGGTATAAAACGTTGCTCAGAGGCATTAAAAATTCTAATGTATTACTTTGTAAACAAAAACTGACTTGCTTAACCTCTAGAGACCTGAAGCCAGATTAAAACAGTAAATTGAACTAAACAACTTTAAATGTGTTTATTGGCACCACTGATGTTAAAACGTTCATGAATAGTATTTTTTTTTTTTTTTTAATTTTTACATGTTGTTGTAGGTTATGTATCATAAACGATAGATTGGGTTGCTATCGAGACAATGTGACAAGCGATGATAAAATTAATGTTACTTTATTTTTGCTTATTTCAATGACATATACACGTCCTAATGCTAGAAAATGCACAAAATTGTTGCAAATTGTCTGATTACATGTTCTTGTTGGAATAAAATGCAATTGGATATCTGGTACTTTGGTTCCCAACACATTCTGAGTTTAGGAAATCCAATAAGTGAAATGAAATACTTGCAAGCCAATATTTCTTGATCTCATCTGGGGTGGTGTTGAGAGATTTTCCGTATGATGAAACATATTTTATATTTGTCTTCTCTGCCATATTAATTAAGAAATCTTCATTTAAATACTTATTAAAATATTCAAAGGGTTTCCTAGTTCCTGTACTGATAGCGTCTGCATCAGATCTTGATAATGTACAGGTCGTAGAAGTCGAGATATGGGTTAAAATCTAAAATAGAAAGAACAATGTTGCTTAAAAATGATTGTTTTCCAATAATTCAAACTCATCCCTATAAAAACTACTAAAAACATTACGAACTCTGTTCTGTGGCGCTAACGTTGTGTTGGATCTCTAGGAGATGGACTTTCATGCATTTGTGTTGGCTGTGCTGAAGTTTCATTTTCTGAAACTTCATCTTCTTCTTCAGTTGCTGCCATTTGCGTTCCCTGTTTGTTAACTTCAGCTTGATCATCATCATCATCATCCCAGTCATGATCAATTTCGATATCAGAATAATTAACGTCAATGACCTCATCCAGAAGCTGAGCAATTTCTGAATCAGATAGACCTGTCAATAATATTTAGATTTATATTTTTAATTCATGTTTGTGAAGTTTTATTCATACTAGAAGCATTAGTAATGCCTATCACATTATGAAAGCCGTAAAATACGTACTAAAAACATTACATAACGTTGAAGTAACGAATCACTAACATAAAATGCAGACATCCGCCATTTGCTGACAGACATATGAAAAGTAGTCACTGAGACCCGATGTATCATATATGATACATTTACTAACATACGAGTTTTCAGAAGGAAAATCGTCTTTCACGCCACTTTCTTTGAAATATTTGTACCCAGGGATCTATTGGCAACATTTTAGTACTGATTTAAAAGAAATTCTTAACGAATTGACAATACTAACCTTTCTTTCTTGATGCCATGCTTACTCGTCCAAAACACACTTGTTACCGACTCCTCCTGACACGTAGTGGTCTCTCTGAGAACTGTGAGTAGGCTGCCTCGTTGTTCTGTGGAGTGTAGCGAATACGATACAGTCGGCACTTTTACGAAAAACGGCACCCAGTGTGTGGGAAACTCATTTGAACGGATGTATCATATATGATACATGAGGTCGCTGGAGGTTAAAGTTGCGTGAATAATCACAGGCGCAACAGCCGAAATAAATCCTTAAGACAACATGAGTTATTTATCTGCTAACGGCAGATGAAAGCAAAATCAGGAACAAGAAGAACGCACGCTCTTAGAAGCCACGTTCTTCATATGAGCGCATTCACCTGTTATACTGCACAAGCACGGAGCCACAAAAGAACTTGAAACACGTCCACTGTGTAGTCGTGTTCCATTATGATTTATTCATTAACCTAAAGTGTTTCTTCACCAATAATGATATCAATCTGTGTATTAATTATTTTATTCTTTTTATTAATGATCAAGGCCCCATGTTTATATACGTTTGATTGATCTTGTGTGGTCGTGTGAATGTGAATGTGTGCTCTTAATATTGACTGACTGCCGTGCAATGGCTTATAGTCGCCGCCTCCGGTTTTAGGCCTCGTTTTGCTGTAGTTAACAACGCGTGGCTTCGTTTGTCATGTGTGCTGGCGTCTGCTGGCTGGCCAGAGACAAGCTTACTTGGCAAGGTGGAGAGGTAGCCGTGTTCTTAGTGTTGTACCAACCTAATCATGGAAGAAAGAGCTGACAGGGAACCTTTCTAGGAGCGGTTGAAGAGGGAATTGTCTTGGCCAGGTAGCAAGGGTTGGTAAACACTAGTTTCTGAACGCAGTCTACATTCGGTGCATGGCGGGGGGGGTGGGGGGGCGGTTTCCAAGGCCTTAGAGCTATAGTCTTCACACTTCATTCTGGTTCTGATGACTGAGGAAGTAAGTACTCCGCCGAATCATGCTGAGGGGAAGACAAGCTGTTAGGACTTTTATTTATTTGTTATCAGGCAGTCTTGGGTTTTCAGTGAGGCTTGAGTAATTCTTTCGCTATGAGAGGCCAATTGTTTCTTAATTTACAGAACTCGAGTAAATTCAGTGTAGATTTATTATTTGCATATTCATTCCAGTGGTGATTGTGTGTTTGGTTTTGCTCAAGTTAGTGTACACATGTCGGGCCTTCAGCTTTAGTGTAAACATAGTGTGCTTGAATTTCCTTGCCGTTTTAACTGACTTTTCCCATCATTTGTGTATCTATGAGTATGCTAAATATTTCTTAGATTATCTTATTTGATTCAGTCTTTCCTGTCTTGTATGACCGATTGCACCACATGCTTTCATAATGGTCACTACTTTGGCCTTCAGTCATACTTTTATTAATACCAGCTTTCTTCTATACAAAATCTCATGTGCGCTTTACTCGCTTATTCTAAGTTAATTTCTGTTTGTAACTGCTATGTAATTCACTATGGTCACACACCACATGGTACTTAAGAAAAGTGAGCCACGGCCTCCCCCCAAATGAGTTCCTTAGTGCACAGTATAATTTAAAATTTTGTGATCAAGATGCCTGCCATCTTGTCTAGAAGCCGCCGATGCTTCGTTTCGCCACTGCTTCACGTGTTCCAGGATTCTAATGTACTGCCAGGCTTTATGCATGTGTCTGTGAATCAATGAATGTGCTTTCAGCTACCCATTGTGTATTTGAAAACTTCCTCCCACGTTGCCTCCATATTCATAAAGGGCAGAAACAATTTTAATAGAGGCAGTAATTATATGATTTAATTCACTTCTGCACAAGGTGTGTGCTTAATTTGGTCTCCCCACATTTATTTGCATTTTTATTTTACTGAATGGATTATGATTCTTAAGTATCAATCAAACCTCTGTTTTATGATTACATACTCTCCATCCCATGATTATTTATTTATTCCTTTATATTTTAATATGGATTTAATATTGTGTTTGTTAAAACGTCGGCTGCTCGCTTAAGGAGTGAGCAGTTAGATATATATCTGTTGCACATGTACTGTCGCCATTCATAATGTAATTTAGAGCAGCAGTGAGCGTTTTAACTTTCGTTTGCGGATCTCAACTGCCCAAGAACTTGCTTATTGTAATAAAAGGCTACTTTCAAACTGAACGGCTTGTATTTCACCTTGGCAGATAAACCGGCTACTAAAATCGATACTTCAACCGTTTTTTGTATAGGCGGCAGGCCTTTTCCACGTTAGGTTTGTCATGTAATAGTGGACTTAAAGCCTCTGTTCTGCGACAGACTACCGTATTCTGTGGCACGGTAGGGCCAGAACAGCAAATGGCAATATTGGCTTGACAACTTTGCTGGGACGTAATCAGTTTGCCAACTGGTCCTGACTGTTGTCGCCATATAGCGCTGTTTACGTATGTAGCTCGACTAAAGCTGGAGGTACACGAAGCTTGTATCTGAACGTGTGTGATTAACCTGCCGAGTTTCTGACGTCACAATGTCAGAGCCATACGTTGGAGAGCTATCCCAACATGCCAAGCATGCCAAATTTCATAACGTGCTTCTGAACGTTCTCCAATGAAATGGGAGAATGCCACCTACGTCACAACAGGCTATGCGTTGGAAGGTGGGAAGACATTTTCGGTAGAGAGATAAAGACGCAATATTGACTGTAAGGAGAAGCTATTACTGGGTGGGTTTTGTATATAATTTATGTCTTATGAATATATGTCATTTAAAACAAATAGGTCGCAATTTGGAAACGTCTTATAATTGATTAAAGAATTTTCGTATTATGAAAATTTGCTATTCAAGGCAACGGCGCACTGAAGATCCACCAAAACACATTTTTGTTTTTTTACAATTTGTTGTAATTACATGTCAGTAAACAACAAATCTACAAGTAATCAGGAGCTTAAAAAAGTGAAAGGAAAGTAATAATACTAACGGCGCGACTTAGAACCAAAATTGAATTCTCTACCCATTTAAGTGAACTGTAAAATGAAGTAACTTATAAAAACATTTTTACAGTTCTACCATAAGAAACAAATCCCGACTGATGATAGCAGAAATGTGCGGAAACATATATGGGAAAAATAATATAAATTGAAATGTCTCGCAGACGGCAGAAAATCCTTATTTATTTATTCCAGCAATTCGAAACAAAGAAGACCATCAACATTCAAAAGATGGTTGGTACGAGAAATAAAAAAAAAAAATGTTCAAATGTTTGTAGAGCTTATGGGACTTAACTGCGGGGTCATCAGTCCCTAAACTTACAAACTACTTATGAACTAGCTAATCCTAAGGACGGCACAAATATCCATGCCCGAGGGGGGATTCGAACCCCCGACCGTAGTGGCCGTGCAGACCGTGACTTACGAGAAATATATTCAACATCTAATAAGGTATGCTGTAGACGTACCCTATTTCTTGGCTTGCTGACGAAGCGCAGTCGCGAAAAACGGAGCTAATTATGTATGCTGTGTGTTTTGGTTCGAGGCGTGATTTACAGAACTGTTTTATTTTCTCACAAGTAAATTTTCTGGTAGGTTCGAAGACTTTCCTATCACTTTGATAGACGTGTACTGGGCATATTCGATACTGTAGAAGTGTCCTTTCTCAAGGGGGGACTTAGTTCGATTCGTTTTATGAACAGAGCAGTTTTCACCTTAATTAGAGTGAAATATGCACGTTATTGTTTGAAGTACTGTATTTTAAAGTTGTAAAGGTTCTGCTACTGAACAGTAACAGCGATCGAGGAAAAATGACTGGAGTTTTAATAAAAATCGAGACGCAATGCTACTTCCCTTTTCTTTTTATGTGGTACTGATTGGTGTGAAGTGCTATCGTCAGCGACGATTCAGACTTCAGAGTGGAAAAGGAGTAAAAATGTTCAAATGTTTGTTAAGCTTATGGGCCTTAACTACGGGGTCATCAGTCCCTAAACTTACAAACTACTTATCAACTACCTTATACTAAGGACGGCACAAATATCCATGCCCGAGGGAGGATTCGAACCCCCGACCGTAGTGGCCGTGCAGACCGTGACTGGGGAAAAGGAGTAGGTGAATCTTGTGATCAGTTTATTTATTTTTTACATATTGGTGCATTAACTTCTAAGGGCCGGTATGTGGGCCCGTAAGGTACCACTGATGATGAAGTTACTGAAGAGGGTCACGTAACTAACGATAGAGACACCTTAAGGCATTGCCAAGGTAAGGCGACTGTTCTGCCAAGAGTTTGAAAGTGGTAGTCCGTATCGTGTAAGGCTTCGATCTTTTTGTGTAATTTCGTTGAGCGCTTCTTAACTGCGTTCAGTAGCTTGTCCATTTGTAGCGACTCTTGGAGGTCTACGATACAAGCGTATCTGCTGGCACCCAGGATCCTTCGCTAGACCATGTTCTGGGCCATTTGGAGCAGTCCGATGTGTCACTGGCCAAACACCTAACGGAGCTGCCGTGCAGGTTATTGGAGAGCATCGTCGCCTTCTAGAGTCGACGTTTAGTAGCCGTGTTGAGGTCGGTACTGTGAAAAAGGGGGAATAGTTGGTTTGCCATGCCATATGCCTTGTTTAAGAGTGCCTCAACGTGTCGGTGGAGGAAGTTCTCTTGAACTATGGAGACCCCTAGGTACGTCGCTGTTGCAGCCCATGGTAAGTCCTGTCCGTTAAGTTATAAGGTGGCGGGTAGTTGGCAGCGTTTATTACTAAAATAGAGGCCGTCGTCTTCGCTGCATTAAGGCGAACCTCGTTTATTTTGCAAGTCATCGTAGCGTCCAGTTGTTGCTGCAGTCTCCTAATATTAGCTCGTACGTGTCGGCCGATGGTGAGAAAAGCCGTATGATCTGTGAACTGTGCGATCTGTACCCTCGTAACAGTTGACATGTCAATCACACAAATATTAAACAGTAATGTCAATAAAACCGAACCTGCGGTAGTTCAGCCAGTGCCAGTTTGTTATCAGAGGAGTTACCATCAATCGTAACCACCATTTTTCTGTTCTTAAGAAAACTTCCTATCAGTTTCATGTAGCAATCAGGAACTGTCGTCTATTCGTGCAGATTAGGTATTACGATTTTTCGCTAGACCTTATCATAAGCCTTCACTATGTCTAGGAAGACCGCTGCGGTGATGCTGGAAATATTCGAGTTACGAGTGACATGTTTGAGGACGCGGAGATGCTGTAATTTCACGGAGAGTTCCTTTGAAAATCGTATTGCTCTGCACGGATCGTGCCACCAGACACAAGACGACCCAGAATTCGAGTATTTAGGACTCACCTAAAGGTTTTATCCATGCTGTTCAGTAAACTTACAGGTAGAAAGTTCGCGGGCACTGTTCAGTCTTTTCGACGCTTGGGGCTTGGCACCATCCTGTCGATTTTCCAGGCGGAAGGAAAATATTTTGAGGTGAGAGAGACGTTGTAGATCCGTCTCTTGAGCTGATGTTTTGTAACCCTGAGAATTCTAGGTGTCTTGTTAGTTTTAAGTTTTCTGGCAATCTTTCGGACTTTACTGGGGGCTTATATGAAGGCCTATTCTCATTTCATCGCACTGCATGTCATGACACTTTTATAAGTCGCATCTCTTATTGACTGACCATAAAACTCTCCTATAGGTCTTATTTTAATAGGAATTGAAGTTGTTATGTTGGCCTCTACCGCAGACAGCATATAGACAACAACGGAACTGTACTTTTTAATAAATGTAAAGCAGGAATTTCACTCGGTCAGTTTCGTAAACAGTGAGACTCCAGAACCCTATGCTGGCCCCATCTGTCACTGGAGAGCGCTGCGATCGCTAGTAGCTCGCTGAGGCACACGTCCCGTATGCAAAAATCATCCCGTTTCTGAGCGTTCAGCCGCACGGTGGACTCGACTCGTTGATCGCACACGTTCAGTGTGACTAAGGCTTAGTGCTTCCTGCTCTGGAAGGTTACCTTCCTACATGCCACATCATAATTGCTCAAACGGCCACTTCAGTGAAGTCAGTTTTGCAACGGTATGAATGTGAGTATGTAGTGCGTGACTTAGAGAACTGAGGCAACCTACTCCTATGCGAGAACTTTGCTCTACAACATTTCTCACTAAAAGACGTCAATAAAAATAGGTTTATAGTACCAGGGAAAAAGAACATACTGTAAATTAACATAATTGAGCCACTTAGTTCAAATACTGAACATGATAGATGCTATGAAATATTATTATCTATCTACATTCATACTCCGCAAGCCACCCGATAGGTGTGTGGCGGAGGGTACCTTGAGTACCACTATCGGTTCTCCCTCCTAATCCAGTCCCGTTTTGTTTGCGGAAAGAAAGATTGTCGGTATGCCTCTGTATGAGCTCTAATCTCTGATTTTATCTTCATGATCTCTACGCGAGATATATATGTAGGAGGGAGCAATATACTGCTAGACTCCTCGGTAAAGGTATGTTCTCGAAACTTCGACAAAAGCCCGTACCGAGCGACAGAGAGTCCCTCCTGCAGCGTCTTCCACTGGAGTTTCAAATGTTCAAATGTTTGTATAGTCTATGGGACTTAACTACGGGTTCATCAGTCCCTAAACTCACAAACTACTTATGAACTACTTACGAACTAGGACGGCACAAATATCCATGCCCGAGGGGGGATTTGAACCCCCGACTGTAGTGGCCGTGCAGACCGTGAATAAAGCGCCTTAGTCCCCTCGGCCACACTGGAGTTTATCGATCATCTCCGTAACGCTTTCACGATTACCAAATGATCCTGTAACGAAGCGCGCTGCTCTCCGTTGGATCTTCTCTACTTCCTCCATCAACCCCACCTGGTACGGATCCCACACCGGTGAGCAGTATTCAAAGCTGTGGGCGAACAAGTGTACCTTAACTTACTCCCTTTGTTTTCGGACTGCATTTCCTTACGATTCTTCCAATGAATCTAAGTCTGGGATCTGCCTTACCGACGATTGATTTTTTATGGTCGTTCCATTTTAAATCACTCCTAATGCCTACTCCCAGATAATTTATGGAATTAACTTCTTCCAGTTGCTGACCACCTATAGTGTAGCTAAATGATACAGGATCTTTCTTTCTATGCAATCGCAACACATTACACTTGTCTACATTGAGATTCAATCTCCAGTCCCTGCACCATGCGTTAATTCGATAAAGATCCTCCTGCATTTCGATTTAAATTTCCATTGTTACAACCTCTCTATATACTACAGCGTCATCTGCAAAAAGCCTCAGTGAGCTACCGATGTTATCCGTGAACAGCAATGGACCCACGACACTCCCATGTGGCACACCTGACATCAGTCTTACTTCGGAAGACTTCTCTCCATTGACAATGACATGCTACTTTCTGTTATCTAGGAACTCCTCAAACTAATAACACAATTGGTCTGATAGACCATATGCTCTTACATTGTCCATTAAACGTCTGTGGGGTACTCTATCAAACGCCTTACGGAAGTCAAGAAACACAGCATCTACCTGAGAACCCCTGTCTATGGCCATCTGAGTCCCGTGGAGGAATAGCGCGAGCTGGGTTTCACACGATCGCCTTTTTCGAAACCCATTCTGATTCCTACAGAGCAGATTTCTAGTCTCCAGATATGTCATTATACTCGAACATAATACATGTTCCAAAATTCTACAACTGACCGAAGTTAGAGAAATAATCCTATAGTTCTGCACATCTGTTCGACGTCCCTTCTTAAAAACGGGGATGACCTGCGCCATTTTCCAATCTTTCGGAACGCTACACTCTTCTAGAGACCTACGGTACACCACTGCAAGAAGGGGGGCAAGTTCCTTCGCGTACTCTGTGTAAAATCGAACTGGTATCCCATCTGGTCCTAGGCCTTTCCTCTTTTGAGCGATTTTAATTGTTTTTCTATCACTCTATCAATTATTTCGATATCTTCCATTTCTTGATCTGTGCGGCAATCTAGAGAAGAAACTACTAAGCAATCTTCCTCTGTGAAAACAGGCAAATAGTTCTTTATAAAAAGACTCCGATACCAATCTACAGTTTAGTCCGCTGTCTACATTAGATTTCGTGCAGTGCATGGTGAAGAGCAGCTTGATGCAGAATTGATACCGTCTGATCGTTCACCATGAAATTTGGCAGATATATGCAGATATTCGTGTAAAGAAGACGGTGGAGATGAACAGAGAGATGGGACAGGAGGAGAGTGACAAAGAACTGGGGAGGTAATCAGAGATGCAGGGGATGTATAGGTGGGCGTATGAGAGGAAGTAATAACAAGAACGGCTATGTGTAGGTCTGTAGGGAGCCAAGTAGCGCGAGGAGGAGTAGGAGCAGTAATACGACTAAGAGGAGATGACAGAGGTGGAGAAAGAGGAGGCCGAGGATGAGGAGGGGGCAGCGGACGAGGGAGAGGAGCTAGCAGAGTGGAAAGAGGAGGACCAGCAGCTGAACAGAAAGAGGAGTGCTAGGGGCCGAGCGGTAGGTTCCCAGCTTCATGTCAGGATGAGGCGCGATATCTGGTGGAGCGCCAGAGGACGCTAGTAAAACAGTATTAAAGTTTACAAGTTTATTCAACTAAATAGAAGATTCCGTGATGTAGACGCTAGCTCGGCAGGGGCAAGATCAGCAGGTTACGTCTCCTTCGGCCACATTAGCACGCCATCTCGCTGTGTCTTCTATGAACCGGCTATTGTGCCGTTCGGGCGAAGGTGCCCACGCCGCACCGTCTGGGTGTAGAAGCAAAGACTGCCAAGTGGACTACTTTGACCCTCTTCCTGTCTAGGCAGCTGCTTGTGGATCCAGGCTTGAAACCACTGGAGTCGATTACCTTGGTGATGGTTAACCTCTTGATACCGCTGGCAGGGTTAGCACCAGAGTGCTAGCGAGTCGGCAGGATGATTGGCCTTAAGGAAACCAACAAATGAAGAATGAGATCGCGTCAGACAGCAACCATATTCAGCGTTGTGAAGACGGTAGACAGCGATTCACCATCTCTCCGTATGATGGTGAGTTCAAAGCGTAGTAGTTCTCTCCGGACTCCTAGTTGCAAATAGTGGCTACTAGTGTGCGCTGCTTTATCTGAGACATGAGCTAGATACATAGATTAGATCATCGAATCGACGACTACTCTCCTGAGCATCTTCGATTCCAAAGACCTAGTGACTACACTTCTAAAATCGGAAATTTATACACAGAATCGGCTGAAGATGTGCCGTATGGGACGGCTCGTAATGACCGAGTGTGTCCTACTTGTGAGCGCAGCGTTCACTCAATGAGCCCTTAAGCCGCTGATGTGTCCTCCGTCTCATTCAGTCTTGTGACAGAGTGACTTGTAGTTACGAAATATTTACAAGCTGATGAATATACCCTCTCGCTCTACTTATTGTCTGTCGCAGTCAACGGTCTGCTGAGGATATGCTTTCAACTCGCCGACGCAGCTTCTGCTGTCGTCACGTAAAACTGGCGTCGTATCTTACGACACACGCAATCACCTGTTTCCCCTAGCTTGGCTGGCAATTGTTTGAGGAATATCAGATTTTAACAAGTTTCTCTGTTACAATTTTGCGCTGTAAAGGAATATTAGAATTTCAGCTCGCTATTAGAGGAAGAGTCCAGGAGGACAAAGAGGAAGAGATACACCACTGTCTAGATAACATTTAATACGGTGCATGGCATTTGGCAGTTATGTGTGATTTGTCATATGCAATGAAGGTAGCCAATGAACAATGAGAGGGACAGGAGGAATTAGCAGAGAATGTGGGATTTAATGAGAAAGCCGGCAGGATAAGTATGTGGGCAGAGGGGGGGGGCGGTAGAGGTAGAGGAGGAAGTGGCAGAAGCGGTTGAGGAGGAGGAGAAGGTGGAGGTGGCCACGGAGGAAGAGGAGGAGGAGGCACAACTAGATAACAGGGGACTCGCAGACGGATTAGAGAGATGATGGAGGAGATCGATAGAGAGAGTAAGGGGAAGTATATGGGTAACAGCTATCTGATACAGAGAGAGAACTAAGAGGACAAAGCGAAAGGTAAGAAATAAGTATAGAGATTGGGGAAGTATTGGGCAGATGGATTAGGGGAAGGAGTGTTGGATGTATATCCAATTCTCTTGCATATTGAACAGTTGGTAAGTTTTGATTTTTGTATCATTACAGCTCTTCAAATGAAAAATGTCGCAAACTTATTCTCCTCCATGTTCAAGCGCAGTCAATCCACTGCCCTAATCAGACTCTTCTCAACAATGACCCGTTGCTGAAATTTTTTATACGATTCTTCGAATAATCAAGCTTAGCCAGCATTAAGATGTATCATTAATATCCCATTCTTTCATGAAAATTTATCAAACTAATCAAAACCCCATAGTACTTGATTTATTCAACAGTCAGTGCCAAAACAGCCTATCAAATGTAATACACATTTTTCGGTATTATATAATTTTTTTTTTTTTATTTATTCAGTGCTCGGACATTTGATAGAAATTCATTAAACTTCCCGATACAATTGCCCATCAGACATCCCGTCACAATATTGCAGACTTCAGCTACTTCTTAGATACTGCCAGTTCATAATGGTGTTTCCTCTTTCCGTTCGGTGAGGGGACAAATCCATTTCTGTGCAGGTTTTCCGCATGGCCGTCATGACCAGTAATTTTACGAAATGCTGCCACTATTTCACTTCGTGGGCGTTTATGAAGTTCTCTCTTATCCTTTAACACTAAAAGCAATGATTTCCTCACGCTTGTGTGCTCAAATGGTCAGAATATCTCTTTTAGAATTTATTATTAATGAGTCTTTTGATTGAGATGTGGGATAAATTTGGGCAATTTGTTAGAGAAATCTTTGTTCCTTTTTTTTTTGCTAACAAGTCTCCAATTTCACTCCCATGGCATCCTGAATGTTATGGAATCAATCGAAAAGTTATTTCAGTTCAAGCTTCAGTAACTGAGAAAATGGAGGATTTTATTTCATATATGCAAGCATTTTGAGGCGTTTGGAAGTATGCTATTGTATATATCACAGAAATTTAATCACAAAATGTAACATTCTATTTGTGATCTTTAGAGCAGTATAAAGCTTGCTTTATCGCCAGGTTTATTGCCTCCAACTCCCCATAAAAGTGGGAATGATACTGTCCGACAGACTTGTGAAAGCAGAATATTTCACTATATACTCCAGCACCAGCGTCACCCTTGATCTCAGTTAAGGTAGGGTGAGCAGACGTCCCATATTTTATTTCATCATTCCATATTTAACCTAAGTGTCCCGTTGTTCCGCCAAAATAACTAAGGGTCGTTTATTGTCCCGTTTTTTACTAACCATCCCATGTATTTTGAAGTAACGTGTTTTTCAGTAATGTACAACCAAATGGAGAACAAATGTAGTAATATCAATTAATACAAATAAATAATCCCAGAGACGGATTTACGTCTCAAATATGTCAAAAACATTATTGATAGATCTGAAGCATTGAATTAAAATTATTGGTGCGGCCGGGAATCGAACCCGGACCTCCATGCAGACGTCTTAATCGGTTTTTTTTTTTTTTTTTTTTTTTTTTTTTTTTTTTTTTTTTTTTTTTTTTTTTTTTTGGGCCTCCCTTCTCCCCTTACAGCCCATCCATGCTCTCACCTTTTTCGCCTTCTTCGGCTAGCTTCTTTGCTATGGTTTGTTACAAAATATGTGTTAAGTAAAGAAATGCCTCTTCAGTGGCTAACTGAACAACAAAATTTCTCAACTGTTGATTCATAAAAGAAAATGAAGTTCCTCAAATGTAAATGTAGTCATTTCTACTGATATCTAATTTCCAAATATTTTGTCTTTCAATCTTAATGTATTTTCCTGAGCCTGATACTTGATCGGACATTTTGTCGACAAATTGAGTTGCTCGTCATGTGTTTATGTCACGTTTTTCGGTAGCTGCATTGCCGTTTCAGGGTTCTGCTGAGGCCTTCACGGCTACCGTATCGGCCACGAGGCCCACGAAGTCCCCACCGTACTTCACCCTCAGCAGCTGTCCCCTACTTTAGCATGCATTCATTATTGTACCTTATCCCATACCCTGTCTCTCAAACAATGCTTTTAATGTATTACCAAAGCGTTTTTGATGGCTTTTCCTCCTATGTTCTTTGTAATATTCTGTATGTAAATACTGTTCATATTCCATAATATTATCTTCGCCTCAGTTGTGAATGACATAGTTGATGTAATGGCCAATCAGCCATACAATAGCATTATTCTTCTGTTCGGGAGAAGAGACATTTTGTGGTATAAGTATATCATTTATTGTGATTTCTCTACCATCAGTGCCTTTTATAAAGGCAATCTGTTTCTTCACATCATCCCAAATATTTTTGTTTCCTTCACAGACAAAACAGTGTTTTATGGTGTCTGCTGCTGGACATTTCTGACAGACGTTGGTATTGCTTTTCCCAATATTACACAGTCCGTCATTTGTACAGACGATATTATTTACGACCTTATACCATGCTGTCTGCACATCTGAAGGTAATATTTTATTATGAATGTTTTTCCATATGGACTTCCAATTTTGATTTGGATTCATTTGTTCCATTTTATTTCGATTTTCTTTCGTTTTAAGATGGTCCATTATGTACTTGCAGGTTCGTTTACGTTTATCTTCCATGATACTATGCAGGTAACTTATCTCTTGGTAAAAGCACCGAATGTGCTTCAACTTATAATGTATTCTATTTGTATTGATAGGTGGTTGCAAGCTTTCTGGTTTTAAGGCATTAAATAGGCCGGATGTGACACTGTTTGGATAAGCTTCTATAATCTTAAGAGTTCGTTTGATGAAAAGTGCTGTAGCCTTACGACGGATGTCAGTGAGTCCTAGGCCTGCCTCTTCAGGCTTCAGTGTTATCGTAGTGACGGCCACCCTAAAGACCTCACCTTGACAAATATATCGGCAAAGTGTAGTCATGATATTTTTCGAAATGTCTATTGTTATGGGGAATATTTGTCCCACGTATATTGCCTTCGAGAGAACAGCACAGTTAATGATTTTAATTTTCTGAATCAGGTTTAAATGTCTAATTCGGTTTAGTATTAGAGTACCTCGAATATTTGCTGATGTCTTCCTCCAATTGATAGTTATGGTCTTTAAAGGATCTCTGTAAAATGTGATACCTAAGGTTGTGTGATGGTCCACTGATTGCGCCCACACTAGTCTAACATTTGTAAATCCGTTAAGGTTTAAGAACGAGCTCTTTGTCTCATTTCTTTTGGCTCCTGTAGCACTGCAGTAGAGCCGAACGAGTTCCGTCAGTATTTCTACATCCTCTGAACTTCTTACAAGTACCCCGACATCATCAGCGTAAGCATTAGTTGCACGACTTTTGCCTATTATAGTTATACCCTCTAGCTCATTGTTAAGCCGTCGTAATAACGGTTCCAGGGCAACAATGTATAATAACATTGACAACGGACTGCCTTGAGGGACACCATTTTTTATCTCTATTGGTCTGGTATAATGGCCATTAATTAAAATTTTTGTTTTTATTCCTTTCAAAAGATTTCGTAAAACAACCAAGTAATTTTCTTGAAAACCCATGTATTTCATTGTTTGGAATAATTATTCGTGGTTCACCCTGTCGAAGGCTTTCGAAAAATCTATAAAAACTATGCCTGCCCTGGCCAAGGTTGTAGAAAAAATCCCGATGATGTCCCTGTACTCGGACACAGTCTTAAAAATACTCCTACCAGGAAGACATGTTTGATGTTGTCCAATTATTTGATCCAAGACAAGTCGAAGTCTTTCTTTCATTACCCTAGCTATGATTTTGTAATCAGAGTTCATTAAACAAATTGGCCTCATTTGTGTCAGTTCTTTTACTTCTCTGTTCCTTCCTTTAGGCAATAGTACAGTAACGCTCTCTTTTATTTCGTCAGGAACATGCGCTCCATTTAATGTTTCATTAATGACATCTGTGAATTTGTTGCCTATGATGTGCCAATAAGTTAGATAAAACTCTAAGTGTAAACCATCTGGGCCTGGCGATTTTTTGACAGGTGCATATTTGAGTATGTCTAGAACGTCGTCGCACGTTATTTCACTTTTGAGACCTCTATTTTGTTCCTCATTTACTTTGTTCTCGATGTCACTGTCTCTGAATAATTCCGTTGCGTCAGACGGTGTATAGTGGTCTTCACTGTATAACAAGTTGTAAAACCGGTGAGCCTCGTTTAAAATATCTTTTTGTTGCTCTAAAATCTCATGGTCTTTAGTGCGGAGTTTCTCTATAAAAGTTCTCCTTCTATGTTTTTCGAGTTGAATTAGGTGGTAAAGCGATGCAGTTTCTTCTTCAAAAAAATGTTCAAATGTTTGTAAAGCTTATGGGACTTAACTACGGGGTCATCAGCCCCTAGTTTCTTCTTCCACAGTAGTTCGCACGCACGATTTTATTCTAAGTCCTTCCATTTGTTTCCTTTTGAGACTGATCAGGGTAGCCTTTACTTTATTGATGTTGATTCTGACTGCCTCTGACATTGGCATTTCATAGAGATCCCTCAAACAAGAGTAATGAAATTCTAAAGTGTCTCTAAACCACCTAGCTCTTTCGCGTCCGTATGACATTAGAGTTGATCTTAGTTTCCGTTTTGCACAAAGCGTCCACCAATCTATAGTGGACCGATATTTGTGAGTTTGTCTTAAAGACGTCTGCCAAGATTCGTCTATTTGCGCAGCTAAAGCAGTTTCGGGTAGCAAGTCAATGATTAGTTTCCATAAAGGCCGGCCCCAGTATGTCTTCTGCTTCGGGAGTCCGATGCTACACCTCACCGCTAGATGATTGGAAAATGTGGTGGGTATTACTTCGACTGCACTGATGCTAGTCCCAAAATTTGATGAAACATATATACGATCAATCCTGCTTTGCGCTTTGTTGCTGAAGTACGTAAATTTGACAGACGTTGGGTGTTTTAATTCCCATACGTCCTTCCACTGCAAATTCTCCACGAGGCTCATCAGTTCTTTGGAGACATTGAAATTCGGTTGTTGATCCTTTCTGTTTATGACACAATTCCAATCTCTGCCAATGATAACTTCGGCAGGTTGTCTTTCAGTAAAAGTACGATATCATTTTTTAAGAAATTGATCCTATCCTGGCGAGCATTGGTTCCGGATGGTAAATATACATTGATGACAGTAATATTTAAAATCTTGCACCTTATGCCTATCCCGGAGTCTAAAAAACACGTATCGGTGACCTCTATTCCATCCTTGACTAGTATGGCAGTGCCACATGCTCTTTCTGGGGCTACATTTAAAATTTCTTTGTATCCCGCGATGTCTAAGCGGGTAAAAAGGACTTCCTGTAATAACGCAACATCTATATCCGATTGGTAGAGGAAGTCTTTAAGGGCAGCGATTTTGGTATTACTTCGGATCCTATTCACATTTAAGGTCGTAATGTGAGACGTTTGCTGCATTTTAAGTAGCGGCTGTGACAATCTGACTATATAGTAGGAGTACTGCTATTCCGGTGTCTCTTGTTTCTGAAATTGTCACATACTTCCATCTTTGTACTATTTTAATTGGCCTTTTCATTTATTGCTTCCGTAAGGAAGTCATCTTGTTCTCTGTCGTCTGCCCAAGAGGAGAGGCATGCGGAAGAACGATTATCTATAGTAAAGGATGAATTGTCCGTTCCTGTTGGTCCTTGTCTGGTCGCGTCGGCGTCTTCGAGTAGTCACTTATCCACGTTCAGTCTGTCGTCGATTCTCTCCAGTGAATCTCCCTCACCCGCCTTTGCGTTTCCTCTGATGGTACGTAGCCTCTCCCTTAACGGAGGAGCCAAGGTTTCCGCATTATGATGAACCAGTCTCCTCTTTTTGTTGCGTTTCCGAGATTTCCTGGGCGACCTGGACCGCTCTGGTGATGTGTCTGGCGACTTTTCGGAAGAATCCGGTGATGAAACCACTGCCAGAGGATTTTCCTTTAATTCGGTATAATCACTGAATCCGGTTGTGACACACTGTGCCATTTGTGTACTAATCTCTTGAGCACGTGAGGGGGTGTCACATCTGTCGTCCTCTATTTGGTTGTCAATGGTGCTGCTGTTCGCATTACTGTCATCATGTTCTTCGTCATTCAAATGACACTCTGGAACTTCTGAGTGTCCCCCATTTCCTAATCCTTCTTTTTCATGAATGGAAATTACTGTGGACTGAGAAGCAGAGTTTCCAAAATTATCGCTTGCAGATTTCACCTGTGTAGAAGAAACAGGGGAAACATTCGGTTCATTTACCGGAAGTGTGGATGAACCTGCTTCAAAAACAGTTTCGTTTTCGTTATGGTGTTGTACAGTTACTTGATTTGAGACCTGTGGGGGAACTATTTGATTCTGCACAGAATCACACACATCCATGTTGCTTGAGCTACTGTCCTGGACCACAGATGAGTCTCCCTGTTCTACTAGTTCCTGAGCCATCGGTCTTCTCGGTGAAGCGGCAGCAGCGTATGTTAACTTCATCTGAACTACAGGCCCTGTAGTGGTACCCTCGGCATTAGATAGTTGCGGGACTCTCCGTCTACTGCATTCAGCACGAATGTGCTCAGTGGAGTTACACAAAGGGCATGTCCTCGGTTGACCGTCATAGATAACGAGGGCCCTATACCCACAAATGTTTACGAAAGATGGAATGTGCCTCTGCAGCTCTATTTTAATCTGACGGGCACCATTCAAAACAGGAAACATGTGTGGTTCAGACCACTTTTCCGCAACATTTGATATTATTCTACCATACGCCTGAAGGACTCTGTTTATTTCAGCAGCCGGTATCTCGAAAGGAAGTTCGAATACACGAACGGCCCGTATTCCCATTCCAGCAAATGATACGACAACGTCACTAATTTCGCAGTTAGAATGATGAAACTTCATTGTTCCTCCACATTTTTCGACAATTGGCACACATAAATCACAGCTGGAGAGCTTTACATAAGAAGCAGGACTCATAAATGTACTCTCGACAAATGTACACCGACAATATCATCTGGATTTATAATCACTTTTTCAGAAAGTCACGTTCTAATCTCCATAGCTTTAGGACGAATGAAACTTCGGTCAAATATGAACTTAACTGTGTCTTTTCTTTAGTAAGTTTGAGTACTCATGTTGTCTTTCAAATCGTGAAGCAAATAGTATAGTGTTAGCGCGCTGGCAGCAGCGACTAACCTGAAGCGCACGTAAACAGCCTTGTTGACAGCGAGGCGTTCGTTCGGGGCCGCCACATGTCCGTCCCGCTAGGCGGAAAACTCGCGACTGCGGTTAGACTACCACACCACTAACGATTAAGGCGCTTTAATTCAGCTTCTTTGTTCCAAAGATAATTGCCACTACTGCCAAGGCTCTCCATGCAGCGGAATAGCACCTCAGCAATGGACATGGTGGAACAATCCTGTTATGGTGATATAAATATCAATTAATACAAATAAATAATCCCAGAGACGGATTTACGTCTCAAATATGTCAAATACATTATTGATAGATCTGAAGCATTGAATTAAAATTTGTGGTGCGGCCGGGAATCGAACCCGGACCTCCATGCTTACTACCCGGCCGCACCACAAATGTGAATTCAATGCTTCAGATCTATCAATAATGTTTTTGACATATTTAAGACGTAAATCCGTCTCTGGGATTATTTATTTGTATTAATTGATATTTATATCACCATAACAGGATTGTTCCACCATGTCCATTGCTGAGGTTCTATTCCGCTGCATGGAGAGCCTTGGCAATAGTGGCAATTATCTTTGGAACAAAGAAGCTGAATTAAAGTTTGTGTTGTGGAGGGAAATCGTACATAGAATATTCCAAGGCGCCGTAATCGTTAGTGGTGTGGTAGTCTAACGGATGACAGTCTGCTTTCGGCGGGCGAGCTGTGTGGTTCGTGTTTACGTCCTCGCTGCGGCCGGCCGCGTGTTGACACCGTGTTGTGAGTTGGACGCTCTCGCAGCGCATATAGTAGTTATATTTCAACATGTATAGATCATAACGATGAATCAACCCTTAAGAAAAGATACCTTGAAGTTTATGTTTAACGAACAGTTCGTAAGACCTAGAGCTTTTGAAGTGGAAGTGTTGTTAAGAGACGTAGTTAAACTTAATGTGAACGAAATAATAGGGATCCATTTATCGATCGTTAGTAGCACGGTCTATGTTAAAATGATCAGTTCTGAGTGCTGTGATAAAGTAATTGAACGTTGTAGAGGACATCTTCAATTTAATCACTGCGACGGCAATGTTAGCGAAGTACAAATTGATTACGCTGGTTTTGGCATTAGAACAGTCCGCATATTTGAACTCCCATTTGAAATAACCGCGGAGCAGATTAATTCACTCCTCAACCCATACGGGAGAATTATTAGTAATATTGCGGAAAAGTGGACAACTTTTCAGACTTTTTCCAGTACTAAACGGTGTTCGACAAGTTAAAATAGAATTACAAAAACATATCCCTTCGTATATTTACGTATGCTGATATAGAGCTATTGCAATGTAAGATGGTCAGCCACGCACTTGCTCAGGACGTGGATAGTCAGGTCATGTTAGATCGGAGTGCGTACAACGTAGAGTGACGCAGCTGCCGGCAGGGGAACCAGTCGCTCCTATGACGATGACGTCACTGCCAGTGACTTGCGCCACGGCCCTCCGCGTTAATACGGCCACCAAGTCGAGCGCCGCAATGGGCGGAAACGATGACGTAAATGAAGACGGTCTGTCACTAGCAATGGATGTTGGTGCCGCGGAAAAATCGACTGTCGCTGACTCCGACAAAACAGAAACAGCTACTAAAGAAGAACGTCAAACAAACCCAGAAGATAAATCTGGAAGATAAGTACGGAGAGATGAAGACGATGGTGCAACACAAGACCTTAGCACGACTTCAGAGACTGAGGATAGTCAGGAATCTCGATCCTCTCCTAAAAAACCATAAGAATCGGCGTTTAGCTCCCGCCGACGCCAAAAAAGGCACAGGCAACGCGTGAAAAAGCGAAAGAAATTGCTCGGAAATTAAGTGAAAAAACAACTGCAGTTTCGGAACGTAGACATCAGAAGACAAACTCAGCGACCAATGACAATCTGAAAAATATAGAAATGACACCCCAACAGGATGTGGAAATGGAACTCTACAAGGGAACAGTTGCAGAATAAGACTCCACCTAGACGTGATCCCGAAAACGAAATGTACCTTCGTAATGAAGGAAGAAACTGGGCAGATGAAGTAGCTGATTTCCCCAAAGATGAAGATATGAAAGAAGTTGCGAGTCCACAAAGAGACTCGTTTTCCATACCGATGGGCGGGAAAATGAAAGGGATACCGCCCGCACGACCGGTACAATAATAATATAAGGCGTTATGCGCGTGTTGTAACATCTAATATATAATCTACATCTCAAAATTGCATTACAGTCCTACAGAATTGCGACAATAAATATAAATAAGATTCGAAGTCATTTAAAGCTGAGGATCTTACAAGACATGTTATACGCTGCCGACATCGATATTGCTGTGTTACAAGAAGTAACAAACATCACACTTGAAGCAATATCAGGATATAATGCAATTGTAAATTCAGGGGACGACCATGTACTCGGCCCGGCAATTTTAAGTAAGGAAGGCATAATTGTAACAAATGAGGAAAAACTGCCAAATACCAGGGGTATAGCCGCCACTGTCAACAACACTAGGTTAATAAACATCTACGCACCCTCAGGCACAAGTAACAGGAGGGAAAGAGCTGGATTTTTTAAGGAGGATACAGTTCCCCTTTTCTGCGGCCGATATGATGATATGATCAGATAATTTTTGGCGGTGACTATAATTGTGTCCTGTCGGCTAAAGACCAGACGCCAAATTTTAATTACTGTGCCGAACTTGACGCCATTGTGAAAAATTGATCTTAACTGACACCTGGGAGCACCAAAACGGTGCATTACCGGGGTTCACCTATATGACAAATCACTCTGCCAGCCGCATTGACAGGATTTACGTGTCCGCCAACCTGAAGCAACATGTTCTGCATACAGGGTTGTGGTCCACCATCTTTTCAGACCACATAGCGTACATCTGTACCATTAACAAGGCAACAAACATACAGGGGACGAGGGTTGTGAGAACTTAATACAGAACATCTTAAAGATCCTGAATGTCATGAAGTATTTCACAGTGTATGGAAAGAATGCGAGAAGCGATTCCCAGCCTATCCCTCGGCACTCACATGGTGGTTGCAATTCGCCAAACCGAAGATAAGAAGAGCGCTCATAAATTACTCGCGGGAAAAAATGGCCGGGCAGAAGCAGACGAATGAATTCTACTTTCAAGACCTCCGAGATTTTTATAGATCTGATACACCTATAATTAACAAACACCTGGTGATAAAAAGAATTCAAGCTAAGCTCATAGCTTTACGACGGAAACAACTTGACGGTTGCAAAATACGTTCACGACTCCAAAATGATATACGTGGAGAAAATACATCAATATGCCATGTTATAAATGAAAGGAAGGGACAGCGAAGGAAAATAATCACTGAAATAATAACCGCGGATGGCCCAGTATTGACACAGCAAAGTGACATCAAGACCGAAATTCAAAACTACTTCGCCGAGCTATTAAGCAATGCAACAACGGATGCAACAGCGCAAAATGAATTTACAATACTACTCACCCGGAAGCTCGACCAGGAAGAAGCAGCCACTTTGCTAACAGAAATAACAGAGGAAGAGGTTGAGGATGCAATCATAAGAAGCCCGAAAAATAAATCTCCTGGACCTGACGGGATTCCGGCTGTACTCTATCACACTTTTTAGGAGACAAATGATACCTAAACTAACACGTATTTGTAAAGAACTGATGAATCCAAACACTAATATTCCGAGTGACTTCCGAGAAGGAACAATAGTTCTCATCCCTGCAGGGAAATCAGTATCAAATTTTAGACCTCTCACTTTATTGAATTGCGATTATAAAATATTTTCACGCATCATCAATGAGAAGTTAAAATCAGTCCTGAACATTGTCACTGGGGCTTATCAATCGAGCGTTGGAAAAGAGCGATCCATCCACCACACAGTGACCGATTATAGAGACATTATTTCAATTGCTGAAGTCTGTAAAATTAAATGCGCGATGGTCTCATTGGATTTCGAGAAAGCATTTGATAGAGTTTGCCATGATTACCTTTTCCACGTCATGTGCGCCATGAATTTTCCGCAGCATTATATCGCTATTATTAAGAACTACTTAAACCAATCTACATCAAGAATCATGGTTAATGGCCAACCCAGCAGACCAATTATAATACACAGTTGAGTGAGACAAGGATGTCCTCTATCTATGTCATTATTTGCGATAGCCATTGAACCGTTACTTTTAAGCTTAAGCCAAAATCTGCAAGGCATACTAACGAATGGCCAGAAAGTTGTTATTAGGGCATATTCTGACGACGTCATGTTTCTGGTAAGAGATAACAGTGAGATCATAAAGGCACTAGAGATAATACAAAAATACGAACTCGCATCCGGCGCAAAGCTGAACAGAAAAAAGTCTGCAGTAATGAACATCGGACGTGGAATAGAAGCTCCCATCCAAGGACAAATTAAGGAGGCGAGTATTATAAAATGCCTTGGTATAGAATACACGCGAAACATTCGGCACACAATTGCAATAAATTAGAGGAGGATACTGAACACTATTCGTGTCAGCATACAACAACAAAATCTCAGGAAATTAGATGAACTGCAGAGAGTGGCATTGATAAATATTTATTTAACATCTAAAATAAATTACGTAGCACAGGTCTTGCCAATGCCACGAGATGTCGCCAACAGAATTTTGGCCGCCTTTGGTCACTTTGACAACCGTGGCCATATATTTAAAATAAAATATGAAACATTGACGTTACCAACCGACAACGGTGGTCTAAATCTTATAAACGTACATAACAAGGCACAGGCACTGTTCACCAGCAAAACGTACAAGCAGTGGACGACATCATGGAATAGCGTAGTAAAATTCTTACTAAATGAAATAGCGCCGCCCAACCACGACGCTCCAATCGATGTTCACCACATTCCCAACGAACTTTTCCACTTGAAACATTTCTTAATAGAATACAGTTATATCCGAATGTGTCTACCAGAAAAAGATTTGATCAGAGTGAAAGAAGTCTACAAAACTTTCATGAAACACCACAACGTGAACATCATTGAACAGAAGTATCATCACTTTAATTGGCAAAACATATGAAGAAACATTCATCATCCGCAATTACCAACTCACGTGAAGGCATGGTGGTACTATGCCGTTAATAGAAAAATCCCGACGAACTCAAAACTCCACGCGATTCATCTGGCAGATTCCGCTTTGTGTACTGCCTGTAAAATCAACGATACTGATGAACACCAATTTGTCTGCGGCAATGCTAACAATATATGGCAGTCAGTAAGAAGAATTTCAGCCATTATCCAACGAACATCGCCGCACACAATAACTCCAACAAACTTCTTACACCCGGATGAAGCACTATACCCTAACACGAAAAAAAACGCCGTGGACTGGTTGAAGGGGCACACGGTATTTTACATATTATCAAACAAGGAGAAGAGCGAAGGTGACGTTTGGACTTATATCGCGACCCAACATTAAACACTAGTCCAGATGAATAATTACCATAAACATTATGCAAATTTCCTCAAAAGGACCATCATGTGAACTCCTCTATTAACATTGATATCTTGAAAGTGTGACTGAAATTTATTTGAAAATAAATAAATCTACAATTATTTAATGAACAAATAAGATCATGATCAAACAACGAACAAGTACTCAAAAGTTTATTTTTTTATTAAAAAAAATTATTTTGGGAAAAGTCCCAGTTTTGTAAAGAGACATTTCATTTGTATCCCTTTCTATACTGATTTCGCTACAACTAACGCTTTCAGAGTTGATGAAATAAGAATAGTAATTAAAAAAATAATGAAAACGAACATAGGAACGGACAAAACAGTACATGGAAACACTCCATTGTAACTCTCGCGAAGACGAACTCTGAAATCGTCGGTGAGCAGAGATTGAAAAGAAGGATTTTTATTTATTTATTTATTTATTTTATTTATTTATTTATTTCGTTTGGTAAAAATTTATATTTATATTTCCAACCGAAGAAGGTACTGTTACGTTTCATGTGTTACATTTTTAAATGGGAAAAGGAGACGACGCAATTAAGCTGTGGAATACAGCACTCATAAGAAAAACTTTCAGTTTTGAATCCTACCAAGTAGGGATTATTTGTTTTTATCAAACTATTGTTATGGGTGACCAACGTCAAGTAAGAAGAGAATTAATGCCATTACAAGATAGAAGGAAAAGAGATTTTTTTTAAATAAAAAATATTTAAAAAAAACACGCCGACGAAGGCGATATTTGGAGAGCGAAAGGAGGGGCTGTGAGAGGATGGTTGGAGGCCCATAAGAAAAAAAACGGTTAAGACGTCTGCCTAGTAAGCATGGAGGTCCGGGTTCCATTCCCGGCCGCACCACAAATTTTAATTCAATGCTTCAGATCTATCAAAAATGTAGTAATAATAATAAATAAAGAAAACAGGCTTTAAGTCAAAGACAATAACGCACGACTTTTTAATTCCTTTGGTTGGTACTACGTGATGCTTATACATGACATCTGCTGCTTCTCCGACTATAAAAATTCACTAATTAATAAGTTCATTGCTAGAAGATTGTGTGCTAAAAGAGTCTGCTTCTTGAACATTCAAATTCATTTCACTAAACGTTAACTGATTATTTTGCGAAATGGTTCATTTGATGATATTATTCACTTGGGTTCACCTCAAATAACCTCATCTTTGTCGCGGTGGAGTAGCCGAGCGGTCTAAGGCGTCTCGCTGCGGAGCGCGCGGTTGCTCGCCGTGGAGGTTCGAGTCCTCTCTGGGGCATGGGTGTGTGTGTGTTGTCCTTAGGTTAGTTTACCTAGGTTTAAGTAGTTTGTAACCTACGGACTGATAACCACGCAGTTTGGTCCGATAGATTTACAAACATTTTTTTGAACCTCATCTTTGGAAGTCAAATAGCCTTAAGACTTTACCGAAATTAAATTAAAAATATTTTGAAAGAAAGATCAGCTTTTTGAAAATGTGTTAACAACTTTGAAGCGAGTAGCTAAAAACTGGTGTCTCATTTTCAACTTGCTTGCATCTTAAGATACCCGGTTCAAAAATATGCAGTTGTTTGCTGGGTTTATGCTAGCTCTACCTGGTACTAAAGCTGCTGCAGGAAGAATGCTCTATCATGAATAGTTTATACCGTGACTTAAAGAATAGATTTACTGTGAAGAAAATACTTAAATTATAAATAATTATCAGAATACTTCAAGTGTTGTTATGACAAACTGTGAAAACAACGGACTCGTGAATGACATACATTCTGCTGCAAAATATAATTGAGAGTAAACTGCGTGAGTAATAATAATTGTCATTCCTGCTTTGCATGTGCCTGCAACAAAACAATAAAATATTTCTTGAATCAGTAACGCAATTTATTCGGATTTTTGTTGAGCGAGAATGTTTGGTTACTTTACGTATTACTATGTAACTCGGCATGTCTTAGTTATTGATATTGCCGTATACTACGCCTTCCACATCTCTGGCAACGGGTTCTAGACAACGCTGGTGACTACTTTGAAGGACAGTAACAGGTTCAAACATGTAACGAATTTTATCGGTTGTGAATAAAGAGTTGCCACTATTTAATTTCCAGATTGCGTATGATCCAAACATCCTGGAATTTGCTGTTCGTATGGCACTAAATGATTCGGCAGGGTAATGGCTATGTGTAAAATGGTTCACGGAAGGCCACAGAACACGACTACATACGTCAAGTCGCACCAGCTGATAACCTCCAGTGAAGATCGACACCTCATCTGAACAGCACTGCAATGCACATATGCGCCCTAATCAGAAGTGGAACAGTAGGACACATGGTAAACTATGAGGCGTGACGGTCCGTAGCCGTTTATTACGGTGTGGGTTTCGTGCTCACCGCCCACTTCTCCGCCTACCCTCGACTGATTGGTCTGCAATGTTGTTCGAAACGAGGTCTATGGGGACAAAACTGGCATGAGATAACGTATCAGTACGAATGAAATTTCCACCTGTTTGTAAATGATTGCCAAATTTTGGTCTGCCGCAGACTGATGAAGAGGCATCACACTCACTACACTCCCATTCAGACATACAGCTCTATCTCAAAGCCTTGCGTTGTTTAGTGCTATTAGGCACAACCACAATTCACAGAAATGATATGGCTACGGGTCGAATGATGTCATTCACGGCGCTCATACTGGCCACAGTGTCCCAGACGCCATTTTCCAGTAAGGCAATGCACTACTACAGATTGTTGCAGGAGCACATGCCTTGTTAGTGTCGCAGGACTTCAGCCTTTTGCCCTGTCCCACCAGATTTGTCACCAATCGAAAATGTTTGGTATATGGTGAACGATGGGATCAGCGGTGTTACCGAATTCCAACCACCACAGACGAACTTTGGAACGAAGTGGACGCTGCGTCGACAGATAGCTAACAATAGGATGCTATTCGCGCATTATACGCATCAGTACTGTCACATATGGAACGACTTACGTCGGATCTGTGCCCACTAGGCAACAGGAATCGTGCTCAACTGTGGTAACAGGAATGCTAATCAATTCTTCAGAACATTCAAATAAACATCTACTGCCAATGTGAAGTTCCTGTCCCTAGTCTTTCAAGGTGATATGTGTTATCTTAACCCTCTAATGCATGTTTTTCTATTTGAAGCTATAAAAACTACCACGATTAATGTACAGTGCGTATATACAGTGCGTAATATTGAAAAAATTCTACTAGCAAAAAAAAAATTCATAGCTGGTCAGCTATATAGTGCTTCCATGATGTACCCTACGTAGTAAATGTCTCTGTTATACCTCTCACTACGGTCGGGGGTTCGAATCCCCCCTCGGGCATGGATATTTGTGCCGTCCTAGTTCGTAAGTAGTTCATAAGTAGTTTGTAAGTTTAGGGACTGATGACCCCGTAGTTAAGTCCCATAAGCTTAACAAACATTTTTTTTTATACCTCTCATCTTTCCAGAAAGTAACTCGTGATGCAACAGTAGTAAGTGATTGACTACTTTCACATGGCAAAGGGGAAGTACTAGTGTAAACAAACGCACATGTTATGAGTGAGTCAATGAAGCTAACTGCCGAAATGATTTAGGAGCACGCTACAATTTATAATTTCTAGGACGACCTACTAGCATATGTAAGACTATGTATACTAGCAGCTACAAATGATTTTGTTGTAAAATGTTGATAAGTTTGAGAGATAATGGAAAAAATAAGGTATCGAGCTGATCAGCTACGCTATGCATTAAAGGTTAATATGAGTCTAATGTCAATACAGAAGAATGGAAAAGCTGGTAGAAGCCGACCTCGAGGAGGATCAGTTTGGGTTCAGGAAAAATGTAGGAACACGGGAGGCAATACCCACTTTACGGCTTATCCTAGAAGACAGATTAAGGAAAGGCAAACCTACATTTCTAACTTTTGTAGATTGAAGAAGGCTTTTGACAATGTTGACTGGAATAAACTCTTTTAAGTTCTGAAGCGAGCAGGAATAAAATATAGGTAGCGTAAGTTTATTTACCACTTGTACAAAAACCAGACAGCAGTTGTTAGAGTTGAAGGGCATGAAAGGGATGCAGTGGTTGGGAAGGGAGTAAGACAAAGTTGTAGCCTTTCTCCAATGTTATTCAATTTGTACATTGAGCAAGCTATAAAGGAAAGCAAGGAGAAATTTGGAGAAGGAATTACAGTTCACGGCGAAGAATTAAAAACATTGCGTTTTGCCGACGACATAGTAATTCTGTCAGAGACAGCAAAGGACCTGGAAAAGCAGTTGAACGGAATGGACAGTGTGTTGAAAGATACATATAAGATGAACATTAACAAGAGTAAAACAAGGGTAATGGAGTGCAGTATAAGAAAATCAGGTGATGCTGAAGGAATTAGATTAGGTAACGAAACAATAAAGGAGGTAGATGAGTTTTGTTACTTGGGCAGTAAAATAACAAATGATAGTCGCAGTACAGAGGATATGAAATGCAGAGTGGCCTTGGGTAGAAAAGCGTTCTTGAAAAAGAGAAATTTATCAACCTAAAATATTGATTTAAGCCTAAGGAAGTCCTTTCTGAAGGCATTTGTGTGGAGTGTTGCCTTGTATGGGAGTGAAACATGGACGATAAACAGTGCGGACAGGAAGAGGATAGAGGCTTTTGAAATGTGGTGCTACCGAAGAATGCTGAATATTAGGTGAGTGGGTCGCATAACTAATGAGGAGGTACTGAACAGAATTGTGGAGGAAAGGAATTTCTGGCATATCTTGACTAAAAGAAGGGATCGATTGGTAGGACACATTCTTAGACATCAAGGAATCGTGAATTTTGCATTGGAGGGAAGTGTGTGGGGTAAAAACCGTAGAGGAAGACCAAGAGATGGATACAGTATGCAGATTCAGACAGATGTAGGTTGCCGTTCTTATGTGGAGTTAAAGAGGCTTGCTCAGGATAGGGTATTGTGGAGAGCTACACCAAACCAGTCTCCGGACTGAAGACCACAACAAATTTCAATATGTAAGCTATGATTCATTATAGTACCACAACTGGGTACTTCATTTCATTGTTAGGGCTAGGTGCAGGATGGTCGTACAGGGAATTTTTAATCACTGTTAGGTATTACAAAAAAAAAAAAAAAAAAAAAAAAAAAAAAAAAAAAAAAAAAAAAAAAAAAAAAAGCAGTGTTTGTAAAGCCAAGCAACCTAACGGCTGAGGCCATCAATACACACACATGCCCGATAATGCAATGATGGAACATCGACAAGGCCGCGCAAACCCTGGCAAGGTGCCTCAGACGGTACGGAGTTTCCAGCGCGGCTTCGAATTACAGCATCTTGCAAAGAGGATCTAAGGCAACGAATCATACACAAGCTCAACTCCATTATACAAAAAATGAAGGATACCTTTAGATTGCATCTGCAGCATAACAAAAATGTGGTGCCTCTTTTCCGATTCAAGAAAAGGTTTCTTGTTAGCTGCTTGCACTCCTGCCGTGTATAGTTTCCAGGTCAAGACAGGCCGTACAGGATTGAAGTGACTGTTGCACAGGGACAGCACATCAATGTTTTATTGGTCAAAGGAGAAGACTGCTAACAGCTTTTATGCGATCTGAAAATCATTGAAATAAGCCCAGAACAATTGCTATAGTTACAATAAGTAAATTGATCCGTCATTTATACCACAAACCCAAGAAAGGTGTATACGTATGTTGACATTAAACTTCTGGATGTCAGTAAAGAATAATGGTATCGAAAACAATCTCAAGTTATTTCAGAAACGTCATTTTAAAAGCATATGGAAAAAATCTGGTTAAATGACGTAAACAGATGAGTTCTAAAAGAAAGTTCAGTTAAATTTGAGCCATTTCCTAAGTTGGTTATTCAGATAATTGCAGACAACGTAAAATTTTAATTTTTCTGCTGAGCTCAGTAGATCTGACTCTCTCGACCTCGGCAGCCACTATTACTTGAAAAATTTTTCGACTCTCCACAAGAACATAACGCTCAGGACGTATCATAAAAATTTATAGGATTTGCAATGAATACCAGTTACAGAAGTTGAAAGACGTCCATCTGTCGTCTTCCATATATTTTTTATAAAAATGTAATTTCTTTGATGTCGCTAGATTAGCATTTTTGTTAAGACTAGAACCCCACTCTTTTCGAGGCATGAGGCATAGCATTTTTCTTTCATGTTTTAAAATATTAGTTTCTGAAATGTTAGTTAATATTGCTAGGATTTTGTTATTTTAATAATTTATTATTGTCCCTGTAAGAATGTGTACTTGTTTACTTTTAAGTGGATGTGCGAGAATCTAATAGCTGTCTGAATGTGGGTAGTGATAGCTTGCTTTGCATGGTTTTCTCTCGCTCAGAGTCAATAGTTAGTCATTACCAACCCCTGCTGCTGATTCGACAAAAGAGGTTTCTACACCCTTTGGTTAGAAGCTAGTCAACGAGCCCTCTCCAGGGCGAGTCTCACGATCTTCTCTCCACACCACCGCTGTTATCATGGATTTCCCAGTTTCCAATAGCTTTCCCGCGCCTCCTGGCCGCTAGGTCTTCACTTTGTGTTGGGATCATGGTGAGGTAAGGTTGGTTCTTCTCTTGTGCCTGCGGAGATGATAGTGATTCGTTGTATAACGTGTTTAACTTAGACTCTTGAACTTAAATTCATTTTTCGGAATATTTTTTTACGATCGTGCGCGGAAATGTGTTCTAGTTTTTCAATCCAGTAATTTCCAACAGTGTATGGGTTACTAGTTACAGTTTGATAACGGCCTGGTATATTGAAAACTTTTGTGATTATGTGGATATGTACGAACTCTGTGTAAATTCTCCCTAGCTTTGTGGGACCCAATTTCTAACCGATGTTATGTTCATTTTTGTACAGTACACGTAAAAATCTTTCTTATTGTTTCTTTCTGTGAGTGATATGTGGGTTCCATGTGGTTGGTTCTTAGAACAAAGCCTTCAGCATCCACTATTGTTCGTTCCATGCCCATCAGGCAAGTACCTATCCATATATCCTTCTGATTTCCACTAACATTTCGCGATCTTCTCTCCCCGTCTATTTTTAATTTTGCTTTTTCTTCTGTGAACTTGTAGTATGCACTCAGTCTTTGTCAGTAATTCTCCCCGAGCCTCCTTCAATCGCTTCCTTATGAAATTCTAAACATTTCTATGGGTTGCATGTCGTAGTTTTTATCTTTATTTTTCCTCTTTGTAATTATTTCACTTTTCTGGTTTTTTTGAGACCGGACTTCATACGTATCTGTAATCGCTCCCTATCGCGAGTAACTGCATTTAATTCGCTTCCTTATGTAATTCTAAACATTTCTAGAGGTTTCATGCCGTAGTTAATTTTCTTTATTTTTCGGAAATTGAATTTATACATTTTTTGTCGGTTTTCGGAAACACGTGGGTCCGAACGCCGACTTCAGGGGTTGCAGCTAGTCACTTGGATTCACGTCACTTCTCATAAAACCAGTGCCTAGATAGTTTACTCTCAGACTGCAACTTAAGAATCCGCCGTGATTTTGTGTAATGAATCCGATTTTTAACCACTTCACCTTCAGTGGAGTGCGATCATGTAATGTAGCCGTGTGTCGCTGTTTACGTGTTTGCTCGCGGTCTAATCTAAATGCAACTTAACATTGCTATACTCACGCACCATCTCAAATAAGGCACGACAGACCAGAGCCATCTTCACAGCTTTATTGTATACTAGCTTATATGCCGGTGCTTCGCAACGGTTGTTAAAGAGGAACCTATGTATCTCATGGTTTCTAGGGTTCCTGACCTAGGTCAGCAAAAACAGAAACCTTGTTGGATCGCTCTGTCAATAAACTCAGTTTTCCTAGCCAAGATGTCAAATCTAAGTAGAAGTCATTGTCGAAAACGCTGAATGTTCATAAAGTTTTTCATGCAAAAATTGAAATTAATTTAAGTCCGTACTCCGGAACGATGTAAATTTAATGTTAGCTTGTGTTCAAAAAGTTAAGCGTGCGGTGTGAAATTGTCTGTTTGGCGTCAACTTCTGAAAAGACATCTATCGTTGAGATGAAAAATAATTATAATAATAACAGGCCATGTATTGGTTCTATGGTGTAGTACTAAACTAAGTGTATGCTGCAGTATTAGTATGTTGCAGTGTTGCACTGGCGACAATGTAGTTATTCTGTATGCAGTGCTCCCTATTATCGAAAACTCGAGGAATCCTGAAAGTTTGGTGATTAAATCAACAGAGCAGTTCATGTCTGTATAAATAAGACGTCATGGTGGTGTCAATGTGCGATAAAGTAAGTCTGGGTAATCGTTTAAGGAATGGCGTCAGCTGATCATCTGTATAGAATTTTCCATTAAATATAGTATTTCTGTGAATTTTGTTGACGTGTTAGCAGCATCGGCCACTCTTTCACCTAATACATGTCCCCACGTCCTGCAGTGATTACTTCGTAAAGCACGAAATTGATATCGATCTTCTGTAATAGAACTATATATTCAGAACACACAATTTTCTCTGCAAAGGAAGACGTCTGTATCTATCTTAATGTAGTCCGCACCAAAAGTAAGTATTTTCAAATTTTAATCTCAATTGTACGGAACAATTATGAAAGCAGAGAGGTTTCTGATGAGTTTGTTGCTTGCGTGTTTATATTATCTCTAGTGGCAGGCGCAGAGCAGAAATATCTCTGGAGTGAGCATTCAAATGCGCAGAACAGTTTTCGTGTCCTGAACATTCAGGTGGAAATGTCACGTAATATTGGGAAAAATATATTAATCGCTGACTTTATCTTGGTCCTTTTTTGTTCGGTTAAGACAGATGACTGTGTGTAAATGGCTCCTTTAGCAACGCTTCCTCAACTTCCTTGTTGCTTGTGTGGCACATTTATTAAGATATTATTTCCTGTTACGCGGATGCTCTGCGAAATGGGGGGGGGGGGGGGGGCGGCTTCTTTGCAGCCATTGCAGTAAAAACCAATAGTAAGAGCAAATAAATTTGTGGAAAGAGTGCATTTGTCTCAATATCACGATATCACGTGGTAATTCCAACTAAATGTTGAGAAGATGAACAGAACGCAATGCTCATTCCATAGATATTTCTTCCATGCACAATTTAGTAGTTATACCTGTCGAAAGATACACTTCTTTTGTCTCCATGACATTGCAAAGCATATGGGATACAGTTAGGAATTAAAAAAATTGTACCCTACCCGGGTTAAATTTTACTTGCAGTGGCAGCGATTTAGTTAGCTATCGTTGGCAACTAACTATTCGCTTTAGGAGGATGATTAATTTACTGGCCAGGACAGCATAAATTATTTATTTCATCGGGAAAGTAAAGAATTATTCCCCTCATTCTACGTGACTGACTTTTCGAAAAGCTGTCAACGGCTCTTGCCAACATCAGCACACACCGCCGCCGCCATAAGTAAAATTGTACCCCTTCTTGTATTACACTACAGATAATGAAAAACGCAGCAACGCGTAATTAGTTCTTTGGTGTACTTTGGTGTACTGTGTAATTAACGTCGCCTCACGTTGTACTTTCCCGTACTATGGCGTTTTCGAGGCATTCCTAAAGAGAACGCACTCTAAATGTAATGAGGATACACCGAAATCAAAAGGGGGACTACATAAATTCGATTTTTCTTGCAAGAAATTGTTATGTAAATTACAGTATCGATAGCCGCGAAGGAATGTCATTCTGTTTTTAATTCAAAAGTTCCCTGTCAAAAGAAGCTAAGATACGACGTTAAGCTGTGAATATACAAAGTTTAATCAGCAACTCGCTGTCCATTGTTAGTTTGTATTTGCAGAGATAAGATTGCAGCTCTTAATTCATAATACTTCTGTCACTGAGGGAATACGCAATACACGATCTGGTATTGTTTCTTTGCAGCACTAAAAAACTAACAACATATTTAGCGGTTAGTTGTTGTTCTATGGCATAATCATCGAAAAGAAATAAAAGATTTAAAAAATTGAAAAATTCAGCAGCGCCAACTATTAGTTCTTAGGTGCACTACGTAACTAACAAAACCTCTGTCCTGTTCTGTACTATCCAGTTTTCTAGGCATTACGAAACAGAATGTACTCAAGATGTAATAAGTACGCACCGAAATCAGAAAGGAAACTACAGAAATTTGTGTTTCCTCGCAAAGAATTCTTAGTAAATGGAAACATCGATAGACGCAAAGGAAAGTCGTTATGTTTTCAATGAAAATGATACCCCAGGAAAGAAGCACTTTTTTCTTTCCATGGCATTGCAAGACATGCGGGATAGAGCTAGTAAAAAAAATGATTTTTTTGAGTCATACCCGGGTTAAATTTTACTTGCAGTGGCAGCGGTTTAGTATGTTAATGTTGGTAACTAAATATTCGCTATACGGGGATCATTAATTTACTGATCGGAACAACATTATTTATTTATTTCATCATCAACACAAAGAATTATTCCCCTCATTGTTCGTGACTGATTTTTCAAAAAGAGTTAGCCTTGGTAACTAAATATTCGCTTTAGGGGGATCATTAATTTACTGATCGGAACAACGTTATTTATTTAGTTCATCATCAAGACAAAGAATTATTCCCCTCATTGTACGTGACTGATTTTTCAAAAAGGATTCAATGGCCGTTGCCAACATCAATACACAACACCGCTGCCGTAAGGAAAATCGTAGCCCTTGTGTGAGTGTATGACACCTAAGTTACGTGAATAAAAAACGCAACATCGCCATCTATTAGTTATCTGGTATACTATGTTAAGAACAGCGCCTCTATCGGATCTTTGATATAATACGCTGCAATTCAAGCATAGCGTACATCAGAAACTACAAATTACGATCTCTCTTCTTCCCCTGATCCCATTTTAATGAAATAAAGCTTATATGTTGCCGCAAGGTACTCTCAGTTGACCTACGAAACACCGCGAAAGTTCGTATAGTATTCTTGTTGATTTGCTGATCTACATCATACGTATAGGCATAGTATACACATAAAACTTCAAATTATGATATCTTTCCTTCCTCTGATCCGATTTTGATGAAATTTAGCCTATGTTACTCGCCAAACTATTCCAAATTTACCTGTGGAAACCCATGAAAGTTCATGTAGTACTTTTGGAGATTACCTTAAACACATAGACATACACGAAGGCTTTTAAACAAATGGTTAAATTGTAATATTTTCATGTTCTCTGATCCGATTTTAATTATTGAACCCTTATATAACTACACGATATGCTCAAGTTACGTGTGAAAATCCCATGAAAATTCGTCAAGTAGTTTTGGAGGTAAACGTGTTCAAAGAGACAGACAGACATGACGGATGTAGATAAATAATTTCAAAGTACGATATTCTTTTTTCCCGTGATCCGATTTTTATGAAACGAAGTTTATATGTTACCCCGAGCTACGCTCAAGTTACCTGTGAAAACCCCATGCAAATTCGTTAAGTAGTTTTGGAGATAAGAGCTTTTTAATAGTTGAAAAAATAGACATGACGGTCACTGAAAACACTTAAAATTACGATATCTTTCTTTTTCCGCTATCCGATTTTGATAAAATCATGCCTATATGTCGACCTAAACTTTTTTCATGTTTCCTGTGAAAACCGCATAAAGATTCGTCCAGTAGTTTTGAAGATTGAAGGGAACAGCGACAGGCCTACATTTACAGATTTATTATTATTATAGATTGTGTTGTGTGGTACCTCCGGGCTTGCTGAATTTCGCCTATGATAGCGGCGCCTGTTTCTGCCTCGTTTCAGCACGCTGATTTTGGTGAGTTTCGCTGTTGCATTGCGTATGTGTGTGCGAGTGAGTGGTGTTTGTAATTCCTCCCCCCAGTAGCGTTAAGTTCTGTGTAATTTATGAAATTCGATGCTGGGCACCGACAGTATTAGAACATGTATATGGGATGATTTCATTGTATTAACAAAATCGGTTCCCCATTTTGCTTGCGTTCGACCTGAATAAACAAGTTATGTTCAGTATAATTTTGATTTGCCTATCAATTGTAGTTTTCGAGCACCTTCCCCCTTTTATTTCATATTGTTTTTCACCAGTGCTGAGAACAATCTCATATGCAATTTTCGATGTTTAAGTTCCGTTGCGCCATAAATATTTTTCTTTAGCCACCTTTATGAAATAACTTTAATTGTGGTGTTTGTTTATTAATGCCTGTGTGTAATTTCGTGTGAGCTGCTATGCATATTGGCCACTGTATCGTTAACTTCCTGTTATTAGAGTAATTTGAACCAAGTCATTTCTCAATGTGGGCCAGGGAATAAGGTTTTGCAGCAGGGAGTAGACGGTAATTCAACGGACTTTTTTGCTAGTTTTACTCCTAAAATAAAACCTTTTATGTAACAAACTCTTATCTGGATACCTACCTCCTACCAGAATTAAGCTTTTATTTCGTACAGTGGCCCACTTTTAAAGTGACCTTCCCATTAAAATTACCTACTGTTCGTATCAAAAGATCATGGATATTTGGGGTTACCTCAGGAACCAACCATGAACAGATAGTGCTTTCATAAGTCGTCTAAAGCCCATCCTAGTCCATACCTAATGGACAAGAACCAACTGATTTTTCTTATTTGTGTAGGCTGGAGGAGTTCCGTAATCTTTCAATTTTGGACCTATACTGTAGAATGACCATAGTACCCACACACTTCTCATAGGTATATAAATGATCGCTAAGCCAAGTAGTCAAAATCACTTTAACATTTATCCTTGTGATTAGTAGAAACCAAGACACGGTCCCCAGAAGAATCGTATCTTTGCATACGGTATTTTCGAACGTATTCTTAGGGTACACTGTTAAGCCCAGATCGATATCTCGAGAACGACGTTAAATATCGTTCTTCTCCTAATCTTCACATATGCAATTCTATATTGTGTAATCGTTGCGTGTGTTTCTTCGCAATTCTTCTCCTTCGAAACCGATTGCCCGAGTTTGATTTTCTTTTCTTTTTTGTAATTATAGGTTCACTAGGTCGGTTGTTCATTGGATCCAAAATCTAGCACTGTTTTCAAGTTCAAAATTTGGCTTTTTAAATATCCAATATTTTTTTTTTCGTGGGGGGTGGGGGGGGTGGGGGGGGGAGGAATTTCTCACATATAAAACGTGTAATCTCAAACTTTTTGCCTACTCACAAATTTCAGTACAGACTTACGTATCAATGTATGTGCAAGTTTATTGTGAAGTAGCTTCGAATTCATTCGATATTTCGAATTAATGAACGCTGACATTTGTCCGTATTGTAATTACATGAATGCTATGGATTAATTCTACATTGTACAGGACACGTGTTTTATACGAGCTAGCAGTTTGGGGCACTTGAGATTAGCGAACGTCATTTACTTGTTTTTACTTAATAACTAAGAGTTTAGAAGAGACTGGTTTTGTGTTATTATCCAATACGATAAACTTTCTCATTCACGTTAATAATGTCTCATTCACTCTGTCTCTCTGTCTCTCTCTCTCTCTCTCTCTCTCTCTCTCTCTCTCTCTCTCTCTCTCTCTCTCTCTCTCTCTCTCCCCCTTCGGCCATGTTCTCGCACACGCAGGGTCGACTTTGTTAATTAGGATTTGACGTGTTATAATACTAGTCGTTATCTTACAAGCTGTGATTTTTTAACTTCTGCATTTTTATTTTTAGACTAAGTGCCCGTATTATTTAATCTCCATTTTTAAATAAGATGACCAACGTGTAAAAATAATTCGATCAGATGATGGTCGTGGCATAGCCCACGGAAATCACGTTTGCAGATTATTTTTGTTTACTCACGCTTATTTAAGTTGCCAAATGAGAACATGCTTCTCTGAATAGCTTCTGCGTCCAATCCTGTGCACCACACTCCTCCACATACATATAACAATAGCACGTTTGGAACACAAGTATTAAGGAAGTGAAGCATAAAGCATTAATTCGCCAAACCTCTCACGGGACAGGTAAAAGAAAGTAGGTTAAACCAAACATCTCACTGTAGCGCTGATAATGACTAATCCGCTAGTCGACATTCGGAGGTGTCTTCGACAGGAACCTCTTAGCCGCGCGGGAGTAGCCGAGCGCTCTGGAACACCACGTTGCGGATCGCGCGGCCTCCCGCGTTGGAGTTTCGAATCCTCCCTCGGGCTTGGATGTTTGTGTTGTCTTTAGTATAAGTTTGTAAGTTTAGGGACTGCTGACACAGCAGTTAAGTCCCATAAGCTTAACAAACATTTGAACATTTTGAAGTAACCTGTTTATTGATGTAATACATAATTGTATTATAAGTAATGTTGTGTGAAAATGTGAAAAGGAAATTGTTTGAATTATAGTTAGCTTACAAACATGTTTATTTGCCGGCATTCACTAGAAATATTTTGTTATCCTGTTTGTTGTCTGTGGTAAGACATCAGCTTGCCTGGATCTTCTACTTTAAAATAAAATTTGAAAATGTTATCCACATTTCATACAATGAATTACATAAGGCAAAATTTACCAAGTTTTCGGCCAAGGAAATGTGGTTCTATTTCATCAAATTGTTTAAAATTTGGTGTAACATTTTACTTAATTTGATTCTGTACAGTAGTAAAACAGTGCCTCAAAGAGCAAATACATCACACTGTAAGACACTCAAAATGAAAAATAGAATTTCTACAGAACCTTCTTACGCATGTAAGAATGCTATGAATAAATATTTGAGGTCCCCTGTGTCTAAAGCTAAAAACAGATATTTGTGCTTTTTAAGTACGGTAACTTCTACCCAGGGTATGAGTAACAGAAAAATATATTGAAAAGTTTTATATCATTCCTTGAGATCATGTTAAGAGCCTATGGTACAAATTTCAACAATTTGCAGTTGAACTTAATCAGAAACACCCAAAATTGGAAGTTTTGGCACTCCAAAATCTTGGTTTTCCGTTGTTTTCTCGAGAACTGCCCTTGTTTTCGTGATAAATAAACAGGAGATTTCAGCTTGTAAACACAGAGTTTTCCTACTCGGCTTATTCGTATGTTAGTATCGTGCACTGTCGTACACGACACAAGAACATGGGCGAAAATATCCACAGTCTCAACTTTTGTTGACTTAAGTGAGTAAGATAAGTAACTAGGGAATAAAATGGTGTCGAATTCAATACATTAAAGTGACAAGACTCTGGACTCGCACTCGGGAGGACAGCGGTTCAAACAGACCTCGCCATTCTGATTTGGGTTGACCGTGATTTCCTTAAATCACTCCACGCAAATACGGGGATGGGTCATTTCAAAGAGCCCGGCCGACTTTCTTTCCCATTCCTGACAAAATCTATCGCGGCATGTCCTCTGTCTCGAATGAGCACAATGTCGACGGGACGTTAAACCATAAACTTCCTCCAATGCATTAGCAGTATAGAGTCTGTTTAACCCATTGTTTTAACGGAGACAGCCTTCTACAAGACGCCAAAATGGCAGACAGGATTCAACCGTGGGCTTCAACTGCCGTAAGTGCACGGCATAGATAACGTCACGTCCACCTCTGATCTGTATACAAATGAATGATAACTTTGCTTCCTCTGAATAGAACTACAGAACTGCAGCGTGTCAGCACATTTTATGTTTTGAATATTGTTGTGCATTCCGGCCATCTTGTTATTTGCAAATAAATTGCCATCAGTTTGTACCTGATAAACAACTGCTTGCGCACTTGTTGTTCAGAATTTTTTGTCAGTATGCGATGTAATAACTGGTATGGCAGCGGCGTGTTTTTATTCGTATCCTAGCAATATTTCGTAGCAGTCAAGTTATAATTTGGCAAGAAACGAAATATGAACATCTATGGCTGGCACGCTCAGTCAGCTGAAGTTCAACATACAGGTAGGAGATCAGTGGCTACCATTGATCTCTGCACTATCTTGATGTTGAACTGCAGATTTCTGAGCATGCCAACTACAGAGTAGAAATATCTCTGGAGTCAGCATAGCATTCTGCACATGTTGTCAACATTAAGCTGGAATTGTCATGCGATCTAGGGACGACGCTGTTCGTTAATTCACACTAAGCATCACGTCACGTCGTGTTGCAATTTCTCTGTAGCAAAACTTTTACCGCGTCGTTGTGTGGTAACATCGAAAGTTAATATATATTTGCCGCGCTCTGTACTGTGACAGTAGTTGATTTGGAGCTTATAATATTTCTTAATCATCAGTTTATGACTGTGGTTTGCCGGCCGCGGTGGCCGAGGGGATTGAGGCGCTCCAGTCACGGTCAGCACGGCCACTACGGTCGGGGGTTCGAATCCCCCCTCGGGCATGGATATTTGTGCCGTCCTAGTTCGTAAGTAGTTCATCAGTAGTTTGTAAGTTTAGGGACTGATGACCCTGTAGTTAAGTCCCATAAGCTGTACACACATTTGAACATTTTTTTGAACATGACTGTGGTTTGTTTTCGTGATAATTTGCAAATGTACTGTTACGAACTGATTTTCTTTTCCCATTGAGTGTTGTTCCAGGAGCTATGTCACACATCTCAAAATGAAAACTTATTGACGTGTACAAAGTTGATTTTACTCTGTGTAAGAGCATTAATTAATGAAACATAATTTCATCGAATATCTTAAGTGAAACGCTCAGTATAATGAAAGAGAAAAATACAGTTGTTTATGACATTTGTCAGAAAATGAAAGTTCATAATGGAGAAGATGAACAAGCGCTGTTTATTTCCTTACAAGTTAATATTGGTTTATATGTTTGTATTTTGGTCAATAATTTCACTAAAAAATTCATGTCAATAACGTGAAATGTGTTTTTCTTCTCAGCAATTTGTAACTCACAATTGATCAAGAACATGAAGTTCAAGACATTTACTTTGGTCATTAATGAATTTCATAGTTGTTACTTCACAAATCTGACACTGTACTTCAATGTTTGTGTTACGGATGATAGTTCCATTGCCATTGGCCTGAGCAAGATGACGTGACGTAACGTACAACTTGACGTGATGGTACCATGATATGGCGTTACGGTTAGTGATAATTACCCTTTTGCTTTCCGCAAAGTTTATGTTGCCATAGATCCATTAGTTTATTCAGAATACCGGTGGTAAATTACTTTTATTGTTATGTGCGCTAACAGAAATATTTTTGTAGCACGTTTATCTAGCTGTTTGATTTTCTCTTACTTAATTCTTCTTCTGTTAATTATTGAGAGACTGTACATATAATGTACAAAGCATATATATAGTCTATGAGTCTTATCAATAAAAAATTGCAATTCCCAAAAGTAAGAAACGACTTTCATATTTAAGGTTGAAAACAAACTGTTTCTGTTCTACTTATTTTTTGTTTATTTACTAACTAGTTTACGGCTTATTAGGCCATCATCTATGAGAACCTAAGCAATAGCGTCTTTGTCGACGCCCGTCAACAGTTTACCTGATGGCCTAATAAGCAGAAAACTAGTTAGTAAATAAACAAAAAATTAGTAGAACAGAAACAGTTTGTTTTCAACCTTTAATTTGGAAGCATTCTAACAAGAAGTGACGGAAGAATCCATTTATAACGATTTTCATCATTGTCCATATCCGTATTTTAGAAACACTTTCTAAGACACTGGCTTACTTTCTATCAAATGATTCTGCAATACATAGATTTGTGTCGTGTTGCATAATCTGAGGTTCAAACGTAACAACTTGTTCGACAATTGCTGAAGACAAAGAACGTGAATATAAACTTTGTTGCAAGAGTTTGATGTACATCGCAGCCTATGCTCACGACAAATTCGAACACACGTTACTAAATGTCTAACTGTAGTTCATTCTTTTCTTTATTTATTTATTTATTTATTTATTTATTTTCATTGCTGCTATTCACAGGTAAAGTTTTGATCTAAATGATTTCCTCGCAGCACTATTTTCATTTGCATATCTGCAGCTTTAAAATACATAATAAGTTCTGTATCAATAACGATAGGAATCTGAGAAGTATGGAATTTCTGTAAAAAGATAACAAAATTTTGATTATTGACTCAGTATGCATTTGTCATACCTTTCAAATCGCTTAATGACCTGAATTATACACGGTCAAATTACAAGTTTTCACACTTTACAGACGAGAACATTTCACTTCCGGTACACTGTGACTATTCACCTGGACAGAAATACAGTTAAATTTTACTTACGGCCTCGGTCACACAGTGTGGTAATGTTAGCAACAAAATGTTCAGTTTACGAGGGTAATTAATTTTCTGACCGGACATAAGTGGACACAAGAAACTGTCAACCATGTAGCAGGTACATCATATATTTCACGGTCAACACGAAAAATTAACCCTCTCATTCTATGTGACTGAGTTTCAAAATAGCATTAAAAGGTTGTTGCCAAAATCAGCACACTGCGACGGTGAAGTTGTAAGTAAAATTTTACCCAGATTTACAGTTGTAGTATACATTCGCCAGTAATTTCCACTTGATATGTGCGAGTCACCTTGGAATAGCATCTTCGGTGATTCGTCGTAAAATTCGCATAAATTAGAGAAATCGCTATTCGTAAAGATTAGAAAGGGTACGTTGTGAATTCTTAAAGTGCTGTTTTTAACCGTGAGAAATCAACTAAATGTTGCAGGTACCTAAAAGTAGCATTCACAGAAATCACTATTATCGGACAGTCACTGTTTTAATCATCTCATCCCCATTACAGATAAACGTCACGTCACCATAATGGCAATATATGTTGGCAACTCAAAATCTATTCTGCGCATCTCAATGCTCACTCCAGAGATATTTCTACTCTACGGTGCCAGCCAAAGATGATCGTATACTATTTCTTGAGTAATTACAACATGGCTGCTATGAAGTATTGCAAGAAAACAGAAAGGAAATATGTTTCGATTCCGTGCTCGCGTGAGTCTGTTACTTTGTATATTAACATAAATTTCAAATCCAGATGTAATCCATCAATTATTTGTCACATACTAACTGATAGAAATTCGTTTGACTAATTACAACATGGTGGATAATGCAAATTCGTGTGCTAAATATATGAATGTGCAGGCATGCTACAGTTCTGTGCTCAGGCACCAAAGTTCTATATCTATGTTATATAGAGATCACTGGTGGCTCCGGTTTATATTCCATGCTCAGAGACCAAAGATGCAGCCTACATGTAGCTTGTTTACAGATAACAGATATCGACCAAAGAGGTGACGTCAACTGGCGTCTTGTAATAAGGATAATCTTTACACGACTTATTGCGCTTTCGTAAGAAGTTCTACGAGGAATAAATGGCATCTGTCTATTTTTCTCTCCCGCTTGAAGTGATATCCATATTGCGCGTTCCTGCATGTAAGTAATTTCTTCTATACTGCTATACAAATTAGTAGGTGCTGGTTAATATCTTATTAAGAATTTATGTCGCTAGTATGTGGCATGTGCGATGATGGAAAGTAAGGTGCAGTATATGTAGTTGAGTTAAATTTTACCTACGGCTTCGGCTGCATAGTGTGGTAATATTGGTAATAAAATTTCCCTTTATGGGTGTAATAATTTATAAGCCAGACACGAGTAGATACAAGAACCTGTCAAGCATAGAACAGCAACAGCATTAATTGTTTATTTTACGGGCAACGCCGAATTTTGTATTCTCTCATTGTATATGATTAATTTTTAAAGATCATTCCATTGTCGTACACCAACATTATCACACAACACTGCCATGGGCGTACGTAAAATATTATAAGAAGAAAGTTGACTCTCTGTATCCAATGAGATAACGATGAAATGGTTTCGCTTTGCGTGAAAGAAACTCAGTAGTCATTCTGAGGTGTAATAAGTGAACGTTTAATATTTTCGGTTAGACTGTAAAAACGGTATCAAATTTAAAGCTACGTCGTTCACAGAGCAAAATCGTTTTAAAGTGTAAGAAATTTTGTTGGGTTAATCCTAGTTTAAGTGACAGTACATTCTCGTTGATGGTGAGATGTTGGTAGCATCGCGATGACTAATAGGAAATGAAGGCAACCAATCAAGTGATTCGAAATCTTCCTTTTACGGGGCCAATTAGGCCTACTTTTATGACTGGTATGGGTACATACAAGACCCTGTCAACCATAGAGCTGGTATAGGATATTTATTTCATGATCTATACGAAACAGTGATCAAGTGATTCTAAATCTTCATTTTACGATGTCAGTTACTTAATTAATATTTTCATATGAGGTATAGCCACGTATACCCTATTAATAAATAAAAACTGATAATATAACTATTATTATGGATTCTGAACCTTTATTTTTGTGTCCTCAGTTGGGTACTTATAGCGCCATATTCCTTTCCTATAGTCGCTCGCGGCAAAGTTGCCAACGTACGCGTCATGCTAATGACACGGGCAACAGACTGCAGTTTTACCTCAATGAGTACATCGATGTGAGAGTTTACTTTTACTTTTTTATTTACCTATGCATAGCTTTGACTGAAAAATATTTTAAATGTTAAGATAACATTATTATTGACAAATGAGTAAGAATCGTATCTATTATTTTAACTTTTAAGTTTTAACTGTTGATGTTTCTTACGTGAATATACCGTCAAGATACCTAAAGCTTATTCCAAATTTCATTACATTGTATATGATCACAAGCATTCAACAATGTTTTACGAAACATGTCACTATTTACGAATATGTTGTTTTACCACAGCATCAGTTACGTCAATGACACTAATAGAAATGACATTTGAAATAAACATTGAAATAATGTGAACGAATGTGTCACGATTCTGCTATAAAAAAATAATCATGTCAACAAAGATTTACAGTAGTACTCGCCCAAACATTGACTTATTTGCTACAAATATGTCACGAATTTCTATTAAATATTTGCATGGACAACGCAAAGTTGTTAACAGTTGAGAGACGCTTTGTCATTGGCTCTGTCAACGACACTTCCGATTGGGTGCCTTCGGTTACTATCATTCACCGTACCGCTACCAACAATTATTGCACCTCAGCGAGCTAGTGAAACCTAAACTAGTATTAACCTTGTACCATTAAAAAACCTTAATATATAACCGTACAGAGCATGTTTTCTCTGATCTGTGATTTACGAACAACTCTTATAACTCACCAGATCCTTTTGCAATTAATAGAAGTGCGCTTAGAGGGTAGGCAGTTTTTACGTTACGTTAAGAGGTTGGTAACTCATTGATGATTGATGGGTAGTGAAGAGAACTACTCATTACGAATCAGGTACAGACAGCCAATGAGAACGTCACTCCCTTGCTGACAGCAGCTGTTTCGGAATAATGTCTATGTTGACCTTTTTGTGTCCCAACTTCGTCGCCGCTTTTGTGTCCCAGCCTCGTCGTAGGTGTCGGTGGCCGAGGGGAATAAGACCGACACAGGAATAAAGATAGCCCGCTGGTGCAGGTACGGAGGGGAGCAGCCAGAAACTATAAACACTAGAGTAAATTAGAAAGAGATATATATTGCACAGAATGTAACAATAGTTAACTTTTACATAGTACTGCAGAATGTTGATACATAGTTGTTAGAGGCCTGCCTAGTGCCTGTACAATAGCAAAGTCTTCACTGGTGCCTATCTGATTACGAAGGTCCTAACTGGTTGCTAACTCAGTCCCAAGTGACCGGTGTCTTTCCGTGGTGGCCACGAGCGGGGTTGCAGCAGAGGGCGCTCGTGGCTGTCGTCGTGAGAACGCCGCGCCGTGCGTGCATGGCGGCGCGCGGCGAAAGTAGGTGGCGCGCACTTTGTACTTGTGCGACACCACAGACCTGACGTATATACATCTGGTATGACTGCATCAAAACATCATCATCATCATCATCATCATTAGAGACCGATTATGCCTTTCATCGTTCTGTCAGGAGCATAGTACCTCTAATAAAATTCCTCCGTGATCCCCTATTCAATACTAACATTGATGCCTCGTCTGATGTTATGCCTTTTACTTCAAAATCATTCTGCACCGAATCTAAGTACATTCTTATTGGTCTACCTCGACTCCTATTACCCTCCGCTGCCGAGCTCATGAGTCTCTTAGGTAACTTTGCTTCTCCCATGCGTGTAACATGACCCCACCATCTCGGTCTGTTCGCTCTAACTGCTTCATCTATGGTGTTCATTCCCAGTTTTTCTTTGATTTCCTCATTATGGACACCCTCCTGCCATTGTTCCCATCTATTAGTACCTGCCATCATTCTTGCTACTTTCATGTCTGTAACCTCTACCTTATGAATAAGGTAACCTGTATCCACCCAACTTTCACTCCCATACAACAAAGTTGGTCAGTAGATAGAGCGGTGCACTGCTAACTTTGTCTTGGTACTTACTTCCTTCTTGCAGAAGAGCGTAGATCTTAGCTGAGCACTCACTGCATTAGCTTTGCAACACTTCGATTCCAGTTCTTTCACTATGTTGCCATCCTGTGAGAAAATACATCCCAGGTTCTTGAAACTGTCTACCTGTTCTATCTTTGTTCTTCCTATTTGGCACTCAGTAAGTTTAAATCTCTTTCCCACAGACATTACCTTCGTTTTGGAGATGCTGATCTTCATATCACAATCCTTCCACCTCTGATCAAGCTCTGAAATATTAGTTTGCAACTTTTCAATCGAATTGCCCATTACAACTAAGTCATCCACATATGCGAGACTGCTTATTTTGTTTTCACCTATTTTAATTCCGCCCTGCCAGTCTACTGTTTTCAACATATGATCCATGAATAGTATGAACAACAGTGGTGACAGGTTACAGCTTTGTCTTACTCCTGAAACTACCCTGAACTATGAGCTTAATTTACCATCTACTCTAACTGCTGCCTGACAGTCTACGTAAAGCCCTTTAATCGCCTGCATAAGTTTGCCTCCTATACCATAATCGTGTAGAACTGACAATATCTTCTTCCTAGGAACACGGTCATAAGCCTTTTCTAGATCAATGACACATAGATATAATTCCCTGTTCCACACATAGCACTTTTCCGTTACCTACCGTAAGCTAAACCTCTTGTCCTGACAGCCTCTAAGAGGCTTAAACCCACACTGATTTTCATATAACTTGTCCTCAATTAATCAAATAATCAAAACATTTAATGAATTTTTTTTCATATATTATTTGGCTGTTTGGCCTTTACGCTGTCTATTGTCATATTTTGACGTTAAAAACTTCAAAATATTTTTTTTTTGTATAATACGACATTTCATAGTGTAGATGTTTTATATTTATATAATTCTATGATTAAAATATAAAACATAAATGGCGTCAACTATCATGAAACTAAGTAAAATTAAAACGATTAAAAACTATTAATGCCGAAACATTACATCACGCTGCATTAATACCCGACACCAGGAAGAGACGCCAGTTGTTTTATGTACGTCAGGACAATATCGACCTACTTGGAACTTGTCTTACAATTAGAATGACGTTCTTCACTTATTTCGCATATAAACAACTTTACATAGTAGCAGTGCTTTCGTTCTTGCATTGGGTGTCTGCTTAACCCTACACTCGAAGATCGTAACCAAGAAGGTTAGAATAAAGGGAGATTGCATTATGTACGCCGAGCACGTACATCATTTGAAGTCTGCCCGCCATCTTGGTCAGTTTTGGAATGCTATTTCTCAGTGAAAACTATGCGTTAATTCGACCCTCTTACTTTTAATGCATTGAACTGACAGTCACTTCAAAGTATGTACTTTCAAACAATAAATAGTAATAAATACTCATCATAATATATTTGAAAACTTAATGTTTAATGGCTAATTTGCACTCTTATAATACGTTGTACATCACGGCAAAAGCGTCGGACATTTGATTCCTGTTTTAAGTGACATAAAACATTAGCACTAGAATACGAAACTTCTCCAAAACTTAGCAATATGCCGGAGGCTGGCTTCAGTTTTTCAGCGTAAGGGTGTCTCCTGTATTCTAACATCTTTGAACGTAACATATTCGCAGAGAACAGTGAAGTGTTTTACAAAGCGAAATAAATGACAGTCACATAATGTTATATTGGAAATAAAAGATAGAGAAACAACATAGTACTCATTGGCTGTCTGCAACTGACAGATGATTGATCGTCCTCACCTTCGACCATAGATACTAACAGACCGGACAAACAGTAGAGTAACTGTGCACATGGCGAGGTTCAAACATATGACCACGTGACTGTTGGCAAACATTATCCAGATATAATAAACGACTCACCAGTTTTCAAGAAATGCCACCATTTTAAAGTAATAATACTTTCATTTGAAATTTAATGTCACTTTCTATCACAAAAAGTTCTGTATAATCCGAGGCAAAGCTGTATACACTACCACGTGACTGTTGGCAAAACAATGTTTTAGTTGCAGAGATGTTTGTGCCATGAAAAAGATGCCATGCCCAGTCTAGCAGTATCTATGGTCGAAGGTACTCACTTATCGTGATTCATCGTGCCATTACCAACATCAAAAAATCACGCAAAAATGGCCAACACCGTAACTGCTTTGAAACCTTCACAATTCACTAACAATTATAATAAACATAGATTTAAATTAATTAATATAAAAACAAAAAAGCTTCGTTACAGCCAGACTTAAGAATGATGCCACACTACAAATCTTCCAAAACTCTGCTAGTTATAAGAACGGAAGACAGTCTTAATTTCTGATATACAGTCGTCATCTACATCTATTCCTTTCCTATTGCACTCCCAAATAGAACTAGGAAAAAAAGAACGCCTATATGCCTCCGTACGAGCCCTAATTTCTCTTAACTTTTCTTTGTGGTCATTACTGGAAATGTAAGTAAGCCGTAGGAAGATCGTTCTACAGTCAGCTTCAAATTCCGGCCCTCTAAATTCCGTCAGCAGAAATTCATGAAAAGAACATCGTCTTTCTTCCGGCGATCCCCAATTGAGTTCCCGGAGCATTTCCGTGACACTCGCGCATTTTGTTGAACCTACCAGTAACAAACCTACCTTCTCGCCTCTGAACTGCTTTTATGTCTTCCTTTAAACTGATCTGCTGCGGGTCCCAAACAATTGAGCAATACTCAAGACGTGGTCGTCCAAGCGTTTTATACACAGTCTCCTTTACAGATGAAGTACATCTTCCGAAAATAAACCGAAGTCGGCTGTCCGCCTTACTCAAAACTGTCCTTACATGTTCGTTCCACTTCATATCTCTCTGCAGCATTACGCCTAGATATTTGAAGGACACGACTGCATTAAGAAGCTCACTACTAATGCTGTATTCGAACATTGTGGGATTGGTTTTCCTACTCGTGCTCATCCCTTACATTTTTCTACATTATGAGTTAGCTACCATTCTTCGCACCAACTAGTAATTTTGTCTAAGTTATTTGAAGACTTTGGTTCGAAGAGGCCTTTCTGTCAAGTTATAAAAGCACGGCGTGGGCTGTTTACCTCGTCTCCCGGCTCCGTCTCCGTCCCTCGCCAAGCGTATGTATGAAATGTTTTCGGGAGTTGGTTGACACCCTCCTCCTAACACCATTGCGAGGATGCCTGCACTTGTCGTGGAGTAACAAATAAATAAGTTAAGTGACTGGTACAGTCCTGCTCCGCAAATTAGTGTGTGTGTATTTCTCAGGATCGGTGGTAGTTCCCTAGGGGCCGTCGTTGCCTGTGTCTACGTCGTTAGTTGTTTTTATGTGTTATGACTCACTTCTAGTTCGGTTCAGTTGAATTATTTTTCCTATTTGCTCAGAGTAGAAAGTACTTTATATTCATTAACTTGGTTAACGTAACTGGGGAATTTATCTGGTTTGTGCCCCTCTGCTAGCTCGCATCTGCACGGGCAGTAGTTGTATAGCTTCGGGTTTTTTTTTTTTTTTTTTTTTTTTTTTTTTTTTTTTTTTTTTTTTTTTTTCTACCTTGCAGAAATTTTTCCTTCCGTGAGGCATCGCCACCCCGCAGTTGTGATTTGGCGTTCAATCCGTTTGTGTAAGCCCCATCGTGTCAGAGCTGTAGTTCTTGTTGACCGTTGAGCACCTTATTCCTCTCCTTTCTGTTTTGAGTCAGCTCATCTGTTTTACCTGAGTGGGTGTATTAAATTAACGAATAGCCAGCTCCCCACCTCAGTGTGATTTTTCTATAACTAAGCTGAACTGCTATCATTTAAATAGCTGGGCTCATTTGTAAATTTTATTGTCTGCTATTTAATTGGCCTTCTGCTTATTTTCAACATTGGATGGGGTTTCCTGGTACCAGCCTTTACTATTGAGGTAAGACTCAGACTCTACTTAAAATTTCGAGCTCGTCTTTAGTGTGTTTTGTAATTGTCTTTTAAAGGGCTGCGTTCACTTAAATTTTGGAGCCCCACCTTATTGTGATTTTCCTGTAACTAAGTTGAACTACAAATTGCAGGGCTCAATTGTAAATTTTATTCTGTGTTATTTAAATTGCCCTTCTGTCTATTGAAATCATTGAGCGGGATTTTCTGCTACCAACCTTTACTACTGAAGTAAACCTCAGGCTTTAATTAAAATTTTGAGCTCGTGTTTAGTGTGTTTTGGTAATTGTATTTTAAAGGCCTGTGTTCACTTAAATTTTGGAGCCCCACTTTAGTTTGATTTTGATAATTAAGCTGAACTGTTTTCATTTAAATTGCAAGAGTCATTTGCAAATTCTATTGTATGTACAAGGGTTGCTTTTCATTTAAAATTTTCCACTTTCGCTTAAATTGCTGGGCTCATTGTGTCTTTTATGGTATTATAAAGAGTTGCTTTTACTGAATTTCGAGCCCACCTCTATGGTTGTTGGTGTCATGAAAATTTGCTTCGGGCCTTCAGCCCATTATTAACTATCAAAAAATTGGCTCTCTTAACTTGGCCTTCTGCCTTGCATCACTTATCTGAACTGTCTCGTTGGGCCTTCAGCCTCTCATTATATATACAAATGGAATCTGAATTGACTACTCTTGCTAAACTTCACCAACCAACTACCGTCTGCTCCCGCGAACCTAACCTCTCATCATTCTGTATGCTATTATAGTCAAATAAAGACGACACCCTCCCATACACCATAACATCATTAGGAAACAGCCGCAAATTACAAGATACTCTGTTAATCAGATTATTTTTTTAGATAGAAAATAATAGCGGCCCTATCACGCTCACCTGAGTCACACCAGACTATACACTCGTCTATGATGAACACTTGCCGTCGAGAACAATATACTGCGTTCTGTTACATAGGAAGTCTTCCAGCCAGTCACAAATCTGCGAACCTATTCCATATGCTCGTTTCTTCGTTAGCAGTTTTCAGTGTAGCACCGCGCCAAACGCCTTTTTGAAATCGAGAAAAACACAATCTGCCTGTTGCCCTTCATCCATGGCTCGCAAGATGTCATGTGAGAAAAGGGCAAGTTGAGTTGCACATGAACCCGTGCTGATTCGTAGAAATAAACTTTTCCGTCTCAAGGAAATTGACTATATTCGAACTGCGAATATGCTCCAAAATTCTAGAGGAAATGGACGTCAACTATATTGGCTTGTAATTACGTGGTTCAGTTCTATTTCCTTTCTTATAAACGGGAGTCACCTGCGCTTTTTTTCCAAACACCAGGAACTTAGCGCTGAATTAAACTTTCGCGATAAATGCAAGCTAAGCACGGGGCCAACGCCGCAGAATACTCTTTGTAAAACCGAACACGTATTCCATCCGGACCAGGAGACTTTGTTGTATTTAGCTCTCTCAGCTGCTTCTCTACACCGGAAATATCTATTATTATGTCCTCCATTTCGAAGTTAGTGCGTTCATCAAACGATGGTACACTTGTGTGGTCCTCCTGTGTCAAAGATTTCTTAAAGGTTAAATTTAGAACTTCAGCTTTCCGTTTGCTTTCTTCTATTACTGCCCCGGAATGATCAACGAGTGACTGGATATTGGGCTTTGACTCGCTTATCGATTTTACATAGGATGAGAATTTTTTGGGGTTCTCGGAAACATCTTTTGTTAATGTATGCCTATGGTAATTATTGTATGCTTCGCGCATCGATCTGTTTATAGACGCACGAATCTCTACTAACGTTTGCCTTTCATCATCTGCGTGTTCCTTTTTGAACCGAGAGTGCAACAGTCTTTGCTTTCTCAATCGCTTTCTAACATTATTATTATACCACGGTGGATCTTATACATCTGTAATCGACTTTAATGGCACATATTTCTCTAATCCTTTATTTACAATGCATTTAAATTTAGTCTTCAATTCCTCTACATCCATTGTACCGGAAGTAAACGATATCCATTTTCGAAGTGCGATTATAACAATTGCTTATCGGCTCTTCCTAACAAAAACACGCTCCTAGCCTTCTTGATTGGTTTGTCAACTTTGGTCACCATCGGCGCTATGACGATATCATGATTACTAACACCTGTCTTTACACATGCGTCGTTAATAAGGTCAGGCCTGTTCGTAGCTATAAGGTCTAAAATATTTCCATTGCGCGTGGGTTGCCGCTTTAACTGCTCAAGACAGTTTTCGGGGAATGTGTCTAAAAGTAGGTGGCAAGACTGCTTGTCTGTATCTCCTTAAATGTAACTAGAGCGGTCCCAATCTATACTCTACGCACTACCTGGCGTAGAGTTTCTTTGAATGACTTTAAAACTGCTACAGCAGCACTAGGGGGCAGCTAAGAACACCCTACTATTAACTTTAACACTCTTAGACTCGTTATACATGCCCAGATAACTTCACAGTTACTTTCAACCCCGATCTCAGTAGAAACAGTATCTTTGTCCATGGCTATGAACACTCCCCCTCCAGTTGTGTCCGATCTATCTTTCCGATATACATTCCACGCCTCGCTAAATGTTTCTGAACTTACCATATCACGATTTAGCCACCTTTCGGTGCCTAAAACTATCTGAGCACAATAATTTACATGCAGCGCGGCAAATTCGGGAATTTCGTAAGTGTCGCTGAAACGAAAGCTAAATCTGCTGGAATGCGAAAAGAGCTGTTCATATCACCTTGTCTTCCGAAATTGAGTCCCCATTTGTTTTATAGCTCATTACTGCAGGCCGTAGAACGAATTATCACAATATAAATGTCATTCAACTCTATTTTCTCTATCCTCGTCATCCCCTTCACGCTCATCCCATTCACGAGAAATTAGCCTAGCAGTTTCAATCTGTATTAACCACAGTGTGGAATTGTTTTGCTATGGAAGACTAACAGCTATGTTTAGCAGTAGTATTAGCTGATACAAACGAATACTACAAATAAATAAAAATAGCAATAAAATAAAAACAAAATAAATCAAAGGCTCTCAAGCGGTATTGTAAGTCGTTTTTAAAAATGTGTTATTTCTCTTTCTGACACCAAGAGGGATGTCTATTCCTTTCCGGTGTGCTAGTACAATTCCTTTTGTTTCTTTCTCGGTTCCCTTATCGTCAATTCGCTCATAATTTAACTGTATTCACACAATTTATTTGCGATTTCGATGTAGGCCTATCACTAGAGATGTCGACAGCAACATTGGTGATTACGCTACGTCTTGTTATAAATTACAATAGAGGTTGTTAAAAAAAATTAAATGCTAAGACATTTGTGTGTAGCTGCATAACTGATTTGCTGCGAACGTTAAAATGAAAATGTCCCCTTAATATTACGCAATCTTTACGACATTCTGTTTAGAAGCTTTTAACTTTAATAATTATTATTATTATTTCGCAAATGGCTATAGATCATCAAATGGTCGTTGTTGTATCGTCATTATTCTTATGAATTCCGATCATTTCTACTTCTTGTAGACGCGGTGGAGTAGCCGAGCGGACTGAAGCGCCTCGCTGCGGAGCGCGCGGTTGCTCGCCCTGGAGGTTCGAGTCCTCCCTGAGGCATGGGTATGTGTGTGTGTGTGTGTGTGTGTGTGTGTGTGTGTGTGTGTGTGTGTGTATGTGTGTGTGTGTTTGTCCGTAGGTAGGTTTAAGTAGTTTTTAAGCTACGGACTGATGGCCACGCAGTTTGGCCGATATAATTACAAACATTTCTACTTCTTGTAGCCAAATTTCAAATTGTGATTGTTCATTTTCTCCGAGTGTATTTCATGAAAAAAAGAGCTCACGTGTGAATATTCATTTGTCAGTGTCCAATGGACACAATAGCTCAGCAAGCTACCACGTTGCTATCATCAGGTGTGCTGAGGAAATGACCGCTGTGGACCTGCAACGTCTGACCATCAGCCCCGTTTTTTAGGCTTGGCACCTTTCATGCAACGGACTGAAGGTATGGGCGTAAGGGGAGACAGGGGTGACTTATCCAATCCAATATTTTTTGGAAATCAGTTTCAACTTTTTTTTCTATTTCTTTTTGCTTAGTAGACAAAATTTGTACTGTTGTACGAATATGTCCAAGCTTATCTAATCACAGATACATAAAATTCTTATGCAGCATGCCTAAATCGTACACATGATTTACTAACGTGCCACCTGTCTAGCACCTGATACAAGAGGCATTAGCTGACACAGTTGCTGAATACACGGGCTGAGAATGCTCCTAACCTGGCCAAATCCACCCGATCCTCTCATTCAGACTTTCTGGACACCGCTTCATAATAAAGTTATAGTCAATTCAATTTTTCAAGTGTCAGTGTCAAGTTGTTGTCAGCCCTCGTAAGAGATAAAGCTATGAGGAGAGCATAAGACAACTCTTCAATATTTTCTCTCTTTAAAAGGCAAAGGAATGATGGTTAGTAAATATACATAACTAGCCCCAGCACCCAGCGTTGCCTGCGTGTCTATTCTTTTCATTCTTCTGTTACCCATCTCCTTCTTCCCGTTCTGTCCATCGTCTTCTGCCAAATTCTGTTTCACCTGTATCAGTAAGGAAGAGTGGTATGTAGTTTCGTTTCCTCATGAAGCCACAAATGCTATAACCTACATGTATTACAACATTGGGAAACTGTTTGCTGAATGTGTTCCGAACAGAGTTACTAGAAAGGATGTAATAAATTAAAATCACATGCGTGATGCGGCGTTATTTAATGCCACTCATTGTTTATGATCACATGTTTCATGAATTACGTGTCGTAACAAAAATTGGAAAGTACATATGGCAGTATATTTTCATACAACATGTAAAATATGTTGAGAAAATAAGTATTCAATGTACAAATAATAAACTGTAACGTCGTGCCGAACGACGTAATTTTACTGCGTGGACAGCTACTTTCCTCTTTCATAAGGTTGCATGCATGCCCTGTCAGCGAAAAGAAATTTGTGAAAGGTTTGGACATTGTGTGTAAAGTTTGTTACAATTCGCTAAGTGCACTCCTTCACAAATAGTGATAATTACTCACGTGCTGCGAGATACGGTACTCTTTAATTCACCCCCGACTCTCGGAAGGTAGATAGTTCTTACCCCACAGTTTTTGTTATCAGAAAGAAAACTACAGTATGTATGTATGTATCCTACGTCTGTATACAATTCACGCTTTAAAACTCCTTTTGTTCCATCCTAGTAAGCCTACCTGAATAGGAACAGAGTACGTCATACACTTTTATTGGGATACAGAACTGTTACTGGTCGTTTTCATGATGATCTTCAAATCGTCGCAAAGGAAGTTGACATGGAGAAAAAAGAACGGTGTTAGTACTTCATTCGTCAGTTTAAATTATAATTGATGGCCTTCAGAATATTAGGAAGACTTAGAAGTTTTCTGCCTAGTACAGAGAATATAATGTTAAGATATACAACGGCTGCAACCCCCAAGCAGTTGTCTGATGGCATCGTTCCACATCAATTTGTATCTCTTGATGAACACCACAGGCTGGAATATTTAAAATGGTTGATTCGGCTATCCAACGATTGAGATATATCATATTCTTCACCAATAACGATCGAGGCAGGATTAGCTGGAAAAATTGTTGGAAGAAAAAGGATACTATGTGGTAGACCTATATCCACAAATAGATGTTCAATATTTCAGAACAGAACTTGAAGCCCTTCATGTATGACACAATGTCATATGCCTGAAAGATGCAAAGTATGTTTTGCGTTCTTGAAGAAACAAGTTCGTGAATCATTTGGTTGAATTATTTTGAAGCTTTGGTAAGATTTTTGCTTGTTTGTCCAGTATCCAGCTGTGAAACACAACATAGATTTTCTGATGTAGATGAAGAACTATCTGATTCGACAGCGACACAGCAGAGTCTCGATCGTATAACAGTTTTCAATGTGCACAAGTTTCTGTTATATGAAAAATACTTCATAAATGTTGCTTGAATATTTATATCCAATTCTGACAACACGAAAATTATATTTGTATCACTGAACGTTGAACTTTGGAAGAGTATTTCACCTTATGCTTATGACAATCCATAAAAAAAAAAAAAAAAACACGTTTGTGACTTTTCTGTAACTTAATTTTGTATTACTATTAATAAATTTTATAATGTATTTCTAATGTTTGTAAAATAAAATTTCTTGATAATACTCTAGCAGAATTTAATTAGAAACCTCTTCACTTGGAAATTGTTCGCAGTTGCTTTGAATAATACAAAATAATCTTAATGACACTGTCACCAAATTTAAATATAAATGTTATGTAGCTTTTTTATATTCGGTAATTGCAATATATTAGAAAGGAAGGAAGATTAGTGTCTAACGTCCCGTCGGCAGCGTGGGCAGTACAGGCGGAGTTTACGATCGGATTATTTAGGTAAGGATGGGGGAAGGAAATCGACCGTGCTCTTTGAAAGGAACCATCCCGGCATTTGTTCGGAGTGATTTAGGGAAATCACGTAAAACCTAAATCTGGATGGCCGGAGGTGGATTTAAACCATCTTACTCCCGAATGCGAGGCAAGTGTGTTGCCACTGCACCAAAATGTTCAAATGTTTGTATAGTCTATGGGACTTAACTACGGGGTCATCAGTCCCTAAACTTACAAACTACTTATGAACTACTTACGAACTAGGACGGCACAAATATCCATTCCCGAGGGGGGATTCGAACCCCCGACCGTAGTGGCCGTGCAGACCGTGACTGGAACGCCTCAGTCTCCTCGGCCACCGCGGCCGGCGCCACTGCACCAAATCGCTCGGTAACTGCAGAATATGTTTTAATCCAGGCTTAAATAGACACGCATTAGGCATTTCAACGGCCATTAAAAGAGTACCGGGGAGGGGCCTGCCCCTCCCCCTCCCCATCTATGCCTGACGTAAGCCCTCGACAACTTCTGTCAATTTCCCCGAAAACTGTTCACTTAAAGCAGCAACGGTTGGAGCAATCTCCTTAATCAATTCCCCCAACATCGATGGATTGTTCTTTTCATCCAATGTACACTTTAACGATGCAAATTCCGTAGCGAACTATTTTACTTGATCTATTATTACCTGTCAAGCTTCCGCTCGCGGTTCGGCTCTGCGAATGTGCAACCCAGTTAACAATAAAACGTACAATCCACGTACCAACAAACAGTGCACTACATCCCCACTTCCTTGCTCTCACAGCCATCCATCTTGATTTCTGACATTGTCCAGATAATTGCCCCCTGACGATTATACTGTTTCTACACCGCCAAGTCACAGACAACACATGCGCAGTATGACTCGATAGTCCACAGGGAACAGACACGCCTTCCTTCTGTCTCTGTTGAACTAGATAAGTCGTGAGGTTCTAGTGGCTGCGTGAACGGTGCCCTCAATGCAACCAAAACAAAACAAAAAATTGACACACTCATATAGCAATTGATTTATCACCAAGAAGTGAACGAACCCCTGCCCAACTGATTCCAGTGGAATTGGCCAGGATGGCCAGATGGAATGGTGCTGAATTAAACTAGCATTCTTTTGCTGATTCCCTTTATTGCCTTAGAATACAGTCGAGCAGGCGACTCTCTGGCAAGGAGCCCAAGCCCTCACCCCCTCCGATGACAAACGCCGGTGGACTGAAGTCTGCCCCCACCATGACGGCGGTCGGCGCTGGAGGTGACCCCGTTTCACAGAGCGAGGTTCCCCGGTGGGTGTTGCTAACATGGGAGTCGGGTGCTCAGCACCTGCGACACTCGGTGATATGACGGCACCGGGGAGCCCGATAGTGCTGGCTCAGCCAAACGCATAGCGGCGGGCCTGTGTCTGCAATTCCCGACGCCGTCAGGACAGCTGGTCCCGCCTGCAGAGGCGACTAGTGCGGCAGTGCGGCGCTGACATTTGACCTAGGCGGCGTCGCCGTAGAACTGTTGTCGCTGGCCCATGGATTGACGTGGGCCTCCCACTGGTAGCTTTGCTGATGGACGTGTGCCTTCATTGCACACTTTCATATATATTTACACTCCTAACTAACTTAACAGACCGCTTTGCATCACTTCCATTAAAACACCCTCTGTCAGATATGGCGATCAGCTTTCTCAGCCCAGCCAGTATGTAACGCTGCCGGATGTGGCATTTCCACACACGATAACCCATATTATTACAAGATCCACTCCTGCATTACCGCCAACTCATTTTGTACTTATAACCCTGTACGGTTTAAGTGTAGCTTATGGTTACGTGAGTGGCGCTTGACATGTAGGCGTTGGCATAGGCGCAATGAATAACGGGAGGGGAAGGATGGCAATGAGGAGTCGCGTTCGGGCAACAAGTAACATTGCGCGTTTGATATCTTAGTAAATTTGGCGTCAGCTTTAAAATTTGTCTTGGCGTTTGTATGCAGCGTTTTTGGCAATGTAACTGATGTTTCATTTATAATCCGGACTAAACATGTTTTACCAGTTTTTACGATATATATCGAATGTGCGATCTTGACGGAGTGACACACCGAGCAACCGACCATTGACATGTAGTATTTACGTGGATAATTAATTTACTCATCTGACAAGGATAATTAACAACCTGCCAACCATAGAGCAGGTACCGCATTAATTACTTATTTCATGGAGAACAGAAAAGGTGCATGCTCTTTCAAAACCCACTGACAGAGAATGAGGAGAATAATCTTTTATATACAATATAAAATAAATAAACAATGCCGTTCTTACTCTATGGTTGACAGATTCATGATCTACGCTTGCCCTGTGAGTATTTTAATTATCCTCGAAAGTACTACATTTTTACAAGCCTTAAAGACTAAAGCTACTTTTTATTGGACGAACGCGACTCCTCAATAGCTGTCTTCACTTTCCTTTATTCATCGCGCCTATGCCATCTTCTACATATCAAGCGCCAGTCGCTTACGCATAAACTGTACTTTAACCCCATTACTCACCTGACCAGAAGTCTTGTTCATCGAACTTCACTAATCACCACTATTAATTCCAACCTCTTCATTTACGTTTTTATGATTTTCTGACGTTCGTACAAGATTAAGGGATGCAGCATTTCACGCTCTGATCCATAGATTGCCAGCTTTGTTTTTCCTAGTGACAATATCCTCCTGAGTAGCCCCTACCAGGAGACTCAAATGGGGGATTATTTTGTTCCGTAATATTTGAACCGAAAATGTCTCATCGAACATATATTAATACACTAGAACTGCATATCCTCTGCAAAAAATATCACTGTAATTTTCCCTAGTTCTCTGGCATTTGCAGTCTCTCTATAGCAACACCAATATATCAGATGCTACAAAGCCATATCAGTCAATCATCCAGTGTGCTGCTCCTGCAACTACTGAAATGGCTGCTGCCCCTCTTCAGGGATCACACGTTTGTCTGGCCTCTCCACACATACACCTACGCTGTGGTGACATCTGCAGTTCAACTATATGTAACGTTCAGGCACGCAATCCATCCTATCTCGGAAATGTCTGTGGTTCATTGGGGTAGAACTTGAAAATATTATCTCGAAAAATGAAAGAAAAAAAATTTTCGTTTAATAGTAAATATTGTCTCGAAAAGATAAATAAAAATTTTCTTAGGATTTTATTACGGAATTCATGAAATTTCTATGTAAAATTATCAGAACCGTCGGTATGCAATACTTGTACTTTTCTTCCATGATTTAGTTCCATTAACACGTCTACAGGTACTTTTCAGTGACTATAAGAAATAATAATTTGTTTTTCGAAGCGTGTAAATATATCCGCTAACACTGGAAAAATTAATATGTAACAATAATCAATTTGACATCATTTTAATCAACCAGGGTTTTCTGGTTGTAGAACTGGAGCCAGTAGGAAAACTGTGGAATGCCCCCCGTGATAAGCGCTGTCCTCAGAGAAGAAATGGCGTGGTTTTTGCTTAGTGCACAAAGTTTCTCTGACACAGAGCTGTCAGAGAGCTGGGATCACTGTTGCGACAACGAGTGGCAAGTCCAGGAGGAAAGCTCTCCCAGTAAGTACCTCAGCCTTACAGACTGCTTTTACTAACGTTCCGTACACAATTTATCACGGTATAAACCTTACCCTACTTCTAACAGCAAGTGTCATACTCATATTCAACACATTGTGTTAAGATAGAAAAGCAGTTACAGTTACATGTTTATATTTACTAAGAAGCTGAAAACCCGATGTTGCCCGGGTATTTATTTATTCATTTATTTACGTCTTCAGTTAGTGCTTCTCCTGTCTTCTCTCTCTGCCTACCTTCTTTTAAAAGAAAAAAAAAAAGGAAAAAATGTTATGTTGAGGAGAGAATGTGTAAGAAATCAGGCTGTCTTCCAGAATGCACAGATTTATAAGGGCAGTATCCAGACAAATGATACGTAATATTCATAACTCATTTAATTTAAAACTTGACTATTAACAATGTTTCTTCTTATTTGTATGAATAAATTCCTTGGTGAGCCCACCCTTGAGAAAGCGACGAATAGTTGTACGTGTGAGAAACATAGAGATGTGAAATCCGTTCCGCAGTTTTTAAAAGACTGCCTTTTAATTTATTAATCTAAAAATCTTGTAGAAGTCAATTGCTTTCACCTACAGAACCATCAGTTTGATAAGTCATGGTTGCAAAATTTTAACACGAATTATCTACAGGAGAATAGAAAAGCTGGTAGAAGCTGACCTCGGGGAAGATCAGTTTGGGTTCAGGAGGAACGTAGGAACCCGGGAGGCAATACTCACTTTACGTCTTATCTTAGAAGATAGATTAAGGAAAGGCAAACCTACATTTTAGCTTTTGTAGATTTGGAGAAAGCGTTTGACAATGTTGACTGGAATACACTCTTTCAAATTCTGAAGGCAGCAGGGGTACAATACAGGGAAAGGAGAGTTATTTACAATTTTTACAAAAGCCAGACCGCAGTTATTAGACTCGAAGGGCATGAAAGGGAAGCATCAGTTGGGAAGGGAGTAAGACAAGGTTGTAGCCTTTCTCCGATGTTATTCAATTTGTACATCAAAAAATGTTCAAATGTTTGTAAATCTATCGGACCAAACTGCGTGGTCATCAGTCCGTAGCTTACAAACTACTTAAGCCTAGATAAACTAACCTAAGGACAACACACACACCCATGCCCCAGGGAGGACTAACCTCCACGGCGAGCAACCGCGCGCTCCGCAACGAGACGCTTTAGACCGCTCGGCTACTCCACCGCGGCAATTTGTACATCGAGCAGGCGGTGAAGGAAAGTAAGGGAAAATTTGGAATACGGATTAAAGTTCAGGGGGAAGAAATAAAAACATTGAGTTTTGCTAATGACATTGTAATTATATCGGAGACAGCAAAGGACCTGGAAGAGCAGTTGAAGGGAATGGACAGTGTGTTGAAGAGAGCGTATAAAATAAACATTAACAAGAGCAAAACAAAAATAATGGAATGCGGTCTTGGAAAATCAGGCGATGCTGAAGGAATTAGATTGGGTAACGAAACAAAGAAGGTGGTGGATGAGTTTTGTTACTTGGGTAGTAAAATAACAAGCGATGGTCGCAGTACAGAGGATATAAAATGCAGATTGGCAATGGGAAGAAAAGCATTTTTGAAAAAGAGAAATTTGCTAACATCGAATATTAATTTAAGTGTAAGGAAGTCTTTTCTTAAGGCATTTGTGTGGAGTGTTGCCTTGTACGGGAGTGAAACATGGAAGATAAGCATGGAAGAGAATAGAGGCTTTTGAAATGTGGTGCTACAGAAGAATGCTGAAGATTAGGTGGGTAGATCGCATAACTAATGAAGAGGTACTGAACAGAATTGGTGAGAAAAGGAATTTTTGGCATACCCTAACCAAAAGAAGGGATCGCTTGGTAGGACACATTATTAGACATCGAGGAATCGTAAATTTAGCAATGGAGGGAAGTGTGTGGGGTAAAAATCGCAGAGGGAGAACAAGAGACGCGTATAGTAAACAGATTCAAGTGGATGTGGGTTGCCGTCCTTATGAGAAGATGAAAAGGCTTGCTAGAGGATAGAGTAGGGTGGAGAGCTGCATCAAACCAGTCTCCGGACTGAGGACCATAACAACAACAACAATTGTGCTTGATTTGCGTAACTTTCTTCCGAAAGACGATTATGTTTCAGTGTTAATGCTATAGACTTCCTCACTGTTATGTTATAAAGAGGCATTTATAAATTGAGCTTGGTGTAAACCTGTTCGGTGTTTTTCATGGTCTTTTGGTAGGTACCATCGCGAATACTATAAAAAAGAAAAAGGAATAATTAAGTGAGTATTGACTTTACTTGAAAGATTTTTAATTCACGCATACGTATACCGATAAAATATGTTGATTCAATTACAATTGATTACTATTGATCTTTTTATGAAGGAATATGATTCGTCTTAGAGAGAGCCCTGTTCGTAGAGTAACTTAGGAAGTACGAAAATAATAAGACTTGAATGTAGTCCTCTGACATTTTTAGTCTTTAACTTCGGCTTTTTGCACCAATGTCACTACTAGAAGTACTAGAAGATGGTGTTCACTTGTGTTGTGTATGTAACAATAAATTAAAACCTTGTTCTTGAATTTATCGTAATGTTGAGAAGAGCGTTTGTACTACAGTATTGCGAAAGGTGGTAACTTCTCTGTAGTATGATACTGTTGTTAGCGGAGTTGCTTTTAATAATCTGTGTATGAAGCGCATAGGTCCTTGTATCTTGTACATAAATATAATTTCTCATCTATAGAAGATGCTAACGATTTGACGTACTACCCATGCTTGTGTGTTGCTACTACATATAATTCTACAGATTTTTGGCAGTCTTAATAAAATTTTGCGCACTTTAACTTCAAACCAATAGGACGGTCGCTGTCGGTTTAAAGATCACGTGAAACACATAGTTCAGGAAATATGACGTCATAAACAATGAAAGGCGTGAAAAACTGCTGCGTCACTCGAATTTGTTGCACATTTCCTCCTAAACCACTTTGCTGGTTTCAGCCAAACTTGTTGCATTTATTCCTTACCATGAGGTAATTATTTATGTATGAGTGAGAACCACATAGGACACATAGCGCAGGAGATACAACTTTATCAACAATACGAGATCCTAAAAATAGCCGCATCATGTACTATATGAGAATGAGATTTCTGAACAACTTACAAGTAACTTTAAACATCAGTTCAAATGTTTATTATACTTATTCTAGCCGACAATCGCAGCAAAATGGCAAAAGGAAAAATCTCTCTCGCTTACTATTTTTCCGCTGCTTTTGCAGTAAAACTACGGCATTCGGTATGAAGTTACAATTTATAATTTATGCACTACAATTTGAAATCGTAGGAAATTTTACAGAGAGTAAACGCACACACACACACACACACACACACACACACACACACACACACACAGAGAGAGAGAGAGAGAGAGAGAGAGAGAGAGAGAGAGAGAGAGAGAGAGATGAATGTACCTTCGAAATTGTAGCACTGTACGACGCGTAGTTCATAAGATACGATGACAAACAATAACGTGCATGGAAAACCGTCCCATCACGTATCAGGTTTTAACCACTTACTTCTTTACACGTATAAAATGAGAAAGTGGCTTCAAAATCATACAACATAGGCGACAAATCCAAAGTCAAGGCAGGACTGCACTATAGCGTGATAGAACTGCAACAGAGTGGAGCGATCAGAACCCCAGGCAGTATGGCCCAGGTGGCGTAGGACAATGAGATGGCGACAGCACTCTTGTTTCAGCTGACCGATGTGGCGGTGCCACGACAGATGGGAGTCAAAGACGAGCCCTAAGAACCGATGAGTATCTACGACCTCTAATAGGTGGTCGCCGAGATACAGTTCGGGCTGATGGTGATCCTTCCGACGCTGACAGAAGCGCGTAAACCTTGCCTTTGAAGAACAAAACTGGAAGCCTTGGGCAAGAGCCCAGGACTGCGACTTTTGAATGGCTCCCTGTAATTCTGCGTTCGGCAACTTGGGTCCTGGAGGAGTTAAAAGAGACACATAAGTCGTCAGCATAGAGGGAAGGTGATACTGACGACCCAACTGCTGTCGTTAAGCCGCTAATGGCTACTAAAAATAAGTGAACACTCAAAACAGAGCCATGTGGAACCCTGTTTTCTTGCACAAGAGAGGTGCTACGGGAGGCACTAACTCAAACACGAAAGATACGGACAGCTAAAACGTTTTTTTAAAAAAACGGGAGCGAGCCCAGGAGGCCCCACCTATGTAAAGTAGCGAGTAGCTTTTATCATATGCCTTGTGCATATCGAAGAAGACGGCTACAGGATGTTGGTGCCTGGGAAATGATGTGCGGATTGGGGACTTGACGCACACCAGATTGTCGGTGGTAGAGCGACCCTGGTGGAATCCGGTCCGGCATTGAGGAAGTGAGCACCAATTCTCTAGGATCAAGCACAACTGCCTTGCTTCAGACCTGAGCACAAGCATGTAGACGCTTAAGGTGCTCCATAGAGGGGTGCCGCTTGTAACATTGTAAAGAACGCTTGTGGTCTTTAATAGCTTTGGCGTCTTCCGGCGTCCACCATGGAACCGTCTTTCGCCATGGGCACCCTGACAATCGAGAAATTGCGGCTTTGGCAGCAGAAACAATGACATGAGTTGCGCTCTCAACCACCACATCCATGTTGTCGAGTGGGGGAGGGCTAACGATGGCATCAGAGATGTAGTCTTCCCAGTTAGCCCTGTGTAGAACCCACCTAGGTGGGCATGCTGGCGACTGGCGTTGTGGCAGTGACAACGAGATCGGAAGATAATCACTGGCACATAAGTCTTCGTGAGCTCTCCAATGGATGGGTGGTGGAAGGCTGTGGCTGCAGATAAACAGATCAATGGCCGAGAACGTGCCATTGCCACATTGAAATGCGTGGAGGCACCTGTGTTTAAGAGGCAGAGGTCGAGTTGAGAAAGTAAGTCCTCAATATATCTGCCATGACCAGAGATCGTGAAACCACCCCATAAGCGATAGTGGGGATTAAAGTTCCCCGATAGAAAGAAACGTGGGGGGAGTTGCGATATAGGTGCAGCCAATACATTAAAAGAGACATCGCCATCTGGATGGTGGTAGATGTGGTGTCGCACAAGTACAAAGTGCGCGCCACCTACTTTCGCCGCGCGCCGCCAAGCACGCACGGCGCGGCGTTCTCACGACGACAGCCACGAGCGCCCTCGGCTGGAACCCCGCTCGTGGCCACCACGGAAAGACACCGGTCACTTCGGACTGAGATAGCAACCAGTTAGGACCTCCGTAATCAGATAGGCACCGGTGAAGACTTTGCTATTGTACAGGCACTAGGCAGGCCTCTAACAACTATGTATCAACATTCTGCAGTACTATGTAAAAGTTAAGTATTGTTACATTCTGTGCAATATATATCTCTTTCTAATTTACTCGAGTGTTTATAGTTTCTGGCTGCTCCCCTCCGTACCTGCACCAGCGTGTCGGTCTCGTTCCACTCGGCCACCGACACCTACGACGAGGCTGGGACACAAAAGCGGCGACGAAGTTGAGACACAAAAGTGGCGACGAGGAGTGATAGAACCTTGGACCAGCCCGCTTGCAGCAGCCAGACAGCAGCAGTCGGAGCACGCAGAAATTGTTCCCGCCCATCCACCCTTAATATAAGAATTTTGGGGAAAGATATTTTGTTACGTGTTTTGTGGACTTTTTAGTTGCAGAGCGTCCTCATTTATCTTGCATTTGTGTTTTGTTATAATTTACTTGTATGCGCGGCGCCTAATCGGTCAGAATGGCCACTACCCCGAACCCAAACTTAATGGAAATTATTCAGTTACAGACGGCGCAAATAACGCAACTCCTCCATGCGGTGTCCCAGCTCACAGCGCAGGCAGCTAACCAACAACAACAGCCGCCGCTTCAGCAGCCCACACCTGCCGCTGCACCTCTTCCTACGTTTCGCCAGTACAACGAACGTGAGGAAGAATGGAGTGACTACCTCGCACAGTTTCAAGAACTCGTCGCGGCTCATCAAATTACATGTCAGAAAGTGAAGCATCTGTTATTATCTGTAGTGGGCCCCCAGACCTTCGTATTATTGCAAAAACTATTCCCTCACGCATCTCCTCGTGATGTAGACTTTGAACAAATAGTAGAGGCACTAAATGCTCATTATGAGAGAAAAGTTCTCGTAGCTGCGGCTCGGTACCGATTTTTCAGACTTAAAAAATTACCGCAGCAGTCACACCAAGAGTGGATTACGGAATTGAAGGGCTTAACCCGCCAATGTAAATTTACTTGCTCTTGTGGACTTTCGTATAGTGACGTTATGTTGAGGGATGCGATTACGCAGAACATTCAGGACCCCAGAATTAGAGCAGCAATTCTGAAACAGTCTGACCTCTCATTAGACAGTGTACTGCAGCTTATAGAAGCGCATGATACTTTTGACTTAGCAGATGTAGAAATGCAAAGCCACAGTGTAAATTCAGTGTGCCGCAACGGACGCTTTCCTAGCCGTAGTTCTCAGTATAGCACTAGTGATTCTTATTTTTCTACCGGTCGTGCTGAACAGACAGTGAACAGTAGCCAGTGTAAAAGTGCGACACAAAGGTCGCCCCGTCGTGTTCGAAACAGTGATTTGAATAACGGGCGCCACCGCTCATTTCAGAAAAATGTACGTAAATCTTGCCCCCAGTGTGTGTCTCGCCACAAGCGTGCTCATTGCCCTCGTCGCAACGCAACCAGTTATCAATGTGGCAAATCAGGACATGTACAGTCTGTGTGTATGCAAATTAAAAACTCAAAGAACGGTACCGTTAGAAACAGTGCTTCGCAGAGTGCGAGAACAGTTCATTCTGTAAATGTTATACGGGCTGTGGAATTGAACAGTGCTTTCCTTGGATCTCAATTTCAAGAAAGTAGTTCTGCGCCTATGGCAAAACTATATAGTGCACCACGTAGCAAGCGCCAACGAGCGCGTAAAACAGTGCAACGGAAACGGGTTCGGGACAAGCAAAATGACTATGAACAGTGCATTCCTGTAGTGAAAATAGTGCCTTCTGCAACTGCTCCTTGTACTAGTTCCCAGTACTGTGTAGATGGTGACAGTAGACTTGGAGTAGCTACTCAAAAGTTTAGTGCAGTAGATAATAAATCTGGAGTAGCTTCGCAGGCTTGCGCGGACGCCGATCCGGCGGTAGTGTCATCTAGTGACAGTGTTGTTAATCCGCTGCGTGCCGAGTCTGCGCCGCTTCCTTCACTACGCGGCCCGCGCAAGCGCAGTAAACAAACCGTAGCAGACGTTGCCCACATTCGCGCACCTGTCGAGCGCCGAAAGCAAAAACTTTTTGTGAATCTTTCCATTGACAATAAGACTGTGCAATTTCAGCTTGACACTGGTTCCGCTGTTACCTTAATTAATAAAGATACTTATGAACTTCTTGGTTCGCCAAAATTATCGCTGTGTCAACAAGTGTTAACAGCTTATACAGGTCAAAATATTCCCGTGCTAGGAACGTGTAGCCTGCCTGCCTCTTTTCAAGGTGTTACGAAAACAGTTGCTTTTGTTGTTCTTCAGGCCAAATCTACGCAGAACATTTTTGGACTAGATGATTTTGACTTGTTTGGTTTATCAATTCAAAGAGATGTGCTTCAAATTTCGTCAATAGTGCCTCAGGATAAAATCAATGCATTGTGTGACAAATATAGTGACTTGTTTTCGCCGGAACTAGGTTGTGCAAAAGACTTCGTGGCTCATGTAACTTTAAAAGAATCTGCAGTTCCAAAGTTTCGTAAAGCTAGACCAGTGCCTATCGCCTTGCGTGATACAGTTGCCGAAGAACTTAAACGTTGGCGAGATAGTGGGGTGATTTCTCCTGTTTCTGCGAGTCAGTGGGCCTCGCCTATAGTAATTATACCCAAGCCGTCAGGAAAACTTCGTCTCTGTGCGGACTTCAAATCAACAGTGAACAGTCAAACAATTGTAGACACTTATCCCCTGCCCAGACCGGACGAACTAATGGACAAATTAGGACAGTCTCGTTTCTTTTCTAAGATTGATTTAGCAGAGGCATACTTACAGATTCCCCTTGATGACGAGTCAAAAAAGTTTTTCGTCATTAATACTCACATGGGCCTTTTTCAATTTCAACGTCTACCCTTTGGCAGTTCTTCCGCCCCTGCTATTTTTCAGCGTTTTTTGGAACAGCTGACAGTTTCTGTACCGTGTTGTTCGAACTACTTAGATGATATTGTGGTATCCGGACGTACAGTTGAAGAACATTTAGCAAACCTGGAGTGCCTTTTCAAAGTTTTGACTGCAGCAGGTCTACGTTGCAATAAAGCAAAGTGTTCGTTTTTTTTTTTTTTCAAACTGAAATAGAGAACCTAGGCCATGTGATTAATGCCCAAGGAATCCATCCCTTACAGTCAGATAGAAAAGGAGGCCTTAGCAATCATTTACGGCGTCACAAAGTTTCATCATTATCTGTATGGCAGAAAATTCTATTTGTTGACAGACCACAAGCCTCTCACGTCGTTGTTCTCACCCACAAAGCCGATTCCGCCACGAACGGCACAAAAGCTTCAGAGATGGTCCTTGATATTGTCTAATTATCAATATGAGATTTTGTACCGACCTACCACTAAACATGCTAACGCGGACACACTTTCCCGACTTCCGGTTGGCCAGGATGTATCATTTGATTCTTCAGAAATTGCATGTTGTCAGATAGACTCCAGAGATGCTTCCGCTGTCGCAGACGTTCCTTTGAACTCTCGTCGGGTTGCACAGGAAACAGCTGCGGATGCAGACCTAAGTGTAGTAGCACGTTTTGTTCGCTTTGGTTGGCCTGCCAGAGCCAAAGACATTGATCGGCCTCTGGTTCGACGTTATTTTGCACAACGTCATGCATTATCTTTAAGTCAGGGTGTACTGTTGTTGCATACCGACAACGACCAAGCAAGAGTGATTGTTCCTCGTTCCCTGCAACGTGAAGTGTTACGCCTCCTGCATCAAGGACATTGGGGTATTGTTAGGACAAAGCAACTGGCCGGACGTCATTGTACCTGGGTTGGTATGGACGCTCAGATAGAGAACATGACGTCACAGTGTACAGTTTGTGCGGAGCATCAGGCGGCTCCTCCACAGCGTTTCTCAGACTGGCCACGCCCCAAGGGACCATGGCAACGTTTACACATTGACTTTGCTGGACCTTTCTGGAATACGCGCTGGTTAATTGTTGTAGACGCTTTCAGCAAGTTTCCTTTTGTGATTGCCATGAATTCAACGACAGCTTCTAGTACAATCAGTGCCTTAACATCAGTGTTTTGCATCGAAGGCTTGCCTGAAACTATCGTCAGTGACAATGGACCTCAGTTTGTTAGTGCGGAATTTCAACAGTTTTATCGTGTGAATGGCATTCAGCATATTACCACTGCACCTTTTCACCCTCAGTCCAATGGTGAAGCAGAACGTTTCGTTCGAACATTCAAGTCTCACATGGAGAAGATGAAAGGTCAGCACTCAAGGCAGCAAGCTCTTCAAATTTTCCTGTCTACGTATCGATGCATGCCACGTGACGGCCCGTCTCCTGCCGAGCTGCTACACGGCCGCCATCACCGCACTCTCCTTCACCTGCTGCAGCCTCCCACGCACCGAGTCGGTTCGTATGGCGCTACGCGTTTTCAGGTTTCTACGCCGGTGCTGTACAGGGTGTTTGCTGGAAACAAGAAGAAATGGATGCCGGGCATCATTCAGCGCGTGCTCGGGCGCAATATGTTTGTTGTACGTTCTTCCACAGGGTCGGAGCTGCGGCGCCACGCAAACCAATTGCGCTTGCACAGGCCGCGCGATCCTGTCTCCGGTTTCTTGATTCCAGACCCAGTTCACCGCCAGGGAGCACAGCCACATCGTTCGTCCCCGGACTACGAGATCCCTATGGACGTCGACGTACATCCGACGCAGTCGTCGCCGCCGCTGTCGCCGCCGCAGATGACAGCGTCACCGAGAGGGACTCCGGGACCGTGCGGGCCCCCCCAGCTTGGGCCACGCACCTCAGAAGAAGATGACCTGCTCCCTCTGGGCGGGGGCGGGCGCCCTTCCCCAGGTTTCGGCGGGTTCCCTGGAGGATCGCAAGGCGGATGCCGGGGCGCGGACGGCGTCTCGATCCCGGCCTCAGCTACGACGCCCGTCCCACCAGTAACGCCCCCGCCCAGGCCCTCCTCCCAGTGCCGTCGCCGTGGCCCTCAGCCCTACGCCACGACGGCGCGGCGGTTTGGGGGGGAGGGGTGTGGTGTCGCACAAGTACAAAGTGCGCGCCACCTACTTTCGCCGCGCGCCGCCAAGCACGCACGGCGCGGCGTTCTCACGACGACAGCCACGAGCGCCCTCTGCTGGAACCCCGCTCGTGGCCACCACGGAAAGACACCGGTCACTTCGGACTGAGATAGCAACCAGTTAGGACCTCCGTAATCAGATAGGCACCGGTGAAGACTTTGCTATTGTACAGGCACTAGGCAGGCCTCTAACAACTATGTATCAACATTCTGCAGTACTATGTAAAAGTTAAGTATTTTACATTCTGTGCAATATATATCTCTTTCTAATTTACTCGAGTGTTTATAGTTTCTGGCTGCTCCCCTCCGTACCTGCACCAGCGTGTCGGTCTCGTTCCACTCGGCCACCGACACCTACGACGAGGCTGGGACACAAAAGCGGCGACGAAGTTGAGACACAAAAGTAGAGACTTCCGATGGTGATCTGTGTTGTCTTTACCCTGACAGCCACTGTTTCTAACAGGTTCACTATAGACAGAGGTAAGGACATATACACACACTCCACCTGAGACCCTGTTATACACCCTACAAAGTATCCCCTATGACACTAAAGGGTAGGGGTCCGATTTGCCGGAAACCAGGCTTCAAGGAGAGCAATGCAGACAGTAGGTGTTACACTCAAAAGTTGTCATAGCTCAGCCAGGTAGGTGAAAAAACCGCCACAGTTCCACTGGAACAGGCTAATTACACCTCATTGTGTGCATCCATTGGTTGAGATATTTGGCTTCTATGTCCATCGTTTATAAGGCGTCCCCAAGAGCCAGATCCTTTGAAGTTGCAAGAAGCCACCTCATCTTGAGAAGCAGAGGTGAAGAGGCATGGTGGCACAGAAACCACTGTGGTGTCCTTCGTCTTGTTTGTTTTTTCTTATTTGGTCCTGTTCCTCTTGTCCCTCTGGGGCTTTGCCAGTGGTGAGGCACTCACAGCGACTGAGGAAGAACGAGAAGTTCTGTATCCAACAGCCTGCGTATTTGGATATCAACACTGGCAGAACCCTGGGAAAGGAGTGTACTGAGGGACCTCTTCCTATCGAGGGAAGCTGGAAAAGGCTGGTGTTTCTCCAACAGAGGGGTAGGGGGTGCTCCCAAAGTAGTAGCCTTGAAAGTAGCAGTACGGGATCCCACAACTGCCGTGGGGGCAGGTGTAGGTTTGTGGCCCTGGTGGCCAACAGAAAATGATGCAGTAGGGAACACCATCGTCGCCAAAGAGGGTGGCGACGACGTGACTGCTGCAAAAGAGTCATTGTTATGGGACGCAACCGCTCAAATTTCTTCCTTGCCTCAGTAGATGTCATCTGGTCTAGAGTCTTGTATTCTATTATTTTCCTCTCCCGATGAAGAACGGCATGTTGACGAGCAGGTTGGATGGTTCTGACCACAATTCACACAGATGGGAGGCAATGTACGTGGAGTGTCCGGGTGTACTGTTCGCGTGTAGTCCATACATGTAGTGCTAGAAGTACAGTGAGATGACATGTGGACGAACTTCAACCATTTGGAGCACCTCATAGGGGGAGGAACATATGGTTTCACTCACAATGGTAAAGCATCACCTTGACCTTTTTGGGCAATCTATAACCCTCAAAGGCAAAGATACAGGACCTGGTGGCAACCCTATTGTCCTTTAGACCCCACATAAGCGCCATATAAAGTGAACCCCTCACCATTCAAGATTGGCACATAGCTCGTCGTCGGTCTAAAGCAGCAAATCTCAGTGAAAAATAACACCCTGGACCATGTTTCGAGGCTTATGGGTAAAATGGTCATTGCAACGTCATCCAGCTTGTCACAACCGAGTAGCGCCTGTGACTGCGCAGAGGACACCGTGTGGATCAACACGGTACCATTGCTTATTTTCGACAGTGACTCTACTTCCCCAAGTTATCCTCTAGGATATCTACAAATAACTGAGGCCTGGTCACCGAGAAAGAATCCCCATCAGTCATACTACATACAAGATATCTTGGAGCATAAGGTTCGGTCTGGTTCGTGGCCCTACGTTTCTCCCATGGCGTAATCAGGGAGGGGGACAATGTGGGGTCGAACGTTAAAGCATTAAACTTTCCTCACTTTGAGACGGCAGTTGTACGTCCGCCAATATAACACGACTTTGATATTTTCATTACAGGTCATCCTCCCTGATGCCACCCACTCTGATCAGGAGCTCTCCTTACGGGCGCCACTCTACCACAGCAAACGTTTCCTGGCAGGATGACTATTGCTGGGAGTCCTGATGCCCCACAGAGACAAGCATCTACTCCTTGGTCCGCATGATAAGGATCAGCTGAGGCATCGGTAGAGCGATCCCTTCGTTGTCAGGGAGCTACGACCTCATCACAACGGACTGGCTATTGTCCTAGCTTTCTGGTGCTGTATAGACCATTATGATGAAGGATGTATGGATGTCTGTGCACAATGGACATGACTGGCGAGGAATTGAGATAACCTGCCCAATGGCTGAATAAACGCTGCAGTTATAAATCTATTCCATAATGGGTGCATAGGATGTTGTTGTACGATAAATAGATGATGCAACACGTAAGGTATCCTTCCCCAAATGGTTCGCTGTTTAGAAAGATAAGGCGAGTTGGAGGTCAGTGAGAAAATAATCGTAATTATTTGAAAAATATGTGAAGTTTGTAGAAACTCGTTGTTTTCATTTTTGAGTAATGGATGAGATAAATTAGTACTGTCAGCATCAATGAAAACGCACAGTTTGTATGCGTAGTACATATTTTATTGCCTTAACCGTAATATAAAATTTTACCGTTTAATATGACAGTAACAAGAAATCTTTTATCTTTAAAAGATCCCGGAAACGGCTCTAACAATGTCGATGAACTTTGTATTTACACCAGTTTTTTTTTCTTTTGGAGTTCACCTACGTAGTTGTATTCGTGTCATTTAAATAACCTGTTTATACGAGAATGTAGTAAGATCAAAAGAAAGCTGTGGATGTTTAATCAGTTTGTAACTCCTAATATATTTTCTAAAAAAACACCATTTTGGGAAAAGAAAGCTTTCCGATGGAAGCTCGATCATCCTCGTCTCCTACATAGGCTGTATTTCGTGTGTCTCAGAAATGGTTCTAACAATTTGCATCAAATTTTGCATGTAGATGTGGTTTCGCTTATTTAATTTACCTGTATAGACGTCATTCCTGAAAGAACAAGATTTTCCTAGATAAATATGTGTCATATATATTTTTATTTCGCTTACCTCTGATACCACTCTAACATTTTACATTAAAATTTTGTGTCACTTCTGCATTTTTAATGGATGTTTCTTCGACTACACTAACGAAATGACACAGTTTTTGAGTTTCTGCTTTTGTAGCCAACCTGTGCACTTCGAAATATCCACGACAATTTGGACAAAATATTTACTGAGGCACTGAACTAAGTATATTTATGGTTATTTTCGTTTAACGGTTGCAGTTACTGCGTAGGTAGTGTTGCAATATATATATATATAACAATACAACTATATAACAGAAAAAAAGTCCCGAGGAACGCTCGGTCGCCCGATATTTAATCCCTTAAATAACTACAGGAAATTTTAAAAATGAATTTTGTATTTCCCCGAAAAGCCATCACGTACGCCCCCTGAAACATACACCTGGACGACGTACGGGCCTCGAAAAAGACTTTATGTTGTAAGACAGAGGCTGTAAGTCCGCTGGAGCTGGCAAGTGGGGAGTGGATATGGGGAAGTGGACAGGGAGAGGGTGGTGAGGAAATGCAAAGTGGAAGGAGAGGGGAGGAGAAACTAACAGATGGAGGAGATAGGCAGAGAGAGAGGGAGCAGGGAGTGGAAAATGTGCGTCCAGATCCCTTTGACAAAGCAAGGTGAAATTGCACATATTAGAAATGTGTGCGTTCTCTTAACTTTCTTTTCCATCTATTCTAAGACAATAGTTAGCAATGCGTGGCTGGTTGCATCTACTGTTGAGTGAGAATAATTAGAAAAGTATTTGTAGAGAGAGAGAGAGGGCTTGGAGTGTTCCTAAGTAGGAGCTCCCCTATTCCCACAGATGTGGATCGCGGTGAGCATCAGTCGCAGGAGGCAGCAGACGAAATGCAGCCCCTCTCACCAAAGCTCGAAAATGTCATCTACCGGCAAGGAGTGGCAGAGAAAGGAGACAGCGTGACGCGGCATCTGGAGGAGGAGTTTGCTTTCCTGGAGACGGAGCTGGAGCTGGATGACGCCGAAGAGGAGTGTCTGGGGGAGCAGGGGCAGGAGCCGACCGGCCGCCTGGCCATCCTGCACAACCTGTCGGCCGCCTTCTGCTTCCGCAGGCCTCTGCGCCGCCGCAACAGGTGGCCCGACAAGTGAGTCACGCCAGCTGTCTGCAGTCGTAGCCTAGAACTATCTGCCTGCTGACGGTTAGCTTTTAAGAGTGTACAGTTGGTTTCATTGAATAATTAAATTTTTCATTCGGTTATTTGCGACTGTAGCTGCATTTCTAAAGGTGACGAATGAAAATTTGTGCCTTATCGGGAGTCGAACCCAGGTCTTCCTCTTTTCGCGAGCGGTCGCATCAATCACTCTGCCACCTCGCTCCCGGCCAGACCCAAAGTGCCATGCCAAGAGTGGCCAATGATGGTAAAGAAGTCACTGTCCCAATCGCGGGAATCATTATATAAATACGCTAACACGAAAATTGTGGTACAGTTTACTAATTTATTCGTACAAGAAGGCCAATGAAAGTTACATAATTCGAAAGATTGTTTGTCGTAGATTTCACGAATATAAATATTATGTGTGCATTTAGCCATTAAAAGTGGTAAAAGGAAGTAGAAATTTTCCTGTCTACAGCTTGGATCAAATTCTACATTCTCCAACAATCAGCTTTTTGTGTCCCAACTTCGTCGCCGCTTTTGTGTCCCAGCCTCGTCGTAGGTGTCGGTGGCCGAGTTGAATGAGACCGACACGCTGGTGCAGGTACGGAGGGGAGCAGCCAGAAACTATAAACACTCGAGTAAATTAGAAAGAGATATATTGCACAGAATGTAACAATACTTAACTTTTACATAGTACGGCAGAATGTTGATACATAGTTGTTAGAGGCCTGCCTAGTGCCTGTACAATAGCAAAGTCTTCACTGGTGCCTATCTGATGACGAAGGTCCTAACTCGTTGCTATCTCAGTCCGAAGTGGAAGTGCGAAGTGCCGATGTCCTTCAGTGGTGGCCACGAGCGGCGTTGTCGCAGAGGGCGCTCGTGGCTGTCGTCGTGAGAACGCCGCGCCGTGCGTGCATGACGGCGCGCGGCGAAAGTAAGTGGCGCGCACTTTGTACTTGTGCGACACCACACCCCTCCCCCCCAAACCGCCGCGCCGTCGTGGCGTAGGGCTGAGGGCCACGGCGACGGCACTGGGAGGAGGGCCTGGGCGGGGGCGTAACTGGTGGGACGGGCGTCGTAGCGGAGGCCGGGATCGAGACGCCGTCCGCGCCCCGGCATCCGCCTTGCGATCCTCCAGGGAACCCGCCGAAACCTGGGGAAGGGCGCCCGCCCCCGCCCAGAGGGAGCAGGTCATCTTCTTCTGAGGTGCGTGGCCCAAGCTGGGGGGGCCCGCACGGTCCCGGAGTCCCTCTCGGTGACGCTGTCATCTGCGGCGGCGACAGCGGCGGCGACGACTGCGTCGGATGTACGTCGACGTCCATAGGGATCTCGTAGTCCGGGGACGAACGATGTGGTTGTGCTCCCTGGCGGTGAACTGGGTCTGGAATCAAGAAACCGGAGACAGGATCGCGCGGTCTGTGCAGGCGCAATTGGTTTGCGTGGCGCCGCAGCTCCGCCCCTGTGGAAGAACGTACAACAAACATATTGTGCCCAAGCACGCGTTGAATGGTGCCCGGCATCCATTTCTTCTTGTTTCCAGCAAACACCCTGTACAGCACCGGCGTAGAAACCTGAAAACGCGTAGCGCCATACGAACCGACTCGGTGCGTGGGAGGCTGCAGCAGGTGAAGGAGAGTGCGGTGACGGCGGCCGTGTAGCAGCTCGGCAGGAGACGGGCCGTCACGTGGCATGCACCGATACGTAGACAGGAAAATTTGAAGAGCTTGCTGCCTGGAGTGCTGACCTTTCATCTTCTCCATGTGAGACTTGAATGTTCGAACGAAACGTTCTGCTTCACCATTGGACTGAGGGTGAAAAGGTGCGGTGGTGATATGCTGAATGCCATTCACACGACAAAACTGTTGAAATTCCGCACTAACAAACTGAGGTCCATTGTCACTGACGATAGTTTCAGGCAAGCCTTCGATGCAAAACACTGATGTTAAGGCACTGATTGTACTAGACGCCGTCGTTGAGTTCATGGCAATCACAAAAGGAAACTTGCTGAAAGCGTCTACAACGATTAACCAGCGCGTATTCCAGAAAGGTCCGGCAAAGTCAATATGTAAACGTTGCCATGGTCCCTTGGGGCGTGGCCAGTCTGAGAAACGTTGCGGAGGAGCCGCCTGATGCTCCGCACAAACCGTACACTGTGACGTCATGCTCTCTATCTGAGCGTCCATACCAACCCAGGTACAATGACGTCTGGCCAATTGCTTTGTCCTAACAATGCCCCAATGTCCTTGATGCAGGAGGCGTAACACTTCTCGTTGCAGGGAACGAGGAACAATCACTCTTGCTTGGTCGTTGTCGGTATGCAACAACAGTACACCCTGACTTAAAGATAATGCATGACGTTGTGCAAAATAACGTCGAACCAGAGGCCGATCAATGTCTTTGGCTCTGGCAGGCCACCCTGAGCGAACAAAACGTGCTACCACACTTAGGTCTGCATCCGCAGCTGTTTCCTGTGCAACCCGACGAGAGTTCAAAGGAAAGTCTGCGACAGCGGAAGCATCTCTGGAGTCTATCTGACAACATGCCATTTCTGAAGAATCAAACGACACATCCTGGCCAACCGGAAGTCGGGAAAGTGTGTCCGCGTTAGCATGTTTAGTGGTAGGTCGGTACAAAATCTCATACTGATAATTAGACAATATCAAGGACCATCTCTGAAGCTTTTGTGCCGTACGTGGCGGAATTGGCTTTGTGGGTGAGAACAACGACGTGAGAGGCTTGTGGTCTGTCAACAAATAGAATTTTCTGCCATACAGATAATGATGAAACTTTGTGACGCCGTAAATGATTGCTAAGGCCTCCTTTTCTATCTGACTGTAATTCTGTTGCGTCGGCGTCAGTAGCTTGGATGCAAAGGCAATAGGACGATCGTGACATCCAATACGATGTGAGATTACAGCGCCCAGACCGTACGATGAGGCGTCAACTGCTAACACTACAGGCTTCTGGGGGTCAAAGGGAATCAAACATGCATCACTGAGTAGTGCAGACTTTAATTTGTCAAAGGCAACCTGACAATCTTTAGACCATACAAAAGGAACATTCTTCCTACGTAAGTGATGCAGTGGAGCTGCAATCTGAGAGGCATTGGGAATAAATCTGAAATAATAGTTCAGCTTCCCCATTACTGCTTGCAATTCGTGCACATTCTTAGGAGGAGGCAAGTCTTTGATTGCTCGAAGATGTGACTGTAAGGGATGAATTCCTTGGGCATTAATCACATGGCCTAGGTACTCTATTTCAGTTTGAAAAAACGAACACTTTGCTTTATTGCAACGTAGACCTGCTGCAGTCAAAACTTTGAAAAGGCACTCCAGGTTTGCTAAATGTTCGTCAACTGTACGTCCGGATACCACAATATCATCTAAATAGTTCGAACAACACGGTACAGAAACTGTCAGCTGTTCCAAAAAACGCTGAAAAATAGCTGGCGCGGAAGAACTGCCAAAGGGTAGGCGTTGAAATTGAAAAAGGCCCATGTGAGTATTAATGACGAAAAATTTTTTTGACTCGTCATCAAGTGGAATCTGTAAGTATGCCTCTGCTAAATCAATCTTGGAAAAGAAGCGAGACTGTCCTAATTTGTCCATCAGTTCCTCAGGTCTGGGCAGAGGGTAAGTGTCTACAATTGTTTGACTGTTGACAGTTGATTTGAAGTCCGCACAGAGACGAAGTTTTCCTGACGGCTTGGGTATAATTACTATAGGCGAGGCCCACTGACTCGCAGAAACAGGAGAAATCACCCCACTATCTTGCCAACGTTTAAGTTCTTCGGCAACTGTATCACGCAAGGCGATAGGCACTGGTCTAGCTTTACGAAATTTTGGAACTGCAGATTCTTTTAAAGTTACATGTGCCACGAAGTCTTTTGCACAACCTAGTTCCGGCGAAAACAAGTCACTATATTTGTCACACAATGCATTGAGTTTATCCTGAGGCACTACTGACGAAATTTGAAGCACATCTCTGCGAATTGATAAACCAAACAAGTCAAAAGCATCTAGTCCAAAAATGTTCTGTGTCGATTTGGCTTGAAGAACTACAAAAGCAACTGTTTTCGTAACACCTTGAAAAGAGGCAGGCAGGCTACACGTTCCTAGCACGGGAATATTTTGACCTGTGTAAGCTGTTAAAACTTGCTGTGACGGCGACAATTTTGGCGAACCCAGAAGTTCATAAGTATCTTTATTAATTAATGTAACAGCGGAACCAGTATCAAGCTGAAATTGCACCGTCTTATTTTCTATAGAGAGAGTAACAAACAGCTTGTGCTTCTGGCGCACGACCGGTGCGCGAATGTGGGCAACGTCTGCTACGGTTTGTTTGCTGCGCTTGCGCGGGTTGCGTGCGGTAGGAAGCGGCGCATACTCGGCACACAGCGGATTAACCACACTATCACTAGATGACACTACCGCCGGATCGGCGTCCGCGCAATGCGAGGCTACTGCACTAAAATTACTTTGAGTAGCTACACCAATTCTACTGTCTCTAGCTACACAGTACGGAGCACTATTACAAGGAGCAGTTGCAGAAGGCACTATTTTCACTACAGGAATGCACTGTTCATAGTCATTTTGCTTGTCCCGAACCCTTTTCCGTTGCACGGTTTCACGCGCTCGTCGGCGCTTGCTACATGGTGCACTATATAGTTGTGCCATAGGCGCAGAACTACTTTCTTGAAATTGAGAACCAACTAAAGCACTGTTCAATTCCACAGCCCGTATTACATTGACAGAATGAACTGTTCTCGCACTCTGAGAAAGACTGTTTCTAACGGTACCGTTCTTTGAGTTTTTAATTTGCATACACACAGACTGTACATGTCCTGATTTGCCACATTGATAACAGGTTGCGTTGCGACTTGGGCACTGTGCACGTTTGTGGCGAGATACACACTGGGGGCAAGATTTACGTACATTTTTCTGAAATGAGCGTTGGCGCCCGTTATTCAAATTACTGTTTCTAACACGACGGGGCGACCTTTGCGTCGCACTTTTACACTGGCTACTGTTCACTGTCTGTTCAGCACGGCCGGTAGAAAAATAAGAATCACTAGTGCTATACTGAGAACTACGGTTAGGAAAGCGTCCGTTGCGGCGCACTGAATTTACACTGTGGCTTTGCATTTCTACATCTGCTAAGTCAAAAGTATCATGCGCTTCTATAAGCTGCAGTACACTGTCTAATGAGGGGTCAGACTGTTTCAGAATTGCTGCTCTAATTCTGGGGTCCTGAATATTCTGCGTAATCGCATCCCTCAACATCACGTCACTATACGAAAGTCCACAAGAGCAAGTAAATTTACATTGGCGGGTTAAGCCCTTCAATTCCGTAATCCACTCTTGGTGTGACTGCTGCGGTAATTTTTTAAGTCTGAAAAATCGGTACCGTGCAGCGGCTACGAGAACTTTTCTCTCGTAATAAGCATTCAGTGCCTCTACTATTTGTTCAAAGTCTACATCACGAGGAGATACGTCAGGGAAAAGTTTTTTCAATAACACGAAGGTGTTGGTGCCCACCACAGATAATAGCAGATGCTTCACTTTCTGACCTGTAATTTGATGAGCCGCGACGAGTTCTTGAAACTGTGCGAAGTAGTCGCTCCATTCTTCCTCACGTTCGTTGTACTGGCGAAATGCAGGAAGCGGTGCAGCGGCAGGTGTGGGCTGCTGAGGTGACGGCTATTGTTGTTGGTGAGCAGCCTGTGAAGTTAACTGCGACACGGCCTGCAGGAGTTGATTGATTTGCGCCGTCTGTAACTGAATAATTTCCATTAAGTTTGGGTTCGGGGTAGTGGCCATGCTGACCGATTAGGCGCCGCGCATACAAGTAAATTATAACAAAACACAAATGCAAGATAAATGAGGACGCTCTGCAACAAAAAAAGTCCACAAAACACGTAACAAAATATCTTTCCCCAAAATTGTTATAATAAGGGTGGGTGGGCGGGAGCAATTTTTGCGTGCTCCGACTGCTGCTTTCTGACTGCTGTAAGCGGGCTGGTCCAAGGTTCTATCACTCCTCGTCGCCACTTTTGTGTCCCAACTTCGTCGCCGCTTTTGTGTCCCAGCCTCGTCGTAGGTGTCGGTGGCCGAGTTGAATGAGACCGACACGCTGGTGCAGGTACGGAGGGGAGCAGCCAGAAACTATAAACACTCGAGTAAATTAGAAAGAGATATATTGCACAGAATGTAACAATACTTAACTTTTACATAGTACGGCAGAATGTTGATACATAGTTGTTAGAGGCCTGCCTAGTGCCTGTACAATAGCAAAGTCTTCACTGGTGCCTATCTGATGACGAAGGTCCTAACTCGTTGCTATCTCAGTCCGAAGTGGAAGTGCGAAGTGCCGATGTCCTTCAGTGGTGGCCACGAGCGGCGTTGTCGCAGAGGGCGCTCGTGGCTGTCGTCGTGAGAACGCCGCGCCGTGCGTGCATGACGGCGCGCGGCGAAAGTAAGTGGCGCGCACTTTGTACTTGTGCGACACCACACAGCTCACTGATTGGCTATTCGCCTCGACCAAAGAAGCTGTAATGCAGTGCATCTGCAGTATTAAAACAACGTATTAATATAAGTGAATATCGAAATGCTTCATTTTCGCAGTTATTAAGTGTGGTTAAAGGAAATGATTGTTTACATATGAATGCCGATATAAAGGATGATGCACCGAGAGAAGCATGTAGCGGTGCACGGGTTGAACTACGAAGTCGCCATGTTGTCTGCTCAGGAATTCTGAATATCGCAGTATCGAAATAACATTATTTCTTGGCGTTGTATAAATATACGAACACCGAAATTTTAGTTCCATTTCAAATATTAGGCTAATGAAAGTTATATAATTCGAAAATGGCATGAGAAGTATATACTTCCGTTTTTATTTATTGTTATTGTGTCAGGCATTTTCCTTAACATGTAAAAGATACAATTTCATACCTCCCACTGCCGGTTAAATTTAACCAAATATCCCAGCGGCCTCCTATAATAATGTTGGCAACAGATGCTGAATAGTGAGAATCCTGTGAGTCTTCATTTTAGCCAATCGCTTGACAACACTGATGTTTTCTCATGGAATCTTTGCTTTACGAGGGCAATTATTTTTACTGAGCGGACGAGGGTACGTACAAGAACCTGTCAACCATAAAGCAGAAACAGCATTATTTGTTTACTTCATGGTCTATACGATACACTAATCGAGTCATTCTATGTGGTTCGAACAAATGGGCAAAGATTTTCTATCGTGTTGTTGATGTTGCCAACATAACCACGCGAGGTCGCCGACATGATACGTAAAATTTTACCCCCAGTGACCATTGTAAACACAATTGGTCGATTTTCAACCAAAGGCAATACTAGTCGTAATAAATGTGTGCCAGCACAGAGGGATGTAGTAATGTGTGACAAATGCAAGTTTTGGTCTGGCTGAGGCTGCCGCTCGCGGAAAGCAGGAGACCGGGTTACGACTGCCAGTCTGGAAAAAAAATTTCATTTGCCACCAAATAATGCAACACCTTTAGAAATGCAGCTTAAGTAGACAAAATTCAAAAATCACGAATGAACAATTGATTATTTAATTTCGTATATATGGCTGCGGCACCGTAAAAAACGATTGTTCCTTTGGAAGAGACATTTTATAAATTAAAACTTCTGGACTAAATTGCTGTGGTCTATCGGTGAAACTTCTTTCCCCTGACGTTTCATTGACAACTGCGGACAATATCATCTGTAGTTAGTCAACGAGTGACTGCTAGGCGCTGGAGCTGCCGCTTTTTATAGAGCACATAGAGTGCGCCACCACAGGTGCTACCGACTATGCGACTATCGTCACTTATCGCGATTGTAGGCGATAGATTGTAACGTGGTTGGTACAAAGTCTACCGCCATATCTTGTCCAATTTTAGACCTTCCTCTTTTCTTTTAACATTGTTTTGATGTTTGTTGTTTTCGATAGTATCTCTATACATTCGTGTGTAATAGTGCGAGGCACTCGCTAGCACGGTCGTTTCACCGAATTTTATGTCATGATCTCTGTCTTAAATAGATGTTCTCCTACTGCTGAATTGTCGATATGTCACAAACAACAGTTCCTTCTGTGTTCCGTTAAAACGTGTATTGACGCTTCTTTTTATTGTGCCTACCTATATAAACCATGTCACAATTACACGTTAGCTAGGGGATGTCGAGCATCTTTTACTGATCTTAAGCATTCACTTGAAACTTGACCAGTACTTTGCCAATACGGCGCGTGATGTTATGGATGAATGGGAGGAAACCTTTTCCAGGTGATGGTTGTTGCTGTCGCATATTTTCGGACACTTTTCTACTTGGGCGAAGTGCTCGGTCGATCTCGTTATCAGTGTAACCATTTTTCTTAAGAGTCGATCGCAAATGATTCAGTTCCTCTTACAAATAAATTGGCTCACAGATGTTGTTAGCCCTATCCACCTGTGTTTTTATGACACCTCTCTTCTGTCTAGGGTTGTGATTCAAGTTCTTATGCAGATAGCGATCGTTGTGTGTATCTTTTCTATAGACCTTGTACCCTAAGGACCCATCCACCCGTTTAATTACCGATACATATAAAAGCTTCAATTGTCCATTACTCTCTTTTAGGGGGAAGAAGTTTCACCGTTCGACCACGGAAGTTTAGCCCGGAAGTTTTAATTAATGAAAACGTCAGCAAAATAAAAATGTTCAAATGTTTGTAAATCTATCGGACCAAACTGCGTGGTCATCAGTCCGTAGCTTACAAACTACTTAAACCTAGGTAAACTAACCTACGGACAAACACACACACCCATGCCTCAGGGAGGACTCGAACCTCCACGGCGAGCAACCGCGCGCACCGCAGCGCGCTGCATTAGACCGCTCGGCTACTCCACCGCGGCAAAACGTCACCCGTAAAGCCTGCATGTTAAGAGACTCTTCATAGTCTTTTCATTTATTAATGGTGCTGACAAGTGCAGTAGACATATACTGTTCACAAATTGTAGAAAAAAACTTGATTACTACACTGTTCCATACAAATAAGGGATCACTTTCTCAAAACTTAGTAGTTATGTGACACTGCGACGCAAAATGTTTGCCCAGAGCTCAAAAATGTTCAAATGTTTATAGAGCTTATGGGACTTAACTACGTGGTCATCAGTCCCTAAACCTACAAACTACTTATGAACTAGCTAATACTAAGGACGGCACAAATATCTATGCCAGAGGGGAGATTCGAACCCCCGACCGTAGTGGCCGTGCAGACCGTGACTGACGTGCCGCAGTCCCCTCGGCCACCGCGGCCGGCTGCCCAGAGCTGTCTACAACCATTCTGTATGGTGGTACAAAAACGGGTGTCCTGCGACGACACTTTTAGGCTATACCACATTGCACACAGTAACGTGTCGATGCTTACGAATGGTTCAAATGTTTGTAAATTATAGGACTTAACTACTCTGCTCATTAGTCCCTAGGCTTACAAAACACTTAAACTAACTTATGCTAAGGACAGAAAATACACCTATGCCCCCTTCCCCATGATTGTCCTTATATACTAGTTCCATGTCATATCGCTGTGCAGAGTTACACCTATATATTTAATGATATACCTTGCAACTCTCTTTTCCACCATCTCAGAGAAACTCGTAGGTAACAATATCCAAAAGCCGTAAATCTGTGGATTATTTTCATGGTAATGTCAGATTTGATGCTTCGTTGGCACTATCTTTAGGCTCCCATACACGAAGCGAGAAAAACCAACCAGTCGTTTGTGCATACTAAAGGGAAACGGTGTATCTATCTGGTTTCTGTACTTATCTTCAGAGTAGAAGCAGACATTTCACACATATAATGGGTTGTCCTTAGATGTGATAAGTGTCCACAACTACTGCAAAGACGTCTATGGAAACCAGATATATTTGTTTCTTTTTGCAAGCTCAAACGTCTGGACAGCTTATGTCATTTCGTGTATAGGGGCCTGAAAATGATGGCAGTGAGACACCAAATGGAATAGCGTGACAAAATTATTCGAAATAGTTTCATAGCTGTTCTCCTAAAGTCGTAGAGCTATTTCAATCCAATTTTCCCGCTTATACAAGATGGAATAAAATAAAATTAGAGAGATATTTTCTAAGTGTCATTGAGCCTAATTTTAAACTTCTACGTCGCAAATGGGGGGAAATTGCAGGATTTCGTTTGTGTGTTAACCTCTTTCTCCACATTTCAGTGATCTGAAGACCACATTTAGTGACTCAGAAAATAGTTTTGATGAAGTGGAGTCCCTTTCGTAACTCGTTTCTTGCTCTGAAATTTCCATCTCTGCATTAAGTTGTCTTAAATAATTTTTGGTGCTGTTCTATAGATAGCAGACAGTTTATGATCACTCGCAACGTCATTGATGCAAAAAGCATGAAAAAGACTAATACATTTTATGTGCTCGATGACAGCAGATTTCGGAAGTTAGAAGCTAGCCACAACAAACTTCACTGTCTATCAGACGCCATCATACAAATGTACCAATATTCCATGGAGCGATTTTAATCGAAATACATAGAGGCAAAGTGAATCACTCATTTAGCAATAGTATAAATCTAAGCATTCAGACCTCTCCGGGGGACACCACCTTGATGAAGCACTGTCCGTGCGGGTGGAGAGACTTGCGTATCCATGTGAAGCTGAGGGCTATACCGAAGGTAGAGAACCTACTGCCGGAAAGGCCTCAGCTGATGGATCTGACTAAGCGTGTCCCACAACGTCCCGTCTTCCTTATCCTCTCTCAGTCCTTTCCCAATTCCTTTCCCAACCCAAGGTGTGATGCGATCCGTGCCGAGGGGTGCGTGGCACATGGGTGGATGTGTCTCGAACGGAGCCTCGGGAATACCGGGCGACCTCCCTGTGTAAGTAGCCTTGCACCGAGCGGAGTTATCGTAGTGTGGACCATATAAATCCCCAAATCTCCTGGGAGTAAGATGAACACAGAGAAAGAAAGTATTTTAAAAGAATCTGAGGGGCAATATCAGACCTCAGGTACTCGGACATCGGGATCAAGCCCGATGGAATGGCGGTTATCCAAGAAGGATACCCACTGGTGAGCATCAACTCGCAGCAGGAGGAGCTCGTGCAGATGACCCTCTTTGAAGAGATTGGGGGGTACGCTGGTCCAGGACCCTAATTCAGGAGTGTCTATCTAGATCGCGGTGCCATCATTTTTGTCTGTTAAGGGGAGCACTCAGCAGTATGGCTTAAGGACAAGGTGCCTATCATATCACCGTGGAAGGATGCAAAGCTGCTGGTCAAGACAGCAACCGAACTCCTGAAGACCGCAAAGGTATCAATATGGGTACCAAAGATCCTTAAGGATGTCCCTCCAAAGACTCTGTTCGAGAAAATAAGGGCCCAGAACCCAAAAGTCTCGATTGGAGGGCAATTAACCAAAAGGTCGTTCCGGAAGAACGAACCCTGGTGGTGGAGGTCGGAGAGAAGTCACTGAAGGCAATGCGAGAGCAAGGCCTGAAACTGCTTTTAGGGTTCTCGTCAGGGTAATCAAAGATCTTAAAGGCAATAATGGCACCAAGATAGGGACTGGAAATGCTGCAGATAAACCTGCAGCACAATAAAGGGGCCGCTGCTGCCCTGAGCCGTCGCCTGGGGAGACAGGAGGTGGACGTGGCCCTGATACAAGAACCCTATTTATACAAAGGGGTGTATCGGGCCTCGGTGGTACTGGAGGTAAATTGATTTATGCTAGAAATATGAAAAACTCCAGAACATGCATTTATGTTAGAAATGGAATACCTTTCATACCAATGATGGATTTTTGTTCCAGGGACTTGGTGACCATCAGGATGAAGCAACGTGAGGAAGGTATCACGAGGGAAATTGTTTTGGCCTCAGCCTATCTTCCTTACGAAGACAGCTCTCCTCCTCCTTTGGAAGTGAAGAGACTGACGGAAGCTTTCCATCGGCAAGGTGACGAATTGTGGGTGGGATGTGATGCCACTGCCCACAATCTATCGTGGGGCAGCAAGGACACCAACAGTAGAGGGGAGCACTTTCTTGAATTTCTCCTATGTAACAACTTGGAGATCCTGAATAGGGGTGATGAACCTACATTCAGGAATAGTAGAAGGTAAAAAGTAATTGACGTAACTTTTGGTTCCATGATGATGGGAATTTACGTCAAACAGTGGCATATGGTCCTGGAGCCATCCTCATCAGATCACATGTATATTAAATTCAAGGTTGAAATGGGAACCAGACAAACCATGGCCTATAGGAATCCCATGAGAACGGACTGGGAGACACATAGGAGAGACTTTGACTTTAGCCTATCTGAAGTTAAAACTTCGATAAGGAATCCAGCTGAGTTTGAGGAAGTAGCAGAGGCCATAACCTCTGCTATAGTGACCTCATACCAGGACAACTGCTCAATCACCAAGAAGTGCAAAAATAGGAGTGTGCCTTGGTGGAATAATAACCTGGAAATGCAAAGGAGACAGGTACAAAGACAGTTTAACCTTCCGAGGCACAAAGGACAATGGGAAAAGTATCGTGACGCCCTTGCCAATTACAACCTTGCCATCAGACGGGCAAAGGAGGCATCCTGGAAGGTATTCTATGAGGAAGTGGAGGGCACGGCTGCTCAAGCGAGACTTCATAAAATCCTCACTAGGGTACCAACTAATCCAGGAAGAACATTGAGGAAAGAGGATGGGGAGTATACAAAGACAGCACATGAAACGTTGGAACTGATCCTCAACACTCACTTTCCTCAATATACTCTGGGGGATAACTCAGACCAGAATGCGATTCCTGAGAGACAACGGTTCTCAGGTATTCCCAAAGAGGACTGGGATCTGGCTAAGGAGTGTGTCGATTTCAGTAAGGTGCGATGGGCGGTGGGAACATTTCAACCATTCAAGTCACCTGGCTCCGATGGAATCTTTCCAACTCTCCTGCAACAAGCGGGAGAAAATCTTATTAGATTCCTATGCAGGTTATTCAGGGTTAGCCTAGCAGCAGGAATCATTCCCAATGCCTGGAGGACAGTGAAGGTTGTCTTCATTCCAAAGCCAGGGAGAATTGATCATACCAAGGCCAAGGATATGAGACCAATCAGCCTGTCCTCCTTCATTCTTAAGACATTGGGAAAGCTGGTTAATGTGCATGTTGGAGAAAGGCGGTTAAGTAGGGCTCCTCTACATTCAAACCAACATGCATATCAGCCAGGTAAATCGTGTGAGACAGATCTCCACCAACTCATTGGGAAGGTGGAGAAAGCATTACACTTTCAGGAAATAGTCCTCTGTTTCTTCCTGGACATCAAGGGGGCTTTTAGCAACACGACCTTCCATTCCGTGGTTAGGGCAGCAGAGGTGCATGGCCTAGGGACCACTATATGTAGGTGGACTAGGGCCATGCTCAGTGGAAGAAAGGTAGAGGCTACCATGATGAATGAGAAAATGGATAATCAACACCACTAGGGGTTGCCCGCAAGGAGTAGTTCTGTCCCCTTTATTGTGGAATCTAGTGGTGAATGTATCCTTGGCAAAAGTACTGCCTAGGGTTTAATTCTCCAATGAGATCACAGATGATCTTCTCATAGTAATACTTGGCAAATTTGCTGACACAGTGAAGACTATGGCACAATGTGCATTGAACATTGTGCAAGACTGGTGCAGAAAACAGGATCTGGGGGTTAGTCCTAAGAAGACTGTTGTTGTACCATTCACAAAGAAGCATATCCAACACTCAAGTTGGAATCTCAAGCTTTTCAATGAAGCGCTACCTGTGAAGGGGACAGTGAAACATCTAGGGGTTACCCTAGATGAGAAACTGACATGGAACCCTCACATTAGGAATATTTGCTACAAGGCAAAAGGTACTCTGGTAAGTACCAGGAGAGCGTGTGGCAAAAATTGGGGCCTGAGCCCCAAGGGTATGTACTGGATATACACCACGGTGATTAGACCCAGGATCACCTATGGGGCGGTCGTGTGGTGGAAGAAGGTAGAACAGCAGGTTGCTGCTAAGGAGCTTGGTAAGGTGCAGAGATTAGCCTGCTTAGCCATAATAGGCGTAATTAGCAGCACACCAACTACTGGGATGGAAACCATGCTGGATATGCCCCCATTACACCTTTGCGTCAAGATGGAGGCAGCGGATGGTGCATACAGACTCAAAACTGGCAACAACTGGAACTCTTTGGGATATCCAGAATCACACACTATAATAGTGAGTGAGGTAAATATAGGAAAGGTTGGGGAAATGCCAGCCGACTATATTATAACCCCATACTGCTCCCACAAGACTTTCAATATAACAATTGGAAGTAGGGAGCAGCGGGAGAATATATTTCGACACCGTATAGGGGATATTGTCTGGTTCACTGACGGGTCAAAATCAGACCAAAGCATTGGGGCTGCAGTATACGGGGTGCAGCCAAGACTGGAGGGCGTCATCTCTCTAGGGAAACTGGCCTTAGTATTCTAGGCCGAAATCACTGCCATCAGGGCATGTGTGGAGGAGAATTTGCGTAGGTGCTACAAAGATCGTAGCATCTATATCTATTCAGACAGCCAGGCAGTCCTGAGATCACTGGCAACTCCTGCAACAAGTTCTAAAATTGTTGCAGAATGTCAAAGGGTTCTGGTGGAGCTAGGGAAAGCAATAGAGTAAATCTTTTGAGGGTCCCTGGCCACTCGGGGATCAGTGGCAACGAACATGCCAACAGATTAGCCAGGATGGCGGCAGAGACTCCATTTATTGGACCGGGACCTGTCCTGACAATCACCAAGGCAATGATCAAATTGGAGCTATGTAACAGGCTCAGAAGACAGCACGTAGAATATTGGACCAAACTCCATCAACAAAAACATGGCAAGGTAATTATGCCAAAGCCATGTTTTACAAGAAGCTCTGCAATCCTGGGTCTCAACAGGAGAGTTATTAGACTCTTGGCTGAGAGGCCATGGGAATTTCGAAAAAACACCTACATACAATGGGAATAACAGAAGAGGACCCTAAATGTAGGATATGTGATGACGGTGTTGAAACCGCATCACATCTAATCTTCGAATGCATTGCATTGGAGAGTAAAAGGCAAAGAACATTTGGGACAACCAGACCCGAAGAAATTGTGTCTAAGAAAGAACTGGTAAAGGGACTCCTTGTACTCTTCAAGGGTATTGGTTGGCTTTACTAGATATACAGGGAGCGATACCGCACAATAAACTTAGTTTCGGTGCGGGCAGTGGCGGGTTGGACCAAGACTGTTTTGGCTTCCCTGAAAAAATCAAAATCAAAATTAAAATCAAATCAAGCATTCACAAATTCACATCAAATTTCCTTTTCTTCCTTTTGTTTTTAAAAACCTGTCATAAAACTGTCCCTTATTACAGTAGCGGTTGTATTCAGATAAGCTGATGGTGGGGCGAAGGGGAATCCAAACTGGGAATATATATATTGGATGTGATTAACAATTCCAGAATTTGCCTTACAGCCAAGCGAAACCTCTAAAAATATTGCTCAGAACCGGAGATTCAGAATCATATTACATTATTTCTAGGCGTCCTTCATAATGACGCTCACACACAGATAAAATTTAAAGTACTGTATAAGTGAATAGTGTATTATGTTATTTGCTTGTGTACGCATTACTGAACCGACTGCAGTGTTGTATACTGAGTTGCGATCTCTTGGTAAAGTCGCGTCATTGGATCGGTATAAGTAACATTCCTACAGGTGCAGTGGCGCACTTTGTGACCTTGGACTGATCCTTCCTCAATATCGATGTTCATGCTGGGAGCGAACCGTACTCACTGTTGAAATGCTGAGCCGCCTGATGTGACGTTATTCAGTGTTTCTTATTCTGCTCACGTTTTTCGAGAGCGTGCTGAAAAGTAACACCTCCGAATTGTTTATTGTTTTCAAGGGTTAAAGTACTACATGTGATGCTATTACTCTACATAGGGAACCACAAATGGTGAATTCCCATTCCACATTCTACATTCATATTACTCACATTCTACATATTCCACGAAATGTTATTTTTTCACCAATCTGTGTAAGGGACAGCTTTTACGCCCCCTTTAGCGTATTCCCTCACTACATTTGAATTACAATGAATACTTATTCATGAAATAGGAAAATGAGTTTTGGTTCGGTAATAGTGTTTTCACACATGCGCGCGCGTATTTCAGTAGCCTTGGGACTAATCATTGGAATGCATTTGATACCGTTGTAAATAAAACGACTGAAAAAGCGGATTGTCAGACATTGGCAACAAAATTCTTCAATTGCAGAAGCTCCACCCGTCTATTCTTTCCCTGTTTTTATTTATTTGTTTTTTGTTTTTGTTTTTTTAATTTTATTCATTTATTTATTTATTTTTATTTTTTATTTTATTTTTTTATGGTGATGAAATCGCCGTGTCCTTTTAAAGGAACCATCCCAGCATTTGCGTGCTGTAACCTAACTCAGGATGGCAGGAGGCGGATTTGAACCGGGGTTCTCCGGCGTGTTACCACTGCGCCACCTCGCTCGGTTCGGCAAAAGCAGCAGGGATCGCTACTGTACGAGCCATCAACCTTGTCCCCTCCCGGTGATGTGTGATTGGAGGCTGATGAACGATCCTTCTGCTTTTGTTGTATTTACAGTCTCTAGTCCTGGAAATGTGTTGTCTTTCTCTTTTCGTTTACACATTCATATTCGAAAATATTGTTAAAGCATATAAAATTTGTTTCTAATGGAATCAGTTATTTAACAACTAAAACAGTACTTCCTTTCCCCAAAACGTTCATTCAACAATAAATGTATATAGCACACGGTGTTCTTGACTAGAACTGTCATCACGTAGAATCTGCGAATCCGTACGCTCCGGAAACGGGCTTCAAGGCGCTAAACTCCTCTTCACATAGGCCACTTGACACTATTCAGTGGGCGAGTCGACTGTAGTGTAAAATGGAAATTGTTCAGTCGGTCCACCCGTGAATACTTTTAACTACTAAAGTAACTCTTTGTATGAAATTAACATTTTAGATTGTACAATAGGCTTCTACTTTAATAATCTGATTAGAAGGAAGACCTGTTAGATGTTGGAAACGAAGTGGCAAAATCATTCAAGTTTGGTAACAAGTTCTCAGTCATGCCCAGATCTAAACTATATGAAATTATTAAACTGTAACTGCATTGTCGTGACAAATGATAAGCAGATGGTGCATGAACTATGGTAGCAGTAATGATTAATGCAATATTCCTCTGCATAAATAATTGATACTTTGCGGTGTTGAAAATCAACCTTTAATTAATTGAGATATCTTTCTTTTGAAATACATAGATAAATGATTTTCTTCATCACCTAAATTCACTCTTTTTTTTAATATGTGTGATGGAGCCCGTCTTATAGTTGCAGGCTGCAGTTCTTACACGAGGTACCGCCTACCAGCGACGATGATGAAAGCAATGAGAACAGCAGTCCAATTCTTCATAAAATTAGGTGCCTTATAAACTGGCTTAAACGCCGATGTTGAAGAGACCACGTGAGTTTCTGTACGGTGTGTATATACGTAATAAACTTATATTTTTCTTACTGACGTGAAACTATGTTCAAAATGAAAATTTATGTACATACATCTGAATTAAAATCATAGTTTTATTTTAACTGTAGTGTGTGACTTTATTTCCGTTCAGTACTGTAGATGTTGACGCCATGGTAAGCAGTAAAGTGCATTAAAAGTGTAGTAACCATGTGGGAGGTCTGAACTGCATCAAATAACAATGAATGGTCGCGATATTAATGACACCCTGAAACCATTTTTGAAAATCTTAAATATGTGCTAGATGACTACATTTAGATACTAAAAACATGAGTCTTGTCATATGAACAGTAAAGTTCCATACAGACCTTTATTTTCAGGCGTCCATCTGCCACCATCCTTCGTAAACTATGAGTATACTGAAAACCTTGGTTCACCGGACTCAGGTAGTGTCTGATGCTGACAGCCTGCAGGATGAACTCCTGCACCTGGAGGTAGTTTTCAAGAAAAATGGCTATTCGCAACATCAGATTAAAAAAGCCTTGCAAATAAAAACACCAGAAAAATCACAGGAGAAAGATGAAGAGGAAAGGGAAGTGAAATCTACAGCCTATCTCCTATACGTGGGTAATGTTTCTTCAAAAATATCCAGAATCATGAAGAAACAAAGTAGATGTGATCTTCCGCCCAGCAGCTAAGACCTCAGCTCTTCTGGGATCTGTCAAAGATGATCTGTTATTGCGAAAAGCGGGGGTTTATGAAATCCCTTGTGAGTGTGGAAAACGTTACATAGGTCAAACCACGCGCACTGTACAGGAACGATGCGTTGAGCATCAGCGGTATACACGCCTTCTTCAGTCCAACAAGTCTGCAGTAGCCGAACATTGCATTTCTACTGACCATTCTGTGAATTACAAAGAAGTAAAAATTTTAACCGCAGCTTCTACTTTCTGGGACTCAGTTGTAAAGGAAGCTGTACACATACAACTGGCGGACAACCTGTTAAATCGTGACGACGGAATCATCTTGACAATGCATGGAAGCTACTTATATCACGTCTTCGTTCTGAAAGAATGTCTGCGCCTTCACTTCCGGTTGATGTTGCCACCTTTAATGATTAATTATTCATTTGTAAGCACTGTGGATACGTAACAGCTCTGTTTATGTTTGCACTCAGCGCTCATATCTTTATCTTTGAAGTATATATTCATCTATGACTAGCGCAGCAGTTACGAATGTGATATCTTCGAGCATGCGCAGTCTAATCCTCAGTAGCTTTGCATCACGTGATTTACCGCAAGATAGGCACGCGCAGACGATGAAAACTCAGTCTTGGACTCGCCTTGAAGATGGCTGTAAGGTTTGCAGCCGAAATATCGGACGAAGAATTATCGCTGTCCCGGGTGCACTCCTGAAAGATGATGGAATATTATGTCCGCCGGGAAAACTTCAAGAATCACAGTGCACAAATGGTTTAAATCATACTTAACTGGAAGAGTGCAGAAAATTGAAATAAGCAGATCACATGTTCCAGAAGAAACAATTAATTCCTGTAACTGGGGAGTTATCAAAAATAGGTCCCACAAGGTTTGGTCTTGGGTCCTTTGCTGTTCTTAATATATATTAATGACTTGCCATTCTATATTTAGGAAGATGCTAAGCTAGTTATTTTTGCTGGCGATACAAGTATAGCTATCACGCCTGACGAACAGAAATTAACTGATGTGACTGTAAATGATGTCTTTCAGAAAATTATTAAGTGGTTCTCTACAGATGAAGTCTCATTAAAATTTGATAAAACCTTGCATATACAGTTTCATACTGTAAATGTCATGACACCATTAATAAATTTAGACTTTGAACATAAATCTGTAGCTAAGGTGGAATATTCAAAATGTTTAGGTGTTTTCATTGATGAGGGAGTGATTTGGAAGAAACACATTGTAGATCTGCTGAAATGTTTTAGTTCAACTACTTATGATATCAGAGTCATTGCAATATATGGTGAGATACATCTAAGTAAATTAGATTATTTTGTGTATTTTCATTCACTGCTTTCATATGGGATCATATTCTGGGACAATTCAACATTTAGTAAAAAATTGTTCATTGCACAGAAGCATGTAATCAGAATAACTGCTGGAGCCCACCCAAGATCATTCTGTAGACATTTATTTAAGGATCTAGGGATCTTCATTGTAGCTTCATAATATTTACATACTCACTCATGAAATTTGTTATTAATAATCTGACCCAATTAAAAAGTAATAGTAGTGAGCATAGCTATAACGCTAGCAGAGAGAGTACTATTCACTATTCAAGGTTAAATCTAACTTTGGCACAGAAAGGGGTGAATTATGCTGCCACAAAATTCTTTGGTTACTTACCAAGTAGAATCAATAATCTGACAGATAGCCAACTGCTATTTAATATATATATATATATATATATATATATATATATATATATATATATATATATATATGTGTGTGTGTGTGTGTGTGTGTGTGTGTGTGTGTGTGTGTTGTTGTTGTTGTTGTTGTTGTTGTTGTTGTTGTTGTCTTTAGTCTGGAGACTGGTTTGATGCAGCTCTCCACAATACCCTATCCTGAGCAAGCCTCTTTAACTCCACATGATAGCTTCAACCTACATCTGTATGAATCTGCTTACTGTATCCATCTCTTGCTCTTCCTCTGCGGTTTTTGCGCACACACTTCCCTCTATTGCTAAATTCACAAGTCCTAGATGTCTAAGAATGTGCCCTACCAATCTATCCCTTCTTTTAGTCTAGGTATGCCAGAAATTTCTTTTCTCTCCAATTCTGTTCAGTACCTCATTAGTTACGCGATGTACCCACCTAATCTTCAGCATTCTTCTCTAGCACCATATTTCAAAAGCCTCAATCCTCTTCCTATCCGCACTGTTTATCGTCCATGTTTCACTCCCATACAAGGCAACACTCCATACAAATGCGTTCAGAAAGGACTTCCTTAGGCTTAAATCAATATTCAGTGTCAACAAATTTCTCTTTTTCAAGAACGCTTTTCTACCCATTGACATTCTGCATTTTATATCCTCTGTACTGCGACCATCATTAGTTATTTTACTCCCCAAGTAACAAAACTCATCTACCTCCTTTATTGCTTCGTTACCTAATCTAATTCCTTCAGCATCACCTGATTTTCTTAGACTGCACTCCATTACCCTAGTTTTGCTCTTGTTAATGTTCATCTTATATGCACCTTTCAGCACACTGTCCATTCCGTTCAATTGCTCTTCCAGGTCCTTTGCTGTATCTGACAGAATTACTATGTTGTCGGCAAAACACAATGTTTTTAATTCTTTCCCCTTAACATTAATTTCTTCACCAAATTTCTCCTTGCTTTCCTTTATAGGTTGCTCAATGTACAAACTGAATAACATTGGAGAAAGGCTACAACCCTGTCTTACTCCCTTTCCAACCACTGCATCTCTTTCATGTCCTTCAACTCTGACAACCGCTGTCTGGTTTTTGTACAAGTTGTAAATAACCTTACGCTCCCTATATTTTACTCCTGCTTGCTTCAGAACTTGAAAGAGTTTATTCCAATAAACATTGTCAAAAGCCTTCTTCAAATCTACAAAAGCTAGAAATGTAGGTTTTCCTTTTCTTAATCTATCTTATAGGATAAGCCGTAAAGTGAGTATTGCCTCCCGAGTTCCTACATTTCTCCTGAACCCAAACTGATCTTCCCCGAGGTCGGCTTCTACCAGCTTTTCATCCTTCTGTAAATAATTCGTGTTAATATTTTGCGACCATGACTTATTAATATTAAACTGATGGTTCTGTAGTTTTCACACCTGACTGCACCTGCTTTCTTTGGAATGGGGATTATAACATTTTTCTTGAAGTCTGAGGGTACTTCACCTGTCTCATATAGGAATTTCTGAATGGCAACTGCTTCTATACTTTAGATGAATTTTTAGATAAGAAAAATATATGTCCTCAAAATATTGTCATGTTCCACACGTTCCACATCATTACGAAAGGTCGTATATATGATCTGTGGAATCTAAATTTTTGCTCATGACTAAGTTGTTCTTTAAACCGAGGAAATCGTAAAATTCGACTGTTTTACATTAATTTCCCGACTATGTTTTTCTCTTGATATTTTACTAATGCTTGTACTGCAAATAATAGTAACCATGTCGTTCATTACGTACAAAAACAATTATAAACAAACATCACATCTTCGGTGGCTTGCCCACCACTGAGAGCGCTAGTGTCTTTGGAGCTGTCAGTTAGTTGGTAACAACTTTCACAGCAGTGAGTGCCGCGACCTTGTTAGACCGTGGCTGTACTGCTGCAGACGGGCGTCACCTCGGGAGTGTCATCAGGGCGTTTCCCGTGGACAGTAGCGAGCACTGGCGTGACCTCAGGGCGAGTCTGCGGCAGCGCAAGTTATGGCCGAGTTGTCGGTCTCGACGTGGCCGCAGACGGCTCTTAGGCGACGCCCCAGTTGCCCCCACTTGTGCCGACAGACCTGCCAGCGCAGCGCTGTCCTCCAGCGCCATCAGGTGCAGACACCTCCAACCAACTTGCGTCTGGCAAAGTTAGCAGCATCGCCATCAACAGCAACCACTTCTGCCCTCTAAAGCAGAGCAGGAAAGAGGCACCTGTTCAGGGCATATCGAGGGACGTGAACACTATACGGGGAGATGTAATAGATCTTAGACCAAAAATCGGTTTTTTAAAAGTGTTATTTTCTTAATCTAGGCAGTTTAATCAAAGTTTTGTGTGAAATTTATCGCGATAGCAGCTTTAGAAATGCCTTTAAATTGTTAAATTCCTTAACTCTACACTAGCGGCCACTTCCACCATTCCCGCCGTTTGGGAGGCTGCTCTCTTCAGCGGAATTTTTGTCAGTGTCAAGGCTATTCTCTATCGATATTTTTGGCTGTCTTCTATATTTTTATATATCTTTGACAACGTTACAGCGTTCATTTTTAGTGAAATAAATCGCTATTTCCGATCACTTATGGCTTCACTGTATTGGTTTAGATGTAATACCAATGTGCGGCGAATGAAAAGATGTGCCTGGTCGGGATTCGAACCCGGGATCTCCTGCTTACTAGGCAGACGCGTTGACCACTCCGCCACCGAGAACACAGTGACCAACCCGACTGCAGAGGATTCTCCCTTGCACGTCTCCCGCCACACCCAACAACAGAACAAATTGGCTGTGGTATAGGAAAGAGGCAGTGTGGCGAATGGAGATTTGGGTGTGGCAGGAGACGTGCAGGAAACAGTCCTCTGCAGCCGGGTTGGTCACTGTGTCCTCGGTGGTGGAGTGGTCAACGCGTCTGCCTAATAAGCAGGAGATCCCGGGTTCGAATCACGGCCGGCCAGAAATTACCTTTCGCCGCACATTGCTATTACATCTAAACTTAGTACAGTGAAGCCATAAGTGATCGCAAATTGCGATTTATTTCATTATCTATATTTTTGCCTGAAAATTTTCTTGCATGTGGTATATTTACGTTTTTACAATACTAACACATATTAGGTGGAAGGTTGAAATCGCAAAACTTTACGTGAAACTTAATACTTAAGTATAACGGGTGGTGGAAAACTGTATTTAGAAAACGGAGGTTTCATGGGAATCGGTTTACCAACAAAAAAGTGGAAGCAGCCCCAAATGAAGAACACGAGCTCTCAGCTTCAGCATCAAAAATTGTGATAGGAGAATTGCACAAGTGCGTGACTGATGTTGATATGGATTTCTCTGTATTCAGGATTATTGATGTGGACCTACTCTGTCCGGCTATAAAGTCTTCACATTTTCACATTTAGATTTCTTACAAACCCTGACTTATTGAGTAAATGTCTTCAAGGAAAGACACAAAACGGAAATTAAAGCCTGAATAATTTAATTTGGATTAGATGCTCAGAAAGGACATTATGTGGACTTTAAGTACTCAAAATAGGTGTATATGATGCAATTTTATGTTTCGATTATGATAATAATGGCATAATTGAAGTGCTGAAGAGAGTTGGTATAAATCCTGGTGTATTTACAAAAAAGGCATTTTACACCATCGATGACAGCAGGGTCAAGAAAGCTCACAGATCAGTGCCTTACCTGCAGATACAGGCCAGCAGAGAAGACAGAACTGGAGGATGAGGAGTATCAGTATGGACGATTTAAAACTGAGGTAAACTTATTACATGTGAAATTAGAGAGAAAATTTTGTAAATTACATTTCCTATGCTATTAGAAAACGTTCCTCAAAACGTATATGCACTAATGCTATGAAATTTTTAGAATCTGTTCGCAACGTGTTAGTGTCATCCTGGAACTAAAAAAAAAAAAAAAATAAAAAAAAAAAATAAATAATAATAATAATAATAATAACAATAATAATAATAATAATAATAATAAAATAAAAGTGCGTGATCCTGCTATTACATTCTCAGTTTTAGAATATTTTATGTAGAAAAAACGTTAATTTTTGATGTGCAGAATTAAAAACTTTGTTAATGAAGTTTGTATCATAAATAAATAGCCGTAGTTCAGTCGTCTTATAATCTTCTCCGGATACTACAATACATTTTTGTAGTTGATTGCATGATTAGAATTTGAGTATATCTTTTTATAAAAAAGGCAATGAACAATTAAAAATTATAACTTTCGGACAAAATATTTTCCTTGTAAATTTATTATATTTTCCCTTAAATACAGCTCTTTTACTTAACACATGAAAAATTTTGGATTTGTACATTAACAAATATGGCTATCATGTATTTTTTAATGTTTACATTTTCCATTACATCCCTCCTTAGTAGTGACGCAAGGTTACAGAGTTGTAAATATACGAAATTTATGCCAACAACAATCTCCAAAGCGGGCTACGGGAGGGGAAGGATGGCGGGACAATATTTATCTTGATAATGATGAACATTACAATTGTATCAAAGCTAGACTTATGAGACCCGAGGGAGTTTCCGCGATCGTAATATGAATAAAATTCTTGAATATCCGTCTCCAGATCGCTTTTATTTTCTAGAACATGACCGGCTTCTGAACAGTACTACGTAACGACGGTGAACACTCGTTTATCACGCGACAGGTTTCTCTGTAACTTTATACAATTGATCTGAAGTTGGGCTCGTACGGAGGCATACAGGCATTCTTTTTTCCTCTTTCTATTTGGGAGTGGAATAGGAAAGGAAATGCCTAATAGTGGTACAGTGTACCCTCCACCACGCACTTTACGGTGGATTGCGGAGTATGTAGATGTAGATCAGCTAGAATGAACCCCGAGAGGAGCGCCACCAGGCTGAATAATGATTTTCGTGTAGTCACGGAACGCGGTTATTCGACACAAACTGTACAGAATAGGCTATATGACATGTAACTTCTCTCTTGATGTCCATGGCGATGTCCAGCTTTGACACGTAGACACCATGGCATCGCGGTAGCTGAATGGACTCTTAAGAATTAACGGAAAGTGCTATTCACAAGTGAGATTCGCATGTGCCTTCAACCACTGATTAGTTGGATACTTTCCTGAGGCAGCCCGGTCAGTCTTAACGACTTACAAGGAGACCACATGTTTATCAGGTTTTAGATTTTTTTTAAATGTTTATGGTACTTGAAGTTCAGAACTTAAATAACTATCAGCCAAAGCCATTTGACGCCAACTCTCAAATATTTCCGAGGAAATATACTTTGAAGTTTTCCAAGTAAGCGTACCAATCATTAAATGAATTGCAGCATCTGTAGGTATAGCTCAAGGGTAGCGTTCTGGTCTTGTAACCCTACAGTCGGTGGTTCGAATACTCTCGTCACTTTTTTTTTTTTTTTTTTCGTTTTATTCCAATAACTAAGCAATTTTAGTATCTAATGGTAATTTTTACGAAAAGTGCACGTATTTTTGTATATTCTTAATTTTATATATTTTATAGAAGGTTCCTAAAATGATAGTTTCAATAAAAATATTTTTATGGTATTGGCTTCACTATAAGTTGACAATAGTAGTCTTTGATTGTTCCGTTTGTGAAGGGCGATGAGACTGTTTATGGAAAGTCATCTGTTTTGTGTTAGCAGTCTGCCGTCTTCCCTAGGTTTTTAACTTGATAAATTATCTAAGTTTACTAGACGGCCTTTTTTGCTAAACGAAAACTCCTTTCGTTCGGAGGCATGACGAATAGCATTTAAGGTTTTTAAATGTTAGTTTCTGTAATATTTCTGGGTTTTTATTATGATAATAATTTATCTTGTTTCTATGGTTGTGGCAATATGAACGGTTTCTCCGTGACGCCACTGTCCCTGTGAGAATGTGTACTTGCTTTATTCTGTATGCCGCGTGTATGAGAATCTTCTAGCATGGGAGTCTGAGTGTATGTCAGATAATTTTCGTCGTCGGCTGCTGGCTGCTCGCTACTAGTGTTTCTCTGGCTTCGTATCGATAGGTAGTCGTTACCAACCTCTGCTTTGTTGCTATCAAAGAAGTTCCTCCACCCATCTTTGGTGACAAGTTGGGTTGGCAATGCCCGGTAGTGAGCCTCGGTTGGACGCGCGAGTTTAGGCTCCCCCACCACCGCGGTTTTTCCAGGGGTTTTTGCCGATTTCCGGTGGTGGCGTGGACTGGCTGGTCGACTTAGACATTATGGGGCTGCTGTTCGTGCTGTTGAGATGTTCTGTTTTTCTTTCCTTCCTTGAGATGGTAGCGATTCTTTGTCTGGTATTCAAGTTAGATTTCAGAACATAGGTTCATTTTTCGGAATAAGTTTCTCCGATCATGTACGGAAGTGTATTCAATTTCAGTTCGGTGATTTTGCATAGGTAAACGCGGTGACTATGTAACTAATTCGGTTTGATAACGGCTGAGAATCGGTAACCTATGTGAGACTAGCTGGCGGTGTATGAACTCTGTTTAATTTCTTTCTAGTTTTGTGGAAAGCGACTAATATGTGGGAATATTTTTATTCTGTGTAGTGTATGCGAAATATTCTTTTACACTTTCTCCTTCCGCGAGTAATATGTACTCCATGTGGTGTGCTCTTAGAACAAAGCCTTCATCTACCCCTGTGTCTGTTTCTATTCCCTTCGGGCAGGAAATTATGCATGTATTTTCTGATTTCCATTATTACATTGCGATCTCCTCTCGGTCTATTTTAAATTGATGTTTCGTTTCCAAAATTGTACTTTGCTTTCAGACTCCGTCAGTAAATTCACTTCAGCCTTGTATGACCCCTTTATTAGCTTGCTTATGAAATACTACGCATGCCTAAGGGGTGCATGCCGTACTTATTTTTCTTTATTTTTCGGAAATTGAATTTTGTATTTTTTACTGGTTTTCGGAACGACGTGGTTCCGAACTCCGATTTCAAGGGTTTAAAGCTAGTCACTTGAGTTCTCGCCGCTGCTCACATACCAGTGCCATAATATTGTGTATTCTTGCTTCGTAAGCTGTGACTCCGCTGGTTTTTGTTTAAATGAATACGATCTTTAAGCACTTTGCCTTCAGTTGGGACAAATATATATTATGTAGCAGACACCTGCCGTGTGTCTCAATTGTGCATACTCACGGTTTGATTTGAATGGAAATTAATGTCGCTATTATCGCGTACCATCTCAGGTAAAGAAAGACAGACCAGAGCGAACTACTAAGTTTATTTTTTCTTGTGTTGTGTGGTACATCCTGGTTCGGTGAATTTCACCTACCATAGCGGCGCCTGCTTCTGCTTCGTATCAGCACACTGAGTTGGGTGAGTTTCACTTTGCTTCTCGCGTGTGAGTGGCTGATTGCTTGTTGATTGTAAACCTTCCCCCCCCCCCCCTCAGATTACTTGAGCTTAATTTTCAATGTGGAATGCATTTTTATTATTTAACAAAATTGGTGCCCCCATTTGCTCACGTTTGGACTGAATAAATAATTGATTATCATTAAAAATTTATCCTACTTATGAATATTAGTTAACGAATCCCTTCCCCTTTTTATTTACTTTTCACAAATGCTGAGAACAAACTCAGATGCAAATTATCATGTTTTAATTCCGTTGAGCCATAAATGTTCTCACAGCCACCTTCATGAAATGGTTTAATTCAGGGTGGCTTGTATATTAATGATTGTGTGTAATTGTCGTGATATACGATGTGTGTTGGCCACCGTCTCTTTGTCTTCCTGCTGCTAAATTAAAGTTTGTGTCAGTTCTAAATTCTGGGCCAGGGAACAATATTCTGTTGCAGGAAGTAGTCAGTAGTTCACGCGAATCTTTTAACTGGTTTTACGGCCAGAGTTATATGTTTAAAATAAGCTTTTTAATTGCCTCCTTTCAGCTAGAATTAAGTTTCCAATTAACGATGGTCTGTCAGTGTCTCGTCGTAGCCGTTTGTCCTGGATGTCGGTGGCCGAGTGGAGAGAGACCGTCACAGGGAAGTAGGATGCACGCGTGTGCGGTACAGAGTCTGCGGTGACCAGCCAGTGGGACAGCAGAAACAATGAGAACTTCATGGCGGCAGACTAGTGGAATGAAGAAATACAGGTACAGTTACATGGTTTTTCTGAAGACTAGTAGAAGTCCGCCTACTGATGAGAGTATGTTCTGGTGCCTGTCCTTTTGCCAAGTGGCCAATATAGTTCAGTGGTGGCCACGAGCGGCGTGGGCGCTCGTAACTGACGTCTTAAGATCGCCGCGCCGTGCTTGCTAGGCAGCGCGCGGCGAAAGTACGTGGCGCGCACTTCAGACTTGTGCGACACCACAATCTCCATAGCTGCTAATGCTTTTCCAAGCAGCTAACCTACTCAACGATCGTTTTAGGTGACGAGTTTTAAGCTCGTCTACATACACAAAACAAAAACTGACACAATAGGGAATTACAGATCCCAAAATGTTTTAGATAACTGAATTCGAAAACAGCAACAAAATTTCTCAGTGGGATTCGAACCAAAGACTATGGTTGTGAGGTCAGACGCTACCACCTGCGCTACACCGACAGATGCTACAACTGTTTTAATTATTGGTACTTTTGTGAACTTCACAAAACTTCGAATTCGGTTCTTTCGAGAATTTTTGAGAGTCATGTAGAATGGCATTGGCTGATTGTTATTTGATATCTGAACTTCACGTACCATAAATATAAAGAAATTCTAAAATCCGATACCCATTGGACTACTTGTTAGAGACACTGTCCAGCGAGTGTAGCAAGATGGTCGTTCGCGGGTGTTTTAGGGTGACATTATGTGCAGCCACCGTACGACACTGGTGGTCCTAGAAGACAAACAGATATATGACACAGGATGGACATCTACCGACGTATAATTTGTCTGAATGGACGAGTATTCTCGCAATCATCGTGCACATTTTGAAAATGCGTTCTTTCGTGATAACCCATAGGAGGATGTTATCCAGACACGAATCTTATCGAACTTCTCCAAGATACATATAAAACGATCTACGCCGAATCGTGGTTGAAAGTTGAGACTATCAGGACGATCAGACCCTTGGTGATCAGTTCGACAGTATGCGACTACGGATACCGGCATTGGGGGTACTAGTGCAAGGTGCATTCTGAAAATCCTATTCAGTATGTCTAGGTCAGTATTTTCCGACCTCTTCGAATATGAGATCCCCTTCCAAGTAAAATTATTCTGGCGACCCCACCGCCTCCCTCACCCCCATTCCTCCTCATGAACCGTATCAAAACTTTGTTATTTCAAAGAAAACAAATCTTTCTTTTGTTTCAGATTTCTTTTAATTCGTTGCACGAAGTTTTTTGCTTATATTTTTCGGAATGGAACACAGTATTCCATTTTTACTTGATTTCCGACAGAAAAATATATTTTGCTTAACGAGTGTTTCGCATTTCAGGTAAGACTCAGAAGCGAATTTTGCCCATTAAGAAAGGTGCATTGTCTGCACAATTTGTAAAGAAGTATATCTTTTTCTCGAATTTTCTGAATAACTTATTCTATCATGTTCTTTTGCCTATAAATTGGTTCGTAAAAAACATTCAGACTTTGCACTTATTCATCATTAACACATTGTATTATAAGACAATGATCTATGGAAGTCATTATGAATGAAGGAACTCCGTAATTTTAACATTAAATAAATTTCACTAAGGTATACTTTTTTTATTACTTATCCATGGTTATTTTATGGTGCAAGTACTTCCACCTATTACGATGACCCACTGAGCACGACTTGGCGGACCCTCTGGAGTCGTGACCCACAGGTTAAAACAAACGTTGGTCTAGGTTACCGTCGTACAGCTTGTCAATTTCTGTTTTCATGAGCAATAAAATGAACTGAAATTTTATTTTTTACATTTCCATTCCACTTTTTATGTAAAGTATTATGAAGCTCTAGAATAGTGGTGATGCAAGGTTTTTCTTGGTGTAGTCTCTGGTCTACTAGCATAATGGAAGAATTTGTAATAATTGAATACTTTCAGATACACTGAACTTTAATGAAAACATTTTATGTCTCCTAGACCACGAAAAATTGACGATCACGATGCGAGCACTCGGCATGGAGGATTGTAAAACAATCTGACGATGGATTTATAAAACAATACAAAATTGGTAATGGTGAAGCAGGGTGACACAAAGTAACGGGAATGTTTGAAATGAGTAGTGGCAGGCATAGGCAGGTAGCAGCACTGCGGGTTCGTACCAGTTAACGAGTAAGCAGTCCCTAATTTCAATAATCATGGATCAGAGGAACGGACAACAGTGTGCGTTACCCATAAAAATGTTTTGTAAAAATAATGATATTTTGGTAGCATTTCGTGAAACACGCGATAAAATTTTCCATTAATGTATTTTAACAGACAGGATCTGCCCTCAAGAAGAAACCATCAGGACGACCAAGAAATGTGCGTTCTAAAGCGAACATTAACGTACGCGCGTCTGTCTTACGGAGGACACGACGTTCAATTCGTCAGCACTCAGCAGTGGTTGGAACGTTCCGGGAGAGTGTTCGCAGAATTCTTCATCTAGATTTAAAAAATTATCCACACAAACTACATATGGTGCAACATTGAAGGACAACGATAAACCGGTTTCGCTTGGGAATCTGTCAACAAATGACAATAAAAGTAAACAATTACGACGAATTTCTGAACAAGTTTTGGATGTCAGATGAGGCATATTTTCATCTCACAGGTTATATGAATAAACAGAACTACCGTTACTGGGCAAACGCAAGTCCTAATTATGGGACCATATTTTTTCGCAAATGAAGGACACACAACTGACAATGCTGATCGTTACATGGAGATGTTGCGACCTTTCCTTATACATGCACTTTCAACAGGACAGAGTGACATCACACACTGCACGCCAACCAATGGCATGTGTGCGAGAAGTGTTCGGTAACCGTGTGTTCACACGATTCGGTGAAATTCTATGGCCCTCGAGAACGCCAGATTTATCCGTTTATGATTTTTTTCTTGGAGGGCTACTTCAGGAGAAACGTTTACACGACTCGACCAAGAACCCTGGATTAGTAAGAACAGAGAATTCGGGATGAAATTGATAGTATCGTTGATGAAATGTTGCAGCGGTGAATGAGTAATCTCCAGAGCAGATTTAACGAATGTATTCTCACAGGAGGACACTATTCTAAAGGACGCAATATTATTATTAATTATCTCGTATGTGTTCTACAGAGTCAGTCACGAAGGCATGTGAACCAGATTCGAGGTCGACGCAACGCATCGATCAGCCCTCAGTGGCTGACAGACAACAGGTGGCATTCACATTACGTGTTCTGGGCCTCTGCAGCGATTTTCTGGGTAATTTGATCCGTTTCTTCTATAGCACAATCGACTTAATCAGTGATGTATATCTTGCTCGCCAGTGATTGACTGAGTGTTGGAAAGCTTTGCATCGGCGATAACTACTGTCCTCTGTAATTGTCTTGCAGGGACGTGTTAACTTAATGTTTGGAAACTGAGATCGGAAAAGATGAGACAGTCTCGGGCAAGGAGTTTATTCGACAATGAATGCAATATGAGCGCGTCACAAAATGAAGCTAAACATCGGAATGAGTACAGGCGTTTGACTGGAAGTGTGAAGCCAGAGTCACAAAGAATGACATACCTCAGGAAAACAAAGTTCTTCTCAGTTCTGATTCTTATCACTGCCTACCCACTGTCTAGTTTTGACCACTGACCATCTGTTCTCAATCGCATCATTATCTCTTCACTACATGCTAGACGAATTGTTTCCCTGGCTGTCTGACAGTCTATCTCTTTGATTACCGACGGCCTGATTATCCATTGATGGAATGCTCAGCCTCTACCCCTATATCAATGTTTTGTTAATGGTAGAGTTTTAAGATTTGAATTACCATGAATTAAATTTCTTTTATGTTGCGCTGTTGTGGTCTTCAGTCCGGAGACTGGTTTAATGCAGGTCTCCACAATACCTTATCCTTCAATTCCACATAAGAACGGCAACATATATCTGAATCTGCTTACTTTATCCATCTCTTTGTCTTCCTCTGCGGTTCTTACCCCACACAGTTCCCTCCAACGCTAGATTCACAATTCCTTTATGTCTAAGAATGTGTCCTACGAATCGACCCCTTCTTTTAGTCAAGGTATGCCAGAAATTCCTTTTCTCCCCAATTCTGTTCAGTACCTCATCATTAGTTACGTGATTCACCCACCTAATCTTCAGAATTCTTCTGTAGCACCACATTTCAAAAGCCTCTATCCTCTTCCTGTCCGCACTGTTCAGCGTCCATGTTTCCCTCCCATACAAGGCAACAGTCCACATAAATGCCTTCAGAAAGGACTTTCTTAGGCTTAAATCAATATTCGATGTTAACAAATTTCTCTTTTTGAAGAACGCTTTTCTACCCATTGCCATTCTGCATTTTATATCCTCTATACTGCGACCATCATTTGTTATTTTACTGCTCAAGTAATAAAACTCAATTTCTTTCATATGTCATTATTTGTTTTATCGGATTGTAGAAATGTTGCCCCTTTTTTCTGTGTGTGTGTCAGCCTATATTAAATGTACTCCTGACTGACTGTTAGACTGAAGCAGTAAGCCTCATTCAGACTGTTAACGGCGCCACCTTTTCAATAGACGGTGCACGTGAGGTGCGCAGCGCCCCCTCAATTGGTGGGTAGGTTTGGGCCGCGATTAAAACTGGCTTTGTGTGCGGCGTCACGTACCCCTGCCGTGGCCGCGCCGGTCGCGATCGAAGCCTCATTGGCTGCTGGCGGGTCACCGCCGGGGACCGCCCTGCATGGCAATCACGTCCGCGGTCGCGACCGCGCCACGCTCACCACGCGGCAAATAGCATTCGGCGCCATTAGTCCTAAAGGTTACACCGCCTGCGGTTCCCAAGAGGTAGTCAAAGCGTCCGATTTGCTGCAAAGGGAAAATTTGTTCCACACGTGTTAACGCTGTATTACTTATCAAACGACTTGTGGTAAACCTCTGTTCTAGCCACCATACACGATTTCGTTACAGCAAGTCAGAGCAAATCTGTATGCAGCTGACGCATGGTGGTGTGAGATAACGATAACAAGTTCTACAGCCCGTACTATTCCCGTAGGAAAAGTCACGTAAAAATGTAGTACTGTACTGTGGTTGGTCATTGCCTATGGAGGCTACTTTGGCGAAAAGTAATTTCTTCTCTGGTTGAAATTACATATAATTTCCATTGCACTTACTCGACTTTTACAAGAACTCATATCTCAATACTAAGGCACAATTCCGTTGATTCAGATAATATAACACATGTAAACTAATAAAGTTGTTGTGGTCTTCAGTCCGGAGACTAGTTTCTTGCAGCTCTCCATCCTACTCCTTCCTAAACAAGCCTCTTCATCTTGTCATAAGAAGGCAACTAACATCCATTTGAATCTCCTTACTGTATTCGTCTCTTGATCGCCCTCTGTCATTTCTAACTCCCCCCCCCCCAAACACACACACACACACACACACACACACACACACACACACACACACACACACTTCTCTCCAATGCTAAATGCACGATTCCTTGATGTCTAAAGATGTGTCCTACTAATAGATCCCCTCTTTTAGTCAAGGTATGCCATAAATTCCTTTTCTCCTCAATTATAATTAGGACTTCCTGATTACATGATCACTAATAAAAATACGACGATGTTGCAATATTCTACAATATTTCTTGTTTAGTACAAACTAGTTTTCGTCTGTTACGCCATCATCATGTACAACCGTTGTACCTGATGACGGCGGAAAATCAAGGGAAAACATGAAAATAAAAAATAAAATAACCTTCTTGATTAGTTAAGCGATCCACCCACGTAATCTTCATCATTCTTCTGCAGCACCAAATGTCAAAAGTCTCTATCCTCTTCCTATCTGGATTATTTATCCTTCATGCTTCACTCCCATACAAGGCTACACTACACACAAATGCCTTGAGAAAGGACTTCCTCGCGATTAAATTCATATTTCACGTTAACAAATTTCTCTTTTCTAAAAACGCTCTTCTTCCCATTACCATTCTGTTTTTGGTCTTGTTAAAGTTCATCTTATACGCTCCTTTCAACACACTGTCCATTCCGTTGAGTTGCTCCTCCAGGTCATTTGCTGTCTCTGACGGAATTCCACGTCATCGTGCAAACCACAATGTTTTTATTTCTTCACCCTCAACTTTAATTCCTTTTCCAAATTTCTCTTTGCTTTCCTTCACTGCTTGCTCAATGTACAAATTGAATAACATCGGAGAAAGGCTACAACCCTGTCCTACTCCCTTCCCAACCAGTTCAAATGTTTGTATAGTTTATGGGACTTAACTACGGGGTCATCAGTCCCTAAACTTACAAACTACTTACGAACTAGGACGGCACAAATATCAATGTCCGAGGGGGGGATTCGAACCCCCGACCGTAGTGGCCGTGCAGACCGTGACCCAACCAGTTTTTTTCTTTCATACCTATCGACTTTAATAACTTCTGCCTGCTTTTTGTACAAATTATTAATAACTTTTCGTTCCCTAAATTTAACCCCTGCTGACTTCAGAATCTGAAAGAATGTATTCGAACCAACTTTGTGAAAAGCTTCCTTCAAATGCCGACCACGGTGGCCGAGGGGACTAAGGCGCTCCAGTCACGGTCTTCACGGCCACTACGGTCGGGGGTTCGAATCCCCCCTCGGGTATGGATATTTGTGCCGTCCTAGTTCGTAAGTAGTTCATAAGTAGTTTGTAAGTTTAGGGACTGATGACCCCGTAGTTAAATCCCATAAGCTCTACAAACATTTGAACATCTTTATTTTTTATTTTCTTTATTTTTATTTATTTATTTATTTATTTGTTTGTTATTATTATCATTTTTTTAAAAGTCTGTAGGAAAGAGGTTTAAACAGGAAGGCAACTTAGTGAAAGAACTGGAGTCTGTGTATCAAAGCTAATGCAATAAGTGTTTAGCTACTATCTACTTTCTACTATAACAAATCAGTACCAAGATTAAGTTAGCAGTGCACAGGTCTTTCTTTCGTCCAACTTTGTTATTTTGGAGAGACCCGTAGTTAAGTCCCATAAGCTCTACATTATTTTGGAGAGAAAGCTTGGTGAATACAAGTTACCTCATTAATGAGGTTCACGTCAGATATGAAAGTACCAAGGATTATTGCAGGTAATAATAGATGGAAACGATGGCTGGAAGGTGTCCATTATGAGAAAATCAAAGAGAAACTGGGAATGAGCACTATAGATGAAACAAAGCCAACAGGATTAGGCGGTGGGATCATGTTACACGCATGGGAGAAGCAAAATTACCTAAGCGATTCTTGGCGTCGCGTCGGCAGTAGAGGGTAAGAGGAGTCGAGGTAGACCAAGGAGGAAGTACGCCCATTCGGTCAATAATGATTTTGAAGTACCAGGCTTGATGTCAGACGAGGAGTCAATGATGGCATTGAATAAGGAATCACAAAAGAATTTTATTAGGGAGACTATACTCCAGACTGAACGCTGAAAACCATAATCCATTTCTTAAGAGGACTGAAGCAGCTTTCTTTTGGAGCGCCACGTTGTGGATCGCGAAGCCTCCAGCGTCGAAGTTTCGAATCCTCCCTCAGGCATTTATGTGTATGTTGTCCTTAGGTTAGTTTAACTTACTTTAAGTTGTTTGTAAGTCTAAGTAGTTTGGTTCCATAGAATTACAAATATTTGAACATTTTTTGAAGCAGCTTTTTCCGCTTTTTGTGTCAGGCTGTTTTACATAAGAACTGGTCTGTCCTATTCTGCTCCGACACGATAAATCTTTAGCTGATTTGCACTTAGTATCATACTACCATAGTTTTATAAGGTTGAAATCTACATCTGTGTCCTAAAATCCGTAAATGGGTACCTATCAGCGCTGCTCATTGGTTCGTAACGTTACAGCTCATGTAGCCACAAGCCAATGTGACGATAATTTCAGGTAATCAAAGATAGGAAGATATTACAGCTTGCTTTAAGTGCAGACTCAGAAATTTTTCCTTCTCGTGTTTTCACGTAGATGTTGGCTTTAATGTCCTTGACCGAAGCGATCATGAATTATTGAGCCACTGATAACTTACCGCCGGTTTTTCAGATACATTTTACATCAGGAGGTTGTCGTCAGGTTAGGACATGAGTTTAAATTCAGGTCTGTAAAACGCCACAAATGACACGTTGGTCATTTCGTATCAGCAGTCGACACAGCACGTGGCATTCCCATATGCTTCGCGGCGAGCGTTTCCAACGTTGTTCTGCATTAGCCGTTACAACCGTGTGTGTTGCCTACAAGAAAACTACACACAAGGCTCTGTTCAAAATGTGAAATGCTCAAACTGCTAAAGTAATCGAACAGTAGACTCACAAACTACTTAAACCTTCTGAAAATGAGTTATGTGAAGGGTACCACACGGTGGTTCCAGTCGAAAAAAATCGATTTTCGGTTTTCATCATATTTCGAGAGATTAAGGTTTTAGTTAAGTACTCTGAAAAGGATTTGCAGAAAAAAGTTTTGTTCGACCATTTAAAGATCATTTTCCCACCACGTGTTTTTATGTGTCATGCGCGTTTTCTGTCACCCACTTATCTGCATATATTTTAGATGTTTATATGCCCTACATTGCACGTTAGGGATTGTTTTTTACTTCGGAATATGTTGGCTACCCTTGGATTTCAACGGTCGGTATTCTTTTGCTTCTGCTTTCAAACACGTGGTTAACTAAAACTGAATTAGAAAACTTGCAGGTATAGTATGGGCAGGCAATTAGGAGAAATAAAGAAAGCCGGCCGCGGTGGCCGAGGGGACTGAGGCGCTCCAGTCACGGTCTGCACGGCCACTACGGTCGGGGGTTCGAATCCCCCCTCGGGCATGGATATTTGTGACGTCCTAGTTTGTAAGTAGTTCATAAGTAGTTTGTAAGTTTAGGGACTGATGACCCCATAGTTAAGTCCCATAACCTTTACAAACATTTGAACATTTGAAATAAAGAAAATATGGAGGCAATGAAGAGAGATGTTTAGCCCATAGTCTTCCATAAGTCATGTTGATAAGCCATGTCATGCATTGTGTCCACCAGGAGAAAATTCGTGGTGCAAATACAATAGCGCTCAGGCAAGGAGAATCTTATTCTCAGCAGCATTCTGTTCCTGCTGCTTTTAACTAAGTTGAATTATACGGCACGTGGTCCAGAGTCGGTACGTTTGTGGGGAAAACGAACCACAAAAAATTTAAACTCTCTATTGGGTTTAACATATTATCTGTGAAACTATATTTTTATAACTTTCGTTTCGCATAGCCCCAGAACCCCTACGGACGATAATGATTTAACTGAAGCATTGTTTCGGTGGTTCTATGTTCACACAAATTACAGTACTTCCTTTTCCATTTATTTCATATGAGAGTGAGCCACAGCGAAGCGCGGCCGAGTTTAGCCAGTAAAAAATAAAAATAAAATTAAAACGTTTCTCGCCCTTGCCGATGCATGCAGATCACTTTAATAGCAGTTACAGAAATGCATGAATTATGATATTAGATATCTGGTTATTAAAAGGAGGAAAAAAAGAACATTCTAGCTTAATTTCTGCAAGGCAGCGGTGAAATTTGGTTGTAAGACTTTACAGATCTCCACACTGTGGTACACATTCAAGGAAATAACCTCTATTATTCTGGAAATAAATGAGTGTCTTGTGTTGGACCGAAAATCGAATCAAAATTTTCCCTCGTAAGCATTAGACCTATCTACGTCAATGCCACATATATGAAGCCTTTGCGTCGTTTTCCAACACTACGCATAACAGCAAACAACTACAGTCCGACTCAAATTATTGTTAGTCTGCATTTGTCGCGTGTCGATGGAGTATTACCACACAGGCTGGTGCCGCAAGGGAATGGCCGCACGGTCAAGAGCTCCAAGTTGCGGAAGGCGCGGCTGCTCCCGTCGAAGCTTCGAGTCCTACCTCGCGCTTAATGTGTGTGTATTGTCTGTGAGGGGCCTACAAATGTTCAAATGTTTGTACAGCTTATGGGACTTAACTAAGGGGTCATCAGTCCCTAAACTTACAAACTACTTATGAACTAGCTAATACTAAGGACGGCACGAATATCCATGCCCGAGGGGGCATTCGAACCCCCGACCGTAGTGGCCGTGCAGACCGTGACTGGCGCGCCGCAGTCCCCTCGCCCACCGCGGCCGGCAAGGGGGGCCACACCCAGCGTATCTAACCCATGTTAATTTCGCAACTATTTGACCCACTCCTGAAAAACTATTTGATGCAGGACCTTAATATTTTTATTGTATGTTACATGATGCCAATAGAGTCAACTGTACTAAAATCTACTTTATTCATTTTATCGTTTTTAAGAATTTATTTTTTAATTTATTGACAAAAATACTAATTTTTTCTGTGGAAAATAATGTTTGTGAACTTCCTAATGGGGGAATATTAATTAATGTAGTAACAGAGGTGGCTTTTTATGTTATGCAGAGTCTCTGAAAATTTCATTCATTTATCTATGATGATTTCTGATATAATTGGGCACATGTACAGAAAATTTTAGTTTGCAGGAAATTGACTTTAAAGAAAAAAACTTTTGAAATTTGTTACTTACAGTTAATTTAAACTGTCTTTCTGCGTATGATGGCCCATCTTTGTCCTCTAGCAGGTCTTTCAGCTTCTTTTTCACCTTCCTGGATGATTGTCTTGCTTTCTGGGCCGTATAAGATGCAGACCTGTCTGCATCGGCTATCCTCATTTTATCGCAATGTTGTGACCCAGTGATCATATTTTCAGCAGGATTAATTACCAGCTTTTTCAATAACCAACACTTTTGAATATTACCACAATTGAATCTAATAACAGCATCATGAACTCCTAGTTTAATTGTACGCATGCCTACAAATACAGGAAGAGGATCGCCACAAACTTACATATCAGTGTACCGACTCTGGGCCATGTGACGTATAATTCAACTTAGTTAAAAGCTATTGTTTTCTACATTCTTTCCTTCTATTTCCCATCCGCTATGTCTGTCTCCTGCTTCTCCACTATCTACCTCTTACTTCGCTCTATCTAATCCCCGGCCTCTCTTCATCATTCCCTTTCCTTCCATCCATCTTCCATATCCTCCTTCATCAATCTCTATGCCCGTATCGTCTTTCGCTCGTGGTACCCATATAAAATGTAGAAATTAAAAATTAGGGAATTGCTTCAAATTAGGTGTTATCTGCTGGAAACTATCACAAAGTTACTGTTACATAAAATTACATTAAATAAGGACGCCCATCAACAACGATTTGTTCATAATTCGTTTCTATGTTGTTTTGATGTACACTGCTAATATCATGATCAATCTTAGTGAAAATAAACCAATAGACATGAACGCTACCCCCATGAACCACAGACATTGCCGAGGTGGGGTGGCTTGCATGCCTCAACGATGCAGATAGCCGTACCGTAGGTGCAACAACAGCGGAGGGGTATCTGTGGAGAGGCCAGACAAACGTGTGGTTCCTGAAGAGGAGCAGCAGCCTTTTCAGTAGTTACAGGGGCAACAGTCTGGATGATTGACTGAGCTGGCCTTGTAACATCAGCTAATGTGGCTTTGCCACACAGCTACTGCGAACGGCTGAAAGCAAGGGGAAACTACAGCCTTTACTTTTCCCGAGGACATGCAGCTCTACTGTATGGAAATATGATGACGGCATCCTCTCGGGTAAAATATTCCGGAGGTAAAATAGTCCCCCATTCGGATCTCCGGGCGGGAACTACTCAGGAGGATGTTGTCATCAGGAAAGACAATACTGGCATTCTACGGATCGGGGCTTGGAATGTTAGATCCCTTAATCGGGTAGGAAAATTAGAAAATTTAAAAAGGGAAATGGATAGGTTGAAGTTAGACATAGTGGGGATTAGTGAAGTTCGGTGGCAGGATGAACAGGATTTCTGGTCAGGTGATTTCAGCATTATAAATACAAAATCAGTTGGGGTATCACAGGAGTAGGACTGATAATGAATAAGAAAATAGGAATGCGGGTAAACTATGAGCAGCACAGTGATCGCATTATCATTGTCAAGATAGATACGAAGCCAACACCGACAACAGTAGTACAGGTTTATATGCCAACTAGCTCTGCCGATGATGAGGAGATCGAAGAAATTTATCAGGAGCTGAAGGAAATTATTCAGACAATTAAGGGAGATGAAAACTGAATTGTGATGGGAGACTGGAATTCGGTAGTAGGAAAAGGAAGAGAAGGAAAAATAGTAGGTGAATATAGACTGGGCAGGAGGAATGAAAGAGGAAGTCGCCTGGTAGAATTTTGCACGGAACATGATTTAATCGTAACAAACACGTGGTTTAAGAATCACAAAAGAAGGTTGTATACATGGAAGAGACCAGGAGACACCGGAAGGTATCAGATAGATTTTATAATAGTAAGACCTAGATTTCGGAACCAAGTTATAAACTGCAAGACATACCCTGGAGCAGATATAGACTCTGACCATAACTTGTTAGTCATGAACTGTAGGCTGAAACTAAAACAACTGCAGAAAGGTAGGAAAGTAAGGAAATGGGACTGGAGAATTTCAGAGGGAGATTTAGGCAACAATTGACAGAAACAGGGTGAAATAAAACAGTAGAAGAGGAATGGGTAGCATTGAGAGATGAAATAGTGAAGGCAGCAGAGGACAAACTAGGTAGAAAGGCAAGACCTACAAAAAATCCTTGGATATCGCAGGAAATACAAAATTTAATTGATGAAAGGAGAAAATATAAGAATGCAGTAAATGAAACAGGCGAAATGGAGTACAGACGACTAAAAAATGAGATTGACAGGAAGTGCAAAATGGCTAAGCAGGAGTGGCTAGAAGCCAAATGCATATCTGTAGAAGAATGTATATGAAGGGGAAAAGTAGATACCGCCTACAGGAAAATAAAAGAGACATTTGGGGACAAGAAAAGCAACTCCACGAATATCAAGAACTCAGATGGGAAATCAGTACTCAGCAAAGAAGGGAAAGCTGAAAGGTGGAAAGAGTACATAGAGCAGCTCTACAAAGGAAATGAACTTAGAGACGATGTTATAGCAAGGGAAGAGGAAGTAGATCAAGATGAAATAGGAGATGCTATACTGAGAGAGGAATTTGACAGAGCCCTGAAAGACCTAGGTCGGAACAAGGCCCCAGGAGTAGATGACATACCCTCAGAGCTACTAAAGTCTCTGGGAGAGCCAGCCATGACAAGACTATTTCAACTTGTGTGTAGGATGTATGAGACAGGCGAAATACCCTCAGACTTTAAGAAAAATGTAATAATCCCCAGTCCAAAGAAATCAGTCGCAGACAGGTGTGAATATTACAGAACCATCAGTTTGATAAATCATGGCTGCAAAATTTTAACACGAATTATCTACAGGAGAATCGAAAAGCTGGTAGAAGCTGACCTCGAGGAAGATCAGTTTGGATTCAGGAGGAACATAAGAACCCGGGAGGCAATACTCACTTTACGTCTTATCTTAGAAGATAAAAAAAAGATTAAAAAAACCTACATTTTTAGCTTTTGTAGATTTGGAGAAAGCATTTGACAATGTTGATTGGAATACACTCTTTCAAATTCTGAAGTCAGCGGGGGTAAAATATAGGGAAAGGAGAGTTATTTATAACTTGTATAAAAGCCAGACCGCAGTTATTAGACTCGAAGGGCATGAAAGGGAAGTATTAGTTGGGAAAGGAGTAAGACAGGGTTGTAGCCTTTCTCCGATGTTATTCAACATGCGATGATCGCAGTACAGAGGATATAAAATGCAGAATGGCAATTGGAAGAAAAGCATTTTTGAAAAAGAGAAATTTGCTAACATCGAATATTAATTTAAGTGTAAGGAAGTCTTTTCTGAAGGCATTTGTGTGGAGTGTTGCCTTGTACGGGAGTGAAACATGGACGATACGCAGTGCGGACAGGAAGAGAATAGAGGCTTTTGAAATGTGGTGTTACAGAAGAATGCTGAAGATTAGGTGGGTGGATCGTGTAATTAATGAGGAGGTACTGAACAGAATTGGGGAGAAAAGGAATTTTTGGCTTACCCTGACTAAAAGAAGGGATCGCTTGTTAGGACACATTCTTAGACATCGGGGAATCGTAAATTTAGCATTGGAGGGAAGTGTGTGGGGTAAAAATCGCAGAGGGAGACCAAGAGACGCGTATAGTAAGCAGATTCAAGTGGATGTGGGTTGCCGTTCTTATGTGGAGATGAAAAGGCTTGCTCAGGATAGAGTAGGGTGGAGAGCTGCATCAAACCAGTCTCCGGACTGAAGACCATAACAACAACAACAGACATGAACGTACCTAAAATGCTTTTCCATGATAAGTTGTTACCTTAGTGTCGCATTTTTACCATAGAACCTGACCGATACGCAAGGTAGAAGTTGGTACAACTTCTGTTTTCGACGCTCACTTATTTGGCATTTGGAGAATTTAAACCGTGATCAGAGCTATAGATATGAAAGCATTGCTTCCTTTTGCCTGTCTTAATGGCTAAGTGCCTTTTGAATGATCTAAGTTTCATTGGTCTTCTTGTATAATTACAATAGAAAATCATTTTTGAAGTTGATGTATTTGTATAATGATTTCGATAAAATTTCACTTGCGGTAGCGGCTGATGCCAAAATCGCCGGCCGCGGTAGCCGAGGGGACTGAGGCGCTTCAGTCACGGTCTGCACGGCCACTACGGTCGGGGGTTCGAATCCCCCCTCGGGCATGGATATTTGTGCCGTCCTAGTTCGTAAGTAGTTCATAAGTAATTTGTAAGTTTAGGGACTGATGACCCCGTAGTTAAGTCCCATAAGCTTAACAAACATTTGAACATTTTTTTTAATGCCAAAATCTGTTGACTGCACTTTGAAAACTCAGTTACATACAATGAGGCTAATAATCTTCCGTGTTTACTATGAAATACAGAAGCTACTATGAAGCACAGAATTCCGCAGCTGCCATAAGTATAATTTAATCTTCTTCATTTCTAAGTAATTCTACGATGGTAAACGTCCGTCTTTTGTCGGCATGGATTTAGAAGCGCACATTCGATATATATCGTTAGAGGCCCGGGTACTTGAATGGCAAACTTAATTAGAAAGTATGTGGTTCCCGAGCGTTACTCTGGAATGTTGTTTTCTGAAACACAATTAAAATTCGAAGGAGATTCATATCAGATTGAATATTTTGAATGTATCGTCTTGTTGACTATAGAATAACCATTTCATGCAGTTCCTGCTCTGTCGTTAATACGTTCTTGTACAAACCACTGTCCGGTCAATAAATGAATTATCCTTGTAAGCAGAACATTACGGTACCAACATTACTACTCTATCCTGCTGACACCGTAAGAGAAATTTAACCGAGCAACCAATAACGTAGGCTGAGGGGAACATTCTTTTGTTTACAATTTAACAGATAATTAAGTCTGTGCTTGCTCTCTGGTTGTGAGGTTCTTGTATGAACTTTTCTCCTGAGAGTCAATCAATTAACCTCATGAGGCGAAAATTCCGTTGCAAACATTAGAGAGCTACGCCTCAAACCTCGTTTGTGTTATCCAGTATCAACAATGATTCTTTGCACGGTGGGTGGCTTTTGTTTGCCTCAAAATCCTAAAGGTGACGAAATTATATATGTTTATCCATATCCCTGGTGTTTGTGTGATCCAGTATCGCCGATAATTCTTTGCACGGTGAAGCGCTAATGTTTGGGACTCAAGGAATCAATGTTCATCCTGCATCAATTCGTTGAGTGGTAGGGTGATTCTCCTAATCAACCGTTCTGCTTGGTAATACTCAATATATAACAGGGGACACTGCAGAGACCACCTTCGAGAGATATCACAACAATTTGTAATGCATAATATCTATATATAAAAGGCAATGTTCCCAGTGACTGACTGACTGATTAAATGAATGACTTATCATCGGCCAGTCAAAACCACTGATGATAAAAACTTGCAGAGGTGTTCATCTTACACCTTTGGCGTTGTTTAAGAAGCGATTTTTTTTATATTCCTACCCTAAGGGAGCGAAATAGGGATGTAATTTTTTTTTAAATACTATGTTATCAAGTCAATTTTGAAGCTAAACCAACATAAATTGGCATATGAATTCTCGGTTAGAATTAAAAGAAGACGTCTTTCGGCTTTTTCTGAAAATCAGCAATTTAGGGGGTGAAATAGGGGATGCAAAGATTTTTGGAAAAATGCTGCTCTTAAGCCAGTTTTGAAGCCCAAAATGTAAATGTTATTTGGAGACTTGGTTACAATTAAAAAAGTACGTGTGTATCTCCCCTCCCCCTGTTCGTCATTGCTTACCCTTCCTGTATCTCGTCTTTGAACTCTAACTTAGAAGCATGTTTAGTGTTATGTTCAAAATCTGAAATCTGCGAAAGTTCTTGGCCAAGTGTTTTGTAATATTGATACAATGTACTACTGGTGTTCCCGCATATTTTTAAATATCTATTTTTCAATATATGTTATATATGAATTTATATAAATTTTAGAGTGTCGAAAAGTTCTTACCAAATAATGCAAAATTGTCATATATATATATATATATATATATATATATATATATATATATAGGTTATGGGAAATATATGAAGTAAACAGGTATCTAAAAACCTTCCTGTGTTACAGTGCAACGTTGTGACAGATCTGGAGCTCAATCGGTGAAGAACTTTTTCAGCTTTTGAAACGCCCACAAACGAACACAACATTTTTATATAAAGAGATTTATACATTACTTCATCTTGTTAGAGGGGGCAGAGCGGATAGTTTATCGCATTTTGACGGGCCATTGTTAGGTTGGCAATGTCACAAAAAAAGATAAAAAAGATTTAAAGGATAAAAGAAAAGAAAAAAAAAATAAAGCACCACCTACACATTATACTTAGGGGCCTATCTCACTCGCTGGGCTTCTCCAATGCAGAATTGTCCCTCCCCACCGATTCTGCCAGCGAGACAGTTGATTGACACTCGTGGTTCAGTTGGAGAACGTTGCAAAATGTTCGAGAGCCAAATGCGTCTTCGAAGGCAACGAACAGCGCCTTCCTCTCACTCCTTTTGCCAGACGCTGATTGGCCGATTTATCTTCGAGCTCTGGAGTGGGCTAGCGGATTGGCCGGAGGCGTTCTGGAAACTAGCGCAATGATTGAGGGGCGGGTGGAGGGCGGGAGGGGAGGGGAAGTTACAGAGAACGAAGCGGACGGAGCTCTTGGACCTGCTGTTATGAACGAACAGTTAAACAGAAACCTGATGGTGGAAGACGAGTGCCGTCTCGAGGTGCTGAGTCGCAGGCGCGCTGTTTTTTGTACAAACTGCTTGGGTAAGTAAATCTCCTAGCGAGATTTTGTGCTTTAGGAACTTCTATGTCTGCTCCTCTCACTTCTACACTCGTATGCAAGTTCAAGCACAGTTATTTCCTATTCCGTATATATTTCAGATGATGCTGAAGGAATAAGACCAGGTATTGAAACAATAAAGATGATAGACGAGTTTTGTTATTTTCGGAGTAAAATAATGTACGATGGTCGCAGTACAGTTGATACAAAATGCAAAATGGTAATTCATAAAAAACATTTTTGAAAATGTGAAATTTTTTAATATTATTTTTAGTGTTAGAAAGTCTATTCTGATGCGTTTATGTGTAGTGTTGCTTAGTACGGTAGTGAAACGTGGACGAAAATAGTTCAGGCGAGAAGAGTATACAATAGTTTGAAATACAATGTTGCTGAAGAATGCTGAAGGTTAGGTGGATAGATCGCGTAGCTAATATAGAGATACTGAAGAGAATTAGGGAGAAAAGAAATGTCTGACATATGTTGACTAAAAAAGGGATCAATTGGTAGGACACATTCTTAGACATCACATAATCGTCATTTTAGTTTTGAAGGGAAGTGTGTGCTGGGTAAAAGTCACAGACGGAGACCAAGAGACTAGACTTGCGCGTAATAGTTCGCGATCGGGAGCGCTCACTGTAGTTCGCGGCTCTGCCGCGAACTAGTTCGTTCTTTTAGTTCGTCCACTCCCAGTGACGGCTGAGCGGCTTGGTCTGCGCATGAAGGTGGAGGGAGAAGTTACCCCACCTAGCTGCTTCATGCGCTTGCTGTTTGTGCCGCTAACGATATCACGCAAACCAAAAGAAACAGTTTGTGGAGTCCTCTAGCTGTTCGCCGTCAGTATTCGGAAAAGGGGTGGTCGAACTAAGAGGTAAGGGATCTGCGAACTAGTTCGCGTAGTTCGCCTATAGGAGCGCTCTTCCGAACTAGTTCGTTCACGAACTACACAAGACTACAAGAGACGAGTACAGTGAGCAGATTCAAATGGATGTAGGGTGCCGTTCTTATGAGGAGATGAAGAGGCTTGCTCAGGATAGAGCATGGTGGAGAACGGCATGAAACTAGTCTCCGGACTGAAGACCACTACAACACATTTAATATAGAAATATCTCATTTCATAATTATAAGATAAAAATGTTGTCTCTCAAAAATGTTCAAATGTTTGTAAATCTATCGGTCTCAACTGCGTGGTCATTAGCTTACAAACTACTTACACTAAGGTAGACTAACCTAAGGACAACACAAACACCCATGCCCGAAGGGGGACTCGAACCCCCGACGGCGAACGGCCGCGCGCACCGCAGCACGGCGCCCCAGCACGCACGGCTCATCCGCCGCGGCTTTTGTCTCTCCCTAGTAGTAAAGTGAAGGTGGACTTTCCAATAGAATAAGTTAATCTTATGTTACAAAACAAGTAAGAAACAATACGATTAAGAAACAACATGCCACAGGATTTCCGTGATTCATATGTGTCGTTTCATTGTTTGCCACTATTTTAATATAAGATCTTATGACCGAATGATGGCTGTTTTTTTTTTTTTCCAATGTTCTGATTGGTGGGAAGTGCATACAAAAAGTCGTGAGAACCAAACGGTGCGGAGATGGGCGTATATACGTGCAATTCTATTTCTTTCTTTCCATGGCGAAACTATTCGCTTTAACTACTTATAGATCGAGTGCAGTCGCTACATTGATCTTGGACAACGAAATACATGTAAAATGTGGTGAGGGTAGTTGGCATTCTCACAGTAGAACTAATGCCAAATTTGAGTCACATTTCTCGTTCACAATATTAATACCCTACAGTCCTTTATCAAGAAATCGAAGCTAAAAAAACGTACCACTACATGTCAGTAAAAGTTAGTGTATACTGTACACCTATACCCATTGCAACTATGTCTAGATATTTTCATTTAGCAAGTATTTTTCCGAGATAATTGCCATTAGTGTGTAGCTTTCAGAGGCAATTACATTCAGCGGTACCGGCCAAAGGTCACTTCTGACCACTCGCAATAGCAAATGTATCTGTCTGTGTGTGTGTGTGTGTGTGTGTGTGTGAGCGTGCACGCTTTATCTGCAGCACCAAAAGTACCTTTATACAAGAACCCCAGTAATATGTGTGGTGTCGCACAAGTACAAAGTGCGCGCCACCTACTTTCGCCGCGCGCCGCCATGCACGCATGGCGCGGCATTCTTACGACGACAGCCACGAGCGCCCTCTGCTACAACGCCGCTCGTGGCCACCACTGAACCAGATCGCACTTGGGACTGAGATAGCAACCAGTAAAGACTTCGGAATCCGATAGGCACCAGTGAAGACTTGGCTATCAGTTAGGCACTAGGCAGGACTCTAGCTCAACTATGTATCAACATTCTGCAGTACTATGTAAAAGTTAAGTATTGTATAAATTCTGTGCAATATATATCTCGTTCTAATTTACTCTAGTGTTTCTAGTTTCTGGCTGCTCCTCTCCGTACCTGCACCAGCGTGCTATCTTTATTCCTATGTTGGTCTCATTCCACTCGGCCACCGACACCTACGACGGAAACGAGACACAAAAGCGGCGACGAGGCTGGGACACAAAAGTGGCGACGAGGATGGGATACAAAAGTGGCGACGAGGATGGGATACAAAAGTGGCGACGAGGAGTGATAGAACCGTGGACCAGCCCACTTGCAGCAGCCAGACAGCAACAGTCGGAGCACACAGAAATTGCTCTCGCCCACCCACCCTTATTATAAGAATTTTGGGGGAAAATATTTTGCTACGTGTGTTGTGGACTTTTTTGTTGCAGCGCGTCCTCTTTCATATTGCATTTGTGTTTTGTTATAATTTACTTGTATGCGCGGTGCCTAATCGGTCAGCATGGCCACTACCCCGAACCCAAACTTAATGGAAATTATTCAGTTACAGACGGCGCAAATAACACAACTTCTCCAGGCAGTGGCGCAGTTGACAACTCAACAACAGCCGTCGCATCAGCAGCCCACACCTGCCGCCGCAACGCTTCCTACGTTTCGCCAGTACAACGAACGTGAGGAAGAATGGAGCGACTACTTTGCAAAGTTTCAATAACTCGTCGCGGCTCATCAACTTACAGGTCAGACTGTTAAGCATCTTTTATTATCTGTGGTGGGCACCAACACCTTCGTGTTACTGAAAAAACTTTTCCCCGACGTATCTCCTCGTGATGTAGACTTTGAACAAATAGTAGAGGCACTAAATGCTCATTATGAGAGAAACGTTCTCGTAGCTGCGGCACGGTACCGATTTTTCAGACTTAATAAATTACCGCAGCAGTCACACCAAGAGTGGATTACGGAATTGAAGGGCTTAACCCGCAAATGTAAATTTACTTGCTCTTTTGGACTTTCGTATAGTGACGTGATGTTGAGGGATGCGATTACGCAGAATATTCAGGACCCCAGAATTAGAGCAGCAATTCTGAAACAGTCTGACCCCTCATTAGACAGTGTACTACAGCTTATAGATGCGCATGATACTTTTGACTTAGCAGATGTAGAAATGCAAAGCCACAGTGTTAATTCAGTGCGCCGCAATGGTCGCTTTCCTAGCCGTAGTTCTCAGTGTAGCACTAGTGATTCTTAGAATAGTACAGGCCGTGCTGAACAGACAGTGAACAGTAGCCAGTGTAAAAGTGCGACACAAAGGTCGCCCCGTCGTATTAGAAACAGTGATTTGAATAACGGGCGCCAACGTTCATTTCAGAAAAATGTTCGTAAGTCTTGCCCCCAGTGTGTATCACGCCACAAACGTGCACAGTGCCCTAGTCGCAACGCAACCTGTTATCAATGTGGCAAATCGGGACATGTGCAGTCTGTGTGTATGCAAATTAAAAACTCAAAGAACAGTAACGTTAGAAACAGTGCTTCGCAAAGTGCGAGAGCAGTGCATACAGTCAATGTCATAGACGCTGTGGAGTTGAACAGTGCTTTACTTGGATCTCAATTGCAAGAAAGTAGTTCTGCGCCTATGGCAAAACTATATAGTGCACCACGTAGCAAGCGCCAACGAGCGCGTAAAACAGTGCAACGGGAAAGGGTTCGGGACAAGCAAAATGACTATGAACAGTGCAAAAGACTTCGTGGCACATGTAACTTTAAAAGAATCTGCAGTTCCAAAATTTCGTAAAGCTAGACCAGTGCCTATCGCCTTGCGTGGTACAGTTGCCGAAGAACTTAAACGTTGGCAAGATAGTGGGGTGATTTCTCCTGTTTCTGCGAGTCAGTGGGCCTCGCCTATAGTAATTATACCCAAGCCGTCAGGAAAACTTCGTCTCTGTGCGGACTTCAAATCAACAGTGAACAGTCAAACAATTGTAGACACTTATACCCTGCCCAGACCTGACGAACTAATGGACAAATTAGGACAGTCTCGCTTCTTTTCTAAGATTGATTTAGCAGAGGCATACTTACAAATTCCGCTTGATGACGAGTCAAAAAAAATTTTTCGTCATTAATACTCACATGGGCCTTTCTCAATTTCAACGCCTACCCTTTGGCAGTTCTTCCGCCCCTGCTATTTTTCAGCGCTTTTTGGAACAGCTGACAGTTTCTGTACCGTGTTGTTCGAACTATTTAGATGAGATTGTGGTATCCGGACGTACAGTTGAAGAACATTTAGCAAACCTGGAGTGCCTTTTCAAAGTTTTGACTGCAGCAGGTCTACGTTGTAATAAAGCAAAGTGTTCGTTTTTTCAAACTGAAATAGAGTACCTAGGCCATGTGATTAATGCCCAAGGAATTCATCCCTTACAGTCACATCTTAGAGCAATCAAAGACTTGCCTCCTCCTAAGAATGTGCATGAATTGCAAGCAGTAATGGGAAAGCTTAATTATTATTTCAGATTTATTCCCAATGCCTCTCAGATTGCAGCTCCACTGCATCACTTACGTAGGAAGAATGTTCCTTTTGTAAGGTCTAAAGATTGCCAGATTGCCTTTGACAAATTAAAGACTGCACTACTCAGTGATGCATGTTTGATTCCCTTTGACCCACAGAAGCCTGTAGTGTTAGCAGTTGATGCCTCGTCGTACAGTCTGGGTGCAATTTTGTCACATCGTATTGGTTCTCACGATCGTCCTATCGTCCTATTGCTTTTGCATCCAAGCTACTGACGCCAACGCAACAGAATTACAGTCAGTTAGAAAAGGAGGCCTTAGCAATCATTTACGGCGTCACAAAGTTTCATCATTATCTCTATGGCAGAAAATTCTATTTGTTGACAGACCACAAGCCTCTCACGTCGTTGTTCTCACCCACAAAGCCAATTCCGCCACGAACGGCACAAAAGCTTCAGAGATGGTCCTTGATATTGTCTAATTATCAGTATGAGATTTTGTACCGACCTACCACTAAACACGTTAACGCGGACACACTTTCACGACTTTCGGTTGCCCAGGATGTGTCGTTTGATTCTTCGGAAATGGCATGTTGTCAGATAGACTCCAGAGATGATTCCGCTGTCGCAGACTTTCCTTTAAACTCTCGTCGGGTTGCACAGGAAACAGCTGCGGATGCAGACCTAAGTGTGGTAGCACGTTTTGCTCGCTCAGGGTGGCCTGCCAGAGCCAAAGACATTGATCGGCCTCTGGTTAGACGTTATTTTGCACAACGTCATGCATTATCTTTAAGTCAGGGTGTTCTGTTGTTACATACAGACAACGACCAAACAAGAGTGATTGTTACTCATTCCCTGCAATGTGAAGTGTTACGCCTCCTGCATCAAGAGAATTGGGGTGTTGTTAGGACAAAGCAACTGGCCAGACGTCATTGTACCTGGGTTGGTATGGACGCCCAAATAGAGAACATGACGTCACAGTGTACTGTTTGTGCGGAGCATCAGGCGGCTCCTCCGCAACGTTTCTCGGACTGGCCACGCCCCAAGGGACCATGGCAACGTTTACATATTGACTTTGCCGAATCTTTCTGGAATACGCGCTGGTTAAATGTTGTAGACGCTTTCAGCAAGTTTCCTTTTGTGATTGCCATGAACTCAACGACAGCTTCTAGTACAATCAGTGCCATAACATCATTGTTTTGCATCGAAGGCTTGCCTGAAACTATCGTCAGTGACAATGGACCTCAGTTTGTTAGTGCGGAATTTCAACAGTTTTGTCGTGTGAATGGCATTCAGCATATTACCACTGCACCTTTTCACCCTCAGTCCAATGGTGAAGCAGAACGTTTCGTTCGAACATTCAAGTCTCACATGGAGAAGATGAAAGGTCAGCACTCCAGGCAGCAAGCTCTTCAAATTTTCCTGTCTACGTATCGGTGCATGCCACGTGACGGCCCGTCTCCTGCCGAGCTGCTACACGGCCGCCGTCACCGCACTCTCCTTCACCTGCTGCAGCCTCCCCCGCACCGAGTCGGTTCGTATGGCGCTACGCGTTTTCAGGTTTCCACGCCGGTGATGTACAGGGTGTTTGCTGGAAACAAGAAGACATGGTTGCCGGGCACCATTCAGCGCGTGCTCGGTCGCAATATGTATGTTGTACGTTCTTCCACAGGGTCGGAGCTGCGGCGCCACGCAAACCAATTGCGCTTGCACAGGCCGCGCGATCCTGTCTCCGGTTTCTTGATTCCAGACCCAGTTCACCGCCAGGGAGCACAGCCACATCGCTTGCCGCCGGGCCCAGCTTCCCCGGGCTACGAGCTCCCAATGGATGTCGACGCGCCTCCTACGCAGTCGGCCCCTCCTCCTCCGTCGCCGCCGCAGATGACAGCGTCACCGAGAGGGACTCCGGGACCGTGCGGGCCCCCCCAGCTTGGGCCACGCACCTCAGAAGATGACCTGCTCCCTCTGGGCTGGGGTGTGCGCCCTTCCTCAGGTTTCGCCGGGTTTCCTGAAGGATCGCAAGGCGGATGCCGGGGCGCGGACGGCGTCTCGATCCCAGCCTCAGCTACGACGCCCGTCCCACCAGTAACGCCCCCGCCCAGGCCCTCCTCCCAGTGCCGTCGCCGTGGCCCTCAACCCTACGCCACGACGGCGCGGCGGTTTGGGGGGGAGGGGTGTGGTGTCGCACAAGTACAAAGTGCGCGCCACCTACTTTCGCCGCGCGCCGCCATGCACGCACGGCGCGGCGTTCTTACGACGACAGCCACGAGCGCCCTCTGCTACAACGCCGCTCGTGGCCACCACTGAACCAGATCGCACTTGGGACTGAGATAGCAACCAGTAAAGACTTCGGAATCCGATAGGCACCAGTGAAGACTTGGCTATCAGTTAGGCACTAGGCAGGACTCTAGCTCAACTATGTATCAACATTCTGCAGTACTATGTAAAAGTTAAGTATTGTATAAATTCTGTGCAATATATATCTCGTTCTAATTTACTCTAGTGTTTCTAGTTTCTGGCTGCTCCTCTCCGTACCTGCACCAGCGTGCTATCTTTATTCCTGTGTCGGTCTCATTCCACTCGGCCACCGACACCCACGACGGAAACGAGACACAAAAGCGGCGACGAGGCTGGGACACAAAAGTGGCGACGAGGATGGGATACAAAAATATGAATGGCTGTATTTAAATGTTCATGCGACGCGTGGGACTAGCGAGTTTATAAAGGTGGCAATTGAAGCTGCTGCCTGCGGTAAATGAAATAATCAGTGCAGTCTGCGTACAGGATGTCACTCTAGAAGCAGGAGACATCTCTAGGGACAAAGCGATAATCAGGGTCACGTAGCATGGAAAAACATTGCTACAATATACACTTATGGCCAATAAAATTGCTACACCACGAAGATGATGTGCTACAGACGCTAAATTTAACCGACAGGAAGAAGATGCTGTGATATGCAAATGATTAGCTTTTCAGAGCATTCATACAAGGTTGGCGCCAGTGGCGACACCTACAACGTGCTGACATGAGGAAAGTTTCCAAACCATTTCTCATACACAAACAGCAGCTGACCGGCGTTGTCTGGTGAAACGTTGTTATGACGCCTCGTGTAAGAAGCAGAATTCGTACGATCACGTTTCCGACTTTGATAAAGGTCGGATTGCAGGTTATCGAGATTGCGGTTTATCGTATCGCATTATTGTTGCTCGCGATCCAATAACTGTTAGCAGAATATGGAATCGGTGGGTTGAGGAAGGCAATACGGAACGTCGTACTGGATCCCAAAGGCATCTTATCACTAGTAGTCGCGATGACAGGCATCTTATCGGCATGGCTTTAACGGATCATGCAGCCTCGTCTTGATCCCTGGGTTAACAGATGGGGACGTTTGCAAGACATCAACCATCTGCTCGAACAGTTCCACGGCATTTGCAGCAGCATGGACTATCAGCTAGGAGACCTTGGCTGCGGTTATCCATGACGCTGCATTACAGACAGGAGCGCCTGCGATGGTCTATGCAACGATGAAGCTGGGTACACCAATGGCAAAATGTCATTTTTTCGGATGAAACCACGTTCTGTTTAGTGCATCATGATGGTCGCATCAGTGTTTGGCGACGGTGAACGCACATTGGAAGCGTGTATTCGTCATCGCCATACTGGCGTAGCACTTCAAAACTGATTTCCTTTCATCGAATGTAAGCCTTTCACCAGTGATGGTTACGTGAGTAACTACTTGCAACTACGAACAAAACACTGACTATCCGGCGACTGTCATCTTACACAGCAAAACAACGCAATTCAAAGCTCGTATGACGATTGCCGGAACTACAAACTACTACACTACCAAAGATGAGACAACTGCGTCAATTAGTTTGCTAGTTATGAACCTTTGAACAGTGGATACATATTTTGGACACCTCTGTATACAGGGCGAATAAGTTAACACTTGCACCGCAAATATTGCGGAAACGGAAAGTGCTACTGACGTGCGGTTTGCACAGAATGGATTGGTAGTCAAGGATTCGTATTGTTAGCCAATAGCCGTCCGCGGTGTCCGAGACGTCTGCGGCGCGCCAGTCACAGTCCGCTCGGCCACTACGGTCGGAGGTTCGAATGCCCCCTCCGGCATGGATATTTGTGCCGTCCTTAGTATTAGCTAGTTCATAAGTAGTTTGTAAGTTTAGGGATTGATGACTCCGTAATTAAGTCCCATAAGCTCTACAAACATTTGATTTTGAATTTGTTAGCCAATAAACAGATTGTAAAAATACCTAGAAAGTGTATTTTGCACAAAAAAATTCAATTTTTCAAATGGAACAATGGTTGTTTCTTTCATGCGCTGGAATTTTTGACACCAGCAGTTACAAAGAATTCTAAATGACATTTTTATCATGTTTAGTTTGGGAGCTACAACTATTCAAAGTTTCGTGGGCGGAGGCTGCGATAGCGTAGCTAACTGGCCGAGTGGCTAGCCTCTGGGGCACGGCCCACTGTCTCATGACCACCAGCCAGTTAGCTACGCTGTCGTAGCCTCCACCCCCAAAACTTTGAATGGTTGTAGCTACCAAACTAAACGTGATAAAAATGTCATTCAAAATTATTTGTACACAGCTGGTGTCAAAAATTCCAATGCACGATAGAAACAATCATTGTTCCATTTGAAAAATTATATGTTTGAATAAAAAGTACACTTTCTAGGTATTTTTACAATCTGTTTTTGGCTAACAATACGAGTCCTTGACTACCAATCTTTCTGTGAAAACCGCATATAAATCGCACTTTCCGTTTCCGCAATATTTGTGGTGCAAGTTATAGGTGATTCGCCAGTGAAAGTTGTACACAATTTAGATTTTCATTATAAGGGTTAGGAATAAAAACCGCAGACAGTCACACAAGGATTGCACTAATTTATAACGAGACCGGTTTCGGGGTTGTGCTCATCATCAGGTGCTTATATATATCTAGAAAAATGTGCAGCTTGTTGGTGGAGTTCAAGGGAAACTTAGCAATCATATCCTCACTATCCACCTGTAGCGCTTTTTGCACGTGTATTTCACTTTTCCATATACTTTCTTCCACTGGACGTTAACTCCTGAGCTTCCTCGGGTCGCTAGGGTCACAGTCACACTCGGTAGGGCCACAAGTACGTACTGCCGACACTACATGTCAGTAGCGACGTGTTGCAGCGGCGCCACTCGCCAGAACGCCAACCGTCTACACACGTCGCGTCACCGCCCCACTTCCAGAAGAGTCGATGAGTCGCGCCGTGGTACTTCTGCCGCCGGGGTCGCCCCCAAGACATCGTTACCAGAGAGCCTGTATAGGTAGGAAGTGGCCATGTGTGACACTTGTTCTGATTGGTTGTCAGCCCAGGACGCCATGTTTTTACCAGATTTGGCGTGCTTTGTATATGTGTGAACAGTTACAGTACGCGTTTCTGAACTGTGGAGTATCTTAAAAGTTATGACAGCGATTTCACTGTATAGTTACGTTCAGGCTGTATTATGGTAGGCACTGTTCCACATTTCCACGTCTCTTGTCGGTTCTATTTACGTAAATTAAGATCCTGTTCGTCCGTCGTTGACGGTAACTTTAGAACTTCGAGGCAATTTTTAATGTTGAATATTGATTTGAAGTGATTTACTGAGTGGATTAATAATGTGTATTACGTAATCATTAAGGACAGTCAAGAGTTCCTCTGTTGTATGTATAAACCGAAATGAAGATTGCTATAAAGTGTTTGTGTTTAAAAGGATGAGGAAATGCGGAAACTGCGGACTGTGAAAGTTAACCGAGAAAGCCTGACTTACGGAGACCAACGATTTATTCCTGTCTGTGTGAAGTAAATATTTTCTGCTCCCCCTCCCGTACTCCCCACCGCCCAAATGAAAGAAAGATATTGATGAAAATCAGAAATAAAACTACTGATGTTATATTTCCGCGAGTCATATATAATTAATAATTTGAAGGTCGCGAGTTGGAATCCGATCAACGGTAAAACATTTTAAACAGTATTTTCTAGCTTTTTGTTATTTCATGGTATTGGTTTTGACATGTCGTACTACAAAGTATGTTTTAACATGGCTATGTCACCTTCTCCTTGGCTCTGTATTATTGGCTATGCACAATCCAACAGTTGGTTACGGGATGTCACATGAAAAGGGAGGAGGCGGGACTATTACTCGCTGTAGATATTCAGTTTCCTATTTTGAGTCTGTTTTTGCTGTTGCAGATAGTAGAGATAGTATCGGTACTTTTGCGATATTCTGTGTCCCTAAACGTATCTACAGAACGACGTTTTTGATATTCCCCAGTGTAGGAAAATTTTATAGGATCGACAGGATCAAACTTAAAATGCATTAATCGGGGCGGAAAGCGATAATATTATACTAATTTCAGCAATGGATATGATAATAGAAAATTCTGAAATAGCATCATTTTTTTCAGATACTTAATATCAAATAGCTATCTTTCTTATTAACTAACTGCCAACTGTCGAAGTTACCAGAACATTGTAAAATATGTTATTAACATTCGACAGTCATAGACACTACTTCACGGGACTTATTTCCTTACAAATTTATTAGGCCTGTATAAACATAGATGAATGGCATTTCTTTAACCACGTACTAATTAGCTAAAAGATGCGCTTTGGCCTCATATGTGGTACTGATGCTTTATTTCCATCATTAAGTGTCCGTATTTCTGCTTGTGCCCCTATGTAATCGCATGTCTCGCGCGGTCTGGTAAAAACATGGCGGCCACCGGCCGGTTGGCCACTCTCTCCCTATACAGGCTCTCTAATCGTTACCTCTCTGCCTTGTTTCGCGCTCCGGCCAATCACAAGGACTCGGATAGATATGCCGGCGCACCACAGCCACGATTCAGTCTACCAGTCTACAACGAGCCAGCTGTCGACGTTAGCTCAACCCGGAGCAGTACTATTGACTGATGGAAAAGACCATTGCAGAATTGTTTGGTAGTCAGGAAGCAACTGTATTACACGACATGCACGTCACATAAAAGTCGAATATTCCTTTCTTTTGTAGTAAAAGCGAATCTCAACTAATCGCTTCTTTCAGTCTCACGTTGTCCACAATCCTTGCTAGCTGCGGCCCACCACCCGAACCTACCATTCGCAAAAGCATCCCGAGGACACAAAACAACGAGTTCTTTTCAGCCGCGGCGAAGCGGCCGAGAGCATTGAGGCGCAATGCTATGATGTGCGAGGCCGTTCCCCGTCGGTGCTTCGAATCCCCCCCTCGGGCATGGATGTTTATGTCGTCTTTAGTATAAGCTAATTTATAAGTAGTCTTTAAGTTTAGGAACTGATGAGCCCGTAGTTAAGTCCCTTAAGCTTGACAAACATTTGAACATTTCATTTTCTTCTTTTCATGACGTGGAAGTAACTGCAATGTACTTAAGCTGTTGTCGAAATTGTTACAAACTCTGCATGTGTTTGCTGTCTTGTCAGACAGTATTATCTATTCACTTTACAATTGCCGGTTTAGCTTAGAGCGCAGCGAACTTTTGAAATGTTTTGCTATTGGTGGTTTCGAATAACGCATGAGCGGTATAACTACGCTCAACAAAAATGTAACACGGTCCCTAAACTGAACTTGATATACGTCCAGCAAATAAAATCAACGTATTTTCAATTATATATTTTGACAACGTTACCCGGGCAACGCCGGGTTTTCGGCTAGTATAGTATACAGGACGAGCTGCGACAGACGGAAAATAGAACCTTCACGCAATCACACAGGCACATAACAGAGTCACACAACCGCCATCTCCGTCTGCCGCACTCCGAATCCATTTTCTGAAGAAGGCCATGTCCGATAGCTAACGTGTTGTGTGTGGGTGTGTCTTTTATGTGCCTGTCGCAGCTCGTCGTCACGTCTTTGGGGTGAGTTGTGACCTGTCCTTATTACTATATTATTAATTCCATCCTGGACTTTCTATTACAACATTATTTATTATGACTTTTCCTTCTGCACGCACTATTTGATTACGCATACTTGCTAAGAGTAAGCAGCCGCGATGTGACAATAACGTGGCTGTATAATGCCCAGCCATGTATGTCGATCGTGTACTGTCGGACGCCTTCGGCAGTTGCAAACTGAACGGGTAAACGTTATATGAATTTTACTTCAATAAATGAGCCTTATCTCGCTGGAAAGTTCATCAATAATACTGGTGATATTCCTACATGCTAGTTTAGCACATAACACAGGAGATTTAGAATATCCATGAAAATGCATTAGCAAAAAGCTGGACATTTGCTGGACGTAAAAACGCAAAGGCTGAACAGTTATTTGCATAGGGCGCTGCAGTTCAACTGCAGATGATATTTACTGGTTATCTTATATCGCCTCTGTTTAATACGTTGGCTGCCGGGATGACGTCAGAGGCGCGCCAGAGCCGCCTGTTGTGGCCGTCGGCGGCCACACGGCAGCCAACGTCTTAAGGCTAACGCCCAATAATTTCTTCCTTCTCAGGAAAAATAAGCATTTACGACTTGCACCTGTGCTACTGATGAAACTTCCTGGCAAATTAACCTTATTTTTTTCTGCGAGCCTATCTCGTTTCCACACACATTCCACTAAAAGTTGGAAATCACTCTTAAGTAGCTATTACTGAAGTACAAAAACAATTTCACGTACGGTGTCTGTATTAAATGTTAAACTTTTCAATACAGTTCGTAATTGAAAATAAAATTGTATTCATTTTCACATTTGTTTAATATACTATTTGCAGTAGGCAGAATACAGCTTTGAATTCAGAACTGTTTCATTATCAATCTATAATTCTAGCTTTTTTTTATTGTTTTGACAGTTCTGCTCGTTGCGGCCGTGGATTGTCTTTGTAGATCGATAAGAACGCGCGGGAGTAACCGAGCGGTCTGGAGCGCCACGTTGCGGATCGCGCGGTTGCTCGCCATCGGAGCTTCGAATCCTCCCTCGAGCATGGGTGTTTGTGTTGTCCTTACTATAAGTTAGTTTATACCTAGTTTAGGAACTGGTACCCCCGCAGTAAAGTCCCAAAAGCTTAACAAACATTTCAACATTTGAAGATGGATGAGTTCTGTGCTCAGTTCTATTGTTACAGAAGCCTTACTTAGCTAGCACGCCGGCAACATACAGCCAGCAGCTCTGGCTGCACTACAGATAGACTGGCTTATCAGGAGATCTAATTCGAAAACGCTTATACTGACGTTTATTGAAGTACAATTCAAATCTTCAAATGTTTGTAAATCTGTCGGACCAAACTGCATGATCATCAGTCCGTAGCTTACAAACCTACTTAAACTAAGGTAAACTAACATAATGTCAACACACACACCCATGCCCTAGGGAGGACTCGAACCTCCGACGGCGAGCAACCGCGCGTTCCGCAGCGAGGTGCCTTAGATAGCTCGGATACTCCACCGCGGCAAGTAAAATTCATCCAACGTACTGTTTGAACAGTCAGAAAACACATACTGAATGTCTAACAGATCCGAAAATATCTGAAATACATTGCATTTATTTACTCATCAGGAAAGAAAAACTCGTTGCAGTGACGCCAAGTGGCAGCACAAAGTTTTTGCATCTCTACCGACTGCGACTCACGCGACCCAAGGAAGCTCATGATGTAACGTCCTGATTTTTTTTTTTTTTTTTTTTTTTTCACACTCGGCCCTTTTCATGTTCAACAATATTCTAATATCTCTACATCCAATTTTTTGTGTGTACTTTACTACCGGACTTTCAGAAAGTTTTTGATGCGCAAAAATGTGAATTCACACCATAGCCTCTGTCTGCACTGGAATACAGAGTTTTTGGCCAAAGAGCTTAAACCTCCCCGCCCCCCTTACCATTCCTTAACAGTGTTGTGCTTCTGTGACGCAGTGCTATGGTAGTACGTTTTATTTGGTTTTAACTTCGAGCGCCCGCATATTACAGCAAAATAATCGAGGCGCCTGTGTTCTTTTATAGCCGTGTCTCTCCAGTGTGTTATAGTGTGTTTTACTTTGTCCGTCGCAGTAACTGTGTGATTTTACACCGAGGCTCGTTTTTAACTTCTGTCTGTTATTTTAAATAACTATGTTGTGAATTTTAACTTTCACCCATAAACTGCTCCTTCAGTGTATATCAATTCACATATTTTGTCACCTCCTGTATTTGTGCAAAGAAAACTGTTTGCCAGGCATGTACATACTTCTAGCTGAAGAGCAGCACATTAGGCTGCTGCCAGTCTGCCCAGCACGGGTATTTAAAGAAGAATAAAGGGGAATGAATAGCTTACACCCAAGAAGCACAAAGATTTTACACGGACATTTAGGTATTACAAATTTCAACTGTGGAATGCGCTGTCAACATTAAAATTGATTACACCACTTGATCATCTCACGGAAAAATAATTTGTTAGTGAAATTAGATCTCAGTCTCACGGTGTTCCTCTTTGCACATCAACCTTCTGTCATGCCACACAATCATACATTCACATTTTGTTCTCACCATTGCGTTAATCATTAGGTTTTACTCTGCTTAACTGGAGTATTTTATGATTGTCAATTTATGCAATTCTACTTTGTGTTGCATCCGCACATGTCATTCACTCAGACGGTTTCTCATTCAGTCAGACAGATTATATTAGATTAAATTAGCATTTCTTCCATAGATCATAAATAATTTCGCAATGATGTGGAATGTGTCAGTTTAATAAATGGTGCCTGTACATGACAGTATTTTAAGGAATTTTTTATGTTCTATTTATGTATTTATTGGGAAATTACTAAGTTTTGTCTAAATATTCGTCTAAAGTATAAATGGAGTTGCCATTCAGAAATTCTTTTAATTTGGTTTTAAATACTACTTGGCTATCTGTCAGACTTTTCATACTACTTGGTAAGTGATCAAAGACTTTTCTGACAAAATAATTCACCCATTTTTGTGCGAAAGATAGATTTAACCTTGAACAGTGAATATCTCCCTTTCTCCTAGTGTTGTATCTATGCACACTGCTATTTCTTTTGTGTTGGGTCGGATTGTAAATAACAGTTTTTTATAAATGAATACATATATTTTTGAGCTACCATGAAGACCCATAGATCCTTAAATAAATGTGTGCAGGATCGTCTTTGTGCAATGAATACTTTTTTACTCAATATTGAATTTCTACAGAATATGATCCCATACGAAAGCAGTGAATGAAAATAGCCATAGTAAGCTAATTTACTGAGATGTATATCACCAAACTTCGCCATGACCCTGATAGCATAAGTAGCTGAACTCAAACGTTTTAGCAGATTTTCAACGTATTTCTTCCAATTTAATCCCACATCAATGCAAGTACCTAAAATTTTTGAATATTCTACCTTAGCAACAGATTTCTGTTGAAAGTGTATATTTATTAAGGATGTCATGCCATTTAGTGTATGAAACTGTATATATTGCGTTTTATAAAGTTTAATGAGAATCCATTTACAGAGAACCACTTAATCATTTTCCGAAAGACATCATTTGCAATTTCATCAGTTAGTTCCTGTTTGTCAGGCGTGATAGCTACACTTGTGACGTCAGCAAAAAGAACTAGCTTAGCATCTTCGTGAATATAGAATGACAGGACCAGATGGGATACCAGTTCGATTTTACACAGAGTACACGAAGGAACTTGACCCCCTTCTTACAGTGGTGTACCGTAGGTTTTTAGAAGAGCGTAGCGTTGCAATAGATTGGAAAATGGCACAGGTCATCCCGTTTTTAAGAAGGGACGTCGAACAGATGTGCAGAACTATAGGCCTATATCTCTAACGTCGGTCAGTTGTAGAATTTTGGAACATGTATTATGTTCGAGTATAATGACATTTCTGGGGCTAGGAATCTGCTCTGTAGGAATCAGCATGGGTTTCGATAAAGGCGATCGTGTGAAACCCAGCTCGCACTATTCGTCACGGGTTCTCAGGTAGATGCCGTATTTCTTGACTCTCGCAAGGCGCCTGATACAGTTCCCCACAGTCGTTTAATGAATAAAGTAAGAGCATATGGTCTATTAGACCAATTGTATGATTGGATTGAGGAGTTCCTAGATAACAGAATGCAGCATGTCATTCTCAATGGAGAGACGTCTTCCGAAGTAATAGTAATGTCAGGTGTGCCACAGGGGAGTGTCGTGGGTCCATTACTATTCAAAATATATATAAATGACCTTGTGGATAATTTCGGAAGTTCACTGATGCTTTTTGACGATGATGTTGTAGTATATAGAGAGGTTGTAACAATGGAAAATTTTATTGAAATGCAGGAGGGTCTGCATGCAATTGACGCATGGTACAGGGGGTGGCAATTGAATCTCAATGTAGACAAGTGTAATCTGCTGCGAATACATATAAAGAAAGATCCTTTATCATTTAGCTACACTATAGTAGGTCTGCAACTGGAAGCAGTAAATTCCATAAATTATCTGGGAGTAGGCAGTAGGAGTTATTTAATATGGAACGACCATATAAAATCAATCGTCGGTAAAGCAGATGCCAGACTTAGATTCATTGGGAGAATTCTAAGGAAATGCAGTCCGAAAACAAAGGAAGTAGGTTACAGTAGACTTGTTCGCCCACTGCTTGAATACTGTTCACCAGTGTGGGATCCGTACCAGATGGGGTTGGTAGAGGACGTAGAGAAGATACAACGGAGAGCAGCGCGCTTCGTTACAAGATCATTTAGTGATCGTGATAGCGTTACGGAGTTGACCGATAAACTCCAGTGGAAGACTCTGCAGGAGATATGCTCTGTCGCTCGGTATAGGCTTTTGTCGAAGTTTCTAGAACATACCCTTATTGAAGAGTCTAGCAGTATATTGCTCCCTCCTACGTATATCTCGCGAAGAGATCATGAGAATAAAATAGGAGAGGTTAGAGCCCACAGAGAGGCATACCGACAATCTCTCATTCCGCGATCAATACGTGACTGGAATAGGAGGGAGACCCGATAGTGGTACACAAGGTACCCTCCGCCACACACCGTCGGGTGGTTCGCGGAGTATGGATTTCGATGTAGAATACTTTTCGTACGTAAGTAAAACCGGTGGGGAAAGGTGGAATTTAATTTACAGCGACTGGTTTAGACTTTCCCTTTCTCGCAATAAAGCCCACCTTTCCGACATAAAGCGTGCTTTGTTGCTCTGTCCGTGAAGACGACAGCAGCGTCGCTCCATTAGCAGGTCGCCGCCCACCTCAGGAGCAGGACCCGGCGCTGGCTGCCTAGCCTACGGCGTGGGCGGCCCCTCTAGAGGGCGGTGACATCCACACCAGCGCCTCGCCGCCCACGCTCCATTCGCAGCGAAACAGCCTGACAGTCTGCCTGCACTCTGCTGCTGCAGTCGCCTCATCGTCTGCTCGGCTAATTGTCTTCCACTTCTCCACTTCAGTGACCTATAAAGTTGCAGCGCTTATTGCAGACGCCTCGCTTTACCTACGCTTGCTGCACACTGTCTAGATAACTGTCGGTACCTCTGCTGCCTTAAGAGACGGAAGGTCGCTGACAATACAGTACCGGTAATGCTCTACAACACTCACAGGAGACCACATGCGTATTAGATTTTAGTTCTCTATATTTATGGTTCGTTAAGTGCAGAACTTAAATAACAATCAGAAAAAGCCATTCGATGCAACTCTCAGAAATTCTCGATAAAATCTACTTTGAAGCCTTAAAGTACACGTAAATACCAATAATTAAGCCAGTTCCAGCAGTTGTCGGTATGGCCTCGCAACCACTGCATTGGGGGGGGGGGGGGGGGGGTGTCGGATCCCGCTGTGACAGGTATTTCTCTCGTTTTCGAATTCATTTATATAAATCATTTTGTAATCTCTATTTCCAACGGTTGTGTCAGCTTTTGTTCATGTGTATGTAGACGAGCTGTACACTTTGCCGTCATCTAAAATGGGTTAGCTGCTTGGAATGCCATAAAGAGCTATGGAGATAAATTTCTAAGAATGTCGTAGCTCTTCACAAACTGAACAATCAAGACCACCGTAGTCAACAAATAGTGAAGTAACTGTAACTGGTGTTTTTCTTCTTTTTAACTGAAACCATCATTATTAACAACCATATGTAAAATGTAGAAAATTACGAATAAACAAAAATACATGTATTTTTCGTAAAAATTACCGTTAGATATTAAAATTATGCAAGTATTCCGACACGACGAAAAAAAAAACTTTTCACAGTAGGATTCGAACCATTGACCCTATGGGTGTAAAGCCACAACGCTACCATCTGAATTACTCCGACAGATGCTGCAATTCATGTAATTATTGGTACTTACGCGTACTTTCCAAACTTCAAAGTCGATTTTGTCGAGAATTTTTGAGATTTGTGTCAAATGGCTGTGATTGTTATTTGCGTTCTGAACTTCACGTATTATAAATATTATAAAATTCTAAAATCCGATACTTATGTGGTCTCCTTGTCAGTTTTTAAAAACGGAAATTGCTTTGCACTTACTGAGCACAAATCACATAACTCTGTACTATAATTGACATTTAGTTACGCTAACCACCGTTCGAATTTCAACGCCAACAGGTAGTTTCCTGGACTGAAATTACTGATACAGAAAGGCTACCATTACTTGAACTAATAGGAAGACTACGATAGCTGTAGGTTCCACATAAATATTTACTGGTTTGTGAGTAAATCATCTTTATTTTCATATGTCATAACGCGTTTCGTGCAACAACCATCACATCATTTAATGTTAAAGGAATTACAAAAGCGTTTTTATAGTTATTGCAGTCCCCACGATTTATTTGGGCTGTCAGCAGTCCTATGGGCTGCTTTTAGGCCACACTTTTTAGTATAAATTTAGCAGAGTGTGAAGCAAGTTAAAAGTGACATGTTTTAAACGTAGACACATGCATATGGCAGTAAGATTAAAAGACTGACATTACGCAAGACTGAATGTAGCACATGATAAATACAGTGCTAAAAACGTTTGTGTGCGCTTCACGGATAAAATAGATAAATACATTTAAATCATTGTCGACAAAAAGATAAAATATTCTAAGGAACACTACGCAACATTGAGTACAGTAGATTGTAAATGACCAGTAATTGGTGACAATGTTTGGGGATGGAAACGGTCGTCAGTAATGCGAAGGCCTTTGGTGAAAAAAGTGAAGATGGTTCTTGGATAGGGACTATGGAGAAGAAAGGAAATGATGGGTGAAAGTGTGAAGGGTGGACGCAGGTGATGAGATTTGATTACGTATGTATGTTGGGCCAGGAAAGCGAGATGAGTGGGACTGGGAGCTAGAATAGTGGATGGGAATTGTGCCATTGGCAGAAGCAAGTGGGGAAGGACTACAATTGGCAGGATGCATAAATATTGGGTTGGATTTAATTTTCTGAAAGAGAAGTCAGTTGAAATTGCGATGCGATAGAATATGGAGTGTTTAGAAGTGTAGAGACTTTGGATGTGAGTGTAAAGGCACGGCATTGTACTAGGGTTGGGGATCAGTGACAACAGACTTGTAGGATTCAAATTTTCAAATTGTATAAGCAGTGCGGAGTTGTTCTATATGGGTGAGGACGAGATGAAACTTATGAGATGGTAGATGATCCAATTGGAAGACGGTAAGCGGATGCAGAAAGTAAGGCTGAGGACACGGCGTTTAAGGGTTTATTCCACGGAACATTTTCGTAGCAGAGGATGGGTTGGAAGAATGTTTTGTGGGTTTCGAGTATAATAGATGTAAGCCCCTTGTTTAGCCAGTTAACAATTTTAGTAAATGTGGTCTACTGTGGGCTTTTTATTGGATTGTCAGTATGTCAGATTGGAAGTTAGTCTCTGTTTAGATCGACGTATTCTAATGTATTAACTAGGTGGATACGACTTTTATATTGTAAGGTATAAGCCGTGGAGGTAGGGGTGTCGGTGGCTCATTCAACATATATTTCCTGGGTTTTTGAATGGGTGATCTTGAGTAGCCATTGGTTAGACCTCGAGGTTGTTTTAGATGGAGTTTAGAGTAGGTGCTGGTATTTCTGGAGCGTGGGAACGTGGTGTGATCGACGATCTGGAACACGTAGACTGATGGCGATTGTCTGGGCATATCTGCAGTGTAGAGGTGGTTAAGAAAAGGAGAGACGATCGTACCCTGGGGCATTCCTGCTTTGTAATTAAAGGTACGGGAATTGGTATTGTTTACTGTTTACTGTGACAAAGGATGGGCAGTAATAGAGGAAGGATGCGACAAGGCAAATATACTTAATTAGAAGTGCATACGTCTGAATTTTTAATAGAAGTGCAGAAAGCCAAACACTCTCATAAGCTCTCTCTAGATCGAGGGATGCAAAAGTAGTGGATTTTCGGGAGATGATATAGTATCACAAGAAGTTAGGGAAAAAACGTTATGCTTATAAGGGAGGAGGATGATTTTTTCAGCTATTAATTAATGTGTCTGGGGAGGATGGCCTCAAAGATCTTCTTAAAACCTGATATGAGGGAGATGGGGTGGTAGGGGGATATGCCAGTAGTGGGTTTGTGCGGTTATAAAAAAGTAGGATTTTGCAGGTTCTTCACAGTTTACGATAGTAGACTGTGCAGAGGATATTGGCATAAATGGTGCTAAGGTAACCAGAGTAGTCAAGTCCCATAGATTTACAAACATTTCATTTGTTCCTGGATGCTGGGGAGGGAGGGGGGCAGAGAGTAATGAAAATGAGGATTATCAGGAATGTAGAAGGTGTTGGATAGGTAAGTTGCAAAATTCCTTGGCTTTGCTGAGTTTTAGGGGGAGGGATAGTTATGTAGGTGCGTAGGTAATGAGGGATTGTGGCATTTCCTGTGAGTCGATGGAAATATTTCCAGTATTTGGAAGAGTTAATGGACCTTATTTTAGACTGAAAGTCTTGGTATAGGTATGTAACCTTCATGATAATTTTTTTAATGATTCTAAAATTGTTAGATGAAATAGTAGATTATTTATTGTAAATTCACAACATGTTAAGATAATATTATCTGAATCACAACTGATGTTTATTCTTTTTTGGCAATACATAACAACAGTATTTTAAATGACAAATTCGAATGCATCAAGTCTACATTTACATAATATCGATCACCAGATGATGGGCTAAGCCCGAAACATGTTGTGAATTGACAACAAATAATCTACTAATAACACTACTGATTATTCAAACAATCTCTAGCAATTTTACAATCATTAAAAAATATTTGATATTTGTCGTCAGTCCTGGCATTCTCGTCATTAATTCCCACTGTGTCGCTGCATGTGCGGCAGTTGGTGATGGTATGTCGGTCACGAGTCTTCAGGAACAGCAGTACAAGGGACAGCTCTGATGAATAGGACAGTCTGAGGGGTAAGTGCGATGGTGATGTTAGACTGTCTTATGGGTGTATGATTGGATAATGTGCGTGATAAGGTCTGTTGAAGAAATTAGTGGAGAATCCGCTGCGTGACACACAAGAACCGGATTATTCAAAAGAGAAAATACAGTTTATTGTACAAAACGGTACATCTACAATTACGTACAAAGCCAACGTAAATCACAAAATATATACAAATGTCTACCCAGGTGTAGAAAAACAGATAATAGAAAAAAAAAAACAGTTTTCCTACTTTGGCCAGATCAAACACAGATATTTAATATCAGAGCGGTAGGAGTGAAGTCCTTCCACAGTCGGCGGCGTCGGCAATACTGCGGAGGCGAAGCGGTGTCCGCAAGCGGATTTGCTGGTCGACAAGGGGGTGACGGCGACAGCGCCGTCGTGGAAAGGCCAACTCCTGAATGCGACTGCCCTGGCTCGGAAGTATCAGGGCTTCAGTATTCGAGAGTGGCAGCATACCTTAGGAACTACTTCCTGGTCACTTGTGTGACGATAGGAAAGTAGTTTCCTCACAGACGGCCTTTGTCTGTGCTGTTGACGCCCCCTGGCGTCTTCCTACGACACGTCGCACTGTTGTCTGATCGGCAGGCAACATGCTAAATTGTGCTTGACGGGTTGCCAGTCGCACAGGCTGAGTGCCACATGTGCTTACTCCCTTAACCTCCGTGGCGAGGCAGAGAGAGAGAGAGAGAGAGAGAGAGAGAGAGAGAGAGAGAGAGAGAGAGAGAGAGAAGCTCACGTCGACGTCGAGAGAAGACTCTTGAGCGACGTCAGCTGTTTGGGAGGGTTCTAGAATAGCCTCCACCTCCATGGGCGTGAAGGGGAGAACTGCAGGCTTGTGCACAGGACTGGGTGTGGACACTGCGTCAAGGGAGCGTTGAGAAATCCAGGGTGGTTGCACGACATCTGGAGGTGCTGGAAGAGACTGTGAAACGACTGCATGTGGAGTCGCAGTTGGTTGAAAGGCTTGTGGCAGATCAATCCAGGGAAGAGAGTGACTTCTGCCATAGCTCTAGTGAGGCGTTTGGTGACCATAGTTGGAGGCACTGCTGCTTACCTTGGGAAAAAGGAAGACCCCGAACAGGATATCGATGGGGTAGTCGTCTCTGGTGTTGCGGATGAGGATGAGTTGGCTGGATGATCTGTAATTTAGATGGATGAGGTAGCTGATGTAGTTTTTCAGCTGGCGAGATACTGTGGTACAATAGAATGCAACGAACAATGGTAGGGCCTCGTTTAGAGAATGATGGGACCAAAGTTTCGCCCACTGTTTTAAAAGTACCAACAAAACATTGAAACGTGCCATTGGGGGCCGGGTGAAAAGGAGCTGTATGAATGACCTGGATGCTATTGTTTACACAAAAGGAGTGAAATTCGGCGGAAGTAAACTCGGCCCATTATCTGTGACCAGGATCTCAGGGAGCAGTTCTGTAGAAAAAATGTCAGCTCAGGCACGGAGGTACCAGGCATGCGCGCAACAAAGGGAAAATCAGTAACAGCGTCCGCAGTGATGAGCCATGTGTGCCCCAGGAAAGGCCCTGCCAAATGTGGGTGAAGGTGCAACCAAGGAGCTGCCGTCTGTGGCTAAGGGAAGAAATGACGAAGCAGTGCTGCCTGCACTGCACATGCTGCATCCAAGCTGGCGGCTTTCGGACCCTATCAATATACATGTAGGCGCTCCAACAGTTTGATAAGAACTACCCTCCCCTCGCCCCCCCCCCCCAATGTGCCTTGTGTAGAAGATCCAATACGCTCTGTTGCAGAGATACCGGAATGACAACACATTGGACAATACATACCTCTACTACCCTACTAGCCCTACTACCGTACATAGTTTACCACTTTTTACCAGAGACTAAATTCTTCAGTCACAGTCCCGTAAATTTTCTAAGTCTACACATGCCTATCTCTGCAAATCAAGTTCGTAACGCGGCTTCAGACCGCCCAGCGCCACAACTCTTTACCACCACGTCCAAGTTATGAGTCCCTTCCCAAGCGTTCGAAAGCATGCTCTCCCTGCTCCCAAAATTGTATCCTTCCGTGCATCCTAACGCGTTATCTTTAAAATACAATTTCCCTTGCAAAATGTTATACATTTGAATATCACAGAATTAAATGCTTTGACCACCTCCCTACAAATGTTGTTTACATTTAACAAACAAATACATATTTAACAATACTAAAATCGGTTGAGACAAGCTATTAAGCATGGTGTCTCACTGTTTAAATATACTGCCGCCGTCGAAACATAGTTCCACAATTAATATATAATGTATCATGGCTTTTTATGCAAATATATTCAGTTCATGTCCACAATTAATACACATAATTCTTTATGTATAAATTATCTGCTGCATATCTTCCATTTTTAGTCGGCCATGAGATATTTAAGTGGCAGTCTACAACATAAAACGAACGTTACTAAGAATAATATTTAATATAATGAAATACATATATAAATGTAATGCGCTTTGCTGGCTTCATGTTTTGTGTTTCTGTGGTGGAATCTATGTTATGACACAAGAATATTGCTACCTCAACGAAAAGCAGAAAAAGAGAGTTAAACAAAGTTTATTAAAAGAATACGGTAGTAACGAGGTGTGTCTTTTAATTTAGGTAGCGTGGTGCAATGCTGACCATTGCTTCTTTAACTATTATTGATAAACACTACGTATCAATAATTGTAAATATAATTCTTATATTATTATTATTATAGTACTATAATGTATCAGCTTTTTATCTGTAAGGGATATTGAAATTGAAATTATGGCGTTTGATTCACTCAAGTCTCCTGAATCCATTCATATAATTATATGTGCCTTATGGTCATTCCCTAATTTTATATGAATTTTTAGAGTAACGTGTGTGGCTATATTGTATTTCAATTTCAATCTGGGAGAGCCGCCCACGATGACCCAAGACCGCCGTTTCCTGTTTCCGAGCACATTAGGAAAACCTTAACTACCTGTATTACATTCACTAGGTCCAAATCTTTAGCCAGCCGGCTGGGGAACCCAACAGCCTGACAAAACCCGCCTTTCACAAGGAAACAATCAGCTTCCCCCTGTATCCGTAATGTCACACCATGTACGGCAATTTTAACTTCTTTCTGCACTAACAACTCGTGTCACTGCTGTCAGTAATGATGGGAATCCAGGTTGGTGACGTGTCGGCGGGTTGTGGGCCACCCATTTCACGCCAGGTGTAAAAAAGCACTGGGTCCTTTGTGGAGGACAGGCCACCAGTAATGCGTCCAGTGGCAGATAGACGACAGCCTCTTCAGCTTCCTTGTCCAAGTGCAGACACACATCTATCTCCCTATCGAAGTCCATGTCCTGACCTACAGGTAAATGGGGTAGAAGGACTGCATTTGGCATGCTGAGTGGTTTTGCGGTATTTGATTTTGTAGGTATAAGCCAACAAAAACAAGTCGCAGTGTTGGAAGCAATGGGCCGTCTAAGTGTAATGGAGGCAGAGACATTAAACAAAGATATCAGAGGCCTGTGGTCTGTCAGCATGGTTATGTGCCTCCAATAGACGTGGAATTTTTAATGCCAAACATCATGGCGAACGCCTATTTCTTAATTTGGTTGTAACTGTGTTGCGCCGAGGATAGGGTCTTTGAGACAAAAGCAATTGGGCGTTCCAACCCATCAACCACCTAGAGAAAACCGCCCCCCAATACATAGTCGAATGTGTCAGCAGAAAGGCCGAGTGGACGAGATGATTCAAATGCAGCGAGACAGGAGGAGTGAAGGAGAGGTGCTTCAGTTGCACAATGCCTTGCCACAAGCTGGTGTCCAGTTCCACTTGAAATTTTTTCGAAGATGGTTATGGAGAGGTACAGCAATGGTTGCCGCCCAGGGAATGAATTTATGGTAATAATTTAAATAGCCCAGAACTGACTTCAGCTGACTAACATCGTGGGGAGGTGGCAGCAGCTGGATGGCCTCTACATATTGTTGTGTGGGGCGATGCCAGCGGCAATAAGATTAGGCACCAAGTATTCCACTTGCTCAACTAAAAAACTGCACTTAGATTTACTGCACCAAAGGTTCGATTTTTGAAGCTTGGAAAATTATGTTGCCAAATATGTGGCATGAATTTCAGCATTGTAACCTGCTATTATTATGCTATCCAGGAAACTTGTCGAATAAGGTACTCTTGAATCAGTGTTTCCAGATAGCGCTGGAAAATTTCGGAGGCACTAGCAATGCTAAAATGAGTCAGTTATACTGACAGAGGCCAAAAGGGCTACTAATGGCCATCTTCTGCCGGGATTCAGCGTCTAAGGGAAGCTGGAGGTATGCATCCATGAGATCCATTTCTGCAAATATGGTACCACCTGACAAATGGGTCAAGATGGACTCCTACCCTATCCGTAAAATTGATTACATCACAGTTCGCGCATTGACTGTACTGGAAAAATCGCCGCTGCTGCACAAGCAACGCCTGGTTTTTCGACCCGGACAATACGTGTCGCCCCTGACTTTCAGGAACTGGAGTAAGGAGGCCCTCCTTTTGCAAACGTTAGTTCCAGATACAGTATGTCTCTGAGGGCGAATGGAACATTCCGAGCTTTGAAAAATTTCAGGACTGCGGAGGGGGACAGGGTATTATGGTATTATGTGCCTCAAAACCTGTAACACCCGTTTGTGAAATAAGTCACCCAGAAGACCTGAAACACCAAGGCAGTGGATGGTAGGGGTCCAGTCATGGATTTCAGGACTAAGTACGCCAATGAGGTCCATCCCTAATCAATTAACTGCTACTGAGAAATCTATTACAAGTATTTATGCCTCAATTGAATGGCTGCCATGTTGTACTGGAGCTAAGAACTGTCCTCAGAAATGGTCGACATCACTTTCTGGATGAGTGCATCTGGACATCCACTGGCTCCAGTGACGGTGCACCCACTTGCTGATAAGAGTGCCAAACAATGATTGTGGCGGAAGAACTAGAGACAATCTGCAAACAGATAGGCATCCCAAAATGGAAAAAGTCAGGGAAAGGCTCTTGGTAGTGGGGGAGAAACACAGCCTCTACAAATGCCACATCTGGGAAACCATTATTATTAGTTGATGTCTCCCCTTTCCTGCAGTACAGGCTGTGTGTAATCGACAGCCATCCTATTTTATGGACAGACTTCTGCCCTGTGACCCGGTTTCCCACATGCCATAGATTTGGTCCGGTGATAATGGCACTGTTTGGCGGCTGTGTGACATAAAACATTGACTACAGAAGGGCAGCTGCTGTGGTTTGTGTTTGGTCGCTAGGGCCAGTAGAGGTGGCAGGTGTCAGATCGGCCTGGTAGAAGCGGTGGAGTAACCGAGCGGTCTAAAGCGTCTCGCTGCGAAGCGCGCGGTTGCTCGCCGTGGAGGTTCGAGACCTCCCAGGGGCAGGGTGTGTGTGTTTGTCCGTAGGTTAGTTTACCAAGGTTTAAGTGGTTTGTAAGCTACGGACTGATGAGCACGCAGTTTGGTCCGATAGATTTACAGACATTTGAACATTTCAACCTTAACAAACCGTGGTGGAATGCACGGATTGTTCAAAATTTTTTATGGCAGGTAAACACATTTCCAGACAGGGATTTTGCAATTTAAACAGGTCTGCTCAGAGCGCATTATCCACAGAGAGTACTAAAATCACATCCTCACGAAGGCTGCTGCATAAGATATTTGTCAGTTCTGATTGTGGCATACAAAACGACAATCTCGTGAGAGGCCCATGCAATCAATTGCATGTACGATTGCCCCACCTGTTTGTGACAGCTGAAGGACCTGTGTCAGGCATCAGCAACGTGAACGTGAGGTAGACAGGGACGGTATAGACAGAGGAAGCTAGGTAGGATGAGATAAACAGAGAAAGCAGGGAAGAGGAGGCGGACTAACACAAGATTGGAAAAAAAAAAAAAATAACTGGGAAACGACGGGTGTTTTTGCTGGAATAATACAAAGAAGTGTCATTCTATAGTCATTCTGGAGGTAAAACTACGTAATGTAGTAACTGTAGACAGCCAATCATTCAAAGGGCTTAATTTAACGGAAGAAATAATACACTGCAGTTAATAAACTAGTACACTCAGAAACACGAAGTCCATTTTCATCCGGTGACAGCAGATGCTACTTCAATGATAGTAGATATGCTGCAAACGGTTTCAGGGACGTCCGCCAACAGACAGCGTAATGAAACAGCTGCCAGAGCGCCATATCGAGGTACCCATTAACAGGGAATATCTGTAGCCATTACGCTCAGTGCAGCAAACAGCCATGCTGCTATGGAGATGCACCCGTTTTTCCTACAGCGGAATGAGTCACTGAAAGATGTCAAACTGCGGTTACCCGACTTGCAGGATGGTCCTTTCGGAGAACTGTTGCACAATTTGGACGTGCTGTGTCAGGTGTGTAGCGGTGCTGGTTGCAACAAACATGTGAACATTCTCACACCCTTGGACAAGCTTATGGATGTCCACGTAGCCCACACGTCTGCCAATAACGTCGTATTGTAAGGACAGCAGTGGCAGATCGTGCTTCTACCACGACACAGATAAGAGGGTTTGTGAACAAGTGCCAACAAGAATAGTTGTGAAATCGCTCACTAGATGTGGGAATACGGACCGTACCACTCTAGCCCACCTTCCACCCGCGACACAGCATAGACTATTCGGCATGACTGGGGCCGCAGAAGATCATTTGAAATGGTAGGCGATGAAAATAGATTATCCTTGAACGCGAGTGGTGTAGTTAGTGCGTACAATGTTCACCTGGTGATTTCTGTTTCGCATGTGTATTCATCCAAGACTTCAGTTACACGATAAATTAGTTAAACCTACAGGTCGACAACTCTACTAAATACCGAGCAGTTACAATCAGGAACACTTATTTTAGAATGAAAACGTAGAGATGGCGAAGCAAAGACTACGTTTTATTGGCAGGACACTAAGAAGATGCAACGGTTCTACTAAACGAACTGCCTGCACTACACTAGTGCGTCCTATTTTGGGGTATTGTTACACAGTGTGGGATCCACACCAGGTGAGTCTTAATGTCGATTTAGAAATCATTCGGAGAAGGAAAGCTCGTTTTGTATTATCGCGATGTAAGGGAGAGAGTGTAACGGAAATGATGTATGAGTTGGAGTGAAAATCATGAAAAGAAAAGCGTTATTTGTTGCGGCGAGATCTATTTGCGAAATTTCTTTCACCAACTTTCTCTTCCGAAAGGGAACATATATTATTAACATCCAGCTACATAGGGAGACATGATCATCATAATAAAATAAGAGAAAACCGAAAGATTTAGGTCTTCTTTTATTCGGCGAGCTATTAGAGGATGGAACTATAGAGAAATATCATGAAAGCTGTTCAGTGAACCCTCTGCCTTTCACTTCAATGTGACTTGCAGAGAACCCATGTAGATGTAGATAATGGTTGCATCCGAGACCGTATTGTCTGCTGCGGATTATATGCAACTCTCGATCACCTTTGGTGAAGTGGAGGGACTTTAACTGGCGCTAGGTATGTGTACAATGTTGTAAGGCAGGTTCTTTTTCCATTCCTGCTGCAGGAAAGTGAAGCGTTGTTGCAACAGGATACTGCTCGCTCAGACACTGCACTTGACACTCAACTTGGCCTGTAAGACGTCCAGAAACTTCCCTGGCCAGCACGATCTCTGTACATCACGTGTGGATACGATGAGACGACCACTGACACGTGTGACTCGGAAATCCACAATTCTTACAAAACTACGTGAGCAGATTGAGCAGACGTGGAGTAACGTACCCCAAGGCAGTATTGTCCATCTGTGATCGAATGGATGCGAGAATCGGCGCCCGCATTGCCACCCATGGAGACCCCCACCACTTCTAGTATGGATGTTACATCATGGAGCTTCACTTGGTACCAACAAGTTACAGTGCTAAAGTATCTCACAGATACTGGCATTATACTAATTACAATGAAACATTAAGATAATTAATAAACCAATTTTAGATGCCAATAGCATGTCAGTCTGTCAGTCATGTCAGTCTGCCTTATAGTGATGTAACAATAAATAGGGCAGGAAACACAGCAACCAGTACAGTTAAACTTCGATATCCCAACAATAGACTGGCAGGGCGGGATTAAAATAGGTGAAAACAAAATAAGCAGTCCCGCATATGCGGATGACTTAGTTGTAATGGCCGATTTAATTGAAAGGTTGCAAACTAATATTTCAGAACTGGATGAGAGGTGCAAGGATTATGATATGAAGATTAGCATCTGCAAAACGAAAGTAATGTCGGTGGGAAAGAGATTCAAACCGATTGAGTGCCAAATAGGAGGAACAAAGTTAGAACAGGTAGACAGTTTCAAGTACCTGGGATGTATTTTCTCACAGGATGGCAACATAGCGAAAGAACTGGAATCGAGGTGCAGCAAAGCTAATGCAGTGAGTGCTCAGCTAAGATGTACTCTCTTCTTCAAGAAGGAAGTAAGTACCAAGACTAAGTTAGCAGTGCACCGCTCTATCTTTCGACCAACTTTGTTGTATGGGAGTGAAAGTTGGGTGGATACAGGTTACCTTATTCATAAGATAGAGGTTACAGATATGAAAGTAGCAAGAATGATTGCAGGTACCAATAGATGGGAACAATGACAGGAGGGTATCCATAATGAGGAAATCAAAGAAAACCTGGGAATGAACACCATAGATGAAGCAGTTAGAGCGAACTGACTGAGATGGTGGGGTCATGTCACACTCTTGGGAGAAGCAAGGTTACCTAAGAGACTCATGAGCTCGACAGCGGAGGGTAAGAGGAGTCGAGGTAGACCAAGAAGAAAGTATTTAGATTCGGTGCAGAATGATATTGAAGTAACAGGCATAACATCAGACGAGGCATCAATATTAGCATTGAATAGGGGATCATGGAGGAATTTTATTAGAGGTACTATGCTCCAGACTGAACGCTGAAAGGCATAATCAGTCTTTAATGATGATGATATTGAATCTCTGTGGGATAAAACTCAATACATCGAAGTCACCTATAAATATCGAAGTCTTTCTTGTGCTACCTCTATACATCGAAATGCGCGCAAATAGGGGAGTCCCAGCACTCCCCCCCCCCCCCCCTGTCTCTATGCACCACTGAGATCTGGGTAGCTCTGCAGTTTCCAAGAATTTCGCGCAGGTGCGAATTTAGGCAGTGTATATTTTGATTCCGTGTGAGCTGCGAGTGCCAGTGATGGGGTCTAAGCGGAAATATCTTTCAATTGCTGAAAAGCTCAAGTTAATAGGCGAAGTAAGGGCAGGAGTAAGGAAAAATAAAAGACATATCACATGTGTTTGGGGTTCTGGCGAGCACACTGTCAACAACGATGAAGAATAACCAGAGATGAAGAGAGAGATAGGAAGCGACAACTTTAACATGACTCCCGTTCGTTTTGAAGATTCCGTGGAGGTGGTCAGTGATGTCGCCCCAGCAGGATCGTTAACACAAGCAGAGACTGTTGTAACGGCAGCCAACGAAGAAGACGGCAATGCATGAAGAGGAAGGGACAGGAGCAGAGGGGAGAGAGAGAGAAGAAGAAACCCCACTCACAGCCAGACCGGCTCTCGACACGATCAGAGTGTGGAGGCGTGTGAGGACGTGGGGGATAATGAGTACCCAGCCCAGAGTAATCATAAGCAATGATACTGACTCGCAGGTGAACTAAAGTTTAAATTACGGAATGTTCTTGAATTCAATGATTAATGGAAAACTTTGTGAACAGTATGTAATGTGAATTCTGATGTTATATTAAATTTTTTTGATGAAAGTATTTCTATTTTACACTTGCAAATTTTTGACTTTTTTAGAAAAAATACAACTATGCATAACAATCTATCTTGACCTGTATGTTACATTATTAAAACCAAACATATGCCTAAATCACACAAACGCAAAAAAATCACAGTATGTACAGTAATGAAAAATCATCACTGTTTCTAAAACACCTCGATATATCGAGCCCTCGATATATCGAATTACTTTTGCTTTCCATAGAGATTCGATATATCGTGGTTCGACTGTATAAAATAATGATAATTGTTATTCACTTAGTTACACTACTTAGTTTTATGTATCTATTACGAAGCATGTTTGTGGTTCTACGTCTACATCTAAATATTTACTCAGCAAATCACACTAAAGTGCATCGAAGAGGGTTCATCGAACGGTTTTCCTATATTTCTCTACCGTTCTGTTCTCTAATAGCACGCGGGAAAAAGGAACACATAAGTATTTACTTGTTAGCTCTCATTTGTCTTATCTTATTATTATAGCCATTTCTCTCTATATAGGCGGTTGCTAACAGAACATGTTCGCATTAGAAGGAGAAGGATGGTTAAGTAAATTTCGCAAATAGACCTAGCCGCGACGAACAACGCTTTTCTTTTAATGACTTCCACCGCAACTCGTGCATCTTTTACGTCATACTTTCTCCACTGTATCGCGATAATACCAAGTGAGCTGGCCTTCTCTGAATCTTTTCTATGTCCTCCGTCAGTCCCAGCTGGTGAGGATACCAAAATGCGCAGCTATACTCCAAAACAGAATGGACAGTGTAGTGGAGGTATATATATATTAGAAATTTTTTCCTGCTATTGAAACGAAGCCTTTTGTTCGCCTTTGCCGGTCGCGGTGGCAGAGCGTTCTGTGGCGCGTCAGTCACAGTCTGCACGGCCACTACGCTCGGGGGTTCGAATCCCCTCTCGAGCATGGATATTTGTGCCGTCCTTAGTAATAGCTAGTTCATAAATAGTTTGTAAGTTTAGGGACTGATGACCCCGTAGTTAAGTCCCATAAGCTCTACTAACATTTGAATATTTGGTTCCCCTTTCAGACGATATTTTCTGTGTGTTCTTTCCAATTAGAATTGTTCGTAATTGTAATTTCTCGGTATTTAGTGGAATTGACGGCCGTTATATTTGACTGATTTATCACGTAATGCAGTTATTGCTATAGAAAGGTGTTAAATGTGAATTAAACCGACAATATGCGCGCTGGATAATTGATGCAGCTCTGCTGATGGCTGTTCAGCAGCTACAATCTTCCGTATTCGAAAGAAGACTGCCAGTAGCAGCAAGCGCACCACATGCAGCTGGTATGTTTCATCAAGCTGTTGAATATACTTGAAATTATCATGGACGTGTGCGTGCAAGTGGATAATAGCATTGCGACTGTCGAGTACAATATCAATGTTGTCGAGTAAAAGTCGCTCGCAAAAACGTTTAGCAATTTTTTCCACTGGCGGAAAAACTGTAAATCCGAAGGTTGAACAAGGCTCTTTACGTCAGGTGGAATTGTTAATATCTTTATACGTTCATCTGGAATTATGAACAGACTCCGTTGATGGAGTGAAAATGTATCTTGGAACCAGACAACATTTTGTTCCAACACTGGGAGTAAGTTATGTAACTCAATTTGAAGAGCACGCCCTTATGTACACTTTAGGAGAACAGTTCATTTCTTTTGCATAATGGGACCAAATGTACCACTTGGTTCACTTAAGATAATGAATAGTGGAAAAATAAATTCAATTTCCATGTAATTGCCTGAATTGTAAACAAATGTGACATTTCAGACGCTTATTTGAATCATACAATCGTATTTAACCCGTGCAAGATATTTTCCGGTCAGGGGGCAAGGAAGGAACCTCCACGTAAGCGATATATAACCAAAAACCAAATGGCAACGAAAACAGAACATGAAAATAAAAGATCGCTGGCGTCCCCCGGTAACGTTTCCAAAGAGACGGCTAATCCTTCTATCGTCGGACAAACCGGATCAAGCAAATCTGGGGAAACTAAAAACAGCAATGATGTTCGGCCCTTCTCAGAGCCATCTCTGACAATGATCACCGTAAACATCGAGTATATTACTAGGAATAAACAGGACATACTAGCACAATTCTGCAAGACGTCAAACTGCGATATATTGTGCATTTGCCGGCCGCTGTAGCCGAGCGGTGTGCGGCGCGCCAGTCGCGTTCTGCACGGCCACTAAGGTCGGGGCTTGGAATCCCCCCTCGCATGGATATTTGTGCCATCATTAGTATTAGCTAGTTCATAAGTAGTTTGTAAGTTTAGGGACTGATGACCCTGTAGTCGAGTCCCATAAGCTCTACAAACATTTGAACATTTTCATTGTGCATTCAGGAGAGACATAGAGATAAGTTCGCCTGAAGTCCACGAATCCCTGGAATGGGGTTGCTGGACGAGATGTCAAACCAGAAACATGGCAGCGCTCTGTTCGCTAAATCAAACATCATTACAAAATCCGTTGGCACTATGGATCACAATGACATTGAGATAGTAACAAATGAAGTGAAGTTTATACACATCTGTGTATAAACCTCCAGATGCTGACTTTGAATTTACACCACGTGACAACTTTCGGTCCAAAAGAACGAAGTTCGTCACAGGTGACTTTAATGGCCATAAACCTTATGAGGATATGAGAAAAGAGACAGGAATGGCGACTATGTAGATCAATGGCCAGAGAGAAGTTGAATAACTCTAATACACCACCCTAAACTACAATTCTCCTTTAACAGTTATTTGTTTCTCAACACCTAACATGCCTAAATGCCTTAGTGTTACACTGGACAGGTCACTAACGTACAAACGTCAATGCCTCAACACCAGGCAGAAGCTAGCGGGCAGCCACTGAGGAGCGAACCCCGACATGTTGCGCACCACAACACAGACTTCGTGCTTTTCAACAGGTGAGTATGCCTCCCCAGTGTGAAATTGATCTGCGCATGCCAACACCGTCGATGTAGTCCTCAACGGTACCTGTAGGATAATCATTGGGTGTATGAAACCGATCCCCCTTGTCCTCCTATGTGAGGCATCTGCCTTTGCCTCACCAGAAAACCGCAGAACAGCCGCAGAATACACAGAGCGATTCAAGAAAACCTTCGACGAGCGCCACGTTCTCTACAACGCCCTAGTCCCGCCAGAAAGACTCAAATCAAGGAAAACCTTTTTGAGGAATGTATGAATTGAACCATCTGACAACTGCCCACTGCAAAATCCCGCTCTACCCGAAGCGAACTGGACTGGAAGACCTGGTGAATCCTGGATAGGATGAGAACGGAAGTTGCACTTGTGAAAACCATTAAAGCTATGTGGACGCTGGCGGTCGCTGAGTATCCTCTGTGTGAATGTGGAGAACCACAAGACATGACACATTTGCTTCAACGTTCTGTTTTCGCACAGTCCTGTAACCTCGATTATATATGGTTGGTCGGCGAAGCGACAATTGACGTGGCCCGTTATTGGGCGAATAATTTATGTTGATGAAGAGTCCGGACTCTTCAAACTAAAAGTAAATTGCTCAGTCTCTGTGTATTTGTTATGGTCTTCGGTCCGAAGACTGGAATGATGCAGTTCTCCACCCTACTCTATCCACTACAAGCCTCTTCATCTCCTCATAAGTGAGCCGTGGCGTCGACTTCCAGACGTATAATGTTTGGCTCGTCGGCTTCGATGTATCGCGAGTGGTGTCTCTGGAGTGGAGAGCCGGGCATAGAGGAGTGGTATCGAGTCGGACGGCGGCAAAGTGCCGGGGAGAGTGTGTTGTGGTGACACTGCGACGAGGCTGTGTGGCAGCTTGTGTGTTGTTGTTGTTCGACTGCGATGATAGGTGTCCGGCACTAGCTCTAACTTGACGACGAGCAACACGGAAGAAAACAGTTATCGGTGTCGGCGCTCGGAAGTAGAGTTTGGTGGATATACTGACTTAAGCTTGGTCTCCGGCAAATGTTATATTGACTGTTTTCGTTCCTGGAACAGTATTTCAGTAATTAACTAGAAGAAAGGACGGATTTAAGAGAATCGGATGGATGGATATTTGCCGGAAAATAAGTCTTGCAGAATCTGAGGGGGGAAAGCGTTTGGAATGTTTAATTATACGAACTACCGTAGTCCTGTGTGACATTCTGGTTGCTAGGGGCGTTTATGGGTTGTGTAATAACAAGGCTGGGGCTCTTAGTACCGCTGCTCAGGTTGCTCTTTGAGTAGTTAAAGTTCTGATCGTCGAGATTTGTAGTGTTTGTAGTGTTATGAGCGACTATTGCTAGAGCTTGTATATATCTTGACTATGTGTGATGCAGTTACGCGAACCTAACTGAGCTTAGACATTAACTTGGTCAGTGATGTTGAGGCTGAAGTCAATAAGACGTGTACAAGAATTGTGTTCCATGATTGGTTCGGTGAATCGTGGGTTGAAGACGGATATCAGGAAGTGAGGAATAGGAAAATTATGAAGAGTGCAGAAATAAAAGGAAGCGACGAGGCAGACAAGATGAGGTGTACAGTTTACTTTTTCCTGCGTAAAGTACAATTACCAATATTGCAACTTAGGAGAAGGTTGGAACATTATGACCTTTTAAGTCGGAATGGAAAGTAATTAAGAAAGGGAGTGGTGAAGTAATAGAAATTTCTAAGTGTGCGCCCCGATGCACGGAATAATAACTTGGTTGCGGTAAAAAGAAGTAGCAGAGCCGTCATTAGGTGCGACTGTGGAGGCTCAGGTAAATCTAGGTTCAGATGGAGAGAGTGTGGGCTGTAGCAAATAACCATGTGGACAGGAAAATTCCTGATTCAGCTGGAGTAGAGTCAGCTCCGTCAAGAGATAAAGGTTTACATTTGGAGGCTGGGAACCGAGGACGAAGATGCACTTGGACGTGTATGTGCGGATGATTTCTAGTCAAGCAGGCAGGGACGCTATTACTGACATGCACAGGCAGCCGTTGCTGTTGATGTTGGCGTTGACAGCGGTATTTCGGACAGTATGGATATAATGGTAGAGGCATATGCACGTCTTTCAAAGCACAGTGAGTACAAGAGGAGGAGGAGGATTACACGTGTTCGTACAGCCAGTGGTAACGGCGACTGGGCCCAGTCCGTTGAGAAATAAATACCACAGACTCGGAATGTAACAACAGCGTGAGTACCTGCAGACGGCTATTGCTTTATTATCTTTGTTTCTAAATTTCAAATTGTTTTTAACGTTCATATCTTTGACGTCCCAAAAGGTGCAGCGATCCCAGCTGGTAACATAAAAGCCAGCAGCAACAAAAAGTAATAAAACCTCCTTCAGAAGCTTAGCTACAAAGCAATGACGCACTGGAAGGCTCTCAAGCACCAGCCCAGCTCCACAACGTCAATGGAGTTGCAGTCATGAAGATGGTCCAAAAAAAGGACTGAAACTAGTTGATTAAATAAGAATTATTCCACTCTAGACTGTTTGTTATATATAAATACAAGGAGATAGTTACGTTACGCTTCTCCAGCAACGCCTCAAAGTGAGACTAGTGAATATTAACACTAAGTTTCGACTTTCGTTTTTATTTTTTGAGAGATACGTAAAGTAAATGGTTTTACCCAGCAGATGTCTGGCTACTTCAAGGAATAAGGACAAATCTTTAAACTCGTAAGTTTAATTTTAGCGTCTGCTTGGCATGTACGAACAATTTCACTTGTCACTCCGCACGGGACATGCTGGGAGCGGAAGTGTGGGAAGAATCTCTCACAATTGATCTCAGCATTCTGCGCGCACATTGCCAAGTTAAGTGTTGTGTGCTTCCTACTTCTCCTATTCATTGGAGAGAGATGCGCACTGGAATGCACAGTGCATAATGAATGCAATTACAAGTCTATTAACTGCGAACGCCACCGACACGGCTAAACAAGTTCGCCAGAAGCAAATGACAGAAAATTGTGTGCTCCAAAGTTTCGCTCTCACTTGTGCCAATGCGGACAGAAATTACCCTGGCGTGTGCGAGCAGCTGGATTTTCGATGGGAAATTTCGTGCTTCAGTGTTCAGTGCCCGCGGAGGTAATCACAACATTGCCGACCGCAGACACCAATCAGAGAGGTTAACGCAAGGGCAACAGGAAACTCAGTGCCAAATAGAGAGTGCTGCCATTTCGATGGCGCTACTGGAAACAGCTGAAATAATTACTGAGCGTGTGTGCCTTCAAATCTCTGTGTGAACTTCGCACATTCGCGAAGCAGCTAGATTTTCAATTTTGTGCACCACGCTTTCATACTCAGTTACCATTCTCTATTGACGTAGCTATTATTCGCTGGGAAACTAGTGTAGAAGGGAACTTCGAGCTAATGGCTTATCACTGTGAGATTACCGCCTAATAGAAATACCGGTAATCAATATCATTTGATAATTAAACAGTATGAAGTTCACTGCAAACATTGACCATGCCAATGCACTAAATGTTACACAGTTTCAATCTTATTAATTATGGTAGCAATGTATGTACACAGTTGGGTGACAATATTTATAGTTAGGCCATAGGTAGAAATTCTCCACGTTGAGATTTGCTGTGTGCTTGTAGCTGACGGGAGGCCAGCGAGCAGGCCGACGTTGGTGGCTTGTTCCAACTTAGGATTTTCCAGTTCGTTTCCGGTGAGGGGAGAGAGGGACAATGGAGAGTGCCAGGCACAATGCAATGCACAAATATTGTAATACTACTGGCATTTGAAGTAATACGATGCAGTTAGGAACCTTTAAGGCCCTCATTACAAAATAGCCTGTTGATAAATAAACAATACATTAGCTGATATAGTCACATCTAACGTAATATGTTTAATTGACAATGAAAAGTAATAAATTACCAATGAAGACAAGACAGTTACACAACTAGCATGGCAATGTTTGTTTATAAAAATAATATATTAACTATTTCTCATTTTATTTTCAATTAATCTTGTGTATTTTACCTTGAAATATTCAGTTAAATCACTTATCTGTGATATAAGAAATAGTACAAAGGATGTTTATACTAATATAAAAACGTAAGAAAATATTTGTTAATGTGTAGTGTAATTATTTTGATTTTAAGTAAAGTTTTAGAAATGTATTGGCTGAGCGCTGTACGTTGGCAAATCGGTTACAACAGATCACATGGGGAAGTTGATGACGTAGGGGAAAAAACCCCGGCAGTTGAGTTTCGGCGCGCGCGCGCTCGAGGGCACGAAGTGAGGACTCGAGAGCACGTGGTGTAGCTGGCCGGGTGGAGTCGCTCTGCATCAGTCGGCATGTGGATCTCGAGGTGGTGACTTGAGATTTGTCTGTGGCAATCGCCACGTGTGGTTCCTCGTCGTAGACTGTACCAAGTTAAATCGAGTGCTACTGTGTGTTAGTGAATATTTAGCCGGTGGAACAAGGTGTGCATCGCATTGAATTAAAGTGACTGTGATTTGTTAATGTAACACGTGTCGTCGCATAGGCATGAATATAAACGGTGTTTGAGACAGCCACGTGGTGTGAAAACAATTCGCGACAAATATTCATTTTGTCTGGGGGCTCACGAGCTATAACTTTATTTGATAAATGTGCCGACGTACAGACGTATCAGCCACAGGGTTCTAAGATTGTGAAATAAACAACATAAAGTGAACTTTCACGTGTTTTCAAAAATAGTAGTTAGTTTTCTCTAATGAACTTGATTTTATTATGAATTTGTTTTGTTAATCATATGCAGGGAAGGAAAGCTGCGAACGTGTGATATAATCCCCTAGAAAACGAGTCAAACAGTCGTAATCACGGTTCCAGTGTTTTGCATGTTCAGGAATTTGGTTCGCAGCTGGTGGTTGTGAGTTTTAAAAATTAAACTTTCCATATTTTAAACTCTCACCCTGACCTTCACGCTCGCATCACAAAAGTCCTATGCGGGCTTCAATAATTATTTAATAACTAGTTAAATTCGGCCACGTTTCTCTGTGGGTTAGTCTGTAGTGAAATGAAAGGGGAAGTATATAAAAGTATTCTAGGGAATATTTTAACTCGCTGAGAAGACACGTCGTCGAATTAGTACCCGACTTCCGTTGCTGTGGATGCGTTGAATGGAAGGAAGGAAGGAAGGAAGGTGGAAGAAACACCTTTTGACTGACAATCATTCTTTATTGTAAAGCTAAAAGGCTGACATTTTCTATGTACACACAAAGATTCTTCTCCTTCAACAAGCACTCGCCTGTGTCCATCTCATGTCCCTTCCTTCTCGTCCCTCTCTGTGAATATTTCCTCTTTCCCCTCTATTTCTTCATCTCTTCACCCCTCTAACTACCCACCTCCTCTCTGCACACCCTTTCCCTCTGTCCGTCTCCTACCCACAGTCGGCTCTTCTGTCTCTTTCAGTAACACAGAAAGTAGCTTGTTAAATTTTTTATTGAAAAATCTCTGGCCGTAGAGATCAGAAAAGGCAAGTTAAAATGTTCAATGCTGCTCCAAATTACTTTGCGAATAGCCATAATTCTTGCGCAACGGAAATTTATGAAACTGCTTACTCCTTAAGGAAGCAACCAACGTTTTAACAAACAAAAAAAATAATATACAAAAATGAATAGATAAATAAACATGGGACGGGAAGCATGCAATTATAAAGCAAGAGTTTGATACTTTAGATTATATCTATGCAAAAAATAAATAAATAAACAAGCAAAAATATGGGGAGACCAAATAAGCACAATGAAGCACACACCTTGTACAACAATGAATGAAAGTATTAAGTTACTGCCCATAGTAAAATGGTTCTGTTCTTTGTGAATATGGAGGGAACGTGGGTGGATATTTACAAATACACATGGATAAAGAAAGCACTGTTACGCCGCAAACATTGTGACAGGAAAATGTGTTAAGATCTTGGTTTGCTCACTTTATCAAGACCAAATAAAGTCAGCAGCCGGTAGCATAAAATGCTCACCCGCCTTGCGTGATGACGGCAACCGCTGCATCGGCAAGTTGGAAAGCCTACCGTCAGCGAACTGTGTGTGAGTAAAATGGCTGTCAGACAGAGACGCAGCTAGTAAACATTTCATAACTACACGTAACACTGTCACGAGAGTGAATAAGACCGCGGATGCGTCAGCGGTAAAGACACATCGGGCGAACACTGCGTTTTCAAAGGGAACACATTCAAACCGTTTCATACGTCATAGCTTCAGCCAATTTTATGTATAAATACTCCCACATTTAGAAGTAGCAGTCACTTGGTCTTCTGAATCGACGATGCCGATGAGGTAGTCGTCAATTCACTGGCCTAATCGTTGTGCTCAGTCTTTGTCACAGATAGCAGTATATACGGGTAGCTGCTAGGCAGCTAAGAGATGGAGTCTGGTCGAGGCCATACTTCACACTAAACACTATTTGGGAAGATAGTGATCCGCTGTGCTGACGACGTCACACCTCTATGGTAGCTGCCTGAAGCCAGCGCAGTCTTCAGTGGTTGGTTACTAAAGGCCAAAGTTCCTGTCGTCGAGTTAGCACTCTGGTGCTAATCCGGCCAGCCGGTGTCCCGAGTCGGGTATCAGCACGACATTCGACTTCAGAGGGGTTCTTGCGTGGATCCACTGGCCGCTGCATACCCTGGAGAAGGGATAGAGCACTTCACAATAACAGTCTTTGCATCGCTTCCCGGCATCGCGGCACGGGCACTACCATCACACGAAACACCAAGGTTGCAGCTCGCCACCTACTGCTCTAGCTCCTTTAGAGCTATCGCCTTCATCAAACTTATGTATGTTACGGAATAAAATTTGTCAACTATAATTCTGTTTCACTAGCGTCCCTTGGTGCTCTACCAGATTACACGCCCATCCTGACCTAAAGCTGGGAACACACCGATCGGCCCCAGCAGCACAGCCATTCACTCACAGACACACGCATAATGCTTGCGAAACTTAACTGAATCGGGAACTATTCATGGTAGTTGCAGATCGAAGAGTCACCAGCATTTTGACAAGATGGCCGATGTATTCAAGCACAATTTAAAAGTATACAATGCACGAACGAACCAATGTGCAGGGAGGCAGCGGCATACTATCCACGTGGAATAAGAACATGGTGAGTTACGTAGCATTTACAAAAAAGAAATTAATTTAAAATAAACAAGTAAAGCACACATGAGAATTCAACAGAAGAAAGCTGGTATTAATAAAGAGCATGGCTGAAGACCAAAGTAATGACCGTTACGAAAGCACGTTGTGCAATCGGTCATACCAAGATAGGACAGACGGAATCACTCCAGAAATTTCGAGAGAGAATTCAGCACGCTCGCGGAAACAGACACCACACGAAGACGTTAGTTAAAAGCAACAAGGAATTCAAACATACTAAGCTTACGCAAAGGCTGAAGGCCACACGCGTGTATTCTAATCTGAGAAAACAAGACACGAAAATGATTACCCGACTGAAAATACAAATACTAAAATTACACTAAATTACTAGAGTTCTGGAAAATAAAGAACACTTCGCCCCGCATGGCGAAAGAATTACTTAAGAAAAACTGAGTATTAACCCAGGAATTCTTGATCACACACGAAGTAAAGTTCTAACAGTATGCCATCCCCTCATAGTGATTAGACGAAATACTCACATCATCAGTCGCAGCAAGAGTGAGGCCGAAGGCCATGCGCAGAGCGTTCTCTGCCCGCAACGGATTTTAGGGTGCGTTCAAAGCATACTGTCTACCAAGCCTCGCTACCTGAGGGGGATAATTCCCTCTACTACTCTTCCAGAGAGGTTTCTTTTGTTACCTCTTTGGTCCATGATTATGTTGGCAACACACTAAGAACAAGCCACTTCACCATCTTGTCAAGTAAGGGTGTCTGGCTACGTATCAGACGGCAGTGCAGACGACATACGAAGCCATGCGTTTTTAACTATAGTAAAAGATGTCTAACGCGCGAAGCGGCGACTGTAAGCCATTGCGCGGCAGTCAGTCAATGTTCAAAGCAACCTTCCACATTCTTACGAACACACAATTTCAATCACACAGGTAGGAACCTATATAAACATGGGGCATTAATCATTAATAAAGGAATAAAATAATTGATGCACAGATAAACAAAATTAATGTTGGAGAAACACTTTAGAGTAATGAAAGTAGACCTTTTTATACTTCAAAACTCAAAATGGAACACGACCACAAATTCAGTGTACGTGTTTCAACATGTGTTTCAAGGTAAACATCGATCTAGCGGCTCATAAGAATATGATGAACGTAGCGAGTCGTTCAATGAGATACTTCTGTAGGTCTATTTAACACAGCATAGGTTTATACTGTGTACGAAATAGGCTGCGATGAGAATTAGTAACGAAGAAGGAATAAATTAAAACATCATACATAGTGAGAAAGTATTTAACGCATCTCAGTGTCTTTTAAGTGATAGCTCCCGAAGCAAGTTTCAGGAAGTGAAATTATTTTTCTGTTTTATTCAATGTAATGTGTTAATATAGTATAATACATCTGTCACGATACAGTAAGTAGTAACGAATTAATCAGTGGCAGTTTAGTAGGTTTCGTAATAATTTGAAATTACGTGAAAAGTATCTTTAATGGCAGTAAGTGCTTCTATTGTTAAGTACTGGGTGAATAAATTCTGGGTATTTGTGAGTCAAGGACAACACGTCCTTTTTCACACACACACACACACACCCTTGCAAGCCACCATTTTCATCACTACAGCGCAGAGAATAACATAACAATCTTTTACATGAAAAATGAAACGTTTTGTCAAAACTAGAACTTAATTGACCATCTACTTTTCGAGTTTTGCGAACTCTAAGATAAGAAAGCTAAAATTTAATTATAACATTGTTATGTGTCTAAGAAAACTTGACGTCTTTTAATTAATTCTATGTTATTAACTTTTTCTTTCAATAAAAACTCCTCGATTGCAGTGGCTGGGTCAGAGTTCAGCGCTGTATTTTTTGTATTGTTCGTAAAGTTATTGGACGCAATTGCAGTGGTCATAGGTCCCTAAAATATCTTACCTTAAGAACTACACAAACACCCGTGTCCGAGAGAGGACTCGAACCTCCGACGCCGAACGCCCTCCATGCACCGTAGCACCACGTAGTAGTTCACCTGGACGAGCACCGCTGTTCCGCCGCTGCTTCGGCGTTGCATTTTATTGTTTGTCTGGTGTTTGTAGTAATCGTCGCTAACATGGTAGTTATGAATGAAGGATAAATCGTCACGAAATCCCCTGCAGTTGACAACCATCACCGCATGAGGCAATCTTCTAATATATAAAGCAGAGTGTCCGTATGTTTGTACGTGTTTCATACAAATCTACAGTTTTGTTCCAATATTTATGAAATTTTGTACACGTAAGCTTCAATCCACGAGGACGGTCGCCGTAAGTGTAAGAATGACATACGATATGTAGTTCACGAAATATAACGTCATAAACAATGAGATGCGCGGAAAACTGCTGCATTTTGCGACAATGCTCATTTTCTCCTAAACCATTGGACCGATTTCAATCAAATTTGGTACACACATTTCTTACCGTGAGGTAACAATTCAATTTCTGTATGGTTAAGAATTACATACGGCTCATGGTTCAAAAGATATTACGTCATATCCAATAGGAATCGCAAAAAATGCCATATAATGCGGAAAAAAGGTTCTCCTTACTACTTTTCCGATGTTTGTGGAGTAAAACTATGGCTCTCGGAATGACGCTACAATTTATAATTTGACCACTACAAATTGTAGCGACGGGAAATTTTTCACATAGTATACACATATATAGTTGGATGTAGCTTCTAAATTGTATCACATCACGACAAGTAGTTCATGAGATATGAGCACATAAACAGTAACGTTCCGCTCTTCATGGACTAAAACTACGGGATTCGGTTTCACGTTACATTTTATAATGTCTACACTACAAATTGTAGCCGCAGGAAATTTTACAGACAGTATACACGCATATAGTTGAGTGTACCTTCTAAATGGTATCACAGTACGAGGCGTAGTTCATGAGATATGAACGTATGAACTGTAACGTTCATAGAAAACCGCCCCATCAAGCAACGAATTTTAATGTATTACTTCTTTACTATTAATTGTATTTCAAGAGACAGCCCTTATACAAATGAATATATACCTAAATAATCAAATGTTCAAATGTTTGTATAGCTTATGGCACTTAAATACGGGTCATCAGTCCCTAAACCTACAAACTAGTTATGAACTAGCTAATACTAAGGACGGCACAAATATCCATGCCCGAGGGGGGATTCGAACCCGTGGCCGTGCAGACCGTGACTGGAGCGCCTCAGTCCCCTCCGCCACCGCGGTCGGCTATACCTGAAAAATGGCAGTAAGAAATAAATAAATACCCGGGCAAAGCCGGGTTTTCAGCTAGTGATTTTTTTTTTTTTTTTTTTTTAATTCTTTATTATGGCTTTTGGTGACAGTGACCATACAGCCAGCGGTTATTACATTGACAACATTACAGTAGAATTGAGATTCTTACAATGTACAGCACAATATTAATAAGTATGTTACATAATATAGCCTTAGAATAAAAGTAGAAAAATAACATGTAAAGACATTAAACAATACATATTTAACAGTACGACAGATATTTGTAATACAATAAAAGTGCTGAAAGCATAGGACCAAATGAGAGGTGCAAAGACAAATAAAAGTCAAAATATAATATAAAATCACTTATGCAGTTTCCCGCTGTGCATGTTAAAGGTAAACACACTAGCTCTAAAATTAGAGCTGTATGCCAGTGACTTTGAGGTAGTCCTTCAGTAAAGTGTACTTAAGCTTGTCGAATCCATGAAGGAGGACAGTGACACTTGTGGGGAGGGGGTAACCTCTCGCGACCAGCGTTCGGTAGAATACACTTTGTGCGGCCGTGTACTTGGTGCATGCCAGTATAGCTAGTGATTTATAAAACACGAAAAGTCAATCACTTTCAAATATCACTTCAGAAGAAAAGCAAATATTAATCAAGCGCGCGGGAATAGTCGTGCGGTTAAAGAAACCATGTCAGGGACTGGGATTCGAGTTCTCCGCCGTGCATGGGTGTGTGTATTATTCTTAGGGTAAGTTATGTTAAGTAGTTTTGTAAGGTTAGGGACCGATGAACACTACTGTTTGGTCTAGAGGATAAAAGCACTTGACCATTTTCAACAAGTATTAATCCTGGATTAAGTCACAATAAGAGATGAAGAATTTTTTCAAATCCCTTGTAGCAATGAGTTGTAAATTTCATTTTGATAAAATAGCGTAGCTGGTACTTGTAACTGAAGTATTGATTCTGTTAGAATAGCTTCAGTGTTCAGTGCCCGCGGAGATAATCATAGAGATCAGTGACGTATTCCATCTGAATGCACAGACAGAGGTTTTATTACATGACTGGCACTCAGTGATCTCGACAGTATTTGGATGTGGCCACACTACTGTAGCAGTCACGACACTTCGTATCGCTCAATACAATTTAAGAAAAAATTCAAACCAGTCACTTTGACTTGAAATGATGCCGCTTATTCCATTAACTGGTTTTCGAACATTTTCATGTTCATCTTCAGTCGGTACACGTGTTACAGGATCATTTTAAGCGTTATGGTGGGTGCTGGCTCTCTGGTAGGAATATGGAAACATACTTTAATAAATCGACTTGCAAGTTATTTAGGTCGTGTTTTGTATGGCCCTTTTTTTACAATTAATTTCCATTTCACCGGTTTCCTTGTGGTGGGCTCTATATTACACTGTGAATACCACTTCACCAGCGTCCAACATGTGCTTTTACAACTAATGTTATTTCAAATGTCTTCATTCGAACATACATAGGACTCTTTCTACAGTTCAGTTTGTACTGTTTGTGTATGATACAATCGATCAGTTTGCAAATATTTTCGTTACTAGTAAAGTGCAAAAACGAATAACAAATTATATCTATATGTTTTGCATAGGTTTTTAGCCTAATTCGTATGTATATTATCAGCTCAAAGGACAAGAATTAAAATGCATACTATTGTAGGTGTTATATCTTCTGGGTTGTAAGGCCGTGTTCTTGGAGTCTTGCTGCTTCCTAACGTTTCGTCCGATGCGACGGCGGACTTCTTCGGAGGTAGTCCGTCTGTTGAGTCTTCCCGACTGACGGATCGGGGGTCTGAGAGCTTCTTAAATACCGTCTAAAAGAGGCGTGGCTAAGATCCACGTGATAAGCAGAGATGATCTTTGTCAAAGATAAATCATATCAAAGATAAAAACAGTCATCGATTCTGCAGAGCCACAGTCCATACATAGTTGAGTTTCATAGTCTCTTCTTTTCGACTGAAATTATCATTATGTTTACATATTTCAGTCGCTTCTTATATACAACCTTGGATAGTAATTCGTGATGGAAGATAAAATTTCTGTCACAGAGAATTTTACTATATGGTTTCCCGATTGTAAGCGGTGTTCCACATCAGCCGAGTTTTCAGTTTTCCCAAGTCGGCATAGACTTTTGTGCTCCTTTAGAATTGTGTTTACACTTCTCTTAGTGGTTCCAATGTAGATTTTTACCACAGGAGCATGGAATTTTATAAACCCCACTTGCTGATAAATGAGAACGTTTATCTTTTACCCAGTCCTTGTATACAAATAGATAATAACAGCGGCTAGACAAATTATACCAAAGATCGCTTTTTTGAAATTTTTTTATTATTCCACAGCTAGTTACAACAGTCTATCTGCAATCTTCGGATTCTTAAACCAATATAATAGGAAGAACGTACCAACTGCGTACAAAATTTTACAAAAGATCTTATTTGCCTAATATGATACAACTATAAGCTTGTGGTCGCTTATGGTGAGTGCTGTAGTTTAAAAATTGATTGTTTCATCTTACATTTTAAGTAAACATCACTAATGCGTGGAGTACTGTACGAGATACTTTCGTAGAGTACTCCACATATTAGTGATGTTATTTAAAATGTAAGATGAGACAGTACTCCACGTATTAGTGACGCTTATTTAAAACGTAAGATGATACAAGCCATTTTTAACTGTAGCACTCACCATAAGCCACCACAAGCTTATACTTCTTTTATGTCAATCGTATCTATATAATATTAGTCAAATAAGACCTTTTGCAAAATTTTCTATGCAGTTGTCATGTTCTTCCTTTTATATTGGTTCAAATGTTCAAATGTTTGTAAAGATTATGGGATTTAATTGCGGGGTCATCAGTCCCTAAACTTACAAACTTCTTATGAACTAGCTAATACTAAAGACAATACAAACATCTATGCCCAAGGGAGGATTCGAACCACAGACGGGGGAGGTCAGGCGATGCACAACGTGGCGCTCCAGACCGCTCGGCTACTCTCGCGCGGCTTTTATATTGGTAGAGGCATCCGAAGGTGGCAGCTAGACTGCTAGAATTAGTTGTGCAATAATACAAAAAAATGGCAAAAATGATGACCAAGTTATTGTTGGTGCTGCTAAATTCCAACCCATTCACTTTTCAAAGCAAATAGCGTGGCTGACTGAAATCCGAAGTCTCACTAGATATGGCAAATTTAAATAAACTTCTGGCTATTCAACTTTCTACACCACGAAGATGACGTGCTACAGACGCGAAATTTAACCGACAGAAAGAAGATGCTGTGATATGCAAATGATTGGCTTTTCAGAGCATTCACACAAGGTTGACGCCGGTGGCGACACCTACAACGTGCTGACATGAGGAAAGTTTCCAACCGATTCCTCATACACAAACAGCAATTGACTGGCGTTGCATGGTGAAACGTTGTTGTGATGCCTCGTGTAAGGAGGAGACATGTGTACCATCACGTTTCCGATTTTGATTAAGGTCGGATTGTAGCCTGTAGCGATTGCGGTGTATCGTATCGCGACATTGCTGCACACGTTGGTCGCGATCCAATGACTGTTGGCAGAATATGGAATCGGTCGGTTCAGGAGGGCAATACGGAACGCCGTGCTGGATCCCAACGGCCTCGTATCACTAGCAGTCAAGATGACAGGCATCTTATCCGCATGGCTGTATCGGATCGTGCAGCCACGTCTCGATCCCTGAGTCAACAGATGGGGACGTTTGCAAGACAACAACCATCTGCACGAACAGTTCGACGACGTTTGCAGCAGCATAGACTATCAGCTCGGAGACAATGGCTGCGGCTACCCTTGACGCTGCATCAGAGACAGGAGCGCTTGCGGTGGTGTACGCAACGACGAACCACAGTGCACGAATGGCAGAACGTCATTTTTTCGGATGAATTCAGGTTATGTTTACAGCATCATGATGCTCGCATCCGTGTTTGGCGACATCGCGGTGAACGCACATTGGAAGCGTGTATTCGTTATCGCTATACTGGCGCATCACCCAGCGTGATGATATGAGATGCCTTTGGTTACACGTCTCGGTCACCTCTTGTTCGCATCGACGGCACTTTAACAGTGGTCGGTACATTTCAGATGTGTTACGTCCCGTGGCTCTACCCTTCATTCGATCCCTGCGAAACCCAACATTTCAGCAGGAAATGCACGACCGCATGTTGTAGGTCCTGTAGGGGCCTTTCCGGATACGGAAAATGTTCGAATGCTGCCCTGGCCAGCACATTCTTCAGATCTCTTACTAACTGAAAACGCGCAACTCGTGTTGAAGCTGCATGGGCATTTGTACCTGTACACCCCATCCAAGCTCTGTTTGACTGATTGCCCAGGCGTATCAAAGCCGTTATTACGCCCAGAGGTGGTTGTTCTGGGTACTGATTTCTCAGGATCTATGCACCCAAATTACGAGAAAATATAATAACACGTCAGTTCTAGTGTAATATATTTGTCCAAATGTTTGTTCAAATGTTTGTATAGTCTATGGGACTTAACTACGGGGTCATCAGTCCCTAAACTTACAAACTACTTATGAACTACTTACGAACTAGGACGGCACAAATATCCATGCCCGAGGGGGGATTCGAACCCCCGACCGCAGTGGCCGTGCAGACCTTGACTGGAGCACCTCAGTCCCCTCGGCCACCGCGGCCGGCTATATTTGCCATATGAATACCCGTTGATCATCTGCATTTCTTCTTCTTGTAGCAATTTTAATGGCCAGTAGTGTATTTTTTTCATTCCCTTCCCTTGGAAGCCCAAAACTTAGATCTTTTTTAATAAAACCTTCCATTATATCGGAGTTTTTGGATGGTTCGAGAAGGGCAGATTTTTACCTTTGTATATCGAAGTTCTGTTGGAAAAAAGCCTCAGTATATCGAAATCACTTCTAAATATCGAAGTCTTTTTTGTGCTACCTGTGTAGATCGAGCCCTAGTACAGCGGCGTCATGACATTCCCCTGCATCATTCCTGAAGGTATATTGGTCTCTGATGAACGGTCGCTGAGGTGGGGAACGTACTGGGATCTATTTCTTCAGAAGTCTTCGAGCCACTCACATATCTGAGGAACTAGTCTACATGCAGGTAGCTTCGTTATTCGTCTGAAGTAGGGCAGCCGCGGCGCAGTGGCCAAGCGCATTTAGGCGCTATGCTCCAAAAAATGCGCTAGGTCCTTCCCCGTCGGAGATTCGAATCCCCCCTGGGGCGTGGATGTTTGTGGTGTCTTTAGTATCAGTTAGTTCATATGCAGCTTCTAAGTTTAAGGACTGTTGACACTGCAGTTAAGTCCCATAAGCGTAACAAACAACATTTGCAGTTGGCCACCGTGCAAAGGCCTTTAGAAAATCACTGCCTTTCTGACAGTTAGTTTGGAAACGTCGCAGAGTGCAGCTGTGAGGAGGCGAGGTGTCGGGTGGCTGGACCACAGGGAAGTGGTGCCCACGCGCACCGCGTGACGTCAGAGGCGGTCGATGGCCGGCTGACAGTACACGGGCCCCTCCTGAATTAGTGAGGCGTGCGCTGCTCGGCTCCGTCACTCTGCCCAGGGGCGGCGTGGGCGTGGGCGGCGGCCATTGACGCGTCGCCGCAAGACGGAAATAGCGCCGCGTCCCACACGGGCGGCGCAGGGGCGGAAGCTTCAGGCAGCCCTCCAGAGATCAGAAGCGACTGATGCACCAGCGGGGAGACCACACATAATACATCGGCTTATGTACGCCGCAATCCACCCAAAGTTGCGTGACGGAGGGTACCTAGTACAACTATTAGCGGTTTTCCCCTTCCTCTCCCTTATAGAAGGCAGAATTACTAAACACAGCTTTCCGAAATTCTTTCACCAAAGAAGACGAACTGAACACTCCAGTATTCAATCCAAGAACAGCTGCCAGCATGCGAAACTTAGAAGTAGATGTTCCTGGAATAGTAAAACAACTTAAGTCACTAAACAAAAATAAATCTTCCGAGCCAGACTGTATACCAACTACATTCCTCTCAGAGTATGCTGATGCAATAGCTCCGTACTTAGCTATAATTTACAACCGATCACTCAGCGAAAGATCCGTACCCAAAGACTGGAAAGTTGCCCAAGTTACTCCAATATTCGAGAAAGGCAATAGGAGTGATCCCCAAAATTACAGGCCTATCTCATTGACGTCGATTTGCAGTAGGACTTTGGAACATATACTTTGTTCGAATATTATGAACTACCTCGAAGAGAACGACCTGTTAACCAGTAGTCAACACGGATTCAGAAAGTATCACTCTTGCGAAACACAGCTTGCCCTTTATTCACATGCCATCGACAAGGGATCTCAAATCGATTCCATATTTTTGGATTTCAGGAAGGCTTTTGACACTGTACCCCACAAGCGGCTTCTTATGAAATTGCGTGCTTATGGCATATCTCCCCAATTGTGCGATTGGATTCACGATTTTCTATCAGAAAGAACACAGTTCGTTATAATTGACGGTAAAAGAGAAGTGATATCTGGCGTTCCACAGGAAAGCGATATAGGTCCCCTACTCTTCCTCGTGTTTATAAACGATTTAGGAGACAATCTGAATAGCTCCCTTAGACTGTTCGCGGATGATGCTGTCGTTTATCGGTTAGTGAAGTCAACAGATGATCAAAAGCAACTGCAAAGCGATTTAGACAATATTTCTGCATGGTGCGAAAATTGGCAATTGTCACTAAATAAAGAAAAGTGTGAAGTACTACACATGACCACTAAAAGAAATCCGCTGAACTTTAATTACTCGATAGATCATTTAAACCTTAAGGTAGTAGATTGTTCCAAATACCTAGGAGTTACAATTACGAACAACTTTGACTGGAGAGAACACATAGAAAATATTGTGGGGAAGGCGAACCAAAGGTTACGTTTCATCGGCAGAACGCTTCGAAGATGTACCAGCTTCACCAAAGAGACTGCTGATATCAGACATGTGCGTTCTCTCCTGGAGTACTGTTGCCCCTTGTGGGACCCTCACCAGATAAGACTGACGGGAGACATTGAGAAGGTTCAGAGAAGGGCAGCTAGTTTTGTTTTATCACGTTACGGACTTTTAGTTCTGAATGTGAAAATATTTTGCTAGCATCCACCTACTTAGGGAGACATGACCATCCCAATAAAATAAGAGAAATCAGATCGAAAACTGAACGATTTAGGTGTTCTTTCTTCCCGCGCGCTATTAGAGAATGGAACGGTAGAGAAAAGTTATGAAAGTGGTTAATGAACCCTCTGCCAAGCAGTTGAATGTGATTTGCAGAGTATCGATGTAGATGTAAATGTAGATGTAGAAGAAAAAACGAATCTCTGTTATCTTTGTGGTCTTCACGCGAAATTTAGGTTGGTGGCAGTAGAATTTGAAACTTTTTCGCTTCTTCTTCTCTCTTATAAAATTTCCGTCTGTTGTGTGTTTGAACTTGTTCTAGCTGAATGCCTTTGTACAACGTTGTGTTAATCTGACTGCGTGTTTTTATCTGTATTCTATGTGAATGTAAGGGTATTGCAAAACCTATCTGACTGCGTAATGTTTATTATAATGAGACACAAACTGGTAATTGTTTCTGTATGAAAATTTCGTAACAAAGTTAGCTGCCCGAAAATTACTGATACTAAAAATCACTGTGTTAATAATTCTGGCCCTACAAACTTGTTTCTGACTGAACTAACAATCTTTAACGGAATTTAAAGAACACAATATTTATCAATCTGACTCAGTGCAAACACTTGTTTACCTTTACTGAACACTGTATGAATTGTCCAACCCTGAAATCTGTAAATCATACTGAACTGTAAGCATGACAACAAAGACTGATTCTTTCTCACTTACTGCATAAATTTGCGCAAGACCAAACTGCTTCCTGTTGTACTAACTTCTGGAAAGCTAACCACAGAAAACATCTATGGCACTTTTAATCAAGATGTGAGGAGCGATAAACTGGTAAAGTGTTTAAGAAACTCGAACTAATAATAACAAAATGAGATATCTGGTTTATTTTATAACTGATGTGACTTCATGAAAATTAGTAACAATGACATGTTTTGCATTTTAAAATATTTCAGAGAAAAATATAACTCAGATATTTAATCTGCCTATAAAATTATTTTTAAACAAAGATAAACATTTCTTAACTGTTAATAAATTTAACTAGATTTACACAAACAATGTTACAACAATACCATATTTCAAGAACACTACCCATTAAATTCCTATTTCATAAAAACCCAATCTCAAACCTAAACAATCACAATAAATACTTTTCCTAACACAGAAAGAGGTCCCTAGGATTAATCATGAGACCACAAGCTAACAGCAAGATCTTTCCCAACCGTTACTGTTCCCATCAGTTCAGCCTAACAATGCGAATTTGTGCCATAGAAATATGCCAAGTATTTCATGAAAAATTTAACCTTATAAAAATTTCAAAAGATCGTTTCTCCAACGTCATCTATACCTTTCGTCTCCATATCTTAAACAAACAGCTTGGCTCAGCATTCAAGTCTCAAAATCTAATCTCCTCAGCTATCACGCCGGAACGACAACTGCACATAACCGTGGTCCCCACGCATCTGCAATGTCATCCGCGCGCCTAGCAAAGTCTGCACTCTCAATAATCACAACTTTAATTCCCGGCGACAATTCTATTACCGTCTCCAATATAAATAGTACTGCCATCCAAAAATTACCCTGCAACCAAAGATAACTGACCCATGCCTGACTAGCTTGACACTGGTCTCAAATTCGCGCTACATTTGAATATGAAATGTATACCTTCTCATAGCAGGTACCTTACAAATTCTTCTGAAGGATAAGGCTGACTTAGGGTTGTTCACAGGACCATGTACTTAAATCTGATACTGAAGTTTCTGCACGTTTCGCCCACGTATATAGCACCACATTGCAAACATCTCATTTACGCCTATATATATGTGGCATCTGTTCCGAAAGAACAGACGTCACTTTTGATCCTGCAGTTCTTATAAATTTTATGTATATGAAAGAATGACATCAACTGCGAATGGGCAAAGCTGAAAATGTGTAACCAGCCGGGATTCGAACCCGGGTCTTCCGCTTTCTAGGTAGTTGCGCTGACCACTACATCACGTGGGACACAGTGCTCACCGTAATTGCAAGGAATACCTAAGCACGCCTCCCGTTAGACACAAATTCCCAGCATTACCCTGTTCACGGTACTCAAATTCCCAGCATTATCCTGTCCACAGTACTCAAACTCGTAATTTCAAAACTGCAGGTCGGCCATTAAAATTGCTACACCAAGAAGAAATGCAAATGATAAACGGGTATTCATTGGACAAATATATTACACTAGAACTGACAAGTGATTACATTTTCACACAATTTGGGTGCATACGTCCTCAGCAATCAGTACCCAGAAAAACCACCTCTGGCCGTAATAACGGCCTTGATACGCCTGGACATAGAGTCAAACAGATCTTGGATAGCGTGTAGAGGAACAGATGTCCATGCAGCTTCAACACGATACCACAGTTCAAGAGTTGTGAATGGCGTATTGTGACGAGCCAGTTGCTCGGCAACTATTGACCAGACGTTTTCAGTTGGTGAGAGATCTAGAGAATGTGCTAGCCAGGGCAGCAATCGAACATTTTCCGTATCAAGAAAGGCCCGCACAGGACCTGCAACATGCGGTCGTGCATTATCCTGCTGAAATGTAGGGTTTCGCAAGGATCGAATGAAGGGTAGAGCCACGGGTCTAATATATCTTAAATGTAATGGCCATTGTTCAAAGTGCACTCGATGCGAATAAGAGGTGACCGAGACGTGTAACCAATGCCACCCCATATCATCAAGCCGGGTAATAAGCCAGTATAGCGATGACGAATACACGCTTCCAATGTGCGTTCATGGCGATGTCGCCAAACACGGATGCGACCGTCATGATCCTGTAGACAGAACCTGGATTCATCCGAAAAAAATGCCGTTTTGCAGTTCGTGCACCCAGGTTCGTCGTTGCGTACACCATCGCAGTCGCTCCTGTCTGTGATGCAGCGTCAAGGGTAACCGTAGAGATGGTCTGGGAACTGATACCCATGCTGCTGCAAACGTCGTCGAACTGTTCGTGCAGATGGTTGTTGTGTTGCAAACGTCCCCATCTGTTGACTCAGGGATCGAGATGTGGCTGCACGATCTGTTACAGCCATGCGGATAAGATGCCTGTCATCGCGACTCCTAGTGATACGAGGCCGTTGGAATCCAGCACGGCGTTCCGTATTGCCTTCCGGAACCCACCGATTCCACATTCTGCTGTTATTGGATCGCGACCAACGCGAGCAGCAATGTCGCGATATGATAAGCCGCAATCGCGATAGGCTATAATCGGACGTTTATCAAAGTCGGAAACGTGATGGCACGCATTTCTCGTGCTTACACGAAACAACAACGTTCACCAGGCAACGCCGGTCAACTGCTGTTTGTGTATGAGAAATCGATTGGAAACTTTCCTCATGTCAGCACGTTGTAGGTGTGGCCAGCGGCGCTAACCTTGTGTGAATGCTCTTAAAAGCTAATCATTTGTATATCACAGCATCTTCTTCCTGTCCGTTAAGTTTCGCGTCTGTAGGACGTCATCTTCGTGGTGTAGAAATTTTAATGATCAGAAGTGAATTTAATGAGAAAACAGGCCAGGAAATGCAAAGCGGGCAATGATCCTTTCGTTAGGGGGAGGAAAGGGGAAGTTTGGGGCTCTTATTCTTACGGGAATTAGTTTGTGAAACTACGACAGAAGCTTTTCCATCTCAAGGATATTTACTATATTTGGACTTAGGATATGTACAAGAATTCTACAGCAAAATAATGGTAATGTAATTATGCGGGTTCTTTCTTTTTGCCTTTCGTATAGACGGTAGTCACCTGCCCCTTTCTGCAGTCGCTTGGAACTTTGCGACGGATGAAAGATTCGTAATAATGCAAAGTTTTGCCTACGTTCCACTCGTAGCTAAGCACGTAGTCTGCAGATTTATTCCTCTATAATGGCACAAATTATGAGCGGCATCTTGAAAGTAAGAGTCCCCATACTGTTTCGTTTAACGTAAACGTTATTATCCGGTAGAGCTACACATGCGCAACAGGTCCATGTGACAAGGAAATGTCTGCCTGTCAGGACCCGCCTGGTGACAGCAGCACGGCGGCATGCTCCGAAATGGCACATATTATTCTTTCTCCTACCTGCGAGGTACGGCCTGTGACAAGATTCCTTAACGCACAGAAAATAACGTCCATCGTAATTCGTCAGCTTTGACAGGTGTATCATCCTAAAATCGCGAGCAAACAGCTGGTGTCTCGCTGGTGTAGTCTGTTTTTCCGAACACTGTCAATGTACATGATGAAGCGCGCAGTGGGCAACCGTCGCTTCACGATTACGGTGCTCAGGATCCATTTTCCGCGGGTATTGCGATCCTTGTTGTACGAAACTGGCACTGAGCACCTGCTGTTCAACAAATATTCCAGGTGGGTGCCCAAATACTTGACAACCGAGCACTGAACGATACGGTTTGCAGCAGCACCGACATTTCCGCTGCGGTTTCATTCTGACGGCGACAAGTTGCTCGAAGAATCGTGCGATGAGACGTGCATTTCTCTTTTTACTGCGGAAACCAAGGAGCAGTGAATGCATTGAAATCACTGTGGATCTCCGATTTAGACGAAATTCTAACTTTTTGCATCAGTACATTGAGTGATGTGCACAGTGTTCTGGGACTGGAAGGACATTCTGCTCACCGATTTCCTGCCCAGAGGTGAAACAGTGAATGCTGACCGTCAGTTTGAGACATTTCGGAAACTACGACTTACCTTTCAGGACAAACGGTGTTGAATGCATGCTGCAGGTGATATGCTACTCCATAACAATGCTTATCACCGAACACGTCGACGCACAGCAACATTTTTGACGAAGTGTTTTATAATCAAGCATACCGTCCTGATCCATGTCCCAGCAGTTTTCAACTTGTAGCTCAAGAAATTGCTTTCCTCCTGCCAACGTGTCGACAATGAAGAAGACCTGAAGACGAGTGTCACACATTGGTTCCATTCACAGGCGGCAGAATTTTACGTTACAAAAAACAAAAAGTTGCCCCCACTATTTGACATGTCACTGAATTCTTTAAACGACTAAGTCGAAAAGCAGGTCATACATTCCTGTACATCTTCTCAATAAAGTTTTTATGTACGATAAATAAGCTGTCTTTTGTTTAAAAAAAAAAAAAAAACAGGGAAAACTTTTATTGGATGCGATCGTATAAGGAATGGTGCAGCAGGATATTTGTGTGTTATTCTGGAATTAATAGTAAGTCGCCGTAGATTACCTTTAACAGAGAAATTCCACATCAATAAGATACTACATTTACTACGAACAAATGAATACTCATCTCTGAACGACGGAGAAGTGCATTGATTCCGATTGATGAAGCCCATAATTTGAACATCTAAGTGAATATTTCAAAGTTCCTTGGACAGTCTCAATACGCATTAAAGTCTTAAGGTATTGCAAAGCATGGTATCAAGGCGAGGTCAAAGTTCTGTGTAGCGTGGTACTCTCTGTGACTAGTGACTGCAGAACACCTAGTTTGCATATTACACATTTATTTAGACAAGTTAGTATTACAATTTCCAGTAACAAGTATACATCATCACCAAATAATATTTGCACGGGACAACGCAGGAAAGTAGAAGATAAAGAAAGTTCCTATTGGCGTTGACAAAACAGAAGTTCTCTTATACTACTGCAGAGTTCCATCGTGGAACTGCACACGAAAAGATAGAGTCGAAAAGATACACTGTAGGAGTCACAGAGATATATTTGATACGGAAAGAGAGTCTGTATTAGCGGCAGAATCAGAGTGCACGAGAAATATCCACAGTATAAGGCCGATAACGTCCCGAGGCATAACGAGGAGTCTTCTGGTAGCTGGTATACGGATCCGCACTGAAGCTGCGGCAGGCTGCGTGCCTGGGTATAGTGGATTGCACCCAGTCCGGTGCGGGACTACTGATATTCCTGGAGTGCTGTCCTGCAGCGCTCTGAGTTCGCTTCTAGGTACACTTGCAAGAAGGAATACACATTTAGTATACTGTTTTGTTGTTTTTGTTGTTATCCTTGGCGTAGCCGGAATTGTGTTAGGCTTCGTAGTAAAATGTGTGCAACTTGACGTACGCCTTCTGTGTAGGCTACCGGGAACTCATATGGGTTAAGTGATTTGCCAGCCCATAGCGGCTGTGCCGCAGCCGGCGTAAGGCCACGTCTATGCTGCAACCTCGCAGCTCGCACGTTGCTACGCGATGCTGTCACGTCGCCATAAGTTTTGGTATGGTTGTACCGACGCTGCTGGCACACCGCTATTGCCTTACAGCCGGCGGGAGTTAAACCCGCAGCTGTTCGTGTAGACTGCAGTGGTGTCACGCATAAACCATGTTTCGTGAATTTAAAAAATGTTCAAATGTTTGCAAATCTCTCGGACTTAACTTCTAGGTTATCAGTCCATAACTTACAAACTACTTAAACTAATGTAAACTAGCCTAAGGACAAGACAAACACCCATGCCCCAGGGGGGACTCGACCCTCCGACGGCGAACGGCCGCGTGCACCACAACACGGCGCTCCAGTACGCGCGGCTAATCCGCCGCGGCTCCGTGAATTACCTAACGACGGTGAAAGTGTTCGTTCGTTGCAAACTTACAGTTATTGCGAAGGAGAAAAGTATAGGAAACATGGAGTGTATCCTATGAGTTCAGAACGTCGAAAATATGAATACATTCACCAGATGAACAAAAAACTCAAAAAGTATCCAGAACGGTTCTTCAGGAAGTTACGTTGTCGCAACATTCAATATAATCATATTAAATATTATCTGGCAAGGAATGGCTAAACTGATTAAAATTCAGACCAAACATGTTAATGCAATTTCTGCGGAGCAGCGATTGGTGCCGACTCTGTGGTCAGTGTTATCACTGGCTTCCGCCAGATTCAAGTTTCCACTAGCTGCTCTCGGTTCAAAATTATCCCTTAGATACAATATAGAATCCAAATACGGCTGCCACAGTGCTGGGCCTGTGTGAGCAGAACCACTGGCGTGTAATCAGGACGCTTATTCAATCTCTCTATGAAATGCTGTAGAAGTAGTTCCCATTTTTTCTCAACCCGCATATTGCTAAAATTGGCAGGAAAAAATCTTTGTAAAAATATTATACAAAAACGAGTCCTGTCAAGTAGCAACGCATATATAGACAGATGTCAGAAACGGACTGTTTTGTTTGTATTTTTAATTACATGTTCTTGGCAACTGAATATTCGTATGCAAACTGAGCAGGAGAATTAAGAATAGAAACAATAATCTATGGGACTTAACTACTTTGCTCATCAGTCCCTAGGCTTACAAACTACTTAAACTAACTTATGCTAAGGACAACAAATACTCATGCCCGAGGGAGGACTCGAACCTCTGACGGCGAGAAGCGGCGCGCTCCACAGTTAGGCTCCTTTGAACGCTCGGCCACTCCACTGCGGCACTTTACATATAGTTCTGACAAACAAGACACAGCGAGCAGTTATCAAACACTACAGGGCTACAGTGTCCTTGAACCAGCCAATCGCACTTCTAGTTCCACTGCATATGGTGTTGGTCGTAGCGGAAATAGTAACCGGTTTGGTATCATGGTTTGGCGAGAATCAAAATGAGTAGCACGGCGAGCTGCGATGGTGCAGGTCAAACGCTCATATAAGACTCTGTTGGGCTTGATCCATCATCGCCGTGCCATGCCGACAGGCAGCTAGCAGCGTAAACGCACCCACAGAGACGAAACGATGCACTCTGTCCTTAATCGAAATACACTGTCCTGAGTATATGCACAGTGCCTTGAGTCGATTACACACTCTCTCCTGACTCGGAGAAGAACTGTCTCCACTGGGTGAACACTGTCTTACAGCTGGTTTGTACCGCCTGTGTAACTGCATTCAAATTTGTCAAATGTTATAGTGTTCATACGTGTACAGCCACTGACGGGACTCTAGGAATTGTTGGTATCAATTGTCTGTGTTTCCGTGGACGTGGCTGTAAGAATCGATAGTGGTGTAGTTGTCTTGGCTGCCATCTTTGTCTGCCATACTACAGTATGAACACGAGGTAATTAAGCAAAGCTTCTAAAGTTATAACTAAGAACTGCGGACATGGCCGAAAGAACAGACGTCGCTATGAGATGTTGCAGATGTTGTAAATATATATTTTAAATGGGGTCTTCCAATCTCAACTGCCGGTAGGCGTTGTAAGCATAATATATAAACATATGAAACGTCTGTGACGGGCCCGAGATTCAAAACTGCGACCTCCTGTTTACTGTACCCCACAAGCGGCTTCTAATGAAATTGCGTGCTTATGGAATATCTCCCCAATTGTGCGATTTGATTCACGATTTCCTGTCAGAAAGGACACAGTTCGTTGTAATTGACGGTAAGTCATCGAGTAAAACAGAAGTGATATCTGGCGTTCCACAGGGAAGCGTTATTGGTCCCCTACTCTTCCTCGTGTTTATAAACGATTTAGGAGATAATCTGAATAGCTCCCTTAGACTGTTCGCAGATGATGCTGTCGTTTATCGGTTAGTGAAGTCAACAGAGGATCAAAAGCAACTGCAAAGCGATTTAGACAAAATTTCTACTTGGTGCGAAAATTGGCAATTGACACTAAATAAAGAAAAGTGTGAAGTAATACACATGACCACTAAAAGAAATCCGCTGAACTTCAATTACGCGATAAATCAGTCAAACCTTAAGGTCGTAAATTCTACCAAATACCTAGGAGTTACAATTACGAACAACTTTGACTGGAGAGAACACATAGAAAATATTGTGGGGAAGGCGAACCAAAGGTTACGTTTCATTGGCAGAACGCTTAGACGATGCACCAGCTCCACCAAAGAGACTGCCTACATCACACTTGTGCGTCCTCTCTTGGAGTACTGTTGCCCCTTGTGGGACCCTCACCAGGTGGGACTGACGGAAGATATTGAGAAGGTTCAGAGAAGGGCAGCTCGTTTTGTTTTATCACGTTACGGGGGGGAAAGCGTCACGGAAATGTTGCACGAATTGGGGTGGAAATCATTAAAAGAAAGACGATATTCATTGCGGCGTGATCTGTTTGCGAAGTTTCAATCACCGACTTTTAGTTCTGAATGTGAAAATATTTTGCTAGCACCCACCTACTTAGGGAGACATGACCATCCCAATAAAATAAGAGAAATCAGATCGAAAACGGAACGATTTAGGTGTTCTTTCTTCCCGCGCGCTATTAGAGAATGGAACGGTAGAGAAAAGTTATGAAGGTGGTTAATGAACCCTCTGCCAGGCACTTAAATGTGATTTGCAGAGTATCTATGTAGATGTAGATGTAGATGTAGATGTAGGCAGTTGCGCTAAACCTCTTCGCCACGTCAGGGACACGGGCTGCATACACCTGCAAGGCCTACCCGAGCACGTAAGCTCCCCCACCTCGACTCGGCCTCCATATGTCCACCAACTTCGGCCATTGCACTCACAGTAGGCCCTGTATTCCCGCCAGGAGTCAGGCCCTCGTGCGCATGCGCATTCAAATATGCACCAATCACTGACTAGGTGGGTTACTATCAACTGAGAACTGACCGAATATTCGGTTTCAGTTAGTGCCAGTTTCGGTCAAAATATTGGTTACATCCGCAGTTTCAATATCGGTCAGAAATCAAACGAATCTTTGGCTTGGTCGAAATTAGCTTTCTTGAATGTATTGATGTAGTAGGGCCACGCTTTGGATGGATTCGGTTTACAAAAACACCTTACCTCAGTTAACGGCGTGCCGTTTAACTGCTACGAGTCTCTCCTCACGCGTAAAAATTTTGGTTATTTTGTTGTTCATCGCAATATAACGCAGTCGTACCTTATAGTGAAATAATATGTTAGCAACAATTTAAGTTAATCCGTATTGTAGGTAATGGAACGGGTCATCTTACTGTTATGCGGTAAATTTTTATTAATGTGTTTCCTTGAAAGCGAGGTGTTTTCATTAATAAATTATATGTGTTTAGCAAACATTGATCATGTGGTATACACCTTTTCCTGTTTTGTTTGTGTAAATTTTTCTGACAACAATCCTACTGTTAGTCGGAACTATGACTTCATTTTTCGAAATACTTTTTGCAGCACTGATGGAAGCTGCTGCGTATTCAGGAATGTCAAAAAGGAGATGTGTAAAGTTTTCTGTCGACTGCAAAAAACGGAGGTGAAGATGGCAACATAAAGCTAGATAGCTCTGGCAAGAACAAAAACGTAAAAGCTACTTATGGAAGCAAACAAATGATTACTTTCTGTGTATTTTGTATTATGGCAGTCATGTTGAGGCTCTGACATTTCTTAGCATCTATTTGGCGTGTCGGATGTGTACCTAAAGACTGAAAACTATCTTCCTAAAAGAAGGTACGCAGGACTGTGGAATGTTTGGTGACTATACAGTAGTCTCGTTAATTCGAGTTGAACAGGACTGGGATCACATCTAACTATCGAAATTTACTTCTCAAAAAGGAAATCGATCTTGAAAAGAATACATGAGTAAAAAATATGACCTTTTCTAAAACAAAGTTTTCAAACAGTCATTTACATTGCCAGCCTAAAAGTTTTTAAGTCTTTTCACTATTTACTTTGCGTTATAATTGTGGAGTGCCTTCATCTGTGAAGATAGAATGTACCTGTAGTCGTTCTTTTACTATATGGTTCTCGTATTTATGGGAAACTCGTAATTCCGAGAGTCGAAATAGCGTCCCACTATATCGAGTTCAGTTTACTTATTGTCTAACTTCCTTTAGTTTTCCTTTTTCTGGTATAAATTGTCACAACGAGAAGAAAAAAATGCAATTTGGAATTACCTTACCAAAAGTACCGTCGCTTTGTCTAAACCTGTTCGCTTTGCATGTTATCTTTTACGACACCTGATTAGGCTCACACACACTCAAGAAGGCTTTTTTAGTACATGGAGGGGATCTTGAAGAATGTGGAAAAACTAGTGTCTGTGGTGTAACATAAATATGCAGAATTTTTAACTTGATTACGTAAGTTTGGGTTACGGTTTTGGTTTCAGCCACAAATCATGTTTCGGCCGGGCCCTACAATCAGCAGTTGCAGCGTATGTTCCGTCTCCCACAGGAGTTATTTCACCCTTTAGTGACAGTCACTTCAGCTGTACTTACAAGTACAATGTGCTGGGCAATGGCTTGGTTCGCAGTCTTGTTAGCTTCATATTAACTGCTGTCAGAGACAGTACTCCGTATTTTCCATCAAGAGGAGAGTTTGGGAATGCGTTTATACCAACCATAACAGAATGTTTCAGGAGGAATAGTGCATATTCACATATTCTATGAAGTGTACGTATATACGAATTGCAGTAAAATGCCTAATAACAGGTGCCCAATTTTTATTGAGTACAGACCTACAGTCGCTGCTATATAACCGATACAAACATAACTCTCTAAATAACGCGCGGTGGCAAAGAAAGCCGCAATCGCAGGTTTCGAGGAAGTACGTGTTAGCCCTGATTCGTCATTTTGTGTTTGTAAGAATTCCCAGGTTCGCTCCCCCCCCCCCCCCCCCCCCCCCCCCAGTGCTGCACTTCCTTGTTTCCTGTTTACCTGTAAATTCAGTGGGAAACTATCAGATCATCAGCTGAGCTGTAAACATTGCCCAAGCGGAACTCCATGCCGCGCTCACGCTCTATAATGAGTGTACTGCACGCGGTATTTAGAGGGTTAAAGCAAAGGCAATGAGTTAATTTTCAAAACTTCCACCACTACCTCCAATGCGCTTTTGACTTCTCTTGATGACATCACTCGAGAGCTCCCCAGAGGTCGTCTCTGCGTTCTTTTATGAGTACTAAATTATTGATAATCCAAACGACCAAATCGGCTCTTGTATTTACTTTTCCTTTGCAGGCTTCCTTTTAAACCATCCCCAGACAAAAGAAGGGGTAACATCTGCGGATCTTGGTGGCCAAGAAACGTGCCCACATTTACCGATCCATCTTCCAGAGTAATGTTATGTTCAGATGATGTATCACCTGACTACCAGAGCGTGCGAGAGCCCCGTCGTGCTGGAAAAACACACGCATTCTAGTAACCAAAAGAATTTCTTCCAATACTGCTGCAAGCTCATTTTGACGAAGGGTCCTGTAATTTGTCGTGGTGACACAACAGGCTCAATCAATTGACTGTCTATAAACAACACAGATTTACAAACAAGCGTTCCTAAAAAAATGTTTCTCCGCGGACTCCTGATATAAATTACGGGTGGAATTCATGACAAAACGAGTGAAAGTAGCTCCACCAGTGAAGAGTAAAATTTGGATTACTTGTGGATCCAACGACAAAATTTTAGCCGTCTGTCTTCATCTACTGCTTTAGCTCGAAGCTGTTGAATGAAGTCCACAGAAACGGAATGCTCCCCACTCTTGTATATGAAACAGATACATGCAAAGATTCTACTTATTGAATAACAATGTTCTAGGGCCTGAATGAATGTAATGACACATGCAAAATGCTGACAATTTACATATTTGATCGTACTTGTGTTGCTCTAACAATCCGGTGTATATAACCGCAAACGTTTACTAAAAGATGATAGACCACGACAGATAGGAATAAATGTATTACACGCTGGTACATTTTGATGGTTATACGATTCACTCACTAAAGTATGCAGTCCACAAGTATTTATAATGGTTTCGCAACGTGTTATATTCTCAGAAGCTGATAGGTTGATTTGGAATTCCGCAGTTCCGTAAATGATGGAGGATATCGGATGTTTCAGTTATATTTACACGGGTATGGGCCAGTTATAGTACGTAAATATCTCGTCAAAGAAACAAAATCCATAAACGTATTTATAAACGGTATTACGACGCAAATTTAAGCCTACGAACATCCCACTTGGCTAATACGTGCAAGGTGCTGGAGATAAGTCTTCCAATTCTTATCGAAAGGCAAGTTCTAAAATATTCGCGTTTCTATACAAAGCATTAACGGATATGCATCATGTGTTGTAATAGTGAAGATTTTAAGACTTTTGTCGAAACTGGTACCAGATGAATACTTTCGGTGTTGTACATAAAAGTGTATGAAAACTCTTAAGCTTTCTACACTTTTGTAACAAATTTATGCTGTACCTTCTATTAAGTAGAGCTTCAATTAGATATTTGTATATACACTTCTCAAAACAATTAGTGGGTCACGTTAGATATCATACAGACTGTACATATGGTAACATATTTCATTCACATATTGGTTATAGTTCTAGTTTGTGTGTAAACAGTAAAATATTTTCCTGTCTCAACTCTTTATTTTGGGATACATTGGCATTTACTTAGAGCGAGGCACCAGAGCGCTACCATAATAGTCAAAAAGTTATTATCGTTGCTCTCTAATATGGACGGCTAGTACAGTTGCACACCTGCGTGGCATGGACAGTATGAGATTATCAATCAGCTCTTGAGGGATGTTTGGTCGTTCTTCCATGACCGCAATATCCAGGTCGGCACCCGTTGTATGAGGTGCTGGTCTGGGTACAATACGTCTGTCAAGCACATCCCAGACACATTCTATCGGGATTAAGTCCGCTGTACAAGGTGGCCATTCCATTCCTTCAATTCCCTCAGCTTCAAGCATGTTGTCCACCAGCGCAGCTCTGTGGGGACGATCGTTACAGTTCACCAGAAGGAAATCATCTCCTGTGGCACCAGCATAGGGCACAACGAAAGGTCGAAGGATCTCGTCTCTATAACTCCGACAGTCAAAGCGCATTCTGAACGCCAATAAAGACTCCTGGCCACACCATTCATCCACCACCATGATATGCTGGTGTTCCCTGCACATAATCAGGATTGTTCCGAGTTCCGCGTTCTCTCCACATGAGGTAACGACGACTGTCCGGCCGAACAAAAATCTTTACTAACCCGAGAACAGAACTCGGCGCCCTTCCTTACGACTCCTATCCTGATGTTCGTCCACCCAGTTTCTACGGGCTAAAGGATGTGGTGGTTTTCATTGGACACACACCATAGGCCTCCGTGCGTAAGGCCACAGTCCTGAAGGCGATGTCGGACTGTTTGTGTTGATATTGTGCGTCCTGTTGCTGACTGGATGGTGCGTTGCAGCCGAGTTGAGTTCAGCCTCCTGTCTCCGACGTGCGGATGACCTTGGCCTTGCTTTCGTTTAATGGTTCCTATTCTCTGATATCAGGCCCAGGTACTGGAAATTACCCTTTGGGACACGTCAATAGCTGCAGCCACCTCCCTCTGGGTCTGTTCAGCTTCCAACCTTCCTATGGCTCTCTATGCGATAACTTCGGGTAAGTCATGTTGTTGTTGCATTTCACTACCTGCTCACTACATGATCTGAACCCAACTGCTTGTGTAATTAGTTTGGCAGAGTAAATATGTCAACACCAACCCTCTTTGGGGCAACTTTCTCGATTGCTGTAATGTTGTTGTCTCCACTCCAAAGAAACGAGGGAAAACGGTCGAACCATCTTACTTCATTCTACCAATGACAATACTTCAGAACCTAGATCTCTCAACTGATCCCGTAATTGTTTTGACCAGTACATATGTCTCGGGACGCACTAGCTGCGCGATTCATGTATATCAAACGTCAAATTCGCTTAGAATTTTCTCCGGAACTAATTGACTTACTGCGATGCAACGAACGCCAGTCTTTTTCTGATTTTACATGCTACTGATTGCGGGAGAAATAATATGGGGTATTCATTTTAAAAAAATGAGAATCACATGTTGAAAATAATATTTTCTTTTTATGCTTTGTTTGAGATATTTTCGGTAAAAAGGTTTAGTTGGACACCATATACTGACCCGACATTAGTATCCGTGATGTTTGAATCTCTGCAGTTAAAATATATTTCTCATATATATAGTCTGTTCGTTTTATTTGCGGAGTACAGGTCGAATAAAAAAAATGTACAATACTAATGTGGTTGTCATGACTTCACGGCCTGTGGGCATTTCCTGGTACACCTTACCTTGTAAATATCCTGACATAATGAAATCTAGTGGCGTCAAATAGGGTGATCTAGCAGGCCAGTTAATAGGGCCACCTTTTCCGATCCACCGACCAGTGTAAACAGGGCCTAACACTTTGCGTGTTTTACTTTCGTATTGCGCTGGGCACCCGTCGTGCTGAAACAACATACGATGCGGAATGTTCAGGGCAACGTTCTGGAGTAGTATCGGTAGTTCCTGTCCCAAAACGTTCCATACTACTGTCCATCCAACGTGCCATCAATAAAATAAGGGTCATTGAGTTTTGATCCCTATAATGCCACACCATACGTTAACCGACCAAGGGCGTTGCCGATAGACTTGCCGTAATCAGAGGGGATTGTCTGTACTCTAGTATTGCGTGTCATGCCGGTTAATGCTACCATGATTTGGGAGTGTAAACTCTTCGGAAAGTAGTACCTCGGCAAAGAACGTGAGAGTCGTTAGTAATTGTTGAAATCCCCGTTCATAAACCACTATCCTGTTATGCAAATGGTCTGTAGATGCAATGACACGTGGTTTGAATGGTACCTATGACGATGCAGTATATTGCAAATACTACCGATGGACATACCGGAATAGTGGTGTATTTGCCTAACACTTATCAGTGATTCTGGTGCACCGCTGCTACTACTGCTCTACAAGCGTTTGCAACGTTGTAATAGAACGAACGAGAGCGAACATTTCCTTTAAAACGCCCCCATACTTGGCAACATTTCTCTTTCATTCGCCATTATTCAGGATGATTTCAATTTTTCCTTCTGTGGTTGCAGCCGGCATCGTCTATTCGCCCGTCTTGTCTACGAATGATAGGATTTGCATGTTTTGTTTAGAAATGATTGGTAGGTGTGCAGGAAGAAACACTGTACACGTAATGCTCAGAGTTCCTTTCTGTTCTGATAGATACATTGCCTCTGGTCACAGAGTACTGTGTGCTGTGATACGTCGTAATTCACTGCTCGGCCACAGTGGCGGATCGAATAGCCCGAGGCCCGATATATCAGAGGGATACAATGTTGCGGATAGTGTTTCCTAGTAAACGTTATGAATTACTTGCATCTCCTACGGTTGCAGTATGAATGTGGGGTCGCCGTACCAATGAATCTTAAATGGTCATTGAGCTGCAAGTTGTAAATTACAAGTCAGGAGTCCTTCAGATTCCGCTAATTACAGCGCAATTTCATACGAAACGGAAAAATGTTGAAGGTAGTTTTTGCTGTATAACCGTAACCTGCAATAAAAACCTGGGGTTCCCACTGAAGATTCCAACGTTTCCCCTCGCCATCCACGCACGGGGATGGGTGGGGGTGAGTGTAGTATCACTGAAAGTCCCCATCCGGTACAGACAAATTAATAACGTACCTTTTTTTTATCCAACGTGTAGTTTCAGTGGTACTGGAATAACTGAAGTTAAATTGAGCTCTGAAGTGCTGTGATGGAATAAGATTAAAATTATTGGTTCATTAAAGAGAAAAGAGTGAACTGGCGATGACTAAATTCCTCAATAGCTGAAACTTGTTTCAGTTTTCTCTCTTTAATGGCTGGAACGGTTTATTTATTTATTTATTTATTTCGGCAAATGGTGTGTGCCATTGAAACTTGATGGGGGATATGCCCAAGGCAATTGCCCTGTTCGTCGGCGTCTCGATGTTTGTATTGAGGTTCCTTATGTCTCAACCAAGCCCAGTCGGATTTTCGTAGATATCGTGACGGTATTTGTGGGGTGTGCCTCCGGCTTTCTGGCTTTATTCTTGGAACAGAACAATCGCGAGCTGCCGCTCCACAGAGAGCTTCTCGATGTTTGTCAGAAACAGACAACTGCTTGAGGCACCAAGCAGGCAATAACACTGACAGGCGTGTCCGATATTGGCGTTCTCTCTCCTCACCCCTCCCTCCCTCCCTTCCCCCATCTCACTCAGCCTCTCTTTCTGTGCCGTCCGCGGTGGCCGAGGGGACTGAGGCGCTCCAGTCACGGTCTACACGGCCACTACGGGGCATCGTTATTTGTACGGTCCATAGGATTAATTAGTTCATAAGTAGTTTGTAAGTTTAGGGACTGATGACCCCGTAGTTAAGTCCCATAGACTATACAAACATTTTTGAACTCTCTTTCTGTCTTTCCCTCTCTCCTTCACTAGAATCGCTAATATTTCTTTTTCCCTAGGAGAGTGAATACGTATTATTTACTGCCTCTGTGAGTCCTATGCACTGTATTTAGAAGATTTGATTGACACATGTAAGATGAACGTAGTATGATATGATATCAATTTGAGAAGCCGAATCCGTCTGGGGAAGTTTAGTCACATAGTTGCTGACAATGCCAAATGCCCATGAGGCAATTTTTAATATAACTCATTTTATCCTTTTATTACTAAAACGCTTATTGAGCACGCCGTCTCTACCTGTTGCAAAAAACTTATTTCACGGCGAAAAGATAAAAGAATGATTTTATTTCCCATAATTAATAAATCTGCTACAATTGCATTTGCATTTTCCGTCGATACTTGTACTACTATTAACTTGTGACCATTTTGCGTAGTTTCATATTGCTGTATCTTTCCTATATATAATGTTTGTGTGCAACTGAATTTTTAGTTTTACAAAAGCCACATGAACTGAAAAAAATGGATCATTGCACGACGTGCATATACTTACGTGAACTTTCTTGGTAATTAGTCAATAATTTTCATAGAATTAAACGTGAATAACTTTACTTCGTAGTAAAAACAATATCATAACCAAGTACATTGTTGCTGCCGTTGACTTCAATTGGAAGACTGGACTGATACAGCTCTCCACATCATTCTATCGTGTACAAGCATCTTCATCTCTGAATAAGAACGGCAACCCTCTCGTATTTTAACCTGCTTACAACATTCGTATATGCCGCGGTGGAGTGGCTGAGCGGTCTAAGGCGCCTTGCTGCGGAATGCCCGGGTACTCACCGTCTGATTTTCGAGTCCTCCCCGACGTATGGTGTGTGTGTGTGTGTGTGTGTGTGTGTGTGTGTGTGTGTGTGTGTGTAGTGTGTGTGTGGCTGTGTGTGTGTGTGTGTTGTCCTTCAGTTAGTTTAACTTAGTTTAAGTAGCCTAGGTACTAATAACTAAAGAAGTTAAGTTCCATAGATTTCCAAACAATTGAACATTTTGTAGTATTCACTGAAGTGCTACATCGACGATTCCTTGATGGAATCCGTCCAGCCAGTCGATCCCTTCTTTTAGTAAAGGTTGCCAGAAATTTCTTTTTTCCCTAATTATGTTCAGTACCCAGTAATTAGTTGCGCGATTACCCCATCGAATATTCAGCATTTTGCTGTACCACCGAACTTCAATAGTTTGTGCGCTCTTCTTGTCTGAAATGTCTATCGTTTAAGTAAGGCAAGGCTCACACAAATGCCTTCAGATAAGATTCGATATAGCACTCAACATTTTCATGATAACAAATTTCTCTTTTTCATAAGTTCTTATAATTTTATTGCCGTTGTAATTCTGAATTTTATATCTCCTCTACTCAGACCATGATAAGTTATTTTAGTGCCCAAGTAACAAAACTAATTATCTGTCTTTACTGTTTTGTTTCCTAGTATAATTTCTCGGTATCACGTGTTTTAAATGGAGTACATTCCATTACCCGTGATTTACTTTTATGCCTTCATTCCACTTAATTGCTCTTTCAGGCATCCGAGAAAATTAAAATGTCATCGGTAAACCGTAAAATTTTTGTTTCTCCTCCCTCATCTGTAATTCTCTCTCCAAATTTCTCCTTGCTTTCCTTCAAAACTTGCTCAATACACAGACTGAATAACAATGAATAAAGGCCAAACCGTGTATTACTTACTTCCTAACCACTCCGTCGCTTTCATTCCCTCCGATTGTTATAGTCACTGTCTGGTTTTTGTGCAAGTCGAATGTAACCTTTTGTTTCCTATAAGTTTTCTATAAGGCTATGAAATCTAAAAATATAGGTTTGGTTTTCGTTTAGCCTTGCTTGGGGTGTTGCCGTCACAGGAGGAAGTTCTTACAACCGTAAAATAACTAGGGGTTCAGTAATACAAAAACGTATGCCTAAGTGAAATTTATGTAATGTTAAAAGTACGGAGTTCTTTGCGTAATATTCATAATGAATTCAGTAGATCAGATATTGTTTTACTACGTAGTGTGTTAATGATGAAAAAGCACAAAGTCTAAAAGGAGTTTTCAGGAAAAGAATTTGACACAATAAGTTAAGTAATTCTGAAAAATTTAAAAAAATCTACTTCTTTACAAATTCTCTATATAGTGGGACCTTTTGTAATGAGGATTATTCGCTTCTGAGTCTTGAGGGGGGGGGGGGGCACAATAATTTTGTTTGAAACGGAGTCTCCAGAATACTTTTCTTTGGAAGGTGGTCGCATATTATAAAAGGTTGAAAAACACTGCTCTAATAAGGACCACGTCGCAATTCGTCTGACGGATTTCCATGGATTCTGCTGAAGAATTCCAGAAACCGTGGCGACATTTGCAGGAAAAAAAATCAAATGTTTGTGAGTCTAAGGGACTAACTTTTGTGGTGATTATTAGTTCGTAGGCTTACAAATTACTTGAACTAACTTAAACTAACCTAAAGAGACAACACACACACACACACACACACACACACACACACACACACACACACAAAATAATTTCTGAGATAAAAATACGATATTATTGAAGTCTACATCTTTAGAAATCGAAATTCCTATGCCGGCCGCAATGGCCCAGCAGCCTGCGGCGCGCCAGTCACAGTCTGCACGACCGCTACGGTCGGAAGTTCGAATCCCCCCTCGAGCATGGATGTTTGTGTCGTCTTTAGGATAAGGTAGTTCATAAGTAGTTTGTAACTTTAAGGAATGATGGTCCCGCAGTTAAGTCCCTTAAGCTATACAAACATTTGAACATTTCTGAAATTCCTTTCCTTCTTAGCCAGTATCACAAGCAACTACGAGTACATTTTTTTCTTCTTTTTACGCAAAAAACCTAAGAAGTATGTAGCTGAAAGAAAGAAAGAAACTGAATTTCAGCCACGTACGTGTCACGTATCAACTAGGATAGAAAGAAAATATCTATTAATTTGAATACCGTTACACTGCATTTTAGACAAATGATTAAAAGTTATGGGAAAAACTAAATATTAAATGAAGCAGTTGTAACATAGGAATGTATGTATGATAAAAAACCTAGCGAGAATTATATCTTCTGCCGTTGATCAAGATTACGAAAAAATAAGCAGATTTGCCATTATGATGCCTGTGAAGCGTACGTATTACACAGAATGCAATTTTTACCCACGTTATGTTCAAATATTTATAAAATGGCTTTTAAATGTAAATTACTGCAGATGGAAGTGAACAGAATATGTGAAGAACTAATATTTCAAAGTTCACAAAGAGTCTGAAACATAACGAAAATGCGCAAGAGCAATGAGCAATACGGACGATTGCTCGGTACGGAGCAAAAATGTTCAAATGTTTGCTAAGTTTATGGGACTTAACTACGGGGTCATCAGTCCCTAAACTTACAAAATACTTATGAACTAGCTAATACTAAGGACGGCACAAATATCCATGCCCGAGGGGGGATTCGAACCCCCGACCGTAGTGGCCGTGCAGACCGTGACTGAAGCGCCTCAGTCCCCTCGGCCACCGTGGCCGGCGGTACGGAGCAGTGAGCTGGAACTGAAACAGAGTGACCGGAACGAGAACGAGACCGGCCGCGAGGCTTCGATCTAGAACGAGAACGGCCACATGGCACGTCCTGAACTGGAAGAAGCCGCAACCGTCTGGGGCCGAGACTGACAGTATCTAGTACTGCAAATCGTAGCAACCACTTGGGACCTTGACCAGCAGTTCCTGGAAGCCATTCTGGACAAGGACCGCCAGTTGCCGTCCGCAGTTGCCGAGCGGTCTGCGGGACGCCAGTCACGGTCTGCACGGCTGCTACGGTCGGGGGCTCGAAACCACCCTCGGGCATGATGTTTGTGCCGTCTTTAGTGTAAGGGAGTTCATAAGTAGTTTGTAAGTTTAGGGGCTGATGACCCCGCAGTTAAGTCCCTTAAGCTTAACAAACATTTGAACATGTGTGTGAACATGTGACCGCCAGTTCCTGGAAGCGGCAGCTGCTGGGACCCTCCTGGGTTGGGATCGACTAGGACCATCTGAGTGAACGACAAACTGCCTTTCTCTTATGTAGTTCCTCGGTCCTACAGTTCACTTTCATCAAGAGTTTCTTTGGAAACGTTCGTTCGCGAACGATCCACTTAGAGACATCATAATGTGGTTACAGCTCCATACTGAAACCTATTACCAGGTGTGTACTTCGCTGTTACCATGACCACGTGAAACTTACACCCTAAGTTTCCAAGCCTGATTTTTAGTTCTGATACACCTACACAGGTTCCTTAAGAAAATGCCAGAAAAGCAAATATGAGGACAGCCCTCGGTACAACTTTGATGTACTTTTGACGGGAATCAGTGCGTTGCTTTTCACCATAATAATTACTGAACTATGCACTGGAAACAGTAAGGAATGAAACATCAAACGCATAGGTGATGTTCAAAATGTTTGTAATTCCATGGGACCAAACTACTTGGTCATCAGTCCCTAGTCTCACAAACTACTTAAGCTAAGTTAAACTAACCTAAGGACAACAAACACATCCATACCCCAGGGAAGATTCGAACGTCCGACAATTATTAGTTATCTAGTTCAGAATCAAACATGAAAGTATACTATCTTGAATTGCTGCTGCCTGTTTACAATATCATTTAAACCCAAGATGTGGGAAGAAAAATGATTACACATGCAACACCTTCACACTTACAAGCTTGACAAACAGAAGGAATTAAACCCAACACCTACAATGGACATGCAAGGCAAAGAAGTCACTACTGACCTGCTAGACCTTACTAACGAGTATCACTCGGGCAATACTAAGAACGAAATTACAAATCACACGTGAAAAGAAATCAAAGTAACAAACACGTGGTTCACCGGAAACAAGTAAGGTTTTACACTCTCGCGAAATTATTAACTATCCGACGGATGTGCCGTGCACACTGAGCCTCCGTGCTGCGGTGCACTGCGCGGCAGTGGCCGAGCAGTTTGGAGTGCCACGTTACGGATCGCGTGTCGGAGTTTCGAATCCTCCATCGGGCACGGAAGTGTGTGTTGTCCTTTGATTATTTTAACTTAGTTTAAGTAGTTTGTAAGCTAGGGACTAATAACCAAGCAGTTGAGTGCCACAGAATTAGAAACACTGAACATTTCAAAAAAAATGTTTGTAAAGTCTATGGGACGTAACTACGGGCTCATCAGTCCCTAAACTTACAAACTACTTATGAACTACTTACGAACGAAGACGGCACAAATATCCATGCCCGAGGGGGGATTCGAACCCCCGACCGTAGTGGCCGTGCAGACCGTGACTGGAGCGCCTCAGTCTCCTCGGCCACCGCGGCCGGCCTGAACATTTCTATTATTAACTTAATCGGATCAGCAAATCTATTGAAAAACAAAATATTCGGAAAAGTTAAGTGTTGCTAAATGGAATGCCGAAGCACTGAGTTGACGACTCAGTTCCCGAATCTTGAACACATGAGTGCAACGTAGAAAGGACGCTGATTATACAAAGAAACCCTCACCGGACGAGTGCTGTCTCGTGGACTCGAACCACCGAATCAACTATCGCTAACGGAATTGACCAGACGGATCCCTTATAACACCAATTTAACGACCTGCGTCTAACAAATGTCTTTGGTGGCAACCTCTCTGCCTTCTGTAAGTCACACTGTAGCTACAGCAAACGAAAGCACTATTCTACCAGTCATATTGTAAATCCATGGCCGACAGACATAGTCACGTACTCTTTCATGCAAAAACGGGGCTGATATGGATTAACATAGGGATATTATTTCACACATTACAGAATAAAGGTGTAGAACAAAATATTGATTAAAATGATGCAGCAAACATGTTGTGGCATCAAGGTAAATTACCAATGTCACTACTCAGTCTCCTCCCAGGTTAAGTTTCAAAACTGCACTGAAAGTCAGCGGTCCCAACGTTAATATCAGAAGCCAAGGAACGAGCCAGTACTGCCATGAAATGGTGAGAGGTTTCAATATTGCGGCTGCTTTAGGAACTATTTCGAATTTTTATTACTTCTGTAGACAATTCTAACATATTTGACAATACAAATACTTTTCGATGTACTCTTCTATCGATCTTTGTATTAGATACAGTAGAGTCCCGACACTCGGTCTAATGTGGACCGAAGGTTGGCGGAGTTTATGAAAATGCCGCGTTATCGGGAACGGTGTTGTAAAGTATAGGTAAGATTTTTATTACAAAATACTTTCTATTGTTATTTTAGAATACAATGAAAATGATGGAATGCTTCGTTTTTGAAGGTGAAAAACGCATTTTGTTTGCTGCAACATTTTATTTCTCCCAGACGCGTTTAGCCTTTTATTTTAAAGGCATCTTCAGTGGGATCGAAAAGCACAACTTTTTGTGAGATCTATTGTTTCGAGATTATAAACAGTTCACGTATTTGATTATATAAGAGAAGAAGTTTTAACTTATATTTTCGTTGTCTTTTCAACTATATTTTGCTGTTTCCTCCATCTGGTCAAGGCCACATGTTGCACAGTGCATAACTAAGACTTTTTGCACAGTTGTACCCATTTTGGAGCCATGATTTACTTTCTATATTTTCGTCTTTCATTTGTTTTGTTTCCAACATATAAAGAACATGTGAGATCCTGGAAATATAGTCCAAGCCGTTCCACATTTTCTGAGCATCTAAGACAACAGAATCACAGATCAACCTCCTGAGAAGATGACATGAAAATAATTAGAATAAATAATAATAATAATAAAACACCTCACACTTCAAGAAAATTATCACTTACAGGAAGAAAGCCGAAAAGAAAATTCTGCTGAATGATCAAGTAAACGTGTCAAACAATTGCGCTGCTAGACAAAATAGTTACATAGCCCAATCCTTCATACTCTCGTTAACCCCTCCCCCTTTCACAGATCATTTAAAGCAAAACAAAAATCAACTAAACACCAAACTTTCTACCACCCTCATACAGATATTGCAATCATACACACACGAAATAAGAATCATATGTTCAAATGTCTGTAAATCTATCGGACCAAACTGCGTGGTCATCAGTCCGTAGCTTACAAACTACTTAAACACTAACCTAAGGACATACACACACGCCCATGCCCCAGGGAGGACTCGAATCTCCACGGCAAACAACCGTGCGCTCCGCAGCGAGGCGCTTTAGACCGCTCGGCTATTCCACCGCGGCGAGGAAACAGCAGAAGATAGCTGAAAAGCCAACGAAAATGTAAGTTAAAACTTCTTCTCTTATGTAAACAAATGCGTGAACTGTTTATAATCTCGAAACAATGCATCTCACAAAATGTTGTACTTGTAGATCCCATTGAAGATGCCTTTAAAATAAAAGGCGAAACGCGTCTGGGAGAAATAAAATAAATTGCGTCAAACACAAGGCGTTTTTCACTTTAAAACGCGAAGAATTTCGGCGCTTGCTTCGGAAGATGGCCACGCAAACAAACTTGACAAGTGATGGAATACAGTAATACCAAATAAATTTAACAAAATATCTAAAAGTGATATTCGGTACTTACGAGTACGTACTTCAATTTACGTTTAGAAAACTACTTTAAAAAGCCATACATCTTGAACAATGAAAAGTATGGACAACAGTGATTTACTTCATAAAACATATACCACTAAAATTCCTATCAGACCCGAGCTGCCGCGGTGGAGTAGCCGAGCGGTCTAAAGCGTCTCGCTGGGGAGCGTGCGATTGCTCGCCGTGGAGGTTCGAGTCCTCCCTGGGGCATGGGTGTGTGTGTTGTGATTAGGTTAGTTTAGTGTAAGTAGTTTGTAAGCTACGGAATGATGACCACACAGTTTGGTCCGATAGAATTACAAACATTTTAAAAACACCCAAGCTGATTTTAAAAGGCACTGCGAAAAAATTAACTCTCATAATTTTGTTCACGACTGGTTATTATTTTTTTTAATATGAGGACGCATTTACATACTGTATTAATGAAACTCAAAAGACTTTTAAATAGGGTGTACGCGGCACAAGAAAAGATTATGTATATGGCCCATTTATAGCGTAGCCTGTAACTGCTACACGATATGATTTCAATTCTCTCTTGCATACTGCGAGCACTCATTCGGTACACATCCTGTATAATCGCAGTCGCCGTATTATTATATACTAGTGTAGTAATATACCTAGGGTACGGTACGTGCTAGTCTCACAGCGTATATCTTCCGCGCTCACTGTAGGAACAGTGCGGTATAAAGGTAACTGAACATATTTGGAAGGAGACGCATCAGTCCGTATGACGTCTGCTGTCCAATAGTAAAATGTTTTCAGATGGCGTATCAGGTAATAAAACGGCGCAGCAGAATGGGACTCGACAAACAGCGTCTGCGGCCGGCGCGAGATGGAATACAAACAAATTCCGCCGCTCTGCGCTTCATCTCGGCTGAAGACTAACGTCAATATTTGCGCCAGGCGTCTCACAGAAATAGGAATGGCGCCACCATTTGAGGCAATGCGCGCCAGCCGGGATGCGGGGTGGTGTAGCGTGGGAGACGCGGCTGGGCGCTGTGCTGCAAGTGGCGACGAAAACCACCTGCTGTGAGCGCCGCGGGGGTGCTGACGCGTAGCAACACGGTACTGGGCCCATTCATATCTACACGACTAGTTGCAGTTGCTATACTCAATGTCAAAACAAGTAATCTAAACATCGTAGCACGTAATGTTAAGATTTCATAAAATAAAGAATTTGGACACAATTGAAGACCGGGATACAACCCGTTGGCTTTGACCAGTGACGTCACGTAATACGCTACATATACAGGGTGTTTCACTAAGTGTGTTTGCCTCTGTAACTTAAAAAATAATAGGTGACGGGAAATTTTAATGCTGTAGGTCAACACAAGAAATGTTACACTTTCTGCGGATCTATAAACATACTTTATTGAATCATTTTCCACAGAGTAACAGCACAAATATATAATTTTGTTAAATGGAACAATAGTTTTTTTTTCTATCGTGCATTGAATTCGTTGAAACCAGCTGCGTCCAAATCAATTTGAACTACATTCCTATCACTGTTAGTTTGGGAGCTACAACCCTTCAAAGTTTAGGGGGCGGAGGCTACGACAGCATAGCTGACTGGCTGGTGGTCATGAGACAGTGGGCCGTGCCCCAGCGGATAGCCACTCGGCCAGTCAGCTACGCTATCGCAGCCTCCGTCCCCGGAACTTTAAGGGTTGTAGCTCCCAAAGTAACAGTGATAGGAATGTAGTTTAAATCTATTTGGACGCAGCTGGTTACAACGAATCCAATGCCCGATAGAAAAAAAAAATGTTCCATTTAAAAAATTATATCTTTGTGGTGTAACTCTTTGGAAAATGATACAATAAACTATGTTTATAGCTCCGCAGAAAGTGTAACATTTCTTGTGTTGACCTACCGCATTAAAATTTCCCGTCACCTATTATTTTATAAGTTACACTTAGTGAAACACCCTGTATACAGGGTGAGCTACAAATGAGGAATAATATTTCGGGACTGATGACCTAGATGTTTAGTCCCCTCAATACTCAACAACAACAATAATATTTCGTGCAAATTGTCACTCACAGAGATACAAACATAAATTCGTTTTCCGCATATTCCTATGTCAATCAATGACAATTCAATTGATTAGACTCTCACCATAACTTATAAGTTATGAACTGCAGATTAAAACTTAAGAGCATGCAGAAAAGTAGAAATGTTACGAGATGGAATCTGGACAAATTGAAGGAACCTGAGGTGATTGCGAGTTTCAAAGGTAGCATTACGCAAGGACTGTCTGAAACGGGTGAAAGTAATACAGTAGAAGAAGAATGGGTAGCTCTGAGAGATAGGATAGTGAAGGCAACAGAGGATCATAGGCAGAAGGACAAGGCGTAATAGAAATCCCCGGATAAAACTGGATACACTGAACTTCATTGATGAGAGGAGAAAGTATAAAAATTCAGCAACTGAAACAGGAAAAAGCGAGTACAAACGTCTGAAAAATGAGATTGACGGGAAGTGCAGACTGGCTAAGCAGGAGTGGCTAGAGGACAAATGCAGAACCGTAGAAGAATGCATAACTAGGGGAAACATAGATACCGCCTACAGGAAAATAAAAGAGATATTTGGAGACAGGAAAAACAGCTGTATGGATATCAAGAACTCAGACGGAAAACCAGTACTAAGCAAAGAGGGGAAAGTTGAACTGTGGAAGGAATAATCTTGAAGCAGTATTCTAGAAATGGAAGACGAAGTGGAGGAAGATGAGATAGGTGATTTGATACTGCGAGAAGAATTTGACAGAGGGCTGAAGGATTTGAGTAGAAACAAGGTCCCTGGAGTAGATGATATTCCGTCTGAACTGCTGAAATCGCTAGGAGAGCCAGTCATGAAAACATTATTCCACCTAGTATGCAGGATGTATGAGATGAGGGTAATATCCTCAGATTCCTAGAAGAATATCGTATTTCCAGTTCCAAGGAAAACAAGTGCAGACAAGTGTGAAAATTACAGAACTATCTGTTTAATAAGTCATGGTTGCAAAATGGTTAAAATTAAATGGGTGGATCACGTAACAAATGAGGAGGTGCTTTACCGCAATGGGGAGATAAGAAGTTTCTGGCATACCCTGACTAAGAGAAGGGATAGATTGGTGGGGCACATTCTGAGACATCAAGGTATCGTCAACTTAGTATTGGAAGGAAGTCTGCGCGGTAAAAATCGTAGAGGGAGCCAGAGGGGCGAATACAGTAAGCAGATTCAAAAGGATGTAGGTTGCCGAACGTATTATCAGATGAGACTTGCCCAGGACAGGGCAGCATGGAAAGCTGTATCAAACCAGTCAAGATCACAACAACAACAACAGCAAATGAATGGTAAAAAACTGGAAAAAAAAAAGAAGTGGAGTTTTGGGTGTTATTGTGCATTGACTTTGCCCAAGGGGACAGATCGGCAACAGGGCACATCATGCGAGTGTTGCAGGTAGTCTAACCGCTCACGAGAAGGCGAGGCATGCGGCGTCAAGCGACGGTCTGCGTGACACTGCAAGCAATGACGGCGCTCACATCTCGTACCGTTTTCACTGGCCGGTATTATGCATCGTGTCTAGTTGGCATAGGGAAAGGAACTTGTGCCCTGTTGCCCTGTTGTAGATCTGCCCCCTTGGGCAATGTCGGCTTCACTTCATATTTCCAGATTTTTATCCTTCATTTGCATTATCATTTATTGACATAGGAACATGCCGAAATGTACAAAGAAAGCTTGAATCAAATTTCAAATAGGTATTCGGAGCATACTGTTACAATCGGTGGCGACTTTACTTTACCCTCAATATGTTAGCATAATTACGTATTTTTTTTTTTTTTTTTTTTTTTTTTTTTTTTTTTTTTTTTTTTTTCAAAACCGGTGGCAAATATAAAACATCGTCCGAACTAGTCCTGAATGCTTTTTCTGAAAACTACTTCAAACAGTTAGTTCATGAACCGACTAGAATAGTAAGTGGTTGCGGAAATACCCTTGATGTCCTAGCAACAAAACAGATACAGGGATTAGCGAACATCGATTTGTAGTAGCGAGACTGAATGTTGAAATACCCAAATGTACCAAAAATAAACGAAAAATATATCTATTCAATAAAGCAGATGAAAATTCGCTTCACGCTTTCCTGAGTGATAGTCTCCAGTCTTTCAAAACTATGTCTATAGTAGTTACCACAACGAAATCCTGTCTCGTAATCTTGCAGAAAATCCAAAGAACGTCTGGTCATATGTGAAGTACACTAGCGGCAAACACAAACAATACGTTCAAAACGAGATAGCAATGGTAATACTACCAATGACAGTACTGATAAGGCAGAATTACTAAACACAGCTTTTCGAAATTCATTCACCAAAGAAGACGAAGTGAACACTCCAGTATTCAACCCAAGAACAGCTTCCAGCATGCGAAACTTAGAAGTAAATGTTCCTGGAGTAGTAAAACAACTGAAGTCACTAAACAAAAACAAATCTTCCGGGTCAGATTGTATACCAACTAGATTCCTCTCAGAGTATGCTGATGCAATAGCTCCGTACTTAGCTATAATTTACAACCGATCACTCAGCGAAAGATCCGTACCCAAAGACTGGAAGGTGTCCAAGTTACTCCAATATTCAAGAAAGGCAATAGGAGTAATCCCCAAAATTACAGGCCAATCTCATTGACGTCGATTTGCAGTAGGATTTTGGAACATATACTTTGTTCGAATATTATGAACTACCTCGAAGAGAACGACCTATTAACCAAAAGTCAGCACGGATTGAGAATGTGTCGCTCTTGCGAAACACAGCTTGCCCTTTATTCACATGAAGTGTTAAGTGCCATCGACAAGGGATCTCAAATCGATTCCATATTTCTGGATTTCCGGAAGGCTTTTGATACTGTACCCCACAAGCGGCTTCTAATGAAATTGCGTGCTTATGAAATATATTCCCCATTGTGTGATTGGATTCACGATTTCCTATCAGAAAGGACACAGTTCGTTGTAATTGACAGTAAATCATCGAGTAAAACAGAAGTGATATCTGCCGTTCCACAGGGAAGCGTTATTGGTCCCCTACTCTTCCTCGTGTTTATAAACGATTTAGGAGACAATCTGAATAGCTCCCTTAGACTGTTCGCGGATGATGCTGTCGTTTATCGGTTAGTGAAGTCAACAGAGGATCAAAAGCAACTGCAAAGCGATTTAGACAAAATTTCTACTTGGTGCGAGAATTGGCAATTGACACTAAATAAAGAAAAGTGTGAAGTAATACACATGACCACTAAAAGAAATCCGCTGAACTTCAATTACGCGATAAATCAGTCAAACCTCAAGGTCGTAAATTCTACCAAATACCTAGGAGTTACAGTTACGAACAACTTTGACTGGAAATAACACATAGAAAATATTGTGGGGAAGGCGAATCAAAGGTTACGTTTCATTGGCAGAACGCTTCGAAGATGCACCAGCTCCACCAAAGAGACTGCCTACATCACACTTGTGCGTCCTCTCCTGGAGTACTGTTGCCCATTGTGGGACCCTCACCAGGTAGGACTGACGGAAGACATTGAGAAGGTTCAGAGAAGGGCAGTTCGTTTTGTTTTATCACGTTATAGGGGGGAAAGCGTCACGGAAATGTTGCACGAATTGGGGTAGAAATCACGTAATTCATTGCGGCGTGATCTGTTTGCGAAATTTCAATCACCGACTTTTACTTCTGAATGTGAAATTATTTTGCTAGCATCCAACCTACGTAGGGAGACATGACCATCCCAATAAAATAAGAGAAATCACATCGAAAACGGAACGATTTAAGTGTTCTTTCTACCCGAGCGCTAATAGAGAATGAAACGGTAGAGAAAAGTTAGGAAAGTGGTTAATGAACCCTCTGCCAGACACTTGAATGTGATTTGCAGAGTATCTATGTAGAATTAGATGTAGCTGCTGGTTGGTATAGAGAAAGGAACTTATGTCCTGTTGCCTATCTGTCCCCTTGGCCAATGTCGGCGTACAGTAACACCCAAAAGTCCACTTCATATTTCCATATTTTTACCACTCAATTGCCATGTCATTTATTGACATAGGAACAAGCGGAAAACGAATTTATGTTTATAGCTCAGTGTGTGACAATCTGCACGAAATATATTTCCTCATTTATGACTCACCTGTATGTACCAACTAATAAAACACTATCAACGAAAATATAGGGGATAATATCGTAACACTTAAAACTGTAGATAATAAATAATCAGTGATTATCCTTGCACATTACAGTTTATCACAACAGAATGTACCATCGATCACAGGTCTCAGTCCAAATATCCTCGCCTTGGGCGTTCACTATCGAAAAATAAACTTTCTGTTAACCTACAATATACCTCACTATCAAAGAGAACCTACAGTTCATTTTCTTCACAAAATATTAATCTGTAATCTATGTTCTGTTTGTAAACAAACTCAGATATGACGTCATTGGTCAAAGCCGACGCATCGTATCCTGGACTTCAATTGACCGAGAATTTGCATAGAATTTCTGCTCCTCCAACCATACATAAACAAATTTTTTTAATCCTTTTATCGAATCATGCATGGTTTCCCAAAGTTATTTTACCTAGCGATAATAGATATTTCAGGTTGGTGAATATGGTATAAAATATATATTTAAAAACTAGGTTTTACCAGCGGCCTCGCGTTGACGTCCTTGCATATGTGTCAAACACCGCGGAAGTACAATAATTTCGCAATTAATTTCGCAACTTTGTTCTTAAAATAGGTCCAACACCTTCAGGCTAAATAAAATTTCACGATTTAAATACAAACCGCGTGAAGAATGTAGGTAAATATTGTGTTTTATCGAAATAAAAATAGAGATATTAAATAAGGAAAAAATCTTTGTTACATCGCTGACTAAAGAAGCTATACGTTAACGCGTAAATTATGGAGGATCCAAATGTCATCGAAATTGGTTCGGCGGTTTGAAGTCGTTGACGTCTTGTGTAAGCATTGTATTTATCATGTTGAATCGTATTGCCTACAACATATCAAGCATTAAACCTATTTTAATAAATGTGACAAGTTTCAAAACACAACGAATAAACAGCTTTTCCAAGAGGTCTTCAAGCGTCTCGAAAGCTATAAAAAGAAGTTGATGTTCAGTGCTTTCAAATTCCTAATTACACACTTAAAAATCAACAAAAATCTTGAAAAACACACTTTCGAAATTACTTTATGTTGTTTTTTTTCCAAATTCCTCAAAAGCGTTTAAGCGGTTTAGCTCTGAAAGCGTAACAGACAGACCTTCTTTCGCGTTTATAATATTAGAATGCATATAGTATATCGATTTCTTTCATTGAATAAACATCTTCTTGCAGTTTCAGGTCCTGGGAGCTCACGTACACCGCTTAATTCATTTTTATTTATTTATTTATTTATTTTTCAAATTTAAGATACATAATGCGACATTTGAGTTGCGCATTACATATCCAACTCAGCTAGCTCAGTTAAACATGTAATGCTCATTTGACATGTCATTTTAGGAATATTAATTGTAAAATAATCTGAGCGGTGTACGTGAGTCCCCAGGACTTGACATTGAACTGGGGATATCCATTCACTGAACGAAATCAATATATTTTAATTTTAAATAGATATTTTATATGAAAACCACTAATCAGAGATTTCTGCTATCGGTATAATATTGTGGTGGGTTGGACACACGGTTCATAATGGAGTCTTTATACAAGAATATTTTAAGGGTGAAGAATGGCTACTTAGTTACTGTTAAAACAAAATCCAACGTGAGTCTATGAGCAGAAACCAATTTTACAAATGCTTTATTAGGCGTTGCAGCTGTTTTTGATACACTGAAAACAGTCTTGATTAATTCAATTTACGAGTTTGGCCTTATGCAATTTAGAAAGAAGGAAGGAAGGACGATTAGACTTTAACGTCCCATCGACGTCGTGGTCATCAGAGACCAGCAATTCATAAAGGTTCAAAATACATGTGCAGACCGCCAAGTAAATGTGAGTACTACGGAGACAAAGTATCTCGTCACATGTGTTGACGTTTGACTTGACATGCGGACCACACAGTTCGTATATATGCTGTCCAAATGTAGATGAACTGGCCCACTTTGGGGTATTAAGACTAAAACTAGACCGTCTGCGATGGCCTTTAGATAGCTCGAAATTTAATTGTAAAAAACACTTAAACCGTTCATCTAAGACGGAAATGGAATAGCCGCGGCGGATTAGCCGTGCTCACTGAGGCGCCTTGCTGTTGTGCGCGTGGCCGTTCGCCGTGGGGATTATTCGAGTCCTCCCTCGGGCATGTGTGTATATGTTTTTAGGTTAATTTACCTTAGTTTAAGTAGTTTATAAGCTAGGGACTAATAACGAAGCAGTTGAGTCCCATAGATTTATAAACATTTGAACATTTGATTTTTGGAAATGCAATAAACAGATTTGTAGAGGAGAAAATTATTTACAACTTTGCTCTATTTAACTTTTTCCTAATTTAGCACAGTTACAGAGGTATTTGAAAAAAAGAAAAGAAAAGAAAAAAACGACGATTTGACACTGTGTCTATAACGTGTTGGCCGGCCGCAGTGTCCGAGCGGTCTGCGGCGCGCCAGTCACAGTCTGCACGGCCGCTACGGTCGGGGGTTCGAATCCCCCTCGGACATGGATGTTTGTGTTGTCTTTAGTATAAGGTAGTTTATAAGTAGTCCCGCCAGGTCCTACGTTTTTTATCTGTCACTTTCCACTTCTTTCACCTCTGGCAGTATTGCTCATGTGATATATACCGAGTAGCACCATCGTTCGGAACCCACGTTAAACTGTAGGTCCCCTTATAACTGGCTGGGTAAGTCAGTTCGAAGGTCGGAGGAACGCAACAGCATACCACCTTCAAACAGGATCATGCCTAGTAAAGCACTTTGCCTTTCAAACAAATCTTCGGATTGTCTATTTTATCTTAGTAGTTATTTGTAAGTTTAGGGACTGATGACCACGCAGTTAAGTCCCTTAAGCTTAACAAACATTTGAACATTTTTGTAACGTGTTTCCACTTTTTAGGTCGTGCTGTTCAAACGGCACCAAATTTTACAGGCGCATTTGTTGGACGCCAGCTGTTACGCGTCGCATCAATAAATCTTCGAGTGAAAATGGTTAAGAATTTAATATCGAGTAACTGTTTCGATTTTTTTTTATTTTTTTTTATTTATTTATTTTTACACATCTAGGGATCCATATATCGTAGGAAAATACCTTTTGTGCAGAATTAAAATACTTGAACAGCCTGAACAAAAATTTTTGGGTTCGCTTGCTGTTGTGGGAAATTCTGCGGCCGCCCGGAACGCGTGGTACAGCGATGTGAACGAGCGTACGTCCCAGGACGAGAAACGAAGAGACGGTCTGGTAACGGCGATTGGCTAGTTTGAGCCGCTTGTCTGCTGATCCCTTTTCCAATCTTTGGTGGAGAGAGAACGGAATCGAACTAGGAAAAAGCTAGCCGCGGGAAGAGGGTTTTCTGTTTGTGCTCTCGACTATCGCCATCAGTGACCTGACGTGATCTTAGAGATTGTTCTCGCAGCACACATAACAAAATTCCCAACTCCACCGACAGGATGGCGAGCTCGCTTCTTATCAGAGAAACAGTCAGTGGAGGAGCTATTGTTTAAGTATCTACTTTCGTGAATTCGTTCACTAACTTCGCGTATCGGCTGGTGAGTTCCTGACTTTCATATCTAGTACCCAATAGCAATGCATCGAACCTGTTCATTGATGTGAATTACTTCGATCATTCACAGTTCTTACTTTGAACTGCTCAAATGAAGGTATTGAAGCCTAACAAAACTGCTCACTTCGTCATTCAGCTGCGCTTCGTTCAAAAGTTGTTAATCATTATGACCAACAGACGACAAACTATGCAATTACGGGAAGCCATTGGTTTTTGCACATATCACATTTGTGCTAATTTATATTGATCTTGGTTGAAGGAGACAAGGTTAATGTATTCAGGAAATCGTACCTCATATATAGAGGGAAATACATTTAATTTTTAACTAGCACTTAATACCTTCTTTGTTGTTCTTACTAATTCAAAACTCTCTGGTCCACAACAATATGCCCTGTATTGTTGTGATTTAATTCAAAATCTAAAGAATTTGTTAAGCACTGGAAGTAGTTTGGTGTGTTAAATTAGAGGGAAGAGCATTTTTGGTTTAATTAGTGAGTCATTTACTAATCTCACTCTCCGATATTACTTAAATACATTTTATAAATTCGCCCATTCATACCTATATTTTCAGATTATTTCTGACGCTGGCTCCCATTTCTCTTCCTCCCTTCCATTTCATTCTTTGCGACAATGAAAAATGGTTTTATGTGTTGAAGAAAGCCGTCTAGATCGCCAAACAATTGCTTTGTTCGAACACATGCTTAAAGCACTTCTTATTTTCGAAATAAAATTCCTTATTACTAACAATAACATTCCTTATTCGGAGCCTACAACGTACAACGTTTCTGTTTGAAACACTTGTTTTCTCTATTTTATGGTACCATTCACCGATGCGCTACTGTCTGATTACTCTGTTACGGATAAACAACAGATTTAAGTGCCCGTTTACTCAGCACATTCATTATCTCGCAGTCTATTTTCTCTTTCTGGTGGGTCTCGATGTTTGAATTTGTTATGTTATAGGAAAAATAGCACGAAATAGTTTCGATCTATCGATACGTGTTCTTTGAAAACTTTGCTTCGTCACTGCGATTACTTGCTCTCGTCCAATCACATGTTATCTCGACTGTTGGGTAAGCCGGCCAACCGTCCCGGATTCCGCGGGACAGTCCCGCATTTGAACTCGTATGAAAACTACAGAACCATCAGTTTGATAAGTCATGGTTGCAAAATTTTAACACGAATTATCTACAGGAGAATGGAAAAGCTGGTAGAAGCTGACCTCGGGGAAGATCAGTTTGGGTTCAGTAGAAATGTAGCAACATCGGATGCAATACTCACTTTATGTCTTATCTTAGAAGATAGATTAAGGAAAGGCAAACCTACATTTTTATCTTTTGTAGATTTAGAGAAAGCTTTTGACAAAGTTGACTGGAATACACTGTTTCAAATTCTGAAGTCAGCAGGGGTAAAATACAGGGAAAGGAGAGATATTTACAACTTGTACAAAAGCCAGACCGCAGTTATTAGACTCGAAGGGCATGAAAGGAAAGCATCAGTTGGGAAGGGAATAAGACAGGATTGTAGCCTTTCTCCGGTGTTATTCAATTTGTACATCGAGCAGGCGGTGAAGGAAAGCAGGGAAAAATTTGGAATAGGTATTAAAGTTCAGGGGGAAGAAATAAAAACATTGCGTTTTGCTGATGACAAAGTAATTCTTTCAGAGACAGCAAAGGACCTGGAAGAGCAGTTGAATGGAATGGACAGTGTGTTGAAGAGAGCGTATAAAATGAACATTAACAAGAGCAAAACTAGGGTAATGGAGTGCAGTCTAAGAAAATCGGGTAATGCTGAAGGAATTAGATTGGGAAACGAAGCAATAAAGGAGGTAGATGAGTTTTGTTACTTGGGCAGTAAAATAACAAATGATGGTCGCAGTACAGAGGATATAAAATGCAGAATGGCAATGGGTAGAAAAGCGTTCTTGAAAAAGAGAAATTTGTTAACATCAAATATTGATTTAAGCCTAAGGAAGTCTTTTCTGAAGGCATTTGTATGGAGTGTTGCCTTGTATGGGAGTGAGACGTGGACGATAAACAGTGCGGACAGGATGAGGATTGAGGCTTTTGAAATGTGGTGCCACAGAAGAATGCTGATGATTAGTTCGGTGGATAGCGTAACTAATGAGGAGGTACTGAACAGAATTGGGGAGAAAAGTAATTTCTGGCATACCTTGACTAAAAGAAGGGATAGATTGGTAGGACACATTCTAAGACATCAAGGAACTGTGAATTTAGCGTTGGAGGGAAGTGTGTGGGGTAAAAACCGCAGAGGAAGACCAAGAGATTGATACAGTAAGCAGATTCAGACAGATGTAGGTCAGATATAGGTTGCCGTTCTTATGTGGAGATGAAGAGGCTTGCTCAGGATAGGGTATTGTGGAAAGCTGCATCAAACCAGTCTCCGGACTGAAGACCACAACAACGTCCCGCATTGGGATGATTACTGAAATTGTCCCGCAAAATGGCGAAATCGTCCTGCATTCTAGTAATTTTAAAATTGTTGGTCTAAGAGCACAATTAGAAACTATTTGTGTACGGCATGCTATGTCATTCTGCTTGCAAGTCAACTTCACAATGCATCACCTATGAATAAATGACAGTTTTTACATTGAGAAAAGGAAACAATACACTTCATGTGGCTATTTCAAAATGACAAATTCGCTAGCAGTGGAAGGTTTTTTATTTGCTTTAAGTTGGTACAGCATTTGGTGATAGAATTACTTATTACAAAATTCTGTTTTTGGCGTATTTTCTGTGCCTTTCAGAAAGTGTAATGGAATATTTTTCGGTGCTCAAGGTGGCAAACATGATGTAATATTATCACAATTTGTATAAATGTATTTAAAATATGACATGCATTTACAATATCAGCATTCATCTTACTTCGTTCAGGAATAAAAAGGTGGGGAAATTCTGAAAATGCAACAACGAACGCAAGTGAGCATTGTATGTAGTAAGGCACAATGAACTCTGCACTTCATCGAAATAACTTCTTTAATATAGTAGTTCAAATGGTTTTAAGAAGTAATTTATATCAACTTTAATTCGAGGTTATTGCAAAACGTAATTGTCTGGACGGAGTAAGCGACTTATCAAAATGTTTGGAACACGATGCTCTAAGAGCTTGATCAAATAAGAGTAGCACAAAGAACGAAGGTGATCGGAAAAACGTAACGGAGAAAGAATATGTAAAATTTGTCAGACTATAAAATTCAAAATAGGAGCATGAAATAATATTTATGAAATGTAGATGAAGATTGAAAATGAAGAATAAAATGTTACTCATGTTAGATATGTTACTTTAAAAGTAAAAGAGTAGACCTACTTTGCTCGGCTAAATTTCTATTCTAGTTTCAAAATAACTGGTGCAATACGTCACGTGATCTTAGTCCTCCTTGACATCCTCGAAAAAGTTGGCCGCCTTAATATTTGGTAACGCAAACCTTCACGTTTGGAAATTAAACGCCATTCTATTACAGTATCTTCTCTACGATTTGTTTTACTCTCCCAGATTCCTTTGTCTTTGGTGTACCAGTTTGGTTTGCCTTCACCTTCTTTTCGTACGTAAGTTACTTAGACAAGTAACAGTCACTCTGATATATCTACATCTCCGTCTACAATTTGCAAGCCACCTTACGGTGTCTGACGAAGTATACTTAATGTACAGCGGCCAGTTCCTCCTTTTCCTACTCCAGTGTCGTAGGCTTCACTGGAAAACGACTGCCGGAAAGCCTTCATTATCGTTTCACGAGACACACGAAAGAGGAAGCTTTAAACTGGTTGAGTCTACAGGGGGAACATGCACTCTCGTGAATTCGGCAGTAATCGATACCAACATGAAGGATGCATCTCTTGCATCTTTTACCACTGCAGTTCGCCAATCACCACTGTGACGCTTTCGCACTTGCTAAATGGACCTGTACCGATATACAGGGTGAATCACCTAACACTTGCACCGCGCAAATATTGCGGAAACGGAAAGTGCGATTGACTTGTGGTTTTCACAGAATGGATTGATAGTCAGGGGCTTGTGTTTTTAGCCAACAAACAAATTGTAATATTACTTAGAATGTGTATTATTTATGCAAACATACGGTTTTTTAAACTGAACAATGAACAACGGTCGTTTCTATCATGCTCTGCTATTTTTGACACCAGCTGTGTACAAAGAATTTTGAATGACATTTTTATCACATTTAGTTTGGCAGCAGCGTGCCAGTCAGGGTCTGCACGGCTACTACGATCGGGGGTTCGAATCCCCCCTCGGGCATGGATGTTTGTGCCGTCCTTAGTATAAGCTAGATCATAAGTGGTTTGTACGTTTAGGGACTGATGGCCCCGTAGCTAAGTCCCATAAGCTCTACAAACATTTGAACTTTTTTTCAGCTACAACCATTCAAAGTTTTGGGGCCGGAGGCTATGACAGCGTAGCTGACTGGCCTAGTGGCTATCCCCTGGGGCACGGCCCACGGTCTCATGACCACCAGCCAGTCAGCTACGCTGTCGTAGCCTCCGCCTCCAAAACTTTGAATGGTTATACCTGCCAATCTAAACGTGATAAAAATGTCATTCAAAATTGTTTGGTCACAGCTGGTGTCAAAAATTCCAGTGCATGATAGAAACAACCATTGTTCCATTTGAAAAATTGAATGTTTGCATGAGAAATACTTTCTAGGTATTTTTAGAATCTGTTTATTGGCTAACAATACGAGTCCTTGACTACCAATCCAATCTGTGAAGACCGCACATCAATCGCACTTTCCGTTTCCGAAATAATTGCGGTTAAGTGTTAGGTGATTCACCCTGTTTACTACTACATCTACATCTACATGGGATACTCTGCAAATCCCATTTAAGTGCTCGCCTCTATCAATCGAACATGGTAGAGATCGCACACTGACGAGCAACATTCAAGTACTGGTGGAACCGGTGTTTTCCCAGAAACTTTCTTTGTTCATGGCGCATAATTCCTCAGTTATCTTCCCAAACACAAACCAACCGAGAAATGTTCCACTGAATTTCAATCTGGCATCTGTGCTACCTAAAGTGATTTATGAGGACGTTTCATTTAAAACCGCACGCCATAAATTAAGTCCTTCTCAGAAGAATTATCTCCGTTGATAACGACATGCTACGATCTTTTCAGTCTAGTCACATTGTCCGATATTCCGAAACCTCCTCTGTAGGAATGCATGGAATCGTAAAGCAACGATTGTGTGAAACCCAGCTCGTTCTATTCGTCCACAAGACCTATTGAGGCTCTTTTGTAGATACCGTGTTCATTAACTTTTGGAAACGGTATTATATGGTTTCGCACTGTCGTATAATGAACAAAATACGAGCGTTCGCAATATAAGCCAAATGTGTGATTGGATTTAAGAGCTTCTAGTGAACCGAATACTGCACGTTAATATCAGCGGAGAAAAGTCTTTTGATTTGGAAGTAATTTTTGGCTCATGTGAAGGGAGTATTATATGACTACTACTTTTCAGAATGTATTATACGTAATGTCTGAATTTCGATGATGTTTTGCGGATCAAGCTATAGTATACCGAACAGTCCCATTGGTGTAAAACTGGTATGATATTCATAAGGATCTGGAGCGTATCGACGCTTGGTGCGGGAAGGGGAATTGACACTTGACATAAAGAAATGTGACCACTGCGAATGTGTAGAAAGAAAGGTTCTTCATTTCAGGATTACGTGATTCAGAACAATGACTGGCAGCAGTCACTTCCATAATATATATAAGTAAACTTACGGAGCGGTTTGAAGTTGAACGACCACGTCCTGAGTAAGTTTGATGCCAGAAAGGGGCAGGGCTGAAGGTGATGGACAGGAGGAGGAGAGTGACAAAGGGAGGAGCAGGAGGAGGGCGACAAAACGAGACTGGAGGAGGAGGAGAGAATCAAAGAGAGGGAAGGAGAATGATAGTAGGCTGCATATCCAGTTCCCATATGTATTAGTAAGCATTGCCGAGTTCGCTAGTGACAAACATTATCATTCAAATTGAATCCCCGGAAACTATATAATCCTACAAAGTCGCAGATTTAAATGTTTTGAAATATTTACTTTGAAGCTGTTATTCTCACAGTTCATATATGTTCAAATTGAGAGGTGGTGGTCATTTTTCTGTCTTTCATTTCTCTTCTTTCCCGCCTCCTGCGTCTCTTCATTATTTTTAACGGCTTAATTTTGATGTTTTTAGCATGAAATTAATTATTTTTCATGTTTCCTGACTTCTATATTCTGTAATGCATAGGGAGAATTGCATTGGTATTCATGTATATGGTTTTATTTGTGGTGTCACACAAGTCTGAAGTGCGCGCCACATACTTTCGCCGCGCCGCCATGCACGCACGGGGCGGCGTTCTTACGACGTCGGCCACGAGCGCCCTCTGCTGCAACTCCGCTCGTGGACACCACTGAACTGCATGGTCACTTGGGATTCAGACAGGCACTAGGAAAGTCTCTCATCAGTAGGCAGGCCTCTACCTAGTTAACCTATGTCTCAGCAGTACACTTAGTTGGCAGTCATGAACTTAGTAAAAGATAAGTATTATCACATTTCTACGAAATATAGAACTTGTTCTAATCTAGCTTAGTGTTTCTAGTTTCTGCTGTCCCACTGGCTGGTCACCTCTGTACCCTCACACGCGTGCATCCTATTTCCCTCTCTCAATACTCGGCCACCGACACCCAGGACAACCGGCGGAAACGGAATACAAAAGTGGCGACGAGGATGGGATACAAAATTATTTATTCTTTTGATGTAGTGCTTCTGATTCCAATTATTTCCTTACTTCCGAGTCAGCGTTGTGGGGCTGCGTGGCTCACAGTTCTTGGGCGGTCGGGTGGGTCGCCCTCGCTAGTATAGATCACAGGACTGCGGTATTGGCGTTTCGCGGAAGGCTAGCCACCCTAGAGCCTCTGGCATGCTGCAGTGGAGTGGGTAGTGTGGTTTCGCAGGGTGAAGCAGCTGGCTGCCTGTTAGCTGCGATTTCCGGACCGCTCTCGCAGAGTGCGTTAAGGCTAGTCTACACGACGACACTAGGTTGCGAAACTCGTTGCATGAAATGAATTGCGCGCAACTGGTTTCGTGTATGTCTATAGACACGCCGCCAATACTATACACTTCAGTTTCGTTGTTTTGTGAGGGTCGTAGTCGCCGTAAAATGAAAGTTTGGGTAGCTGTAAGACTTGTGGCGAATCTATTGCTTGTCTGTGTGAAGTCGCTGCATAAGACTAAACATAAAAATGATAAGAAACGTGTTTGGGTTCGTGAATGGATTAAAAAAGACGTCAGCTCTCTTGCTCAGAGACCTTGCTGAAAGAAATTGTGGTTGAAGACCCTAGAAGTTATTTTAATCAATAGTTTCTAAATGATAAGCCAAGATCGCAGACTACCAATTTATTAAGTGACGACTGGTTTCGGTGCACTATGTCACCATCACTGGTCATCTTGTTAAAAAATTGGATATAAAATACGAAGTGCAACATTGCACTTAGTCACTATATAAAAAATACTTAAGTGACTAAGTGCAATTTTGCACTTCTTATTTTATATCCAATTTTTTAACAAGATGACTAGATTATTATATATATAGATGATGGTGACACAGTGCACCGAAACCGGTCGTCACTTAATAAATTGGTAGTTTGCGATCTTGCCTTATCATTTGGAAACTATAAAACGAATTGATCGCCTCCACACCAGACCATGTCAGGTAATCTTAATATATTAATCAACTTAGAATGTGACCTGAGCAGTTCACGTTCCTTTTAAACAGAGTTAGTAATACAATAAAGAAACAAGTTACCGTTATACTTAAAGCACTGTTACTAGAACTAAAATTATAAATTGCATTACGTTTTTTTGCCAAGTAGATATTCGTCTCTGCAGCACTTTTACTGTGTCCCGAAATCCACAATTGCCATACTTCGTTTGTATAGGTATTTCGAATTGGATGTATTTTAGTCTGCAATTCACTAATCGTCAATTTAATTTCACAAATAATTGCTAGAAGAGCACTAACACGCCGTTAAAATCGCACAAACACCTACGCAGCGCATCTATGCTCAAAAACCGAATTATTTCTTCCGTTCCCCCCTGTATATCGTATTTTGTTCTGTATTGGTCATAACCTAACCTAAAAACACGTGCAATCAGTTTCGCCAAAGTTGGAAGGTGCCGTAACTGTTTAGTTTCTCCAACGAGTTGCGTGAACGCCTGCCGCGCATGCGCATTGGCCAGTAGCGCAGTTTCATGAAAAGTAGTGTCGTCGTGTAAACTAGCCTTTAACTGTTAGAGCGCCCAGTGCTAGTCTGGGCGCCTCGCCGTTACTTTGCGCTGGAGAGAAGAAAAAAAACATTTGACGGTTGCAGGACGGCCCGCTATCTTTCCGACCAAAAACTGTCAGTAGTAGGTAGCAGAGTTTACAGTTTAATAAATCGCTGGACGCACCACGTCGGTGATTCTTCGAAGTGAAATCTGTCTGGTCCAGCAGGACACTGTCGCCAGAAGTTGTAAATATAGGTGGCAATATGCCGGCTAGAGATATTTCCCAGAGAATTTTCTGGTATTGCTAGGGCCTACGTGACTTGGCTTTTGAAATCTGTATCTCGGGAGTCTGGAGATGCGATGGCGTGAAGCTCCAGGGTTGGCCGCCTGAATTATATTTTATACGTTTTGTTGTAAGCAATTCCTGGTCGAGCATTCTGATTGGAGAGGACATCAGTGGGTCGGAAAGGTTGGCTTTTTGAGGTGCAAAAGGCGTGGCCGCGTTCACGGATGGACTTTTGAGCTCTGGAGAAGAGGGACTCTGAGAGATACCACCGTCGAGAAAGGTCGCCTCCGCTCTTGTTCGGATCGTATCGTTGCCGACTGAGGTACCGCAGTTGCGGTTCGCGCGGACTTGTGTTTTTCGGAGAATTGGTGTGGTGTCGCACAAGTATGAAGTGCGCGCCACGTACTTACGTCGCGCGCCGCCATGCACGCACGTCGCGGCGTTCTTACGGCGTCAGCCACGAGCGCCCTCTGCTGCTATCCCGCTCGTGGCCACCACTGAACGACATCGTTCACTTGGGACTGAGATAGGAACCAGTTAACACTTGGGAATCAGATAGGCACCAGTTACGACTTGGCTATCGGATAGGCAGTAGGAATCATCAGTAGGCAGGCCTCTATATAAACTATGTATCAACATTCTGCAGTCAAGAACTATGTAAAAGTTAAGTATTACCAAGTCTCTATGAAATATATATCTCGTTCTAATTTACTCTAGTGTTTCCAGTTTCTGCTGTCCCACTGGCTGCTCACCTCCGTACCTGCACAAGCGTGTATCCTTTATTCCTGTGTCGGCCTCTCTCCACTCGGCTACCGACACTAAGACAATCGGCGGAAGCGAGACACAAAAGTGGCGACGAGGCTCGGACACAAAAATTGGTTCGCTGGATGCTACCGCAGTCCGACTTAGAATTAGGTGGGTTCACCGTTTGCGACCACAATTTGGTATTTTGTTGTAAACTGAAGTTAGATTAAATATCACCGCACCTCTGCTGGTGGCTGTATTTTCGCGGATAGGATCCACTGTGGCTGCTCCACTCTTCTGACATCGACGCCGCCGCTGCACGATCGTCACCTCAGTGTTTGGCACCGTATATGATTGTGCTGCTCCAGTCCTGGTTGAGATTCAACTCTTTTGTTCTGGTGGGATCATTTACTGTATCTATCTTCCTTCTTTTCTCTAATTGTGGGATGAGATAATGAGAAGGTCTATTTCTATATTTGAAAGTGTTTGTAATTCTATCGAACCAAACTGCGTGGCCATCAGTCCGTAGCTTACAAACTACTTAAACCTAGGTAAACTAACCCAAGGACAAACACACACACACATGCCCCAGGGACGACTCGAACCTTCACGGCAAGCAACCGCGCGCTCCGCAGCGAGACGCTTTAGACTGCTCGGCTTACTCCACCGCGGCTATATATTTGACTTTTAATGATAAGCTCCTAAATGATATACCCAGTTATTTCAATTATTTTCATTTTTATACGCATTTTAACATTCAGTTAATCAAAATTTTTGGTTCTCAGAGTGACTCCTGGTCACATACTATTGTATTCGATTAGGTTATACATTTTTTTCTGTGATTATGTGTCATTCTTACCAATTTTGCATTACCTTATTTCCCTAACCCCAGTCACTATTTTGGAGGTGAAAATAGTTTGTTTCCATTGGTAATATTGGGGATGATCATCTTATCATTTCATAAACAGATTCATGATAGAATTTTATTGTTATTATTTAAATTAGGGAAGTGTTTGAGTAAATTAAATGCTTGGCCTTGCTCTGGTACGCCACTGTTCAGTTAAGTCAGGAATATATTTTCTATATTTCGTAAAACATAGTGGCGACCCAAATTATCTGATATCTATATATATCTTTGGCAGTCAGATTGAAATGCATATATAAATATTATTTATTCTATCTGATATCATTTCCACATTCATTAATTAGATATATCGTAGTCAGATGAAGTATGAAGTGTACTTTGTCATTAAAATTGTGTGTGTGTGTGTGTGTGTGTGTGTGTGTGTGTGTGTGTGCTACATGTGGCACAAGTCACGCCTGGTCAACGATATATCTTACAAAATGTTTGTAAATCTATCGGACTCAGCTGCTAGGTTATTAGTCCGTACCTTACAAACTACTTAAACTAAGGTAAACTTACCTAAGGACAACACAAACACCCAGGCCCGAGGGAGGACTTGAACCCCCGACAGCGAACAGCCGTCTGCACTGCAACACGGCGCCCCAGTGCGCGCAGCTAATCCTTCGTGGCTCTCTTAGTTCCAGGAGCTGTAGAGGGCCGGCCGCGGTGGCCGAGGAGACTGAGGTGCTCCAGTCACGGTCTGCACGGCCACTACGGTCGGGGGTTGGAATCCCCCCTCGGGCATGGATATTTGTGCCGTCCTTAGTCTTAGTTAGTTCATAAGTAGTTTGTAAGTTTAGGGACTGATAACCACGTAGTTAAGTTCTATAGACTATACAAACATTTGAACATTTGAGCTGTAGAGGCCACTCTCATACGCGCGTATCAACGAGGCTAACCGATTTAACCAATCATATTCGGTGATTTCAATTACTCCCTACCAAGCGTTATAAACAGATCACGACATGGGTCAACAACAATTTATTTTACTGCAGAATACAGTTTACGCGGCGTTGTAGCACCAATGTATCATTTACAGTTACAATTAATTCTTTCGTGACCGAATTAATAAAAAATTTAGCAAATTACTGTAACAATTGGTTTCTTGCTTTTGGAATGGGTAGCGAGTCAGGCCATGTTTCTAAATTTCAGTTGTTATTTATATAGTTTTCCAATTATTTGATGCGGGACGTAAAAGTAAGGAGCAGTAAATTTGGGGAACCAATGTTGTTGTAGTAGGGATTTGGACGTGTCCAAATAACAACGTTAGCAGTGTTACTAAGTCGAGCATATCTATTTATTCAGAACTTAAAAGATTAGTGAACTTTTTCAAGAGATGGCTCACTGCATAGCGCTGCTTCGCAAAAGATACATAAGACATTTTTCCTTGTGCCTTGCTTCCGTGTACTGCATTGTCTGCGTCGTCCCCTTGTGCTCCTCGTTGGAAAATGCTTTCCAACTGCGCATAAGCGCAAGCCATCAGGAATGAAAGAACATTATGGTATGCCTTCTGTGATGAATGGCTTCCACATTCTATATTGTCCTCGCTGTCAGTTGCAAGACCTTCTGTCACGCATTTGATTTATCAGGTGCTAAAACTTCTTTTGCTGTCTCTTCATCACACTCGTCTTCAGACAAGACATCACCATTTTCCTTCAAAAACAAGTAGTTTACAATTTCCTCTTTTGTCAATCTCGACTTATAAGATATTATAAGATGTTACTAAAGGTTACGTAATTTACTCTCTTTGTGTATTTTGACGAGTGACAGATTCGATTCCCCTTCTAATTTACCAACGAAACAGCTGAATTCAGCGTCGTCATTTCCAGTATGTAACAGCAACAAGGATCCACCTACAATATGACGATTTTGACGTTTGATATCAAAACAATGGAAATCAAACAATATTACAGAACTGAATAAAATATATTCAGGATGATCCATTGATAGTGACTGGGCCAAATATCTCATGAAATAAGCGTCAAACGAAAAAACTACAAAGAACAAAACTTTTCTAGCTTGAAGGGGAAAAACAGGCGACGCTATGGTTGTCCCGCTAGATGGCGCTGCCATAGGTCAAACGGATATCAACTGCATTTTTTTTAAATGGGTACCCCCATTTTATTACATACTCGTCTACTACGTAAATAAATATGAATGTTTTATTTTGAACACTTGTTTCGCTTTGTTATATATGGCGCTGTAATAGTCACAAATGTATAAGTACGTGGTATGACGTAACATTTAGCAACTGAGGACGGTATTTGCTTCGTGATACATTACTCGTGTTAAAATGTACCGTTTACCCATTGCAGAAAAGGTCGATATGGTATATATGTATGGCTATTATAGTGACCGAAGACCTGACTGGGTCGGGAGCGACTAGCGATGACCGACCGATCAAGCGTCGCCGCTAACGAGAAACACTCCACGAAACCACAGAGACGACAATAACAACAACTAATCGAAAACAAATATCCAAACGAAAGCCAACTCGGAACCGTGACAGAGCAGAGTACGAAGCCAGATAACCAATGAATAGCGAAGGTAAACGGAGCGCAGTCAACACAAGACTGAGGAGCGAGCTTTTTTTTTTTTTTTTTTTTTTTTTGTGACGTTTTAGGGAGTACTATCTACTTCGTAGACTGGACTTCCTTCTTGGGAAGTAGAATGATAACTTTGACAATGAGTATCAGTTAGCAGGACAGTGTTAAGACCTTTCGCCCCGACTCAGGTGGTGGTTCCCATGTGTATGAGAAGTAGATGCTGTACATTACATAGGGTCCTCGATGATCGCTCGTGGCACCCTCACCCGGTGCCATCTCTCGGGGTTGACAGTCCCTGTATATTCCAACTGAGGTAGATCCGCTCGCAGCGCCTCAATTTTGGTGAGGAGCTTCTGAGTGTGGGCCCTGACGAGGTCAAGAAGCGGAGGAAGAGCAAGTTCTTGATGGAGGTCTGCGATACGAGCCCAGCGGGGCGCCCGTAGAATAGTGCGAAGATACCTGTTTTGCAGCACCTGAAGCAGCCTGATGTTTGTCGGGCAAGCTGTCCCCCAGGACGAACAGCCGTACAGCATTGCCGGCAACGGGACCAATTTGTAAAGTTGGAGCTTGGTATTCGTCCTCATCTCGGTGCTACTCAGAAGAGGGTAGAGTTTGTGAAATAACCGAATCATCTTGTCCTTCTTCGTTAAGATGTGGTCCTTAAAGAGCAGCTTGGAGTCGAGGATAACGCCCAAATACTTGACGCTGGTCGCCCATGGAAGGTGAACCCCATGGAGGGTCAGCCGATCCCGAACGTTCGGCCTCTTCCGGGTGAACATGATCGCCTTCGTTTTTGCCGCGTTGAGCGTGATCATGTTTTTGTTCGCCCAGTATTCCGTCAGTCGGAGTTTCCTGTTGAGACGAATGACGGCCGCATTCATCCGACGACTAGCTGTGAGGATGGCCGTGTCGTCCGCAAATTGAGCGAGGACGATCTGGTGTACTGTCGGGATGTCGTTCACGTAGAGAAGAAACAGCGTCGGTGACAAGACCGAGCCTTGCGGGATGCCTTCTGTCAACTCCTTGACAGCGCTGGTTACCAATTCGTACGAAGAAGCGACGGTCCGTAAGAAAACTGGAGATGAGTTTGACTAAGTAAATGGGAAGGACGTTGAGGCGTTTGAGTTTGGAAATTAGTTGCGCCCGCCACACCTTGTCATACGCCTTTTCCACATCGAGGAAAGCGGCTGCCGTGTAGTATCCTCTATTCATATTATAGGCGACGAACTCCGTAACTCGCAGGAGCTGCATTTCCGCCGATAATCGCGTTTGGAAGGCAAACTGTTCAGGCCGCACGATCTGATGTTGGATGAGAGGTGGTCTCAAACGGTTCAGCATGAGTCGTTCCAAGATTTTGGACAGCGTCGAAAGAAGGCTGATCGGGCGGTGGTTGCCGGGGTCCCGTAGATCTGCATCCGGCTTCGAAATGGGGACCACTCGGGACGTTTTCCATGCATGAGGGAAGTAACTGAGCTCCAAACAGCTATTGTATATTCTGGTGAGGAGGAGAATCGGCCGGCGGGGAAGATTCTTCAGCTGGACGTTTGAGATGCCATCTGGGCCGGGGGCCGAAGAGGTGGTCAGGTTGCGGATGATTCGGCGCAGTTCCGCAGGGCTGGTGAGTTGCGGACGTTCCAGAGGACCAGCTGGAGGGAAGGTTTCAGCTTCCCGCTCCACACGGAGGATATGAGCCGGGCGGAGAGGAAAATCTTGCGGATATAACACATTTTGATCTTCGTATGTTTCGGCGAACACTTCGGCCTTCTGGAGGGGATCGAAAACAAGTCCCGCCGGGCCACGGACTGCTGTGTTCTGGGGTGTCGGAGTTCGCATCGTACGAAGGAGGGACCAGTCCCGCCTTTCGCGAAGTAGGAATTGCGCCATGCGGTCCTCCCAACGCTCAGCACGCCACTCCTGTGCTCGACGTCGGAGTTCCCCAGAGAGCCTGCGAAGTTTCCCGTTTATTCGCCGGGTTACGAAAACGCTGCCAGCGTTTCCGTACTCGGTTCTTGAGCGCCTTAAGGTCTTGCAGCATGGGGGAGAATTCTTCCGAGTACGGCGTCGGCGAAACAAGCGTCGTCGACGACACTTTGCTGGCGCGACGAAGCGACTGGAAGTCGATCGCGGCGTCCACCGCCTCCGGCGTGGAGACGTCTCGTGTGGGATGTACGGCATCGGAGAGGTATTCCCGAAACTGGTCACAGTCCGTCACCACAGACGTAAGCGGAGGTGGAGGCTCCAGTGCATCCGCTAACCTTTCTAGTACCGGATTATGGTCGGAGAAGAGGTCCGATATGGTCCGGAGACACGGGTTGATTCGGAGATGTTTGACCATTGTGATGTCCAAGACGTCCGGCCGGTGACGCCTGTTCCGCGGGATGTGTGTGACATCCACCGGGCCATACGGGATTGCTTGGAGTTGCTCTTCAAGGTTGTATAACTGCACCCCCTTCGGATTGTTTCGGCGAGAATGCCAGGCAAAGTATTTGGCGTTGAGGTCCCCACTAAGAAGGATCTTGTCGAACGTCTGGAACAACGTGAGGAAGTCCTGCTCCACCAGTGGCTGTTGGGACTAATATACCCCACGATCAGCGTAATTTTCCCATACGAGGTGAAGATCGAGACCGCGGTCGCTTCCAACGTTTGGAGAGATGGGACCACATCAACGGAGTGCGGTATATGAGTTTTCAAAAATATAGCTGTGCCCCCTTTACGCCTGTTCAGGCGGTCCGTCCTATACCCCGTCATATTCCGCAGTCGGAACGTTTGGGAAGGCTTGAGGTGCGTTTCGGTAAGGAAGAGCACGTCCACCCTATGGCGCGTAAGGAAGTCGCTAAGCTCCACCTTTTTATTCCTAACTCCTTCAGCGTTAAAATTACAGAATATAAGGTGGTCCATCCTGTGAGGACGACGAGCCATTTACGGTGAGAACACCTTCAGGAAACCGTCCACCAGGACTAGTAACTTAGAAAGTAAATCAGGTGCTGAGGTGAAGTGCTGCAATGTGTCGCGGACGATGGACCACACATTTCGCTGCTGAAGTTGAGTGATGAAGGAAGCCACCCCCCTAACCATTTGCAACAGGTCAGACCAGTCGGTCGGAACACCGCCCGACTGTGGACCTCCACCGGAAGTACCTGGTTGGGACGTTGGACGAGTTTCCCACGCCCGTTTCGGTCGAAGTTCAGGGAACTCTTTCGGGTTCGATAATTGGACGGGAGGAGGTGCCACGCCGGCGGTAGGACGTCTGCTCTGAAACGCCTTGGACTGGGCATTGTACACCCGCAAAGCCTCCTGGAACTTCACACACCCTCTCCAGGAGGTGGCGTGGTCTTTCCCACAATTTGCGCACGTAGGAGGTTGGCCCCTGGGCCTGTCACAGTCCCGGGCAAGGTGATTACCCCCACAGCGGACGCACTTCGCCCGAAAGGTGCAATAATTCGCTGTGTGAAAAAACTGTTGACAGCGCTTGCACTGGGGCGGGCCATCCTTGTGTTTATAAGTTTCAACTGAGATGCGCGTGTCCAATAGATGTTTAATATCGTAAATCGACGCGCTCTCCGGACCTTGGGGGAGGGAGACGCAATACACGGGTTGTGGTGTCAGCTTGAGCGTACGTTCGTCCCTCGATTTAAACTGGAACACAGAAGCTTCGCGGAAACTTAAGTTCTTAAGTTCCTGCTCCACCTCCTGGCCAGTGATTTCGGCCGGTAAGTACTTAAGTACCACTTTCAAGGCTTTTTCCTGGGGGTTCTGATGCGTGTAGTACGCAATTTTATTAGCTTGAAAGAACCGAAGAGCCGTCCGTTGGTCGGCTAAACTATCGAAATGGTACTTGATGTGCTCGCCTTTAAACACAGCCTTTAAAGATCCCGTTAAGTGCTTTTTCAGTTCTGCATTAAGAAGCAGATATTTGCCTGTATACTGTATCGTAACAGGCGGCACCTTAGGGGCTTTGACCTTCGCGGGCGGCGCGGCGGCTGCCGAAGCGTCCGCACCGGCGGGTTGTTGTTGTGCAGCCGGGACGTCCTGGGACGTATTGTTGTCATCGCCCAACAGGGCGTAACGATTCGTAAGCTTGAAGGCCGACTGGGGGTCAGATTCAGACAGCTGATGTTTCCTCTTAGGACCGCGTTCCACTATTTGGAAGCCGTCGGAGGTACCCTGGTCCCTCATGTCAACGTCAGCTGAGAAGGTTCCTTCACCGATAATCTCACTTTCTGACGAAGCGTCCGAAAACACGGGTAAATCTAACGCTGCCGCGAGAGCGCGCTGATCTCGTTCTAACCTATCCTGTTTCGTGAGAATGGAAGTCGCGTCCGGGTGGGATGTCAAAGCCTGAGCATTGGAAGTCGAAACCTGCGGGATCGAAGTCGAAGCCGGGAGATGAGACGTCGGGGTACGGTAAATACTTGCGCGGTCGGACGATAACGAACGGCCGGCGACCGTAGGATGTACTTGTGTGCCTTGCCTTTGCCTAGAGGCACGCGAGTTGACCGTCCGCAGACGGCGTCCCCTAAACTATTCCTACGTCCGGCTACTCCGGACGTGAGTTGCGGTGTCCTATCAGCCATAACGAAAAACGACAACGACAATTAAACTTTTCCGGGAGAGCTCCGCAGTGCACGAGAGCGCAAAGCGGAATGAGGAGCGAGCTGTGGCTCCAGCCCTATATAGTGCGGCTCTCTGCGCAGATGACCGGCGCGGTAGGCGCGCCACGGCGTGCAGCGCTCTAGTGGCGATGGCAGCGCTAGTAGGTTGTGCGCGCCGCCTAGCGGCTGCTGTCGTAGTCCATGTGGTCTGGCGGGCTCTCAAACATGTCGTTCCGGGATACCAGAGCTATTGTGATCAAAATGCCCAATGATTGTTATCCTGAGAGACATCATTAAGGTGACCGAACCTTTCGTCGGATAGTTACGTTATTTAAAGAGACAGGAAGTGTTTCAGCCTGAAACGTCAACCACGACCTGCAACAAATGATGATGCCCAAGTATGTATTTTAGCTGCAGTTGCTAATCCGCACATCAGTAGCAGACAAATTGATCAAGAATCGGGAATCTCAGAAACGTCGGTGTTGATAATTCTACATCAACATAAGTTTTAACCGTACCATATTTCAATGCAGCAGGATGGAACATCAGCGATGTTGGCGGGTTAATATATGGTGCGGGATTATGGGAGGAAGGATAATTCGCCTCTATTTTATCAATGGCAATCTAAATGATGCAATGTATGCTGATTTCTAACGTAATGTGCTACCGATTTTACTACAAGATGTTTCACTGCATGGCAGAATGGCGATTTACTTTCAACATGATGGCACATGTACGGCACATGGCTCGCTTGCAGTTTAAGTGGTCTTAAATGGAATGTTTAATGACAGGTGGATTGGTCGTAGAAGCACCATACCATGGCCCACACGTTCACCGGATCTTACATCCCCGGATTTCTTTCTGTGGGGAAAATTGAGGGATATATGTAATAAAATGGGGGTACCTACTTAAAAGCATTTAGTTGATATCCGTTTGACCTATGGCAGCGCCATCTAGCGGGCCAACCATAGCGTCACCTGTTTTCCCCCTTCAAGCTAGAAAAGTTCTGTTCTTTGTAAGTTTTTTTTCGTTTGATACTTATTTCATGAGACATTTGGCCCGGTCAGTATCAATGTACTACCCTGTGTATGTGTAAACATTTTGTCACAAATATGGACAAAAGGCATAATAGAAATTTGCACATTCTTTTGTGTCTTCGGGGCAGTGGCAGTAGGAGGTGGACCGTGACGAGCAAGGGCGTGCCATAGGTCTGTAAGTAAAAGAACTGATTAGCACATATATACTTTTATTACACAATGAAATAAATACTTAACTTTTGATGTTCTCGTATTGCTATAATTTCTTCCTAGCAACAAAAGAGTTATGCAGGGCATTAGTATAATATTCTGGCTATGTCCTAAGGAACTGCTGTCTCTCGTAGATGATGCTCTTCTGTTGAACTTCCTGGAACTTCCGAACTCGTGGATCTGCTTCATACCGATTGGAACTCCCGTACTGTCGGTCGTTGCAGTGGTGTGCCGGCACATCTGGGCGACCACCCCTTCCCCCTCTCCTATTGGGCGGCGGGCGAAGCAGGCAAAGAGGTACCGAGACTGCTAGCTCCCCCACCGGCCGAAGTACTATGGAGCGTCTCATCGCCTCTTCTCGTACTTGCATGGCGACCCGTGTAGACCGCCTGTGTTGTGGTTAATAGTGACGCCACAACACATTTGCTGTCCATAAGAAAACAATGAATGTATAAGTGATTTACCAATAAATACGTGTACTTCTAGCAAACAGAGGAAACAATAAATACCTCTAATAAGCTTATCTGTTCCAGACTAAACAATTCAGTATATAAAATTACCAAAACACGAGGCGCACTAAACACAACTGAAACAAAGAAGTGATAACAGGCTCAGTAGACGCAAAAAAACATTTTAGTTCGCGCCGAGAAGATTGGGGCGTTATACTCCGATGCGCGAGGCCGCTCCCCGTCGGGGGTTAGAATCCCCCCTCGGGCATGGATGTTTGTGCTGTCTTTAGTATAAATTAGTTCATCAGTTTGGTAAGTCATGGTTGCAAAATTTTAACACGAATTATCTACAGGAGAATGGAAAAGCTGGTAGAAGCTGACCTCGGGGAAGATCAGTTTGGATTCTGGAGGTACGTAGGAACACGGGAGGCAATACTCACTTTACGACTTCTCTTAGAAGATAGTTTAAGGAAAGGTAAGGCTACATTTTTAGATTTTGTAGATTTGGAGAATGCTTTTGACAATGTTGATTGGAATACACTCTTTCAAATTCTGAAGTCAGCATTGATAAAATACAGGAAAAGAACAATTATTTACAACTTGTACAAAAGCCAGACCGCATTTATTGGACTCGAAGGGCATGAAAGGGAAGCATTAGTCTGGAAGGGAGTAAGACAGGGTTCTAGCCTTTCTCCGATGCTATTCAATTTCTACATCGAGCAGGCGGTGAAGGAATCCAAGGAAAAATTTGGAGTAAGGATTAAAGTTCAAGGTGAAGAAATAAAAACATTGCGTTTTGCTGATGACATTGTAAGGATCTGGAAGAGCAGTTGAATGGAATTGACAGTGTGTTGAAGACAGCGTATAAAATGAACATTAACAAGAGCAAAACCAAGATAATGGAATGCAGTCTTAGAAAATCAGGCGATGCTGAAGGAATTAGATTATTTAACGAAGCAATGAAGGTGGTATATGAGTTTTGTTGCTTGGGTAGTAAAGTAACATATGACGGTTGCAGTACAGAGGATATAAAATTCAGAATGGACTCGAAGGGCATGAAAGGGAAGCATTAGTCTGGAAGGGAGTAAGACAGGGTTCTAGCCTTTCTCCGATGCTATTCAATTTCTACATCGAGCAGGCGGTGAAGGAATCCAAGGAAAAATTTGGAGTAAGGATTAAAGTTCAAGGTGAAGAAATAAAAACATTGCGTTTTGCTGATGACATTGTAAGGATCTGGAAGAGCAGTTGAATGGAATTGACAGTGTGTTGAAGACAGCGTATAAAATGAACATTAACAAGAGCAAAACCAAGATAATGGAATGCAGTCTTAGAAAATCAGGCGATGCTGAAGGAATTAGATTATTTAACGAAGCAATGAAGGTGGTATATGAGTTTTGTTGCTTGGGTAGTAAAGTAACATATGACGGTTGCAGTACAGAGGATATAAAATTCAGAATGGCAATGGGAAGAAAATAATTTTTGAAAAATAGAAATTTGTTAACATCGAATATTAATTTAAGTATAAGGAAGCCTTTTCTGAAGGCATTTGTTTGGAGTGTTGCCTTGTACGGGAGTGAAACATGGACGATAAACAGTGCGGACAAGGAGAGAATAGAGGCTTTTGAAATGTGGTGCTATAGAAGAATTTTGATGATTTTGTGTGTAGATCGCGTAGAAGAGGTACTGAACAGAATTAGTGAGAAAAGGAGTTTTTCCCATACCTTGACTAAAAGAAGGGATCGCTTGGTAGGACACATTCTCAGACATCGAGGAATCGTAAATTTAGCATTGGAGGTAGGTTTGTGGGGTAAGAATCGCAGAGGGAGACCAAGAGATGAATTCAGTAAGCAGATTCAAATGAACGTGGGTTGCCGTTCTTATGAGGAGACGAAGAGGCTTGCGCAGGATAGAGTAGGGTGGAGAGCTGCATCAAACAAGTCTTCAGACTGAATGTCATAACAACAACAAGTAGTTTGTAAGTTTAGGGACTGATGACCTCGCAGTTAAGTCCACTAAGCTTAACAAACATTTGAACACTTGATTTTTTTAGTGCGCCCCAGGCTGTAGATGTTTTTAACATTAACTGGCAGCACCTCACAGATGTTGGAGTTTTATATCCCTGTCAACTCAGTGACAAATTCATATGTGGGACACATCGGTCCCGCTGGTCACGAAAGGATTAAAAAGCTTAAGCATTATGAGAGGGGTAAATGGGCGGGGAGGTGGACTGGTATACATCGTTTCCTAAGTTATCATTAATTCTCACCCACCATTTTCATACCCAATCGAGTTTCGTCTCCACAATTTCTCGTGTGTGGCGAAAAATCAGCCCGGGAATGGCCGTACGGTCCGAGGCGCTTTGTTCGGACTGCACGGTTGTTCCTGACGGAGTTTCGACTCCTCCTCAACGTAAATTAGTTTCAGTGGTTCGAATGTGTAGTGTAATGCTGCTTTCATATGAAAATGGGTGTTGCTTATTAAAGGTTGGGGACCGCAAATGAAATTTTACCAGGTAGTGAAATATTTTTAAATTAAATTACTGAGCAGTTTTGACAAGGAATTGACAATTTAAACAAAATTATTGGATTCCGCCATTAAATGGTAGCGGTCGTGATTTCGGTAGCAAATAAAACACCAGAAAGCAACGTTACAGAAGAAGCCGGCGGAATCTAAATTTTACCTTATTGAGAGTTGGTACTAATAATTCGGTCATATTCTGTAGTGATTCTAGCTGACATGACTGAAATATTACTTCGATAAATTGATGCTGGGATTGTGCATTTCGTTTACTATTGTTGAAAATTAATCATGATAGTCGCCAAAAATTGCAAAATTATCGGACTTCATACACATCGCGAAGATTTTTCTGCAGGCATTAAAATGCAATAAAACATTCATAGACACGAAATAAATAAAAGTTGCACAGAGAATGTTCTAGTACAATCACGAAACAAATCGCAAGAAGCTCACACTTACAATAATTAGACGAAGTCCTGGAATACGTCCTGACCCATCAAGGAGAAGAAAGTAAGTGACGAACAGTACCGCTCTCTCCCTTCAGCTTGTTGCAAAATAGTTGAACGTGACAAATGTCATATGTTTATCGATACGCTGGCAGAGAGAGGGCAAAAGTCAGCGACAAGTATCGCACAAGTTATTAAAAAAAAAAAAATCATTAATGTATTACTACAGTAGGGACCGACCATCAGAGCAGTTTGGTCTCTTGGATTTACAAACATTTGAACCTGTGAGGAGTGAAAAAAAGTACTCTGTAGTCAGTGTGAGACAAAACGAAGGATTGGAGATGGTTCACAAAAAGGACGGTTTTTTTTTTTTTTTTTTTTTTTTTTTTTTTTTTTTTTTTTTTTTTTTTTTTTTTTTTTTTTTTTAGGGTCTTCTCAGAAGTGCTGCCTTCTTTGAAAGCTGGACTTCATGTGTGCCAAGTCAACTGATCACTTTAACAGCAGTTCTACGTTAGCAGGACTTTTGAGCAGTCGCTCTTTTGCCCTACTCAGATGGTGGTCACCTTTATTATCGGAGGTCCCGCACCTGCTATTATGGTGGATCTTCAATAATTGCACGTGGAACTCTCACACGATGCCATCTCGCGGGGTGTACTGTGCCCGTATATTCTAGGTGCCTAGTGGTCGGTCGCAGGATTTCTACTTTGCTTAGTAAGTTCCTTGTGTGCTTGATTATGAAGTCTTGCACAGTGTCCATATGGAGCTCGTCATGCAACTCTCTCGTTCTGGCCCATCTAGGGGCTCGTAGAATGAGTCGGAGGCACTTGTTTTGCAGTACTTGTAACATTTTTATATTGGTGGGACATGCCGTTCCCCAAGACGAGCATCCGTGTGTCATGGCAGGGAGGACCGTGGATTTGTATAAACGAACTTTGGTCTGTGTGGCCATCTGGGTACTATACAATAACGGAAACAGTTTATGGATTAATTTAACCATTTTTTCTTTCTTAAGTAAAATGTGGTGTTTAAATGTTAACTTATTATCGAGCTGCACTCCGAGATATCGAACTTGCTGAGACCAAGGAATATTTGTATTGTTTATGTGGAGAGTATCGCGTAGATCAGGTCGTCGCCTGGTGAACATTACTGCCTTGGTTTTGTCGGCATTTATCGTGATCATATTTTCATGTGCCCAACTTTCAGTAAGCGTAAGCTGACGCTGGAGTCTGATGATGGCGGCGGTCAGACGCCGACTGCTAGCCAGGAATGCAGTGTCATCTGCGAACTGAGCAATTGTAACTTGGCGGACGGTCGGTAGGTCGTTAACATATAGGATAAACAGTGTCGGCGATAAAACAGAACCTTGTGGTATGCCTTCCTGGAGCGTTCGAATACCAGACCGTTGATTTTCCAGCCGTACAAAGAATCGTCTGTCTGTTAGGAAATTGTCCACTAGTTTGATCAGGTGTAGTGGGATTAATCCAATATTATGCAGTTTAACTATTAAGTTAGCCCTCCAGACTTTGTCATACGCAGTCTCAATGTCTAAAAACGCTGCAGCTGTGTAATACGCCCGGTTCATATTATACGACAGAAACTCCGTAACTCGCAACAGTTGGAGTTCGGCTGAAAGGTGGGGTTGGAAAGCGTATTGATCTGGTCTTATTACATCGTGTTCTCGTAAAGGAATTCTGAGTCGGTGAAGGATGATCCTTTCAAATATCTTGGACATAGTCGGTAACAAGCTTATGGGTCTATGATTGCCAGGTTGTCGTGGGTCCTTTTCAGGTTTTGGTATAGGCGCAATTCGTGACGTCTTCCAGTCAGTGGGGAAATAAGACAGTAACAGACAGCTATTTAGGATTCATGTTAAAAGAACAAGTGGCTTCCTAGGAAGGTGTTTCAAGTGGACGTTGGATATGCCGTCTGGTCCTGCAGCTGAATGCGTTCCCAAGTTTCTGATAATTTTACGGATTTCTGTCGGTGTTGTCAACTGTGGTTGCGTGTCATCTCTTGCTCGTCGTATGACCTGAAGTTGCCGTTCTACGTCTCGAATGTGTCGACGTGGTATATCGAAGTCATCAGCCCGTAATGTATTTTGGTGCTCATAGGTTTCTGCAAACAGTTCTGCCTTCAGAAAGGGATCGAAGACTAATCCTGCTGGTCCAAGTAAAGCTGTTTTTGGCGCTTTAGGGGTTTTCATCGCTTTAAGGAGGTTCCAGTCCTTACGTTCATGGAGCAGAAAAGACTCCATTCGATCTTCCCACATTTCTTGTCGCCACTCTACGGCCCTCCTATGTAGTTCCCGGGTAAGTCTACGCAGTTCGCGTTTGTCTGCCGGATTTCTGAATCTTGTCCACCTCTTTCTAACCCTATTTTTCAGCGATTTTAGATCTTGGATGAGAGGAGAAAATTCATCCGTGGGCCTCCTTTCAAACTGGACCGAGACTGTAGCATGTTTATATGCGTCTTTTATGTGTCTGGACAATTCATTGATAGAGTTATCAATAAAAGCGGTGGATGAGACATCGGCTGTGGGGCGTATATGTCTCTGTAAATAATGTGCATATTGGTCCCAGTTCGTGATATACTTCAAGGGAGGTCTCGGAGGTTCAATAGCCCTGTTTAAGTGACCAATCACAGGGTTATGATCTGAGGTGAGATCATTTATCGTGACTAAGTTCGGATTAAACCTCAAGTTCTTAAGTATAGTGATGTCCAGCACATCCGGTCTGTGGTTCCGGTTCCTTGGAATGTGTGTAACATCGACGGGTCCGTAGGTTATTGCTTGCAAGCGCTCTTCTAAATTGTAGAGTTGTTGGCCCTTAGGATTATTTGCGCGAGAATTCCACGCAAAATACTTTGCATTGAGATCCCCGCATAAAATAATTTTATCAAAACTATCGAAAATGGTGAGAAGATCCTCTTCGTCCATAGGATCAGCTGGACGAATGTAACCAGCCACCAGCGTGACATTTCCATACTGCGTGTTTATGGTGACTGCAGTGGCTTCGAGTGTGTTAAGCGGCGGTAAAGTTTCGACTGAATGTGGAATGAAGTCACGTAAATATATAGCGGTGCCTCCCCCTCGCCTTCCCTGTCGGTCTGTCCGATACCCCACCATGTTCGGAATTTTGAAGGTCTGTGTTCGTCGTAAATGTGTTTCTGTCAGAAATAAGATGTCCACTTTGTGGCGGGTTAGAAAGTCACAGAGTTCTGTTTTCTTATTTTTGACTCCTTCGGCGTTAAAATTACAAAATGTTAAGTCGCAGGTCCTGTGGATCCTCGCAGCCATTACGGAGCAAAGATTTGCATTACGCCGTCCACCAGGACCATTATTTTGGATAAGATGTCAGGTGCTGTGTTGAATTGACGGAAAGTATTTGTTATGACTGCAAAGATGTTTCGTTGACGAAGATTTGAAAAGAATGAGTGAATGCCTCTCACAGTCTCAAGTATTTCAGCAAAATCAGATGTTGGTTGGCCTTGTGTGGCATCTGATGTGTTCGCGGCGGTATGTTGTGCGCCCGGGATCTTCCAAGGATTCTTTTTTCGCAAGACCGGGAACTCTTGTGGATTCTGGATGTTAACCGATGTTTGGGGTTGAGTCGTTTGTCGTCTCGATTGAAAAGACTGGGCTTGTGCTGTGTATATGCGCAATGCTTCTTGAAATTTTTCACACCCTCTCCAAGAAGCAGCGTGATCCTTGTTACAATTAACACACGTCGGTTTATGGCCGCGAGGTTTATCGCAGTCTTTCGATAGGTGGTGTCCTGGACATCTTACGCAACGAGCTGGCAGGGTGCAATAATTGGCCGTGTGGAAAAACCTCTGGCACCTTTTACACTGCGGAGGTCCATCTTTATTCCTGTACGTTTCAACAGTGACTCTCGTATCGAGGATGTGTTTAATGTCATATATAGACTCACTTTCTGGTCCTGGCGGTAAGGAGACGCAGTAGACAGGTTGTGGGATCAATTTCTGTGTGGCGTCATCCCGTGATTTGAACTGAAACACAGTCGCATTGTGAAATCCCAGTTGTCGTAATTCACTTTCTACATCTGTGTCCGGCACTTCCGCCGGCAGATATTTTATGACGACTTTTAACACTTTGTCTTTTGGATTCTGATGGGTATAGAACGGTATATGATGTGCATGGAAAAATTGTAAAGCGGCTCTGTGGTCTTCTATTGAGGCAAAATGATATTTAATGGAATCACCTTTATAGATTGCTTGTACTGGGCCTGTAATGTGTTTCTTAAGTTCTGTATTGAGCATCAGGTATTTTCCAGTGTATTGAATGGTTACGGGTGGGACTTTCAACGGCTTCTCCTTTGGCTGAGCCACAGCAGATGTGGTTGCGCCCTGATTTGTCGTGGTAGTCGGTGTAGGTGCAGCCTCCTGATTGTCTGTATCTGCGCTCAAAGGAGCAAATTTGTTTGATGTAGTTACTACAGACTGTTTCTTAAGTGTTGCTGTGGGTAGCTGTGCATGTTTGCGCTTAGTCCCGGACTTCACTTGTTGAAAACCTTGATTTGTGTCGTGTTCGTCAAGGTCCATGTCCTCAGGGCGGTTTTTCCCATCCTGGGGGTCCTCTTCAGATGAGTCATCTGTGAGCCAGGGAAGCCCACATTGGGCTGCAAGTTCCATTGCTCTTAGGTCGCGGGCTCTGCGGTCCTTATTGGTAATGACCGAGTCCGTCTCTTGAACATGGTTGGTACTCGTTGCGGCTGGGTAGGGTATGTTGACTAGCTGTGAGGAATGTCGTCTGTGAGACGATTGTGACGATTGTCTATCCATGGAAGCGTCCCTGGTCGCAGATGCTGTTCTTGACCGTGAACCAGTCTTTTGCCTGGACACACAGCGGCTGTCCGTCCGTGGACGGGCACCTGATACGTCACCATCGGCTAAGCTCAGCCTACTGCTGCCGAGTCCAGCAGCGGGGTTGTTCATGCCGAGACGGCCATCGAAAGTAACTTCCGCGCTCGTTTGTGAACGCTCACCCCCAGAACCGGGGGTGGCGGAAACCGAAAACGAGTTCTGATCTATCGCTGAAACTGCGTACTACACAAGAATCAGCAATAACAAGTAACGTTGTTTCGATCGGGTAATAACTACTAAACTACAAACTACGAACTATCGATACAGACGCGATGTTTACACTTCAAACTGTGTTGAAAAAAAAAAAAAGGACGGAGTACTTGCGGATCTAAAATAACCCACAGCTGTTAATATTAAAGGAAGTGTTCGGGCGTTTATCAAATTCGTTAATTTTTGTAGTTAATGGCCTTGTGGGAAAATAGGCGTGAAACATTTATGCGCTGATTGTAAGAAAGCTGAACGCAGTTAACGGACGCAGGGCGAAGTCCGCCTGCTGCCAAGGATGACGAGTCGCAGAGAGCGACGCGGGCGCCCCTGGCGGCGGCCGCGGCAGACTTTTTAATTTCCGGCTGCGGGTGAGAGCTGGCCCCCACCCTGCGGCTGCAGCCGGATATTCCCGGCCCAGGCTGCGGGCCACAGGGTGCGCTGGATGCTGGCGCCGCGGAGGGAAGACTGCGTGAAAAGAGTCACAGGCTTCCGGTTAACTGTTCACTCGACGTGAGCAATACATTGAATGCACGTTCGAAGCCTGTAATAGATTCCTGAACAGTGTTGCCAGACGTAGAGTATTTTCCCTACACGTAGGTACTTTTAAGCATTAAAATCATGTAGGGAATTTTCATCCAAAAGTCCCCAACGCATAGGTAATTTGGTAAAATTTTACAATCGCCGACACATGACTAGCGGGTAATGTTGGCAACAGAACAGTTGTCAGTGCGTGGGAATGAAGCCGACGAATTGTGGCAAAGTTTGAAGTAGCCAATGATATTTTAGACGGCATAGTTCTTTTCTGTTCATAGTAAACAATATTAATTTGAAAACTTAGTTTCACATTAAAATTGATGCGAAATATGGTGATTTCAATGTATATCAGTGCAATGGAGAATCGTTTTGGAAATAGTGTTAGAAAATGTCAGCACAAGGAAAATTCATTGTTTCCGTGAACGAAAGACGTTTTATTACCTTGATTAGACCGTTATATATTTACGTCAGGACGATATATTAGTTAATACTTGTAAATGAGAAGATGCTGACAAGAAAACGCTAAAACATTTGCGACATCCAACGTTATAATGAACAAAGCGCTAGATATTCCTTGTCAACATAGCATTACTCTTTGAAAATCAAATCGTGCAGAGTGAAGGACTTCATTTTTTGTGCTGACTCTGAACTAAATAATTACTGCTGTTCCTGCTCTATGGTTGATAGTGTCTGTACATATCCTTGTGCGGTCAATAAATCAGTTATCCTCGTGTAACAGTGCACTCGGAATTAGCGGCGTATTTGGGGAAACTAATTTATGCTGCTCCTCTCTATGGTTGACAGGTTCTTGATGTAGCCATGTCCAATCGATAAATCAGAAATCCTCTTGTAACAGAGCACTTGGAATTCGCGGCATAATCTACACTTGACTCCATCAATCAGTAACGACCAGTCACTGGAGAAACATATCTAGCAAGTGAAGCATGATGACAAATATTTATTTTAAAGTTTTTCAAAATTGTAACATGTCACATTAATGAACTGTTTAACCTTTGTTGGCGAGACTCCTGGATTTAGCCCCTCCCAGAGGCAAATCCTGGCTACGACCCTGATGTAGGGACATTAATGAGGTGCTAGGGAGAAAGTAGGGAAAACGCAGGTAGATTTTTGTGAGACTGTAGGTATTTTCTCTCTCTGCCATCTGGCAACACTGCTCCTGAGAGACATATTCTTGTCACGTGTTGCTTGATAGCTTAAAATTTACATATTATTTCTGTCAAGCTACGAAAGAATATAACGTAAGCATCCGATATTGTCCGAATTTCGTTGCAACCATTTTTATCCATTTTTTTATTTTATTATTATCCCTTAACTGCCATGGCGAATTGTAGATAACTCTCATACCCTGGTGTGGTTATTTTTTACCCTTTTTTTTGGGGGGGGGGGGGGGAATAGATGTAAATGTTTTTCAATGTAAAGCATTTATTTTCTATTTACTACAAATATAATGATCAGATTGTAAGCTAAAGAAATTCACAAGCACAAAGAAATTATTTTAAAATATTTGAATTTTTCTTACATTAAAAAGACACATAATAGTTTGTTTAAATTAGAAATGTGTTATTTTCCATGTTCTCCACTTCTCAAGGCATTATTCTTGCAATCTGAAAACACAAAGGATTATTTTCGTACCATCCTTTCTCCAATGTTATTCAATTTGTACATTGAGCAAGCTATAAAGGAAAGCAAAGAAAAATTTGGAGAAGGAATTAAAGTTCAGGGCGAAAAATTAAAAACATTGCGTTTTGCCGACGACATAGTAATTCTGTCACAGACAGCAAAGGACCTGGAAGAGCAGTTGCACGGAATGGACAGTCTGCTGAAAGGTGATATAAGATTAACATTAACAAGAGCAAAACTAGGGTAATGGAGTGCAGTCTAAGAAAATCAGGCGATGCTGAAGGAATTAGATTATGTAAGGAAACAATAAAGGAAGTAGATGAATTTTGTTACTTGGGTAGTAAAATAACAATTGATGGTCGCAGTACAGAGGATATAAAATGTAGAATGGCAATGGGTAGAAAAGCGTTCATGATAAAGAGAAATTTGCTAACATAAAATATTGATTTAAGCCTTAGGAAGTCCTTTATGAAGGCATATGTGTGAAGTGTTGCCTTGTATGGGAGTGAAACATGGACGATAAACAGTGTGGACAGGAAGAGGATAGAGGTTGTTGAAATGTGGTGCTACATAAGAATGCTGAAGATTAGGTGGTTGGATCGCGTAACTAATGAGTAGGTACTGAACAGAATTGGAGAGAAAAAGAATTTCTGGCATACCTTGATTAAAAGAAGGGATCGATTGGTAGGACACATTCTTAGACATCAAGGAATTGTGAATTTAGCGTTGGGGAGAGTGTGTGGGGTAAAAACCGGAGAGGCAGACCAAGAGATGGATACAGTAAGCAGATTCAGACAGATGTAGGTTGCCGTTCTTATGTGAAGATGAAGAGGCTTGCACAGGATAGGGTATTGTGGAGAGCTGCATCAAACCAGTCTCCGGACTGAAGACCACAACAACAACATTTGTAGTAATTCCTATGTTGAATATTGACTTACAATTTTTTTTCTAATTTCTCAGTTTTTCACAAGAAAACAAAAATTCGTTACCTTTTCTACACTTCTCAGCTTTTGCAAACGACTTCTGGCTTGCAGTCGACCTTGAAGACTCGAATCCAGCATCTGGAGCATGAAGTCGAGTGTTTTGGTCCTAATTTCTTAGGTGATACCTTCTCTGCTCGAGGCAGAATTTTTTCTTTATCATAAATTTATTCATACGACATAATACACACCTTTCATATATTTCAACCACAGGATAATCTACATCTTCTGCAGGTTCGCTATCATCTCCCTTATTCGATTGTACATCATCTACAGATAGAACTATAATGTGCATCAGATTTAACTTCCTGTTCGTTTGGGACAAACTCAGGATCGTCATCGGAATTGTCACCAAATATTTCTGATCCACTATCGTGGCCGATTTATTCCAAAACATCATCATGATGAAAAATTTCATTCATAATATTCCCTATTTCTTCTGGCGGTAAACCAAGTGTCTTACCAGTCAGCATAAAACTTAAGATTAGACAACTACCGTAGGACTGGCCATACCGACATGCTACTGGTTTATGCAGTTCTATTCTGGGGACATTGTTGCCCAATACTCGCGTTTTGCACTTGAGTTTGTGAGTGTTTGTCCTATCCAAGACTGGAAGCATTTATCTGACAACTGCTAGTGGGGCTGTTATAGTTAAATGTCGATATTGCTTCACAGATCGTAGTGAGATTCCCGGGCGGAATAATTTATTCTCTTTCAGCTCCACTCTTTCAACATCGTCCAGTCGCCAGCGAGATCCAGCGTCGACAGATCAAGCCGACTCAAGGTTATTGATAAAGTGATGCTCGCTAGTTGCTAGGGTTGTTTTATATAGTTGCAGTAATCACCCATCAGTGTGTATGTGCGTGCGTATGATCGATTTTGACTTCTCTTTCTTATAACTAACTAGCTGAGAACCCGGCTTTGCCCGGGTATTTATTTATTTATACCTGCTTTGAGTTCGTACTACTCCTATCCTTTCGCTCTCTGTCCATCTCGTTTTTTCTAAAAACATGCTATATTTATCGGATAATAAATAAGAAATAAGGCTGTCTCGCATAATGTACAAAATTATAAGTATCCAAATAAAGAAAGATAGTAACCAAAACACAAATTACATGTAAAATGCGTACGATCTGATATTTATTGAGTTATATGTTGTACAATTGAATACTTTTGCAGGTATGTATTCATTTCTAAAAGTGGTGAGTGTCTTTATTAAAAGAAATTTCTTTTTTACTGCCTTATTTATTTGTTCTTATATTTCCCTATTCGTATGCTTATCCTTACAGAGAAAGAGCTGAAGACATTGTAGCACGCATAGACCAAAGATATGGTCTGTGGCATCACGTTTTGCTGTATATAACGTCCTTGCTATAGAGTCGCAGACTTTCAGCCACCATATCTTCCACCTCCTTATAGCTATCGGCATGGAACTGCTGTGGTGTGCAACGGGAGACTTCGGACAACAATTACACACAGACCATACGTTTGCGTACTGTAATTTTCGCCGCAGAGCGAAATATTAACACACGCAGTGTAGAATATTATATACACTGATAGCTTGCCACCCCAATATACTCCACCCTTTTATCATTATCAACCCTCAACGCAACCAATAACACCAATTTCAAAGAGTAAATATAATTTTCTAAGAGTAATTACTGTTCCGCATTTCGCGTTATGTTCTTCAAATTATTAAATATCTATGAGATCGCTATAAAACTGTGCCTAAAGCTTTCCTCGGGTATAAATTAGTAACTATACAAATACTTAAGTCTCTGCGCCTTGTAATTCTGACGTAAAAAGCGTACACCGAACAGACATTCACATTAATATATATATAGATAAATAGCTATCCAATCGCTATATAACCGTGCCTAAAACCTTTCCCGAGTAGACATTAGTAACTGAACAAATTGTTAGCTCTTTATGTCTTGTATTTCAGGCTTGATAAACGTACACCGAACAGACATTCACATTTATAGATATAGATTTCTTAGCGCCTCTGTCCACCTTTGTATTTTTCACTATAGGACTACGCCACATGTATAGCCAGATATTATATTACATGTAAAAGTTACGGCTCAATATGTTTCATTAGTATTAGACTTCGTATATTGATTTGTAAACTTATTTGTTAGAACTCAATTTGCTGGTCACACATGTATTCCGCGGTGTTAACCGATTTTACTGCAGGTAATGTCCTTTTTATAAATATTTGTTTTCATGTGTAACTCATTGCTTGACTACACTTTTAACTGTGATTTCATTTAGAAAATTCTTTATACTAATTGTTAATTATTTCCGGAATTTCTGTGAGCTTTAATGAATAAATGTATTTGTTTAAATCATAAATTTACTTTCCTTTACAAATTCCTAACTCACTATTTTGGTGGTGTAATTAGATAGGTAGAGGACTGTGTTTATTATTTCGTGCACTGTCATCAATTATCTCGCCACCGAGCTTGTAGATTTAGGGTGTTGAATCTTTTTCCATGTTTTTTATAAAAATATGGTGGCGACCCTTGATATTAACATTAATGAGGATTATATTTAAAATTAATATGCATATCTGTGATTTTGCACATTTAGATACCAGCGGACCGTCTCTGACGAGTAAAAAAAAATCCACTCGGTTGGGTTATCCGCCCCTTTTTGACGCGACGTCATACAATTGGCGAACCCTGCCATAGGATTATTCGGGCACTGGGTCTGCTGTGACATGATCAGAGTGCTATGAAATGCCATTCCTTAACTTTAATAAAGTTCGTAGTAATGTGTGCAATGCGAACTAACCTATTTTCAGAATCATTTATTTGATTGTTTTGTGCTGCACTGCATTATTTACTAATTATGTTGTTTCGTTGTGCAATTTTGAATAGTTAAACAATTTACTGTTGTGCTACATTCTGAGAATTTTGTAAATGTGTACATTAGTGTTTTGCCTCACGTTTGTCACTGGATTTATTTGTGTGTAGACCAGGAAAAAAATTAGTTTAGTGAATTGTAGTTTATGTTGAGCAGTGTCCCATGCACATACGTCATGATTAGGGCAACGTGTCATTTACGTAAATGAGAAGCAAATTATTTGCGTAAGTTAAGAATGGATAAGACTAGTGATATTGATGTAGCTGAATTCCGTGGAAATATGAGAGAATCTGTCGGGGGTTTAAGAGAGATTAGATGTCCACGGTGCAAAATACTTGGTCATGGACTTCCGAGCTACCAATTTTTGGCAACAATTTGTACCATTTGTAGACGCTACAGGTACCTGGCAATTGATTGTAGAGAGTGTGCGTGGCTTGCGTGCCAAAGGAAGCAATAGATTAAAAATTCTTCTCTCTGTTCTGGTGTCATTATTAATTCAAAAATGTTCAAATGTTTCTAAAGTCTATCGGACTTAACTACGGGGTCATCAGTCCCTAAACTTACAAACTACTTATGAACTACCTTATACTAAGGACGGCACAAATATCCATGCCTCAGGGGGGATTCGAACTCCCGACCGTAGTGGCCGTGCAGACCGTGACTGGAGCGCCTCAGTCCCCTCGGCCACCGCGGCCGGCTATGATTAATGGCACTGCCTGTACAGATAATTCGCAACCTGGCGGAGCTACTAGATTTGCCAACGAAATTGATCTATTTCGAGATTCTGCACAAGTGGTGCAATTTATCTATTCCAGAACACTGTATTTATTTAATAGCACAGATCATTCACCAGTGGGGTAGGCAAACGTGCTGTGTAATCAGTTCGAGGGAAATCATTATGTCTGAAGCCGAACAGGATTCCAAAACAAATGCTGTTAACATTTCAAGTGAACAGACAGTTTGCCAGGATACTCAACAAGTTACTGATGTTATTTATTTATTATTTAACATGCCCCATTACATAGTAATATTACATGTTTGATGGTAGGATTCAGGCGATTACTTCAAATATTTTTGCAAACACAAGTACAGTATATAAGTTGACAGGGTTTACAAAGGAACAAACAGTTTTATACATCAGGAAATCTTATTGAATTACAAAAATTGTAAAAGTCATGTTAGTCGTCTTACCATCAAACTCACAAAAACGTGCGATACGAGTGTCAACAGAAATCGCGTAGCGGACTCTGACAGCTCACTGCGACGTGATTCTAATGAGAAGAGCTGCATAAGCTGCCAACTAGATAGTTTTGCTATCGAAGAATATTTCCAAAATAATTCAGCTGACGACGATAGTGACAGTGGAATAGACACTCCTTCAAGCGATGACGAAATAAATGAGCATCATGAGTATAATCCTCGAAGTACGAGTGAAAGTACTATAGAATATGAACAGATGTCGGATTTTGATGGCTCTGCACAACAAGTTTCCAACACAAAACGCGACAGGGAGAAATCTATCCAGAATAATTCTATTTATGACAATATCGGTAGCGGGATATTCCTTCCTGCTGATAGAAATGAGTCAGCCGATCACGAAGATAATGAATCTCAGGAGTGCCGTTATAAAGGTTTGTGGGAATGTACTGTTGAAAATGATTGTCTGTCGGACTCTGATAATTCAGTTCGACAAGGCTCGAATAGGAATCATTCTGTCGATCATGAACCCAGTAGTGCAGTCCGACATAAATCTTGTCAATATTATTCAGCTGGTGATTCTAGCAATCGCAAAGAGGGCATTCCCACCAATGCTTGTAATTATGACTCATCTACAGACAGTAGTTCGAAGTCTGATGCGTACCGCCCAGATGGTCCAAAGAATAGAGTTACGGGGACACGTTTGACTAAGGAGGAGTCTATTAATATACAAATACAGGATTTAATGGACTGCCTCAAATACCAAAAGGAAGAGAATGAAAGGAAGCAGAAAGAGTTGCAGGAATTAGCGGAAAAGAGGGAACGAAAACTGGAGCAATTAGAGGAAAATAGTAAACGTGATAGTCAGCAACAGACTGGACTACTGCTAGGACGTCTTAAAGAGGTTAGTGAAGATATTAAGGAGGAACAAGTTAAGGTGAACAAAACTGCAGCTGACGCTAAACAGACTGCAACTGAAGTGAAACAGACTGCTGTAGAAGCTAAGAAGGGCGCGAGAATAACCAGATTCGAAGCAAGTAGAGCACAGAAAGTGGTGGAGACGGCCAAAAGGGTTGCCGTCAAGTCACGCCCTGAGATTGCAAGGCTAGAGAATGTTGTAGAAACCTTACGAGAACAGGGAAAACAGTTTGTAAAAATTACCCATGATAAGTTGGCTAACACCACAAGAGCTAGTGAGGCCATTGCAAATAAACAATCTGTTGTAGCACTCATCAGGGAAAAAACAGGAGCGTATTAAAGGTGAACATAATAAACTGACACGAGTTATTGAAGGTGTACTGGACGAAACATATCTCAGAACGTCCTTCTGGTGCGTCCTGCGCCACGAGAGTTATAGATACTGCTCAGAATGCTCCTCAGTTTAAAGAGATATAATCGAGGAAAGGTGGCAGGACTCGCCCGTGCCAGATAGAATTATTCCTGTAAATGTGACCACACCTATAGGTCTTGAGGGAGAAAATTATAACGGTCATTTACACCATACTGAATCAGAGTTATGTCAGTCAGCTGATTCAGTAAGGGGTGGCACCACGGACTACTTCCGCCACTATTCACGCGCCTGTGACCAGAATAGTTATCAATCCGAGCTTCTCTCTTCTCTACTGTTCGGTCCCATACCTTTCCTTAGTGTCCATAAATTCAAATCATATAATGGATCAACTAATGCACTACACCCAAAGTCTTTCATTTCTCAATTTGACAAGGTGATACTTGAAGCGTGGGCACTACGGTATCGGCTTGAGTTTGTGTGGGTACTTCCAAGGCCATGTTGCTGAACACATGCCTTCGGTGGCAGATGAGTGCAAATCATATGAGCATGTTCGGAAAGTCTTTCGAAATGCATACTGGCCTCCGCATGTCCAGGACAAGATAAAAGAGGAAATTAGCAACGGAAGAAACATGGAAGCGGCTGGTTTCAAGGATCCGGTCAAGTTCTTAAACTTTCTGAGAAAGAAGAACCGATTCCTGGACGAGCCATATTCCGACCAGGAAATAATGTGGCAATGTTGTAAGAGGCTCCCAGAACGGTTAACAAGGTTAATGGTTGGGAAAAGTAACGGGACGTTTGACCATTTCATTGGCACCCTTAAGGACGCACAATTTGTAGTGTATGGAAGTCGTCTAAAAGGCCATAAGAATAGAGCTGTGAGCCAGCCTATCTGTAATAAAGGGAAAGGACGACTCAATGCTTCGGATAGTGGGCACAGAAAATGTCAGAGTCAGGATATGAACTGGGATAGTCACTGGTCAAGGTGTAGCCATACTAATTGGCGGATTCGGAACTAATATATGGGACCTTGATCTTTGTTTTATAATATATATAGGAGTTATGTTAGATTACATTATTTAGTTATCGCTGTCGTCCGATCTTAGTAACGTAAGATTCGCGTGTTTTTTCTACATAATATTTGTTTGATAAGAGTAATTATTATTTGAATATTATTTAACACTAGCTTATATGCCCGTGCTTCCCAACGGTTGTTAAATAGGGACCTGTGTATATCATGGTTTTTTAGGAGTTCCAGACCCATTCAGCAAAAGCAGAATTATTGTTGGATCCCTCTGTCAATAAATTGAGTTCCCCTAGCCAAGATGTCAAATATAAGTAGAAGTAATGTTGACAACGATGAATGTTCATAAAGTTTTTCATACAAACAGTTGAACGATGTAAATTCATTGTTAGTACGTGTTCTTAAAGTTAAGACTGAAGTGTATAATTGTCTGTTTGGCATAAACTTCTGAAAATGAGAAATAGTAATAACAATAACAGCGCCATGTATTGGTTCTATGGCGTAGTACTAAACTGTTAACCTCTCACGGTAAGCGTACGTTGTAGTATTAGAATGTTGCAGTGTTGCACTGGGGACAATGTTATTCTGTATGCAGTGTTCCATATTGTCAAAAAGTCGACGAATGCTGAAAGTCTGGTAATTCAACCAACAGACCAGTTCATCTCTGTTTAAATAAGTCGTCATGGAGGTGTCAATGTGCGATAAAGTAAGTCTGAGTAATCGTTGAAGGAATGGCGTCAGCTGATCGTCTGTATAGAACTTTCCATTAAATATAGTAGTATTACCAGTGAATTTTCTTGACTGTGTTAGTAGCATCGGCCACTCTTTCAGATAAAACATATCCTCACGTTCTGTGGTGATAACTTTTTAAAGTACGAAGTTGAAATCTATCTTGTGTAATAGAACTATATATTCAGAAGTCGGATTATATGTCTAAGTACAATTGTCTCTGCAAAAGAAGACGTCTTTCTCTATCTGAATATAGTCCGCACCAAAAGTAATTAATTACAAATTTTAATCACAATATTGTACCGAACAATTTTGAAATCAGAGAGGTTTCTGATGACTTTGTCGCTTTCGTGTGTATATTATCACTAGTAGTAGGCACAGAGCACAAATATCTGGAGTGAGCATTCAAATGCGTAGAACACGCTGTCTGTCCTCAACATTAAAGTGTAAATATATCCTGATATTGTGAAAAATCTACTAACCGATGATTTCATCTTGGTCCTTTTTTGTTCGGTTAAGATGGATGACTATGTGTAAATGTCCCTTTTAGAGACGCTTCCTCAACTTTGTTGTTGCTTCTATGACACATTCATTTAGATATTATTTCGTGTTACGTAGTTGCTCTGCGAAAAGGAGGTGGGGCTTCTTTGCAGTGAATGCGGTACAAACTAATCCTAAGAGCAAATAAATGTGTGGAAAGAGTGGTTTTGTCTCAGTATAACTTGATAATTCCAGCTTAATGTTGAGAATATGCACAGAAGCCAATACTCACCCATAGATATTTCTACTCTATGTATAATTTAGTGGTTATACCTGTCGAAAGATGAACTTCTTTTCTTTCGATGACATTGATAAGCATATGGGATACAGCTAGGAAGAAAAAAAATTATTTTGTGTCCTGCCTGTGCTACACTTTACGTGCAGTGGCAGCAGTTTAGCTTGCTATCGTTGGCAACGAACTATTCGCTTTAGGAGGATGATTAATTTACTGACCAGAACAGCATAAACTTTTTACGATCGTGAACATAAAGAATTATTCCCCTCATTCTACGTGACTGATTTTTGAAAAGGCATTCAACGGCCGTTGCAAACATCAGTGCACAACGCTGCCGCCATAAGTAAAATTGTACCCCTTCTTGTAGTGTATTACACCATAGTTAAGAGAATGAAAAAAACGCATAAACGCCATAATTAGTTATTTGGTGTACTATGTAACTAACGACACCTCACTTTGTCTTTTCCTGTAAAGAACGCACTCAAACTGTAATGAGGATACATAGAAATCAGAAAGGGAACTACATAAATTCCATTTTCCTTACAAATAATTCTTATGTAAGTTAGAGCATCGATAGACGCAAAGGAATGTCGTTATCTTTTAAATTCAAATAATGCCCGCAGAAAGAAGCACTTTTTTTCTTTCCATGGCATTGCAAGGCATGCGGGATACAGGTAGCAAAAAAACTCCTTTTTTTGTGCCGTACCTGGGTTAAGTTTTACTTGCAGGGGCAGCGGTTTAGTATGTTAACGTTGGCAACTAAATATTCGTTTTAGGGGGATCATTAATTTACTGATCAAAACAACATTATTTATTTCATTATCAACAGTAATAATTATTCTTCTCATTTTAGGTGACCGATTTTTCAAAAAGGATTCAACAGCCATTACCAATATCAATACACTACACTGCTGGCGCAAGGAAAATCATAGCTCTCGTTTCAGTGTATTACACTTTATGTGGCTATGTAGACACTTTAGTTATAAGAACAAATACCGCAGCATCACCATCTATCAGTTATTTGGTATACTTTGTCAGTAACAGCGCCTCTATCGGATCTTTGCTATACTACGCTGCAATTCAAGCATTCAGAAACTACAAATTACGATATCTTTACTTCGCCTAATCCAATTTTGATAAAATGAAACTTATATGTTGCGCCAAGGCACTCTCAGTTGACCTATGAAACCCCATGAAAGTTCGTGTAGTACTCTTGGACATTTGTGGAAATTTTTACAGCAATCAGTCGTAAAAAATATATTTATTTATTCGCAAATGTAGACTTCGACCACCGTGTGGTCATTATCAATACTTAAAAACAATTACAATACTTAAAACATGTCGACCTCCATGTTGGATGTTGCGTTTGTACGAACATAGAGGTCGAGATGTTTAAAGGCTTTTAATTGTTTTTAGGCATTAATAATGACTACATGGTGGTCGAAATCTAGATTTGCGAATAAATGAATATATTTTTTACGACTGATTGCTGAAAAAATTTCCACGAGTCAAATACAGTCGTGGAGCACAAATTCCACCATGGAATCAAGTCTTGGAGATTTGCTGTACTACGCCATACGTATAAGCATAGTATACACAAAAATTTTAAATTACGATATCTTTCCTTCCTCTGATCCGATTTTGATGAAACTTAGGCTACGTTACTCTCCAAACTATTTTCAGTTTTCCTGTGGAAACCCATGAAAGTTGGTGTAGTACTTTTGGAGATTACCCTCAACAAACAGACACACACGATAGCTTTTAAGCAAATGATTAAATTATGACATCTTTATTTTCCGTGACCCGATTTTAATTATTGAAGCCTTTATGTAACCGCACGATGTTCTAAAGTTACATGTGAAAACCCCATGAAAATTCGTCAAGTAGTTTTGGAGATATACGTGTTAAAAGAGACAGACAGACATAACGGTCATAGACAAAAAAATTGAAATTACGATATTCTTTTCTTCCGTAATCCGACTTTTATGAAGCGAAGTCTATATATTGTCCAGTTACGCTCAAATTACCTGTGTAAACCCCATGCAAATTCGTGAAGTAGTTTAGAAGATACGAGGTTTTTAATAATTGAAAAAACAGACACGACGATTACTGAAAACACTTAAAATTACAATACCTTTTTTTTCGTGATCCGATTTTGATAAAATTATGCCTATATATAGCCCCAAACTTTTCTCATGTTTCCTGTGAAAACCGCACGAAGATTCGTCCAGCGTTTAGAAGATTGAAGGGAACAGCGACAGGTCGGTTTGTAGATCGTCCACACATCGATTAGTACCTGTTTCTAGTAGTTGCTCAAACACACGTTCAACTACCTTTCCTGTTTCTTCCTTCACTGGTAAGCCCCAGGAAATTTTGGAATATGCATCCATATTTTTTTTTCTTTATTTTAATTTCAATTCCCCTAAAAAGGGGCGGGCTGGCAGCGCTCACAGGCGCTCTTCAGCCTACAGAAATAAATTTTCATACAGTAGAAACATACGAACATAAAGAAGATAAAATTTGGAGATAACACATACATAAAACAGAGTTGTAAAATGGAGATAAAACAAAGTATATAAAATGGAGAGAAACAGTGGTGTCATAAAAGATTGGGAACGGCGGTAGTGGAGAATAAAAACAGCTGCTCGGATGTCAGTGGTACACACACAATTAAAATGAGCGCAGGGCGACGGCTATGGGTAGACCGACCGCTATTGCGGAAATAAAACGAAAAACACATCACACACACGGAGAAACACACAAGTTAGAACTGATAGTGTTGGCTGCGGGTTGGCAGCTCACTGTTGTAAAAATAAAAAATGTAACTAAAAGGCACCACACTTGTCGATGCGCCGGCCGCGGTGGCCGAGGAGACTGAGGCGCTCCAGTCACGGTCTGCACGGACACGGCGGTCGGAGGTTCGAATCCCCCCTCGGGCATGGCTATATGTGCCGTCCTTAGTCTTAGCTAGTTCATAAGTAGTTTGTAAGCTTAGGGACTGATGACCCCGTAGTTAAGTCCCATAAGTTCTACAAACATTAAAAAAATAATAAACAAAAAAAACTTGTGGAAGCACTCACATGGAAGCACAAAGAAGGTTCCACAGATGGCGGAGCACTCGCAGCATTGAAGATGTGGTGTGGGGAGAAGAGGGGATGAGAGGAGAGGGAGAGGGAGAGGGTGGGGAGGAGCCACAGGGCCAGAGGGGAAGGGACGGGGGATGATATCGCTGGAAGCCTCAGGGAAGAAGGATAGGGGGCGGTAAGACGAGGATCCGGAGGGACAGCTGGGTGGAATGAGGAGCGGAGAAGGGGTGGGAAGGGAGGGATAGGGAGAGAAAGGGGAGAGGGAGCAAGGGGAAGGATCACAGCTGGTATGAAGGGTAGATGTCAGGTCGGAGGGTATCATCCGGGAGGGGGATGGTACGGAAGTTGCCACGGGAAAGGATCTGGAGTGTGAACAAGTGGAGAGCAGAGGGAATACAGTGGTGGAGGCGCGGCAATGGACCAGGTGCAGAGAGGAGGGGATGGACATGGACCAGAGGATTAGGCGGATCTGATTTGCGGGATATGTAATGGAGGCGGAGATGTTCAATAAAGAGAACGAGTCGGGGGAAAGGAATGAGATTATATAGGATCCGCGTGGAAGAGGGGGCATAAAGGGGGATACGGAAGGCGAGGTGGAGGGCATGGTGCTCCAGTATTTCCAGAGATTTGTAGAAGTATGGGGGAGCGGAGATCCAGACTGGATGGGCGACACATAGGATAGGACAGATGAGGGATTTGTAGGTAAAGAGGGCGGTAGAGAGGCTCCATGTTGGCCAACAAGGAGTTTGAGGAGGAGGAGGCGAGAGCGGGCTTTTTCTTGGATAGTGCGTAGATGGGGAGTCCAGGAGAGGGTGCAATCAATAGTGAGACCCAGTTACTTTAGGGTAGGGGTGAGGCGGATGGGACGTTTATGGAGGGTGAGATAGAGATCTCGGGGACGGAAGGAAGGGGTAGTACGATCTCCAATAATCGCCTGGGTTTTGGTAAGATTTATAGACAGGAGCCACTGGTTGCACCAAGTGGCAAAGAGGTCAAGGTGTTCTTGGAGCAGATGGTTGGAACGGGCGAGGGTGGGAGCTAAGGCAAGGAAAGTGGTGTTATCAGCATATTGGAAGAGGTGTATGGAAGGGGCAGGCTTGGGCATATCAGACGTATACAGGAGATACAGGACAGAGCCTTGGGGTACACCAGCAGAGGGATAGAAAAGACGGGAGTCTGTGTTGTGGATGGTAACATAGGTGGGGCGGTTGGAGAGGAAGGAGGCAATGACCCGGATGAGGTTGATGGGAAGAGCATAGGTTTGGAGTTTGAAGAGCAGAGCAGAGTCCCAGACCCGACCCTAGTCCTAGGCCCGTTTGAGGTCTGAGGACACAAAGATGGCAGAATAACAGGAATTTAGCTGGAGGGAAAGGAGTTGCGTCAGTCGAAGGAGTTGGTCGTCAGTGGAGAAGGAAGGATGAAAGCCACATTGGGTGTCTGGGAGAAGGTGGTGGAGCTGGAGGCGGTGATGGATGCGGCGGGACCGGATGGATTCGAAGTCCTAGCTGAACACTGGGATAGTAGGAGGAGGCATCAGAGGAGGTTTTGTTGGCTTTGAAGAACATGAGGAGTCGGGATATTTTCCACAGGCGGGGGCAGCAGACAGTGTAGAGGATGGTGGTATCGAGGGAAGCAAGAGTGGTGAGAAAAGGGAGGGGACATTCCTTGAGGTGGCGGTATGTGATGCGATTATGGCCAGGAGCACTGTTGCGTTAGGTGTGCAGTATCAACTGTATGTCGTGTGCAATGATTGGAGTGTTAAGGTCTGACGGGGGGATGTGGTCCAGGTATTGGAAGATTGGAGCTATGGGTGGGATGGAGACATCGGTTTTTCATGGACATCTTGGAACAAGGAATAGTCAAAGTTGGGATTGTCGGGGATGGAGAAGACATCAGAGAGGAAAGAGGCAAAATGGTTAGCCTTACTGGCATTATCCGGAAGGGGCTGGTCAAGGTGGTGGAGATGGTACATGGGCGTAGGTTTCGATCTAGTGAGGCGGTGAAAGGCGTTCCAATACCAGGACGAGTTGACGGGGAGGTATTTTGGCGTGTTTTGGCAATCAGGAGGCTGCGCACGTGTCGCTTGAGTTCCTGGTGGCGGAGGAGTGTATCCCGGTCACGGGTTCAGAGGAAGGAGCGGTACAGGCGGCACAATTCCCACAGGAGAAGGACAGCCTGTGGAGGGAGTGTGGGACGTTGGGGCTGGACATCTTTGGTAGGGATGTGGGAATGGATAGCATCAGACAAGGTCTGCTGAAGGAAGGAGGCAGACTGGTCGAAATCGTCGGGAGAGTGGAGGGGGAGAGGGTGGCTTTCGACCTGATGTGTGATGGAATGGCGAAAGACATCCCAGTCTGCTCAGGAGTAGTCATGGACGAGTTTAGGATATAGGGGGAGGTACTGACGTGTAGGTGAGGGAGGAGAAAGGTTTTGTTGAGGAGAAAGGCATCCACGTGGTGTTGGGTTAAGGTGTGCATGAGGAGGAGCTTATTGGTGGGAAGGGAGCGAATATTGGAGTACAAGATGTTACATTGTTGCTGCGCCATAATGAGTTTGAAATGCGGGGAGATGGAGAGGGAAAAGGGAGCGAGTGTGGAGACTAAACTAGGGTGTGGGGGCGGTCGGTTCGAGAGAAGGTGAAGTGGATGTGGTTTTGGGAGGTTGTGGCTTTAAAATCAAGGTTGAAGATGGAGCGAGCGGCCAGGGAGACTTTGTGGAGTGTGTGAGGGCGCTGGAAATGTGGATATTTTGGAGTATGATAGTCAGGAACCGGATGATGTCCTCTGCTGTTGGGGGAGGGCAGAAGGAGTTATTGGCGGGAATTTGGGGTTCAGTGGGACGGACGGGGATGGTCAATTCTTCTTTTATGGGAGGGGGGCAGGACTTACATTATTAAGAGTACGTGGGGTGTGCCCTACCGCAGGTATTACAGGAGGGGTGGCAGTGAGGTTAGGGCAGGAGGTTTGAAAGTGTTGGGTTTTGCAGTGTGGGCATACAGGGGTGAGACGGCAATGTTTGGCAAGGTGGTCGTTATAGGTGAGGCTTTGGGAACAGCGATATGACTGGGGAGGTGCCAGGGAAGGTTCCTCCTGGTGAAGGCAGTTGTAAATGAGGGCCCCATTACAGAGGAGGTGGTTGATGGATGGGGCGTCTTCAGTGAAGGCCTGCATGATGTAGGTGAGGCCCGTCACATCATTAATGCGACGAGCAGAGCGGATGGATAGACAGGGATTCTGCCAGAGTTCCCCCAGCACCTCTTCCTCTGTGATCCCCAGGTTGAATTTGGTGATCACAGCAGTAAGGGTGGGAGGACATGGGGAGGAGGGGATTGGTGATTGGAGGCTGGAGGGGGGAGAGGGACGAGCCTGGCATTGGGGCCAAAGTGGATGCGGGGGATCTTGTGGAGGAGCTGTGTGTGGAGGTTAGCGTCAGATTATTTGAGGAGAACAGTCTCTCTGTGGGATGATTCGGGAGATGGGGGCAGAAGCGGCATTCTGCCGGAAGAGGAGATTGAGGGCACGGCAGTCTAGGAGTTGGGGGTCAGGGTTATTGAGGACGAAAGTGTAGAGAGCAGGGTGTTGGGTGGGAAGGAGGGGTGGCGAGGGAGATGGTGCAATCTGGGTAGGGGGAAGAGGGGCGGCTTCCATCGGGACCGGTGGACCAGTGGCTAGAGGATCGGCGGGCTATTTTGTCATCGAGGACGCTCGTTTGGTCTTCTTCGGTTTTAGGAGTGCCTGGGAGACAGGAGTGGGGACAGGGGTGACTGGAAGGTGGCGCGAAGTCGCCCCTGTGGCAGCGGCGGCGGCGTCGGATGGGAGAGGAGAGGAGTCCACGGTGGTCTGCCGGGTGCGAACCACGGCACGGTCACCTTGGGACTTAACTACGGGGTCATCAGTCCCTAAACTTACAAACTACTTATCAACTGACTATTACTAAGGACGACACAAATATCCATGCCGGAGGGCGATTCGAACCCCCGACCGTAGTGGCCGTGCAGGCCGTGACTGGAACGCCTCACTCCCTTCGGCCACCGCGGCCGGCCCTCGGGAGCCGAGGATTTGGGGGGGGGGGGGAAACAAGTGGGGGAACAGAGGGAAAGAGAGTTGGGGTGAGGGGAGCAGCTGGTTTGGGGGCAGAGGAGAGGGCGACAGCTGAGGGAGTGGTGAGGGTGTGGAGGGAGGGAATCGCGACAGGAAGTAGAGGTGAGGATGTGCTCCAGGAGATGGTGGTGGGGGCATGGGAGAGCGTGGTAAAAATGATGGTGGATGATACAGAAACTGGGGCAAGGTCGACATGTCAAGTCGATCAGTCACCTGAAATGTAGAGCAGTGCTGCAGGAACAGCGGCGGCGGTGGACGTGATGCAGAGATGCACCTTCCGGGCCGAGAAGACGGCGGCCGTGGCGGCGGCGACAGCAGCAGCGAAAACACCGCTAGGACGCCGCTGGGGTGCGACACGACGGTACTGCAGTCCGGATCCGCCGGGCGGGCGCCGGGGCGCTGGTCGGCAGTCGACGACAGAGGCGCTTCGCTGCGGCAGCGGCACGTCGCGGCTGCAGACGACACGCGAAGACGACGCAGACCACAGAAACACACGAAATACGAGCTGCAAAACACGAGACAACAAATACCGCACAAGCGACACAACGGTAGCGATTTTTGTATGCATCCATAACCATTGCAATGTACTTGAATCGCTTATTGACACGTAAATACTTTCTGATATCTACGAGATCTGCCTGCCATAAGTCGTCTAAACCAACGATTATAACACGCCTTTATGGAAATGTTCTGCATGTTGACATATGAACGCTCTCTCTTCCACACTAAAGCCCCTTTCATACAATCGTGTTTCTTGTCTCAGTAGTAGTGGGATGACGCCGCTCTCACCCCACTGATATTCGCGCCTTTTGTTTTTTGGCGGGAAATTTGAATTACCCTCCACCCCTCCTCCACTGGCAAATTGCCGGATCGCAGATCATATAGATAAGAAAAGTGGTTGCAGTGCCTTTCCACTACCTACTTTCGGCTACTTTCAACATAGCCAACACACTACTTTCCGCCCCTAAGTCTTGCATGTAGAATAGTGTATTATTATCGTTATGTCTTTCACTATATTTTGGTTTTGCTTGTTGTATCTTTAACAACATCCAGTTTTGTTTAACTTTTAGCAAAAATCTACGTCTCTGGCCTGCATTTCCATATCCAGCTATTAAGTTAAATCGGTAACTATATCTAAAGCAAGTTTTTTCGATATCCAATACATAGTTGTTTGCCTACTTATTTTACTGCTGTAATAGAAACTATGTGCAATTTTTCCAATGGATAGCATTCGTGGACTTTTACTTTTTATTTACTACATAATACGACTATTAAAGCAAGTATAGACCACAAATGCTATCCATTGGAAAAATTCTATTACAGCAGTAAAATAAGTAGGCAATCAACTATGTATTGGATTTCGAAAAAACTTGCTTTAGATGTACTTACCGATTTAACTTAATGGCTGGATGTGGAAATACAGGACAGAGACGTAGATTTTTGCTAAAAGTTAAACTAAACTGGATGTTGTTAAAAACAAAAAATACAGAAAGAAATAACGATAGTAATACACTATTCTACATGCAAGAACTTAGGGGCGGAAAGTAGTGTGTTGGCTATGTTGAAAGTAGCCGAAAGTAGGTAGCGGAAAGGCAATGCAACCAATTTCTTACCTATATGATCTGCGGTCCGGCAATTGGCCGAGGGAGGAGGGGTGGGGGGTATTTCAAATTTCCCGCCAAAAAACAAAAGACGCGCGAATCTCAGTGGGGCGAGGGCGGCGTCATCCCACTACTCTCAGTTGATTACTCGAAACGCGTGTGTTCACCGCAGCGCCCCTGGCGTGTTATTCCCGTACTGAGGTTCGTTCTTCTCGAGTTGTCGATTTCGTTTGGACCAACGATCTTAAATTTCGTAGTGTGTCGATACGTCCGCCATGTTTGAGGCAAATTGAACTGGCGTCCGCCATGTTTTTTGGGGTATCGACTGACAGCTGGTATGCCACACCCATTCGAGATTTCACCTACGTACAGTTGCACGTTTTAAATAAAGATTGGCTATTGATTACAGATGTACGTCAAGTTTTGTCAGACTTTTTCTAAACTGCGAATTGACGAGCCTGGTAGTAAATTTCCTAAAAAAGCGATAATGAATTATCACCAACCTATAGTATTACAGTTCCATTTCGAAGAATAACAGTTAGCTGAGGTTTGCTATCACAACGAAAGTGCCGCTGTGAAAATATTTGTGTTAATTTTAATGCAAGTAGATGGCCTAAACGATCTGCGAAAGATATAGTAAACAATAACTTATAACAAACAATCACGATCATGGATTTTCGTCAGCTGTTAATGTGTTGTAACAACTACTTTTATGAAGTCGAGTATACACTTATCTTGTGTTTAATAAACCTAAAGAGTTTGGCTGTGAACGTTGGTCGACGAACTTTGAGTATAAAGACGAAAGTGACAAAAAATACTGCAGTTAAAAAAGCGCTCAGGTCATCTGCCTAAGAAAGCATTCTACGTCGAAATAGGGTGTCGTTAGTAACTTTCTTTGTGCCATGCTGAAGCAAGTAACGTTTGGTACGTGAAATTTGAGTACAAAGACGGAAGGGACAACAGAATATTGCAATAAAAATACGCCTGAGTCATTCGCCACAAGAGCTTTGCACGTCGAAATAAAGAATCATTAATAACTTTCGTAATTGCCACGCTGCAATAACTACATATTTGTTGCAAAGAACACAGACATATACAAGTTAAAATTTCTGATTGTCACTACTGCTTCCATACTTTGCACTGGTAATGTGTCAACCATGCTCGATGAAGTATTGTCAACAATAAATGAAAATATTTTCAAACAAGGTGTAGACACACAAAAGTGTCATTTCAACAACCACATGACGGACAGAACAAGCAATATTTCAAAAACACACCAACACTAGGTAGAAAAGTGAGCATTTTTCTAATGGCGTGTACTTCAAGGGAATTGCATGATAGGTCATCTGAAACTTCGCTATTGTGGCAGGTAAGTGCCATTAGTCAGGAATTTTGTTTGAGTATAGATGGACTGAGATCAAACAAGGCAAAACATTTCGTGTTCTTGCACGAGGTATTTGTCTTTTTATCGCTTCGATTTGTGCATTTAAATGCTGAATATACTTCAGGCACATTCAGCAGCAAAAACTGTACAGACAATTCACACAAAATATAGTAATAGAACACTTCAAACTCAACAACATCTACGTCTACATAGATATTCTGCAAATCACATTCAAGTGCCTGGCAGAGGGTTCATTAACCACTTTCATAACTTTTCTCTACCGTTCCATTCTCTAATAGCGCGCGGGAAGAAAGAACACCTAAATCGTTCCGTTTTCGATCTGATTTCTCTTATTTTATTGGGATGGTCGCGTCTCCCTGAGTAGGTGGGTGCTAGCAAAATATTTTCACATTCAGAACTAAAAGTCGGTGATTGACACTTCGCAAACAGATCACGCCGCAATGAATAACGTCTTTCTTTTAATGATTTCCACCCGAATTTGTGCAACATTTCCGTGACGCTTTCCCCCCGTAACGTGATAGAAAAAAACGAGCTGCCCTTCTCAATGTCTTCCGTCAGTCCCACCTGGTGAGTGTCCCACAAGGTGCAACAGTACTCCAGGAGAGGACGCACAAGTGTGATGTAGGCTGTCTCTTTGGTGGAGTTGGTGCAACTTCGTAGCGTTCTGCCGATGAAACGTAACCTTTGGTTCGCCTTCCCCACAATATTTTCTATGTGTTCTCTCCAGTCAAAGTTGTTCGTAGGTATTTGGTAGAATCTACGACCTTAAGGTTTGACTGATTTATCGCGTAATTGAAGTTCAGCGGATTTCTTTTAGTGGTCATGTGTATTACTTCACATTTTTCTTTATTTAGTGTCAATTGCCAATTTTCGCACCAAGTAGAAATTTTGTCTAAATCGCTTTGCAGTTGCTTTTGATCCTCTGTTGACTTCACTAACCGATAACCGACAGCATCATCCGCGAACAATTTAAGGGAGCTATTCAGATTGTCTCCTAAATCGTTTATAAACAGGAGGAAGAGTAGGGGACCTATAACGCTTCCCCGTGGAACGCCAGATGTCACTTCTGTTTTACTCAATGACTTACCATCAATTACAACGAACTGTGTCCTTTCTGATAGGAAATCGTGAATCCAACCGCACAATTGGGGAGATATTCCATAAGCACGCAATTTCATAAGAAGCCGCTTGGGGTACAGTGTCAAAAGCCTTCCTGAAATCCAGAAATATGGAATCGATTTGAGATCCTTTGTTGATGGCACTTAACACTTCATGTGAATAAAGGGCAAGCTGTGTTTTGCAAGAGTGATACTTTCTGAATCCGTGTTGACTACTGGTTAATAGGTCGTTCTCTTCGAGGTAGTTCATAATATTCGAACAAAGTATATGTTCCTACTGCAAATCGACGTCAATGAGATAGGCCTGTAATTTTGGGGATCACTCCTATTGCCTTTCTTGAATATTGAGATACTATAGTCAGATTGACCACCAAAAATATGGCGGCCGAGTCTACACAGGTCGACGCAAAGAGCGCTGTAGCTCTATAAAATTTAAGCAAGGTGGTTTAGAGCAGGAGAGGCCATAGAATCGGCCTGTGGGCGGCACGTTGGACAGCACGCTTTGCTCCACCACACCGGTAGACGGCAGGACCGTCGCGCACGCAACGCAAAACCGGCCTGCTTGAAGGTGGCTTTCATACTATGCCATATTAGGGAATTCGGAAAACTAAAGCTATAGACAGTAATGAGCGGTATCATTCGCGCCTTGACTATAAATTTGTTTTGCAACTAAATTTATAATTGTATTTCTATGAAAGCCATGTTGTTCCTTTAAAACTCTTAAATTTATCTGGAGCCTAGAACGACGTTAGGGATGAAATAAATTTATCCCAACCACAAGTAAAACAAAACAACAACAAAATTACCTATCTCGTTTCTACCGACACTGTCATAGATAAAGTTCTTAACGAAATAAATCACAAACAAAAACAAAATTTAACTACTTTTTATCCACTAAAATCATCATTATCATCATTAGAGACTGATTATGCCTTTCAGCGTTCAGTCTTGAGCATAGTACCTCTAATAAAATTCCTCCATGATCCCCTATTCAATGCTAACATTGAAGCCTCGTCTGATGTTATGCCTTTTACTTCAAAATCATTCTGCACCGAATCTAAGTACTTTCTTCTTGGTCTACCTCGACTCCTCTTACCCTCCACTGACGAGCTCATGAGTCTCTTAGGTAACCTTGCTTCTCCGATGCGTGTAACATGACCCCACCATTAAAGTCTTTTCGTTCTAACTGCTTCATCTATGGTGTTCATTCCCAGCTTTTCTTTGATTTCCTCATTACGAACACCCTCCTGCCATTGTTCCCATCTATTGGTACCTGCAATCATTCTTGCTACTTTCATATCTGTAACCTCTATCTTATGAATAAGGTAAACTGTATCCACCCAACTTTCACTCCCATACAACAAAGTTGGTCGAAAGATAGAGCGGTGCACTGCTAACTTAGTCTTGGTACTTACGTCCTTCTTGAAGAAGAGAGTAGATCTTAGCTGAGCACTCACTGCATTAGCTTTGCTGCACCTCGATTCCAGTTCTTTCGCTATGTTGCCATCCTGTGAGAAAATACATCCCAGGTACTTGAAACTGTCAACCTGTTCTAACTTTGTTCCTCCTATTTGGCACTCAGTCTGTTTGAATCTCTTTCCCACAGACATTACTTTCGTTTTGAAGATGCTGATCTTCATATCATAATCCTTGCACCTCTGAACGAGCTCTGAAATATTAGTTTGCAACCTTTCAATCGAATCGGCCATTACAACTAAGTCATCCGCATATGCGAGACAGCTTATTTTGTTTTCACCTACTTTAATCCCGCCCTGCCAGTCTACTGTTTTCAACATATGATCCATGAATAGTATGAACAACAGTGGTGACAGGTTACAGCCTTGTCTTACCCCTGAAACTACCCTGAACAATGAGCTTAATTTGCCATCTACTCTAACTGCTGCCTGACAGTCTACGTAAAGCCCTTAATTGCCTGCAGAAGTTTGCCTCCTATACCATAATCTTGAAGAACTGACAGTAGCTTCCTCCTAGGAACACGGTCATAAGCGTTTTCCAGATCTATGATACATAGATACAATTCCCTGTCCCACTCATAGCACTTTTCCATTACCTGCCGTAAGCTAAAGATCTGGTCCTGACAGCCTCTAAGAGGCCTAAACGCACACTGATTTTCATCTAACTTGTCCTCAATTAATACTCGCACTCTCCTTTCCACAATACCTGAGAATATTTTGCCTACAACGCTAATTAAAGAGATACTCGATAGTTATTGCAATCTTTTCTGTTTCCATGTTTGAAAATTGGCGTGATTACCGCTTTCGTTCAGTCACTAAAATCGTAATAAAATTTATATCCGCTATAAAGTGTCGCACACCTGCAGTTTCGTACATTGTCATCACTTAACCTACCGTGTAATCATTACTTACTTAATTTCATTACTGAAAACATCTTTCACACATAAGTTGAGCGAAACATCGATATAAAATTTGCAGCCTTATTATGAAGACCTTGAAACTGTTTTAGAGGAAATCCTTCGTGGAAGTAACAAATTAAAGCAGTGTTTTTCAACCCCAAAACAACCAGACCGGTGCACTCGGGTACCTGGGGTTCCGCAATACCAAAATTACCTAAGAAAAGGGAAATGTATTTCATTTTAAAATTATATATTTCCTTGTTATCATCAGACTTTTACAATAAATATACCATGTTGATGAATAAACGAAAACTGTTTTCAGGAACCAATCGATAGTTAAATTAACGAGAAACAATAAGTAATTCTGATAAATTCGAGAAAATATCAATTTATTTTGAAATTGCCTATACAGTGGGACTTGAGGAGCATAAATGGCTTCCGCACCTCACCTGCAACGCGAAACACTTGTCATACAAAATATATTTTTCTGCCGAAATAGATAATGTGCTCCATCCCGAAATAATCACCCTACAATATACAGGGTGTTACAAAAAGGTACGGCCAAACTTTCAGGAAACATTCCTCACACTCAAAGAAAGAAATATTTTATGTGGACATGTGTCCGGAAACGCTTAATTTCCATGTTAGAGGTCATTTCAGTATTTCTCCTTAATGTAAATTGAAATAATTCGTGCAGACAATTGTCAAAATACCCAATTGTTTCATTAGTATGTGCTGTACTTCCTCGATTCACCGCATTTGTAAACATTGCACTGACTGCAAAACCACGTTCGTGATGAACACTAAATAGTTGATGCTACATACTGATGTGCGTGATGCTAGTATTGTAGAGCAATGAGTCACATGTCAACACAAGCACTGAAGTCATCATTACCTTCCTTCAATTGGGCCAACTGGCGGTGAATCTACGAAGTACAGAACATACTAACGTAACAATTGGGTATTTTGACAATTGTCTGCACGAATTATTTCAATTTACACTTAAAGGGAAATACTAAAATGAGCTCTAACATGGATATTAGGCGTTTCCTGACACATGTCCACATAACATATTTTCTTTCTTTGTGTGTTGGGAATATTTCCTGAAAGTTTGGCCGCACCTTTTTGTAACACCCTGTAGAATACTGTACTTTATTATTATTATCAACTTTTGTTAAAAGGTAGTTTTATGAACAGAAGAAAATATAAAAATCGCTGACTTTGAGTTCAAACACTTAGTAGTGTTACAGCCCGATAAGGGCGGGGTAGGGACGGGGGCTCGACAGAATATTTTTACTTGGAAAGAGGTTGCGATAGTAAAAAGGTTGATAAACACTTCAGTAAAGTAATACATATTTCATGATCTTGTCAAATGTGAAAATTCTCTACGCTATCGAGAACTGGAAAATAGAAGTAAGACAGTATGCTTTTACTTTCAGTTGCCTCGAAGTATCTGTACTACAACGCATCCCCCAAGAGCAGCGTATTGTGCTGTAGACAACCCACCTTCTGCCCACGTGACATGAGGGGAATTACATAAGCTTTGAAAAAAGGAACAGGGCAAACTTCTAAACATTTGAAAATATATACATTTAGTTGCCGGACTACTTTTAATAGTATCAAGAATAGCACATAGATATCAAATTTCTGTTTATTTATGATACGTGAAGTTCAGCATTTAAATAGTAGTCAGCCTAACCCTTTCTATGGAACTCTCAGAAATTCTCGAGAAAATCGACTTGAAATTTGAGTACCTTTAATTATATATAAAATCAGTGAAGTCTGTGACAGTCAAAACATTCAAATGTTCCAAGGTTTGTAAGTCTATGGGACTTTATTGTAGTGGGCATCAGTCCCTACACTTACAAACCACTTAAACTAACCTAAGGACGACACACACACACACACACACACATACATGGAGAACTCGAACTTCCGACGGAGAACGGACTCGCGCATTGCAGCAAGGCGCCTTAGAGTACACGGCCAATTCTGCCGCGGCCTGTGACAACCGCCATGGCTTATCGCTAATGTTGTAATTTGATAATAACGAAATCGTAAGACTGACTGTTCGAATTCCGCACCTCTTTCTCAAATATCGACAGTACTTAGATATAAAATTCATCAAGTAGATTTTAATTAACTCAAACCTAATAGTAATGTTGATGAAAAATATGCGACTTTCGTTTATTGTTAATTTTCAATGTCTATTAAAAAGTTAATTATGGTTCCAGTTAATTAAACATCACATATTAAATTTTTGGAGCAATACTGGAAATTCTTCGCAAACCATCTTCGATTAATAATGAAGTGCATACCGTAAAAAAAAAAAAAAAAAAAAAAAAAAAAAGTCATTCAATTGAAACTGTCATTATTAACAACCCTGCATAATTTATAGAAAATTAAGTATAAACAAAAGACACAGGCTATAGTTTCATAGAGAAAATAAAATTATGTATCAGTTAATTGTCTGACACTTGATGAATTTTAAATTTAAATGTAAATGGTGTACGTATTTGAACAAAATGACAAAAAATATATTTAAAAAATCACAGGCGTGATTAGAACCATTAACCCTAAAATGTTCTGGATTTTTCTTCGAAGTCTCTGCGAGTTTTCTGCCGGATAATAAAGTCAAGTCGGCATCTTCAGGAAACTGCTGCTGTTGAGTCCCAGTATTCAGCGGGACTCAGCAGCAGCGGTTTACTGAAGATGAAGGACAGTTGTGTCGTCGAAATATTGAATCGGTTTGATTTTATTATCTGGCAGAATACCCACAGAGACTTCGAAGATTTGTCACGCCGGGAAAGCCTACGAAGATAATGTTCTGAATTGATTGCCGCAAAAAAATTACAATTGCAGACTTTTTAGAATTGCTGGAATCGTTTTGGTCGAATGATGAGTGAGTTCTTAACTTCACGTCCAACAAAGTAAAAAAAAAAAAAAAAAAAAAAAAAAAAAAAAAAAAAAAAAAAAAAAAAAAAAACACTAAACTCTGATACCTACGTGTTTTCCTGGTTTCCTTGTAATTCTAGCAACGCGCACGTTTATTATTTTCAATATTTGGTGAAGTAACATAAATATTTTTCTTGGGCAGTTTTTTATCTGGCGTACCCCTGACGTTCAACATCCACCATTTTATTAGTCGCAGCTGTTCCGACGATGTAAATACACGTTAAACGAGGCCTGTCCACGGTGAACAGGAGAATAAAACAGGCGATATTCCTATTCACAAATGTGCTAAGCTTAAAAAATATCTCAAAAACACAGCTTGACAAGCTTTTCATTTTTTTTTTTTTTTTTCTTTTGTGTGTGTGTGTGTGTGTGTGTGTGTGTGTGTGTGTATGAGTACGGCATAATGTATTAGCAACACGATGTAATCTAAAACTCTGTGAAATGCGGTATGCGATATGGCGGCTAAGCATTCTCCGCACACTCTCAGCTGTCTCAACAATGCCGGTATAGTTTTCCTTGACTGAGAAACTGCGAGAAATGGTCTAGTGGTAGTTGTTACCGTTTACATGAAGGTAGAACAGTCACCAATCCGAAGACTGGTTTGAACACCACAGTTCTTTACTAAGCATGGTTTTGTTTTGAGGTGGTATGCCGTTGCCTTACTCCGACCTTCGAAATGACTTACCCAGCGAGTTATAGGGGGACCTGTAGCGAGACATCAATATTTTTTATTGAAAATTATATCTGCGACCTTGTCGCTAGCATCCGTTCTCTCTGCCAATAAATCTCTGATTATGCTTGTTTCAAGTAATACATTCAACTATTTCAAACGATCAGCAGAGAAAACGGAATCGCTTGTCGTCTTTCGTTTTTCTACGTTTATACTGAGCGGACGTATTTTACTCGACCTCCCGAATTATGTAAGTGTGAGCATGGGTTAGCATCCTTTAATGTAATAAATTTTAAATTTCATTTGAAATTTATATTTTATTTAAATAGCGACTATATCTCCCCATCTTTAATTTAATTTATGACTTGATTTTCAGCAATATTAGTAAATTGATGCTTGGTCCTTGTTTCATGATGACGAAAGAACATTCTCGATGCAAAATTTATTTATTCTCATTTTATATTAAAAATTGAATTCAATGCCTGCAGGAAATCTTCATTCTGTGAAAATCGAAGTCAGATAATTTCTTTAACTTTTGATGACCATAGTGATCAAAATTGCACACGGTCTTGAAACTTTAATAATTAATAGTCATGAACCCAAGCATCAGTTTACGAGAACGAAGATATTAATCAATTCATACAGGTTCAACTGCAGTGTCACGGCCTCCACCAATGAATGCATACCAGGTAACTGATTCCGCTATTTTCTTATGTAATGGTGCTTTCTGGTGTTGTCATTTTTAACTTGCATTGCTACTGAGAACTGACGGCAGAATCGTTTTTGATCTTTTCAGTGTATTAACCATTTCAAAAATTAATATTCATTGCTGATCTTACGGTTACTTAAATTTCAATTCCAGGTTTCAACTTTGATCTTGTGACAACACCAACGATAAAATCCAGAAAAAAAAAGTATCATTACAGACCCACAATACCTACAGTTTATCGCGGATTCCGAACGACCGTGCTACTCAACGTTTTTTCACAAAAGCAACATTGCCAGAGGTGAAAGAAGTGGAAAGTGACAGATAAAAATCCTAGACCTGGAGAGGATGAAACCCGCGACCTTTGGAGATCGAGTCTGGCACTGGACCACTGTGCTACCGGGCCAAGAGGTGCAGTTTACACGGCACGTATTACTTACAAATGCTCTCTGAGAGTGAAAAATTCGCACCTGTATAGTACCTACACTCCTGGAAATTGAAATAAGAACACATTGACGCCGGTGTGTAAGACGCACCATACTTGCTCCGGACACTACGAGAGGGCTGTACAAGCAATGATGAGACGCACGGCACAGCGGACACACCAGGAACCGCGGTGTTGGCCGTCGAATGGCGCTAGCTGCGCAGCAGTCAGTGTCAGCCAGTTTTCCGTGGCATACGGAGCTCCATCTCAGTCTTTAACACAGGTAGTATGCCGCGACAGCATGTACGTGAACCGTATGTCAGTTGGCGGACTTCGAGAGAGGGCATATAGTGGGCATGCGGGAGGGCTGGTGGACGTACCGCCCAATTGCACGACACGTGGGGCGCGAGGTCTCCACAGTACATCGATGTTGTCGCCAGTGGTCAGCGGAAGGTGCATGTGCCCGTCGACCTGAGTCCGGACAGCAGCGATGCACGGATGCACGCAAAGACCGTCGCATCCTGCGCAGTGCCGTAGGGGACCGCACCGCTACTTCCCAGCAAATTAGGGACACTGTTGCTCCTGGGGTATCGGCGAGGACCATTCGCAACCGTCTCGACGAAGCTGGGCTACGGTCCCGCGCACCGTTAGGTCGTATTCCGCTCACGCCCCAATATCGTGCAGCCCGCCTCCTGTTGTGTCGCGACAGGCGTGTATGGAGAGACGAATGGAGACGTGTCGTCTTCAGTTATGAGAGTCGCTTCTGCCTTGGTGCCAATGATGGTCGTATGTGTTTGGCGCCGTGCAGGTGAGCGCCACAATCAGGAATGCATACAACCGAGGCACACAGGGCCAACACCCGGCATCAACACGCGTACACCTCTGGTGATCGTCGAGGGGACACTGAACAGTGCACCGTACATTCATACCGTCATTGAACCCATCGTACTACCATTCTTAGGCCGGCAAGGGAACATGCTGTTCCAACAGGACAGTGCACGTCCACACATATCCCGCGCCACCCAACGTGCTCTAGAAGGTGTAAGTCAACTACCCTGGCCAGCAAGATCTCCGAATCTGTCCCCTATTGAGCATGTTTGGGACTGGATGAAACGTCGTCTCACGCGGTCTGCACGTCCAGCACGAACGCTGGTCCAGCTGAGGCGCCAGTTGGAAATGGCATGGCATGCCGCTCCACAGGACTACATCCAGCACCTCTACGATCGTCTCCATGGGAGGATTGCAGCCTGCATTGCTGCAAAAGGAGGATATACACGGTACTAGTGCCGACATTGTGCATGCTCTGTTGCCTGTGTCTATGTGCCTATGGTTCTGTCTGTGTAATCATGTGTTGCATCTGACCCCAGGAATGTGTCAATAAACTTTCCCATTTCTGGGACAATGAATTCACGGTGTTCTTATTTCTATTTCCAGGAGTGTAGATTACGGGTTGCAATGAAATATCAGTTCGCATATGGCATGGTAATTGCTTGTAGATGCGAGCTTGCGCCTCTGCAATATGGAAATTGATACTCCCGCATGGCGCTGTGCTCGCGCGCCAGTGATACATTTATCAGGGTCACGCGCCTCCCACGCAGGGTGCAGGCGGTGCGCGGTGCGCGGGAAGCCGTCCGTCATTTTTAACAAGCCTCCCCTCCCCCTCCCCCACCCCCTGGGCCCGGCCATAAATCAACAGGCCGGGCCTCCCTGCAGCCCCAGTCGTAATTGCAGCGCAGCTCCCACTGCCCGCTTGTCCAGAGTCCGCTCTCTTCCCGCCATTCGTCTCTCTCTGCAGCACCGTTTCGCGTTATTTGTCACAGTGGAGACGTTCGCATTCCACTCGAGGCGTAATCTCTTCATATTCATCATGTTGTTTCTCTTACCTGTCAAGCGTAAATTTCATACACTGCCGGATAAACATGCAACTCTCGCAAGAACAAATTACACAAAAGGACAAAGAATGAGTGTGGAAGAAACAATTTCTGTGCGTTGATAATGTGGTGAAAATTCACAGCACAAATTGCAACGAAACAACTTGTCTTCTTATCACAGAACAGAATTTTTTTGTCCATGTCAGTTGAGCATGAAACGTATACAATGTTGTTTAAAATTTTCTTAGCCCAAGCCGGGCTCAATGACAAAAAGACATTTTATTAACTCGTGATTTGACAGCTAAGTCATCATTGCAGAAATCCATACATCTTACAAAAATTGATGTATATTTGTAGGTTTCACATCTCCCCCAAAATCATTGGATGGATTTGAACCAAATTTGGTACACATACTACATACAAAACGAGAATTTCCGCGGTGGAGTAGCCGAGCGGTCTAAAGCGTCTCGCTGCGGAGCGCGCGGTTGCCCGCCGTGGAGGTTCGAGTCCTCCCTGGGGCATGGGTGTGTGTGTTGTCATTAGGTTAGTTTACCTAGGTTTAAGTAGTTTGTAAGCTACGGACTGATGAACACCTAGTTTGGTCCGATAGATTTACAAACATTTAAATTTAAATTTAAAACGAGAATTAACACTGTGGGGTTTATAACCGCTTACGCCCCAGAAAAGACGATATATGGGAAAAAATGTGTTTTCCAGCTCTGCTATATAGGCTGCCCTGCAAACAGTATCAGTATGCCTCATCAACTGACTCACCAGGGTTTTTTACATGCTAGGAGCAAGAAACAGTGAGAGAAGTAAAGGGCGAAATGGACAGAGAGAATGGAAAGGATAAGTTGGCTGAGAAAGGAGGATCTGGGTACACACAGAGAGGGCATCAGGAAATGAACAGAGAGAAGTAGGTAGGAGAGGGGTATGAAGAAATGGCCAGAGTCAAGTAAGGGGAGGAGATACACAGAGGAGGACTGAGGGGAATTGGTGTGACAGGTTGGGGTGAAGGACGGGGTGGTCAGAGAGAGAGGGAAACACAGTTGGACAAAGAGGGGAAACAATACGAAGGACAGATAGAGGTGTGACAAGAAGTTGGACAAACAAGAGGAGGAGGAGGAGGAAAGGAAACAAGAGAAAAGATAGGAAAATATTATACAAAGAGATGATATAAAAGTTTGGGGCTAGGAGATGGGCATAGAGAGAAGGAAGCTTAGGGTTTAATGTCCTGTCGGCAGCGGGGCATTAGAGATGGAGCTAAGGCTTGGAGTTTTGAGTAAGGATGGGGAAGGAAATCGGCCGTGCCCCTTTTAAAGGAACCATCCCGGAATTTTCCTGGAGTGATTTAGGGAAATCACAGAAAACCTAAATCTGGATGGTCTGAGGTGCATTTGAAACATAATCCCCCCGAATGGGAGTCCAGTGCATTACCATTGCACAAGAGAGAAGACGATGAGGAGATGGAGAGATAGAGTGGATAGAAAGAAATAGATATAAAGTTGGAGTATGAGATGGCACAGACAATTTAGGGAGGAGAAGGAGATGGGCAAACATATAGTTCGTATGAAGAGACATGTGAGGAAGAGAGAGAGAGAAGTAGGTGTTGGCATAAAGCATTGGTGAGGTGAAGACTGAGAGATAGAGTGAGTGGGGCGGATAGAGAGAGGGATGGGGCAGCGGAGGGTTGGAGAGAGAGTCTGGGAAGATGTAGAGGATGGGTGACGATGAGATGGGTGCAAAGATAGAGAAAAAGAAATTCATACAAAAAGTGAATAAAATACATCAGAGAGTTACATGTGCAGATGGGCATGCTGAGCATAGAGATGGGGAAGGAGATGGAGCGTGCAAGATGGGGAAACATTATGTTGACAGAGAAAGTGGGAGAAGGAGATGGAAGAGAGCGGCGATATGAATGGACATAGAGAAAGGAAAGGAAGGAAGGAAGGAAGAAAGCTTGGGTTTAACGTCCCGTCGACAGCTTGGTCATTAGAGACGGAGCTAACGCTCGAAGTTTTGGCTAAGGATGGGGAAGGAAAGCGGCTCTGCCCTTTCAAAGGAACCATCCCGGCATTTGCCTGGAGTGATTTAGGAAAATCACGAAAAACCTAAATCTAGATGGCCAGAGGTGGGTTTGAACCACTATCCTCCTGAACGCGAGTCCAGTGCGTTACCACTGCGCCACCTTGCTCGGTAGGGAGAAAGGAGGAGGAGGAGATGAAATGGACAGAAAGGGAGGTGGGAACAGGTGATGTGTGTTAGAATGCACTAGCTTTTGGACAAGTAACAAGATACATTGTTTATAGCCAACTTTTGAATTAAATGAATGTTACAAAACATTTGTAATCAATTACTATTTTTTTTTTCATTGGATACTACATTAATAGCTCTGTACGTTATGCATATTTCATTGTTTCACTGTTTTATAATTTCTAAGCTGTTTTCTCGGCCATCGCTCGAATACTGCTTATCTGTGTGAGATCCGTAACAGATAGGGCTGATAGAAGACATAGAAAAGATCCAACGAGGACCAGGGCCGCTATTGTACACCACGGGGAGCACGTTGTATTGCAGCAGTGCGAATTCAACGTCCATTGTCCCGCTAAAAATCCGCATCTCTTTCCCAACTAAAGAATGCCAATACCAAAGGCATAACTGCCTGAGTACGATAGCGGCACTGAAGACAATTGAGACAATTTCCATTCTGCAGTCATTACTCTGAAGATATCAGAGTAACGATAGTTGTTGGTGTCGCGGCGTCAGTGGTAGGCTGGCCAGAGCTGCAAGTGATTTGATTCCTACTGCAGGCAGAAGGCTCGCAACGGACTCATATAGCATAACAGGTGCAACACGAGCCCAAGATGTCGTCTCTGGTTGATGTTCAGTCAGCCGCTACTGCGTGCACTGTGTGTCGATTCTGACACGCATCTGTATTAAGCAACCGTCCTGAACCTGGTCTCCATAGTTGCGAATGTTCTCCAGACCACTATTGAAAGCAGCAGAAATACGCCCCGTCATATTCCGTAGTCCATTGATATTTCTGTACAAAGGTATTCAGAGACAAGAGGTACTCCAATCAGACCATTTATGAAAAAAATCTCCCAGACGCCCTTGTGCGCCTTGACGACACAGTGAGGACAAGGCACTACGGTGCATTTATCATAACATTGAGGTTGTGATAAGCATCCGACGAGCGTAACTTTTTTTTTTTTTTGTCAGCCATTAGACAGATTTACTGTATTCGCAGCCTGTTTCAATTCACCAATACTGATGTACTAACAAAATGAATGTGAAAAGTGCACCTCTGTATTCATTTCATTTTTTGCCTAAACATTATGAACTATACTTGAGAATCTAACTCCTAGCATTACCTTAAAGAGATAATATACCATCCCTAGCGTAAATGGTACAAATTGACTTGGTGAACAAGTTACAGAAAGCGAAACCAGAAAGGCAGGATATCATTACATAAATAACACTAGAAATATCTATGACTCAAAAATTGGCGAAACATAAATGTAATGGGTTTTTAAGCGTTGGCACTAAACGTCTGACTGCGCTACGTACCAAAAAATGAACTATATTGCACATGCATAGTAACTTTTGTTCTTGGATACTATAGACTATCAACTGAAAACCCGGCGTTACACGGGTATTTCTTTATTTATTCTAACCCTGAGGTAGTACTTCTCCTATACCTTCTATTTATCTCCTTTTTTTATCAATAAATGATATATTTATGGCAGAATATCTCAGAAATAAGGCTGACTTGCTTATTGTACAAAATAATAAGTGAAGTATCCAAACAAATATACAAATGTAACATTCATACATTCATTTAATTCAAAACTTGATTATAAACAATACTTCTCGTTACTTGCCCAGAAGCTAGTATGAATAAATTCTTTGATGAGCCCATCCTTGAGCAAGAGACATAAAGGTGTCCGTGTGAGAAACATGGAGATATCAAATCCACTCCACAGAATTTAATAGTTTACCCTGTGATTTTTAATTGTAATATAAAAAGCAAGTCTCACTGGAAACTGCAGTACTATTTCATCTCTTCCTTTCCCTGTAGCTCTATAGAAGTCTATCGTTATCGCCTACAACCGTGTGCGCTTCACAGTTCAGATTCGTCAACAGTACCATCAGCTTTCAGTAATTTATTTCAGCTTACTGGAATACAGGAGAGTCTCAGAAGGTTTTTACCCAGCGCAGTAAATATGATCTCATATTTACTGAATTCCATGTATAATTTCTAAGGTATATATTCATTTGTGTAAGTGCTATAGGTCGGAAAAATCTGTTGCGACTACAGTTAATAGTAAAGAAGTGATATATTAAAAACTGATGTGTGATGTGGCGGTTTTCCATGAACATTACTGCTTATGTCGTCATATCTCATGAACTACGTGTTTGCTGTGATATAACTTCGAAGGTATTATTGTTATTTAAATGGGACTAAACTGCTAGGCTTCGTCCTCTATTTCTAACAAAGGCAGTTCAGCGTAGATTATACAAAGATTACACTATCATTTAACAAATACAAGGTTAACCACAAGATGGAGAGTGACAATAACCGCTACAGTAATAACAGAAGTATAAAACAATAAAATTCTAAAGGCCCAGGCTTAAGGATTGACTGAAATAAAATAGCAGAACACCGTGGCTGATGATCACGAGCATAATAATGGATGAGCCAGCCACTCTTCACACACTAGACCTGCCAGTAACAAATGGGATTGACAATACAAAAGTAACAACCGATTAAAACTGTTGAGTGGTGAGTGCCTGAAAGATCAGGCTTAGCTACCCACCATTAAGTCATGACAGAAACCAGCTGCGCGAATAAAACCTAAAACATGGTCAACCATAGACACATCGTTAGCTAAAATCAAAGAAAGCGCAAACGGCAGGGTAAAAGTTGACAGTCCATATACATGTGGACCACTGTCAAAAGAGCGCCACAACAGCAACCTGGGGGTCCTTTCGACGTAAGAGGTGGCTGTGCCTTAGCCACATATGGCCAATACGCAGGCGACAGAGGACGACTGAATCCCTTTGGAAAGCCCTGAGGGAAGACTTTCATGTTTCTGATGAAGGCTTGATCGCACGGAGCATATTAGGCGTGTTCAATGTTGACAATTCTGAATTCCAGGCCACAAAGATCTTCCGGTGGAAACTCAATGAGATATGCATTTGCGGTGTTCCGATATCCAGGCGCTGGGAGGTGATGGCCTGCTTGGCCAGTTGATCAACAAGTTTATTCCCCGGGATGCCAATGTGGCCTGGGTGTCCAGACGAAGGCCACAGAAGAGCGAACGGCCAGACGTGCCAAGACTGACAACAGAGTCTTGACTGGACCGGATAAAATGATGTTTAGAAAAACACCAGTAAAGAGCTTACAAGCCACTCAGAAAGTCACTGCAGACGACATTTGCTTCCTGGAGCATGCACAGAAGTGGTCTAGATCACGAATTATTGCGATCAGCTCCGCCGTAAAGATGGTACATCCAGGAGGCAGGAAGCATTGTTCAGTGTGGTCGCCATGACCATAGGCGCAACCCACTCTGACATCTAACTGGGAGCCATCAGTATATATTACTTCTGCATCTCGGAACGTGTCATGTATGCCCAGAAACTGGTGATGTAGTGTTTGTGGTGAAACTGGCGCCTTTGGATCGCAGGACAATTGCAGGTAGAGTTGTAGGCAAGAGCGAAAGGGAGAGGTAGGGACTCAAGTGAGGAAAGGAGAGCATGAACCCAAATGGCTCCCATAATCCAGGGGTGATTGGATTAGGACCTTATACAGCCGTATGAGAGTTTGACTGCCGACGCCCCAAGCAGTGTCGCCGAGGCAGCGCAATATATGTAGGTACCGCTACCATTTTTGCTTTAACTGACGAAGATGTGGCCCTCAAGTGAGTCGATTGTCAAACAGCGTGACGAGAAACCGATGTGTTTCTTCGACGCAAAGCTGTTCGTAGCCAAGTAGAGTTCTGGGTCAGACCGAACAGCGTGACGACGACAAAAGTGCATGACTCAGGTTTTGGATGCTAAGAACGTACAGCCATGCGCTGAGGCCCATGACTGTGCCTTTCGAATGGCTCCCTGCAGACGTCTTTCTGTGACACCAATGCTAGGAGAACTGAAATATAAAAATAAGTCATCAGCAAATAAGGAAGAACAAACCATTGACCCCACTGCTACAACAAGACCATTAATCGCAATTAAAAGAATTGGTACACTGAGGATTGTGCCCTGTGGGACACCATTCTCCTGGACGTGGGTCGAGCTGATGGAGGTACCGACCCTAACCGTAAAAGATCGGAGCGGAAAAAAAGGTTCAAATATTTGTATAGTCTATGGGACTTAACTACGGGGTTATCAGTCCCTAAACTTACAAACTACTTATGAACTAACTAAGACTAAGGACGGCAAAAATATCCATGCCCGAGGGGGGATTCGAACCCCCGACCGCAGTGGCCGTGCAGACCGTAACTGGAGCGCCCCACTATGGTCGGGGATTCGAATCCCCCCTCGGGCATGGATATTTGTGCCGTCCTAGTTCGTAAGTAGTTCATAAGTAGTTTGTAAGTTTAGGGACTGATGACCCCGTAGTTAAGTCCCATAGACTATACAAACATTTTGAAACTGGAGCGCCTCAGTCCCCTCGGCCACCGCGGCCGACAGGGAGCGAAACGTAGTTCTTGATAAAAACTAGATGTGGACCCCTTAAGACCCAGTCATACAGTGTAGCAAGAATATAGTGGCGCCAGGTAGTATTGTACACTTTATGGAGGTCAAAAAAGACCGCAACTATTTACTCAAGGCTAGAGAAAGCTGTATGGATGGTATACTCCAGTTACACTAAATTATCAATATTGAAGCGGCCCTGATGGAAACACCCTGTTGGGGCCTGGAGACGTCGGTCTTCAAGTATCCACATAAGCCGGCGACTCACCATACACTCGAGCAACTTACACTAAACGTTAGTTAGGCTGATGGGAGCAGTAATCATCAACTGTCAGCAAATTTGCACATGCCTTCATGACGGAGATAATGACACTATCTCGCCACTGGGACAGACGAACTGGCTGAAGATGCGGTCTGGTCCCAGAAAGGTATCGGGGCATGCAGTGAGAGCAGTTTAGAACTCCGACTCAGTAAATGAAGCACTGAACAGTTCCACGCGGTGTGTGGAAAGATAGGTGATTCCTCTCTACCCGTTCTTTGAAGGAGCGAATGCCGCATTATAGTTTACTGTCGCAGAACAACATGTATAATGCTCTGCCATGCACTCGGCAATAATGGCTTGGTCAGTACAGAGGGTGTTCCTGATGTTGGGAGACGGGATCCCCGTCGGTGGGCGATATCCGAGATCAACTATGTAGTTATCAATCAGCCTGTTTAATTTTTCTCTTCTGATGATGAATAATATCCGAAACTGGTTAAGTTTTAAATACAACAAACAGCTGATGGTTGACTATGCATTTTCTAAAGTATATTACGGCTGTTGATTCAAACCTAAGCAAAAATTTTATATCCAAAGAGTCGTCGTACTTGAAACAAAACGCAAGAATCGGAGGCGTGAGAACCAATACAGGGTACCTACCTTCCACAACAATCCTTCTTACTCTGCCGGGCTCGGGCCCGTAGCATTTTAAAGACAATTAGGTTTTCTGTAGTTGGGTGGCGCTAGTGGCGTTGCAGCGCTCGACGACGGTCCCGGATGGCCTCAGCAATCACCAGCGTTCACCAGGACATGGACTTGGGCCGAGGAGAGCCAGTGGTGGTCGGAACAGTCGCCTCAGCAGCACAAACTATAGCAGTAGTGACCTTTTGAACTGTCGTATCTATGTGAGCTGGTAGTGGAACAGAAACCACAGCATCCGAGGTTTAACCCCGCCAATCTGCTCGACGGAGACACCATCAGGATAGGTAGCCTGCAGGTTGGAAATGTTGGAGCGAAAAAAGAATGGGGAAATGGTCGCTCCTGCGAAGGTCATTGTGGACCCTCCAACTAAAATGTGAGAGCAGGCTTGGGCTACATACAGACAGGTCAGTGGCAGAGTATGCGCCATGTACTATACTAAAATGTGTGGCAACACCAGTCTTCAGGAGGCTAAAGTCCTGCTGTGTCAGTAAAGTTTCAACGTCTCTACCATGGTCCTTAGTCAGGATACCACCTCTCAGAGTGTGGTGGGCATTGAAACTCCACAAAAGAAGAAATGGTGGGAGAAGTTGGATGATCAAGACAGTGAAGTGAGCAAGGGACACAACCTCATCCAAAGGGGGTAAAGAGAACAGATAGTGATGTCCTGCAATCTCCGGATTATTACAGCCACTGCCTCGAGTACCATGCTGAGAGGCATGGCAGCACTTGGGAATGGTAGCGAGACGTTTATATATAATTGTATTGACAGGTCCACATTGACGACGGGCCTTACAGCCGTAATTATGAACGGCATAAAAATTTCAATACCTGCATTCCGATTTATTTCATTGATGAGACATTTAATCCTTGATTACCTTCTTCTTTATTTCATCTAAATATTATCTGGAATTCGTACGTATTTAAATCTGATAATGGTTTAACATAATATTATAGTATGTTAACTGGGTTAACGTGTTCATTTACATCATTACAGCCTCTTGTAAAATAAATATTGTACTTGGATTAGTTAAAGAAAAAGAAAAACAGAAAAACAAGAATTCCCCTGAAATCATGTTAATCCTCCCACAGATCATCTATCACCTTCAACTACGATCATCGTGTTGTGTGTATCGCCGTTTCGTGATGTGTATGCGTTAAGTACATCGACTGGTGTACTGCGAACGTCCATCCCGCAAACGAAGACTCCGTATTTTAATCGTCCTAGTACTTGAACGTCCAGGTGTTACATCATTATCATCAGTGTTTCATAGAACAATCACCGCATAAAATGCAGTGTTTTCCAGGAATTGCCTCGTTTGTATGTTTATTAAGTCCACAAATATTATCTTCATTATTTTGTCAAATTCCGCATTTTATGTATTCTTGTTCAAATGTCTCTCTTTATCCTTGTTAAATTTAGTTGTCTGTAGGCTGAAGAGTGGCATTTAGCCCCGCTGTCATTCCCCCTGTATCTCCATACAAATGCCTCCAGAAAGGACTTCCTTAGGCTTAAATCAATATTCAATGTTAATAAACTTATCTTTTTCAAGAACGCTTTTCTACCCACTGCCATTCTGCATTTTATATCCTCTGTACTGCGACCATCATTTGTTATTTTATTGCCCAAGTAACAAAACTCATCTACCTCCTTTATTGCTGATTTTCTTAGACTGCACTCCATTACCCTATTTTTGCTCTTGTTAATGTTCATCTTATATGCACCTTTCAGCCCACTGTCCGTTCTGTTCAATTGCTCTTCCAGGTCCTTTGCTGTATTTGACAGAATTACTATGTCGTCGGCAAAACGCAATGTTTTTAATTCTTCCCCCTGAACTTTAATTCCTTCTCCAAATTTCTCCTTGCTTTCCTTTACAGCTTGCTCAATGTACAAATTGAATAACATTGGAGAAATCTACAACCCTGTCTTACACCCCTCCCAAACACTGCATCCCTTTCATGTACTTCAACTCTGACAACCGCTGTCTTGTTTTTGTACAAGTTTTAAATAACCCTACACTCCCTATATTTTGCTCCTGCTTGCTCCAGAATTTGAAAGAGTTTATTCCAATCAACATTGACAAAAGTCTTCTCCAAATCTACAAAAGCTAGAAATGTAGGTTTGCCTTTTCTTAATCTATCTTCTAGGACAAGCCGTAAAGTGAGTATTGCCTCCCGTGTTCCTACATTTCTCCTGAACCCAAACTGATATTCCCCGAGGTCGGCTTCTACCAGCTTTTCCATCCTTCTGTAAACAATCCGTATTAATATTTTGCAACCATGACTTATTAAACTGATGGTTCTGTAATTTTCACACCTGTCTGCGCCTGCTTTCTTTGGAATGGGGATTATAACATTTTTCTTAAAGTCTGAGGGTACTTCGCCTGTCTCATACATCTTACACACCAGGTGAAACAGTTTTGTCATGGCTGGTTCTCCCAGAGACTTCAGTAGCTCTGAGGGAATATCATCTACTCCAGAGGCTTTGTTTCGACTTAGGTCTTTCAGTGCTCTGTCAAATTCATCTCTCAGTATAGTATCTCCTATTTCGGCCTCATCTACTTCTTCTCCCCTTTCTACAACATTACCGCTAAGTTGGTTTTCTTCATAGAGCCTCTCTATATACTCTTTCCACCTTTCAGCTTTCCCTTCTTTGATGAGAACTGGTTTTCCATCAGTGTCCTTGATATTCATAGAGCTGTTTTTCTTATCTCCAAATGTTTCTTTTATTTTCCTACAGACTGTATCTATTTTTCCCCTATTTATAACATAAAGAGCTTGTACAGCGGTAGGATTTAATGCCATCTTACCCAGTTATCCTCGAAATGATCAAATATTGAGCAGACAACTAATTAATTCTTGGGGCTAGATTTTAGTTTCTTGTGTATCCTTTTCTCCTTAACACTCGCGCCACTCGAGTTGTGTTCCACCCATACATATTCTCTCTCTCTCTCTCTCTCTCTCTCTCTCTCTCTCTCTCTCTCTCTCTCTCTCTCTCTCTCTCTCCCTTATACACACAATATTTCTTCTCCCTCCCTCTCTATCATCGACTTCGTTTTATTGCCATCGCTTTCAGATTCATTTAGAGTACCTGAAAGGAGTACGCAAAATAATTTTCACTTAATTTTTGCCTGTCATACAACCTTGAGCACGTTTTGTTACAAAAATCTAAGCTATAATTCTGTAGAAAACAAATTTATGTAATATTTTGTACCATTTCATTAACCGATATAACATACCGTACTTAATTTCATATCTTTGCTGTCAACCAAAGACTTTGTTTTGTCTTTGGAGTGTGTCTTGCACTCGCAGTTGTTGTGTGTGACCTTCGTGCAGGAGAGTCGATGTCTGATTAAGGTAGAGTTGAACCGATGAGTAGTAGTCGTGGAACTGTTGGGTTAATCTTGTCTGTGTGTTAGACTCGAAGAGTATTAATTCTGACAGTTTTGAAGAGTCGCAGCCCAGTCTGCAGATTATAATTTTTGTATGGAAATTAATCTGTCTCAAATAAGGTAATGTGTACTTTTCTATTGTTATGTCTGCTAGCCCGTATTTGAACTATTGTAGTTGGTGTTTAGTTTTTGCTAATGAATACTGTTTAGTACAGATTGCATTTATCATTTAACCCTGAGTCATTTTACCAGTTCCTCGTTCCTTTCACCAATTTGAATTGTTATCCGTTCTGATCATTGTTTCTTATGAAAGTGTTGCATAATTATTGTGTGTAAATTATGTGCTAATTAGAACAGTTCAGAGTAGGGATTTTGTCATGATCAATTGGTTTATGAGAGCAGGAAGTAGTTTGTTTATAAATGCAGTAAAGATCATAGTTAGAGATTTTCTCAGTCTTAATGAAAGTTCAGATTATTAAGTCAGTTAATGTTAGTAACAGTTAAAGTGATTTGTCTGATCAGAAGAGAAGTAGATCACGTAAAGAGATGAGAAATATTTGCAGTGAGTGAGGCTTGAAACCATTACAAGATTTGTAGGACACTTTTTTATTACGTTGATTCAGTATGGTAATTGTTGTTCAGATAGGCACATTATCAAGTGCAGTGATTTTGGTATCTAATTAATATCAAATATCTTTGTTTGGCATCCTGTTCATTCAAGTAACAAAATTATCATAGTAGCAACACGCTCTGTTTGATGGCTCTCGCAGTCGAATTGTGCATGTATAGTCTGGCTACTGGTATATGGTGCACGCTAATAGATCTGAACATTTCATTTGCTCACATTGTTTCTCACACACGAGATTAATGTGTACACCAATTACGAGTTTTAATTACTGTTAACTTATTAACAACTGTACAATTTAAAGTGTTATCCGTTGCGCATCAAACAAAAACCACATTTACGTAAGATCATTGCATCCCATGTCAGCTGCAATTTATTCTAACAGGGCAAAGGAAGGTACTAAGTCTCATTGCTTAGTCAAATTATTTTGTAACCAAAACCACAACAGAAAATTTATTTGAGAATTTTAGCGGGGACGGTCTCTTAACAAAAACAGTGACACGCTCACTCCACAAACACATACTACTTTTCATTTCAAAGAAACACACACAACTTTTATACCTTCTTATTTTCTCGAGACTGTTCTTATGTGGTACCCTACGAGCAACTGTCATTGTGAAATTGACTTCAGTTTCACCTTCTTCGAACGTATGTATATAATCAACTTCAACAGATAAGTCGTTACACTGTATATGAACATCACCCCATCTACCAGTATTACGACTTATTCATTCAGTTTCCGGAGCAATTAAATTTTACTAGGTAAAGTTATTCAGAACATTCTCTTCCAATTTTCCAAGTTGTTGGGGTTTCAACGAGTACTAGAAAATGTCTCAACGAGGGACTTGTAAGGTCAGAGGTATTATGTATTCCTACATAAAAGTGACTTTTTTTTATCAACGTGATTTTTTATTTACTATTTATTTACAATTACAATAACAATTTAGGTCTGTTACCTGGATAACTAAAACAGACCTTTACAATCAATTATTATACATCACAAATTACACCACTGCAACTCATATTAATTTGTCAGATTGTTAAATTTACAAAACAAAATACAGTTAAGTAAAGTAAAGTAACAAAGTAAATTACACTACTACTACTAGTGGTGCACTGATTTACACTATCCATCTCATTTACACCACTGGATTTCTAGTCTAGATTGGATTTGGAAGGTAGCGAGGCAGCCAACACCAGAGAACTTATTCCAGTGACTTCTCTCTTATACCTTGCTCATGCAAGGCGGGAAAGTCGTCCAGCTCTTCACTCCTTGCCTCAACTAACCTTCCGGTCATATTCGGTTCCATCCGTGGTGCCAAATCGATGTTAGCTGGCCAGACGCCAGGGATGGTGATGTCAATCCGGTTTTAGGTACGCAGTATATTGCTGCCAATGTATGCCTCATAGAGGCATGCACGGCTTTTCTCTCCTGTTGTTTCGCAGCAGACTATCCTCGATAGATCTGCTGCGGGTGGGTTGATACTTTCTCAGTTAGTATAATTAGAATCTCTACTAACTCATCATTCCTTATTATTTCATAGATGTCCCTGGTGGGTATGGCTTGCCTCTCTACAGAGGCAACTCGTGCGTGTACTGGGCACTCGAAGATTACGTGTTCCGGGCTGCCTATCTCAGCACCACATTCACAAACTGCATCAGGCCGTTTCCCTATTCGGTGCAAGTGCACCGGGTAGGGTCCGTGACCTATCAAAAAGTGCACTAATCCTTTAGATGGAAGAAATTTTAACTTCATCCTTTCTCTCACTGATGGTAGGAAGGAGTGTACGCGCCTGGCTGTTTCAGATGAATCCCAGTCCCGTTGCCAAATATCGTTAATGGCTTCGTTAATTTCTCTTTTATTTTCACAGACCCTCCCAATTATCCTTTCTACTTGAATGAAGTCGTGTCTTTTCAACCAATAGACCGCCGCCCTTTTCCTGATTATTAAATCAATAGGGTAAAGCCCCATAATCACCGTGAGCCCATCCGTAGGTGTGGTCCCAAAAGCCCCAACCGATCTAATTATGATATTCCTTTGCACTCTTTTGACAGCCAACGAGGGCCTGACCAGTCTGAGCCTATGAGCCCAGGAGCTCGCACCGTACCCCATAATCGAGGCGAGTAAACTGTTATGATAAAATTTGGTTACACTTGGAGGCAGATGAAACCTCCTCTGTCCTATTGAAATTATTTTGTTATATAATGCTAAGGTTTTATTTGCAACTCGCTCGATACGAGCATCAAAGTGGAGTCTCTGGTCGAGATAGACACCCAGGTATCTGGCAACTGTTTGCCGGCCAATTCTTTCGCCTGCAAATCTTATGATTGGGTCTCTTTGCCTTTGTTTTACCTTGTTGCACCAGCTCTGAATTATTTCCGTGGCCACTGAGGCTCTGTCCTCCATCTGACGTCTTGAGTTCGATTGAACCAGAACGAGAAGATCGTCAGCATAGGCTACTGCCCCCAGTATCCCCGCCTCTTGCTGCAAGTTGTTCAGCAGCGGCTCCATATTTATATCCCAGAAAATTGGGCCAAGAACGGAGCCCTGAGGGCAACCCTTGGTTACCCTCTTTGAGACGGTTCCACCTGGGGACACCAGCTCTACAAGTCTCTCCTCGCAGTAGGCTCTCAGACAACCATATAGTGAGCCGGGACACTCCATTTCCCTTAAGCGGGAAAAGAGCGCCGGCCACCAAAGGTTGTCGAAAGCCCCCGCTATATCAATCATGATCCCGGTAACATATGTACATTCCGATGAGTGGACAAGCCTGGCCACCTGATTTATGGCGTCCTCCGTGGACTTGCCCCTCCGGAAGCCATACTGCCACTCATTCAGACCACATAGGACTCGATGACTCGCCAATCTGTCAGAGAGTAATTTCTCAAGAAGCTTCCCCAGTATATCGAGAAGGCAAATTGGTCTGTACGATTTGGGATTTAAAGGGTCTCTGTCCTCTCCTTTGCTCAAGATAACAACATGAGCTCGTTTCCAACACCTAGGATATTCCCTCTGTATTAAACATTGATTATACAGTTCAGTTAAAACTGGAACCAACTTTGGAGCTAAATGTTGTAGCACTTCTACAGGAATCTTATCCGGTCCTGGTGCTTTCCCCCTTTTTAGGGATTGAATTTTCTCATTGATTTCTCTATACGAAAATGGGTATACCTGAATCTCATTAATATACGGCTGTCGAAGTTCCTCTCTTAACTGGGTTTGTTCTTGCGAGTCTTCCTCTATGACATCATCTGGCAACAACACTTCTAGTAACCTTTCAGCTGTGGTTCGCCAATCTGTTGTGGCTTCTTGACCACAACGCAGAGATGACAACACAGTGTGGGCTCTAACTTTCCCTCTTACTATCTTATAGGGTATTCCCCAGGGGTCCAAGCACATGTTTTCCCTTACAAATTTTTCCCAGCTTCTGTGCCTAACTTCCTGGATTTTGGCTTTGTACTCTATTTTCTTACGTCTGTAAATTTCTAATAGGTATCTTCTCTGATCTGGGAAAACACTTCTTTGATAACGTTTCCGCGATCGTCTCACAGATCGATGAAGGTCATCGAGCTCCGTGGACCATGATAAAGAACTCGGTGCTGTCGACCTTCTCGTGTCCGGGACAACTTCCTCAATCACCCTCTGAATTGAAAGATAAAGTTCTTGCGCGTACGCGTGAACATCCAGGGGCTCTCCCAACTCTGGAGGATCAAAACGTTGGAGAAGCAAGTCCCAATTCGTTTTCCCAAAGTTCTTGACTAACTGCCACTGAGCCGGTTCAGAACCAATTTCTCCAATACTGAACTCTATAACATTGTGGTCACTATTGACCACTTTATCTAAAACTTTCCAATCATGGATTTTTGTCATAATACCTCCTGTGGCTAGTGTAACATCGATGTTGGATTCAACACCCGCCCTGTTACAAAACGTGGAGGGGTTACCCCCCTCGTTAAGAACATGCAGGTCCAGCTCCATGATTAGATCTTCAAGTAAAGCTCCTTTCTCATCACGAGTATCGCTAAACCAGATCAGTGACTTTGCATTTGCATCCATCGTTATTATAAGTTGCTTACCCACTAATGCTCGAAAAATAGTTCTAACTTGTATTAGATAAATATCTATATCATGTGCATACTGACAATAAACATTGATGATATACCAACTACTATTATGAAGCAAAAATTGAATTACAACAATATGTTCATTACAAAATTGTGTCAGTTTGACTACTCTTATGGCTTTATTAAGAATGACGATGGATGCCATAGGCTGATCACCGTGCATTATGACTTGCGATGTAACAGGCATACTTGGGATCTTGCCCCTACAAACGTATGCTTCCTGTAGACAAAGAATATCTACTTCCTTGTCCTCTGCAACTTTTCTAATTTCATGCGTAGCAAGTTTACTACGCTGCGCATTTAATTGAAATATTTTTAAGGGCATAGCTATGGATGATGTGTATGCACGTAACAGTCAGGAAACGATCGACATTGGTCAGAGACCAAGCGAACATAATCAATCACCATTTGTTTATGAATATTTCCAAGATCAAAAACTTTATCCTCCAGAACTGAGAAGGTAACCCTGGCGCCGTCCGGGTGCCCATAACGCACGAGCTGCCTCAACGCAGCAGTTAGTACATTGGCTTCTTCGAGTCTACTCATTCTGACTGCATCATCATATAATTCATACAACTTGCCAGGTGAAATTTTTACATTATGAGTCCCTGGCTGATTTACATTACAAGACTGATCTAAATCTTGCTTGGTGTCTTCTTCCCCAACATCTAGGACGACGTTTTGGCCCGATTCGCCGTCTTCCTTCGCCTTCTTCTTCAACGAAAGTACCTTCTTCTTGGTTTCTTCTTCTTCATCTTCTTCTTTCTTCCTGGTCTGGATACCTACATTTATCCTTACCCGAGGTTCTATATATACTTCATCTATCTCTGCAATTTCCAAGTCCTGCATCGCTTCACATCCTTCATGAAGTGCACTGTCTTTAGAAACTCTTAGGGCCTGTTTATTAACCAAGGCCCTCTGCTTATCACGTTTGATTTTTGCAGGAGACTTACGTTTACTTATTATGTGAGCGGAACTAAAAGTGACTGGAAGCGAGTGCTTGCCCTGCCAGTGACAATTGTTTTCATATACCTCCACATATTCTGCCCTCTGTGAAGGCAGGTCCAGTTCAGACCGTTTCCGAGTGAACATTGTCAAAGGAACTGTATCTGGTGGATAAATATTGTCGAGTACCATCAAAAAATTCATGATCATCGAAAGATAAAACCACACAAAATCAGGCGAGTAATAGAGTGGAGGCATATAACGTCGCTGAGCGAGTTACGGTGTCGCCTATTTTCAGAGTAACCTAGGAGCCAATTGCACAGACGCGACGGCCAAATCATACGTTCTTTCAACTGGTTGTGGAGAGTGTACACCAGGAACGAGGATGTTCCTCGACATTATTAGTATTTTTCATGTATGTATTTATTTACAGTGATCCGAACATATTCATTCTGGTTCATTGCAGCCCTTACCATGATAGGGCCAGTATAGACTGACGTTGGTCCTATTCTAGACTATAACTACTCCCTCATAGTGCCTGGCTTGAAGAGAATTCTGATGTGGCTGAGAATTTCGTGGTTGCTCAGCGAAAACCGTTTTTAAGTGCTGGCTATGCGTCTTGGTGTAATGTTCTACAGCTTTCTACATGTAAAAAGAACATTAAAAACCTTCGATTTACATTAGAGGCCCAAGTAAAAGCAACTGGAAAATTGTTCCGTAGTTTCCTTGAAAGTCGTTATTGATTTAAGACATAACTTCCAGGTGAATGTAGAATAAATCATTTTTCGAAAATATAATCGTCTTGTATGCAGATGACATGCTGTGAAAACTTATCAGTCCTCAATCAAAGCAGATACAAATCCAGCGAGTGGCATAATGTAAGCATCGTAAATAAATTAGGCCCAATGTCCAACAAAATTGTCAAATCAAACACCTCGTCTAAATGACTGCATAACTAAAAATGAGTAACGTATCATTTTAGAAAATAAAAGCCAAAAAATCCCCGGAAGATGGCACAATAAGTGTCGAAACATGTTTGGGTGTTAAAACAAAACAAAGTGTCTTGCATAAAGCGGATTTAACATCACATTTAATACAGCAGACACGGAAGATACAAGATGATCGTCAGAAAATAGATGTGCGATGGATGATAGAAACTAGTATAGACCTATTTTCTTCAATTTTTTTTTCTATAATGAAAAGTTAGGGACTAATATACTATACACCCATTTTAATATCTGTCAGTAGAACGTACGAGGGTTGACAAGAAAGATCAGTTGGAGCTTCAGACGCTCAATCTGGTCGAATTTTACTTACGGCAGCGACGGCGTAGAGTGCTGATGTGAGCAACGACTGTTGAGTGTTCTTTCAAAACCCAGTAACACAGTATGAGAGGAATAATCTTTTGTGTTGACTACGAAATAAATAAATAATGCTACACGTGTTTTATGGTTGACATGGCTTTGTATGTCACCGTCTGCTGTCAGTACATTTAATACATTCGTAAAGCGAACATTTCGTTGCCAATATTTGCCCATTACGCCACTGACGTAAGTACATTTTAGCCCTGAAGTTTGACTAAACACTACGCGTAATACTGAAACATGTGAGAACTTGATAGTTGTATGAAAATTTCTAACATCATTACCGTTAACGACAAACCTCTGAGACCGGAAATACTGTAGTTTTATCCACAAAAATCGAGTAGACTACTGCCTGGTTGATATTGCTAGATTCCGTTTCCATGTTAGACGTTGTGTGGTGGAATTTTACTTCACGTCACCGATTTATAACATAGCTTTACAGAATAAACTATAGAGTATGTAGTCCCATAAAATTTAACACCAACTAATCATTTACTCCACGATAGATTTCTTTATTTTCTGTAGACCATAGGAAGAATGAAACGATACCCTACACAACAGTGTATTTCCGATTGCCTTGTACTCTAAGGATATTTACTGCTGAATTTATCTTTAAGAACAAAAACTTGTTGATGAAGACCGGAAGACCTGTTATTTTGCAGAAAGACTCTCACAACAACGTGAGTTTGTGGGCGTTACACTACCAGCCTTATCAGTGAACGTAGAGCACAGGAAACTAGTACTGAATGCAATACCCACATTGTTTAATGCAGCAAATAAGCTAACATACCCATAGCTGAAGGCAAAAACCAACACGGGATAATAAAGAGTCGTAAGTAATAAAACTGTTTCTAACGCATAACCAGTTCCGCAGTTCTGAGCCACATAAGACAAGGTTCTTCAGCACTCTTGCCTCTGAAGGAAACATAACCACATTTACAAAACATCTTTGTGTTATAAATGCAAGATACGTGTAAAATGAAAAAATAAAAAAAAAATTACGTATCAAGCTGTATACATTTCATAATAAGAACAGACAGTAACGTATTATTCTCAAGCCAAAACATCTGTCTGAACTATTGCTACCAGCAGATAAAAACGCAGTTAAATAAATATTCGAAGGAATTTCTTCTTGGATACGTTGTGTTTTTTGTTAATAATCAATTAGATTCGGCCTTTTATACATTTATTTAATGATAATTCATCTCTCGTGGTGGTTTAGTAACGAATGGTACACACAAGTGGTTAATTATTTCCTTAAGTAAGTCGAAAATTCTTAAAAGCAAACAATCCTTTTGCCACCATTCTCATTGCTCTCAGCTGTAGTGGCTCTCCTGCTGTTTAAAAGGCTGCTGTCAGTGTCGCAACGCTATGCATTGAAGGCTGTTGTTGTTCTGAAATTCTAAGAGATTTTCACATATAACAAACGTTTGACTTCTTGATTTAGTCCAGAATGAAAGGAAGTTCAGAAGTTGATACTCGTTTCAAGTTAATTTCGTATTTGATGAACGTTTAATGACGACCATTCGTGTGTTATAATAGCTTAAAATGCTATCTATTCCAGATACTTCTAGACAGGTCATTCGTAAGAATGCTACACACCTAAAAAAGTGGACAAAAGTATTGAAAGCTTAAATACAAGTACTAAAGTCGATATATTATTCGCAAAAGTTTAAAACACTGAATCATACTAAACACTATTCTTAACAATGAAAAATATAATGATGATAGTAACGCGAAAATATCTCACATCCTCACACTTAACCACAAAAGGCTGCGGGCGGAAATAACCTTATTTCATCCACATTAATCATCCATAGTTGATATGTAGACATCCTTAGATTCTATTTTCATCGTTCCGGTACACCTTGTATAAAAATATTTCGTATTATTTATATTTGATATTATCAATACTAGGTAGAAAGAATGGAACTTAATTGCCACTAAAGTTTATGGTCAAACATGTTTGGTTAACATCATCATCCACAATATTGGCCAGACACGTTGTTACATCGACCTGCATGAGGACAGTTTCACAGCAGATGAACAAAGAGCAGTACTTGTGTGTCCCGCTGAACGAGACGATGACGCATGGCGGCTACGTGACGCTATGGTACACGCAACAATGCAAAACAGTCGATGGTCGGAAATGTCATATCCTCGGAAACAAACCGTCGTCAGTTGGTTCAAGATGACCAATACAATCGCTTGTGTTCCGAGTGCGAAGCACTTGGCGTCCGCTGGAGGAGCTTGCCAAAGTAAGTCACGAATCAAATTCCACTTCTAAATACGCCCGTCACACGTAATTACACTAAGACTTTGAGGCAGAGGACATGTGACATTTTAATAAATGAGTTGAGGAAATTGATTAGTCTTCCTTGCTCAGCTGGTGACAGATCGAAAAAATATGAGGAGAGCGTTTTTCTCTTTTCACCCAGTGACATCACACATTCTGCAGAGAGAAGCAACGATTCAGCCTTTGTTTAGCATGCTCACTGTATTTGAAACTACTTGTAATGGATTTACGTGAGTTGTTGATATAGAAATATTGTAGTGATTTCTAATTTTGGTTCAGTTTTATGGTAATTTCCAAGAATGCTTGCAATCGAAGTAGCTCGGCCTGAAATCATATATATCGAACGAGCAACTCTAAATCGATTAGGCGGCTATTCACGCGCGTTTTGTTTGTAGTCATAGGAATGTATTTTATTCGTTTCTATGGTCTGGAGTGACAGTGAAGTTTTCTTTGATTTATTATGATTCAAGAGATTTCATAGTCAAAGCTACGCAAAGGAAAACTGTCACATCCATATCATCTGAAAAATTCAAAAAACTTCTACGAAAATGTCACGTAGACATGTACCAGCACAGCTTCAAATTTCGTCAGTGACAGTTGGAACAATGAGAGTTACAGTGCAAATCGTCACAAACATTGAACTGTTTCCTATGAATGTATCACGGTTCTGCTGTAAAAATAATCACGTCAAAAAATCTTTACATTTTCCACTCATCAAAATAATTAGTACATAAACACCCATATTTTCTCTGCTCATGCATCAATCCTGCGTAATCGATTTACAGTTGCACGTTCGATATATATCGTTTCAGGTCGAGCTACTTCGATTGCAAGCATTCTTGGAAATTATCAGTTTCATTTATGGCACTGTGGCGTAGTGCGCTAATGTGAGAAACGAAAATCGCTTTACGAGGCTACTATACCAGTAATTTGGAAGAAGTGCTGTTTATCGCAGTCACGGCATCTAAGCGGCATCTATCTAACACGAGAACAACATATTCGAAGATGTTTTAATGATATACGTGAGGGAAACATTATTGAATCAAATATTGACCAAAACTTACATAGAACCTGGTGTTGTTAGAAGTGCAAGTTCTTCAGGGAACACCGTTAATTCGATGTTAAGGTTTTTGTCTCTCGCATAGCGTCAGTTAATATAGAAAGTATCCATAACTTACAAATTGATCCAGTTTTCTTTCGATTATAAATTGTCATCCGACCGTGACCTACAAAATTGTCAAATACATGCAGTGGCCTGTATAAGTGATGGAATATTGTTGAGGACGACGACACCATTGAAACTCACATCCGTCAAGAAGACAACACGGGTGTATGAAGGTCGGGTAGCCTATTAAAATATTTAAGCTAAGATACTGCTAATCAATATTGATGACAGATACAATGCGCCAATGAAAGCTGACTTAGCTTAAATATTTTAAAGAAATTTTTAACACTTGGGGACCACACAAATCAAAAAGGTGAGTTAATTAGTCGATCGTTATTTCTTTCGTGAGTGGTGACATCGCTGCAGGAGATCTTGAACAAACTACATCAAGAACAAATCATTTCACGGGTGGAGCAGAATTTATAATTAAAATCTAGTCCTTTTCATTCAGTAAGTAGCTGTAATTAGTTATCATTTTCAGTAAGTGATTGTAATGAAAGATGCCTACGTTGCACCCCCGCAGTGACTGGTTGTCGATGTTAATTTCATATCTCCTTGATCAGATAATTCCTTTTTTTTATTTTATTCACGTATTTCCTTCAAGATTTCAAATCATTAGTCTTTCGTGGTCGCTCCTCTGAACGTAGTAAACAGTCCTCCCATCTTTTATTCTAACGCTCGCATGTTCGATATATTATATCTTTTGGCGATCGAGACGATCCGCGCCTTCGATAGGCAACGCTCCTTCCCAGTTACCGATTTACTGACAGGACAAGAGTACATGCAAGAACCTATCAAACATAGAGCAAAATAGCACTAATTATTTATTTCATGCTAAACACTAAAGATTATTCCCGTTATTGTATGCTACTAGGCTTTCTAAGAGCATTGAACGATCGTTGCCAACATCGGCATGCTCCTGCTCCGGCGCCGTAAGTAAAATTTTCCCTTTTTCCTGTTAACTTCAAGTAACGAAGGGATTTACAATTATTAGTTTCTAGACAATATTGTACGGGAAAGGATATACATGTTTACACGTGGATGCTTATGAAAACCACAAAAGTGTTTTATTTAATAGCTGGTGCGGTATCGACCAGAAGCGTAAGTAGTAAGGTCTATCGTAATGAATGTACCAACTAGAGCGCAGCAATGGGATTTTTATCGGACCAATCTCTCTCTCTCTCTCTCTCTCTCTCTGACACACATAGACCTCACAGATACATGCATTTCTTTTCTTATCTACCTACTTTTCTGTCATTTATTTCCGATTTTTTCAGATTCTACTGAAGTATGCTATAATTGTGTCTTCTACTGCCCGTGAAATTGTGAATAAGGTTATTACATATACTTTTGAGAAATGCGCTGCACAGGTATATTGGTAATTTGGTTGAACGCTTGCAAGCGATATATATTGAAGATGCGGCAGAGACGGATCGAAACGATAGATATCGAGTAAGTGTATGTCGAAGCCTAGTTACATAGAATATCTCATTTTAAAGGATGTGGTTAGACAGGAACCAAAGAGTACAGTTTAAATTGTTGTGAGCAAACATAACCATCTCAGTGGAAGCTTTGCTTGTTCACTCGCAACAGTTTAAGCTGTACTCTTAGGTGCCTGCCTAACCATATTCTTTGAAGTCATGACATAATCGTAAAAATCATAACATTCACTTGTTCGATACAACAAATGGTAAAACTTTACCACGCTTCTCGCCGGACTCCAGCGCTTATGTTGGCAATAGATAAACAATGAAGTGTAGAACTACGTTATTATTATTCTTGAGCAACAGAGTAAATGCTATTAATAAATACTGTACCTGTTCTATGGTTGACAGGTTCTTGTATGTACCATTGTCCGTTCAGAAAAAAAAAATAATTTTCTTTTTAATTGAAGTTGTCAAGAAAAAACATTTATTGGTCATCTGTGCTGCCGTCATTACCATTGGTGCCGACATTACCACTGGAGCCAGACGAGAAGCGTCGTACAATTTAACCCAACAAATAATTTATGCTGTTTCTGCTCTGTGGTTAACTTGTTGTCGATGTACGCTTGTCCGAGTAGTATATTAATTATCTTCGAAAAACGAACATTTCGTATATCGTAAAACGCTCTTTTGGACGTCGTAAATCTTACTCAAGTATTTGATTTCGATACTACATTGATTGATATATCGATTCGTCGCAATCGCACCTTCGATATAATTTATATCGTTCGTAATCGTTCTACCAATTCACAGGTAATTTACAAGAAAGCTTTCCATCGAAATAGCCGCGCAACTATCGATATATCAAACGTGCGCGATAGTCGACGATGACGTCGTGCGAATTTTGAGATGTTTACTTGTCATACGCGGGACGCATTCTCTCAGCCTGTGTTATTGAGTGTGACTGAAGGTATTGACGTGTTTACTAGTGTCACTGATATGAGTTCGTGTTATACAATTTCGGCGGGTGAACGCTTAACGTGGAAGAGTTTAATTTTTTGTCGACGGTGGACAAATGTGTGAAATGTTGTAGATAGTAGAGTTTATTACCTGATGACAGACTTCGAAGTTGCATTAATTGCGAAGGTGTTCAGGCAGTGCGAGTAGGAGTTAAATCGGCACATAAGGAAATTCCTTTTCTGTTGGTTTGCAAGAAATGTGGGAAAGAAACGATAAGAAGAAACACATGTTTTGAAGCATCGAAATAATGTAAGTACACTGTATACTAACTAGTATTTGTATTGTGACTGTAGTTAATGACGTGGCACATCCCGTAACTCAGTGACGTAACACAAGCCGTAACTTTCACCAGAACAGTAATCACACGCTCTAGAAGTGGAAAAAATAGGTAATTTCCTAGACCCACTGTACATCGATGGAAACGGCATTGCGGTCAATGTATATATCGAACGTTCGACTCTCGCTTCGCTACCATTGACGATTTAGTGTTTCTGAACCGGAGATTCGGACGCTACGTGCCCTCATGTACTAAAAGAAAACTTCTTGTTTAACCTATACCTAATCTTCTTAAGGCTACGCTCACTTTTTTAAGTGAAAGTTAACACTGTTTCGAAACCATGAAACTGTGTGTATTTTGTAATAGTATGGACCTGTCGTTACCACTCCGACGGCCTTACGTAGTTATGTTGGAAACATCAAGAACATGGTAGAAAATCTTTGCCAAGATGTTTATGTTCTTCCAGCTCTGTGATTGACAGGTTCTTGTATCTACCCTTGTCCTCTCAGTGAAGTAATTGTCCTCGAATAACGAAGATTTCATAACAAAACATTTGCATTGTAACGCGATTAGCTAATGCCAACGTTACATGATTTCCACCATTGTCACGGGAGGCCGCTAGGACGATAAAAGCCAATTGCTCTGCTTTCGGAATAAGTAACGTTCCTGTTTTCCCATTAGCTGAGAACTGACGTTTTTATTTCTAATATGCCTATATTGGTCTTTATCAAAGTAGATATAATTAATACACTTTTCTTTCCTCTATCTAGTGCCTAATATTGATAGCTGTTGTGTGCGCTAACCTACATGTGATATTGAAAAGGCAAATTATCACACAACATTTATTGAGCTAACATGTTGGGAAGCGTTAAGTTTTTATACATCGTTATCGCACTGCTAGGTACTTTAGTGAAATAAACCTTATCTTAGAATTCTAGTTTTGGACACATCGTAAATGCGCCGTTCATTTACCGTCCAAATTTTCGTAGTATGGCAGTATAAATACGAAATTCGCCAATTTCGGCACATTGTTAGATTTTCATGTAATTATTTCTTTTAAAAATATATTTCGCTTAACATGAGTGTCCGATCAATATTGCTAGCAAGAAACTAAAGGTATGGGGAAAAGTTCTAACTCTATAAAATGAGTTTAAATCTGCGATCTCCCCTTGTTAGTATAAAGTCTGTCATTTTAGACTTTCCTTTATTTATTTATTTATTTTATTATTTACGTTTCTAAAGCTGACATGATTAGAAATACTGCAGTCACTTTAGAAGCGATTATTGATTCAATACTCTTAAGCTAGACACTCACGTTTGTCCATTAGTTTTTGATACTCATTAAACTGTTCATATACTAGTAAGTTAAATGAGTATCTGCGCAGAGCTTCAGCATAATGAAACACCACGATTTCGATACAATTCATATGTTCCGCCTTTCTGCATTACTGGTCTGAAACACCGCTGCTTTGAAACCGACAGGACGAAACAGTTTCAGTATCGACCGCGAATGGATCCGAAACCGAGCAGAATGATACCCGGCTGTTTCGAAACCGTGAAACAGTTCCGCGTATGCAAACATGGTTTCGCAACCATGAATCAGGGGCCAACTCTAGCTCGCTCGATATATCGATAGGTGCGCGGCTATAATTGTCTTCTACTGCCCGTGAATTTGTGAATAATGTTATTACATATATTTCATGAGAAATGCGCTGCACAGGTATATTAATTTCTGTCGGAAATTAGTTCAAAATTCCCCATCTTTCAATGTACACATACAGGGTATTTCACTAAGTGTGTTTGCCTCTGTAACTTATAAAATAATAGATGACGGGAAATTTTAATGCGGTAGGTCAACACAAGAAATGTTACACTTTCAGCGGAGCTATGAACATAGTTTAATGTATCATTTTCCAAAGAGTTACAGCACAAAGATATAATTTTTAAATGAAATAATAGTTTTTTCTATCGTGCATTAGATTCGTTGAAACCAGCTGCGTCCAAATCAGTTTAAACTACATTCCTATCACTGTTAGTTTGGGAGCTACAACCCTTCCAAGTTTCAGGGGCAGATACTACAAACGCTGCGCATAATGCAATGCGCCTTCTAAATGTGGTGCGGCCGAGTTGTAACGTCGCCGGTTTCATGGAGCGAGAAGCTTCATCGATGCGCTGTTAGACTGCCGATCAAATGTTCAAATGTTTGTATAGTTTATGGGACTTAACTACGGGGTCATCAGTCCCTAAACTTACAAACTACTTATGAACTACTTACGAACTAGGACGGCACAAATATCCATGCCCGAGGGGGGATTCGAACCCCCGACCGTAGTGGCCGTGCAGACCGTTACTGGAGCGCCTCAGTCTCCTCGGCCACCGCGGCCGGCAGACTGCCGACTGTCGCCGCACACGGCCGTATATCCGGCAGTTGGAGCCACACAAACAACTGGGGCTCAATATACCACAGTTACTGACATCGGATGACGATGGCATACACGAACATCGAGAACGTTGACATGTTGCTGATGCTCGGCGAGTGCCGACACGATGCCACTGAAGCAACCACGGCGTATTCCGTGAGACATCCTAGGCGAAGAGCCACGGCAACCATCACGTTCCTACGTGCCGAGCAACGACTTCGGGAAACAGGCAACTTGGTAATGCGCCGCAGTAACAGACGAAGACCTGCAAGAAGTGAGGAGACGGAGGTGTTTGTTTTAGCTGCACTACACCACGATCCTCATGTCAGCTTACGAGCCGTTGCTGCAGTCGCTGGTGTCAGTCTCACATCTGTGTGGTGTATAGTACACGGCGACAGGTTTCACCCGTACCGCCTGTCACTGACCCAAGAGCTTCATGGGAACGATTTCCGTCCAAGAGTGACATTCTGTGAGGCGGCCATGCGTAATTTCACACTGGAGTATTTACAAAGTGTTATGTTCTCTGATGAGTCCACATTCACAAATTATGGTGCAGTGAATCGCCATAACAAGCACTACTGGGCCGCAGACAATTCTCGCTGGGTACGACCTGTCGACCGTCAACGTAGGCGGTCTATTGACGTGTGGTGTGGAATCCTTGGGGATGAAATCATCGGTCCACACTACTTCCCAGGTACACTGACAGGTGAATTATATCGCGCTTTTATAGCCGACAGTTTCGGTGGTCTCCTTGAACATGTGTGTCTACACACGAGAGTCCATATGTGGATGTAGCACGATGGTCACGCAGCCCATTCTGCGCGTGCTGTTGTGTAAGAACTAAACAACAGGTTTGCAGGAAGATGGTTGGAGCGCCATGGTTCTCATTCATGGCCCACAAGGTCGCCCGATTTAACACCAGTAGATTTCTTTCTGTGGGGATTTCTAAAGGATTGTGTTTGTGTCACTGAACCCACATCCCCAGATGATCTAAAACGGCGCATCGAGGACGCATGTCGTTCCGTAACACCGGCGATGTTACATCTCGTCCGCAGATCCTTTCGACGGCGCATTGCATTATGCATTGAGGAACATGGACACACATTTGAACATCTCATGTAAATCAACTTCCCACCGCCATAACATCCATCACCTACCACACAGCCATGTATTATATACAGCGTGATAGGAATGTAGTTTAAATTGATTTGGTCGCAGCTGGTTTCAACGAATCCAATGCACGATAGAAAAAACTATTGTTCCATTTAAAAAATTATATCTTTGTGCTGTAACTCTTTGGAAAATGATACAATAAACTATGTTCATAGCTCCGCAGAAAGTGTAACATTTCTTGTGTTGACCTACCGCATTAAAATTTCCCGTCACCTATTATTTTATATGTTACAGAGGCAAACACACTTAGTGAAACACCCTGTATAATGAAACTAAACAGATTATTATCATAGTTTACAATCCTTCCGCAGTGTCTCACTGGTAGCACCATACCACTAATATTGTGACTTGAAATTAGCTGTATATGAATTGTATTTTATTAAAAGTACAAAGAACCTTAATGACAATGTCCTGCTACGTTGGTAACAAATACAAATGTTGGGAGGAGATTGACAACACAGATATATTGACGATTAAGTAATTGAGAACACGTAGTCGTTGTGCATGTCCGAATAAATTATTTTCCGTTTTATATATGTGTACTTGCACTATAATTATGGTTTCAGAAAATAAAACCATACCGGGAAAACGCTTTAAGATTGTGAAGTTCTTTTTATATAAATTAGTTATTTTATTTCATCTTACTTGTATCTTATTGCTTGCAGAGCGGTGTTGAACTGGACAAACGCCCTGTGGTTCCACTGGTACACTTACTGGAGGGCTGAGCTGCAATCATTTCTCAGCTCTGTGCACGGTTCCAGTGCCGACACGCCTCCTGTGGAGAGCGACCAGAACCCCTGGGACAGTAACTGGCCAGGTTTTACGGAGTATTACTGTACCTACCTACTACTCTACAACAGCACAACTTACCTCTCTTTTACTGTGTAATGATTATCAACATGATGCAGAGATAGATTCCTTGATTTATTAAGATATAAATTGAACATGTTTTTTTTATTTGAATTAAATTAACTAGTGCAATTCGTGATTAAATACCTAATGATGTAAAGGATAAAGCACTAAAGAGTAGCGACAATAACCATTACGTGGCACTTTGGTATCAAAAAACTATATGATAGACCTTCCTTTAGAGCGTACCAGTGAATGGTATAGTTGGTAAATCAGTACATTTCGTCTCACTCTGACTTCACAGTGGAATAAAATAAGATTGTGCTTAGTTATAACCCATATATCTGCAATCAAAACAATTTTATTCATAAATGTTTTTGTGATTTTTTATTTGCTAGTTCAGAGAAGAGGTGCTGCAGCAAATGGAAGGTACTGTGTGAGATGAAAAGTATGAAAGAAATCTAAATATACGTAGCGTACACGACATAACCGTAGACAGTAAATTGGTTTCAGTATACGTTTTGATTAAGCTGCGAAGTATTGGAGGTGCGAACGGAACAATACAGAATTTTGACACACCTCGCCTCTTGTCTCTCTGTCTGCTAAGCCAGGCAATGTGTTTTATACTCACTTTCGTAATGTGCACCTATGAGCCGAAGTAAAGAAAAATAGTTTTCTTTCTATAGTTGTCACTATCTCTCTAATGGTTTGCTAACAGAGAGTATTCGTAAATAAAATGGAACTGCTAGTTCAGTCTTAAAGGTATGATAGACAAAATATTACATATCCAGTTAAGAGAATCACATGTGTAATATGAGTACTGTGAATGCCATTGTTTCCATCGACACCTCTCTCTTTGGACAGGTGTGGGATTTGAGAAACTGCCGCCACAGGAGGAAGCAAGGGACAAGATGCCCAGGAAACGTCTGCTGGATGTGGTGATTGAGGAGGATTGGGAAGAAGATGGAGAGAAAGGGAGGTGGTGGACCAGGTGACACCGAACACGTCCAAGTTCCAGTAGCCGCTGGAAGAAGTGGATGTAAATGTAAGCAACGACGAGGAAGAAGATACTGGGGATAAAGTACGGCTCCTGTCTTGTTCACTGGCTGCTGAAATGTTTTTGCGTAAGACTGGCGTAGAGATTTTTCAGTACTTTTTGCTATTAAAGGGCGATTTGGTCATTAAATTCTTGTCTGTCACTTCGGCTAGTGTTAGAATCCATCCGTTGGCTGTGAACAATGACGTCGTAGGGAACCTAGATATGGCAGAGCAGTATTAGATATACACGGTCGAAGGGCAACATTTGAACAGGACAAAAATTACTGCTAAACAACCAAATGTATGTCGGGAGAAAAAGGTAACACACTTACCTAAAAAAATTACAATGTCGATCAGTGATGAACTACATATTCTTTGAATTATAACCGAAATGAATCAAGACAAATGAGAAACAAGAGAAATAATAATATCACACTTTATGCGATTAAGTTAAAGAATCATAGGGAACTTACAACGCACACTACAATACTTTGCATCGTTTGCTCGAGACATTATTGAATCGTGGTAATTTGTATTAATAAATATCGAATCTAACAGGACTGCCGTGAGAAACAGGGGTTTCGGGCTGGGACAAAGTAAACTGTAACTCAACTAACGCTGAAACTAATAAAAAATAACATATAAAGACAGCATAAAGGACGGCAACAGAAAAAAATCGAGAAAGTGTTTTTTTAAAAATAGTGAAAGATATCGAATTTCACACATAACGAAAGTTTAGGAAAAATAACGAAACTTGAAATGGGCGCCTAAAATTCGCCTTTATAGGTCAGTTTTCAGTTGATGCATTTCTCGTTTTAGGTGCAGCTGCAGTCAATCAGGGTAACTTTGTACTAGTCAGGGTATCTTTGTACCACTTAATATTTGGGTTTCAAATGGCTCATGTTCCAACTATTCGCAAATTTTTTTCTAAAGGTAATTTTTAATATCTCCGTTATCAATAATTCCCCAGTAGATGGAACATCAGGCACATGAAAGCTAAATATTAAGTAATACAAAGATACCCGACTGGTAAAAAAATACCCTGATTTACTGTATGTACTGTGCTTCGTTTTAGCATTTCGTTTTTAGTATATTTATAATTGTGAATTCAAAGTTACGTTATTTTTCCTGATTTTTATTACGTGGCCATTACAATCTCGTTACGGATTTAAGTTTTTGCTATCGCGCTCAATACCATTTTTAAAATCCAAAAAATAAATTGAGGTCAATAACTGTAATTAAGCTAGATACGTTGATTATAGTTAATGATTCGCAAGTTCGTTACTTTTTGAGGTTGTTTGCATTGTGCGGGGCAGTGATTTTTAGGTAGTTTAGTTTTTCGTATTGCTTTAATTACGTACTCCATTTTGCTTTAATTATCGTTATCTTTATAAGTGTGATTACCATGTCGTTAACAATGTAAATTTTTCATGTCTGTCTCTATGCTACTGCAGAAATGGTAATAAACAAAATCTCTTGGAATCGACAGCTAGGACTCACCTAAATAAGTCAATTTTAGTTACCTATTCTAAGGTTCAATATTTTCTGCTTTTTTGTATTAACTGTGTCAATACACAACTCTCTCTCTCTCGCTCTCTCTCTCTCTCTCTCTACTTCAATTGTCCATTGTCGATTCCACTATCCGTTATGTTTCGTGACTTTTATTACGTGTAAAATACTATTTCATTGAGGATTTACTTTATCGTATCCTTACTTTATCGTATCCTGTACTACTACTAAAAAACGCCATGAGTAACTAATAGACTCCTACGATTCACCTGCATAGGTCAACTGTAGTTGCCAATTCCAATCATTCACGGTTCATAAATTTCAGCGTCCTTAAAACAGGTCTGTACAATATTTAGTAAAGCGGTATCTAAGTTTACTATTGCTCTTTGAATTAAAGAGAGAGAAAAGTACTGGAAGCTGTTACCCTCTACGCTTCGTTATTTTCAGCATTATTACATCAGGTGTGAGCACTAAAGCGTCATAGGGTTCCTCTACTTGGTATTGCTTCCTTAACTATTGCAGTAAAGAAGAACTTTTGGAATCAGTAATTAGGATTGAGCTATGTAGGTTAATTCTAGTTACTGATTCTGAGGATTCCGTGATTTACTATTTTCCCCGGTTTTGAAATATGTTTGTGCATAATAACGTTATAGGTCATCTAGATTTTTTATATTGCTATCAAAAGTACTGGAATAATATGAATTTTGAAATCGATAACTATAATTGACCTAAATGTGTAATTTCTAGTAACTGCTTCCAGTCTTTATTACAGTTCAGGATTTTCAACATTTTGAAGTAGGTGAGAAAATTTGATTCTTGCATTATTTCTATATTTCGTGTTTCTTTCGAAGTTACTGGGACAGTTAAGAAGGAATCGCAGAAACGTGAAGTTGTTCTATGTTCCTGGCTAATCTAAAAAATGCTTTTTTTGTGCAACGAACACGTTAGTAATTTTCACAAACAGAACTGCAAAGCTGTACTAACATCTACATATACATTTAAGTCAGTTCAAATAAGCGATTCTAAGATACAATTTTTCTTATTTTAATTTTTTGCTTTTCCGTAGTAGGGTTGCGCAGAGGTTTTTTTAACCTTTATTACAGAGATTATGTTTTGATTTTTTTTTGTATGTTGGGCATGGCTCTAATTATATGTATCATGTTACGTTATTACTTATCATTTTCATTAGTTTGACTGGTAGTCCGTTAAGGAGTTAACTTTATGGTATCTCTCCATAACATATATGTCAACAATAACCACGAAATTTCTAATTTTAGCAGTTGGACAAAGAGCACCACAAAAAAACAAATACTGAAAAGAAACACTGCAAACATACATTCTTGGGATATCCTTGACGCAGCAACCGTTGTTAAAACCGTGTAATTACTACAAGTAAGACACTCCTCACATTTTAACACTACACCTATTATCTGTAAAAATTGTATACATGATAGAATTGTTTTTCAATCTTTTGTATTTGTCCCTAAATACATTTAATATCGTTCAGATCAAATGCATTCAACCACTTAGGCCTATTACACTTTGATCAATTACGATGAATTACTGACAAACGAGATAACAGTATGGAAGAAAAAGTATATAAAGGACTGAAATTCACAATTTACGCACGTACCTAAGACACCCAAAGACAATCTTCATTATCTGTCCTCTTCTACAATCAGTGATAGCAACAAAGTGCAGCCATACATGACGTCCTTGATCAAAGCCGACGATTGGAATCGAACCCTAGAATTTAACCGTCACTTCCTGCGTGACAAATCTTATGTGTTGGACTGCATTACGTTGTTACGAAACTTGGCTGCTACGAACACATAAATTATACAAATGAAAACTTAGTATAGTAATAATTTCTGAAAATTTATCTGATTAAAAATTATCTGGCATCAATTTTGCAGAAAAATTGCCCGTGACTTCTGTTTCAGAAGTTCAGAATTATTGTAGTGGATATTACTTGGGTTGATATAAGATAAGCAATTCTTTCCCCTAACATTTCAGATCTTGCCTTGTGTATATTTCAGATAACTCTATATTTCCGCTAAAAACCAGTGCCCGTGTTGTGCTTTAGGACAGGAGACTGAATGCGTTTTTCTTCCGAAAATTAATGGTATTCTCCACCAACTTTGAAGCGACGGAGTGTATTAGTTTTCATTTTTGCACTTAACAGCTTTTGCTAGTAATTTTCATGAAATTTAAGCACTTTGCTCAACGAGTGAAACAAGCAGCCAGGAATTTCTTTAGTTTACTTTTGGAATTTCAAAAAGTACTGAAAGAGTAGCATTGTTCATCAGTATTCATCACCAGTGCTTTATACTGAGGTCACATCATCATCATCATCATCATCATCAGAGACTGATTATGCCTTCCAGCGTTCAGTCTGGAGCATAGTACCTCTAATAAAATTCCTCCATGATCTCCTATTCATTGCTAACATTGATGCCTCGTCTGATGTTATGCCTTTTACTTCAAAATCATTCTGCACCGAATCTAAGTACTTTCTTCTTGGTCTACCTCGATTCCTCTTACCCTCCGCTGACGAGCTCATGAGTATTTTTGGTAACCTTGCATCTCCCATGCGTGTCACATGACCCCACCATCTCAGTCTGTTCGCTCTAACTGCTTCATCTATGGTGTTCATTCCAATCTTTTCTTTGATTTCCTCATTATGGACACCCTCCTGCCACTGTTCCCATTTACTGGTACCTGCAATCATTCTTGCTACTTTCATATCTGTAACCTCTATCTTATGAGTAAGGTAGCCTGTATCCGCCCAACTTTCACTCCCATACAACAAAGTTGGTCGAAGGAAAGAGCGGTGCACTGCTAGCTTAGTCTTGGTACTTACTTCCTTCTTGCAGAAGAGAGAAGACCTTAGCTGAGCACTCACTGCATTAACTTTGCTGCACCTCGATTCCAGTTCTTTCGCTATGTTGCCATCCTGTGAGAAAATACATCCCAGGTACTGGAAACTGTCTACCTGTTCTAACTTTGTTCGTCCTATTTGGCACTCAATCTGTTTGAATCTCTTTCCCATAGACATTACTTTCGTTTTGGAGATGCTGATCTTCATATCATAATCCTTGCACCTTTGATCGAGCTCTGAAATATTAGTTTCCAACCTTTCAATTGCATCAGCCATTACAACTAAGTCATCCGCATATGCGAAACTGCTTATTTTGTTTTCACCTACTTTCATCCCGCCCTGCCAGTCTGTTTTCAACATATGATCCATGAATAGTTTGAACAACAGTGGTGACAGGTTACAGCCTTGTCTTATCCCTGAAACTACCCTCAACCATGAGCTTAATTTGCCATCTACTCTAACTGCTGCCTGACAGTCTACGTAAAGCCTTTTAATTGCCTGCAGAAGTTTGCTTCCTATACCATAATCTTGAAGAACTGACAGTAGCTTCCTCCTAGGAACACAGTCATAAGCCTTCTCCAGATCTATGAAACATAGATACAATTCCATGTTCCACTCATAGCACTTTTCCATTACCTGCCGTAAGCTAATGATCTGGTCCTGACAGCCTCTAAGAGGCCTAAACCCACACTGATTTTCAACTAACTTGTCCTCAATTAATACTCGCACTCTCCTTTCAACAATACCTGAGAATATTTTGCCTACAACGCTAATTAAAGAGATACCTCGATAGTTGTTGCAATCTTTTCTTTTTCCATGTTTGAAAATTGGCGTGATTACCGCTTTCGTCCAGTCAGACGGAACCTGTCCCGATTCCCACGCCTTTTCAATTATTCTGTGTAACCATTTGAGACCTGATATTTCACTGTATTTGACGAGTTCCGGCTTAATTTCATCCACCCCAGCCGCTTTATTGCACTGCAATCTACTGAGCATTTTCTCCACTTCCTCAATACTTAACCCTGTTTCCATCGTCGTTCCTATCCCATTCTACCTGAAAATCTGATACATCATTGAACGTTTCACCTACATTGAGCAATTCTTCAAAATATTCCCTCTATCTGCTCAAGGCATCCATAGGATTGACTAGCAGCTTTCCTGACCTGTCCAAAACACTTGTTAATTCCTTCTTCCCTCCCTTTCGAAGATTGTTAATTACGCTCCATAATGGTTTTCCCACGGCATGGCCCAGAGATTCTAGCTTGTTTCCAAAGTCTTCCCATGATTTCTGCTTGGATTCTGCAATTATCCGTTTGGCTTTGTTTCTTTCTTCAACATAACTTTCTCTGTCTGCCTGATTTCTAGTATGGAGCCATTTTTATATGCCTTCTTTTTCTTTTTACAGGCTGCGTTGACTGTGTCATTCCACCAGGCTAACTGCTTCTTCCTACCGTTACACACTACTGTTCCAAGACACTCTAGCTGCTTCCAGTAGTGTGTTCTTGTACCTTGACCATTTCTCTCCCAGACACTGTAAATCATTACATTCAACTAACTCGTACCTTTCAGAGATCATTGTTATGTATTTGTGACTAATTTCCTTGTCTTGAAGCTTCTCCACTCTTATCTTTCTACACATGGACCTGACTTTCTGCTCTTTTAGCCTCACAAAACCAATTTCACTGCAGATTAAATAATGATCAGTATCATCAAAGAACCCCCTGAAAATACGTGTGTCCTTGACTGTTTTCCTGAATTCCTGGTCTGTTATTATATAGTCAATGACAGATCTGGTCCCCCTTCCTTCCCATGTATAGCGGTGAATGTCCTTATGCTTAAAGGAGTTTGTGATACCTAAGCCCATACTGGAACAGAAATCGAAGAACTGTTTTCCGTTCCTGTTGGCCTCCATATCCTCTCCAAAGTTACCAATAACCTTTTCATAACCTTCTCTTCGATATCCTATATTGGCGTTGAAATCACCCATGAGTAAAACACTATCCTTATCCTTCACTCTAACAACTACATCACTAAGTGCGTTGTAAAATCTGTCCATCTCATCTTGATCTGTCCCTTCACAGGGTGAATACACTGCCACAATCCTAATTTTCTTACTGGAGACGGCCAAATCTATCCACATCAGTCGTTCATTTACATACCTTATTGCAATTATGCTGTTTTCGACTGCTTTCCTGATGTAAAATCCTACACCCCACTGTGCTCTTCCTTCTTTAACTCCTGACAGGTATACGTTGTATTCTCCGACTTCGTCCTCTTTCTCTCCCCTTACTCTAACATCACTAACAGCTAAAACATCTAACCCCATCTTACTTGAAGCCTCCGCCAGCTCTACCTTCTTCCCATTGTAATCCCCATTTATATTCCCCCCAGGGGGCCCACAGCTCTTTTGTGGGTACGTGTGTGGCGCGCACGGGTCCCCGAGCCACTGCAGCCTTTTTCCCTGCTTTCCCCAGGCTGCATTACCCCTCCTAGTTCCCCCTCCTTCCCATCCCAATTCCTCCTTCCCACCTTCTCCAACCCTGTCTCTCGGTGTCACTCTAGATGACGGCTTGGCTATCCCATGGTACCGATTGTCCTGCACTTTGGTTTTGTCTGCTGTGTACACCGGTTTTTGGCCCAGTTTGGTCCCCCTCGGGGTTTGATCTTCCATAACGAAATTGTCCGATAATGTGTGAGCCAATTGGGGAAGAACTCCCGACCTAGCCCCTACGGCGCGGGTCCTGTCCTATCCTTTCCTTTCCACTTCCTTTCCTCGCTGTAGCCCCCATCCCCTGTTAGGTCCCCAGCACGTGTAGCCAGTCCGTTTGGGGGGGGGGGTGCTATTATGTACCCTTTGGCTGAGCCCCCTGACACCACAGGGATCACACTACTGGTGTCTGAGCTGCGATCTCTCCATGCAAGCCAAGGAGTTGATGCCCGTCCTCAGGGGTATCAGAACTCCCGGCAATGGCCATCGTGCCAGGTGGCCTTTGCTGAGGCTGGGTGGCACCCATGGAGAGAGCCCCTGTTTCAGAGTGGGTGACAACCAGGGCGGAAGTCTAGCACCATGAAAAGAGTTAGACTCCAAAATGGTCGTGCATCGGCCGTCTCTCAAGACAGGAAGAGATCGTTTAATGCTGCTATTGTGGATACGAGGATGTTTCCCTCCCTTGCTACCCCTTGGGAGGAAGGCCAGGCTCGCTGGTTAGGAGCAAAACCTTTTCCTCGCTACCTGGTTTGCACAAGGACTGATGGCGGAACTGTTACTACCACCAAACCGCTGTTCTTTGTCGAGACCATAGAGGACAAGTTGGGGGAGTGGAATCTATGAGGAAACTTAGATCTGGCTCATTGCTCATTAAAACAGTCTCGGCAGCCCAGTCTGAAGCTTTGCTCGCCTGCACCACCCTTGGCGACATTCCAGTAACAATACTCCCGCACAAATCCCTTGGAATATGTACAGGGTGTGATATTCCACACGGGACCTCCTCCTTCAAACTGATGAGGAGCTTAGGGCCTATCTCGAGCGGCGTGGTGTACATTTTGTTCGCCGCTGTTCATAGGGGACCTAAAGATAACCGCATCGATACTGGGGCCTTTATCTTGCCTTCGAGGGGGACACACTCCCAGAGAAGGTCAAGATAATGATATATCGATGTGAAGTGAAGCCCTACATTCCACCTCCCATGCGATGTATGAGGTTTGCTCATATGTCCTTCGCTGTACAGCAGTCCCAGTATGCGGTGATTGTGGACGCCCACTACATGAGGGGAGCCCCTGAGTTCCTCCGCCAGTGTGCGTCACTGTCATCGACACCACTGTTCACGGTCGCCAGATTGCCCTATGTTCAAGAAAGAAAAGAAGATACAAGAGTACAAATCCCTGGAGCGTCTGACGTACCCTGAGGCCCGTAGTAAATATGAACGTCTGCATCCCGTGCAGATGGCGACGACCTTCGCTACGACGTTATCTTCTAACCTTTCACCATCCCCCTTCCCACTCCCATCTCCCCCCTACATCCCGTTCCCACCCCTCCCTCACATCTCCCTCTCCTGTTGCTCCTGTAGCCCTCCCATTGTGTCCCAGCCCTTCCCAGCCGGAGAAGTGCACCGCTTCTCCGTCGCCTGCCGGTGACAGTGCTCCATCTCAGGGCCTTCCGTCCCGGCGTTCCCCAGATCGGAGATCTTCGACCTCCAGTCGGCCATCGGACTCCCAGTCAGTGAGTTCAAAGGTCGCCCCGACCTCGTCAGTACCAGACCTAACTGACAAAAGTCCTCTCTCTGGGGCGGGTCCTGCCCATCCCACACGAGAGAAAGAGAAAGAGAAAGAGGAGGAGGAGGAGGAGAAAGAGGAGGAGGAGAAAGAGAAAGAGAAAGAGGAGGAGGAGGAGAGGAGGAGGAGGAGGAGGAGAAAGAGGAGGAGGAGAAAGAGAAAGAGGAGGAGGAGAAAGAGAAAGAGAAAGAGAGGAGGAGGAGGAGGAGGAGGAGGAGAAAGAGGAGGAGGAGAAAGAGAAAGAGAAAGAGGAGGAGGAAGAGGAGGAGAAAGAGAAAGAGATAGAGAAAGAGAAAGAGAAGAGAAGGAAAGAGGAAAGAGGAAGAGAGAAGAAGAGAGAGAGAAAGAGAAAGAGAAAGAGAGAGGAGAAAGAGAGGAGGAGAAGAGAAAGAGAAAGAGGAGAGAGGAAAGAGAATGAGGAGGAAGAGGAGGAGAAGGAGAAGGAGAAGGAGAAAGAGAAAGAGGTGGAGAAGGAGAAGGAGAAAGAGAAAGAGGAGGAGAAAGAGAAAGAGGAGGAGAAGAGGAGGAGAAAGAGAAAGAGAGGAGAAAGAGGTGGAGAAAGAGGAGGAGAAGGAGAAAGAGGAGGAGAAGGAGAAGAGGAGGAGAAGAGAAAGGAGGATAGAGGAAGAAAGAGGTGGCGAAAGAGCAGGAGAAGGAGAAAGAGGAGGAGAAGGAGAAAGAGGAGGAGAAAGAGAAGAGGAGGAGGAGGAGGAGAAGAAGAAGAAGAAGAAACCAAAGTTACCAAGATAAAGCCCCTCCGGTACCCACCCAGAGGGTGCCGAACTGTGCTTCGGAACTGGGTCATCCCATTGAGCCTGAGGCTGATCAGCTATTTATGGATGTCGTCCCTTCTTCTTTTGGTGACGGACGCTGACAAAGCGGTGTGACAGACATTATGCCATTCGCTTCCCGCCTAGATCCTCGTGATGTGATCATCCATTGGTACTGTAATGGCTACTACCCTCCCCTTTTGGAGATTAAACAGCTAATCTCTCTCTCTTTCTGCGGCCTGTGTCGTCCTGCAGGAATCGAGGTTTATGGATGCACATTCACCGACCCTCTGTGGGTTCCGTGCTTTTTGTCGGAACCGGGTTGGGTCCCGTCCGGCGTCTGGTGGGGTTTGTACTTTGGTCTGGACAGATATTGTCAGTACCTGGATTCCTCTCCAAACTCCATTGGAAGCGGTTGCTGTCCGGATTCACTTGGACACGCCATTAACCATTTGCAACCTCTACCTTCCCCCTGACAGGCCACCTACACTCGCGTCCCTAGTGGCCCTCCTTCAGCGACTCCCCCCTCCTTACCTCATCCTTGGGGTCTTCAATGCCCACCATCCTTTGTGGGGCAGTGCTTATACGTCTAGCCCGGGGTCCGCCTCATAGACCAGTTTCTTGCTGACCACAATCTGAGCCTTCTCAACGATGGTTCCCCAACACATTTTAGTGCCGCTCACGCACCTTTTCTGCCATAGACCTCTCTCTCACTTCTCCTTCTCTCCTTCCTTTATTTCACTGGTTGGCGTATGACGACCTCTGCGATAGCGACCACTTTCCGTTGATCGTTTCACTTCCCTCACACCTACCACGAGCCAGGGTACCCCGCTGGGTTTTCCGTCGTGCTAACTGGCCGGCTATATACAATCCCAGGTTGTTTTTCCCATCTTCCCCCTCAGGCTGTATAGATGATATTATAAGCCAAATGACCAACATGATTACCCAAGCTGCCAACGCCGCTGTTCCCCAATCGACAGGCCCTCCTAGTCGCCGGCCGGTCCCTTGGTGGAATGCAACTGTTGCCGCAGCCATTCGCGAGCGCCGTAGGGCCTTGCAACATCTTAAGCGCCACCCATCCCTTGCTGGTCTCATCAATTTCAAACGTCTGCGTGCCAGAGCTCGTTACTTAATCAAATAAAGTAAGCGGACATGCTGGGGAGCATTTTTTCTCCTCATTGGGCTCTTCTGTCCCTCTGACAAGAGTGTGGGCTATGCTCCGATCTATCTACGGCAGCTGGCGGCCGTCTTCCGTCCCTGGTCTTGCCCTGACTGATGGGGTCTGCACAGAGCCATCTGTTGTTGCAGAACATCTTGCAACTCACTTCGCCAATGTATCAGCGACAACTTCATATCCGGCGACCTTTCTCCTTAAGAAACACCAGGCCGAAACCTTCAAATTAGGCTTTACTTCTCACCAGGTGGAACCATATAATGAACCTTTTACTGACTGGGAACTATCGCTGGCCCTCTCCTCTTCTCGTGATTCAGCACCTGGCCCTGACGATATCCATAATCAATTACTGAAACACCTCAACCCCTCACAACGACAATTTCTCCTAAAAGTTTTTAACCGTATTTGGCTTCAAGGGGTGGAGGGAGAGTATTGTGGTCCCTGCCCTCAAGCCTGGCAAGGACCCGTCGGCACTGGACAGTTATCGACCAATAAGCCTGACAAGTGTCCCCTGTAAATTACTTGAACGGATGGTATCCCGCAGATTATGCTGGGTTCTTGAATCCCGGGGACTTCTCTCACCTTACCAGTGTGGGTTCCGGGAGGGACGATCCCCTATTGACCATTTACTTCGACTGGAAACTGCGATCAGACAGGCCTTCTCTAAACGACATCATCTGGTAGCAGTCTTCTTCAATCTTCATAAGGCGTACGACACTGCTTGGCGTCATCATATTTTACGTTCTCTTCATGACTGGGGCCTCAGAGGCTCCTTACCAATTTTTATCCGTCAGTTTTTATCCCACCGCCTGTTCCGTGTCAGAGTTGGCTATTCCTTTAGCTCCCCTCGGATACAGGAGAACGGCGTCCCCCAGGGCTCAGTGTTGAGTGTTACACTTTTTCTAATCGTCATCAATGGGTTGGTGAGCTCTGTTGGCTCACTGGTAACCCCGGCATTGTATGTCGACGACTTTTGCATATGGTACAGCTCCTACTCATTAGCTTCTACAGAACGTCAGCTCCAGAGCGCCATTCAGCGGGCTTCAGTGTGGGGTACGTCCCATGGTTTCCAGTTTTCCTCGTCAAAAACGAGGGTGGTGCATTTTTGTCGTCGTACTACGGTTCACCCTGATCCAGAACTGTTCTTGGGTAATCAGCGCCTGGAAGTTGTAGCACAGCATCGTTTCCTGGGTCTTCTCTTTGACAAAAAATTGACTTGGGTGCCCCATATTCGCCACCTAATGATTAGTTGTATAAGGAAACTTAATGCCCTACGTTTCCTTGCTCATTCATCTTGGGGTGCAGACCGAACAACTATCCTCCGTATCTATCGGGCTCTAATCTTGTCTCGATTGGACTATGGGTGTCAAGTTTATGGCTCGGCAGCTCCTTCTGCTCTGAAATTATTAGACCCGGTTCACCATTATGGTGTCCGCTTGGCTACAGGTGCATTCCCGACTAGCCCGGTCGACAGTCTCCTTGTTGAGGCGGGAATCTGCCCTCTTCAGGTCAGGCGGCATCAGCTTCTGGCGTCTTATGCCATCGCCATCCGGCAATATCCTGATCATCCCGCTTACCAGTCTCTTTTGGCATCTGAAGGGCTTCGACCCCCTGATACCCGGCCGCGGGCGGGTTTTCTCGTCGGACTGCGGCTTGCCTCTCTTCGCCGAGATTTCCATTTCCCTTCCCTAGATTGCGCCCCCCCCCCCCCATTTCACTGCACGCACACCTCCGGTGGATGGTGCCGCGACCACTAATTCGGGCGGATCTCTTCCAGGGCCCAAAAGCTATATTTCCCCCACGGTCTTTCGGCGTTTGGTGCGCCCAGTACTAGAAGAGTTTCAGGGAGCCTCTATCTTCTACACTGATGGCTCGAAAACAGCTGGCCACTCCGGATATGCTTTTACATCTCCTGTTGGGGCGGAATGCCATTCTCTGCCAGAGGCATGCAGTGTGTTTACGGCAGAGCTGATGGCGATTTATAGAGCCCTCTGTTTTATTAAACAGACTGCCATGGAACGTGGTTTAATCTGTGCTGACTCCATGAGCAGTCTGTAGGCCATTGATAGATGTTTCCCCTCCCATCCTTTAGTTATTCCCATCCATGATCTCCTTGCTGACCTTCATCGTGCTGCCTGCTCCGTTACCTTTCTCTGGGTGCCAAGCCATGTTGGTATTACAGGGAATGAAGAGGCTGACCGGTTGGCTAGATCGGCAATTACTCGCTGCCCACCTCCCTTTCTAATTCCGGGTGCGGATCTGCGGGTGCAGATCAGATCTTTGCTTCGCTCCTCATGGGATAGCAGTTGGAAAGCTACTGCCCCTTCTAATAAACTCCGAACCATCAAAGATACGACTTCAGCTTGGAGTTCATCTTTACGCCCTTCCCGCTTTACGCCCTTCCCGGAGAGAATCAATTGTCCTCCGTCGCCTCAGTCTTGGACACTGCAGGCTGACCCATGGATTTCTTTTACGAAATGACAATCCACCACATTGTGATTGTGGAGGCGTACAATCCGTGTCTCATATTCTGACTGAATGTCCTCTCCATTCGACACTTCGTGGCGACTATGGCCTACCGCCCTGCATTGCCTTTAGTTTTGGCGGATGACCCACGGATGGTTGATCGCGTCCTTGCCTTCCTCCGTGAAAGTATATTTTATTGTCAGCTCTAGGACTCGCTTGCTCGGGGTGAGTGGGTTTGTGATTCTTGGCTGTTTGTGGGGTTTAGAGCCTTCTCCCCAACAGTCCCCCACTCTTTTACATTTTAACGTATTTTTATTTCTCCCTGCTCTAGAACTGTGATACGTTGACCACTGTGCCGTTAGTAACTTGTGGTTTAGGGTAGTGGTCGCTCCTGGAGCTGTGGGAGCGGACACTGTAGCATTTGCTGCCCTGGGTTGGTCTTAGCTTTGTTGGTGAGACGAATTTAATTCCTAGTGTAATGGTCTTTTGGCTTTCAACTATTTTTCGTTGGGTTCCGTGGCGTATACAATTTGAAGTTGAAGGGACTGATGACCTCGTTGTTTGGTCCCTCATGTCCACCACCACCACCACCCATTTATATTAATAGCTCCCCATTTCATTCTAGATCGTTTGCCAAGTCGTATCTGAGGAGTCCGTGGTCTGTCAATTAGAGGTGGCACCATTGAGGTCACAATACACTTGAAATAAAAACCACTCACTTAGGCGCGCGGTTTAAGGGTCGCGCCAGTTTGAAACGGCCAGGCAGATTAACGAACTCGGATCGTTGTGGTGGTCAGCCTGGGTGTGGTTTCTAGGCGGTTTTCCACATCCCATTAGATGAATACCTGGCTGGTACCCAAGTTCCGTCTGCTTATGATACCAACAAATCTTTAGTAGCAATGACGCAATCGACTGTGCTGCAATCCGAAGAACGGAAATAAAATCAGAAATATTCCTGCCATGACTTTCTGTGCATCTACAGTAAGCAATCATCTGGTCCTTGTCAGGCAAACGCTGCGGTTATAAGTGGTCGAAGAAAGGCAGTTACGTGATTTTATTTCAGTGATTATAAAATAATCGAATGTATGCTCTGGGTAGCTGAGGCAGCTTGTTCATGGCGATTCAGTCAGATAAGTAAATGAATGTACTGAACATGCCTCAAGCCACTGCAGGGATGCAGTGTGTCGGAATTCTAATCCAGTGTGGTGCAACGGCGTTACGATAGAAAAATGTGTCACAGAAAAAGAGGATTTAGTGGGCTGTTGTATTGATGTTAGGTTGATATACTTACGGTCTGCGTTCGATTCCAACTCCTGCCGATGATTTTTGATAGGGAGAGACAGATTCTATCCACTTCTGGCTACGCCAAGTGAAGAAGGTATAATGGCATTGTGGTCTGAAATTCACATTAAACATTCCTTTTTTACCGAGTAGAGGTTAGGCTGAATCACAATAAAGTCAGGAGCGCTGACATGTAGAATCTATCACCAGTAACCTTTCTTATACTACTTATTTCTAGTGACGAAACAAACGCTATGTAGGGGCACAGGACACTTATTCCATCTTTTATTTGAGCTTCTGTATGACAATGCAGCTCGACTACAATTTGTTGTTTGTTCAAAACTGCAGATTCAACATCTCCACATATCGTGCATGAATGGTTTCGAATCCTGGCCCGGCACAAAGGTTTCATTATGAAATGTCACGCTCTAACTTCAGGACACCTATCTGCTGGTGGATAATAATTTTGCTCCTCAATGTATTTTTATTGGTTGTCATTCGATAACTGGCTTTTTCACTCCCAGTGAGAGACAGAACTATTTGCGAGATAACTGTAGGTTCAGGGATGTTATTCCGAGCTGCTGGTGGAGAAAAATTCGGTAGGTTACGTCTTTTTTTTTTAGTCAACGACGATATGTGTGGGGTTCGATTTACAATCAGCACTGAACTCTTCGTCATATTATTTCTAGTTCCAACATGCTCACATGTCGCTGGTGTAACAAACCATATTTAACGTTCGTTTTATCTATAATATAACAGCGACAGGTGCTGGAGTCCTGGGAAGAAAAAAATTAATGTTTCTTCTCGTCATTTGAGTTAAAACATCTAGCTATTGCCGAGAAAATCCAATATATCACAGTTGATTGTGCTTCGATAAGTCGGATTAGGGTCTGGGTTCGAATCCCTGTCCAACACAAAGCTTTACCTCACGGAATTTCTAGTAAGTTACTCGTGAAGAAGTAATATTTAACACTCTTGTAGTTCATTAACAGGGATAATTGGTGCTGAATAGGAATTCCCGTCCATTAAAAATGATTACGTTATGTAATTTAAAGTTGATATTTGCTAACTGATACTGTCCAAACTCGAAACATCACTCCCTGTATGCTTAGTCAGAAATGACTGTTAGTTTCCGTCAGTCACGAAATCTTTGCTTAGTCTGCATGAACTGGAATTGAATCCATATGCAGAACGAGACTGTTCGTCGTGTCATTTTAAGTTCATACATATTCTAAAGTAGCTGCTCGTGAGTAACTCAAATTTTTAATGTCTTTTGTGTTAAATAATAAGTACGGTATGTTACGTTTTGTACAAGAAATCATTAATACGATGTACTTACTACGTTCGCCGACGAGAGTTCGATTCCCCCCTCGGGCATGGGTGCTTGTGTTGTCCTTACGTTATTTTACCTTAGTTTAAGTAGTCTGTATGCTATGGACTAATGACGACTCAGTTCAGTCCGATAAGTTTACAAGCATTTGATTTGAACTTACTATGTGCATTACCTATCTGACGTAATAATTAGAGTGGTAACATTTCAGGTATGGACAGGTGTTCCCTGATATTTGTAGTATCATGGTATTACTTTACATCTTGAGTTACTGCGATACAGAGCAGTGTTTTGTATTGATGACGACCGTACCAAGGAGCAATTGGAGTACCCGCAAGGCTGGTACGTTAGTTTGGTTGCATGCGAATCAGGCAAAATGCAATTCAGGCGTTCGGATACTTTTGCATGACTGTACATCTTAGTGTGAATAGAAAGGTATTTATTGACCGAATAAAAAGGACAGAGGGACCTGTAAACAATGTTATTCACAAATTTAACAAGAATGGAAGGTCCAGTAAGGAATGTTAATAATATGTAGATAGGGAACAATCCAACGTAAAAACGAACGTTGAGCAGCCGACAGACACAAATAAGATACACAAACACACAATTCTTAATTTTCGGCCATGGCCTTCCTCCTAAAGAGACACAATCACTCAGTCTGAGACTGAGACTGTGTTGGACGGCCAGAGATGGCTGACGTGTGTGGATGAGTGTGCCTGAGTGATTGTGTGATTGTGTCTCTTTCGGAGGAAGGCCATGGCCGAAAATTAAGAATTGTGTGTTTGTGTATCTTTTATTTGTGTCTGTTGGCTGCTCAACGTTCGTTTTTACGTTGAGTTGTTCCCTATCTACATATTATTATTATTATCAGAATTTTTGTAAAAATTCAATTGTAATTAATTAGCAGAAATATTATAAGGAGAAGATGTAAAGAGAGGTGGGAAGAGGAGATGGATAGAGAAAGGACAGAGAGAGAATCAGAAGATGGAGACAGGAGGACATGGAGAGAACAAGGGAGGAGGAGAGGGACAGAGAGGGGCGTAATTGGAGAACAGAAAAAAGGTAAGAAGAAATGGAGTAACAGAAGATTGAAATTAATACTATGGGTACCTGTGCAATACCAAGCACTCGCCTAGCTTTAGAATAAATAGTCAGCGTTTATCTCTACACATTATAACAATAAAACACTGGTCATTAGAAAGCATCCAACAATGTACTCTCAAATTTTGCTTTGCAGAAAACTACAATAGAACAAAAGCTCCAGTTACATTGGCTACGACGCTGAAAAAAGAGTTAGCAGAAAAAAAATTGGAACGAGGTAACGCGCTATTACGGCGAGGTAAATCCTAAATCCCGCGAATAAGAGAACGGATTTTAAAACTCCTTTGGCACATTGAGGTCGTCGTTTATTTGCTGGTGGAAACTCATTTCGGCGTAAATGGTTTTGTGGCGTAAAAAGAACGATGCGCAATTTCGGCCCTGCTAGACACAGCAAGTTGTTCTCTCTCTCCATCTTCATTTGCCGTTCATTCTATTTGCCACTCCTCATCTGCATGCAATTTTCTCCGCTCCCCTGGAGCAAGAATTTCTGTGTGGCCGCTCGCTACGCCTTTAAAGATTGCGTGTGCGAACTTCGTGGCGAGCAGGTGACACGTTTACATGATAAGGCGTACAGACAACTGGCGCTCTGTTATCCGAAACGCAGTGTGTGTGTTTAACTACGCTCAGTATATTGTCCTGTCCTGTAGCATAGGAACAAAGGTGCCTTAAAGGAAAGACTTGTGGACTCATAAATAGAAAATTGTACGCGCGGTTGACTCAAGACGAAGAATAACTGAAATACAGAAACATCTCACCCATGTGGAAGGACTTGAAAGACAAGCTTTAACTGAAACGTGGAGGGCTCATGGTTGTCATATATTGACCGAAATATTTCTGAAGAGTGGTAAAAATTGTGGAAACCGATCTAAAGGCAGACCGTTTGAGCTACAGAGAGATGTGGGAGCAGGTGCAGTAATACTGAAACTACGACTTACATTAGGAGAAAGGCCGAAGACAGGCAAACCCACGTTTATAGTACCGGTATCGTAGAAGTAGTGCAGTCTTTAGACGTTTTTAACAGGATTTTCTGAAGTTTTGATGGTACAAGGAATCAAATATCACGAACAAAAGATTGCTAAAAACCAGACTACAATTGTGACCTAGGAGATGAAAGAGAAACAGCATTTGCGCAAGGGCTGGGACAGTGTTATATGTTCAATGTTATTCAGTCTTAGCAATGACCAAGCAATAAAGGAAACCAAGGGAAAATGTGCAAAGAGAATTAAGGTTCACGGAGAAGAAATAAAAATTTGAATATCTCCGTAATGTTGAGGTTGACTCACGTCTGTAACTTTTTATGTGATTACAATAAACGTTGAAAAAACCGTCTTAAAGTGATCAGTAACTTTTATTACTTATTGATGACTAGTTTCGGACGGCTTATCCATTATCAAATCAACATATAGAAAGTCTGGCATTAAAAATCATTGTGCATCTACGAGGCCCGTCTAGAAGGTAAGTTCCGTTTGGTTATATAAAACGAACGGGTACATATACAGAAAAAATATTGATTGTACAAAAATCTACAACTGTTAAGACTACTTTTCTACATAGCTTCCGAAATTTTGTAGGCAATTGTCATAGCATGGCACAAGGTTTTGTGTGCCTTTTTCATAGAATGTTGCCACCTGTGTATTCAATCATGTGGTAACATGTTCTTTCAGCTCGTCATCATCGTTGAAGTGTTGTCCACCAAGGACAGATTTTAGGTGTAAGAAGAGGATTACTGTTAAAAGATTTTTTTTTTTTTTCACGATAATGCCTGACCTCACACACCGAATGTGACCAAACAATTCTTACGGAAATTTCAATGGGACCTTTTTGACCATCCTCCATACAGGTCGGACATCTCTCCTAGCGACTTTCATCTCTTCTTACACCTAAAATCAGTCCTTGGTGAACAACACTTCAACGATGAATTGAATTGAATTTTTTAATGTTCAAATGTTTTTTAACTACGGGGTCATCAGTCCCTAAACTTACAAACTACTTACGAACTAGGACGGCACAAATATCCATGCCCGAGGGGGGATTCGAACCCCCGACCGTAGTGGCCGTGCAGACCGTGACTGAAGCGCCTCAGTCCCCGCGGCCACCGCGGCCGGCTTCAACGATGATAAAGAGATGTTATCACCTGTTTGAATACACAGGCGGCAACCTTCTGTGAAGGATGCATGCAAAAATTTGTGGCACGCTATGACAAGTGACTACAAAATTTCGGCAGTAGTTAAAGAGTTGTAGAGTTTTGTGCAATAAAAATTTCCTCTGTATCTGTGAACAATTTCATTTTAATACCAAACGGAACTTACTTTCTGGACGCGCCTCGTATGTTACTGGCCGTGAAAGATATAAACGTGCCAGAATAGCGTACAGCGTTGACACATGAACACCACTGTCATCATAACATAACGATACATTTTATAATGAACCAGCCGTTAGAAATTAGTCGTCAAGAAACAACTAAAACTTCGTACGCTACTTACAACGGTTCCTATCATAGTTATGGTAACAAGTTTGAGGTTCGTCTTTAATAGTGTACTTTAGGTTGTGAAGGTGTTGGTATGGCATAGTATAGTTACTTTATTTAAAAAGCTCTCCAACTTTCGTAACGTTAGTTACATCACCAGGTGAAATCAGTTAAAACATGATACTGAGGTACAATATATGCTAAACTGTCCTCAGAGTTTAGATGTGGATGTCCGATGAACAAACTTTTGTGCTTGGTAGACCAGTTTGAAGGAGTGTATAATTCAATGAGAGATACTATAGGAACTTAAATAAAAATGCAAAAAGGGAACTGGAATGTAGTGGTATCTTTTCGGGCAACATAATTGACGATGCCTGAAGTATATAAAATCTGTAATTCAACACCGGAATTCTGAAAAGGAGAATTTAGTAAACATCTAATATTAAATGCTGCCACGTACTTTGTAAAAGTACCTGGAGTGAGGCATGCACATGTGTGAAACGTGGACGATTAACATTGAAAGGGTGGGACTGATGACCTAGCTATTTAGTCCCCTACAAAACCAACAACAACAACAACAACAACAAACATTAAAAACAAACAAAGTATTTATACAGATTATATATATATATATATATATATATATATATATATATGTGTGTGTGTGTGTGTGTGTGTGTGTGTGTGTTTGTGTGTGTGTGTGTGTGTGTGTGTGTGTGTGTGTGTGTGTGTGTGCGCGCGCGTTCCACATTTTCTCCTTACTATCCGAAAACAATCACTGTGGGGATAAGAGCCACCTACGACATTTAGGTCAGATAATATTACAATGTAAACAATGAAATAACGCAAAACTGCCGCATGAAAAATGTAATGTTTGTAAATCTGTTGGACCAAGCTGCTATGGTCATTAGTACCTAGTCTTAAACTACTTACAATGTCAGACTAAAGACAACCCGCACACCTATATTCTAGGGAGGACTAATCTCCGGTGGTAGCCACCGCCCAGTCCGTAGCATGATGCCTTAGACGAAGCGGCCACATGCGCACCTGTCACCTTATGCGAAACGTTCCTTATCTCGTAAACAATTAGGCCGATTTGAGCCAAAATTGATGCAAGTATTCTTTACCGTCAGGAAACAGGAAATAAGGCGTCATAAACAAAGAAATTGCCCCATTCATGCGATGGGTGTTTAACGTGACATCAGTCAGGCACTATTTCAGAATGAGAGCACTTGCAAGAAACATTACATATTATTTCATATATTTATGAATCTTTATCTCGCTAACAATCAAAACAAAACGACAAAAGAAAAGACGCTTATCGCTTACTTTTCCACCGTTAAAGCAGTCAAACTGCGACATTTGCCATTACGTTCAAATGTGTTACTCATACACTACTAATGGTATTCGTAACATAAGCAAGGAATAAATACACATCCGCGAAACGTTTGGAATTAGCGCTAAGAGTAAAATAAATTACAATCAACAATCAAGTTAATAGCAATATATATATATATATATATATATATATATATATATATATATATATATATATTAGTGTGTGTGTGTTTGTGACCGATTTGAATATTACCAGGGGTATTTTAGAAAAAAAAAGAAAAAGGATTAACTGAAAAATCGAGCAGCTTCTATTCGGATTAGATTAGTATTTTATGCGCTGCGACAGGGTTCATCCGAATGTCATAAAATTTTGCACACATGATCTTCAAATCTTCAAAACAAAAAGTCACTATCAACATAAGATTTCCTTCAGGGCACGATGGAAGGCACTTTACAACTGACTTCGACACGAATCTACAGTTTTATTCTGATGTTGACGAATTTTTGCGCACTTGATTTTCAAGACACATCACTGTCTACTTAAGATGTCGTATGGTGCATGGCGGATGATACGTTACTCCAGACTTGGGCACTTTTTGAGCGATCACCATGGAATTTGGCAGATATGTGTGATGTTTCACATACTGGGGAGGGATAAGAGAGAAACAGGATGTGATTGGCAGACCGGGGAAGGTAATAGCGGAGGCAGGGGGAAGGGTGGTTGGATAGAGGGAGGAAGGGTTATGAGGATCAGCAAGAGGAGGTATGTACAGAGTGACGAGTACATGGAATAAATGTTGGAACAAATCAATACCCGAGCAGCGCAGAGGAAAGAAGGCTAACAGAAGAAAGACGAAGGAAAGAAATAGGCACAGAAAGGGCAGTGATGGACCGAGAGATAAAGGTAGGAGTGTACGAAGTATATACATTTCCCATGTAATAATTTGTGAACTATTGTAGGGTTCGCTACTGCTGCTTATCAATAAAAATGTCATGTTAAAATTTCAAGACATTACTTATTATAGTTGTAGTGCTAAAGAAATTTACGGAAGATCATAATAAGCTGCAGTAGCAGTAAATACGGACTTGGCATTCATGTCCTATGTTCCTGGAACAATAAAGAAATGTAATTTGATTTCATAATGGAGATATGGCTTCCCACCTCAATATTGTAATAAAATCAAGAAACTTCCATCTTGGTGGGCGATATAAAGTATTTATTTATTTATTCTATTTTTTAATTACATAACGATTTCATTCCCATGATGGAACACCATCTGTGCAGAAAGCAAGTCATGATGACTCATGTACTCCACATAAAACATTTAACTTTTTTTAATTGTAACATGTATAGCAAGACCTTTTTTAGTTATTTTATGGACCTTACTGTTAAATATTTTATGTGGAGTACATGAGTCATCATGACTTACATTCTGCACTGTTGATGTTCCATCATAGGAACGAAATCGATATGTAATTTTTTTAATGAATACTTCATATCGTCCGCCAAGCTTGGAAGTCTCTTGATTTTATTACAATAAAGAAAGGTCAACAAATGTAAACACTTCCGCAAATAGCTATAATCCACTATGCCCTACGAAGATTTTTTAACTAGTTGGAACAGTCTCTTACAAGAAGTATTGCGATCTCTGTTTGGTAGGAAACGTCAGAGATTTTACAGAACTGTTTTGCATGGTCTACTAACCTATCTGCTTACGATGAGTGACGAGGGTTTAGTTTCACTCATGTACAATAAGAACAAACTAGAACAGGTGCTAGTGAAGAGACATAAGGAAGGATACGTTACGCCGCAGATTGTCAAACCAGGTATTTCCGCTAACTGCAGCAAGATTCAGGGGTCAGCTAAAACTCCAGATCACACGCATCTCATGTAGCCCCCTAATCGCATCTCCTTCTGCTTCTGCAGTTACGAGTAGCACAGTGAATTCAACTAGGAGTGAATACAACGCACGTAATAGGCAAAGCTCGAAATTACGATTATTTAGGAATACCTAAAACTATGCTGTATCACTAGGCCTATATCTGTTATATTTGCCACCAAAATCAGCTCTACAAAATTCAGGATTATACACAGGATTTTTATTTAGTTAATATTTCTGACAGGACAAACTCAGATGAAATTTTTGAAATCTGTGATACCTGTTCTCCATGACGCTCATTATTTTCTCAAACACTTTAAAGCTCTGTAGCTGAAACTGTCTTGCTCCAGTGGTGAGTCGGCAAATATGGGAGACCTTCAGTCGATAAGCATACGAGCTTCATCAGCTGGCCAACTTGTGAGATCCTACCACTGGGATCCGCAGAAATTTCGCGGAAGGGGCAATGATTAAAACTTGTTATCTCTTATGTAACAAAATCAGTGACATTGTAAACCTGTAATTCCCCAGGAACTACATTTGACGGAAGCAAACAACAGTTATTTTTCGTCAAGAGATTGATGTCTTTATATTTGTGACGTTACACTTCGGGGGACAAGAACAATAATTAGTGGAAGGTGTGGGGTCGCACAAGTCCAAAGTGCGCGCCACCTACTTTCGACGCGCGGCGTTATTACGACGTCAGCCACGAGCGCCCTCTTCTGCAACTCCGCTCGTGGCCACGACTGAACGACATCGTTCACTTGGGACTGAGGTAGGAACCAGTTAACACTACGGAGTCAGATAGGCACCAGTGAAGACCTGGCTATCGGATAGGCACTAGGCAGGTCTCTAACTCAACTATGTATCAGCATTCTGCAGTACTGAGCTATGTAAAAGTTAAGTATTACTAAGTCTCTAAGAAATATATATCTCGTTCTAATTTACTCTAGTGTTTCTAGTTTCTGCTGTCCCATTGGCTGGTCACCTTCTATCTGCACAAGCGTGCATCCTTTATTCCTGTGTCGGTCTGTCTACTCGGCCACCGACACCTACGACGGAAACGAGACACAAAAGCGGCGATGAGGCTGGGACACAAAAGAAGGGCTGTCAAGGTTTATGGGAACTAATTACTATTTATTAGGACACTTATTTATACACCTTGGTCAAATTTAAGTAATAAAGAGAGCTTTTTAATAAGATTCATAAAGACCTTTTAAAAGACAACAAATAAAAAAGGGGGTAATAAACACACTCAAGATACAGTACTTTTCAATCAATTAAAAAAACTTTCGAAAGAAATGTTTCCACGACGGTTGAAAGTGCAACAATCTTGCAAATTTTACCGACTGTCTTAAAGTTACAGCTAGACTAATTCAAATAAACAACACAAGCCCCTCTACAACGTTCATTAAAGATCCATCCAGATGGACAAGACGTTGTGGATACAACCAACACCATCTTGAAGACAAGGTCTCACAATAGGCCGTGCCACGTCACACCGATAAGCCGCGAACGCTGGCTGATGAACACCACCTATAGTCGAGGCAATTAGCTTTGAGCGTCGGCTGCGGCAGCAGACGATTGGAGAAAGTCAAAGTCAGCTTCTCTCTGCGCATGCGCGCGTTCGGCTGCACTCTGCACTATTGCCAGTTCCGTCAGACAGCACCGACCGGTAAGCTATACTGTCAGGCAACGAACTAACTACTTGGCAACATGGTTGCATTCAGTTACCGTGGCTGGGGCGGTCTCCAAGCCCAGTAGGCGGAGCCAGGGATCATTATATTCTGGCCCGACTATAGATACAAGGCCACACAACAGGCAGTGCCACGTCGCACCGAGAGGCCGCGAACACTAGCTGACTGGCCGGCCGCTACGAGGCGGTGGGCTGTGCCCCAGCGGCCAGCCAGTCGTCTAGCGATCGCGGCCTCTCGGTGTGACGTGGCACTGCCTGTTGTGAGGCCTTGTCTTGGAGTGGTACAACACGTCCAGCGGACCGATGCGATATCCAATTGTCCACACATGGTCCACGTGCTGACGTTCTCCTCTCTCTCAGGTCAACCGTTAACTCCAACTTTCCACGGAGACAACGGCCATACGGGCCAAGCGATTCTGGACTCCACGGAGGATGACTGTAGTATATGGAACGGAATAATGAAAGGAAAACACTATAATGAAACATTATGTCTAAACAGATGAAAATAATCAATTCTTTTTAATTCGATTTCAACCGGGCATTGAAACACAACTTTCACACCCTGAGAAAATGCCACTGCTCAATGTGGCCCGCCATTCTCCGGGCGGCCGCTAACAGTTGTAACCGTGCATAATGTCAGGACCACTGAGGCAGCAATCTTGAACGACCGCCGTCTGCAGCTTCGAACCTTGTTGCAGCAATTCGACATATCTTATGGTGCAGTGTACGACATTGTCGATGAAAAGCTAAAATTTTGTAAATTTAGTGCTCGCTGCAGACTACAATAACGGACAGCGAATAATGACAAGTTTAACGGGTTACACCACACAAGGGTATTACTTTCTGAAAGTAATCGCTACCGGTGATGAGTCGCAGGCAGTGGCAGCTGGCGCTTCAGATGACTGGGGATTCACTTCTCTCAGTGCCAGATCTACAATACTTATTTACTTATTAACCGAAACTTGATTGGCGCCCCCTCCTTACTTTAGGCATGCGCAAAGGCTGCTCTCCCCCACCTCTTTTCAAACAATTAAATATTTGTTACAACGAAGAGTGTAAATGTCATTTATTCTCAAAATCGAGACGCATTCGCAAAAACGTTCAAAGATATGTGCCAAGTATAAATCAAAAAGTCATTGTTGTTTCCGTACTTAATAAAAAGAAAGTTGGAGGCTTGATTCCATGTTGGAATTGGTTCTCCACGTCTGTATTTGATTTGTGGTAATTCTTTCAGCAATCAGTCGTTAAAATTATATATTTATTTGTTCGCAAATCTAGATTTCGACCACTGTGTGGTCATTATCAATGCCTAAAACCAATTAAAATACTTAAAACGAACGCATCCTCCAACATGGAGCTCGAGATGTTTTAAGTATCTTAATTCGTTTTAAGCATTGATAATGACCACACAGTGGTCGAAATCTAGATTTGCGAACAAATAAATATATCTTTTTTACGACTGATTGCTGAAAGAATTACCACAAAGAAATCACACGACTGAGTAGTGAGTAGAGAGTAGTGCTTTATTATTAATCATGATTGGTTCTTCTGATAGTTTGTACAGTTGATGCGCCTTTAATTGGTACTTATACGACATTTTAGAAATAATGGCTTGTTTTTTATAAATCTTCAATTTGCCAAAAACAAATTATGAATGACGGATGTTGCCTTCATGAAGGATTTGCGCTGGTGGCCGAGGGGACTGAGGCGCTGCACGGCCACTATGGTCGGGGTTTCGAATCCCCCCTCGGGCATGGATATTTGTACCGTCCTTAGTATTAGCTAGTTCATAAGCAGTTTGTAAGCTTAGGGACTGATGACCCCGTAGTGATGTCCCATAAGCTATACAAACATTTGAACTTTTTGAGGATTTGCGCATACAACGCGAGGTGCGCAGTAGCTCCATTGTCTTTGCTTCGGGACCATTCGTGTGTAACTGCCAGAGCTTGAGTCGCGAGAAGCTGGCGTCTCTAGCAGCTCCAACGCCAATGTTGAAAGCCCCTCCCTGCCGTGGGAGCGCCCATATGCTGCCTCCAGGGGGTTCAGAAGAGAATTTGAACCTCAGCTGCGGATGCGCATTGCAACGCTCTGCGGCCACTCTTGCCCGTGTTAAGCGGCCACGCTACGACTGGTATACGTGCTGTCTCCGCGACGTAAAAAGTTTCTCATGCGATAAAAATACTTAGAATGTGCGTGTAAAATGATCTGTTAGAGGAATGAAACTAAGAGTGATAGTTGAAAATACTTTAAGTAAATAAATAAAATAATTTTCCTTCACGGCGAGCTTTTTTATGGGGGTTCACTGGACCAGTGAACACACGGAACGCGCCACCTCTCAGGACTACCACTTTTTTTTAAATTCTTTATTCTTTAATTAATACAATAACCCATTACCTATTGCTAAATGGGTCCTATTATACTACTTAATTGTTAATTACAATTGACTTAATTTAATAAAATTTTAATCTGGCAATTGTTGTTTTGAACTACGACTTTATTTACTGTGTTTGGTGTCATGGAGGTTTTGGCTTTGTTTATTTGTTTTGTTCTGTGATGCGGTGTGTGTGTTGTGTTCTTGTCGCTGTGTTTTCTCCCGTTGCAGTGTTGACAGGTGTGCCAGAAATGTACAAACCTACTTTTTTGGCCTTTGTCTGCTGAACTAAATCCAGCAGACGTGCCCCTGGCACAGGGCTGGCGCTTTCCACTGCAGATACTGGGAGAGTGTTGTGCATGTCCGTGTGTTGTGATGATACTGCCGGCCCTCTCACCTCATTGTTACTGTACGATACCGTCTGCGTCGGACTCGGAATCAGGTGGTTCAATAGTGATACATGTTGCGTGTGAAGTTAGTTAAAAACAAAATAGCCAGCCTAGGAATCAGTATAGGACAGTGTCCCGGTGATACTGTGATTAAAACAAGTGATAGATTTCATTAATTATGAGATTTGTTTAGATGCTTTCCAGACAGTTCTATAAACAATAGTTTTGTCACTGTACATTATTTCAAGAATTAGAAAGAAACGACATGAAAAACTTTATGTAAATGAAAATAAATAGCATTGTGTACAGGTCAGGCTCATAAACAAGTTGTGTTGACCAGCTAATTGTGTTAATTAATGTAATAGTCGAAATTTCAATATTGTGATTTATTGTATATTTTGACTGACGTGAGATTTTGAACCTGTTTTCAGATTTGCGAAGATATTTGATAGTTCAATATATGTTAGGAACATGTATGATGTAGTCATTAACTAATTAATTGACATTTCACATTGCCGTTTGTTGTAAAACAAAAAATACCGCTATTTTGTCTTGAAAAGACGTGTGCCATGTAAAATTATTGTATGTATAGTTTTCATTTTATATTGTGATTATTTTTGTGTACATGAAATGTTTTCTTTGTGTGTCTGTTAATTGTAAATTAGTACATTCAATTATGAACAATGCATAATGTAAGGTCATTATTGCCGATGTTATATATTTGCCTCGCCGCCTTGCGTGAGGGGGTTCGAGTTCGAGGTTTTGGCGATCGTTATGTGCTTTTTGAATCTATGTCACTGTTTTGTTGTGGTAAATTGTTTACGCATTTTATAAAGTTGTAATGTTTTGGTGGAGAAGCAGTTTCAAATTAAGGAAGTGATAAATTGTACCTACGAGTATTTGTTTCTACCACGACGACCCAGGTGAATAAGTTTGCAGCGAGCAGAACCCCCACACATCGTAATGTTGAAAAGATAAGTATCGCTTGGAAGTGGTAGAATGAACTGTAATTTCTTCAAAATCACGAAAACATTATAGTGTGTTATTTGCAAAGATATGTATTCCGACTTAAAACTAAACGTCTTGTTCGGTGAGTGGCTGCGTCCAGTCCTCCTGACCCCGAGTGTGGCGGTTTCCGGCCATTGCTCGCGGCCATTCCACACCCCGGCGGCACGGCTCTGGTGCAGCAGTCGCAATCTGGAAATGAGGCACATAATCTATATCTATAAATGTGAATGTCTGTTCGGTGTACGTTTATCACATCTGAACTACAAGACATAAAGAGCTAAAAATTTATACAGTTACTAATGTCTACCTGGGAAAGGCTTTAGGCAAGGTTTTATGGCGATCGTATAGCTATTTATCTATATATATTAATGTGAATGTCTGTTCAGTATACGCTTATCACCTCCGAGCGACAAGACGTAGAGACTTAAATATTTGTACAGTTACTAATTTATACCTGAGGAAGGTTTTAGGCGCGGTTTTATAGCGATCTGATGGATATTTACAAATTTGAAGAATATAACGCGAAATGCGTAACAATAATTACTCTTTCAAAACGGTTTTATTGGTTGCATTGTTGCTTGAGGGTTGATAATGATAAAAGGGTGGAGTATATTGGGATGGAAATTTATCGGTGTATATAAAATTCTACGTGTGTGTGTGTTAATATTTCGCTCTGCAGCGAAAACTACAGAACGCAAACGAATGGTCTGTGTGTAATTGTTGTTCGAAGTCCCCCGTTGTACACCGTAGCAATTCCATGCTATAAGGGGGTGGAAGATATGGTGGTTGAAAGTCGTCAAATTATAAAAGAAATTCGGACTGAAGGCCAGTGATGACTTTTGCGACTCTATAGCAAGGAGGTTACATACAGCGAAACGTGATGCCACAGACCATATCTTTGGTCAATGCCTGCTACAATCTCTTCAGCTCCTTTCTGTAAGGATAAGCATACGAATAAGGAAATATAAGAATAAATAAATAAAGCAGTAGAAAAAAATTTCTTTTAATACAGACATACAACAATTATACAAATGAATACACACCTGCGAAATTATACAATTGTACAACATATAACTCAATAAATATGAGATCGTACGCACTTTGTCATTTGTGTTTTGATTACTATATTTCTTTGTTTGGATACTTGCACTTTTGTACATTATGCGAGACAGCCTTATTTCTTATTTATTCTCCGATAAATACAGTATGTTTTTAGAAAAAAGGAGATGGACAGAAAGAGAATGGATAGGAGAAGTAGTAAGTCAAAGCAGGAATAAATAAATAAATACCCGGGCAAAGCCGGGTTTTCAGCAAGTCGGTTTATGTATTGGTCCCTGATGTGTTGGGATACAATATTCGTCATGTCGTTAAGGATGTTAAAAGTGTTCGTTTTTAGCAGTTCCTTCACATCAGTATGTGGTAGCTGCTGCCTGTGCTGGGAAATGAATTTCCCGTACGCCGGACAATCAAATATCACGTGTTCCGGTGTACCTTCAGAACTACCACTTCTCACCCAACACTATGAAGCCCTCTGTTAATAGTAAACATGCTGATTCCTCTGTACGAAAAACAAAGTGACTCAGCCTGTCGCGGTGGAGTAGCCGAGTGGTCTAATGCGCCCCGCTGCAGAGCGCGTGGTTGCTCGCCGTCGGAGGTTCGAGTCCTCCATGCGGGCATGTGTGTGTGTATGTGTGTGTTTGTGTGTGTGCGTGTGTGTGTGTGTGTGTGTGTGTGTGTGTGTGTTGTCCTTAGGTTAGTTTACCTTAGTTTAAATAGTTTCTAAGCTACGGACTGATGACCACGCAGTTTGGTCCGATAGATTTACAAACATTATACATTATGACTCAGCCTGCCAGGTGAGTGTTTACCACATAATTTCTGCGATATGCGTGATGCGGTGCCAGACAACTTAGCTGAATGCGCGGTCATTACGAATGCTGCAGCCTACATTATACCTTCGGTTAAATCGTGTCATGGCCTTCGTGACCATCGACACAATATTAATGCTGACGGTGTCAAACTACTTTATGTTTGGGCTCGCCCGATGTTGCTTTCCATGTTCGTGAGAAAATCACCAAATTTGGATGTGACATTCACCAGTATCCAACAGTAAAGTTCAGACCTTACACCGTCGAACTTTGATCCGTTTGCTCCCATGATGAATTTCCTCGCCGATCAACGCTTTGCAAAAGATGAGAAAATCAGCAGTCAGCACATGGTTATCTTCTATCTATGTCTATAAATGTGAATGTCTGTTCGGTGTACGTTTATCACGTCTGAACCACAAGACATAAAGAGCTAAAAATTTGTACAGTTACTAATGTCTACCCGGTGAAGGCTTTAGGCGTGGTTTTATGGCTATCGGATAGCTAAATATAAATCAATGTGAATGTCTGTTTGGTGTACGCTTATCACGTCCGAACGACAAGACGCAGAGACTTAAGTATTTGTACAGTTACTAATTTATACCTGAGGAAGGTTTTAGTCACATTTTTATAGCGATCTGATAGATATTTAGTAATTTCAAGTTATAAAAAAAAATTCGGACTGAAGGCCAGCGATGACGTTTGCGACTCTATAGCAAGAAGCGATACGTGATGCCACAGACCATATCTTTGGTCTATGCGTGCTACAATGTCTTCAGCTCTTTCTCTGTAAGGATAAGCATACGAATTAGGAAATATAAGAATAAATAAATAAAGCAGTAAAAAAGAAATTTATTTTAATACATCTCTTTAAAAAAATCGATTTGTCGTTTCGCGCTTTACATCAAGTGATCCATCTGTGATATTATTACAATCATTATTGTTGAATTTCGTGATTGGATTCTTCGAAACGAGTGCATTTTTACCTGTGATTTCTTATATATTCTCTGATAAATGCAACATGTTTTTAGAAAAAAAGGAGATGGGCAGAGAGAGAGAGAATGGATAGGAAATGTATTAACTCAAGGTTCGAATAAATAAATAAATACCCAGACAACGCCGGGTTTTCAGCTAGTATAACATGAAATCAATGGCGAGTAAACTTTGGACAGTATTTCCAAAAACGGAAAACGGATTTTCCAGATAAACACCTATACAACATACACATAACGTTTTAGTTATTTCCTACTCCTCAAGATACGTTACCTCACAACAATGTCTTCAGCTCTTTCTCTGTAAGGATAAGCATACGAATAAGGAAATATAAGATAAATAAATAAAACAGTAAAAAAGAAATTTCTTTTAATACATCTCTTTAAAAAAATAGATTTGACGTTTCGCGCATTACAGCAAGTGATTGATCTGTGATATTATTACAATCATTAATTTTGAATTTTGTGATTCGATTCTTCGAAACGAGTACATTTTACGTGTGATTTCTTATTTCTTATATATTCTCTGATAAATATAACATGTTTTTAGAAAAAATGAGATGGACAGAGGTAGTGGATAGGAGAAGTACTAATTCAAGGCCCGAATAAATAAATAAATAAATACCCGGACAGCGCCGGGTTTTCAGCTAGTGCGATAATAAAACGCACTTCTCCGAACAGGTCACACTGAAACTGTTACCACGATAGGAGAAATGTGTTGATAACCTTTATGGCCAGGTTCAAAGTAGAAAATTAGAGACAAGATGTCGGTTCATTTGAGATTATTTTTCCAGTCATTACGCTTTTTTTCTATAAAAGAAGTATTGAGCGTTACTTTCTGACCTTCACTTATACTATTTTAATTATCAAATTTTCGATCAGCAAGAAGCAACTTTGGAAAAGAAAGGCTGAGGTAATGGATAGTGGGATAGAGCAGAGGAAATATTTAATCACTGAAACACCGTGCGCGGCAGCGAAGAATTCAATTAACGAATAGGCGGTGAAAGTAATGAACGGAGGCTGACTGACAGACGCAGCAGATTCTTAAAAATTCTCAATTTCCCCGGCAAAGGGAGCAGCGGCGGGCGCCGTGCATAATTTAATTGCAGAGCAGAGCGCCGTTCTGGCTGAGCGACTGCAGACTGCAGACTCCAGTTCCACACGGCCTCCCTTCCCAACAGCCGCCTCTTTGTCAAATTGCTGCTGCTAATGGCCACTTTAGCAGGCGCTCCGCTCCACCTTTGCCGTGAATTTGCAGCCGCCTCCTGCAGGAGCAGTCTCCCATGTTGATTGCTCACGTACGACTGCACTCCGCTCTCTTCGCTACTCCGTAGAAGAATGACGTGCGTGTCAGATCACCTGTGATATCAGATGATTTCATGCCGGAGGTATTTTGCGATGAAGTAGCTGCAAATTCCAATTACGTGACTTATTCGAAAAGTGAATAGGAGGAGAATTTAAAAAGTAATTTACACATTATCCTTTGCAGTACTGATAAAAAGTAAACGTTTTTATTCATTTTGTATTGTCGATGTTTCACGTAGCTGCATTATAATTATATTGGTTTATTTTTTATCTTTTATATTGCATAAAGTATTTGAAGTACACATTTATCACTATAGGAATGTCACTACTTTCTCTCTATGTTCCCTACCATATCGATAAACTTCTCCCGCAATAGTTTTCTGTCAAATACATGCCGGCCGCCGTGGCCGAGGGGTCTGAGGCACGTCAGTCACGGTCTGCACGGCCACTACGGTCGGGGGTTCGAATCCCCCCTCGGCCATGGATATTTGTGCCGTCCTTAGTCTTAGCTAGTTCATAAGTAGTTTGTAAGTTTAGGGACTGACGACCCCGTAGTGAAGTCCCATAAGCTCTACAAACATTTGAACATTCTGTCCCCTACAGACATGCCTAGGGATCAGAATGAATCATTTATATTCCATGATTCTCTTCGTCCTACTGAGCTAAGCTTGAGGGTACATTTATTCTGAGACAAGCGATCTCGCGGCTATTGAATTTCGTTCTCGGCCTCCAGGGTTGTCTACAGGAGTTTGTCAAATGTTTGTAAATCTAAGGGGCTTAACATCTGCGGTTATCAGTCGCTAGGCTTACCAATTACTTAAATCTAACTCCTGCTAAGGACAATGCACGCACCCATGCCAGAGGGAGGACTCGAAACTCCGACGCCGAGCAACTGCACGCTCATCAGCAATTCGCCGTAAGCCCTGCACCACTTCGCCGCTGCAGGCCTTGTCAGCTCTACCATAGGCATCTATTGGCTATACGTACGTGTTGTGCGAAACAACTACAAGATGTGAATTTTCTATGTCATCTTTCGCTGTACATCGTGACATTTATCACTTAAAAAGTCTCAAGCAGTCATTGCCACATCAAGCTATGCTTATAGTAGTTACTACTAAACGTTTCTTACATTGATACCGAAAGTCTCATAAAGTACTTCAAATTATCACAAGCTACTCCAATAAACATTCGAAGAGACAAAAGCTATATACTTTAGTATATGTTTAATACATAAATGTATTATATATAAAAATCCCGTGTCACGATATTTCTCTGCCATGAACACCGAAACTACTCAACTGATATTAATGAAACTTGGCCAAGTGTGTGCGATTTGATGGAACTTAAAAGATAGAATCGTTTCTGTCCGGATTAATAACCACAATATTATTTTTATTGCAAATTGGTTGGGTAAGTATCCAAATTTTACGACTGTTCAGCAATTTGCAGCCCTGGTTAGTGGAAAAGCAATAGGTTCAAAAGCGAGAGATCATACGTTCGAAACTCGCTGTGACCACGGCTTTTTTTCACTTTGAGTTTTAACCTAGTCTTCGCATCTCAAAGATGTGAAGGAGTAGCCAGAAGCAACAGGTGGTTCGGATTCCAAACTAAACTGTAGACCCTCATTTTTCCCTGTTGGATTAATGTTTTATGTTGGCCGCCGAAGTGGCCTGGAATCGAAAGACAAGCACCAGGTCACTGAGGCACACGAAATTATTATATTCGATTACGGACTTTTTCTTGATACTACAATGTATTTCACATTACACTTTTTTTCCAAATTTACACAAGGTATAAGCTACGTCTTTCTTATTTTCGGGTATTTAATTTTATTAAGTAAAAATCTTTGTTTCCGTAAAATAGTACTTTAGTAAAAATAAATAAATAAAATAAAATAAAATATTAGCGTGAATGTATTATGTTTGTTGTTGTGGTCTTCAGTCCGCAGACTGCATCGATGCAGCTCTCCACGCTACCCTGTCCTGAGCAAGTCTCTTCATCTAAAAAAAACTAATAAGTGTCAGGGGGCCAGGACCAACTCTTTTCGCCACGAGGAGCTCCCCCTCTAAATAAATTTAACTCGGACATGCTACCTGGAAAATACCAAATGTTCAAATGTTTGTAAATCTATCGGACCAAACTACGCGGTCATGAGTCCGTAGCTTACAAACTGCTTAAACCTAGGTAAACTAACTTAAGGACAACACACACACCCATGCCCCAGGGAGGACTCGAACCTCCACGGCGAGCATCCGCGCGATCCTCAGCGAGGCGCCTTAGACCGCTCGGCTACACCGCGGCAAGAAAATACCGCAATGCTCACTCACACAGAGTGTGCTTCATTGTTTGAATAACCGCTCCACAGTCACGCGTTTGATCATTTACTGTACCTGTCTCCACAGAGATTTTCAGTAACTGCATCGGCGAACAAGAGTAGGGAACTTGTTACGAAAACAGTATTCCCTCCTGGAAAGACTCATTCATCGGAGCTCCTGTCCCTATGTTATCCGACGACTTTCTCCAATGACTTCAAACCGTTTCGTTCAGCCTTGTCGCACACTTTGACGTCAACACAAACACGTACAAACGCAAGTCACTCATCAGTGATGTCGATACAAGCATCACTGAATACAGTATTCGACTGCAGGCACGTTTTCTGCGGTTAGAAACTCAACTGCAGAGCGTTGTTTTTCGTGCTCGGGCATACTTACGTCACAAATCTCCATCTTATATATTGGGGAGTACACACCTCCACTATCCTTCACATCTCCAGAACTTTGGCTCGACCATCCTGTGCTACGCATATGTTGCTTGATTATCCGCTCCGTTGAAGTTCTAATAGTCCCTCCATATCTTCCAACACCATCCGTTCATATTCGATTTCCGCGTCCGCCTACCCTCTCCCATGTGAAACCTCTACCATCTCATTAATGTCCCTCCTCTCCCTAACTATATCGAACACCTCTGCATCTCCTACACTATCCGAACTCTTCAAGCCAATAATCATATTCTCTCCTTTGCGGCACCAACCCTGCCGCGCCTTTACCATCTTATCCCGCTGTCTATTATTCACCTATACTCACTCCAAATCATATCCCACCGTAACTTCAACCGACTTCACATACCTGTCAATGAAATCCGTTCCGATATTTAACCACCCTACTTGCCCATCTGTCTCACCCAATACAACCTGTCACAAGCATTGCCTACCCCAGTTCGCATTGCTACTCTTCCCTTCTCATGTTTCTCCCACAGGCCAACCCACACATCCAACCTACCCTCATAATCTGCTTTCCTCATACTTGTTGAAAATGTTCAAATGTTTGTAGAGTCTATGGGACTTAACTACGGGGTCATCAGTCCCTAAACTTACAAACTACTTATGAACTACTTACAACTAAGGACGGCACAAATATCCATGCCCGAGGGGGGATTCGAACCCCCGACCGTAGTGGCCGTGCGGACCGTGACTGGAGCGCCTCAATCCCCTCGGCCACCGCGGCCGGCCCTCATACTTGTTTTCATTCTGTGTATTCCATCGTCTTTTAGTCTCTACCTAACGAACACCGTAATTTTTCCTACGCAAGCGTCTCACATTACTGAACATTTTGTCCTCCTCAAACCCTTTGTCCTGGTCCTGGTGCAGGTCATTCAGCATCGACTGTGGTCAGTGCATAACGATGTTTTTCTAAGGGTTCACCATTTTGTACGCTGTATTTTAGAAAGAAAATTATTTTTTATATATGTCTCGTTCTTGAAAATCATATTTATTGCAATATAAAATGTTTGCAATTAGACACAGGCTTTCTTTGAACCTTTCTGTTATTGTATTGTCAGAATCGGGGGGCCGGTAAAAGTAACCAATTATTAACTTTTTACGATTTTCGTGTACAACCTGTACCTATCACAGCTCACAGGAACTATCAACTTCAACTTCGCTACACGATGATTTTGTATGTAAGTCTCTTCACTTTCAAATAAAATTCCTTTTTAATTATTATGTAATATGTTTATTGTTATAAATTAATCAACAAACAACAAGACATCCCAAACGAAAATATTTTGAATATACCCTCATGGTGTTCGACCTTATGGAACATATCATTTTGTACACGAAAATCGTAAAAAGTTAATAATTGGTTACTTTTACCGGCTCCCCGATTCTGACAATACAATAACAGAAAGGTTCAAAGAAAGCCTGTGTCTAATTGCAAACACGTACCCGACACACACAATAATAGTAGGCGGTGATTTTAACCTCAATCTGTTGGCGAAATTATATTTTCAAATCAGGAGGTACGCATAAAACATCATGTTAAATTGTACTCGGCGCATTCTCTGAGAATTACTTCGAACATTTAGTTCATGAGCCAACTATAATTGTAAATGGATGTCAAAACACACTTGATGTCTTAGCAACAAATAATCCTGAGTTCATAACGAGCTTAAAAACGAATACAGGTATTAGTGAACACAGAGCTGTCGTAGCGAGACTAAATATCGAAAGTCCCAAAGTTACCAAAGATAGACGAAAAGTATATTTGTTCAGGAAAGCAGATGGAAATACAATACATTGCTTCTTGAAAGACAGTTCCCACTTTTCCTAATACTAAACGTAAGTGTATGCCAGATGTGGCTCAAATTCAGAGTGGTATCGACAACAATAATTGACAGTTTTATACCAAATAAATTTATAAAAGAAGAAGGTGATGTCCCTTGGTGCACAAAAAAGGTCAAGATACTGTTGCAAAAATAACGGAAAAGGAATGCTAAATTTAAACGAACAAAATATCCCCAGGATTGTCGATCCTACACAGAAGCTCGAAATTTTGCAATGACTTCAATGCGAGATGCCTGCAATACTTTTCACAACGAAACTCTTTCTCGAAATTTGACAGAAAACAGAGATTTTGGTCATATGTTAAATATACTAGGGGCAAAACACAAACAATACCCTCACTACGTGATAGTAATGGCGATCCTGCTGATGATAGCGCTACTAAAGCAGAGTTACTAAACACAGCTTTTCGAAACTCATCCACCAAAGAGACGACAAAAATATTCCAGATTTCGAATTACGAACAGAGGCCAGAATGAGTAACGTTGAAGTAGATATCATCGGACTAGTGAAGCTACTTAAATCACTTAACAAGAACAAGTCTTCTGGTCCGGACTGTATACCCATTAGGGGCTATCTTATTATGCTGAAGCAATAGCTTCTTATTTAACAGTCATATACAACCGCTCTCGCAAAGAAGGATTTGTACCGAAAGACTGGAAAGTTGCACAAGTCACACCTATATTCAAGAAAAGCAGTAGGAATAACCCACTGAACTACAGGACTATTGCATTGACGTCAATTTGCAGCAGGGTTTCGAAACATATACTGTATTAAAGTATTATGAACTATCTCGCCCAGAATGATCTACTGACCCAAGGTCAACACGGATTTAGAAAATATCGTTCATGCGAAACACAACTAGCTCTTTACACACACAGAGAGATGGGTGCTATCGACAAAGGTTCGTAAACTGATTCCGTATTTCTTTATTTCCAGAAGGCTGTTGACACCGTACCTCACAAACGGCTTTTAATCAAATTGCGTGGTTATGATATATCGTCCCAAATTTGCGACTGGATAGAGGATTTCCTGTCAGAGAGGACATACTTTGTAGTAACCGATGGTAGGGCATCGACAAAAGCAGAGGTGACATCGGGCTTTCCACGGGGTAGTGTTATTGTTCCTCTGCTGTTCCTTATTTACATAAACGATTTGGGAGAAAATCTAAGCAGGTCTCTTAGGTTTTTTGCAGATGACGCCGTCATTTACCGTCTAGTAAAATCATCTGAAGATCAAAACCAACTGCAGAACGATCAAAATAAGATATCACTATGGTATAAAAATTGGAAATTGACTCTAAATAATGAGAAGTGTGATGTCTTCCACGTGAGTACGAAAAGAAATCCATTAAACTTTCTTTACAAGATAAAAATCAAACAAAGGTGAACGCCGTAAACTCCACAAAATACCTAATAATTCCTATTACTTCAGACTTAAATTGGAAAGAACAAGTAGATAATGTCGGTGGGAAAGGCGAACCAGCGACTGCGTTTTATTGGCGGAACCCTTAAAAGATACAACATAACTACTAAAGAAACTGCATGCACCAAGCTTGTCTGCCCTCATTTGGAGTATTGCTGCCCAGTGTGGGATCCTGATCAATTGGGTTTGACGGAAGCTATCTAAAGAGTCCAAAGAAGGGCAGTTCGTTTTGTATTGTCACGATACAGGGGAGACAGCGTTACGGTAATGATACAGGATCTGGGATGGGAATCATTACAACAACGGCACTTATCGCTGCGGCGTGGCCTACTTACGAAACTCCAATCGACAACATTCTCCTCCGAATGCGAAAATATATTTTTGACTCCCACTTACATAGGTAGAAAAGATCGTCAGAATAAAATAAAGAGAAATCAGAGCTCGAACGGAGAGATTAAGGTATTCTTTCTTCCCGCAGGCTATTCGAGAATGGAATGGGAGGTAAATAGTATAAAGGTGATTCGATTAACCCTTTGCCAGGCACTTAAATGTGATTTGCAGTGTATCCCATGTAGATGTAGACGTAGATGAAAAGCGCATTTATTTATAATTTTTAATACATTAATTAAGAATGCATGTAACAAACATACTTACAGTACACTGTCAAACGATTTTGAACACGAGTTACTTGAATGAGCTACATTGTCAACATCATCAGGTTGATCCTCTGTTTCCTCGTTGGGCGGGAGGTTAGCTGATTGGTGAATTGCAAGAATCGTTGTAAGGGAAGTTGACCATGATACTGGAACGTACGGCAAAAGATTTCTAATATCTAAATTTCTTTTTTTCGAAACATTTATGTCTTTAAGTTTTGCAGGGGGCACAGGCACAGGTGAAGCACAAAGTCGCATTAGCGTAACCTTCGCCAGATTAAATTTGGATGGGTTTCACCACAGATTTGACGACACCATCGTACCTTTTGTGTATGTAGAACCCCTGTTTGTATTCTGTGGGGTACTCAAAAATAGCACCATCCTTGAATTAGGCATCTTGGAGCTGCATTTTCGTAGTATATTTCTGAAGAATCGCATAGTCCAAAACAAAACCTTGTGTGACTGGTAGTACCAAGAATGGCTTTTTCTGGCGACATTTTGTAATGAAGTACTCATAATGATCCCTGAGGAACACGTTGGCAAGTCAAGTTGAACTCTTTCTCAATGTGCCTAAAATCCCAGTCACAGGAAAGATACGAATGACCAGGAGTAATAAAAAATATCTAATTTCATCAAATTTATCGTAGTAGATTAAAGACAAATTGGCCAAAACTAGGTTCAAATACTTTTTCTGTCTTAAAGCAGTTATCGTTAAACATTGTTACTCTTTTAATAGAATCATCGACGTTGGAGAAGTAGTGCGCTACACAGCTCGCTATTTCACCTAATCCACGTCTTGTTGTAGTTTCATCTCACAAATACATTTTAGAAATTCCTGTTTTAATGTTATTAATGCAAAAGTTGTATATCCAAAGTTTCGGTTTATAAAACTGCATACCACTTGTCAGTTTAGGGGTGGGGAAAGCCTGCTGTAGCTCAAATGCGGTGGCGAGGACTTCTTCATCGGTATCATTTTTCAAAGATTTTATGAGACGTTGAGGAGCTTTGGCTTTCATGAGTTGCAAGGATTTGTCATGTACAAGTTTTTTTCATCAACAGATGCGCAGAATTCGATGTTAAATTCTGCGTTAAAAACATCACGATAATAATGGATGGTGACTTGCTCTGTTCCTGCATATTTTTCATGCAGCCACTCAAAGTACATCGAAAACAGTGATTTAATATGTAATCCAACAGTACCTTATTTGCGATGAGGGCTTCTTGCACGGTTGCGATGATACAGATGGTAGTGACGTAATGTGTTCTTGAACTTTTGCTTCTTATTATCTGACACTTCACGACCTGATGCCTTTTCCCCCCTTTAGTCAGAAACAATAGTTCCAGTTGACGGGCCGGCCACGGTGGCCAAGGAGACTGAGGCGCTTCAGTCACGGTCTGCACGGCCGCTACGGTCGAGTGTTCGAATCCCCCCTCGGGCATGGATATTTTTGCCGTCTTTAGTATAAGGTAGTTCATATGTAGTTTGTAAGTTTAGGGACTGATGACCCCGTAGTTAAGTCCCATATGCTTAACAAACATTTGAACATTTTTTTGAACCAGTTGACGTAGTTCTATTAATAGCAGTACGCACACGTTTTTCGGATACACCATGAATGCTGTAAAATATATTACGGCGCACACTTGTGTTCCGCATTGTTTAGCACTACACTGTAGTCAAGACGCCGTACGACTCGGCCTTCCCTTTACTTAAGACTTTTTAACATCATTGCTTTGCTCCAACTTTGATAAGTACCCATTTCCCAAACAGCATTAAAATCTGTTGTACTTTATCTTGCCCTACTTTTTGGAAACATTGGCAGGTACATGGCTCACCGATCTGACGTGCCGGTACCATTGAAGACGTGTGTCCAGATACCCAGATGAAGGCCACTGTAACGTTGGTCGAAACGTCGGTATAGCCTTCTTACATCATGTCGCGGTACAACACCCAGAAAACTTTTATGTCATCTGACTCTGGCTGCGGAAGCCTACGTAATTATATCAGATACGTATTGTTTGCCATTTTTCCTTTTCTTTTTTGCTTCCATCTTCTTCCAAGCCTCTTCATTTTCCATTCGTTTTCCGCAGTATCCAGAAAATACATTCGTACCACTATATCCATTATTTCATGCAGTAAGATTACAAACACTCACGAACACACCACATGGGACAAGCGTCTCGAGCCAACTAAACAGTAAATCATCCAGCAGACCGGTCAATGTAGTTGAGGAGTGCTGAGTTCGCCTTTCGTATTCACCTTCATATGGCAGTTTCCAGCAAGCTTGTTATTGTAATCTGTGTATTTTGAGAGGTAAAGAAAGGCGAGCGATCGCAACATGAAAAATAGACCTGTAGATTCTCTGAGGCGGCTAGATTCAGACGGTGAAAAAAAAAAAAAAAAAAAAAAAAAAAAAAAAAAAAAAAGACCCGATGTTGAGTTCGCTTTTTGTATGCGTAACGCCTTATATACACACCGATACTTTTAAATCATGTGACTTTTTTCACTTGTTTCAAACTGTTATAAATTTTTACTGTAACGCATGGCTGAAGGGCAGCATATTGTACTGCTGACATTCCAACGCGCTGTTATTGTGGGGCGTCATGTTACGGTTGCGCGGCCGCTCTCGCTGGAAGTGTGTGTGTGTGTGTGTGTAGTGTGTGTGTGTGTGTGTATGTGTTGTTCCTACCGTAAGTTAGTTTACGTAGTTTGTAAGTCTACAAACACTTAAACAGTTATGGGACGAGGGGAATGAAATAACAATAAAGAAGTAAAACAAGAATAAATGCAGTTAATGTTCGAAATATTTAGTTTCGTGGCGATTATTTATAGAAGACCCATATTTAATTAAATGCAAATATTTTGTTGAAAAGATTTATTAAGTCAAGGAGGAAGACATTAGTTGCACTTGTGTGTTCTCAGCTATGTAATAGAGATCAGACCTTCTGCCATAGGCCATGGTATTTTGATCTCTTCAGTGGTTTTCATTTTGAAGACACTGGGTTCTTTCTTTTTGAGTCATCCTAATAGTTTCAATCGGTTCTATGCTGATCACAGATAGGCCATGATATATAATTAAATAGAATACATCAGTGCCGATCGTGGAACAGATAGTGATCTTATCTCAAGGTCAACTAGACATCTGAGGCAATTGTGTATGGTTCGTTCAGTCTTAATGTAACATATTACCTCTTGTGTGTCGAGGTAAGTCCTGTCCAATGACACGTTTCTCAACGAACTGTCGACGGGAAAATGACAGTCACCCAGCGACTGTGCCACTTTTGGCTGTATTATCAAGGTCACCCTGCCTCCACAGACATAAGGTTAGTAGGACGACTATGGAAACGACGAGAAATTAGGCCACTCTCCATTCCCCTTAGGTGAATACGGTTAGCTGTAAGTGGTTGTTTCCACTCTCCCTCCTTTAATTGCTGTTCAAATGAGTGAGTATAATCATTTGAGACCTGTGAAACAAAACGAAAGAATCATGTAGAATGTATCATTGATTCCCAAGGAAATAAAAAAGCAGAAGACGGTCACATTTTAAAGTACTAGTTTCTCTACCTTCATTATTATTATTATTATTATTATCATTAATAATAATAATCTCTCGAGTATCTGCATATTCTGGTCCAACATTTTAAATGGTGCTGATTCCTGAACCACAGCATAGAGAGGTATTGTGATGTTGGGAATAAAAAGGTAACTATAAACGCTTAGAAATTATAAAAGAGTAATGATGATGATGATGATGATGATGGTGAAAGAAATGGCTGCGCTAATATTTAGTTTTAAATGTGATAGGCTTGTGTTTCTTTATATTTTGCCTGTAGGTGGTAATCTTTGTACCTGCTTCATTCCAATAAGTTGCACAGACGTGAAATGACAACATTTACACAGTTTTGATGGTATTAAAGTGGAACAAGGGGGAACCCAGAATTTTCTAGTAATCTTACTGATGGGCGTGGAAGTCAGTTGTATTTCACGCCGTATTTCAAAAATGTTTGTAAACCTATTGGACCAAACTGCTATGGTTATCATTCCATAGACTTACAAAACACTTAAACTAACTTACACTAAGGAAAACACATACACCCATGCCCGATGGAGGACTCGAATCTCTTACAGCGAGCAACCGAGTGCTCCGCAGCAAGGCGCCTTAAAAGTTTCGACCAATCCAGTACGCTACGACATTATTAAGTCATCCCAATGGTCTGGATCAATGCGGTGGAAGGTACCCTTGCTTTTGGAGCCATAACTGTCACAGTGGATGGGGGGCAACTTCCCCACCAATTTGTCACACAGCTGCCTGAGAGGCACGTTGGTACCTTGGAGGTAGTTTTGTTAATGGTGACCTCCAAAATACCACATGCATGAGGGGCAGAAGTGTGGGTGTTGACACTGAGATAAAATTTTTGTTCCATAACTAGCACTGCAAAGCTACTTTTTATTATTATTATTATTATTATTATTATTATTATTATTATTATTATTATTATTTATTATAATATCAAACAATACAACCCATTACCTAAGACTAAAATGGGCAATAGTATAATACATAAATTTCTTATGGCTAAATGGTGACATTACATTTCATTACATTACATGTTTCTGCAGAAACCACTGGACATCTTGCTGGTTGTTGATGTTTATACTGGGTGATGTGTATGATGTTGTGTCTTATGCTACTGCTGTGGTGTTAAATGTGTGCCAGCATTACAAACCTGCTTGTGGTGGCCAGCTCACCGAGCGAATCCCAGTGAGCATGCCCCTAGCACTGGGCGACCAATTTCTTTTGTTACCACAGACCCCCGCAAAAAATTTTCCCCTGTGTGTCTTATTCTACTATTTAAGAAAAACTTACATCTAACTTACGTCTATGGTCTAATTCGGTGTTTGCCACATCTAACCCCCGAATCCAGGGGATGGCGGATTCTTCCATTGCTGGAGACCAGTCCATCCTCGGGCGGCATGGCAGATGTGGCTGTCTCAATCGGGTATTGGGTCCACAAAAAAAATGTTTGTAGAACGTATGGGACTTAACTACGGAAGGTACCCTTGCTTTTCGAGCCATCACTGGTACAGTGGATGGGGGGCGACTTCCCAACAATTTGTCACACAACTACCAGAGATGTTCAAAAATGTTCAAATGTTTGTAAATATATCGGACCAAACTGCGTGGTCATCAGTCCGTAGCTTACAAACTACTTAAACCTAGGTAAACTAACCTAAGGAGAAACACACACACCCATGCCCGAGGGAGGACTCGAACCTCCACGGCGAGCAACCGCGCGGTCCGCATCGAGACGCTTTAGACCGGTCGGCTACTCCACCGCGGTCCCAGAGATGCACCTTGGTACCTTGGAGGTAGTTTATGTTAATAGTGACCTCCAAAATACCACATGCATGAGGGCCAGAAGTGTGGGGGTTGACGCTGAGATAAAACTGTTGTTCCATAACTAGCACTGCAAAGTTCCTTATCTAGTGTAATGTGTCCGTTTCGACAGTGTCGGTGCAGGACACATTGGACCATTTTGAGTAACTATGCTTATATCATGTGCTTGTGCAGATGATACGAGCTCGTGGCCGCACTGTGGAATGAAGCGTCCACTTTTTTGCCTCTTTAGTGCGTTAGGCGCGCCTCTGCAGCGTCGTTTGGTGGTAATTAGAGGCTGCTGATGAAGATGAACTAGTTGGCGAAGTACTCCCGCGCTAAGCAGCCACTCTGTATGCGGCGGGCTGGCCTTTAGGGGCGCCGTTCGCAGCCGGGCCTCTCGCAGGCGCCACGACACCCCAGCACATCAGCCCTGCCTCGTGTGCCGCCTGCTTCAAAAACACATTACCGTCCCATTAAAAAGAAATGCCGCCACAATTTGATTCACACACTCAATTTCGTGTCTACGACCGCATCTCTTGGTGACTAGTTTCCAATTTCCAGCAGAAGTGCCTATTCAGAAGTGTGCCGCGCTGGAGTAGCCGAGCGGTCTAAAGCGTCTCGCTGCGGAGCGCACGGTTGCTCGCCGTGGAGGTCGAGTCCTCCCTGGGGCATGGGTGTGTGTGTTGTCCTTAGGTTAGTTTACCTAGGTTTAAGTAGTTTGTAAGCCACAGACTGATGACCACGCAGTTTGGTCCGATAGATTTACAAACATTTGAGCATTTGAACATTTAGAAGTGCGGACGATCTGGAATAACAAACGCGTGAAGAATCATTCTCTCTCTCTCTTTTTTTTTTTTTTTTTTTTTTTTTTTTTTGTATCCCATCCTCGTCGCCACTTTTGTGTCCCAGCCTTGTCGCCGCTTTTGTGTCTCTTTTCCGTCGTAGGCGTCGGTGGCCGAGTAGAAAGACCGACACAGGAATAAAGGATGCACGCTTGTGCAGGTAGGAGGTGACCAGCCAGTGGGACAGCAGAAACTAGAAACACTAGAGTAAATTAGAACGAGATCTATATTTCTTAGAGACTTAGCGATACTTAACTTTTACATAGCTCAGTATTGCAGAATGCTGATACATAGTTGAGATAGAGGCCTGCCTAGTGCCTATCCGATAGCCAAGTCTTCACTGGTGCCTATCTGATTCCGAAGTGTTAGCTGGTTCCTATCTCAGTCCCAAGTCAACGATGTCGTTCAGTGGTGGCCACGAGCGGAGTTGTAGCAGAGGGCGTTCGTGGCTGACGTAAGAACGCCGCGCCGTACGTGCGTGGCGGCGCGCGGCGAAAGTAGGTGGCGCGCACTTTAGACTTGTGCGACACCACACATTTAAATAATTTATTTATGCGTAAAAATTTTCTTTCGCTTGTTACAATTATGTATTGTGAGTAAAAATGAGAAAATAAAATACGAGAAATAAACCAAATTAAAATATAATGTTAATAAATGGATCGTTCATTAAGACCATTTTTCGGCAAAATATAGATTTTCCTGGAACTCAGCAGTTCAGCTCCCAGAGGTAATCACTCTAAATGTTGAGTAGGAATAACTTTGATCGGTGCTTTTGCTTCGTTTTACATATACACTCCGCGTGGCGTAGGGTACACTGTACCACTACTAGGCATTTCCTTTCCTATTCCACTCCCAAATAGAACGAACGAAAAATATCTGTGTGGTGTCGCACAAGTTTGAAGTGCGCGCCACGTACTTTCGCCGCGCGCCGCCATGTAAGCATGGCGCGGCGTTCTTACGACGTCAGCCACGAGCGCCCTCTGCTGCAACTCCGCTCGAGGCCACCACTGAACTGCATCGGTCATTTGGTATTAGCACAGTCTAACATATACAGTCACGACACTCGCACATATTTTTGTTATACGCTGCGATAGCAGCGCTCCAAGCGGCCGGCAAGCTCCGTTTCTGAATACGATAGTTGACGAGTGCGAATAGTATCGTTTAGAATGACTTCAGCATACGTATTACATTAGGGAGCGTATGTAGTGCCTTACAAATAGGTAATAATTTAAAAATAGCTGTCTATTTGTCCTTCTTAGGTTTCGTAAGATCCCTGACAAGGTACGAAACGGTACATTACAGGACAGTTAATTTACAATTATCCGGTAACATAGAGGCTTTAAATAAGTAAATTCACTTTCTATTAAAAATAAGAATGCCTAGGAAACACCAGGAGACATGCCCTTTGGCAGAGAGACGTCAGTTTCTACGCAGGAACGTTTTCTTCATTACAATTTCAGTAAAATCGGTGTGGGTGGAACATAGAAAACGTATATAGAATGCAATAAATACGGTATTTAAGGAACCAAATCGACCATCACAGCTTTAGCTGAAGGAAAAACGTCACAGACGTGGAAATATAACAATAAAATCAACCAAACTGTTTTCCAACAAAGAAGAAACCAATTCCACAATTGTTGCTACATCTGAACCACAAACGGCAAGAATCATCAAAACATTGGTTTTTTAAAGCTAAAGTGCTTACACTTAAAAGAATATGGACGTATAAGAAAGTAAAGTGACGTGTAAAAATGTGAGAATTATTAGACTCCATACCGAATTGATACACGTCAAAAACTGGCTGTCATAGTAAGAACAGACCATAATAGAAATTTATTCCACCATAATGTTTATATGCAACTTACTTTCAGCAGAATAAGTTGCAAATATACGCAGATTCGCAAGTATTTGTTCATGACGGAGTTGTTCTTTATACCAATGAATCATTTAAATTAGGCTGTTTTTATATTAATCTCCATCTTATATTTGTCTCTCGATATTTTAATAATGCTTGTAACGCATAAATTATAGTAAGTATTTCGTTAATTACGTACAAAAGCGATTATAAACAAACATCACTACTTCGGCGGCTTGCCCGCCGCTAGGAGCGCTAGTGTCGCAGCAACTGTCAGTTGGTAACAACTTTCACATCAGTGAGTGTCGCGACTGTATATGTTAGACTGTGGTATTAGGATAGGCACTAGGACACATCAGTAGGCAGGCCTCTATCTAGTTTAACTATGTACCAATATTCCACTAGTCTGCTGCCCTCCAAGTTAAGTATTGTACCATCACTATGAAATATATATCTTGTTCTAATCTAGCCTAGTGTTTCTAGTTTCTGCTGTCCCACTGGCTGGTCACCTCCGTACCTGCACACCCGTGCATCCTATTTCCCTGTGTCGGTATCTCTCTACTCGGCCACCGACACCTAGGACAACCGGCGGCAACGAGACACAAAAGTGGCGACGAGGATGAGATACAAAAGTCTATATGCCTCCGTACGAGCCCTAATTTCTCACGGTTCTTTCGTGAATACGTGCGTGGTGAGCACGGGGCTCCGAGCTAATGCAGTCCTCCTTCCTTCTTTACTTCCCGGACTGCATTTCCTTTTCACTGTCCCCTCCTTTGCTATCCTCACTCCTTCCTCTCCCCACCGGGGGACTGATAACCTCACTAGTTTAGTCCCTATAACCCAACCAAACAACCCAACCCAACCCTAATTTCTCTTTGTGATCATTACGAGAAATGTAAGTAGGCGGCAGCAAGATCGTTCTACGCTCAGCTTCAAATTCCGGCCCTCTAAATTTCCTCAACAGAAATCCACGAAATTCGTCTTTCCTCCAGCGATACCCATTTGAGTTCCCGGAGCATTTCCGTGACACTCGCACATTGGTCGAACCTACCAGTACCAAACCTAGCTGCTCGCCTCTGAACTGTTTCTATGGCTTCCTTTAAACTGATCAGCTGCGGGACCCTAAACACTTGAGCAATACTCAAGACGTGGTCGTACAAGCATTTTATACGCGGTCTCCTTTACAGATGAAGTACATCTTCCCATAAGTCTCCCAATAAAACGAAGTCGGCTATCCGCCTTACTCACAACTCTGCGATGTTACACCTAGATATTTAAACGACGCGACTGCATCAAGAAGCTCACTACTAATGCTGTACTCGAACATTCGAACATTATAGGGTTGTTTTTCCTACTTATTTGTATCATTTTTCTACATTTAACGCTAGTTGCCATTCCTCACACCGCCTATAAATTTGGTCCAAGTCATCCTGTATGCTATTACAGTCAATTAAAGACGACACCCTCCAATACACCACAGCATGATCTGCAACCAGTCGCAAATTAAAAGTTACTCTTTCCATCAGCGGTCCTATCGCATTACCCTGGGGCACTCCTGAAGATACACTACTCTCTGATGAACACTCGTCATCGAGAATAACGTACTGCGTTCTATTACTTAGGAAGTCTTCCAACCAGACACCTATCTGTGAACCTATTCCATGCGCTTTCTTCTTCTTCTTCTTCTTCTTCTTCTTCTTGTCTCAAGCAAATGGGTTTGCAGTTAGGTGGCACGATAAAGAGTTGCATGCCACTTTGTTCTTTACTAATTTGCTTTGCTAAGTTCGGTGCGAAATGAGAATTGCGGGATAACAAGAGCCATACTGATGTAAACTTTGCCTCGATGCGTCAGTTTGAACGCATTCTTGCGCTTTCTTATGAATGTAATGCAAATATATTTTGTAACATTCGTTAGTATTTACATTTCGATCTGATTACAGAACGAAGGATGAAATAAAAGCTCAAATATTTTGTTCTTTATTTCCCAGTATGTTGCCAGGTAGGAAAGTAAGCTTAAAAATGTTCAAATGTTTGTAAATCTAACGGACGTAACTACGGTAGTCATTAATCTAAACTACTTAGACTAACTTTAAGTAATTAATGCTAAGAACAACACGTTCACCCATGCTCGAGCCGCACACCCTTCACGATCGGCAACCCTTCCGACGCAGCAACATTGCGGGTTGCCAACTTGCCACGCGACAGCGACCATGCTAAATACGTTCGCACGAGGAAGACGCCAGGTGGCCCTAGCAGCACCGACAGAGGTCGCAACATGCCGGGGACTATTTAAAACTTTTTTTTAAGAACTCGTGTTTTGCTCCGCAAGGCGGATTCTTCTAAACGTCTAGGAGTACTTTCTTATCACATCTATTTGTCTCTTTCCATATATCTGACAATTTCGGAGTGTATGATCAGGCATGAGATTATGACTGTTATTGCTGCTCTCTGAACAATTTTTATCTGTCTTAATAGTTCCCTGCCTGACCAGATGTAAATGTCATGAGGCTTACTGTCTAAATTGTAATTTGTAAACCGATGCATGCAAAGGCTTACACTTTACTTATGGCAGCAACGGCTTAGTGTGTTAATGTTGGAAACGAAAGTTCTCTTTACGAACCAGACAAGAGCAGTAACAGCATTACTTACTTATTTCACGTTGAAATGTTTTACTATATTTTTTAGTAATTACAGTTTATTCTACCGATACTCAGCTTTTCAACGATGTATGGGGGTTCTGCTCGCTGCAGCATTATTCTCCTGGGGCGTCGTAGGTACAATTTTTCACTTCTTCTTTAATTTGAATCAAACTTCTTCTCCACCAAAACATTTACAACTTCATTTCATAACGTATCAGAATTTAGCTGGTAGTAATTCCATTTTTAAAACAGACTGACATAGCTTCCATAGCACTCGACAAATGACAAAACTCGAACTTCCCCACGCAAGGCGGTGAGGCAAATATAACATCGACAATAATGACGTTACCTTATGCATTGTTCATAACAATTGAATATGCTGATTTACAATTACCGAACACACAAATAAAACAGTTCATGTACACAACAATAATCACAATATAAAATGAAAAATATACATACAATAATTTTGGATGGCGTAAATCTTTTTAAGTCAAAATCTCAGTTAGTTAATGAGTACATCGTGCATGTTCCTAACATATATTGAACTATCAATTATCTTCGCAAATCTGAAAATAGGTTCAAAATCTCACGTCAGTCAATATATACAAAGAAATAAAATACACATTTCGAGTTTACATTAATTAAAACAATTAGCTGATCAACACAACTTGTTTATGAGCCTGACATATATACAATGCTATTTATTTTAATGTCTTATGTGGATACAAAAGTTTTTACCATTCGTCTGTCTATTGAAATGACATACAATGACAAAACTATTGTTTATAGAACTGTCTGGAAAGCATCTAAACAAATCTCTTAATTAATGAAATCTATCACTTGTTTTAATCACAGTATCGCCGAGACACGTTCCTACACTGATTCCTAGGCTAGCTATTTCGTTTTTAACTAACTTCACACGCAACTTTTATCACTATTGAACCACACGATTCCGGATCCGAAGCAGACGGTATCGTACGATAACATTGAGATGAGAGAGCCAGCAGTATCGTCACAACGTCCACACAAAAGATTATTCCGCTCATGCGATTGGGGTTTTTCAGAGGATGAAATGGTCGTTGACAACATCCAAACACAACACACTACGCAACTGCTGCCATACATAAAATTTTACTATAAAAATTTTGTTTCTAATTCGTAGTAAAAGTATACAGCCAGTAAGTAATACACCATTGTGTATTACATAATTAGTTCGGCATAATTGAAGACCACGATACAACCCGACGGCTTTGACCAATGACGACATATGAGTCTCACACGATACGCTACGTACACTGACAAAAAACCTGGCCGCCGGCCGGCCGCCGCTGAGCCTAAGTCCGAGCCGATCGCGACATGGGACAATAAACGTGGCCGCGCTGATTCGCTTTAAGTACAGCTATCTGCACAATCTGGCAACACTGTAGACTGCGGGAGCTCGTACAGTACTTCTTGTTTGCTGTTAGAAGTTATTTAGGTCAGCTACATCCGTGGTCTCCCGGTAACGTGCGTGACTTGCATGTGAAAGTATTAGCGATCGAAACCGAGTGTTGACAAAAATTTTAATTTCTCGTTCCTCGTGCATTCTGATGCCACATGTGTAAGGGTAGCATATGCGTAACGTATTTCATTTTTTTTACACTGGTAGTAACATTTCGGCCCCATAACGTCGCCACCTCTGGCCGCAGCACTTGGCAGAGCTCTCCGCGGCCCACTCGCCGGCAGCAGCGGTGGCGGCGCTACACAGCGCTGCCTCGCCCTCTGCCTACAGCGCTTGCTGCGCGCTCATCGCCCTGGATATGTAAAATGCTGTAGTGTTGCTGAGTGGTGATCCAAAAAAACAAAAAACAAAAAAAAGGTTGCGATGTGTATTTCAGATACGATATTAACGGAGCAGACCACCCACTTTGAATGATGACCATATTATTACACTAAAACATAATACATTAGAGAGGCAAAACATTTTCATAGTAATTAATCCAATCATATGGCACTCTACGATGGTTAACACTTATTTCTGGTCTAAATCGCGATCCTTTTCCTATCAGAAAAGCCCTTCATGTAATTTGTTATTGTCATCACTTCATATGTTTTCATCAAGACACTGTGCGTAACTGCACTACAATGTTTAGTGCCGATGTTTGATTCCTTATGGTAAATATATGAGCTAAATTATGTGAATGCGTTTCAGCGCACGTTATAAAGCAACTGAAAGGTGTCTCATTTCTACAGCAGATATTTTGCATGAACGAACTATATTAATCATTATGTTCACTTCTTCCGTAAGCATCCCCTAGCATGTGGGTCCTAAGGAAATAGTAAAAATTCCCATCGAGGGATGTCAATTCGAATTCCTTCAAAGGCGTTTGTATGGTGAAGCAAAAAAGACATCTAATACCATTTCCGTAATTTTGAGTCGACCTTTCTGAAAGCCTTATTGTATAAAGTTTTTCTTCTGATTCCATTAAAGAGTTTCTTCTTGCAATCTGCAGCGTATAAAGTAAAATAAAACAAAGTAAAACGGAATACCACCGCCAAAAGCACTCTCTGCCGGCCGCGGTGGCCGCTGGGACTGAGGCGCTCCAGTCACGGTCTGCACGGCCCCTACGATCGGGGGTTCGAATCCCCCCCTCGGGCATGGATATTTGTGCCGTCCTTAGTATAAGGTAGTTCGTAAGTAGTTTGTAAGTTTAGGGACTGATGACCCAGTAGTTAAGTCCCATAAGCTTAACAAACATTTGAACATTTAGCACTGTCTCTAACCAGGATTAGAACTGCCGACTCACAGCTCAGTTGCAGCGCGAGACACGAGCAGAAGCACACATCCAACCACACGCTGCCGCTTGGGGCCCTCAGTCTCTCACATATTCAATGCTGAGCCTCTAACGTATCTCGAAAGTTAACCTGAAAGTCACCTACGCGAATAAAAAAATTCCTTGAGTGCAAAAGTTAAATTTCTGTCTCTCGTATCACATGGGCATTATACAGCATGAGTCATGTAAGTAGAAGAGGAATATGGAGTGAACTTAGCTAGACAACTCAGTACCACTTGCGGAAGTAACTGCACTGTCACATTGTTGCCAAATGTTAGCAACGGATGTTGCCAGTTCTTAGCTGTACTAGGAAGACCTGTGTAGCGATAAGCGACGCGAAATCGCCCTCGTCTCATCCGGGCTTCAAGAGGGAAGTCGCGGATTTTCTTTAATACGCGGCGCAATCTCCTGATAGTTTCCATCGTCACACTTCAGCATGCAGATATTTAATTCGTCCAATGAGGCCGAAACCAGCGTGCATATATTTTGAAACTTAACAGCATTATGATATAATTTCAGCAAATGACTAGAAAAGTTAAACATACTGATATTGTTCTTGAAACATACGGCAGGTCAAAGACTGAGATGTGTAAAGTTCCATCACGATTTCAGCCCCCCTCCCCCTGAAAAACAGTCTAAAACAATTACTTTGTTAGATTTCGACATTTCATTAAATGTTACTGGAAATGAACGTTGCCCCATCCGTCACTAAACAGTAAGGTATCAAACACTTACCGTCACCAACTTTCAGTGAGAGCTTTTTGTAAAAAAACGAAAAAGTTGTGCGAACGATCGTTTTGTCCAACGATACTAGGCACTGTAGTTCGAAAACGGACTGTATCTACGTTGTGTCTTGTCATGCGCGTCTCACATTCAAGGAATATTACCTAAATGAGCAGCTTGTATGGAAATATACCCAAAGCATCGACGCAGTGTAATAAACAAATCATGTTTAGATAAGCATGTTTTGAATTTAGTCCTTTTGAAACTGAAACAAAATAAAGAAAGGGGGTAGTTGTGCATATTAGTAGGTTTTTTACATTCCCGTAATACTTGATGCAAAGATGAACAAAATACAAGTCCGTCATCTATTGGTTTTTTCGACTCTTTGGACAGTCTTCTTTAGTTTTGACACCTTCACTTCGTCGGCAATCTACTAGTTTCTTGGACAATACAGTAATCAAAATTACGCGACTACATGTCCCTCATTTTAACGCCGTTGGATTTTATTCCGAATGACAGTAATAATTTCTGTTGGACTGGTTCCATATATCCGGGCCTATTTAATGAAATTTTATTTCCATGACAGATGAAAGTGATTAGAACGTTGGATCTCTGTAATGAATTTTCATATCAAATTATTTAACATGAAAACGGTTGTGGACCTGTAAAGCAAGGATCTTAATTAAAAAAACACCTGATGCGGTTTCAGAATTTATTATTTACTTTATGTGATGTCAACTTTTGAAGTAATTTACAAGTAAGTTGTTTTATCAATATTTAAAAGTTTACCATCATTTTAGAACAGATAAATTCATTTAAGAAAATGTTCCGTCGTTTTGTTTGTGATGTCACTTGATATTCTTGAAGTAGGTGGCTATGGCATCTACTATGAGGTTGCCAGGAGACAGTTGGCACGAATGGTTTTGTTTGACAGTAAGCGGATAATTTAAAGACGTAACGCCGCGGCGCAGCGGCCGAGCGCATCGAGGCGCTACGCTACGATGCGCGAGGCCGTTCCCCGTCGGGGGTGCGATTCCCCTCTCGGGCATTGCTGTTTGTGTCGTCTTTAGTATAAGGTGGTTCACAAATAGTTTGTAAGATTGGGGACTGATGATCCTGCAGTTAAGTCCCTTAAGCCTGACAAACATTTGAACATTTGAAAGACATAACGAGATGAATTGATAAGATCCAGCTTTTGCAAAAAAACTAATCCGATTTTCAAATAAGCTAGGTGTTTAGAAAGTGACTATTAACCTTACCTCATTGGGTTACTCACAGCTGAGGCAGATTGCTCGCAACGTGAAAGAGAGTAGGAGTAGTTAATGTATGAAACGACCTTCTTGAACACAATTCAGCTACTACATTGTGCATATTCTGATATTAATTTTTCAAAATATTTAATGGAGGTGACGAGAAAAAGTCAACTGTTTGCAGAGTTACAAATCAGACTCACATCTACATGATGCCAAAGTTGCGAAACAATAGAAGATCTTGATTACATTGGTGGCCTGATGAACGAGTTTTTGTAGCTGGCGTCCTGCATGTTAGGATCCGTAATTCCACTTATGCTCGAGACACTGTGCCCTCCAAATTGCATATGTGCCATGTGGCCAGCTATTTTAAAAGAGTAAAGAAAAAATATCAATGAATACCTCATTGAGAGTTTTTCCAGTTTTGTTTCTCGGTTTATGGTTGTATTCTAGGTAGGCCTTATCGTTATGTTTACTTTACTTCATTAAATAACAAAAAGACTCACAATTTGTCGCAGAAAAGTCTTCGTAAATACTCAAATTCTGTCCAGTTTCCTTCCTGATAAAATAAAATGTCGGCAGGTCAATATGGAAATTACAAGCGACCTGTTATCTTGCTACGTTAAATAGCGTTCCATTTGAATCAAACGCTAATTTTAGCACGTTCCTTGATATGCTCGATAGATTTCGAACCTGTATTACTGTTGCTTGCCTCGTTGATTTCATAAAATGTTACGTAGTCTGATGGCCGGATGCGTTGCAGACATGGTTTTAGTTGCAATTTGCTCGCTACAGCGCGGTGATAGGTTTCAGAGTACAAACTTTATGGCGACTTTTAGGTTCCATGTATCTCACGTCGATAGATTATCATTCGAGCGGTATCGTCGGCAGACAGCGGACGACATTAATTTACTAACCATTCAATACAATTCGTGAATTTCATTTATTTCTTATGTTACAATCAAACCGCGAAAGTTCGGGGAGGTGTACCGAACATCTGTTAGACTCCGTTTGATGGCTTCGTGTATTCAGAACGACAACTATCCTTTCCTTCCAGCAGGCGCGCCCCGCCTTCGTTTCCAGACGCGCGCGCCTTCGCTCGCTCGTTGTGCCGCATTTACCAAAACGACCGTTGCTGCCGCCGCCGCATCATACCTCTAATCGACTTCAGAATGTTAATGAAATAAATTACGTTTCAAGTCGATGGTGACTAAACGCTACTGCTAGCATTACTCATGAAGCAAGAACACTTCACGTTCCAGTGTTACTATAATGACTGACATAACTATTAAAAATTCGAAATTTTTTTGGAACTATCTTTAACGCGGTAGCAATTTTCGAGTGGAAAAAGTTACTTTATACGTCTTAGTCTATTTTAAAACCATTTTACATGCATTTTTCATTTAAATCATTGTTTCACACTTTTCAAATTTTGTATGTGTGAAATTTTTCATTCAGTTTCAAACGTTTGCATGAGAATACAACAGAGACATTCGATAAATCTATTTTATTTCTAATTCACCTTACCCCTCGTACGTATTAGTCACGGAAAGATCGCGAAGGTAAAAGATAGGGCGATATGAACTCATATTAAGTCTTACCAGAAATTGTTTTAACGGCGAACCATTCACCACTGGAAGAGAAACAGGAGGAAACAGCAGTTGTATAAAAAAGTGCCTTGCACCACACACCAATTAAGAAATGGCTTTAATGTAGCAGTGTCATCCAGTTCTAAGTTGAGTTGAAAGTTTAAGGTCTCTTGTTCAGTGGGAATTAGGTTTGAAATGAACTGCAAAATTTGTACCAACACACTGAAACATAGACAAAATACTGCACACGAGACACGAAAGAAAGAAGGAAGGTTACGGATTGTTGTGATAAGGATGTGGAAGGAAATCGGCCGCACACTGCCGCAGGGACCATTCCGCCATTTTCCTAGACTTATTTATCAGAATCATGGAAAATTAAAATCCAAATGGCCGGAGGCCAGTTCCAAGCGCCGTGCAGCCGAATATGAATCCAGTGTGTAACCACTGCACCAACTCGCAGAAATGAACGCGAGTTGATATTGCATTGTCACACGGTTCTGAGTTACGTTAATTAAGTTTCTGGCCTATCTTTAGTATAAAATCAATTGTAAAATTTGTAAGAAACACACAATAGACAATAAAGCAACCTAATAAATACGTGTTACAACGATAAATACGTGTTACGGAATTGTGACACGGTTTGAATCAGTATTATGGAAAGCAATTGCACTGTTGCTTGTTAAAAGATAGTAAATAAACGTATTGACTTATCTCTTATTCATTGATTTAGAACAGATGCCGTAGAATGTCGGAGGGTTGTAATTTAATTAAATGGACTGAGTACAAAATTTGTAAATAAATCTGATCCTAACTATCATTATCAATGACGTTAATAAATGAGTAATCCGTGAATGTCCACTACCTACATATCGGTTTCAAATGAAGAATGTTAAAAGAAGTGTTCCACATTTTGAGAGGAAACAAGACAAAGATGATCGTTATACATTAGCTCTAACACGCTTATGTTAATGGATATGAGAACTTGTTGACCTTCAGTACTGTCAAATATACTCAACAAACTTATCTAACGGTAATAAAAATACAAATTCAAAGCTCAACTTGAAATAAAAACTAATGGTACTAACAATAATAAAGCACTGTTCATCCACTTCAGGAGGAGAATTATAGGGAATTGGAGACGAACAGCAAGAGCAAACTATTTACGGTTGCGAACAATATTCGTACAAGTAAATATACCAATGGTAAGTATACGACCGCCTCCTGCGAAATGAATGATGTGGAGGACATTTTTCTTTCGACGTGAGATCTGGGACCGGCAGAGACAAAGTATGATCCATCTAGAGACAACGGAAAATGTAATGCTACTTGCAGAGAAAAAGATATGTCATTATTTTGTGACAAGTAAAGGCGAATATAAGCCTGAAAAATATAAATATGGGAGCAAAATAAAATTAATAGGCAGGTTTCTTAGATATGACTTCTTTCTTCAATACAAAATTACATCTCTTCTCCACAGAGGACCGGCTATCCGAGCCGAACTGTACTAAGAAAGAGAACCGTCCGCCTCTCTGACTTTCGTGGAGATATTTCAGATGGAAGCGTTCTGCCCATGGACGATAGACCTAAAGTAACCAAACTGTTTGGTTTATAGTATAATTTCACTTTTCGCGGTTTCAATTACTTTACGAATAATAGATCGAATAAATGGATTAATTTGAAGGGAAACTAATTATTACAATTACTTTGAATCACCTGCAAAGATAAAAATATTTAAGGCAAAAAGTTCTTCTGAAGCAACATTAAACAGTAACATTATAATTCACCTAAACAGCGGCATCACTATACGAAGAAAACAGTTTCTTGTCGGGAAAGGTTACGCGGATCTAATAGAAGTCGCTATATTCTGCAGCAAAACTCGTCTGGTCAGTTTTATGATTATCGGTAAAAACTTGCTCTAAGACGGTACATGCCAGATACTCATTTTTCTGATATTCCTGGAATGTGAGCCGCGTATGACAAGACTGAACGTATATACATCCATTTCGGGACAACAGTCCGGAGGAATTTTGGAGAAAGTAGTCGTTTTGCACTTTCTTCGTTTTGTTAAAGAAACTCTCCCCGGAAGTTGATGGGTGTAAGTCATCTATTCATCAGCATTTTTCAATGCTGTTGTCTGCTTTCGGACTGAAGCCTTACTTAGAATGGCCTTTGGCAGCGCAGCATGGCTAAAAGCCAGTTAGCATGCTGTTCGTAGGAATGAGGATATTGTGGGATGCCCAAGAAGTTCTTGCTATTGCTTGGCAGTATTACTTACAACGCTAGACAACTCTGATCGTTTCCTCATTTCCAGCATTCGAGGTATTTTCCAATATTCTTGAGGATATGTTTGGTCATTGACTTAACATGACTCTGTTATCCTGAATTAAATTTTCGACCGCAGGCAGGTCGACCCCTGTTTAAAGTGCAAACAATTTTGTGGTTTATGTCGGGACTGTATTAACTGCCAACAAATGTCAGACAACTGAACCAGTACTCTCAATTTAGGTCGGTGACGCTATTCTCGTCTCCTGATCTACAGCAAGCATAGTTGATTAGTGAGATATCGTTGTACTAGTGATGTGTGTGGCTTTAGGTCTATTTTCCTCCTCTGAAAAATGTCGAGCAACTAAATACCAAAACTCATTGCAGTGTGTCAACCAAGAGATCGGCATGTTCTATTGTTATTGTAATCGTTATCATTCTGCTGTAATGAGGTAAACGCCATTGATTACTATCATTATTATCATTAATTCAGTTGCAGAAGCGTTCTTTCCCCTGTGGCCAAGATACCAGAAAGAATGTGTGTTTTTACGGAAAATACAACTATATGAAAAAGTAGGCAAAAAATTTGTAATAATTTCTGTTGATTTATCATCGTAACGACAGATACTAAGCAACAACACATGCAAGTCGTGGGTGGCACAATTCGAAGAATCCATCAGACAAATGGATTCCGATTCTCATCATCATTTGTTGGGCCAACAAGGCTGTAACACTGCAAACACAATAAGCTGGTTAGTAGTCTATGGATTATATGTATATAATTGTGGGTACGTGTTTGAAGTACATGGTGCCCAGAGTTGAAGCAGCCTTCCTTTCCATCCCAGGCTGCTCCAGCCGCTCACCCCCCCCCCCACCTCAGTTTCTGTGTTTGCCCAATGATGGTCATCCATTGTGAGTCTAGGTGGTCTCCTGTGCCACCTTTTCTCTTTCCTCGGTTTTGTTGTACCCTCCTTGCTGTACTCTTCTAGCCTTTCTCTCCTAATCTCCGCCTCGGCGTTTGAAACTCTACCTCTTCCACTTCCTTCCTCTTTTCTTGTTTCCTCTTTCCTTCCTCCCTGTGTCTTCCTGAAGGCTGCCCATGCACTTGGTGCGTAAAAGGGTGACTGGTGTAACACGTAAGTCCAAGCCCCAGGTTGGCATGCAGGTCCCACATGTACCCCCTGCTAAAGGCCAGATCCATGAAAGGGTTATTACCCGAGCTGATAACCTTCTGACTGTGCCAATTGGTCCCTCCGTCCATTTCGTGAGAGGTGTGTCCTGAGGTGTGGACAATCACCTAAGGTGGATGAGCCCTCAGTGAAGGTTCCCCATTTGGAAGGAGCGTGCCATCTGAGATGCCAGTAACCATGGGAACAACTTCACAATGACTTTTTCTTCTTCTCCTTCTTCTTCTTTTCTACTACTACTTGGACTTTGACTCAGAACAGGAAAATATATGAACCCAAGACCAAGATTTTGCCTAACAGGCCAAACTTCCTTGTCATTTCACAAACTGATGGCCATGACTTCACTTCATGATAATACAAAGGGATGTCGACACAATTTCAGGTCCTATAAAAACTTGTTCCCAGCAACATAATAGTACACTGTTGCTGGAAACTGAAAGTGCCTTCGAAGCACAAGTTGCTTTGAACCATGCTGTTGCACACCTTTCCTATTAAGGTAGTGTGTCATGGTACCTTAAACTCGGCCGCGGCGGAGCGGCCGAGTGCATTGAGGCGCTATGTTACAATGCGAGAGGTTGTTCCCTGCCTGGGAATATTTGAAGAGCAAACTGGCAAAAATGGGTACAGGGCAAAAAATTATTGAATGTGTTTGATAGTATACTACTGTATGAATATTGAAAAGCATATGGACTTTTGAACCAAATTTGTCTGACAAAATCATAAGGGATGTTATTTTTGATGAAAGTACCTCTAGATAGTGTAAAGGAGAAATAGGCATTAGAATGAAGTTGATTGTTTCCCTCACTCACAGATAATAAAAATTAATGAAATAACAACTGAAGTACAAAAAAGTAACCAGAACCTTAGACAGCCATAAGTAGTGATTCAATGAACACTCACTGCAATGAGGAACCAAGTCTTGATGCAAATAATGAACAACCACAGAAATTTGAGCCAAATACAAAGAAACTGTTTAGTTTCATAACTTCTCAACCTAAAAAGTCAACTGACTCTGACCCTTCACCACTTGAAGCAATGGCATCAGGCAGCGATGGAAGTTTGCTGTTAAACTTTCATATAAGAACCCAATAAGTGTAAAATGGTTGTATAAAACAAAGATGTGAAAGGTCAATTTGTACGCCATAAAGCATGGTCAGTAATAAGTTTGTGCACAGAAGCAAGGGCTGAAATAGGATTACATATATGTACCTGTTATAAGATATAATTCATAGTTTTGTTTTTGCTCTAGCTGTTAAATATGATCTTGGCACTGATCACTTAGATGTTGTCTCAGCTTTCTGACAGTGAGGCTTACAAAAGCGATTTATGTGAAAGTTTCAGAAGTAGATAGTTACAAAGACAGTGAAATAAACTGGTATTAAAAGGCTAAAAAGTCAGTACATGGAATAAAACAAGGTGGTAACTGCTGGGACATAAAATTAGACAGTAAACTGTACAGTCTTAAAATCAAAAAGTGAACAGTTGAACCTTGCTTCTATTATGTAAATCAACATTCAGATATTTTGGTAGTTGATGAATTTAGTAACAATTTAGGAAAATACATGATTTTAAAAACTCCCTCATGGGGAGTGGATTGGACCACCCTCCTCTAATTGTACCGATCCCTTGTCCACTCAAAACTAGATTATGGCTGTATTGTCTATTCATCAGCCCGACTGGCTATCTTATGCCATCTTAACACAGTCCACAACCAAGGGATCCGTTTAGTGACAGGGGCTTTCTACACAAGCCCTGTCAAGAGTCTCTATGCTGAATTGCCACTGTCCTACTGGAGAAGAGGTCCTCTTCAGTCATTATGCGAGTCGGTTGTCGTGCATGCATGCACATCCATCCTATAAAGCCTTTTTTTTAATAATTCACTAGATTGTCATTATACAGCAAGTCCTTCTTCCATAATACCTCCCATCGTCCGTTGTCGCAAACTTCTGCAGCATCTTGACTTAATGCTTCCTGCCACATTCCTGACAGGAGTGAGCTCTTCCCTGCCATGGCTCTCTCCCAAGGTCCTTGTCAATCTTGACCTCCATTCACTTCCCAAACACTCTATGGCTGACCTCATCTACTGCAGCATGTTTATCACTTTTTATACATTGTACCAATGTGAAAGAAGTTAACATCCTGTGCTTGAGAAATTCTGTTCTGTCCTTTTTTCTTTACTTTTTTTGTGGCATAATTGTATTGCATTTTTAATCTCTGCCTTGTTTCAGTTCTTGTTCTTACTAACCGTGGACATGGGCACCTATGACCTCTGTAGTTGTTTTGCCCCATCCCCTCCCTCCCCCCTCCCCCCTCTGAAAAAAAATAGTCATATGTGGTCCATCATCAAATGAAATTTTGTACTGTAAGGGAATACAAAGAAACTTTTGGGTGCATAGATGATATCTGTCTTCTTTCTCTATCTGAGAGTGTTTGTATTGGGATGGAATTAGAGGTTTGGAGGCAAAGGCTATGGGTCATTCTGAGCCATCGCCAAAGTTATGTGCCAGCACTGCACCAAGACCAAAGTGAGAGGTGTCAGTGGCCAGAACCAGGTGCTAACCCAGACAAAAAGTTGCAAGACATGGGGCTGAAACAAGCTTGTACTTAAGGGAAACAAATGTGGCTTCACACACCCAGGGGACTACTGAAATTTAACACCTTTCCTTAAAAGGTAATATACAAGGCATGTAATTGTCACAGCCCCTGGAATGAATTTTTGGCAATAAGCAAAATTCCAACTATAGCTCTTTTATTGAAGTGGGCTGTGGGAGTGTTCTAGTAGCCCAAATATGGTCCTTAATCAGGGCAACTACATGTCTCAAGATTTTGAAACCAAGATACTCTATAGATGGTTAAAAATGGACACTTCTGCTGGTTACTTTTTAAATCTGATACTTGCAATTCAGAAAACAAATCCCTTAAATCAGGGTTGGCACAAGTCCAACTGCCGCCCAGTGAGAGTTGCAAAATTGCTGCACCCCTCATAAAAAGAGGAGGAAAAAAGACCTTGTGCAATGTTAAAATTAGGCCATTCTTTGTATAACCATTCTGTTGTAATGTTTCCATAACCAAAGTTTGACAGACATAGAAATATATACATATACTTAATATATAAAGGGAAAATGTTTTTACCAAAAATCTTGAAACCTTGACTGATCTTGATACCTTGACTGATTTATTGTAATTTTTACACCACACTCTGATGGACATTCTGAAACACATGGACTGTATATTTTTGAAATATAAAGGGTTTTCCAAAATTCCCATTATAAATTTAAGGGATTTATACACCAACTTGATAAGGATCTCACCACACAGAAATGAACACTTACTTAACTTCGTCACCATGAAACAAATCCCTTTCACTGCAGGCTCTTTGCTTTTTCTATTTTGGGAAGAGAAAACATGAACCAGAACAAGAAAAAAAATCTACTGAAAGTGATCTCTGCAATGAATAAGACCTACGAGCACTTGACCAGTAGAAGAAACGTGTAAACTGTAGGTGTACTCAAAGGTCTAATGTATATAACTTAGAGCCAATGTTTACTAGACTTTTCTTATTTTTGTCCATGGATGATATGGAAAGCAAAGAGTTTGCAATAGTCTCTCAATGTCAAAAGTAAAGACGTAACCGTACCGTCAATGGATGACGTTCCCAGACACGAGTTTCTTATCAAATTATTACATATTCTTTCCCTTGTACAAGTGCTCAGTTATCTAGTGGGAAATTCTGAACACCCTATGCAGCTGCACACTAGGCTTGAATTCTTACAAAAATCAGTGAAATTCTCAGTACTGAGTGATAGTGGGCAGAGACACTACAATAGTGGTATTAATAGTGTGTGGGTAGGTTGTAAATATAGGTCTGGCAGGGTACTAGGGTAGTTAGTGTAGATTGGGGCACTTCTCATTACTTGCTGTATGCTTTGTCTTGGCGTAACTCGATAACACTCCAAATTTGAAGTTTTAAAGTTTGTAAGATAATTCAGAATAGTCACATCCAACTATTTGAAAATGTCCCTTACACATTGACTTTCTTGACTAAACCTATTTCTGTAATTTTGTGTCCCAGCCTCGTCGTAGGTGTCGGTGGCCGAGTGGAATGAGACCGACACGCTGGTGCAGGTACGGAGGGGAGCAGCCAGAAACTATAAACACTAGAGTAAATTAGAAAGATATATATTGCACAGAATGTAACAATACTTAACTTTTACATAGTACTGCGGAATGTTGATACATAGTTGTTAGAGGCCTGCCTAGTGCCTGTACAATAGCAAAGTCTTCACTCGTGCCTATCGGATTACGAAGGTCCTAACTCGTTGCTATCTCAGTCCAAAGTGCCAGTCCGAAGTGCCAGTCCGAAGTGCCAGTCCGAAGTGGTGGCCACGAGCGGCGTTGTACCAGAGGGCGCTCGTGGCTGTCGTCGGAAGAACGCCGCGCCGTGCATGCATGGCGGCGCGCGGCGAAAGTAGGTGGCGCGCACTTTGTACTTGTGCGACACCACACCCCTCCCCCCCAAACCGCCGCGCCGTCGTGGCGTAGGGCTGAGGGCCACGGCGACGGCACTGGGAGGAGGGCCTGAGCGGGGGCGTTACTGGTGGGACGGGCGTCGTAGCTGAGGCCGGGATCGAGACGCCGTCCGCGCCCCGGCATCCGCCTTGCGATCCTCCAGGGAACCCGCCGAAACCTGGGGAAGGGCGCCCGCCCCCGCCCAGAGGGAGCAGGTCATCTTCTTCTGAGGTGTGTGGCCCAAGCTGGGGGGGCCCGCACGGTCCCGGAGTCCCTCTCGGTGACGCTGTCATCTGCGGCGGCGACAGCGGCGGCGACGACTGCGTCGGATGTACGTCGACGTCCATAGGGATCTCGTAGTCCGGGGACGAACGATGTGGTTGTGCTCCCTGGCGCAGAACTGGGTCTGGAATCAAGAAACCGGAGACAGGATCGCGCGGTCTGTGCAGGCGCAATTGGTTTGCGTGGCGCCGCAGCTCCGACCCTGTGGAAGAACGTACAATAAACATATTGCGCGCGAGCACGCGCTGAATGGTGCCCGGCATCCATCTTGTCTTCTTGTTGCCAGCAAACACCCTGTACAGCACCGGCGTGGAAACCTGAAAACGCGTAGCGCCATACGAACCGACTCGGTGCGTGGGAGGCTGCAGCAGGTGAAGGAGAGTGCGGTGATGGCGGCCGTGTAGCAGCTCGGCAGGAGACGGGCCGTCACGTGGCATGCACCGATACGTAGACAGGAAAATTTGAAGAGCTTGCTGCCTGGAGTGCTGACCTTTCATCTTTTCCATGTGTGACTTGAATGTTCGAACGAAACGTTCTGCTTCACCATTGGACTGAGGGTGAAAAGGTGCAGTGGTAATATGCTGAATGCCATTCACACGACAAAACTGTTGAAATTCCGCACTAACAAACTGAGGTCCATTGTCACTGACGATAGTTTCAGGCAAGCCTTCGATGCAAAACACTGATGTTAAGGCACTGATTGTACTAGACGCCGTCGTTGAGTTCATGGCAATCACAAAAGGAAACTTGCTGAAAGCGTCTACAACGATTATCCAGCGCGTATTCCAGAAAGGTCCGGCAAAGTCAATGTGTAAACGTTGCCATGGTCCCTTGGGGCGTGGCCAGTCTGAAAAACGTTGCGGAGGAGCCGCCTGATGCTGCGCACAAACAGTACACTGTGACGTCATGTTCTCTATCTGAGCGTCCATACCAACCCAGGTACAATGACGTCTGGCCAATTGCTTTGTCCTAACAATACCCCAATGTCCTTGATGCAGGAGGCGTAACACTTCTCGTTGCAGGGAACGAGGAACAATCACTCGTGTTTGGTCGTTGTCGGTATGCAACAACAGTACACCCTGACTTAAAGATAATGCATGACGTTGTGCAAAATAACGTCGAACCAGAGGCCGATCAATGTCTTTGGCTCTGGCAGGCCAACCTGAGCGAACAAAACGTGCTACCACACTTAGGTCTGCATCCGCAGCTGTTTCCTGTGCAACCCGACGAGAGTTCAAAGGAAAGTCTGCGACAGCGGAAGCATCTCTGGAGTCTATCTGACAACATGCCATTTCTGAAGAATCAAATGATACATCCTGGCCAACCGGAAGTCGGGAAAGTGTGTCTGCGTTGGCATGTTTAGTGGTAGGTCGGTACAAAATCTCATACTGATAATTTGACAATATCAAGGACCATCTCTGAAGCTTTTGTGCCGTACGTGGCGGAATTGGCTTTGTGGGTGAGAACAACGACGTGAGAGGCTTGTGGTCTGTCAACAAATAGAATTTTCTGCCATACAGATAATGATGAAACTTTGTGACCCCGTAAATGATTGCTAAGGCCTCCTTTTCTATCTGACTGTAATTCTGTTGCGTCGGCGTCAGTAGCTTGGATGCAAAGGCAATAGGACGATCGTGACATCCAATACGATGTGAGATTACAGCGCCGAGACCGTACGATGAGGCGTCAACTGCTAACACTACAGGCTTTTGGGGGTCAAGGGGAATCAAACATGCATCACTGAGTAGCGCCGACTTTAGTTTGTCAAAGGCAACCTGACAATCTTTAGACCATACAAAAGGAACATTCTTCCTACGTAAGTGATGCAGTGGAGCTGCAATCTGAGAGGCATTGGGAATAAATCTGAAATAATAGTTAAGCTTTCCCATTACTGCTTGCAATTCTTGCACATTCTTAGGAGGAGGCAAGTCTTTGATTGCTCGAAGATGTGACTGTAAGGGATGGATTCCTTGGGCATTAATCACATGGCCTAGGTACTCTATTTCAGTTTGAAAAAACGAACACTTTGCTTTATTGCAACGTAGACCTGCTGCAGTCAAAACTTTGAAAAGGCATTCCAGGTTTGCTAAATGTTCTTCAACTGTACGTCCGGATACCACAATGTCATCTAAATAGTTCGAGCAACAAGGTACCGAAACTGTCAGCTGTTCCAAAAAGCGCTGAAAAATAGCAGGGGCGGAAGAACTGCCAAAGGGTAGGCGTTGAAATTGAAAAAGGCCCATGTGAGTATTAATGACGAAAAATTTTTTTGACTCGTCATCAAGTGGAATCTGTAAGTATGCCTCTGCTAAATCAATCTTAGAAAAGAAACGAGACTGTCCTAATTTGTCCATCAGTTCCTCAGGTCTGGGCAGGGGATAAGTGTCGACAATTGTTTGACTGTTAACTGTTGATTTGAAGTCCGCACAGAGACGAAGTTTTCCTGACGGCTTGGGTATAATTACTATAGGCGAGGCCCACTGACTCGCAGAAACAGGAGAAATCACCCCACTATCTTGCCAACGTTTAAGTTCTTCGGCAACTGTATCACGCAAGGCGATAGGCACTGGTCTAGCTTTACGAAATTTTGGAACTGCAGATTCTTTTAAAGTTACATGTGCCACGAAGTCTTTTGCACAACCTAGTTCCGGCGAAAACAAGTCACTATATTTGTCACACAATGCATTGATTTTATCCTTAGGCACTACTGACGAAATTTGAAGCACATCTCTTTGAATTGATAAACCAAACAAGTCAAAAGCATCTAGTCCAAAAATGTTCTGCGTAGATTTGGCCTGAAGAACAACAAAAGCAACTGTTTTCGTAACACCCTGAAAAGAGGCAGGCAGGCTACACGTTCCTAGCACGGGAATATTTTGACCTGTATAAGCTGTTAACACTTGTTGACACAGCGATAATTTTGGAGAACCCAGAAGTTCATAAGTATCTTTATTAATTAAGGTAACAGCGGAACCAGTGTCGAGCTGAAATTGCACAGTCTTATTGTCAATGGAAAGATTCACAAACAGTTTTTGCTTGCGGCGCTCGACAGGGGCGCGAATGTGGGCAACGTCTGCTACGGTTTGTTTACTGCGCTTGCGCGGGTTGCGTGCGGTAGGAAGCGGCGCATACTCGGCACACAGCGGATTAACCACACTGTCCCTAGATGACACTACCGCCGGATCGGCGTCCGCGCAAGCCTGCGAAGCTACTCCAGATTTATTAACTACTGCACTAAAATTACTTTCAGTATCTACAACAAGTCTACTGTCACTAGCTACACAGTACTGGGCACTATTACAAGGAGCAGTTGCAGAAGGCACTATTTTCACTACAGGAATGCACTGTTCATAGTCATTTTGCTTGTCCTGAACCCTTTTCCGTTGCACTGTTTTACGCGCTCGTCGGCGCTTGCTACGTGGTGCACTATATAGATTTGCCATAGGCGCAGAACTACTTTCTTGCAATTGAGATCCAAGGAAAGCAGTGTTCAATTCCACAGCCCGTATAACATTTACAGAATGAACTGTTCTCGCACTCTGCGAAGCACTGTTTCTAACGTTACTGTTCTTTGAGTTTTTAATTTGCATACACACAGACTGCACATGTCCCAATTTGCCACATTGATAACAGGTTGCGTTGCGACTAGGGCAATGAGCACGCTTGTGGCGAGACACACACTGGGGGCAAGATTTACGTACATTTTTCTGAAATGAGCGTTGGCGCCCGTTATTCAAATTACTGTGTCTAACACTACGGGGCGACCTTTGCGTCGCACTTTTACACTGGCTACTGTTCACTGTCTGTTCAGCACGGCCGGTAGAAAAATAAGAATCACTAGTGCTATACTGAGAACTACGGCTAGGAAAACGTCCGTTACGGCGCACTGAATTTACACTGTGGCTTTGCATTTCTACATCAGCTAAGTCAAAAGTATCATGCGCTTCTATAAGCTGCAGTACACTGTCTAAGGAGGGGTCAGACTGTTTCAGAATTGCTGCTCTAATTCTGGGGTCCTGAATATTCTGCGTAATCGCATCCCTCAACATCACGTCACTATACGAAAGTCCACAAGAGCAAGTAAATTTACATTGGCGGGTTAAGCCCTTCAGTTCCGTAATCCACTCTTGGTGTGACTGCTGCGGTAATTTTTTAAGTCTGAAAAATCGGTACCGTGCAGCGGCTACAAGAACCTTTCTCTCATAATGAGCATTCAGTGCATCTACAATTTGTTCAAAATCTACATCACGAGGAGATGCGTGCGGGAATAGTTTTTGCAGTAATACGAAGGTTTTGGGGCCCACCACGGACAACAAAAGATGCTTAACTTTCTGACCTGTAATTTGATGAGCCGCGACGAGTTCTTGAAACTGTGCGAAGTAGTCGCTCCATTCTTCCTCACGTTCGTTGTACTGGCGGAACGTAGGAAGTGTTGCGGCGGCAGGTGTGGGCTGCTGAAGCGGCGGCTGTTGTTGTTGGTGAGCTGCTGGCGCTGTGAGCTGGGCCACAGCCTGCAGGAGCTGGGTAATTTGCGCCGTCTGTAACTGAATAATTTCCATTAAGTTTGGGTTCGGGGTAGTGGCCATGCCGACCGATTAGGCGCCGCGCATACAAGTAAATTATAACAAAACACAAATGCAAGATAAATGAGGACGCTCGATCTGCAACAAAAATGTCCACAAACACGTAACTGAATATGTTCCCCCAAAAATCTTATAATAAGGGTGGGTGGGCGGGAGCAATTTTTGCGTGCTCCGACTGCTGCTGTCTGGCTGCTGCAAGCGGGCTGGTCCAAGGTTCTATCACTCCTCGTCGCCACTTTTGTGTCCCGACTTCGTCGCCGCTTTTGTGTCCCTGCCTCGTCGTAGGTGTCGGTGGCCGAGTGGAATGAGACCGACACGCTGGTGCAGGTACGGAGGGGAGCAGCCAGAAACTATAAACACTAGAGTAAATTAGAAAGATATATATTGCACAGAATGTAACAATACTTAACTTTTACATAGTACTGCGGAATGTTGATACATAGTTGTTAGAGGCCTGCCTAGTGCCTGTACAATAGCAAAGTCTTCACTCGTGCCTATCGGATTACGAAGGTCCTAACTCGTTGCTATCTCAGTCCGAAGTGCCAGTCCGAAGTGCCAGTCCGAAGTGGTGGCCACGAGCGGCGTTGTACCAGAGGGCGCTCGTGGCTGTCGTCGGAAGAACGCCGCGCCGTGCATGCATGGCGGCGCGCGGCGAAAGTAGGTGGCGCGCACTTTGTACTTGTGCGACACCACATGTAACTATGTAAGTTTTCATTTGTCTTTTTATACACAAGTATTGCTTTTAATTTTCACTGTATTGCGCCTTTCTCCGTGACAGTTTACTCCATCCACTTTGATGTGTAGTTAATGTCTCTGTCACACTGAGCGCTCATCAGCTGTGTACTGTGTGATGTGCATAAAAGATCAAAAATCCCTCACACAGTATATGACTGATTCATAACTAAATCTAACATTTTTAAATAACAATAACTATTTTTCACAGCATCCTTTCCTTTCACGGCCCAGTACCCAGTGGAACCAGCAATTTTCCTTGTTTCACTACAAGATGTGACCCTAAGTGCAGATGGTGTAGAGGTCAATGTGACTGATGAGTAAGCAGGAAACTTGGGTTTGAAATGCAGCCAAGGAAAATTATCAGCTTTTCCCAATTATTTTGACCAAATCCCTGTGGCAACTTAAGTCAAAAATTCCTTTCTTGCTTTAATAAACACTAAGTTCATAATTGGCTAAAAATTTAGTGAAAATTGTATAATTTTAAATCTTTTATAGGATCCAAAATGGTTGGTAATGTAAAAGCAAGGTACAAGAATGTAGAATTTCAATGCAAATTAATTATCTGCTAGTAGAGTTAAGACTTTCTGTAAGAAGTTGATTTGAAAGGTAAAAAATAACATTTTTACTTTTAAAATTTATTTCTACCTGTTAAATTCTGAAATCCTGACATTCTGACTTTTTCCAGATAGTTTACTCTTCCAATCTGCAAGTCTTATTGTATTGGACATGAAAAATGCTTCCCTATTACATCAATGTAAGCTGTAGCCTATATTTGTGAGATGTGGTGGAGTGGATGAGTGTTCTAATGTGCCTTGCTGCAGAGTGTATTATTGCTTGCTGTTGGAGGTTCAAATCCTCCCTCTGGCAGGTGTGTGTGTCCGTTGTCCTTAACATAAGTTAGTTTAAGCAGTTTGTAAGCCTAGGAATTGATATCCTAACAGTTAAGTCCCTTAATATAGTGAGGACAGTTTACAACTCACCGCAAAGACGTGGCGACGAGCTGCGACAGGCACATACAAAAGACACACACATACAACACAATCAGCTATCGGCCATGGCCTTCTTCAGAAAATAGAGCACTCACGCAATCACACAGGCACACAACACAGTCATACAACCATCACCTCCGACTGCCACACTTCGAATCACGCTCTGCAGCGAATCGGGGACGGGAGGGGAGGGGGAGGGGATAGAAAGGTTACGTCACGGTGGTGGGGATGGGTTAGATGGGAATAACGAGATGCAGCTTAGGAATGGAGTGGGGAGGCGGGTGAGCGGAGAAAATAAAATAAAATAAAATAAAGTAAAATAATATATATATATATATATATATATATATATATATATATATATATATATATATATATATAAAATGCATGCACACTGCAAGTACACAAGACCGCACACACACACACACACACACACACACACACACACACACACACACATATATATATACATATATACACACATACACACACATATATATATACATATATATATATATACACACACATACGCATATATATACATATATACACCCATATACACACACACACACACACATACACACACACACACACACACATATATATATATATATACAAACACACGATCACACATTCACACACCACTCAAAATAGGTGAGGTTTGGGATAGAGAGGTAGGAACTGTAAGGTATGGAGAAATATATATATAGGGAAGTTATCGTAGGTTGAGGCCTGGTTGATTTCGGGATCGGAGAATGTATTGTAGGGATAACTCCCATCTGTGCAGTTCAGAAAAGCTGGTGGTGGATGGGAGGATCCAGATGGCCCGGGTTGTGAAGCAGCCATTGAAATCAAGCATGTGCTCCGCTGCATGCCGTGCCACAGGGTGGTCCACCTTGTTTTTGGCCACAGGTTTGGCGGTGGCCATTCATCCTAATGGACAGCTGGTTGGTGGTCATGCCAATATAGAAAGCTGTACAGTGCTTGCAGCACAGTTGGTAAATTACGTGGCTGCTTTCACAAGTGGCCCGGCCTCTGATAGGGTAGGATAAGCCTGTGACAGGACTGGAATAGGAAGTGCTGGGTGGGTGGATTGGACAGGTCTTGCAGCGGGGTCTTCCACAAGGATATGATCCCTGTGGCAGTGAGCTGGGTTTCGGGGTGGCATAAGGATGAACTAGGATGTTGTGAAGGTTGGGAGGGCGACGGAACACCACTTTAGGAGGGGTGGGAAGGATCTTTGGCAGGATGTCTCTCATTTCAGGGCACGAGGATAGAAAATCAAAACCTTGGCGAAGGATGGAATTTAGTTGTTCGAGACCAGGGTAGTACTGCGTGACAAGGGGAGCGCTCTTTTGTGGATGGTTACTGGTGTTAGGAAGAGGATTTGGGGTGTGTGAGGATATGGCACGGGAGATTTGTTTGCGGACTAGGTCTGTGGGGTAGTTTCTGTTTGTGAAGGCCTTTGTGAGACCTTCAGCATATTCAGAAAGGGAATTCTTGTCACTGCAGATATGCCGTCCACGGGTGGCTAGGCTGTAAGGGAGGGATTTTTTGACGTGGAAGGGATGGCAACTGTCAAAATGTAGGTACTGTTGGTGGTTGGTAGGTTTAATATGGACGGAAGTGTGAATGGAGCCATCAGTGAGGTGGAGGTTGACATCCAGGAATGTGGCATGGTTGGTTGAGGAAGACCAGGTGAAGTGGATGGGAGAGAAGGAATTGAGGTTCTGAAGAAAGGAGGATAGGGTGTCCTGGCCCTGAGTCCAGATCATGAAAATATCATCAATGAACCGGAACCAGGCCAGAGGCTTGAGGTTTTGGGATGCTAGGAAGGATTCCTCCAGACGGCCCATGAACAGGTTGGCATAGGAGGGTGCCATGCGGGTCCCCATGGCTGTGCCTTGGATTTGATGGTAAACTTTCCCCTCAAAGGAAAAGTAGTTGTTAAGTAGGATGAAATTGGTAAGGGTTATGAGGAATGAGGTATCAGGCTTGCGTTCAGAGGGACGTTGGGAGAGGTAGTGTTCCAGAGCGGCAAGGCCATGGGCATGTGGGATGTTAGTGTATAGGGAGGTGGCATCCACTGTGACAAGTAAAGATCCAGGAGGCAAAGGGGTGGGAATGGTGGAGAGTCGGTGAAGGAAGTGGTTGGTATCCTTGATGTGGGAAGGTAGATTTTGAACAATAGGTTGGAGGTGTTGGTCAACTAGGGCTGAAATTCGTTCGGTAGGAGCACAGTAACCAGCCACAATAGGGCGTCCAGGATTATTAGGTTTGTGAATTTTGGGGAGCATGTAAAAGGTGGGTGTGCGGGGTGTTGCTGGGGTGAGGAGGGAGATGGATTCAGGGGAGAGTTTCTGGGAGGGGCCATAGGATTTTAGTAGGGATTGGAGATCTTGTTGGACTTTGGGGATGGGGTCAATCTGGCACAACTTGTAGGTGGAGGAGTCAGAGAGTTGGCGGAGCCCTTCTGCCAGGTAGTCACTGTGATCCATAACTACAGTGGTGGAACCTTTATCAGCAGGGAGGATGATGATGTCAGGATTAGTTTTAAGGTTTTGGATGGCTCTTCTTTCTTCTGCTGAAAGGTTTGAGTTCTTGGGAAGGGACTTGGGAAAGGATGGTGAGGACAAGTTGGAGGTGAGAAACTCTTGGAGGGTAACCAGAGGGTGGTTAGGTGGGAGTGCAGGGGGATCTTTGTTGGATGGTGGTATGAATTGGGACAGGCAGGGTTCAATATTGGGATTAGGTAGATTGCGGTCAGAGGGATTGGTGGCAAAGTAGTGTTTCCATCGTAGGGATCGGGAAAAGGAGAGTAGGTCTTTGACAAGACCAACATGATTGAACTGGGGTGTAGGACTAAAGGTAAGACCTTTGGATAGAACGGAAACTTCAGTGGGGTTTAGGTTTTTTGTGGATAGGTTGACCACAGTGTTCTGGGGTTGTTTTGGTATTGGATGTTGTGGAGTAGTGGTAGGGAGTTTGGAGGGATGAGGTAGGTTCAAGAGGTCAGCTAAGCATGGTCTGGGACCCATGAGGGGCTCACGAGGAGGAACACTGTGGTTCGGATAGGGATTGGATATGGGTGCTCCAAGTCGGCAATATGATGTCAGCAGGCTGGACAGTTTGTGGAGGTGGTGTTTGGAATGCTCCTCCAGTTGCTGGAGAGCAAAGGATTCGATCTGGGAGATGGGATGTAGGTATTTTTGGTTACACAATAGTAATATCTTACGGAGGGAGAGAAGGTAGCTAAGGGATTTATGAGCCATGGAGAGGTGATTTTGTAGGACTAGGTTCGTGAGGGATAAGGATTGGTGGAATCTGAAAAGGTGCAGGTCATTGTGGAAGGAGGGGTGGGATCCAGACAATGGAATTTTTAAGGTTAGACCGTTGGGAGGGATACCATGACTTAGACAGCATTTTAGGAATAGGATGTGGGATTGGGTTTTGGCCAGGGAAAGGGATACTTTCCTGAACTGGTACAGATGGAAGGAGCAGGGGTCCATTGGGACAGGGATGGTGCCGGGAAAGTGGAAAGTGAGGAATGATGGGAGAGACAGTGGATTATGATGAACCTGTGAAGAGGTTCCTCAACACGCAAAATACGCACCAGGCACGCAAAAGTTCGTAAATCCGCGCACACAACTACACAGATACACACCCAAGCACGCAGATTCACGCCCAAGCGCACTAAATGACGGAAAAAACTGCAAAATCACGAATAAAATCATGCACCAGAACGCAATATCACGCACTAAAACGGTAGATCTCACACAGGAGCAAGCAGCCCACCGCAAAAATGTGTACAAAACCCAAACAACGCATAAGTACGGAAATTCGTGGAAGAAAGGCTATAATGGAGCTTCTAGAGCAGAAAACTCAAGACACAGTAACGTAAATTTACGTAATTCTAATATATAGTGCCAGAGGAGAAGAATATACGGGGCAGGGGATAAAAGATTACAAGTACATATCTGTGGGCGGGTCCAATCAAAATCTACCTTCCCACATCAAGGATACCAACCACTTCCTTCACCGACTCTCCACCATTCCCACCCCTTTGCCTCCTGGATAGCCTTTCTTCCACGAATTTCCGTACTTATGCGTTGTTTGGGTTTTGTACACATTTTTGCGGTGGGCTGCTTGCTCCTGTGTGAGATCTACCGTTTTAGTGCGTGATATTGCGTTCTGGTGCATGATTTTATTCGTGATTTTGCAGTTTTTTCCGTCATTTAGTGCGCTTGGGCGTGAATCTGCGTGCTTGGGTGTGTATCTGTGTAGTTGTGTGCGCGGATTTACGAACTTTTGCGTGCCTGGTGCGTATTTTGCGTGTTGAGGAACCTCTTCACAGGTTCATCATAATCCACTGTCTCTCCCATCATTCCTCACTTTCCACTTTCCCGGCACCATCCCTGTCCCAATGGACCCCTGCTCCTTCCATATGTACCATTTCAGGAAAGTATCCCTTTCCCTGGCCAAAACCCAATCCCACATCCTATTCCTAAAATGCTGTCTAAGTCATGGTATCCCTCCCAACGGTCTAACCTTAAAAATTCCATTGTCTGGATCCCACCCCTACTTCCACAATGACCTGCACCTTTTCAGATTCCACCAATCCTTATCCCTCACGAACCTAGTCCTACAAAATCACCTCTCCATGGCTCATAAATCCCTTAGCTACCTTCTCTCCCTTCGTAAGATATTACTATTGTGTAACCAAAAATACCTACATCCCATCTCCCAGATCGAATCCTTTGCTCTCCAGCAACTGGAGGAGCATTCCAAACACCACCTCCACAAACTGTCCAGCCTGCTGACATCATATTGCCGACTTGGAGCACCCATATCCAATCCCTATCCGAACCACAGTGTTCCTCCTCGTGAGCCCCTCATGGGTCCCAGACCATGCTTAGCTGACCTCTTGAACCTACCTCATCCCTCCAAACTCCCTACCACTACTCCACAACATCCAATACCAAAACAACCCCAGAACACTGTGGTCAACCTATCCACAAAAAACCTAAACCCCACTGAAGTTTCCGTTCTATCCAAAGGTCTTACCTTTAGTCCTACACCCCAGTTCAATCATGTTGGTCTTGTCAAAGACCTACTCTCCTTTTCCCGATCCCTACGATGGAAACACTACTTTGCCACCAATCCCTCTGACCGCAATCTACCTAATCCCAATATTGAACCCTGCCTGTCCCAATTCATACCACCATCCAACAAAGATCCCCCTGCACTCCCACCTAACCACCCTCTGGTTACCCTCCAAGAGTTTCTCACCTCCAACTTGTCCTCACCATCCTTTCCCAAGTCCCTTCCCAAGAACTCAAACCTTTCAGCAGAAGAAAGAAGAGCCATCCAAAACCTTAAAACTAATCCTGACATCATCATCCTCCCTGCTGATAAAGGTTCCACCACTGTAGTTATGGATCACAGTGACTACCTGGCAGAAGGGCTCCGCCAACTCTCTGACTCCTCCACCTACAAGTTGTGCCAGATTGACCCCATCCCCAAAGTCCAACAAGATCTCCAATCCCTACTAAAATCCTATGGCCCCTCCCAGAAACTCTCCCCTGAATCCATCTCCCTCCTCACCCCAGCAACACCCCGCACACCCACCTTTTACATGCTCCCCAAAATTCACAAACCTAATAATCCTGGACGCCCTATTGTGGCTGGTTACTGTGCTCCTACCGAACGAATTTCAGCCCTAGTTGACCAACACCTCCAACCTATTGTTCAAAATCTACCTTCCCACATCAAGGATACCAACCACTTCCTTCACCGACTCTCCACCATTCCCACCCCTTTGCCTCCTGGATCTTTACTTGTCACAGTGGATGCCACCTCCCTATACACTAACATCCCACATGCCCATGGCCTTGCCGCTCTGGAACACTACCTCTCCCAACGTCCCTCTGAACGCAAGCCTGATACCTCATTCCTCATAACCCTTACCAATTTCATCCTACTTAACAACTACTTTTCCTTTGAGGGGAAAGTTTACCATCAAATCCAAGGCACAGCCATGGGGACCCGCATGGCACCCTCCTATGCCAACCTGTTCATGGGCCGTCTGGAGGAATCCTTCCTAGCATCCCAAAACCTCAAGCCTCTGGCCTGGTTCCGGTTCATTGATGATATTTTCATGATCTGGACTCAGGGCCAGGACACCCTATCCTCCTTTCTTCAGAACCTCAATTCCTTCTCTCCCATCCACTTCACCTGGTCTTCCTCAACCAACCATGCCACATTCCTGGATGTCAACCTCCACCTCACTGATGGCTCCATTCACACTTCCGTCCATATTAAACCTACCAACCACCAACAGTACCTACATTTTGACAGTTGCCATCCCTTCCACGTCAAAAAATCCCTCCCTTACAGCCTAGCCACCCGTGGACGGCATATCTGCAGTGACAAGAATTCCCTTTCTGAATATGCTGAAGGTCTCACAAAGGCCTTCACAAACAGAAACTACCCCACAGACCTAGTCCGCAAACAAATCTCCCGTGCCATATCCTCACACACCCCAAATCCTCTTCCTAACACCAGTAACCATCCACAAAAGAGCGCTCCCCTTGTCACGCAGTACTACCCTGGTCTCGAACAACTAAATTCCATCCTTCGCCAAGGTTTTGATTTTCTATCCTCGTGCCCTGAAATGAGAGACATCCTGCCAAAGATCCTTCCCACCCCTCCTAAAGTGGTGTTCCGTCGCCCTCCCAACCTTCACAACATCCTAGTTCATCCTTATGCCACCCCGAAACCCAGCTCACTGCCACAGGGATCATATCCTTGTGGAAGACCCCGCTGCAAGACCTGTCCAATCCACCCACCCAGCACTTCCTATTCCAGTCCTGTCACAGGCTTATCCTACCCTATCAGAGGCCGGGCCACTTGTGAAAGCAGCCACGTAATTTACCAACTGTGCTGCAAGCACTGTACAGCTTTCTATATTGGCATGACCACCAACCAGCTGTCCATTAGGATGAATGGCCACCGCCAAACTGTGGCCAAAAACAAGGTGGACCACCCTGTGGCACGGCATGCAGCGGAGCACATGCTTGATTTCAATGGCTGCTTCACAACCCGGGCCATCTGGATCCTCCCATCCACCACCAGCTTTTCTGAACTGCACAGATGGGAGTTATCCCTACAATACATTCTCCGATCCCGAAATCAACCAGGCCTCAACCTACGATAACTTCCCTATATATATATTTCTCCATACCTTACAGTTCCTACCTCTCTATCCCAAACCTCACCTATTTTGAGTGGTGTGTGAATGTGTGATCGTGTGTTTGTATATATATATATGTGTGTGTGTGTGTGTGTGTGTGTGTGTGTGTATATGTGTGTATATATGTATATATATGCGTATGTGTGTGTATGTGTGTATATATATATATATATATATATATATATATATATATATATGTGTGTGTGTGTGTGTGTGTGTATGTGTGTATATATGTATATATATATGTGTGTGTGTGTGTGTGTGTGTGTGTGTGTGTGTGTGCAGTCTTGTGTACTTGCAGTGTGCATGCATTTTATATATATATTATTTTCTCCGCTCACCCGCCTCCCCACTCCATTCCTAAGCTGCATCTCGTTATTCCCATCTAACCCATCCCCACCACCCTGACGTAACCTTTCTATTCCCTCCCCCTCCCCTCCCGTCCCCGATTCGCTGCAGAGCGTGATTCGAAGTGTGGCAGTCGGAGGTGATGGTTGTATGACTGTGTTGTGTGCCTGTGTGATTGCGTGAGTGCTCTATTTTCTGAAGAAGGCCATGGCCGATAGCTGAATGTGTTGTATGTGTGTGTCTTTTGTATGTGCCTGTCGCAGCTCGTCGCCACGTCTTTGCGGTGAGTTGTAAACTGTCCTCACTATATTATTTATTCCAACCTGGACTTTCCATTATTATAGTTAAGTCCCTTAGATTTACAAACATTCAAACCATTTTATAATCACAAATTACAATAAATTCTGACACACCTCTTTTGCCAATACTACAAAGAGCAATAAAATTGTTTCTGATTGAGTCAAAACCAATCAGCCAACTTCAAATAGGAATTCTGTATTTGTCATACACAAAGAATGAAACAATGGCTAGAATGGTTCTTCTAAAACTAAAGGCAACAATTGGAAAAATAGCTCTCATAGATGGCTATCACATAAACACAACAATGGCTGCTCTCGAAACAGCCTTGGCTCCACTCCCTCAACTTGTCCAGTGGGGACTGCAGACCTGCCACTGCCCCAGTGATGTGCCACCCCCCATAGGATTGGAGTGGTCAGCTCTTCCAAGAAACATTGTAATATAGCTGGTGCACTGGTATATGAGGTAAACAATATTGAGAACAGTACTGAGGAGACTAGCTTTGCTCAACACTTTATGCACTTCAGATAGAGCACACATTCATCAACACCAGTGGAGCAGCTGGTGATGGCCAGCTGGCGTATGGCCACCACCAGATACTAAGGCATGACAAAAGGTGATAAAAGTTTAGGTATCTGAATTTCTAGGAACCACAAAGATGATTATTTATGATTAGTCTAGATACACTGAGTCCCGATCCCTGCGGAGCAAGCTTGTAATGGAATCCTGGGCATTATAGACATCTCTTTAATTAACTACCATTTCATTGTTATAACCTTACTTAAAAATATCAATAAATCTCTTTTTTTTTTTTTTTTTTTTTTTTTTTTTTTTTTTTTTTTTTTTTTTTTTTTTTTTTTTTTTTTTTTTTTTTTTTTAGAAAGAAAGGTTCTTATTAAATGTGCTTGCAAAATAAAGCACATTTAACACAAATTTAGGAAAAATTTTATTTACATTTCAGACATAGTGAAAGAAAAAAATTCTGTGCAGATTTTCATGACAAACTGTTAGCATCTACTTCTGTTTTACAACTACTTTCCTCTTTCAATTTAGGCATTATAGTTAGGTTGCTCATCTGATGTAGTCCAACATTTAGTACATCTGAAGGCTTTGGAACACTAGAACATTCTCCTGCATGGTGGCTCTGTAGGTGGCACTACAGTTACAGTACTACCTTGAGTGCAACTTAAACTAAGCAAATGTAGGAAGAAGTGCAGACCTTAGGCATGGGTTTTCTCTCAGCATGCATGCGAATGAGCTGTACTTAATATGAAAGAGTGTAACTCAATGTCTACACCACTGGAGGGCTCACTTGTGATATGAGTCTAAAAGCTGAACTTGAGTGAGCAGTTGTGAAGAATACACTCTACCAAGAAGTAATAGGGAGTTAATGTATGCTCAATGAGAAACAAGGCCAGATCTAACTTATCTAATAGGAATTGTCAGCCTTTTTGTAATAATTGAGATGTACAACATTGGAAAACAACCTAAGGATTTTCAGATATCTAAAAGGTAAAAAGAATATGTAACTGTGTTCTAAAGCAGAAAACTGCTGCATAATAGGTTACCATGATGCCAGCTTGGCCAGAAATCCCGAAGAGAAACAGTCAACTGTCAATATTCTTCTGAAGCCAGCAGGGTGCACACACAAATAGCACAGCACATCACACAGTCACAGTTGGAAAAATAAGCATTTTATGTTATCATAACATACACACAGTGACAGATTCCCCACCATATTTTACAACTCTCTGCCACAAGCAAAACAACATCACACAAGAAAGACATTTTACATCACTAACATCAACAACTTTATATCTGTACAAAGCAGCAATTATATCCTATCCACTACTGAAGCACAATATATGCCCCCCATGTTGAACATGTCATGATTTCAAAGATTAGTCAGTAAAATATCAACAAGCCCTAACAATGTGCCTATGAAACTACTATGTGAAAACAGGGCAGCAGTTAATGTATCTAACACTAGTGGCTACAAAAGTAGATCAAGACATTTAGACACTGCTGTTATAAGAGAAAAAATAGAATCAGGTCAATTCATTCTTAAAGTCATTCTTCAGACCAAATGTTGGCAGATATGATGACAAAACCTCTGTCAAAATCTCGCCAGCATCTCATGCTACATGATCTTGAATATTTGAAATATTTGTATCTTTTATGTTGCTATGTATGATCTGCATCTGTGTTATTCTGTGTATTGAATTAAACAAGTACTTACATGGTTTTCACTGACATTGCAAATAAATTGTTTCAAATCGGAAACCATTAGTTAAATTATTCTACTAGCACAAAACATGTTATTCCTGATGACACGTTCCCAATAACCAAATACAAAAAGCTTTTCTAGATTTAAAATCTGTTTCAATAAGGCCTTGCACAAAAAACAAAAACAAACAACCCAGGGTATTAGAAGAGAACAGCATTAAAATAATCTTCAGATTGTCAGCAAAAATCAAGGATGTATTGGGATCAGTGAAGGATAATCTTGGTATAGACACCTGGAGTCACAGCATCAGCATCAGCTGTGAGTGTGGCAAACAATATATGGTCCAGATGCAGTGGTGCCTCTCGCAGCACTGCACAGAACTATACAGAATGTTCGCCTAGGCCAAATGGATAAATCCACTGTGGCAGAAAACAGCCTCAACGAAAACTATATGTTTAATTTCAAACATAAAAAAGTGCTTTGCAGGGTGAATGGGTTCTGGGACTCAATCTTCAAAGAGGCTATGGAGATTAGAGTACACGACAACCTAGTGAACAGGGACAGTGGATTCCAGTTAAGCACTGCACGAGATGCAGCATTATTAAAAATACACCAAGAATGGGCTGATGTGAAAGCAATGAAGGCAGTGAAGGGAATGGACAGATCCGCTAGCACATAGGGAGTACCCCACTACCACCGGCCGTGACTTCCCCCTCCCCTCACCTCCCCCCTCCCACCATACACCGTGGCACCTCTTCCAGAGGCATGTGATTGGCGGTACCGATGCAGAAGAACCAGAGGAGCCACTGGTCCAGCAACTATAAAGACCTGGTAACACAAGACGACTTCATAATTGACATGCACTTAGAAAGTCTAAATTTGGATATACTCACACTCACACAGACATGACCACCATCTGGCTACTCTGGCCAACCTGTAATACTCAGGACTGCCATGCTGGTGGAGTTTTCCACTACCTTCGCAGTGATGAGAAATTCCTGCACCATGGTTACCATAGCATCATTCATTGCAAAACAAACTACTTATTCCTGATCAAATACTTTATCAGGTCTCATTGACAACCTTATAAAGGAGCCAATGTTAGCATGCTGAGCCATCAGTTGATAATGAATTGTCATAAAAATAATTGGTGAGAAACAGTTTCCAATGCTGTAGTCTCTGAACAGTCTTGTCTAGTAATCCTGCTTTAAAATGAAACAATAATTCCTATGACTTAAGGACTGTGATCATGTGAAATTTAGAGCTGTACAAGAAGACGTGAAACTTTTTGATCCCATCAGGATTCAAATGTTCAAATGTTTGTGAATCTTTGGGACTTCACAGCTTGGTTAGTAGTCCCTAGCTTACTTAAACTAAGTTAAACTAACCTAAGAACAACACATACACCCATGCCCGAGGGGGTCTCAAATCTCCAATTTGACAAATGAAGAACCTTCAGCTGTTTTTCATTCTTTTTTAAATTTTAATTACATGTTTAGAGAATACATTATTCTCATCCTCAGACCCTTATAAGATCTATGCAGTAATGTGTAACTAGCAATCCATAATAATACTGCATTACACCCTCTCACACCAAGATGTAGCTGACAATGTGGAATGACTGCACACCATAGCAGGGTGCCTCGGCGTACTGCTATTCTGCTGCGGCCTGTCAGGATAGCCTGTGGGATAGTACAGCCCTAATTCTACATTCTGATGAATCTCAGTAGGGAGGACTAAATGTTTCTTGGCTCAAAGGCAGCCAGAAAAGTGAATGAGCATAAATATTCTTTGAGATACAGAAATGCCTGTTGACAGTCATCTAAGAAAACAGATTTTACACCTGTCTTACACATCTTGTTGACAAATTGAGTGATTACTGAGCCATGGCTGCTTCCTTGTTTGCAATTACTGCTGCAATCTTCTCATGTTTCTCATTCCTGTCTGTCACAAGGGTGCTGGAATTGAAAGTTTGATAGCCAGGGCAACACTTGACGAAGGACATCAGACACTATGCCTGAGTGGGGGCAATGGGCATGGTCAATGTTGACATCATCCTGGTGCTTTTGTGACTTGAACAGTCTGTTTTGAGAAATGGAAGAACACATAATGGACGTTGTGTTCATTGACACTTTTTTTGTGAATTCCTTAGTATCAAGTGCAGGTGTGTTGTCATATTAGCCGAATTCTGGTCTCAGCATGCATCACTGTAGGCATTTTGGATTTTTTCTAGTGATTTGCTTGTGGTGTCTGCCTCAGGAAACATTAGTTATTAATTTTGGAGCCTTGAACGGTGACAGTTTGGTGGTTAATGGCTGTCTTACACTCTTTTGTATACTTGACTGTGTATGACTCGCCTTTCAGCTGTTCTCCCCAGTAGCAATTCCTCACTTATTCCAGCTTATTCTGGATTCATTGACCCCTATTTTATGTGATACATCTATGAGTAACCTTCACTGCTGTGCCCTACTCCTTTACATCAAGCTGTATTTTCTGTGATTCATGATCTGGCCCATCTGGTTGTGGAAACTATGATGTGGCTCATCTCTGAATGTTTTGTGTATCAAATGTCACACATGACTGTCAATGGATACATGCATGTGTACCCTGTTAGAAGAATAAATTTATTCATCATGCAAACCACCCTTTGGCAACTTCTGTATATTGAAGGGACACCTCTGGCATGTCCATCATGATATGGGAGATTTCAGTATATCCTCTCTGCAATCAACTGTGTAACCAGATGGGTCAAAACTGTTCTCCTCCAGGTTATTTCAACAGACTAGGTGGCTCATGCATTTGTATCCACTTGGATTTAACATTTAGGATGTCTTTCATATATTAATACTGACAAGGAATTCCAGGTTTGTGTCCTCACTCTCTGATAAACTGTACATTCTCTGTATTGTCGACAAATTTTATACTACCACCTGTCACCTGCAGAGCAATAGTTTTGATGAGCAGTGATACTACACACTGAAAGCTGCCGTAATGTGTCACAGGGGTGTTTGGTCAGACATTGCCATGAGTGCTTCTGGGTATCTGCTTTGTATATAAAAGATTACTTGCAGGCTGCTCTTACTGATATCCTCTATGGCAATCCTTTGGTATTTCTGGGTGAATTTGTAGAAGACTAACTGCTTCCAACAGCAAAAGACCTCCCTGCTCTTGTCATGGTGTCCCCTCACATATTCCACACGTATAATGCACATTTACACCCCTGTGCTAAAGCCAGACACTGAAACATGAGTATTTGTGCATGAAGATCTTTGGATCTATGATTTTGTACGTTCAGAAACGATATAGATTGTACAACTGTGCAACCACCTTATTTAAGCCCTCATAAAGTATTGATAACACAATGGATATCCTTCTCAACAGAAAACATCAGACAGTTTCTACCAATTAGGTAAAATCCATATGGGTTTCAGACAACTTCCACAGATGATGCAGATGTCACCACCCACAGTGTTCTGAAATTCCTTCTCATTTGAAATAGAATTTTGCTTTATAGTAAGCTCCAATGTCGAACCTCTAGCCACTGTTACCTTCCGATGACAGTGCCAGAACAACAGTCAGTGGTGTACTGTCAGGCTCATACATGTGTGGTATCTGCTCGATCACTTAATCAACAAAACAATGTGTGACATGTCTTCACAGCTGGCATCTTTGCAGTGACAGCTTCCCTGTGCCTGCCAGCCACATTAATGTTAAGTTTGGTTGTAGCTTTTGGATTGTTCATAGTAAAGTGTAAGTTTAAGTACATGTAGTTATAATTGGGGCTCCAACCCCATGTCGAATCCATACTGGTGACTTTCGAAGTCAAGTACACCACCAATTTAGGTGAGTTGTGCAGTGACAACCACAACAGTGCCACCTCCACCTGTATTTCAAGCTGCAGCAACTCCAGCACCACAAATTCAGTGCATTCCTGCTTCTAGTGCTTCAAATTTGTATTCACAGAATGAATTCTCACTGGACATATTCCTCACACTGAGTGCGTCTGGTGCTGCGAGGAACTTAACGGACTCAGGCCTTGGTTTGCTGTTTTATCTACGAACAGTGTTAATTGTGTTCCACACCACAACATGTGTGCTTTGAACTCTCAAGTTTCACAAGGTACAAACTTTGTGAGTTTACCAAATTTGAATTTCAAACCGGCAACCCCACATCAAGCACGCAAATGCCGCGACGCCTTATTGCGGCTGCCTATGGGTCCTGACTGTGATGAGTTACTCTGTTTCCACATGGATGAGGACGAACGTCATGCGGTTGATGGTTTTCCAATTACGGGGCACCTTGTTTCTTCTGCCACAGCTGATTACCCAGTTCTCTGTAAGGTGATTAGGTTCATTCAACGAGGGTGGTGTGACAGGCCCTTTGGCAAGGCATCTGACCCTCTCCATAACCATTACGCCTTGCATCTGCGACTGTCTGTTCATGAAGGTGTAGTTCTCCTCACTACAAATAGAGCATTTCCAAGGGTGATGGTTCCTGCTTCTCTGCGTCAATGTGTTCTTCATATGTTACATCAGGGACATTGGGGTGTTTCCCGCACTAAATATCTGACTTGCAGACATATTTACTGGCCAGAAATTGACACAGACATTTCATTCATGGTCGCCCTGTGTACCAAATGTGCATAAGTCAGCAGCCCCCCCCCCCCCCCAGCTGACCCTTCCTCTGGCCTGTACCAGTGCGCCTGTGGGAATGGGTCCATTACCAATTTTGCCGGCCCTTTTCTTGGTCCCTACTGGTTTCTTGTCATTGATGCTTATTCCAATTTTCCTCTTGTGTTTCACTGTGCATCCCCTTCCACTGCAGCAGCCACAAATTCATTGGCAAAGATTTTCACCGTTGAAGGTCTACCCTCTACACCTGTAACAGACAATGGTCCTCGGTTTTCCTCACAGGGTTTTGCATATTTCTGTTCTGGCCTCCATCATGTCAAAGCAAGCACCACCCTTCCATCGAAGTTGAATGGGGAGGTTGAGTTTCTAGTTCACACATTCAAGTGTCAGATGAAGAAGTTCCTCACTGAGTTTTCTACGGAAGATGCATTACTTCACTTTCTAAGTTCTTACTGACTTATGCCCATGGGTGATCACAGCCTGGCCATGCTCTTACATGGTCATCAGCCATACACATTGTTACATCTACTTCACTCCCGACAGTCTCAGACTGTTTGTCAACCTCCTGAAAAGTTCCGGGTAGGTGCTCCTGTCTGGGTATGGGGGTATGGCTCTTGCGTCAAGTGGCTCAAAGGAACCATCAAAAAGTTTAAAAGTTCTCCATCATGTGCAGCCAATTCTTCAGAGATGTCACCCATCATTCAGTCAAGGGTCCATATTCCATGCAAAGGGTCCCGTCCGGGGCACTTTCACCCATACGTTCACGTGGCACTACGTGACCTGGCCACAACACATCAAGAGCCGATGGATGTCTCCGCTTCCACACTTCCCATGTGTCCATTTTGAGTAGGGCAACATTCAGGACAAGAAACAAAAGCACTATTTCAGAAATTAAGTTACAGTATTATATTACAACTAAACCCAGTGTATATATATATATATATATATATATAGGTGTCTGCTTAAGTGTACTTGCGTCTGTGTAAATGTGTGGGTGTGTGTGTTTTTGTTCACCTTCCTTTTTTTCCCCTAAGGTAAGTCCTTCCACTCCTGGGATTGGAATGACTCCTTTTCCACTTCCTTAAAACCCATATCCTTCCCTTTTCCTCCCCTTTTTTCCTCTTTTTCCTGAAGAAGCTGCCAGTGGTGGCGAAAGCTTGTATGTGTGTTTGTGTGTGATTTTATTTATTTTATTTGTTTCTATCGACGAGCCGGTCCTTTTGGTAAGTCATCTGTTTTCTATTTTTATTTTTATATATATATATATATATATATATATATATATATATATATATATATATATATATATATATATATCCTTGTCATTATCAACATGAACCTAATAAAGTGAATGACCTAGAGTCAAGATAAATAAAATAAAAAGTAATAGCGAACAGCCTGGTGCTGTTTTGATTGAAGAAGCTGATCACATGTGTGTGTATAAGTGCTAAATGTTGTTTTCATACTTGTTTGACACTGAATTAGGTGAAAGGCTTACATAAATGCATAAAGATTGCCAACTTGCCAATGAAAAATTTGAGCCTAATGTTATTTGATAAGTGCTGTGAAAATACAATAGTTAATGAAATATTTTGTGATCCTTATTGGTTTGTTTTTGTAGTATTTTGATTTTCTTTCATGTGCTACTTGTTGTTGAAACCTATATTGAAATCTGTATTGATGATCATTGTCCTACATGTATGGTGTGTTCAGTTGGAACTTCGTTAACAGACACAAAAACACAAATAAAAAAAAATTAAAACACACACACACACACACACACACACACATACACAAAGATTCTAGCTTTCGCAACCATTGGCAGCTTCATCAGGAAAAGAGGAAGGAAGGAGGGGAAAAAGGAAGGATGTGGGTTTTAAGTGAGTGGATGAGGAGTTATTCCAATCCTGGGAGCACACACACACACACACACACACACACACACACACACACACACCTAGGCAGACATTTGTAGAAAGTAAAGAAGTGGGACAGAGATACCAGTTGAGGCAGAGGCTCTGTCAACAGAACCAAGGCAAAGATGTTATAGAATGGTGGGCAGGAATTTGAATTTAGTGGAGGTTGAGACCAAGTGGGCAGTGGGTAGAGAGAATATGCTGAAGGGCAAGTTCCCATCTCCGGAATTCTGAAAGATTGGTGTCGGTGGGAAGTATCCAGATAACCGGGATGGTGTGACACTGTACCAAGATATGCTGGCCGTGTACCAAGGCATGTTTAGCCACAGCGTGATCCTCATTACCAACAAACACAGTCTGTCTGTGACTGTTCATGTGAAAGGACAGTTTGTTGCTGGTCATTCCCACATAGAACGCTTCACAGTGCAGGCATGTCAGTTGGTAATCACATGGGTGCTATAACAAGTGGCTCTGCCCTTGATTGTGTACACCTTCCAGGTTATTGGACTGCAGTGTTGGTGGAAGGGTGCATAGGGCAGGTTTTACAGTGGGGTGGTTCCATGAGTAGGAGCCAGAGGGTAGCGAAGGTGGTTTGGGGATTTCATAGGGATGGACTAGGAGGTTAGAAAGGTTAGGTGGACAGATTAGACACACTCTTGGTGGAGTGGGAAGGATGTCATGAAGGATGGATCTCCTTTCGAAGCAGGATTTAATGAAGTCGTATCCTTGCTGGAGACTGGAGCAGACTCGTTTGCCTTGAAGACCGAAGCTGTAGGGAAGGGAACATTTGATGTGGAATGGATGGCAGCTGTCATAATGGAGGCTCCAACAGTGTGGATGACTGACTGATCTGACCCTGTAACATCAGCAAATGTGGCTTTGCCATACAGTTATTGTGAATGACTGAAACCAAGGAAAAACTACATCCTTACTTTGCCTGAGTTATGCAGCTCTTCTGTGTGAATATATGATGATGGCATCCTCACAGGTAAAATATTCTGGAGGTAAAATAGTCCTCCGTTTGGATCTCTGGGTGGAAACTAAGGTGGATGTCGCCATCAGGAAAGACAACACTGGCATTATATGGATCGGAGTGTGGAATGTTAGATCCCCTAATTGGGTAAGGAGGTAAGATAATTGAAACATGGGAATGGATAGGTTGAAGTTAGATATAGTAGGGACTCGTGAAGTTTGGTGGAAAGAAGAGCAGGATTACTAATCAGGTGATTACAAGATTATAAAGTAGTTATAAAATTTTTTTGCAATAAAATACAAAACTTAAAAGAACATCATTTTTTGACATAGTCTCCTTGCTTTTCAATGCACTTCATCCATCGCTCTACAAGCTTCCTTATGCCCTCATAAAAGAAAGTTTTCAGTTGAGCTGCGAGCCAGAAATCCACCGCTTCCTTCACTGCTCCATCAGTCAAATCGACGGCCCCTTAATGCCTGTTTGAGTGGACCAAACAAGTGATAGTCAGAAGGGACAAGATCGGGACTATATGGAGGATGATCCAGAACTTCGAATTTGAGTTTCTGGAGTGTTTCAGCAGTGTGGACAGCATTATGCGGACAGGCATTGTCATTCAACAAAACACCTTCTGACAGCAATCCTCAGCGTTTGCTTTGAATTGTATGCTTTAGCTTGTCAGTAAGCATCTTGCTGTAACATACACTTCTTATTGTTGTGCCCCTTTCACCAGTACAGGACCTCGTGCATCCCAAACCGTAAGCATCAGTTTTCCTGCTGACGGTTGGGTCTTGAACGTTTTCTTGCATGGAAAATTGGGATGTTTCCATTCCATACTCTGCCGTTTACTCTCCAGCTCGTAATGATGGATACATGTTTCATCACCAGTAATGATTCTGATTAAGAAGTTGTCACCTTCGTTACCATAGCGAGCCAAATGTTTCTTGCAGATGTCAAGGTGCATTTGCTTATGCAACTGTGAGAGTTGTTTTGGGACTCATCTTGCACAAACTTTATGAAATCTAAGTTGTTGTTGAATAATTTCGTAGGCAGAACCATGACTAATTTGAAGATGATGAGCCACTTCATCAATAGTTAATCGTCTAAGAGTATCATTTGACGTGATCGCTCAATGGTTTCTTCATTTGACGGTAAACAGTTGTGGGGCGGGGGTGGGCAATAAAACAGTAGAAGAGGAATGGGCAGTTTTAAGAGATGAAATGTGATATTCAAGACAGCAAGAGGACCAAATCGGTAGAAAGGCAAGACCTACAAAAAAAAAAAAAAAAAAAAAAAAAAAAAAAAAAAAAAAAAAAAAAAAAAAAAAAAAAAAAAAAACCTTGAATGTCACAGGAAATACTAAATTTAATTGATAAGAGGAGAAGATATAGAAATGCAGTACATGAAGGAAGTAAAATGAAGTTATAATAGTTTTTTTAATATAATAATAATAATAATACTGCTATTATACTAAAACCATTATTTTTCCATACATCACTTTCGGTTGTACAGTGGTCTCGAAGATCTTGTAACTCCCCTGCCAATAATACATCACAAACTAATAAGACGTCAGGTTCTTATGTGTCATAGAAACTTTCAAAATGGCACGTTTCATTTTTAACGTATATTTATTTATCCATTCTTGATGAATCACAGAAGTAATACAAAAGTAAGACTAGTTCACAACTCATTTCCATACTCACATATGACTTTACATTACAACTCTGCAACTAACCCTAGACTGACTTAATACTACTTTAGACTGATTTAGACTAACTCAGTTCACACCAATTCGCGCGTATTAATATCTATTATAGTTTTTCTAGAACATGGAAATTACAAAGTTTTACATTTAATAATTTATTGATGAAACATAAATAAATCTTGCTTTATGTAAAGATACACAAAGTTATGACAAATGTAATAAAAATATTTCCACATCAAAATAAAATAATACAAAAGATTGTAAGTAAACAACAATTAGCACAGTTTTCATATATGTTTACATTATTGTTTAACATTAAGCTTCTGTAATTAATTAATTTAGTTTGTTAGAAGACACTAGTAATGCAAATTATAATCAATGTGACTTGACAGAAGTGCCATAAGATGCTTATATATTATAAATATGGAATATTAGGTTACAATACCACAATCAAATCTGGTATCTTATACTTAAATATTACAAACAAACAAGATCCTCCTGGCTAAATACATTACAAAGTACAGATGACTAGGAAATGAGATTGACAGGAAGTGCAAAATGGCTAATCAGGAGTGACTAGAAGGCAAATGCAAATGTGTAGAAGATTGTCTAACTATGGTATAGATAGATACCACCTACAGGAAAATAAGACATTTGGAGACAAGAAAAATAGCTGTATGAATATCAAGAAATCAGATGGAAAACCAGTTCTGAGAAAAGGAAATGTTGATAGGTGGAGAGTATACAGGGCGAATCACCTAACACCTGTACTACAAATATTGTGGAAAAGGAAAGTGCAATTGATGTGTGGTATACAAAGTTTCAAGGGCTGAGGCTGCGATAGTGTAGCTTACTGGCTGAGCGTCTCACGACCTCCAGCCAGTCAGCTACACTGTCGTAGCCTCTGCCCCCAAAACTTTGAATGGTTGTAGCTCCCAAACTAAATGTGATAAAAATGTCATTCAAAATTCTTTGTACACAGCTGGTGTCAAAAGTTCCAGCACATTACAGAAACAACCATTGTTCCATTTAAAATATTGTATATTTGCTTAAAAATACACTTTCTAGGTACTTTTAATATCTGTTTATTGGCTAACAATAAGAGTCCTTGACTACCAATCCATTCTGTGAAAACTGCACATCAATCGCACTTAACATTTCCGCAATATTTGCAGTGCAAGTGTTAGATGATTCACCCTGTATAGAGGGGCTCTATAAAGGAAATGAACTTCCAGACAATATTGTAGTAAGGGAAGAGGAAGTAGTGGAACAAAAAATAGGAGATACTGTACTGAGAGATGAGTCTGTCAGAGCACTTTTAAGACCCAATTCAAAAGACTTTTATTTCATTGGAAATGAATGCTGTAACACCGCAATAATTGTATACATGCCAAGGCTGGGCTCCTGACAATGATTAATTATGTCTTGATACCTCATCAACTGTTCTCCCTGATGCGGGAATACAGAATTGTGGCTGCGAGCATTACAGGAAATATAGGCTGTGGTAATAGGAAAGAGGCAGCGTGGCGAATGGAGATTTGGGTGTGGCGGGAGATGTGCAGGGAAGAGTCCTCTGCAGTCAGGTTGGTCACTGTGTCCTCTGTGGTGGAGTGGTTAACACGTCTGTTTAGTAAGCAGGAGATCCCGGAAATCAAATCCTGGCCGGGCACAAATTTTCATTCACTGCACATTGGTATTACATCAAAACCTAGTACAGTGAAGCCATAAGTGATAGCAAATTGAGATATTTCATTAACAATGTATGATGGTCGCAGTACAGAGGATATAAAATGCAGAATGGCAATGGGAAGAAAAGTGTTTTTGAAAAAGAGAAATTTGCTAACATTGAATATTAATTTAAATGTAAGAAATTCCTTTATGAAGGTGTTTGTGTGGAGTGTTGCCTTGTACATGAGTGAAACTTAGACTATAAATAGTTTAGACAGGAAGAGGATAGAGGTTTTTGGAATGTGATGCTACAGAAGAATGTTGAAGTTTGGGTGGGTAGATTGCATAACTAATGAAGAGATACTGAGCAGAGTAAGGAAGAAAAGAAATTTTTGGCATACCTTGACTAAAAGGAGGGATCGATTGTTAGGATGCATTCTTAGACGTGAAGGAATCATAAATTTAGCATACGGGAACTGTGTGCAAGAAAAAATCAGAGAGGGAGAACCAGACAAATATAGTAAGCAGATTCAGAGGGATGTGGATGGCTGTTCTTATGAGGAGATAAAGAGGCTTGCTCAGAATAGTCGTGTGGAGAGCTGCATCAAACCAGTCTCCAGACTAAAGACCAAAACAACAACATCATATATCAAAAATATAAATCTGAAGGAGAGGAACTTAACACAAGGGAGATGTATCTTAAGGCAATTGTGCAGTCTCTGAATTCCATAAGTCACAGTGGCTTATGGTACAGTACCTGCCTAATAAGCAGGAGTTCCCAGGTTTGAATCCTGGCTGTGACACAAATTTTAATTCAATGCCTCTGCTTCAGATTTATATCACTGATTATTTAGCTAAATACAAGAAAGACTGTAAAATATTAAGTCAAATAATTCAGACATCTACAAAACTGCGCTATGAGAAGAAGAGGGAACTGGTAGAATTAGAAAGGAACAGGAACAGGAGCAGATAAAATTAAGAGTAGTTGATGCATTAGTAACTGATGAGCATAGAGTGGCAAATCTATTTAACAAGTACTTTTTGTCTGTTACTGATAGTATGGGATTGTCAAAGTCAGTAAATAATGCCCCTGAATATCTGAAACTAGCATTTACAAATAACTCTTGGTATCGTACATGAATATGTAACTCAGTTCACCACAATAAATTACTTCTGTAATAACATCTTTAAAAAATAAAGCATTTTATTGTTTACTAGCTTATATGCCCATGATTCGCAACGGTTGTTAAAGAGGGACCTGTGTATATAATTGTTTTTTAGGGTTTTGGACCTAGGTCAGCAAAAACCGATAACTTGTTGGATCACTCTGTCAATAAAATCAATTCTCCTAGCCAAGATGTCAAATATAAGTAGAAGTAATTGTCCGAAACGATGAATGTTCATAAAGTTTTTCATACAAAAAATGAAATTAAGTTCGTACTCCAGAACTATGTAAATTCAATGTTAGGTTGTGTTCATAAAGTTAAGACTGTGGTGTGTAATAATAATATCGCCATGTATTGGTTCTATGGTGCAGTAACAAACTGTTTCTCTCTCACAGTAAGTGCATGCTAAATTATTAGTATGTTACACTGGGGACAATGTAGTTATTCTGTATGCAGTGCTCCCTATTATTGAAAACTCAACGAATGCTGACAGTCTGATAATTAATTCAACAGAGCAGTTCACGCCTGTTTCAATAAGATGTCATGGTGGTGTGAAAGGAATGCCAGTACACGCCCTTTCCTTAGCCATAATTGTTGTATGTGCCAGTGAATATAACATACAATGGCAACCTCAATAACAAATGTACCAGAACATTCCTGAATTTATAACAGTAATATGTCAATCATTTGGTAAAATCATGGTACATTATGTAATAAAATAATAATTTGGGTTAATCCACCATTATTAATAAAGCTCATAGGGCTACTGCCACCAGATGTTTAGGGCTACTGCCAACAAGACATCTGGTATATTATTCAAATATGAACAACATGTTAACATAATAAATCAGTTAATTAATAATAATTTTTGTTTGTTTAATTAAATAATCAATGCAATCAAACAATCGATAACACAATGACAATATTGTGAAACTCACCACAAAGGCATCTATGACAAAATGCAATCTCTCTCTCTCTCTCTCTCTCACACACACACACACACACACACACACACACACACACACACACACACACACACACACCTTATAGCTTTCAGCTGCTGCAGAAACAGCCAAACTTTTAAAGTGGTAAAAAACAAGTTAATGAAAATGTCTAGTATATCTTCGTTAATTAAAACTACTGGGTGACTCTTTGTATGTAGCAGATGCCTGTGATTGCCTGTTTATCTTCACACCATAATGCACCATGTTGTAAGTTCCTTCCATAATTTATTTTACTTTTATGTGGTTTTACCCCTTTTATCAAAGTATACAGATTTACAGTTTTAACTTACTGGTGTAAGTTAGCAACCAGGTGATTTTAATTAGAGTTGGTAAGTGTGATTATTCACTGCATTTTTATTATTACTTTAATGGCTTTTAATCACAACTACTACAGTCTTTATAGTTTAAGGCTAAAGAATTATTCTATACCTATTTTATAGTCAGTTCTAGGTAGGGACACAAGTACAAGAAAAATGTCCTTATTTAACTTCAGTGATATATCATTTATAGGCAACCTGAAGGTGCATCAAGGGCACAGAATGTGTTATTGTTCATGAAATAAATAATTGCAAAAATTCCAGGTTTCAGAAACAAAGTTGTTAGTTAACACATAATCTGCAGTCATTGTGCTCCCAGAAAAAAACATGGTGGTAGGTTTCAGATACTCAACATATGGTACTCAGAATTGTGAACTACATACTATTACAAAAATTTAGTACCATGGAATTAAAATTAGACATTGAGCAACATAGTAAATACACGGGAACTTCACAACAGCAGTAGCAAAATAGCTGAATCCGTCATAGGAATTGTCTTTCTTTAAAAATTTAAACTTGTATGAAACATCACAGAAAAAGTGCTTTTAAAAGAATATCATCAAATGCAACAGATGCTTACAATCTGTATGCTACAACGTAGTGTGAAATGAAAGATTGCAACTTGCATCATAAAAGCACCACTCAAAGCAGTAATAATTACAAAGTCAATCATATTTCTAACAGAATTAAGACAAGGAGATCAACAGAATGCCACCTAAGTATCTGCATGATACCACAGCTCAGCCCAACAGATATAACAGCAGCAACTGCAACAGCTTCACATTATTTTCCAATTAGTTATTTCATTGTCAATAAAAATTTTCTCCTAACATTCCGCTGCCAAATACTGGCAACATTTCAGTGGTGACTCAACAACTAGCTACTAAGCACTGGACATTCCACTTGTATAGAACACATAGCGCATACCACCACATGATACATGCTACTGACTATGCGACTGTCTCAGATTCGCATCATCTCTTCCAGTTGCAGGTAATCGATGGTCACAAGATTGATGCAATCAAGACATCAGCTCTGAAAGCCTACATGTCAATTATTAAATGCCTCTACAAAGAAGATATATAAGTGAAAACTGGCAAATATACATAAGAAGAAAGCTCAACAACTTTGCTTACTCACTTTTCTAGTATGCTGTCATGACACTAGGACAGTTCCAAATATTCCAAGGATGAGAAGAAGGTTTTATTCAACATGAGCCAGTCATATCTACCTACGTGTGGAACTAGCAATACTACATGAACAGATTCATCAAACACGAAGAGAACTGGTGGTAAACTATCAGTCAACCATCAAAAGTCAGTAAATAATGCCCCTGAATATCTGAAACTAGCATTTACAAATAACTCTTGGTATCGTACATGAATATGTAACTCAGTTCACCACAATAAATTACTTCTGTAATAACATCTTTAAAAAATAAAGCATTTTATTGTTTACTAGCTTATATGCCCATGATTCGCAACGGTTGTTAAAGAGGGACCTGTGTATATAATTGTTTTTTAGGGTTTTGGACCTAGGTCAGCAAAAACCGATAACTTGTTGGATCACTCTGTCAATAAAATCAATTCTCCTAGCCAAGATGTCAAATGTAAGTAGAAGTAATTGTCCGAAACGATGAATGTTCATAAAGTTTTTCATACAAAAAATGAAATTAAGTTCGTACTCCAGAACTATGTAAATTCAATGTTAGGTTGTGTTCATAAAGTTAAGACTGTGGTGTGTAATAATAATATCGCCATGTATTGGTTCTATGGTGCAGTAACAAACTGTTTCTCTCTCACAGTAAGTGCATGCTAAATTATTAGTATGTTACACTGGGGACAATGTAGTTATTCTGTATGCAGTGCTCCCTATTATTGAAAACTCAACGAATGCTGACAGTCTGATAATTAATTCAACAGAGCAGTTCACGCCTGTTTCAATAAGATGTCATGGTGGTGTGAATGTGAGATAAAGTAAGTCTGGGTAATCATTAAAGGAATGGCGTCATTTGATCATCTGTATTGAACTTACCATTAAATATAGTATTCCAGGAATTGTCTGAACTGTGTTAGCAGCATCGGCCACATATTAAAGCATGAAGTTGAAATCAATCTTGTGTAATAGAACTATATATTCAGAAGCCAGTTTATAAATCTAAATACAGTTGTCTCTGCAAAAAAAGACATCTTTATCTTAATGTAGTCCATACCAAAAGTAAGTAACTATAAATTTTAATCACAATATTGTACCAAACAGTTATGAAAGCAGAGAGGTTTCTGATGAGTTTGTGGCTCGCGTATGTATGTTATCTCTAGTGGCAGGCACAGAGCAGAAATATCTCTGGATTGAGCATTCAGATGCGCAAACAGATTCTGTGTCCTCAACAATAAGATGGAAATGTCTTGTGGTATTGGGAAAAATCTACTAATCGCTTACTTTATCTTGGTCCTTTTTGTGTTTGGTTAAGATGGATGAATGTATGTAAATGGCCCTTCTAGCTACACTTCCTCAACTTTCTTGTTGCTTCTGTGAAACATTTATTTAGATGTTATTTGATTTTATGTGGTTGCTCTGCGAAAAGGAAGTGGGGCATCGTTGCAGCCAGTGTGGTACAAACCAATCACAAGAGCAAATAAATGCGTGGGAAGAGTGGATTTCTCCCAGTATCACGTGGTAATTCCATCTTAATGTTGTGAAGATGCACAGAACGCAATGCTCACTCCGTATATATTTCTACTCTATGTATAATTTAGTGGTTATACCCGTAAAAAAAAACCTCTTCTTTTCTTTCCATGATATTGCATGTAGGATACAGCTAGGAAGAAAACAAATATTTTGTCCTTCCTGGGTTAAATTTTACTTGCAATGGCAGCGGTTTAGTATGTTTATGTTGACAATGAAATATTCACTTTATGGGGATCATTAATTTATTGATTGGAACAACATTAATTATTTATTTCATTATCAACATGAAGAATTATTTCCTTCATTATACGTGACTGATTTTTCAAAAAGGATACTAATGCAGCATTGCCATCTATTAATTATTTGGTATGCTATGTAACAGTGCCTCTATCGGATCATTGCTATACTATGCGGCAATTCAAGCATAGCATACACCAAAAACTTCAAATTATGATATATTTCCTTCCTCTGATCCAATTTTAATGAAATTAAGCCTGTTACTTTCCAAACTCTGTAGTACTTTTGGAGATTACCCTCAACAAATAGACATACATGATGACTTTTAAACAAATGATTACCTTATGATATCTTTATTATCTCTGATCCGATATTAATTATTGCCCCTTGACTCCTCTTCTTCTCAGATTGGGCTGCCATCGGTGTGGGGGTTCGGGTGGTTGGTGCATGCCAGGGGTGGGGTTAAGTGCCAGTTTTCTGTCATTGCCATTATTTCTTTGTGGGCAGATGCTGCTATCAGTGTTTTGGGTAGGACAATTGTTCTGTGGGTGGCTCTGGCAGTTCATAGGAGACATGGTTGAGTAATTCCATTGTGACAAATGTAACATTTTCAACATAAGAATGTTATTTTCAGGGAATTAAACATATACTATCCATCACTAAATGAAAACTATACTTTTATTTAATATTATAAAGGCTCTGAATTATACACACAAATTTTCATAATAAAAAAATTACAAATCTTGCTGGTATATATATATATATATATATATATATATATATATATATATATATATATATATATATAGTATAAAATAAAGATTTTTGACTTAACTAAAGTACAGGCTCGTCGATAGAAACACGAAACACACACAAAAACACACAACCATTCGAGCTTTCGCCACCAGTGGTGGCTTCTTCGGGAAAAAGAGGGAGGAAGGAGAGGAGAAAGGGAAGGATACGGGTTTTAAGGAAGTGGAAAAGGAGCCATTCCAATCCCAGGAGTGGAAGGACTTACCTTAGGGGACAAAAAGGAAGGTAAACAAATACACACACACTCACACATATCCACATCCAAACACACCTAGGCAGACATTTGTAGAAACCAAAGAAGTTGGACAGAGATGCCACTTCAGGCAGAGGCTCTGTCCACAGAACCGAGGCAAAGATGTTAAAGATGGCGGGCGGGAATTAGAATTTAGCGGAGGTTGAGACCAGGTGGGCAACGGGAAGAGAGAATGTGTTGAAGGGCAAGTTCCCATCTCCGGAGTTCTGAAAGATTGGTGTTGGTGGGAAGTATCCAGATAACCCGGACGGTGTAACACTGTGCCAAGATGTGCTGGCCGTGCACCAAGGCATGTTTAGCCACAGGGTGATCCTCATTACTGACAAACACTGTCTGCCTGTGACCGTTCATGTGAATGGACAGTTTGTTGCTGGTCATTCCCACATAGAACGCTTCACAGTGCAGGCATGCCAGTTGGTAAATCACGTGGGTGCTATCGCAAGTGGCTCTGCCCTTGATCGTGTACACCTTCCGGGTTACGGGACTGGAGTAAGTGGTGGTGGAAGGGTGCATAGGGCAGGTTTTACAACGGGGGCAGTTACAAGGGTAGGAGCCAGAGGGTAGGGAAGGTGGTTTGGGGATTTCATATGGATGGACTAGGAGGTTACGGAGGTTAGGTGGGCGGCGGAAAGACACTCTCAGTGGAGTGGGAAGGATGTCATGAAGGATGGATCTCATTTCGGGGCAGGATTTAAGGAAGTCGTATCCTTGCTGGAGAGCCACATTCAGAGTCCGCTCCAGTCCCGCAGCTAGGCTGCGAAAGCTTGCGTTTGTGTGTGTGTGTTTATTTGTTGCTATCACTATCTGTGCTCCTTCGCCTGGTAAGTGTACTTCTTCTACTTTTTACGTATATATATATATATATATATATATATATATATATATATATATATATATATACGTAAAAAATAGATGAAGTACACTTACCAGGCGAAGGGGCACAGGCAGTAATAGCAACAAATAAACACACTGACACACACACACACAAAAATGCTAGCTTTTGCAGCCTAGCTGCTTCATCAGGCAGAAGGGAAGGAGAGAGAAAAGGAAATGATGAGGGTTTTAAGGAAGGGGGTAAGGAGCCATTCCAATCCCGGGACAGGAAAGACTTACCTTGGGGGGAAAAATGGAGGGTAAATAAATGCACATACACCCACACATTTACACAGACACAAGTCCACTTAGGCAGACATACTGTAGAACTGTAGAAAGCAAAGAAGATATATATATATATATATATTGTGACACACGAACATTTGTTTGCTAACTTATTTTCCTTCATATTAAAGTCTACTCACAAAATGGTGCCAAATGAGTAGAGGGCATTCATTCTTTCATATTTGCTAAACAATTTTCTTGAATACATTTAAGTGCTGTTATTAGTTCAAAATAATTTAAAAATTATGCACAATACAAAACAGTATGCATTAAAGTGTTGTGACACATGAATGTGACATACGAACGTTTTCACCCTCAACTGAAATATTTACAATCTACTGTAAAATAATTTATACAAACACTGTGACACACGAACATTACATCTGAACAGTAATCCAATATTGAAAATGTCATTTATAATTGTCTACTCTGCTTTACAAAATATTTCTCACCTAAAACAAGTCCTCAAATTTGAAATGTCCAAGGTTATTAACAACTATCGTTGGTGATATCTTCCACAAAGTGTTATGTGATGCATACACCAACTTCTCCACTTTTACAGGCCACTTGTAAAACTTTCTTTCCCTTATCATCACAGATACTTCAAATTCTTCATTGCCATATACAGTTATGACCTCTCCTAGATAATTGACTCCATCATACACAACTAAGCACCAATCCCCAACCTGCAACGGAATACACCTACTCGTATTGATACTGGAGCCTGCCTCAATATCAGGTAATTTTGCTCTCTCTATAGATAAGGATATCCTGATTTGTTCAGAAGTTTCATCACTGTTTCTGAAAACAGCAACTCTAAGATGTCCCAGCTTACTAATGCAATGAGTGTTGTGTATACCAGGAATGGACGTATAATTGTTGCAATTTTTTTTAATCTTAATTTAATTTATTTCTGCTGCAGCAACAAATAGGCATTTCACATTCATGTTTGACTTTTCTAGTACATGAAAAAATCTTTTTGGCTTTTCACAGCACTTCTACCACTTAAAATATGTGCCACACGAACCTCTTTAATGTTGCTCCAACACCATTGTGTGCACCTTTGCCATGACAGGACTCAAAGAAGTTCCATGACTTATAATCAATTCCAGTCAAGTAATTGTCATCTGACAATGTTGCCATCACATACCTGTTCTTAAAATGTGCTGTAGCACTATCAGCCCAGGCAATTACTTTCTTAAAAGGAGTAGTTATGAGAAAATCTTCAATAATAGCTTTATTAAATGCTTTAGCTTTAGAAGTGGTGTGTCTTGTAGCATCGGAAATCACAGTGTAACACTGTGAACACAGCTTTTGGGGATCTTCAGCTAGTCTATTATATAATACAGCAGTGTAGATAGTTACAGATGAAGCTGGATCATTAACCGAATTGGCTGCCATCACTTCATTTTGATGTTGAAATTTTCAGCAAAGTCTGTTTGCATTAACACAGTATCTAATGCCAGCAGTTCCTTTTGCTTCTGTAGTTCCTCTGCTTGTTTCATTATATTATATAGATGTTCTTTCATTTTTGCAAATTTTTTACAAAGAATATTCTTTGCTTGTGCAATATCCCATGTTTCCTCAACTAACGTCCCATCAGACCACTGATCAACTGTAAGTTTTGGCCTCAAGTCTTCTTCATCTGTCCTCTCATCAGAGATACATAATGTGATGGTATCCAGAAACATTGATGTTCTTCCTTTGCATTCATCATATTTATCTCGCACACAGTCTTCATTCTTGTGGTCACAGACGATGGAGCAAATAAAGTTTTTTGCTGTACTTGTATCAACAGTTTCATGTTGGCCCTTTTTCAAAACTTTTGAAAAATGTTCACAATACAAACTCTTAGCATCATTATGGCCAGGTAAATGCCAAGAAATTGTATCTTTGTGATAGAATGCCACGAACGTTTTATTTTATATCTTCACTTAAGCCCCACATTTCTTCATTTCCTGCATACTCATTTGGCCCAGAGGGAAAAAAAATTCATAACTTTCTTGGACTAGATGGAAAGGCATCCTCTACTTTCTTCACTGCCCTCTGAAGGCTCCTTGCTGATTTATATGCAGGAGATGTAGGTTGAACTAATATATAATCATGACCTTTCTCCTCATCCTCAGTGTCCTCATTCGCATCTGAGCTGCTTCCCTATATATCTTCTGAATTTTGGAGTTGCTTTTGTTTTGATCCCTAACCTTCCTCATATGAATCATATTTGCCTCCCTTTCTTTCTCCTTTTTTGTTTTTTCTCCCCCCTTTTCCAGAGACTAATTTTCTCGGCTTTGTCTTTTTCTTTCGGCTGTCGACAAAAGGGGCCATTTCTCCAACATCTGTTTTAGGGAAAAGCAATAGAAATAAAACATAGAATTTGGGTTTCATTAATATATTTTCAATCATTATTGGTAACAATAATTGAAGAAATGGCTACTGTTGGTTTTACAATTGTTTCAATAAAACAAAATATGAAAATCTAATAGACCTAGGCCTAATATCATATGTGATTTACGAATGCTGATCGAATTATAGGCCTAATTTATTTCACTTCAGATAGGCCATTAGTCACCATAGGAATGCAGATAGGCCTATTACCAGATAAAAATATGATAGTGATTACAAAAATAATTAGTTTTCCCCTTGAAAGGTTTAACATGGACGTGTATTTAAAACTTTAACTGCAAACTGAAGATGTAATTCATTCATGTGACACACGAACATAAACAGTTTCAGGTTATGTTTGTGTGTCATGCATGGGCATTCCTATATCACACATTTTTAACACATAAGACGTCCAAATTTCACAATTGTACTTACACTGAAATTTGATTAGCATGTGGTGAGTCTATTTTTTTCATTTAACAGAAAGGGAAACTTCATGGGATTTCGAAGAAAAACAAACAAATATGACCTGTCACGAGACACATGATCACACTGTAATGCTTTATTAAAGCCTTTACTGTTATGAAATTGACTTTTCCATAAACGTTTTTTTTTTTTTTTTAGTAGTAGAATTGTTAGTAAGGTTTAAAACTTCATTATAAAATACGATTATAGTAAATAAATAGCTACTTACCTCAAATATATGTCCTTAAAGTTGGAATATTTCAGAGTGTATGTACACTGCATTCACCATATATAGTTTACATCCAGCAAACACGAAACAATAGAAAGCTTTACCGACATTATAAAACTAAAAGTCTGAGGAATAAATTGATATACGACACAATAGACTTCCAATAAAAGAAATATTTTAGGAAAATGTTGCATTTACATGGAATTGCCCGGTCTGGTTTTTGGTGTGTGCTAGTAATTAAGACTCCTTCCCCTGGAGGGTGGGGGGGGGGGAGGAGGTTGAACCATGTGGGCTTTATTCTTATTTATGGTTATTTTATTTCTTTTGATCAGCTCTTTCACAGCATATAGTTTATTGGTGTGAGTATGTGGTATTGGTATTTTATTGACTTTCATGTATCTTTTGTTTTTATCATATTACGGTTGGATTCTGGATGCCGCTTTTATGGTGTTTTCACTATGCATATATAATAGCACAAAAGTTTTGTTTGATTGACCTACCTTGTATTACCACTCATAGGGCATCTGTAGGCTGTTTGACACTTGTTGCTGATAGCTTGTGTTCTCTGCCTGGAGTGGGGAATGATATTGTCAGCACCAGAGTGAGTTAGGTACTCAGGTCTTGGTCACTGAGCAGGTAACTTTTGCGCTGTGGAGTGCCCATGGTCCGCAATAATATCTAGGGTT